>CM062296.1:338687100-341087100 GCA_031216915.1 Pictodentalium vernedei | reverse complement strand
CATCACCCAAATCTCCTTCCTAGACCGCAACGGACGAACCCGGCAGCCGAACCATTCGATGAATGTACGCTACACCGGGTGAGCTAGCGAATGTCACTCCGTAGGCGATAGACATATTCCATGAGCACTTATTGCCGCTAACTCTTCATTAACTATGACGACAGAGGCACACTTTTGAAAGACATCTCCATAACTCTTCGAACAAGAAACCAGAAATGCTTGGTTAGCAAGCATAAAATAATAATATATATAGCGTCGTTCAATAATTCAAAAGTTTGTGTGACATTATTGGACTATGTCGGAACTGAGGGACGATGTCCCTGAACCGAACCAAAAATTTCTAAGTCCACCGACGCTATCAGTTTCTTATCCGGCATCGCAGCATTCTGGTCCGACGAAAGAAGCTGTAGAAGACCAAGTCAGATGACATACACAACAGCATATGTTGTTCCGAAAGGGAAAGCTCGAAATCCTCCGAATCCCTTTCGGTATCCCGTTGGACCGGATGAAACTTTCGGACGTCCGTACCCGCTTCCGCGGAGCGTCCCGACCCAGCATCGTCGGATAAAATATATGCGACAGATTCAGTTGATGCTGGGATGCTGCGATAAACTGTGCTATTAAGGAAAGCACGTCCGTTCCCGAGGCCTGTGCAGTAGCGGTCTTACGATGCATTGCCGCCGGAAGCTCCGTGTACGTTGACTCCCGCACACTTCCTATGCGAACGTCCGGAGTCGGCAGGCCTCGTGTCCCTGGCTACTGGATGGTGTGACCTGGTCGCCGAAGAATCCTTGATCGGCGAAGCTGGTAATATATCGGCGGTCACGCAGCCAAGGTGCGGTCGTGTGCGCTGACGAGAAGAGGAAGCCTTAGCAGTCTCAGCGGACTGCCTATACAACGGAGCATCCCGAGCAACGGACGTATGCTCCGCTTACGACACATTTTGTACCACAACATCTGGGGCCAGATGTTGTTGAACGAGAGAGGGGCCTCTCTCGCTTGCCGTCCGGATGGACCGGAATGAGCTAT
Source organism: Pictodentalium vernedei (assembly GCA_031216915.1). NCBI lineage: Eukaryota > Metazoa > Mollusca > Scaphopoda > Dentaliida > Dentaliidae > Pictodentalium > Pictodentalium vernedei. The sequence continues at coordinate 341,086,071 of CM062296.1, read as the reverse complement.
GAACCGGACTAAAAGGCTTCCTGCGTTCTCCCTCCGATCCGCCGTCACTGGGTGTGCATTAGGTTAGTTTATAGTGCTCGCATCACCCCAAAATTCCTTCTAGACCGCAACGGACGAACCCGGCTGCCGAACCATTCGGTGAATGGACGCTACACCGGGCGAGCTAGCGGACGTCAAAGGCCGTCGAACCTACTAGGGTCCTCTTAGGCAATTGGCATATTACATGAGCACTTTTCCGCTAGCCCTTCATTAATTGTGATGACGGAGGCACACTGTTGGAAGACATCACAGATACATCACCCTAATCTTGATCGTCTGAAATAGAAATTGATAAAGTAGAGTGACCCTGCGGGGAAAGGACCGGAGTGTCCAAATCCCCAACAACATACCGTGACATACGCTTCCCATATTGTCATCGAAATCATACGATACAGAACAGGAGTTAATGCGAGTACACTGACCACATATAGAATGATAATAAAGTCAGAGGAAGACTTCCTCTTAAAACAATTGATCAATATCCTTTCAATGTGAAAAGAAAACAAGTCCTGGTACTCGCACTAACCCCTGGCAATCAAAATACATAATAATAATATGATCCATTGATATAGAAAAAATAATTGAAATCAAAATATTTTGAAAAAATATTTTTTCAGAACAGCCCAAGTTTCTGAAAAGTAACGTTGAGCCCCAATGGATCCCAAGCCTAAGTGTGGACAAAAATTTTAAAAATATTTTAAACAATTTATTCAACACTTACGAACAATAATAATGTATCTAGTTATGATTAAAATAACATCAAGATATTATTTTTTAGAAATCCCCCCCTCACACAGAGGGCTGTTGTAAATGTAAACAATGAGTGTAAAAACACTAAAATAAGACTCCAGGCACCCAGGCCCGAAATCAGTTACCAAAAATACACTATCTGATGCAAAACAGAGACTTCCAGGGAAGAAACTGCAGAACATCAGATGGTAGATGCAGAACAACAACGCCTAACCACCCCTAAGTGAAGACGTAAACATGGGGAAAGAACAGAAATCATTCTGTTATTCAGCTAAAACTCCCAAGAAAATTTAGTAATAATAATTACAAAAACTATGCCAAAAGCATGGGAGAATAGCAAGGGGGAACTTAAAGGACAGGGAGAGAGGAAAACACTTAAAAAAAAAACAGTGTAACTAAATAATCAGAATGACAACAAAATGGCTGCTGCCTTGAAAATAGGTAACTTAACATAATTTCATTAAAAAATTTTAAGTTACAGCCCTGATAAAATTCTGTCACACATTCTTTTCCTCTCCTCCTTCTCTATCCTCCTTAGAATCACCATTTCACTAATATTTATGTGTCTGGCATCATTTAAACTGAGATTTATAAGCACAAAGATCAGTCAGATGTTAACTGATGAAGGGCCAAACTTAGAATGATTAATGGCGCCAATTTCGGAATGTCCTTGACACTGCGCATGCGCAGTAGGGGCGAAGTGTGGAGGGCCTTTCAGGACATGTTTTCTTTAGTTTTAGATGCAAATTTTGGGGATTGGGGGGCAAAATTTGTGTTTGGCCCTATATTTTAAGAGTTAGCACCAGCTATGTCTGGGTCATTGGTACAGTATAAAAATATGTTTTTCTCATCAAATATGGGGAAGATTTTCTTTATGCACTCTCTCGTTAATTGAAACCGGAAAAATCAACACACACTTAAAATCACATCAAAAATTAATTGAAGGACATCCACAGAATATCCAGCACTCAGCCAGTTAATTGAAATCTCTTTGTCTTTGCTCGATAAAGTGGAGGGGGACAACGTTTTAAGGCTACCATGATTCAGCACCAAAATTTACGGTTAATGTAGGCCTACCACAACATTAGTGTCTCATTTAGATGAGCATGCCACGGTGTGATTACTGTCCTGTCCATTTCTTCTACTTCAAGCATCTTCGGGTTGGAAGATGGTCGAAGTGGAAGGAACGACCGAAGATGGGATTCTTTAGCCAAATGTTATTAGGATGTGCAAATAATATATTACAAGATTGCCTGTATATTGGCACGTTTTCATGCATACGCACCCATTTTACCTCATTGTGTAACGACGCAACTTGTCTGCCCCCCCCCCCCCCTCAAGCCCCCCACCCCCACACCCAGATATTATTTTTCGATTTCTCAACTTGTAACAAGTATACGCACTGTATTACAGATATTATAATATTTTGATGCATCATTGTGCCCTTATAAGAAACTTGAATATGGTCCATTTAGGATGTCATCAGCGGTCCTGAGATCATCATAAAGATAATTGTCGGCATCCGAGAAGTCTTCTTGGCATTCAGGAAAAATAAATTGTTTTTTTGCTTTTTTCACTGGCCGACTCAGGCCCTCATTGATGCTGTTGATAATCAGCTGATATTGTCTTTGGTCCCTGAATTCCGGATAAAAGTACAGAACGTATTTCCTAATAGTCTCTTTCCGTTGCATGTCCAATGCCTTCTTTCTACTTGCACCTCCATCGTTATAACTAAAGTCGCGTCTTTTATTGTCTATTGAAAAGAACTCAGGAAATAATTTTTCAGTGAGTTTCAGGGCGAAATTGCCTGGTCCATGGGAATCTTTCAGGAGAACCCTGAGTGTGTCCATGGGGATCTGGAATCTTCCCAAGATCCCGTCGTTTGGATTTGTACCTCTAGTGGAAGTTGGGGTTTGCTGGACCTGTTGTGGTTGATGAATTGGGGTATGACACTGTTGTTGTGGTGGCTGAACTGGTGTTTGTGGATTTGGTAGATAGACTGGTGTATGAGACTCTGGTTGGACTGGTTCATTATCTGAAGTATTATTTGCAGCATGGTTTTCAATGATTCGAGTGTCTATTACGCTGTGCATGTTTGTAACTGATGATTCCAGATCAGCCAGTCTGGTGTTCATTGCCCCCAAATGTTCGTTGATAGTGTCCAGCTTGCCTCTCAACTGAGATGCTGAATTTTCAACAGTTCTTTGTATCTGGAATTGCAGGCTTTCTAATTTGTGACTCAACATTTTATTGAAATCCTCACTGAACTGGAGGATAGCCTCTTTATTTGGAGTGCGTGGCTCTGGTTGAGATGCCGTTTGTGTTGGCGACCCAGTGTTCAAAACTCTACTTTCTTTCTGAAAGGGAACGTAAATTTCTTTTAATTATTGTTGTCGCTGTTGTTTAAAATTTATTCTATATTTCAAAAGAAAATTGAATGATGGGCTTGAAATATTGACACCTAAATGTGCACGCACAATTTTTTTTTTAAATCATTTTTTTAATTCAAAAGTCATGCTGTGCGTGGAGGTGTGACGCAGAGTTATTTATTACTCACAATATCCAATGACATGAGGGCATGTTTTCGTGCATTCCAAAGGGGCTGTTATTTTTACAGACGAGACATTAGTTCAACTCTATCACAACAAACAGATCTATTACCATCTTAAAGGGTCAATAGCTAAACACATTCCAAAACCGAAGCATCCTCTAAAGGTTCATGTATGGGCAGGTATAAATCGCTGTGGTAAAACACACTGCTTTGTATTTGATGGCATAATGAAAGCTGACTTTTTCACTCATAAAATTTTGGAGACGAAACTTCTTTGCTTCATGAAGGAAGTCTATCCAGACGGACATCGCTTTCAACAAGACGACCCCAAGCACCGTCTCGGATGGTGAAACAGTTCATGACAGATAATGGCATCAATTGGTGGACTTGGCCGGCTGGTAAGAGTATTTCGTATGTATAATGTACCAGGTAACTAGGAAACAATTTTAGGGACATACTTTTTGCTGGTAAAAAGGATGATATCTGGTAAAAAAGATGGTAAGTGTATAAAAATACATTTTAAAGTACTAAATGTCCCTCTGAATGTGTGAAAAGTGACAATTGAATGAAGCGTACGCAATAATAAATAAATATAAATAAATAAAAATATCCGGGAAAGGGCTCTGCCCCACAACCTTGGGATGGAATACGCCCAATTCCATAGTTCAAGGCTATGAAATATGCCAGCGTTGTGTCGATCTTGCCCCGCCCCCCCCCCCCCCCCCATTTCGAAAATACTTTTCACACATTTAGAGGTACATTTAGTACTTTAAACCATAGTTTTTATACAGTTACCTTCCTTTTTACCGGCAAAAAGTATGTCTCCAATTTTATGTCGTGTGTTGATAATGGGGAAAATGGCAGTATTTCTGAAATCCAATGCTATATCATGACCGGTGGTGAAGGAAAGCGAGGAAGCCAATGCACAAGGTGGGGCGGGAGGCTGAAGGAGGTCTGTAGCCAGCGGGTTGTATAAAAATGCCCCGGCCTTAGAGTACAAAGATTATTATTATTATTATTATTATTGGAAAAAGCGTCATTATAAAAAAAACATTTGAAATGAAAATGTCAATGACACTGTAGCTCAACTTGTTAAGACATGTGCATGTATAGCATATGACACAGCAATGACAAACACCTAGGTGACAAAGGTACATGTAAAGTATTGTAAAGATCGGTTCATAAATACAGCCTCTAGCCTGAGCCGTATAGAAGTTGTGTACAAAAAACTGTTTGGGCCTAATTTCGGAACAAAATGGCCACTGGCAGCCATCTTGAATTTTAGACCGTACCCAGAAACACTCCTTCTCGTCCCAAGGTGATAACAAAGGTACCCAAGAAGTTTCGTGAAGATCGGTTCATAAATACAGACTCTAGCCCAAGCCGTATTGACATGTGCACTTACTGGGTATAAGTTGCACTGAATAAATCAAAGTTCATCTAATTTGCATAATTTCTGCACGAGAAAAAAACCTGTATTATATGTGATGTATTCCATGTTACTAAACATTCATACAAAAATTTATTCAAATCAGAACTTTCATACAGAAGTTCTGTACAAAAGACTGATTGCACTAATTTTAGTACAAAATGGCTGCTGGTGGCCATCTTGAATTTTGGACCACACCCCAAAACACTCGTTCTCGTCGCACGGTGATAACAAAGGTACCCAAGAAGTTTCGTAAAGATCGGTTCATAAATACTGCCTCTAGCCCAAGCCGTATTGGCATTTGCAGTTACAGTGCTGAAAGTAACACTAAATAGATCAAAGTTACTCTAATTGGCATAATTTATGTACGAGAAAAAAACCTGTATTATATGTGATGTATCCCATGGTACTAAACATTCACACAAAAAATTATTCAATTCAGAGCTTTCATACCGGTATGGAAGTTCTGCGCAAAAATCTGATTGCACCTAATTTTGTACAAAATGGCTGCCAGCGGCCATCTTGAATTTAAGACCGGACCCAAAAACACTTGTTCTCGTCCCACGGTGATAACAAAGGTACCCAAGAAGTTCCATAAAGATCGGTTCATAAATACGGCCTCTAGCCCGAGCCGTATTGGCATTTTGAAAGTAACACTAAATACATCAAAGTTAGTCTAATTTGCATAATTGACACAGGAGAAAAAAACCTGTATTATATGTGATGTATCCCATGGTACTAAACATTCATACAAATGAAAGTGTCAATGACACTGTAGCTCAACTTGTTAAGACATGTACATGTATAGTATGTGACACAGCAATGACAAACATCTAGGTAATGTTCTGATAACAAAGGTACAAATAAAGTATTGTAACAGTCTGCACATAAATACTGACCGTAGCCTGTAACAAATGTATAGGTAAGTATTGTAAAGGTGGGTGACAGTCAGATGCTAAACTAGAAAAGAAATCTTTGAGTCCCAGAATGGGTCTGACTGAACCCCCAAAATATTTGTTCTCATAGCACAGTGATAACAAAGGCACCCCAAAACACACTCGTTCCTGTCCCAAGGTGAAAACAAAGGTACCTAAGAAGTTTTGTGAAGATCAGTTCATAAATACAAGCTGTATAGAGGTTGTGGCAAAAAACTGATTGGACCTAATTTCTGTACAAATAGCCACTGGAAGCCATCTTGAATTTTGGACCGCACCCAGAAATACTCGTTCTCATCCCAAGGTGATAACAAAGGTACCCAAGAAGTTTCGTGAAGATCGGTTCATAAATACAGCCTCTAGCCCGAGCCATATTCACATGTGCACTTACAGTGTACTGAATAAATCAAAGTTCATCTAATTTGCATAATTTCTGCACGAGAAAAAAACCCATACTATATGTCATGTATTCCATGTTACTAAACATTCATACAAAAATTTATTCAAATCAAATCTTGAATTTCGGACCACACCCCGAAACACTCGTTCTCATCCCACGGAATTAACAAAGGTACCCAAGAAGATCGGTTCATAAATACAGCCTCTAGCCTGAGCCTTATAGAAGTTGTGTGCAAAAAACTGATTAGACCTAATTTCGGAACAAAATGGCCACTGGCAACCATCTTAAATTTTGGACTGCACCCAGAAACACTCGTTCTCGTCCCAAGGTGATAACAAAGGTACCCAAGACGTTTTGTGAAGATTGGTTCATAAATACAGACTCTAGCCCAAGCCGTATTGACATGTGCACTTACTGTGTATAAGTAGCACTGAATAAATCAAAGTTCATCTAATTTGCATAATTTCTGCACGAGAAAAAAACCTGTATTATATGTGATGTATTCCATGTTACTAAACATTCATACAAAAATTTATTCAAATCAGAACTTTCATACAGAAGTTCTGTACAAAAGACTGATTGTACTAATTTTGGTACAAAATGGCTGCTGAAGTTCATCTAATTTGCATAATTTCTGCACGAGAAAAAAACCCATACTATATGTGATGTATTCCATGTTACTAAACATTCATACAAAAATTTATTCAAATCAGAACTTTCATACAGAAGTTCTGTACAAAAGACTGATTGCACTAATTTTAGTACAAAATGGCTGCTGGTGGCCATCTTGAATTTTGGACCACACCCCAAAACACTCGTTCTCGTCGCACGGTGATAACAAAGGTACCCAAGAAGTTTCGTAAAGATCGGTTCATAAATACTGCCTCTAGCCCAAGCCGTATTGGCATTTGCAGTTACAGTGCTGAAAGTAACACTAAATAGATCAAAGTTACTCTAATTGGCATAATTTATGTACGAGAAAAAAACCTGTATTATATGTGATGTATCCCATGGTACTAAACATTCACACAAAAAATTATTCAAATCAGAGCTTTCATACCGGTATGGAAGTTCTGCGCAAAAATCTGATTGCACCTAATTTTGTACAAAATGGCTGCCAGCGGCCATCTTGAATTTAAGACCGGACCCAAAAACACTTGTTCTCGTCCCACGGTGATAACAAAGGTACCCAAGAAGTTCCATAAAGATCGGTTCATAAATACGGCCTCTAGCCCGAGCCGTATTGGCATTTTGAAAGTAACACTAAATACATCAAAGTTAGTCTAATTTGCATAATTGACACAGGAGAAAAAAACCTGTATTATATGTGATGTATCCCATGGTACTAAACATTCATACAAATGAAAGTGTCAATGACACTGTAGCTCAACTTGTTAAGACATGTACATGTATAGTATGTGACACAGCAATGACAAACATCTAGGTAATGTTCTGATAACAAAGGTACAAATAAAGTATTGTAACAGTCTGCACATAAATACTGACCGTAGCCTGTAACAAATGTATAGGTAAGTATTGTAAAGGTGGGTGACAGTCAGATGCTAAACTAGAAAAGAAATCTTTGAGTCCCAGAATGGGTCTGACTGAACCCCCAAAATATTTGTTCTCATAGCACAGTGATAACAAAGGCACCCCAAAACACACTCGTTCCTGTCCCAAGGTGAAAACAAAGGTACCTAAGAAGTTTTGTGAAGATCAGTTCATAAATACAAGCTGTATAGAGGTTGTGGCAAAAAACTGATTGGACCTAATTTCTGTACAAATAGCCACTGGAAGCCATCTTGAATTTTGGACCGCACCCAGAAATACTCGTTCTCATCCCAAGGTGATAACAAAGGTACCCAAGAAGTTTCGTGAAGATCGGTTCATAAATACAGCCTCTAGCCCGAGCCATATTCACATGTGCACTTACAGTGTACTGAATAAATCAAAGTTCATCTAATTTGCATAATTTCTGCACGAGAAAAAAACCCATACTATATGTCATGTATTCCATGTTACTAAACATTCATACAAAAATTTATTCAAATCAAATCTTGAATTTCGGACCACACCCCGAAACACTCGTTCTCATCCCACGGAATTAACAAAGGTACCCAAGAAGATCGGTTCATAAATACAGCCTCTAGCCTGAGCCTTATAGAAGTTGTGTGCAAAAAACTGATTAGACCTAATTTCGGAACAAAATGGCCACTGGCAACCATCTTAAATTTTGGACTGCACCCAGAAACACTCGTTCTCGTCCCAAGGTGATAACAAAGGTACCCAAGACGTTTTGTGAAGATTGGTTCATAAATACAGACTCTAGCCCAAGCCGTATTGACATGTGCACTTACTGTGTATAAGTAGCACTGAATAAATCAAAGTTCATCTAATTTGCATAATTTCTGCACGAGAAAAAAACCTGTATTATATGTGATGTATTCCATGTTACTAAACATTCATACAAAAATTTATTCAAATCAGAACTTTCATACAGAAGTTCTGTACAAAAGACTGATTGTACTAATTTTGGTACAAAATGGCTGCTGAAGTTCATCTAATTTGCATAATTTCTGCACGAGAAAAAAACCCATACTATATGTGATGTATTCCATGTTACTAAACATTCATACAAAAATTTATTCAAATCAGAACTTTCATACAGAAGTTCTGTACAAAAGACTGATTGCACTAATTTTGGTACAAAATGGCTGCTGGTGGCGATCTTGAATTTCGGACCACACCCCGAAACACTCGTTCTCATCCCATGGAATTAACAAAGGTACCCAAGAAGATCGGTTCATAAATACAGCCTCTAGCCTGAGCCTTATAGAAGTTGTGTGCAAAAAACTGATTAGACCTAATTTCGGAACAAAATGGCCACTGGCAACCATCTTAAATTTTGGACTGCACCCAGAAACACTCGTTCTCGTCCCAAGGTGATAACAAAGGTACCCAAGACGTTTTGTGAAGATCGGTTCATAAATACAGACTCTAGCCCAAGCTGTATTGACATGTGCACTTACTGTCTATAAGTAGCACTGAATAAATCAAAGTTCATCTAATTTGCATAATTTCTGCACGAGAAAAAAACCTGTATTATATGTGATGTATTCCATGTTACTAAACATTCATACAAAAATTATTCAAATCAGAGCTTTCATACCGGTATGGAAGTTCTGCACAAAAATCTGATTGCACCTAATTTTGTACAAAATGGCTGCCAGCGGCCATCTTGAATTTAAGACCGGACCCCAAAACACTTGTTCTCGTCCCACGGTGATAACAAAGGTACCCAAGAAGTTTCATAAAGATCGGTTCATAAATACGGCCTCTAGCCCGAGCTGTATTGGCATTTTGAAAGTAACACTAAATACATCAAAGTTAGTCTAATTTGCATAATTTAACCAGGAGAAAAAAACCTGTATTATATGTGATGTATCCCATGGTACTAAACATTCATACAAATGAAAGTGTCAATGACACTGTAGCTCAACTTGTTAAGACATGTACATGTATAGTATGTGACACAGCAATGACAAACATCTAGGTAATGTCCTGATAACAAAGGTACAAATAAAGTATTGTAACAGTCTGTATATAAATACTGACCGTAGCCTGTAACAAATGTATAGGTAAAGTATTGTAAAGGTGGGTGACAGATGCTAAACTAGAAAAGAAATCTTTGAGAACCAGAGTGGGTCTGACTGAACCCCAAAATATTTGTTCTCATAGCACAGTGGTAACAAAGGCACCCAAAAACACTTGTTCCTGTCCCAAGGTGAAAACAAAGGTACCCAAGAAGTTTTGTGAAGATCAGTTCATAAATACAAGCTGTATAGAAGTTGTGAGAAAAAAATGATTGGACCTAATTTCAGTACAAAATAGCCACTGGAAGCCATCTTGAATTTTGGACCGCACCCAGAAATACTCGTTCTCATCCCAAGGTGATAACAAAGGTACCCAAGAAGTTTCGTGAAGATCGGTTCATAAATACAGCCTCTAGCCCGAGCCATATTCACATGTGCACTTACAGTGTACTGAATAAATCAAAGTTAATCTAATTTGCATAATTTCTGCACGAGAAAAAAACCCATACTATTTGTGATGTATTCCATGTTACTAAACATTCATACAAAAATTTATTCAAATCAGAACTTTCATACAGAAGTTCTGTACAAAAGACTGATTGCACTAATTTTGGAAATAAATGGCTGCTGGTGGCAATCTTGAATTTCGGACCACACCCCGAAACACTCGTTCTCATCCCACGGACTTAACAAAGGTACCCAAGAAGATCTGTTCATAAATACAGCCTCTAGCCTGAGCCTTATAGAAGTTGTGTACAAAAAACTGATTAGACCTAATTTCGGAACAAAATGGCCACTGGCAGCCATCTTAAATTTTGGACTGCACCCAGAAACACTCGTTCTCGTCCCAAGGTGATAACAAAGGTACCCAAGACGTTTTGTGAAGATCGGTTCATAAATACAGACACTAGCCCAAGCGCTATTGACATGTGTACTTACTGTGTGTAAGTGGCACTGAAAAAATCAAAGTTCATCTAATTTGCATAATTTCTGGACGAGAAAAAAAAACCTATTATATGTGATGTATCCCATGGTACTAAACATTCACACAAAAAATTATTCAAATCAGCGCTTTCATATGGAAGTTCTGTGCAAAAATCTGATTACACCTAATTTTGTACAAAATGGCAGCCATCGGCCATCTTGAATTTCGGACTGGACCCCAAAACACTCGTTCTCGTCCCATGGTGATACCAAAGGTACCCAAGACGTTTCGTAAAGATCGGTTCATAAATACGGCCTCTAGCCTGAGCCATATTGGCATTTGCACTTACAGTGCTGAAAGTAACACTAAATACATCAAAGTTAGTCTAATTTGCATAATTTACGCACGAGAAAAAAACCTGTATTATATGTGATGTATCCCATGGTACTAAACATTCATACAAATGAAAGTGTCAATGACACTGTAGCTCAACTTGTTTAAGACATGTACATGTATAGTATGTGACACAGCAATGACAAAGGTTTACCCCCATTAGTCAGACACCCATTTGTCATACACCCCAGCTGTCAGACAGTTAATTAGGGATTAGCTGAAGTTAAAATAGATGATTACCTATTGTTATAAATGGAACAACCCAGATATATACAATTTGAATAAAATTTAGTTTCAACATTTTGTTTGGTACTTTTTTTTGTTTTTGTTGACAAATAATCAAAATACCTTTTAAATATTTTCTGAAAAATAATCAAAACATAAAAATCACACATATATTGTGTAATAACACTGATAACTTCAGGCTTTAGGGCGCAAAATTCAAGATTTAGGTCATGCCCGACCTTACAGAGAAGAATCTGAAGTTGGACAATCGCCTAAATTCATCACTACTTCATTGACATCCTAACCTCTTCAGATTCATAAATATAATAAAGAACATTGAAAAGGCAGAGAAAATCAAAATTGCTCAAATGGACTTTGGTACTGCTTCACCACCCGGAAACAGGTTTACAGGGAAATTGACAACCGCCTGGGCCGCCTTTAGGAACTAGGACAGGGAACAAAGTCTCCAATGGAGTTCCTTGATGCAGCTGGTACACTGTTAAGAATGGGATGATTTGTTTGTAAATTAATATTCCTTTTGTACATTTTTTTTTGTCATTGTAATATTGTACCTTTGTTTATGATGTGTACCTCACATTTTTCATTTTGTTACATTTTTTTTTTATAAAACATGTTTTTTTGTTTATTTACGTTAAAAATGGGTTATCATGAAATATGATTATTTTATTTATTTACAATAAAATGAGTCTAAATATTTTCTTTATTGTATTTCATATTTTTCATTTTATTGTTTTTTCTGTTTATTTGACACAAAAAAATATTTTGTATGATTATTCATGTCTAGAAATCTTTTCTTGTTGTATTTCATATTTTTTATTTTATTGTCATTTATTTCCTATTTATTTTCTTTGTTTCACAAGACGATTTTCTGTTTATTTATTTCAAAAGATATTATTTATTTGTGCGATTATTCATGTTATTGTCATTTATTTCATAATTTTAATTTATTGTGCCTAGAACTTTTCTTACTGTACTTCATATTTTTTTTATTTTATTGTCATTTATATTCTATTTATTTTCTGTTCATTTCTAAAACACATTGGTGAAGAAATAAATCACTAAAAGCTAATTAATTGTTTCTTTTCTGTCTGACTTATTGGAATATCCCACTTTATTCTGAAGGTGATAAGAAAGGAATTAGCTATTCAAACAACCCAATAATCTGTGATTATAAACTGTCCAACAATTGGGGTGTCTGACTAATGGGGGGATACCATGACAAACATCTAGGTAATGACCTGATAACAAAGGTACATGTAAAGTATTGTAACGGTCTGTACATAAATGCTGACCGTAGCCTGTAACAAATGTGCAGGTAAAGTATTGTAAAGGTGGGCAACAGTTAGATGCTAAACTAGAAAAGAAATCTTAGAGTCCCAGAGTGGGTCTGACTGAACCCAAAATATTTGCTCTCATAGCAGTGATAACAAAGGCACCCAAAAACATTTGTTCCTGTCACAAAGTGATAACAAAGGTACCCCAAGAAGTTTCGTGAAGATCAGTTCATAAATACAGACTCAAGAACTTCCATACAGAAGTTCTGTACAAAAAACTAATTGCACTAATTTTGGTACAAAAAGGTTGCTGGTAGCCATCTTGAATTTTGGACTGCACCCAAAAACACTCGTTCTTGTCCCACGGTGATAACAAAGGTACCCAAGAAGTTTCGCAAAGATCGGTTCATAAATACGGCCTCTAGCCTGAGCCGTATAGAAGTTGTGTACAAAAAACTGATTGGACCTAATTTCGGTACAAAATGACCACTAGCAGCCATCTTGAATTTTGGACCGCATCCAGAAACACTCGTTCTCATCCCAAGGTGATAACAAAGGTACCCAAGAAGTTTCGTGAAGATCGGTTCATAAATACAGACTCTAGCCCGAGCCGTATTGACATGTCCACTTGCTGTGTATAAGAAGCACTGAATAAATCAAAGTTCATCTAATTTGCATAATTTTTGCATGAGAAAAAACTTGCATTATATGTGATGCATTCAATGTTACTAAACATTCATACAGAAATTTATTCAATTCAGAACTTTCATACAAAAGTTCTGTACAAAAAACTGATTGCACCAATTTTGGTACAAAATGGCCGCCGGCAGCCATCTGGAATTTCGGACCGCACCCAAAAACACTTGTTCTCGTACCACAGTGATAACAAAGGTGCCTAAGAAGTTTCGTAAAGATCGGTTCATAAATACGGCGTCTAGCCCAAGCCGTATTGGCATTTGCAGTTACAGTGCTGAAAGTAACATTAAACAGATCAAAGTTAGTCAAATTGGCATAATTTATGCACGAGAAAAAAACCTGTATTATATGTGATGTATCCCATGGTACTAAACATTCATACAATGAAAGTGTCAATGACACTGTAGCTTAACTTGTGTGTTGTGTTTGATGAAAAGGATAATGTTCAATGTTTATGAAAGGATTATGAAATAAGACAAGAATTGTGATAATTGGGAATATGTTCATTTCTGTTCCCTGTATGCTATGCTTATGATAAAAATAATATGAGGTGTACACTGTACTAAAGAGCTGAGGGGTGGGTTAATATGACCTCACAGTTAATGTATGTGGCCCTCAGAGTTAACGTATATCAACAAAAGTTACCAAGTTACAGTGAAATTATTCCAAAACGAGTCATCCTATCAAGTTACATTAAAATCCCTTCATAAATATGGCCTGTAAACTGTGCTAAAGGTTTTCGCACTTCGGGCCCCTGTAGCCGTCAGTTTCGCAAAGGGGACGTTCTCATCTAGACATTAAATGAAGTCAACCTACCAAGTTACAATGAAATCCCTTAATAAATATGACCTGTAGACTGTGCTAAAGGTTTTTGGGCTTTGGGCTCTGGCAGCCATCATGGTTGAATGATCGCAACCAAAAGGGACATTCTCATCTGGGCATCATCTGGAGTGATCCTACAAAGTTACAATGAAATCCCTTCATAAATATGACCTGTAGACTGTGCTCAAGGTTTTTGGGCTTTGGGCCCCTGAAGCCATCACAGTTGACCAATCACGACCAAAAGGGGATGTCATCATCTAGGCATTATATGGAGTCAAACTTATGGGTTACAATGAAGTCCTTCCATAAATATGACCGATAGACTATGCTAAATGTTTTGGGGTTTTGGGTTCGGGCAGCCATAAAGGCTGAATGATCGCGACCAAAAGGGGACGTTCTCATCTAGACATTATTTAGAGTCATCCTACCAAGGTACAATGAAATCCCTTCATAAATATCACCTGTAGACTGTGCTAAGGATTTTCGGGCTTTGGGCCCCTGTAGCCAACACAATTGCCTAATGGTGTCCAAAAGGGGTTGTTCTCATCTAGACATTACATGAAGTCAACCTACCAAGTTACAATGAAATCCCTTCATAAATATGATCTGAAGAATGTGCTAAAGGTTTTCGGGCTTTAGGCTTGGGCAGCCATCATAGTTGAATGATCGCAACCAAAAGGGAACATTCTCATCTGGACATCATCTGGAGTGATCCTATGAAGTTACAATGAAATCCCTTCATAAATATGACCTGTAGACTGTGCTCAAGATTTTCAGGCTTCAGGCACCTGTAGCCATCACAGTTGACCAACAACGACCAAAAGGGGATGTCATCATCTAGGCATTATATGGAGTCAACCTAACAAGTTACAATGAAATCCTTCCATAAATACAACCTACAGACATGCTAAAGGTTTTTGGGCTCGGGCAGCCATCAAGGCTGAATGATCATGACCAAAAGGGGACGTTCTCATCTGGACACTATTTGGAGTCATCCTACCAAGCTACAATGAAATCTCTTCATAATTATGACCTGTAGACTGTTCTAAAGGTTTTCGGACTTCGGGCCCCTGAAGCCGTCACAGTTGCCCAATCATGTCCAAAAGAGGACGTTCTCATCTAGACATTATATGAAGTTAACCTACCAAGTTACAATGAAATCCCTTCATAAATATGACCTGCAGAATGTGCTAAAAGGTTTTCGGGCTTCGGGCTCGGGCAGCCATTATGGTTGAATGATCGCAACCAAAGGGGAGAATCCCATCTGGGCATCATCTGGAGTGATCCTGCGAAGTTACAATGAAATCCCTTCGTAAATATGACCTGCAGCCTGAGCTCAAGGTTTTCGGGCTTCGAGCTTCGGGTACCTGTAGCCATCACAGTTGACCAATCACGACCAAAAGGGGATGTCATCATCTAGGCATTATATGGAGTCAACCTAACAGGTTACAATGAAATCCTTCTATAAATATAACCTTTTGCCTATGCTAAAGGTTTTTGGGCTCGGGCACCCATCAAGGCTGAATGATCACGACCAAAATGGGACGTTCTCATCTACACATTATTTGGAGTCATCCTACCAAGTTACAATGAAATCCCTTCATAAATATGACCTGTAGACTGTGCTAAAGGTTTTCAGGCTTCGGGCACCTTTAGCCGTCAAAGTTGCCCAATCATATCCAAAAGGGGACGTTCTCATCTAGACATTATAGGAAGTCAACCTACCAAGTTACAATGAAATCCCTTCATAAATATGACCTGTAGACTGTGCTTAAGGTTTTCGGGCTTCAGGCTCGGGCAGCCATCATGGTTGAATGATTGCAACCAAAGGGGACAAGCTCATCTGGGCGTCATCTGGAGTGATCCTACGAAGTTACAATGGAATTCCTTTATAAATATGACCTGTAGACTGTGCACACGGTTTTCCGGCTTCGGGCACTTGTAGCCATCACAGCTGACCAATCATGACCAAAAGGGGATGTCATCATCTAGGCATTATATGGAGTCAACTTAATAGGTTACAATGAAATCCTTCCATAAATATGACCTTTTACCTATGCTAAAGGTTTTTGGGCTTGGGCACCCATCAAGGCTGAATGATCGCGATCAAAATGGGACGTTCTCATCTAGACATTATTTGGAGTCATCCTACCAAGTTACAATGAAATCCCCTCATAAATATGACCTGTAGACTGTGCTAAAGGTTTTCGGGCTTCGGGCACCTTTAGCCGTCACAGTTGCCGAATCATGTCCAAAAGGGGACGTTCTCATCTAGACATTATATGAAGTTAACCTACCAGGTTACAATAAAATCCCTTCATAAATATGACCTGCAGACTGTGCTAAAGGTTTTTCGGGCTTTGGGCTCGGGCAGCCATCATGGCTGAATGATCGCAACCATGGGGGACAATCTCATCTGGGCATCATCTGGAGTGATCCTAAGAAGTTACAATGAAATCCCTTCATAAATATGACCTGTAGACTGTGCTCAAGGTTTTCTGGATTCAGGCTCTTGTAGCCATCACAGCTGACCAATCACGACCAAAAGGGGATGTCATCATCTAGGCATTATATGGAGTCAACCTAACAGGTTACAATGAAATCCTTCCATAAATATGACCTTTTGCCTATGCTAAAGGTTTTTGGGCTCGGGCACCCATCAAGTCTGCATGATCGCTATCAAAATGGGATGTTCTCATCTAGACATTATATGTCAATGAAATCTGACCTCTAGACTGTTCTAAAGGTTTTTGGGCTTCGGGCCCCTGTAGCCGTGACAGTTGCCCAATCACGTCCAAAAGGGGACTTTCTCATCTAGGCATTGTATGAAGTCAACCCACCAAGTTACAATGAAATTCCTCAATAAATATGACCTGTAGACTGTGCTAAAGGTTTTCGGATTTTGGGCTCGGCAGTCGTCACGGTTGGCAGATCATGCCCAAATGGGGAAATTCTCATCTAGACATCATATGGAGTCATCCTACCAAGTTACAATAAAATCCCTCCACATTAAACATGACCTGCAGACTGTGCTAAAAGTTTTTGGGTTTCGGGCTTGGGCAGCCATCACGGTTGATAGATCATGCCCAAAAGGGGACGTTCTCATCTAGGCATTATACAGAGGCATCCTACCAAGTTACAATGAAATCCCTTCATAAATACGACCTGTAGACTGTGCTAATGGTTTGGGGGTTTTGGGCTCGGGCAGCCATACCGGTTGCCCGATCGCGACCAAAAGGGGCCGTTCTCATCTAGACATGACCCCAAACCTGCATATGAAATTTCGTGATGATCAGACAAGAAGTGCGGGGTGTAGCCCGTGCTAAAGGAAAATGTGAACAAACGTCACAGACTCACAGACTCACAGACTAACAGACTCACAATCCTCCGCATGCGTGATGGCAATAGCTTATCTTGACTATGTCAAGTTAAGCTAAAAAATTATTCAAATCAGAGCTTTCATGAGGAAGTTCTGCGCAAAAATCTGATTGCACCTAATTTTGAACAAAATGGCTGCCAGTGGCCATCTTGAATTTCAGACCGGACCCACAAAACACTCGTTCTTGCCCCACGGTGATAACAAAGGTACTCAAGAAGTTTCGTAAAGATCGGTTCATAAATGCGGCCTCTAGCCCGTGCCGTAGTGGCATTTGCACTGATAGTGCTGAAGGTAACACTAAATAAATCAAAGTTAGTCTAATTTGCATAATTTAAGCACGAGAAAAAAACCTGTATGATATGTGATGTATCTCATGGTACTAAACATTCATACAAAAAATTATTCAAATCAGAGCTTTCATATGGAAGTTCTGTACAAAAAACAGATTTCTGCATCGTCGGTACAAAATGGCGGCTGGCAGCCATCTTGAACTTCGGACCGCACCCCAAAAACACTCGTTCTCGTCCCACAGTCATAACAAAGGTACTCAAGAAGTTTTGTAAAGATCGGTTCATAAATACGGCCTCCAGCCTGAGCCATATCCAATTGTTGACATATGGACAGACGGACGACGGGCCATGACAAAAGCTAAAATTTGGCTTCACATAAGTTGAGTTAAAAATTATTCAAATCAGCGCTTTCATATGGAAGTTCTGCACAAAAATCTGATTGCACCTAATTTTGTACAAAGTGGCTGCCAGCGGCCAACTTGAATTTCGGATCGGACCCAAAAACACTCGTTCTCGTCCCACAGTCATAACAAAGGTACAGAAGTTTCGTAAAGATCGGTTCATAAATACGGCCTCTAGCCCGAGCCGTATTGAATTGTTGACGGACAGACGGACAACTGGCCATGGCTTAAGCTCAAAGTTGAGCTAAAAATTATTCAAATCAGCACTTTCATATGGAAGTTCTGCGCAAAAATCTGATTGCACCTAATTTTGTACAAAATGGCTGCCTGCAGCCAACTTGAATTTCGGACCAGACCCCAAAACACTCGTTCTCATCCCATGGTGATAACAAAGATACCCAAGAAGTTTCGTAAAGATCGGTTCATAAATGCGGCCTCTAGCCCGAGCCGTATTGAATTGTTGACGGACAGACAGGCAACTGGCCATGGCATAAGCTCAAATTTGACTTTCGGCAAAGTTGAGCTAAAAATGTAAACTTAACCCAGTGCGATACAGTAGAACAGAAAGTACAGCACCTGCCTATATAAAATATTGATGACAGAAAGTCGCAAAGGCAGTGCAAATCCACACATGGAAAAAAGCAAAGCCCTGGTAAATCCTTAATTATTTAAATCTAACCGAATTTCGAGTCGAACAGTTGAATGTTAATAAAATCACTTTTAATGAAATATGCGATATTTATACACAAATCTACCAATATATGAACACATTCTCACAACACTTCATTACTATTTTAAGTAATTGATATGGATATCTGATTATACTCACAATAGTAACATTGAAACGTGTGGTGAAGTTAATTCGAAAATTCAAGAAAAAAAATTTGACCTGCTTGCAATGCTTCGTTACCACTGTAAGTATCATTAGATACGAACATGTATAACTAATGATACTCACAAAAGTATATGGAAACATTATGAAGTACTTATTTCGCACAAAAAGTTTAATCCGCCCCCCTCCCCCCAACAAAACATCCACACAAGTTCTTTCATTTTTTGTGTAATTTCTCTTTCAGAAAGCCCCGATTTAAATCCTATTGAGATGGTATGAAGCGAGTTGAAGAGAGAGGTGGCAAAGCAGAACTTATTCAGGCAATTCTTGATTTCTGGAGACTGTAACGACAGAGGATTGCAATCGATACATGGACCATATATACAAAGTGGCACCTGTGTGTGTTTATGTTAATGGTCACGCTACTGATGATGTACCCAATAGATTGTTTAGTGAGCGTTCTTCTGGGAAGAGCTTTGAATATTTTCAACAATTTTTGGAAAAGGACGACTTCCAGGAAAAACTTCATCAACTTCTGGCAGAGCATGTTTTGCATGATGAGAATGCTGATGGAGTTAGCGGCATCTGATGGTAAAAAAAATATACTCGAAAACACTCGTGAGTGGATTATCACCAACCAAAATGGCAATTCCCACTCAGCGTTAATCCTGTGGGAATAGACGGTACACCTCACCATGCCCAGGATCCTATTTAAAAATAAAAAAGCAGTAAACTCTTCAAAAAGTAACCAAAATTTATGCCAAAGGATTTGTAGAGCGTTCGATTTGTCTGGGGTGGAAGTCCTCTAAAGTGGGCATGTTATAGCCTTAGATGCAAATAAGACAAATACACATTATCCTTGATTTCTGGAAGACCGTAACGACAGGACTCCAATCAGGGGTCATAAGCTATGTTTTTTAGACAAAAAATGAAAATTTTCAGTTATTCGTTAATTTAAGGTTAAGACAAATGTTTTTAGAGGTGGTACATATCGACTGTTTCAGTGGTATATATCAACTTTTTCAGTGGTACATATCGACCGGTACATATCTTTTTGGAAAAGGATGATTTCCAGGAAAGACTAACTAAGGCTATATCGTGCTTTGTTGGTTGCTTTGGTAAACCATCCAACAATTATGGGACCAGCTGCCCCATAACTGTTGGATAATTTACCAAAGGATTTTGATTGCTTTCGTTTTCCCCATAGGATTCAGCACATGTGATCATGCAGTGGTGTCTCGTCTATTCCATAGGTTAACTCTGGGGAAGAAGGGGATGTCTTTTGATAGTAGAGAGGTTACAGACACGGTGCAGACTGTGGGGAATAAGGGACTTATATTGTATGGAATTCTCGTGACCCATGGGAAAATGGTGTAGTGGTGCTCTCTTTTTTACCATGCCATTCATCCCTTTTAATGTCTTAAGTGGATTACCTCCCATATAAATATCAACAACTACATGTAACGCGCGATCCCGCCGAAGTGAGATTGCAAGTTAGTTGTTAGTATTTATTTTGGTAGAAATGCTTTCAAGATGGTAATTTAATAAAGTTACGGTGGTACTACCCACACCCACCCCCCTCCCACGCCTGTATTTTCCTTGTTAGAATTTATTGGAGAATATAACAATAAAATGACTTGGGAGGGCATAGTGGTTTATTAACGGCCCAACGGGGTGAATAACAGCCTGAGAGCTTATAAAAGGCCCGAGACGAAGTCTCGGGCCATTAATAAGCTGAAGGGTTGTTATTCACACCTGTTGGGCCGTTAATAAACCACAAGGCCTGACAAAGTCATGTTATTACTTTTATTACCACTGTGATTCTGACAAAAGTTTTGACCCTGTACCTTTCATGGCAGCTACAAACAGCCAATTGGTCTTCATTCAATTCGCTTGATTGAGACATTTTTAACGTTTTCAATTTTGGCAGATGACATTATCGCCTGTTCTCAAACAAACTGGTGTCACATGATTATCACGTGATCGGCACTGGAACGCTTTCAATTGCAACGAAGTTAGAAAACTTAAAAAGAGACCCGATATTTACTGCTTTTAAGTCAGGAATAAAATGTCTGCAGACTTACTTACTACATACAGCAGCTTGTTCTTATGGGACTAACTTTGTTGGACTTTTTACATATTTAATAATTAATATAAAAGTTAAAAAATTTATAGTAATTTATATATTTTTTATACTTACCAATGAGCCAGACTTAGCTGGTGCCAACTCTAAAATATTTAGGGCCAAACGCAAATTTTATCCCCCATTCCCCAAAATTTGCATCTAAAACCGAAAATTACATGTCGTATATGGTCCTCCATACTTTTACTCCACTGTGTATGCTCAGTGTCAAGAAGGTCTCGAAACTGCCGCCAAAAGTCATTCTTACAACCAGTGCCTGGAAAGCGTTATGAACGCAGTGGGGAGGCAAGAGTTCCTAACTCCTGGGAGGGCCATCCCCGTCTGGGTCATTGGTAAGTATAAAAAATATATAAATTACTATAAATTTTTTAACATTTTTATACTGTCCCAATGACCCAGACTTAGCTGAATAGTAAAAAGGTTGGAGGGCCTAGGACATAAGGAAAATCCAATATTTTTTAAAGGAAAGCCAATAAATACGGGAGTCTAGCGAAATGAGACTCTATATACTCATTTAAAAGTGTTAGAAGAATGTATATTAACGCCCAATTAATCACGTAATATATACAGATACTTCACACCAATCAACACTTAAAAAATATTACACAGATGAGTAAACATAGGCTTTACCCTTTAAAAACATCTTGGAACAGACTCGGAATTACTGACTCCAAGGGAGGTATTCCCTTGCTTTACACAATAAAGCAGGTGACCCAAGGGAACATCCGCCCCCCCCCCCTTCCCCTTGCCCTGGATCAAATACTCCAGAGCAAAGAGGGCAGCAGGACAGAGTCACTGCTGGAGCCGAAAGCCTATACACATATAATTGCCACAGTTTAGTAGACGACATTCTGAGTAAAAAATAACGGACCTAAACAATGTAGATCTGCAGAAAGGACTCAATATTCTCAGATACAAAATCGTGAAAATGGAGGGCTAAGACCAATATGCAGCCCTCATTAGATCTGTAATATCAACATAATTAGCTTAAGCCTATGATGTAGAAGAACTCTTACTTCATGAGCTTAAAACTAACGCACAGACTGCTGAATGAAGATATAATCATTAGCAGAACTGATAGTAGATTGAATCCATCTGACCATAGAATGGACCGAAATGTGGAGGAAGCTTCCACGGCATGTCCCGCAACAGACACCTGAGTAAATTAATCCTCAGTCTTTGTGGATCTAGAGAAGCTACCAACAGAATTGCATTGAAATAATTACATTGAGCAATAGCTGTTAAATCAACGACACTGGAAGATACGTATATCTTATTATCCGTTCACAAGATCGATAGAGCATTTACTGCAAATGCTCGAAGATCCAAACATTGTGACACATACGTCTGCAACTAATTGTTGAGATGCGTCGCGAGAAAGTCGATCATTGGCCGCTCTTCTTGGTAGCAATCTGATTGAATACTGGTTTGTTGAAAGTCCATTCTGGTGGCAACAAATGGCCCCTCCGTGAAGGGAGTCCGCTAATACATTCAGACCACCCGAAATATGACGGACCAATAGAAGAACTTGATGTTCTAGTACCAACCGAAAGATTCCTTCCGAATGAATAACAGGATGGAATGAGTGCCTCCATAATTCCGAAAATATGCTAATACCGTCGAGTTGTCGGACAGAATTAGCATATGGGCATTCTGAATAACGTTCATCAATAATGTAGTGCAAGCCAAAACAACATCATTCTTGATGTTTGTGTGCTTGATAAGGAACTATGGAAACAAAAGACCCTGGCATTTCAAATCCAATGGGTTTAATGAAACTACCCAAAGTCTGTCAAAACTGTAAAACTTGGATCCGGCAATTTGCAGTGGAACTACTTGAGTTAAGCACTGAAAACTTGCCCAAGTCTGAATCTCTTATTCACTTGATTTGAGAAGAAGATGTCCGTATCGAGCGAAATAATCTTCACCCTCCAATTCTGAATTAAAAAGAAATTTGGAGATGACAAATGCGTAACCACCCCATTGGAATAAAATCACGGCAGTTCCGCACAATGTATCAGTCACATGAGATCTCCCGCTGAGAACTTGTCTGAGCGAACACAATAGCGAGTATAACAACTGATTAATTTCGTTCTGGTTAACGGAAGACGAACGAGAATGTTATGCGTCTCGAAGCTCATCCCTCCCGGTGGGTAAATGTCTTGGACGAAACCAGATCCGACTTCTCCTCACTTACTTATGAAATCGAGACGTCGGATCAATAGAAGCAGAATCTGCACATCGTTCTGCGCTCTGGTTAACGGCAGACGAACGAGAATGTTATGCGTCTCAAAGCTCATCCCCCGGTGGGTAAGTGACTTGGACGAAACCAGATCCGACTTCTCCTCGTTTACTTATGAAACCGAGATGTCGGATCAATAGAAGCAGAATCTGCACATTGTTCTGAAGAGTTAACTCGTGAAGAGTGTCGTCCAGGTACCGCAGACGAATGAGCTCGGAAATGAGTCATTACCGAGTTCGTTATTCGAGTGAAAGCCCAGGAACTTGATTCAGACCGAAACACATTGGTCGGTGCTGAAACACAATTCCTATGATAAAGAAGCAAAGATACTTTCTGAACGCCTGATGGACCCTGACGTGAAAGTATGCAACTAGAAATCTATGCATGTAGCATAGTCGTACACCCGAATACTCGCTCTGACCGATCGGATGGGCTCCATATAGAAACTTGGAGCCACGGTCAGCTTGTTATCCAGCTCAGAATATGAGTGGACGGAACGAGCTGTCTGGTTTTGGAACCAGAAAAGGATGGTTGTAGAAGCCTGGAAATTCCTGGATTTCTACGATCTCTGTCGCGATCATTCCAGAAGAGACTGTACTTCTGATGGAAGCGAGCATCTATTCTACTGACTGACATAAGCGGAGTCCAAGCTGGACTCTGAGTTAACAGAGGATTTCGTTTGAGGAACAATATAATCCTTCCGAAATCACCCCTTGAATCCAAGGTACGTCCGTAATCTAATCCCAAATCATTGAGAAACTTGACAGTCTTCCGCTCACTAGTGCACGATAGAGGTTAAAACCATTACCTCCTGGACCTGCGAGGCTTGCGGAAGGAGAAGCCATGTCCTCCACCTCCATGTCGACCTATGGGCGTCTGACCGGATGTTTCGGTCAGAATTATGGCCCCTATCTGAGTCGCTACCTTGACGGTCTCTAGAATAAGACCTAGAGGATGCATAGGAACCTCTATAGGAACTTCCCTTGGACGTATTCGTCCCAGAAGTGCCTGTCCTACTCTTCTCTGCTGAATCCGACTATATGAAAGCAAATTTTAATAGCAGAGAGTCTAAAGCTTTCTTAGTTAACTGATCATAAACTGCAGAAAGCTTGCCGTCGAAGAAAACTCTCCGGAGACCGCAGCGACTCTGAGAGAGTTTTTCACCTTACTATCTAGCCTAGAATTCTTTTCCCTTTGAGACGTAATGATAACGTTCTGGTAAGGTGATCTGCGTACAATGATGCGTCTAAGCTGTCCCTGCTAGACGATATTGTTATTTCCAACATCGTGGTTGGAATTGACATAGACGACAGTAAAACAATACTAGTTCCTGACCTAGTCGTCTAGACGCAGAGAACTCTCAGAATGCTCTGTCCTGCCGTTTCAAAATATTCAATGAAATGATGAAAGGCAGATGTAGAGCATATTGCCGATAAGAAACCTGACCTGCCCATTTAGGTAGCAAGTTATATAAATATAGCATCATTCAACAGATCAAATGTGTGTGAAACATATCTGTACTACTATGTCGGAAACTGAGGGATGATGTCCCTAAACCGATTAAGAATTCTATATCCAGTGGCGCTATCCATTTCTTATCCGGCAACGCAGCATTTTGGTCCAGAGGAACAACGTCCGATGATAATGCCGGATGCACTCTACGGCAATCATGTTGTTCCAAAAAGGGAAAATACAACTCATCCGTATCCCTTTCACCAACCTGTCGGACCACTTGAAATTCTTGGTTGTCCGTGCCTGAACCTGCAGCGGAACGTACCAACCCAGCATCATCGGATAATTCCTGATCTGACAGAGTTATGTCGGTTGTTGGGATGCTGCGATAATTTGTGCTATCTGCGATAGCATATCCACAACAGAGGCCTGTGGAGCTGCGGTCTTATTGGATATAGCCGCTGGAAGCTCCTTGGATGTTCACTCCTGTATACCTCTAATATGCGAACATCCAGAGAATGAAGGCCTCGTATCCTTGGCTACCGGATGGCGTGACCTGGTCGCCGTAGAATTCCTGATCGGCGATGTTGATTGAATATCACAGGTGACATAGCCAAGGTGCGGTCGAGTGTGCTGCCGTGAGGATGAGGAAGCCAAAAGAACAGTCTCTCCGGGCTGTCTATATAACGGAGCGTCCCGAGCGGTAGACGTATACTCCGACTGAGGAATGTTTTGTACCACAACATCTGAGCCCAGATCTTGTAATACGAGAGAGGGACCTCTCTCGCTCGCAGCCCGGATGGACCTGGACGAGCTAGGAACCGGACTAATAGGCTTCCTCCGTACCATCCTCGTATCCGTCATCACTGGGTGTGCACATTGTATTTTAAAGTGCTAGCATCGCCCAAATCTCCTTCCTGGACCGCAACGGACAAACCCGGGTGCTGAGCCATTCGGTGAATGGTCGCGACACCGGGCGAGCTAGCGGACGCCAACGCCATCTATCGTACTAGGCAACTCCAAGCAATTGACGTATCTACATGAGCACTTTTGCCGCTAACTCTTCACTGACTGTGACAACGGAAGCACACTTTACGAAGACATCACGGTAACCATATCTAGTTCATGTTACCTTATGAGACCTGTGGGGCCGCGGTCCAACGTGAAATATCCGCTGGAAGCTACTGGCACGTTCATTCCAGCATTTATATAATATGCGAACGTCCCAACTGGAAAGGTCTCATATCCTTGGCTAGCAGATGGAGTGACCTGGTCGACGTGTATTCCTTGGTCGGCGAAGCAAGAGCACCAGAGACATTCAATCCTGCATTTATATAATATGTGAACGTCCCCTAGAAATCTGTGGTCACATAGCCAAGGTGCGGTCGTGTGTGTTGACGAGGATGAGGATCCATGGACCGCAACGGACTAACCCGAGTGCTGAGCCATTCTTTTTTATCCTGGTGAATAGTCGCGACACCGGGCGCACTAGCGAGCGACAATGCCTTCGATAGAACTAGCTAACTCCCAGCAATGCAATTGTCGTAATACCTTGAGCACTTCCCGCTAGCCCTAATATTGCAACGATGGAGACACAGTAATTGAAGACATCACGGAAACATCACTCTTGAGTTCTGAAAAAGAAACTGATAATATAGTGACCCTACGGAGAGAGGACCGTAATGGACCTCTCACCGCAACAAAATACCGTGACACACGTCTCCAACGTTGTCATATCAATCAACACACACAGAGCAAGAAGTAATGCAACTACATTGACCATAAGAAACACAATGAACTTGTGAATTAGAGGAAGATTACGACTGAAGAATATTTTTTCAACCAGAAAAAATATACACCGTCATATACTCGCACTAACTCTTGAAATAAATATACATAATATAATTATAATTCATTATAACATTTCAAAAGAAAATAATTTTCCCCCCAAAAAAATTTTGAACAAATTTTCAGAAGAGCCCAAGTTCCCAATGGGAACCCTGAGCCCACAAAAGCCTAAGTGTGGACAAAAATTTTCATCATTTTGAAAAAATTAATGTAACACTTACGGACAATATTAATGTATCTTGCTATGAACTAAATTAAGCAGAAGACAAGTAATCATTGTCAGAAGTAACAGTTGTCAACATAAGCAAAAGTGTCAACAAACCGGAAACATGACTCCAGGTACTGAAACAAACATGGCCCGAAATCAGTTACCAATTTAAACACTATCTGATGCAAAACAGAAGCTTCCAGAGAAGAAACTGTAGAACATCAGATGGTAGATGCAGACCAAAACGCCTAAACACCCCTGGGTTGAGGACGTAAACATGGGGAAAAAACAGAAAATAATTCTGTTTCTAAACCACAACTCCCAAGAAATTTTAGTAATAAACATTACAAAAAATAAGCCAAAAGAATGGGAGAATAGCTAGGGGGGAATAAAGGAAAGGGAGAGAGGAAACACTGATTAAACAATGGAACATTCATAGCAAGAATGACCACAATATGGTCATGCCACGGAAATAGGTAACATGCAACAATTTCATAAAATAATTATAAGTTACAGCCCTGAACATTTGTTTCCACTGTTTTCTCCTCTCCACCTTCTATTTCCACCATATATCCACCATTTCTCTCATAAATATGCGTCTGGCATCTTTAAAACTGAGATTTACAAGCACAAATAACAGTGAAGTGTAACTGTATTGAGGGCCAAACAAAGAATGACTTTTGGCGGCAGTTTCGAGACCTCCTTGACACTGCGCATGCGCAGTGGAGTAAAAGTATAGAGGACCATATAGGGCATGTAATTTTCGGTTTTAGATGCAAATTTGGGGGATTGGGGGGTAAAATTTGCGTTTGGCCCTAAAAATTTTAGAGTTAGCACCAGCTAATTCTGGGTCATTGGTACAGTATAAAAATATAGCATTGTTTACTACAGCAAGGAACAAAAGTCACTTGACGTGTCAGGCTGTTAATGAGATGTTCAACTCATTAATGACCCGACACATCACATGACTTTTTAAGCTGAGCGTTACGTTCCTGTAATGCCCTGGTAAATTTTGTTAATGTACTAGGGAACGCTCTATAAAGTGGTAATAATAACCATTGACATTGTGTATGGTTCAGATAGGGTGGGGTCATGTTTGTATACTGTGGAAACCAACGCCTGGGGTGGAAGTCCTCTGAAGTGGGCATCACGTAGCCTTAAATGCTGATGATTCCGTAAGCACCAAAAAATCAATAAATAGATGGGTAACAATGTTTACCTTTTTCTCTTTGCTTGTTTTCGATGTTTTGTTGGTAGCTTTTGCATTACTTGTTGTTGTTGTTGTTGTTGTTGTTGTTGTTGTTTTACTTGTTGTTGTTGGTGGTGGTGGTAGTGATGCTGCTTCTGTTGTGTTTGTTGACAATACAGGTGATGATAACGTGGTCACAACTGGAGTGTTTGATTCTAGTTCATCCGGTATTTTGTCAGAGTTAGACTCTAAAAATGAGTTAACGTCAGTGTAGCTTCCACTCATCACCAGTCTAGCTAATGCAGACTTACGCCCTGATGTCCATCTAACCTGGTAATCATTCCCTTCTTGTGGAATACCATCACACTGAATTTGTCCAATTCTTGCGGAAAACCAGCTTTTATCGCAGTAGAAAAAAACTCCATAGTGTGTTGGTGGTTTAGTGAATTGTCTAAAAGTAGTCATATCGAACCGTTTGTTTGAAATTATGAACTGAGTTTTGGAAACAATTTTTCTGTTTTTATATCTTTAGGTAATAACAAGTTGTGAACACACGTGCAATGATTGGCAGAAGTTGCATGTTTAACACAACAGTTTGAATTTTTAAACCAACATGGTATTCGCAGCTTAGGCATTGCGCTTCCGAAGCCCTTGATACTCAGGAAGCAGGCGATTATCACAGCTTACCAATTGCATTGTTTATAAATTTAGGGAAATTGATGCACAAACAACTTCTGGGTTAATTTTTCTCTTTTGGTGTGTGTGTGTGGCGAAGGGGGGGGGGGGGGGGGGCTTTTTGATAATAAGATGAAGATCTATGAGGCATGTGCAAACTGGCTGTTCTTGAGCTAAAAGGTTGCTAGTGTTTTTGTGATGTCTTTTCAAAAAATGTAAATAACTGTCAGGTAGAAATTGGAAAAATCTACCCCTCTTTACTTGTTCTGACCCGATAACAAGTCACTTTCCACGTGATGTAAACTATTCCCACAAAAATCCTTCAAAATGAAGGATAAAATTGTCCCAACTATAATTCGCATTTTTAAATTTGTGATTCCGGTTTCTGACACTGAATCTTAAAAAAGCTTCCTGGAAGGATTTCTAAGAATTAATATCACAACATGGAATCATGTTATAGCCCCCATATTCTATTGCGATTGATATATCCTTAGTAGATAATTATATGAGAAAGATATTTTTTATTTCTGCATTTTCTGCTTGGTCTTACTCATTTGCACTCAGTGACCTTGTTTACCTCTTTGTTACACTGATCTACAATTATTGTACATATAGCTGTTGATTGTTTAAGTAGGTCAGGGACCTTGTTTACTTGGATTGTGACAGAATCACCTGGAAACTGATAGAACATTGTAGACATTTCATCTTCTAGGACATTCTATCTGGTTACTATATAAAGGCTTGTCAACAGAATTCAAAAACTCATTTTTTAGAAAGCCATTTCAGAAAGATTCACTTCAGTTGTTTCCATTGGAAATTATTATTGTTTCAGAACAGTGCATTTATTATAGAAGCAGTGCTTCTTTGTGAATTTGGAAGATTGATTCCAAAAGAGAATTTTGAAGAGAACCTATTCATCTTGGAAAAGAGAATTTTTACTTTCTATGAAACAGATTATTATTTTGTGAAAAGCCAGGATTCCACTGGAATATTTTTACTCCATTTGAATTTTGCGGAGCATTTTATTATATTTTATTGGAGACTGCTGAAATTTCTAAGTGAACATTTTATTACAAATCGACGGGATACTGTTTCTGAAAAGACATTCTTGGATTTAATACTACCAGCTGGTAACTTTCTTAGTAAGATTCTTCACCACTGGATTACTGGATTCTGTCAAACTGTACTTTGGATTAATTCAATAATTGATAAGTACCACTGTTTTTATTTTCTGTAAACCAATCAGTGTAAAAGATCTTTGTATCATTTTTTTTATATTAATTTTTTTTTTTTATTAAATTTTAGAATGGTTAAATTCATAGTTATTGTTGCTGATTCTCAGATTTCTTTCTGTTACCAATATCAATAATATTTCCATACCGTAACAATCATCAATGGAAAAACAAAACTATACTTTTTCAGCTCCGCGCATCTAAGATCACCTCCAGGATTTTATTGCAGACAGGTTATTGATAAAATTGTCCTACTTATATTTCGTTTTTGTTCATCTGTGAAACAGTTCTCATTCAGGCATATGTCATTGAATTCCATGTATTTTTAATTTAAATATTTTATTTTATTCAAGTTTTGAACTGTCCTTCGGGGTTTAATAAAATTAATAAATTGTAAGAGGTGTTATTTTTTAAAAGCCCTGCACAAGCCGACTTTTGAACTAAAACGCGGCCGACTTCTCCAAAATTACCTGGCCGAGTTCTTACGGGTGCCGAATCGCATGTCGTCGTAAAAAACTGTCTGGACAGAATTTTCTGAGAGGGCGACTTCTCTGGGGTTGATATCGCTTGGCATCATTTCATCTGTGAAAAACCTCACGCATGGATCCACTCTCTGCAGCACTGGATAGAAGAATTAAAGGAACGATTTTAGCGCAGGCTAATGGACAGGAGTTCATTTACCCATTATATACTGCGGTTACTTTCCTGTAGTTCAACTCGCCCACCCCATTAATAATGCCAGTTCACGTCTCATCGGCAATTCGGTATTCATTAATGACCCACTCGACTGGAGAAGTATAGTTCAATTTTGCTTTTGCATGTTGAGATTACAGTTCCAAACTGCTTTTCACATGTGCTGCTAATTTGTTCAACAAGGCAGTGCACATGTGCAACATAATTTGCAGACCCCATTCGTTACATTTCGCAAACGTTCGACCAAGCAGACAAAAGTTTGTGGCTACGAACATGACTGAGTTAATTGGTATGTTATTGCCAGTAGGTTAGGTTGTAACAATCAGCAAATCATTCAGTATTTCTTAAAATTTTAAACAAAAATAATATTAAATGAATATAGAAACCGATGACCCGACGACACGTCGTGTTTATCCAGTTTCCTCGATGTTAATTACTGATCGTTGGGTAGTTTTTTCTTAATAATTTGACAAGCGAAACACCATCGTGCTTATGGAACAGATCGAGAAACCAAGCCAGAATCGCGTCCATGCTGGAATTTCTCGATTGCCGTGTTGTCGCTCGCTCGAGTTAATCGCACACCAACACGATCAAGATTTTACATGTCGTGGAAAAGGCAAAAAACTCGATGTCTGTACTGTACAGTGGAACTACATCCAAGTTGACCTTTGATGACCTTGACTTGAATGAAAACTTGTCTAAATATATCGCACGTGGCCTCACGAAGAGTGAACTGAAAGCGGCAATTATTTATCATGTTTTTAAATGAGTTTACCTTAGATACCAAAAATTAACAAGCATGCATTGTCTCATGTTAATAAAGCATCCATAACTCAAAATAGTATGATATTATGTTATTAAAAGGAAAAAGGCCCTGTGATTTACAAGTTTCTTTTTCCATTTTGTTTTGGCGATAAAATTGACAAAGGAAGTACTGTCCACCGGTGCTCAAGTAAACAAAAACAGATTCGCACATGTGTACATCTGGTGCTCAGTAAAATCGAAAAAAAATAATGGAGACTCTTAATAATTTGACGATCATGGTATAAATAAAATATACCCAAAGTAGCTTGGTGTACCAAATGTTCACCACTCGTGGTGAACAATTGGTACACCAAGCTACTATGGGTATATTCTATATTTTTATTTGACATTATTAAACTTGGAAGATATGACTTCAAACTTGGTTGAGATGATGCCAATCTTAGCCAGTATGAACCAAACCAGAGTTGCTCCCCTTGCCAGGGGTGCAGAAATTGCACGAACGACCGTTTCGTTCGTGTATCGTTCGTGCAAACTGCAATTGGCAAAACCGTGTTTACGTTCTTCTTCAAATTTGGCCTACACACTTTGATGTGCCCGCAAATAAATCGTGCATGTTGTTATCTGCATTCAATAAAAAAGTGTCTGCATTTACATGCTTTTAATGAAATAAAAATTCTCCAAGTTCGGGAGTTTTGTTATTATTTATCAGTTAAAAGCAATGTGCATCGACCACAGACGGATTGAGTCGACAAGCTGAGACTGGGTTTCATTGTTTTTCGAAGTGGCTGGGTTGTCATGACAAATAAACAAGTGATCTAATTTCACATGATACGCATCGCCGATTGGTCAATAAGTATAGACTATTTCTACAATCGTGTTTTGCTATCCACATAAAAGTGGTTATCAGTGAAAACATGATTGTATAAACAGAATATACCCGGCTTTGAGAGGAAATAAAAAAACGTGTACCACAAATTTTCAAAATGGCAAATAAGCAAGAGTCCATGAACGAAAATACTTTTAAAAAGTGGTCAAGTTCCAAACTATTTTTATATGATCTCAATGAGAACAGGAAAATTGAAAACTTACGTTGTACAATATGCAGCGAAATGTGGGATTATATACAGAAGGAAGCGAAATTAAGAGGGTTGAAAGGCAGTGCCCTGAACAATGTGAAAACGTACATTGACGACGTGAATTATGTGCATCGCGCAAATGTTTCAAGGCACTGCAAACCTGGTTCATTGCATGAATTTGCATTGACCCTGAAGAACAAACTCTCCAGCAGTGACACAACACAAGCATGTAATATTCATTCCAACACAATGACCAAGCAAACATGTAACAAACATGAAAATCTGAAACATGCTGTTTAAAAAAGGTGATTTTGGTGACCAAAAAAATAAAGTGAATTTCCAGCCCCAAAGCCACCAGAAGGCTTCATTTGATAGCACATTTCAAAATTTTTCTGGGGGGAGAACCATCCCAGATCCCCCTAATCTGCTCGTGCCTTCGACATTCGCTGTATATGCCTTCGGCATCTACAATGGGTTATGCCAAAAAAATTGGGTTATGCAAAAAAGAATTTGCATAACCGGTTTTCAGGTTATGCTAAATTTGAATTCCTGCACCCCTGCTTGCACACTGTTACTAGGCACAACTAAATTGTTTGTATCGAGATCATTCACTGTCATTCAACGAACGCAACCAGGAAAATGAAAGAATTTATAGTAATTTATATATTTTTTATACTTACCAATGACCCAGACTTAGCTGGTGCTAACTCTTAAAAATTCAGGGCCAAACACAAATTTTGCCCCCCTAATCCCCCAAATTTGCATCCAAACCCAAATGAAAGTGTAAATGACACTGTAGCTCAACTTGACAAACTTGAACTTGGTAAGTTATAAATGAAATGGCAAAATTGAAGATCAGAGTAATCCATCAATTTTTAAATGTAAACTGTAAGACTGGCTAAAGGAAGAATGTTGATACACAAATGCAGTATGTTCAGAGGTTACTGCAAGTGGCAACTTTTTTCACAGAAATGAATGCTAATCAATAGTTCTTATCAAAAGGTCTTGTCTAATGAGCACACCAAGTTAAACAAGCATACCAGGTTTCAAAGCAATCCAATCATAATTGTGCCCTATAGGGTGAGACAAAGAAAAATATTGAGGTCTGACTAAACTAAGTTCTAAGAACGTTGGCCGCGGCAACATTTTCTTACGGAAATTGAAGAAAATCGATAGCTCCCATCTAGAGGTCACCCCAAACAAGCATGCCAGGTTTTGCAGCAATCCAATCATAAGTGTGCCCTGTAGGGTGTGCCAAAGGGAAATACTGAGGTCTGACTAAACTAAGTTCTAAGAACGTTGGCAGCGGCAACATTTTTTGACGGAAATGTAAGAAAATCGAGAGCTCCCATCTAGAGGTCTCCCCAAACAAGCATACCAGGTTTCAAAGCAATCCGATCATAAATGTGCCCTGTGGGATGTGCTAAAGGGAAATATTGAGGTCTGACTAAACTAAGTTCTAAGAATGTTGGTCTTGGCAAGATTTTTTGACCGAAATGGAAGAAAATCGATAGCTCCCATCTAGAGGTGACCCCAAACAAGCATGCCAGGTTTCAAGCAATCCGTTCATAAATGTGCCCTGTAGGGTGTGCCAAAGAGAAATATCGAGGTCTTCTGACTAAACTAAGTTCTAAGAACGTTGGCCACGGCAACATTTTTCGACGAAAATGGAAAAAAATCGATAGCTCTCATCTAGAGGTCACCCCAAACAAGCATTCAAGGTTTCAAAGCAATCCAATCATAAATGTGCCCTGTAGGGTGTGCCAAAGGGAAATACTGAGGTCTGACTAAACTAAGTTCTAAGAATATTGGCCGTGGCAACAATTTTTGACGGAAATTGAAGAAAATCGATAGCTCCCATCTAGAGGTCACCCTAAATAAGTATACCAGGTTTCAAAGCAATCCAATCATAAATGTGCCCTGTAGGGTGTGCTAAAGGGAAATGTTGTGGTTTGACTAAACTAAGTTCTAAGAATGTTGGCCGCAGCAACATTTTTTGACGGAAATTGAAGAAAATCGATAGCACCCAGCTAGAGGTCACCCCAAATAATCATGCCAGGTTTCAAAGCAATCCGATCATAAATGTGCCCTGTAGGGTGTACCAAAGAGATATATTGAGGTCTTCTGACTAAACTAAGTTCTAAGAACGTTGACCGCGGCAACATTTTTTGACGGAAATTGAAGAAAATCGATAGCTCCCATCTAGAGGTCTCCCCAAACAAGCATACCAGGTTTCAAAGCAATCCGATCATAAATGTGCCCTGTAGGGTGTGCCAAATGGAAATACTGAGGTCTGACTAAACTAAGTTCTAAGAATGTTGGCCGTGGCAACATTTTTTGACGGAAATTGAAGAAAGTTAAAAAATTTATAGTAATTTATATATTTTTTATACTTACCAATGACCCAGACTTAGCTGGTGCTAACTCTAACAAAACCAGGGCCAAACACAAATTTTGCCCCCCAATCCCCAAAATTTGCATCCAAAACCAAAAGAAATCATGTCCTAAAGGACCTCCATACTACGCCTCTACTGCGCATGCGCAGTGACGCAGACGTCCCAAAATTGGCGCCAATTATCATTCTTACTGGCAGTGCCTGGTCAGCGCTATGTACTCAGCGGGGAGGCAAGAGTTCCAACTCCAGGGAGGGCCATCCCCGTCTGGGTCATTGGTAAGTATAAAAAATATATAAATTACTATAAATTTTTTAACATTTTTATACTGTACCAATGACCCAGACTTAGCTGAATAGTAAACAGGCTGGAGGGCCTAGGACATAGAGGAAAATCCAATAAGCTCAACTATATAGTAAAGAGGTAACCCCTTAAGGAGAAAAGGAGTATTAGGCTTTACATGTATCTTTCTTATTTAATATTAAATTAGAAAGATACACTACCCTTAATAATTGAGCACAATAACATTCATGTTCTCTATTAACATCCAGTATATCCCTTATACTAATTATTTTTAAAGCAAGCCAATAAATAAAGTAGTCCAGAGAATTGAGACTCTTTATAGTCATTTAAAAGTGTCCGAGTATTGTATATTAAAGCCCGTTTGACACTTGACATATACAAATGCTTCACACCGAGCTACACTTTAAAAATAAGACATGAATGAATTTTAACATTAATATTACACTTTAAAACCATCCCGGAAGCGACTCAGAAATACTGACTTGGAGGAGGCATTCCCTTGCTTTTCACTATAAAGCAGGTGACCTAAGGGAACACCCGCACCCCCCCCCCCCTTCCCCTTGCCCTGGGTCAAATAGCCCAGAGCGAAGAGGGCAGCCGGACGGAGTCACTGCCGGAACAGAAAGCCTGCATAACTATAGTTGCAACTGTTTAGTGGACGACATTCTGAGCAACAGATAACGGACCTAAACAATGCAGGTCTCCAGAAATGGACTCAATATTTCTGAGATAAAAATTCGTAAATGTGGATGGCTGAGACCAATAAGCAGCCTTCATTAAATCTGTAATAGCAACACTATTAGCATAAGCCCAGGAAGTAGAAAGAGCTCTTACTTCATGAGCAGAAATCTTAAGCACAGACTGCTGAGAAGAAGATAAATCTTCATAAGCAGTACGGATAGTTAATTGAATCCATCTAGCAATAGAATGGACCGAAATGTCCTTTCTATTAGGCATCAAAGACAGAAAGAAACGTTTCCGTCCCTTTCTGATAAACTGAGATCTCTGTTTATAGATACGTAACGCTCTAACAGGACAGAGTAAAGGCCTACGCCCGTCTGAAGACGGAAGAGCCTTAATAACAATAGGTTCCGGATATTTATTAGGAGCCTGATTCTTAGCTAAAAAACCCACATTAGTAGTGAAGGTGATAGTGTTCCCAACACTACGATAATGAGAATCATCCACCGACATTGCATGAAGCTCACTGACTCTTCTAGCAGAAGAGAAAGCTAAGAGAAAAGCTGTCTTATAAGATAAGAATTTGAAATCTACTGTCCCAAGAGGTTCAAATGGCTTTTCCTTCAATTTAAGAAGAACCCAAGCTAAATTCCACTTAGGAATTAATCTAAGAGTTCTGGGTCTATTTATCGAAAAGTTTCTAACCAACTTAGATAAAGAGACATTAGATCCAATTTGTAAACTATCATGATGTGCATAGGTATCAGATAACATAGATCTATAACCCTTTATAGTAACAGGCTGCAGTTTGATTTCGTCAAACAAGTATACTAGAAAGTTTGCAATGTCTGGTATAGAGGGATCGAATATATCTACAGAATGATCCCTACACCAACGACGAAAAACCTTCCACTTAGCCGCATAGTTTAGCGAAGAGGAGGTCCTCCTACAGTTAGAAATCGCGTCCACTGCTCGTCCTGTAAAGTGTTTGCCATGCAAGAAGGACCGCACAACGGAAAAACGTGAAGGTTGAGACCTTGCGGGTTGTGATGGAGTTGGCGCGATTTCCCCTGCGAAAGAAGATCCTCCCGTGGAGGAAGCTTTCGCGGTAGGTCCCACAACAGACACCTGAGTAGATTTATCCACGGTCTCTGTGGCGACAGAGATGCTACCAACAGAATCTTGCATTGAGATTGTTTTATCTTTAGCAATACTTGTTGAATTAACGGCGCTGGAGGATACGCATATCCTATCATTCCGTCCCAAGGGATCGACAGAGCGTCTACTGCAAATGCTCTTGGATCCGGACACGTAGACACATACATCTGCAACTGATTGTTGAGATGTGTCGCAAATAAGTCTATCATTGGCCGTTCCCATTGGTAGCAAATCTGATTGAATACTTGTTTGTTGAGAGTCCACTCCGACGGCAACAAGCGACCCTTTCGTGAAAGGGAGTCTGCTAGCACATTCAGACGACCCGGTATGTGACGGACCGAAAGAAGAATGTGATGTTCTAGCGCAAACAGAACGATTCTTTCCGTTAGATTGAACAACGGAACTGAATGAGTGCCTCCCTGATTCCGTATATACGCCACTACTGTCATATTGTCGGACAGGATTTGGACATGAGCATTGTGAATAATGTCCATCCAGTGACGTAACGCAAGCCAAATTGACATCATTTCCTTGATGTTTATGTGCTTGCACAGGAATTGCGGATCCCAAAGACCCTGGCATCTCGAATCCGTTGGGATTAATGATGCACCCCAACCTGTTTGACTGGCATCCGTCATAATGGTAAAACTCGGATCCGGCAACTGCAGCGGAACTCCCTGAGTTAACCACTGAATGTTTGCCCAAGTCTGAATCTCTTGTTTCACTTGATCTGACAAGAGAACGTCTACATCGAGCGAATGAATTTTCACACTCCAATTCTGAGTCAAGAAAATTTGAAGAGGACGTGTGCGTAACCGCCCCATTGGAATGAGATCTGCGGCAGCTCCTCACAGACCTATCAGTCTCATAAATTCTCTCGCCGTGACTTTGTCTGCGTGCAGACAATAGCGAGCGTAACAACTGACTAATTTCGCTCTGGTTAACGGCAGACGAACGAGATTGTTGTGCGTCTCGAAGCTCATTCCCAGATGAGTGAATGACTTGGACGGCACCAGATCCGACTTCTCCTTGTTAACTATAAAACCGAGACGTCGGAGCAATAGAAGAAGATTCTGAACATCGTTCTGAAGCGTTAACTCGTTGCCGTACCTCTGAAGAATGTTGTCCAGGTAGGCCGACGTTACCGCAGACGAATGAGCTCGGAAATAGATCATTACCGAGTTCATTACCCGAGTGAAAGCCCAGGGTGCTAGATTCAATCCGAAGCACATCGCCCGGAATTGATACACCACTCCTAGGACTGCGAAGCGTAGGTACTTTCGGAATGTCGGATGTACCATGACGTGAAAGTACGCATCTTTGAGATCTATGCTCGTTGCATAATCGTTCACCCGAATACTCGCTCTGACCGATCGAATCGTCTCCATATAAAACTTCAGAGCGACGATCAGCTTGTTTATCCAGCTCAAATCTATGACTGGACGGAACGAGCCGTCTGGTTTCGGAACCAGAAACAGATGGCTGTAGAATCCTGGAGATTCCTGGTTTTCTACGACCTCTACCGCGTTCTTCATTAAAAGAGACTGCACCTCTGATAACAGAGCGTCTCTTTTCTGCGGATTTGACGGAAGATGAGTCCACTTTGGACTTCGAGTTAATGGAGGCTTTCGTTTGAAGGATATCTTTAGACCTTCCGAAGTCACTCCTCTCACCCAAGGGTCGTCCGTAATCGACGCCCATTCTTGTGAAAAGCTCGACAACCTTCCGCCAACCGGTACGCGATAGAGGTTTAAGCCATCACCTCCTGGACCTGCGAGGCCTGTGGTAGGAGAAACCACGTCCTCCACGGCCCGCACCTCGCCCCGTCGACCTCAGGGCGTCCGACCGATTGTCCCGGCCTGAAGGACGTCCCGAACGAGAGTCGCCACCCTGACGGTCTCTCGAATAAGACCAAGAGGACGCACCGGAACCTCTATAGGAACCTCTCTTGGGCACATTAGACCCAGAAGTGCCTGTCTTATTCGTGTCTGCTGTATCCGACTTCTTAGGAGCAGATTTGAACAACAGAGAATCCTTAGCTTTCTTTGTAATTTTATCATAAATAGCAGAAAGCTTGCCATCAAAGAGAAGTTCTCCTGAGACCGAAGCGACTCTAAGAGAGTTCTTCACCTTAGTATCCACTAGTGTGGATGTAGCTAGGGCTGCGTCACGTCTAACCAACTCCAGATTTGCCACTGAAAGGGCGGAGTTACACGTGGAATAAGCTACTGCCCTTGAAAGAAGTCTTAAAGAGGATTGTATATCCTGAAACTCTTTCCCCTGAAGGCGCAGTGATAACGCCTTAGTAAGGTGATCTGCGTAAGATAAGGCATCTAAATTGGCTCTGTTAGACGCAATAGCTGTTTCCAACACCGTGGTTGGAATAGAAGCCGACGACGGTAATGATAGCTCTAAGTCTTCTGCCTCGTCGTCCATACGCAGAGGAACTCTCGGTATACCCTGTCCTGCCGTATCGAATTTATTCCTTGCATTAATGAAAGGCAGGTTGAGAGTATTAGCGGACAAGAAACCTGCTTTCCCCGTCCTGGAAGCAAGTTTAAATATAGCGCCGTTCAATAATTCAAATGTTCTTGCAACATTATTGGACTGCGACGGAAACTCGGGAGCGATGTCCCTGAACTGCTCAAAAAATTCAGAGTCCAATGACGCTATAATTCTCTTGTCCGGAACCGCAGCAGTCTGGCCCGACGGAACAACTTGAGGGAGAAAGTGCCGGATGAAGTCCACGGCAGCTTTATGTTGTTCCGAAAGGGATAGCTCCAAGTCATCCGTATCCCTTTCACCATCCGGTCGGACCTCATGATGTTCCCGGTCGTCCGCCCCCGATGCTTCGGCGGAGCGTACCGACCCAGCGCCGTCGGATAATTCTCGATCCGACACCGTTTCTGTCGGCTGCTGGGATGCTGCGATAAGCTGTGCTATCTGCACAAGAATGTCCGGCGTCGAGACCTGCGGAGGCGCAGTCTTTCGCTGCTTCACCGAGGGCAGCTCCGCATCAGATGGCTCCCGCATACTTTTCCTATGCGAATGTCCGGAGTCCATCAGTCTCGAATCCCTGGCTGCCGGATGGTGTGACCTGGTCGCCGAAGAATCCTTGATCGGCGAAGCTGGTAATATATCGGCGGTCACGCAGCTAAGGTGCGGTCGTGTGCGCTGACGAGAAGAGGAAGCCTTAACAGTCTCCACGGACTGCTTATACAACGGAGCGTCCCGAGCGACGGACGTATGCTCCGCTAAAGACACATTTTGTACCACAACATCTGGTCCCAGATGTTGTTGTACGAGAGAGGGGCCTCTCTCGCTCGCGGCCCGGCTGGACCTGGACGAGCTAGGAACCGGACTCAAAGGCTTCCTCCGTTCTCGCTTACTATCCGCCGTCACTGGGTGTGCATCTATTATATTTATAGTGCTCCCATCACCCAAAATTTCCTCCTGGACCGCATCGGACGAACCCGGCTGCCGAACCATTCGGTGAATGGACGCTACACCGGGCGAGCTAGCGGACGACATTTGTCTAATCTCCATGAGCACTTTTGCCGCTAGCTCTGAATTCATTTGTGACGACAGACACACACTTGTAGAAGATAACATGGAAACATCACCCTGTTCTGGTTCCTCTGAAATAGAAACTGAGAGAGTAGAGTGACCTTGCAGAGAAAGAGCCGACATAGCCCTTTCTCCAGAAACAACATATCGTGACACACGTTTCCAATGTTTCTCATCCCAATATTCACATATAGGACAGGGATTAATGCGAGAACACTGACTACAATTAATACAATGATCATGAAAGTCAGAGGAAGATTTCTTCCTATTACAATTTGAACAATGTCCCTTCATTGTGAAAGAACAACAATAAGTCCTAGTTACTCGCAAAAACCCCTGACACAAAGATACATAATAACATGATCCATTAATAAATGAAAAAACAATTGCAAATCAAAATAATTTTGAAAAAATATTTTTTCAGCGAAGCCCAAGTTGCTGAAAAGTAATGTTGAGCCCCGATGGATCCGATGGCAAAGTGTGGTCAAAAATTTTAAATTTATATTAAATAATTAATGAGACACTTACAGATAATATAAATAAATGTATCTTATAGTGAGATAAACTACAGCAAAGGCAAACAGCCCCCCTCAAAAAAGGCTGTTGCCAATGTAAACAAACAGTGTAAAAACACCAGAAAACATGACTCCAGGCACTGAAAAAACTGGCCCGGAATCAGTCATCAAATTACACTCTATCTGATGCAAAACAGAGACTCCCAGGGGAGAATCTGCAGAACATCAGATGGAAGATGCAGAACACAAACGTTATACACCCATGGGTGAAAACGTAACTATGGGGAAAATAACAGAAAACATTCTGTAACCAAGCAACTCTCCCAGGAAATTTTAGAAATGAAATTTCTCAAAAATATGCCAAAAGCATGGGAGAATTGCAAGGGGGGACTTTAGAAGGCTAGGGGAGAGGAAACACTGAATAAGCAGTGCAACATTTAGCAAGAATGACAACAAGAGGCCCATGCCTCGAAAATAGGCAACTTAACATAATTTCATCAAAAAATTTTAAGTACAGCCCTGATTATTTTTTGTCACTTCTTTTTCCTCTCCTCCTTCTATCCTCCTTAGAATCACATTTTCTCCAAAAATTACGTGTCTGGCATCCTTTAAACTGAGATTTACAAGCACAAAGATCAGTGAGATGTTGACTGATGAAGGGCCAAACAGAGAATGATAATTGGCGCCAATTTCGGGACGTCTGCGTCACTGCGCATGCGCAGTAGAGGCGTAGTATGGAGGTCCTTTAGGACATGATTTCTTTTTGTTTTGGATGCAAATTTTGGGGATTGGGGGGCAAAATTTGTGTTTGGCCCTGGTTTTGTTAGAGTTAGCACCAGCTAAGTCTGGGTCATTGGTACAGTATAAAAATATCGATAGCTCCCATCTAGAGGTCACCCTAAACCAGCATACCAGGTTTCAAAGCAATCCAATCATAAATGTGCCCTGTAGGGTGTGCCAAAGGGAAATATTATGGTTTGACTAAACTAAATTCTAAGAATGTTGGCCGCGGCAACATTTATTGACGGAAATTGAAGAAAATCAAATACGTACATATGCCGACGGACGAGAAGTGATGGCAATAGCTCAGCTTGATTTTGTCAAGTTGAGCTAAAAATCAATGTCCTATATGGTCCTCCATACTTTTGTCCACTGCGCATGTGCAGTGTCAAGGAAGTACCAAAATTGGCGCCAAATCTTCATTCTTACAACCAGTGCCTGGTAAATGTTATATAATCAGCAGGGAGGTATGAGTTCCCAACTCATGGGAGGGCCATCCCCATCTGGGTCATTGGTTAGTATAAAAAATATATA
Source organism: Pictodentalium vernedei (assembly GCA_031216915.1). Lineage (NCBI taxonomy): Eukaryota > Metazoa > Mollusca > Scaphopoda > Dentaliida > Dentaliidae > Pictodentalium > Pictodentalium vernedei. Next base: position 341,043,662 of record CM062296.1, on the reverse strand, counting down.
TTATATTACTATAAATTTTTTCATATTTTTATACTGTACCAATGACCCAGACTTAGCTGAATAGATAGGACATAAAGGAAAATCCAATTGACTCAATTACATATAAACAGAATTATCCCCTCAAGGAGAAAAGGAGATACAGGATTTACATATATCTTTCTTGTTTATACAAAAAAAGAAAGACATATTACCAATCCGTAATTGAGCACAATAACATCAATGATCTCTATTAACATCCAGTATAACCCATTATACTAATTTTTTACAGGAAAGCCAATAAATAAAGATAGTCCAGAAAATGAGACTCTTTATACTCATTTAAAAGTGTACGAAGATTGTATATTAACACTCGTATGACACGTGACATATACAAATGCTTCACACCGAGCTAAACTTTAAAAATATTACATAAATGAGATAAACATTAGCTTTACACTTTAAAACCATCCCAGCACCGACTCGGAATTACTGACTCCAGAGGAGGTATTCCCTTGCTTTTCACTATAAAGCAGGTGATTTAAGGGAACACCACTTTGATAAAGAGACATTAGATCCAATTTGTAAGCTATCATGATGAGCATAAGTATCCGATAGCATAGACCTATAACCCTTAATAGTTATTGGCTGCAGTTTGATCTCGTCAAACAAGTAGACCAAAAAATTAGCAATGTCTGGAATGGAGGGATCATAAATATCAATAGAATGATCCCTACACCAACGAGAGAAAACCTTTCCATTTAGCAGCATAATTTAGCGAAGAGGAGGTCCTCCTACTGTTAGAAACTGCGTCCACTGCTCGTCCTGTAAATTGCTTGCTGTGCAAGAAGGACCGCACAACGGAAATACGTGAAGGTTGAGACCTTGCAGGTTGTGATGCAGTGTGCGCGATTTCCCCTGCGAAAGAAGGTCCTCCCACGGAGGAAGCTTCCAAGGAATGTCCCATAACAGACAGCTGAGTAGATTTATCCATGGTCCGTAGGGTGACAGAGATGCTACCAACAGAATCTTGCAGTGAGATTGCTTGATTTTTAGCAATATCTGTTGAATCAACGGAGCTGGAGGATACGCGTATCCTATCATTCCGCCCCAAGAGATCGAGAGAGCGTCTACTGCGAAAGCTCGAGGATCTGGGCATGGCGACACATACATCTGCAACTGATTGTTGAGATGCATCGCAAACAAGTTTATCATCGGACGATCCCATTGGTAGCAGATCTGATTGAATACTCGTTTGTTGAGAGTCCATTCTGACGGCAACATATGACCTTTCCGAGAAAGGGAGTCCGCTAGAATGTTCAGACGACCCGGAATATGACAGACCGACAGAAGAACCTGATGCTCTAGGACAAACAGAAGGATTCTTTCCGTTAAGTTGAACAACGGAATGGAATAAGTGCCTCCCTGGTTCCAAATATACACTACTACTGTCGAATTGTTCGACTGTATTTGAAAATGTGAATTCTGAATAATGTTCATCCAATGACGTAGCGCAAGCCAAATTGATATCATCTCTTTGATGTTTATGTGCTTGTTCAGGAATTGCAGATCCCAAAGACCCTGGCACCTCGAATCTGTTGGGCTCAATGTTGCCCCCCAACCTGTTTGACTCGCACCCGTCATAATCGTAAAAATCAGATCCGGCAGTTGCAGTGGAACTCCCTGAGTTAAGCACAGAATGTCTGCCCAAGTCTGAATCTCTTGTTTTACTTGGTTCGACAAGACGATGTTCGTTTCGAGCGAATGAATCTTCACACTCCAATTCTGAGTAAAAAATATCTGGAGTGGACGAGTGCGTAGGCGCCCCATCGGAATAAGGTCCGCGGCAACTCTGCACAAACCTATCAGTCGCATAAATTCTCTCGCTGTTACTACATCTGAGTGCAGACAAAAACAAGCGTAACAACTGACTAATTTCGCTCTGGGTAACGGCAGACGAACCAGCTTGTTGTGCGTCTTGAAGCTTATTCCCAAGTGAATGTACGACTTGAACGGAACTAGATCCGACTTCTTTTCGTTTACTATGAAACCGAGAGGTAGGAGCAATTGAAGCAGACTCTGAACATCGTTCTGAAGCGTTAATCTGTCGCCGTACCTCTGAAGAATGTCGTCCAAGTAGGCCGATGTTACTGCAGACGAATGAGCTCGGAAATGAGTCATTACCGAGTTCAGGCTAAGGGCGCTAGATTCAGTCCGAAGCACATTGCTCGGAACTGATAAATGACTCCTTGGACAGCGAAGCGAAGGTACTTTCTGAACGCCGGATGTTCCATACGTGAAAGTGTGCATCCTTGAGATCTATGCTCTCAGCAGTCGTTCACTCGAATGCTCGCTATCACCGATTGAATGGCCCCCATATAAAATTTCGGAGCCACGATCAGCTTGTTTATCCAGCTTAGATCTATAACTGGACGGAACGAGCCGTCTGGTTTTGGTACCAGGAACAGGTGCACCTCTGATAGAAGCGAATCTCTCTTCTGAAGGTTTGACCGAAGCTGAGTGCATCGTGGACTTCGTGTTAACAGAGTTTTTTCCCTGAAGGACAGTTTTAGACCTTCCGAAATAACCTCCTGAACCCATCGGTCATCCATAATTGACAACCAATTGGTAAAGAATCTCGCCAGCCTTCCGCCCACTGGAGCGCAATAGAGGTTCTGACCTTCACCTCCTGTACCTGCGAGGCTAGTGGGAGGAGAAACTACGTGCTCCCCGACCCGCACCTCGACCAGTCGACCTAGGGGCATCTGACCGGTTGTCTCGGCCAGCATTACATCCCCTACCTGAGTCGCTACTCTGACGGTCTCTGGAGTAAGACGTAGAGGCTTTCTTAGATCGTCTATAGGAACTTCCCTTGGACATATTTATTTATTTATTTATTGATGTTTAAGGTCCCATATTTATGCACAATGGCTAATCATGACCGTGACAGTTTTACGGGTGGAGGAAGCCGGAGTACCCGGAGAGAACCACCGAGCAACGACGAGCAGCTGCCAGCTCCCCAACATCGTAACTCCGCACTGCAGCACATGCAGGATTAGATTGGTTGAAGACATGCGTACCATCGACGTGCAGTCCGCCTTAGTACACGGCGTCATCGTGCCCCCACGCTCCCTTGGACATACTCGCCCCAGAAGTCCCTGACTTACTCTTCTCTGCTGAGTCTGGTCTTTTTTGAAACAGACTTAAAGAGCAGGGAGTCCGAAGCTTTCTTGGTAATCTGATCATAGATTAGTGAAAGCTTACCATCAAAGAGAAGTTCTCCTGAAACCGGAGTGACTCGAAGAGAGTTTTTCACCTTACAATTCACCCTAGTGGATGAAGCCAGGGCAGCATCACGTCTAACTCCAAATTTGCCACTGAAAGGGTGGAGTTATACGTGGAATATGCGATTGCCCTCGAAAGAACTCTCAAGGAAGTTTGAACATCCTGGAATTCTTTACCATCGAGACGTTGTGATAACGCTCTGGTAAGGTGATCTGCGTAAGATAAGGTATCTAAACTGGTTCTGTTAGACGAGATTGTCGTCTCCAACATACTGGAGAGAATCGACATAGACGACATGCAGAGGAACTCTTGGAAAGCTCTGTCCTGCCATTTCAAATTATTCTACTGTTGATGAACGGCAGATGTAGAGCTTGTTGCAATAAGAAACTGGATCTGCCAGTCTTAGAGGCTAGCCTAAAAATAGCTTCATTCAGCAATTCAAACGTCCGTGAGACATTTCTGGACTGGGCCGCCAACCCAAACGCGACATCCTTAGTCCGGCTGAAGAAGTCTGTCTCCAGGGACGCTATCAGTCTCTTATCTGGTATCGCAGCTCTCTGGGCCGGAGGAACAACTTCTGGAAGGTGTTGCCAGATGAAATCTACGGCCACCTTATGTTGTTCTAGAAAGGAAAAATCCAGCTCTGCAGATTCCCTTTCACCATCCGACTGGACCAAATGTGAATCTCGGTCGTTCCTATCTGACACTGCAGGAGAGCATACCGACCCAGCTTCCTCAGACAGTTCGTGATCTGAAAGAGTTTCCGAAGGTTGCTGGGATGCTGTGATGAGTTGTGCTATCTGTGAGAGCAAGTCCATCACAGAGGCCTGTGGAGCTGCGGTCTTACCTTGTTTAGCCGCTGGAAGCACCTAGGACGGTGCCTCTTGCATAATTCTTTTATGCGAACGTCCCGACTGGTAAGGCCTCGTGTCCTTGGCTACCGGATGGAGTGACCTGGTCGACGTGGAATCCTTGGTCGGCGAAGCAGGCTGGATATCTGAGGTCATGTAGCCATGGTGCAGTCATGTGTGCTGGTGTGTAGAAGAGGAAGCCAATAGACTAGCCGCCCCCGGCTGTCTATGCGAAGGAGCATCCCGAGCAGGAGGAGTAGACGTATGCTCCGACTGACGAATGTTATGAACGACAACATCTGGCCCCAGATGTTGTTGTAAGAGAGAGGGGCCTCTCTCGCTCGCGGTCCGGGTAGACCTGAACGAGCTATCTACCGGGCTGACTGGCTTCCTCTGATCCATCCTCCGATCCGTCGTCGGCGGTTGTGCGTGATCCGAGATTATAGTGCTCGCAACACCCCTTCTCCTCTCCTGGACCGCAACGGACGAACCTGCGTCACATCACCCACTCTACAAGTGATAGCTTCGCTGGGCGAGCTAGCTGGCGACAAGGTCGTCAATCCTATTAAGGATCTAGGCACTTGTCGAATTTCCTTGAGCACTTTTGCCGCTAGCTCTTCATTTGATTGCGACGACGGTAGCACACTTCCTGAAGACGTCACAGAAACATCACCTTGTTCTTGTTCCTCTGAAAAAGAGACTGAAAAACTAGAGTGACCCTGTGGTAAGAGGACCGGCATGGACTTCTCACTACTAACAATATACCGTGACACATGTCTCCAACGTTTGTCATCCCAATTGGCATATACTGAGCAAGAATAAGTGCGAGTACAGTGACTACAGCAAATACAATGAACATCAGAATCAGAGGAAGACTTCCTTGATTTACAATTTGAACAATATTCTTTCATATTTAAAAAATATTAAACAGCCATACTACTCGCACTAACGCTTGAAAATACAAAGATACATAATAATAATACAATCCATTACAAAATTTCTAAAAATAATTCAAAAGAAAAAATTTTCGAAAAAAATTTTGACATGAGCCCAAGTTCCCAAAGGGAACGATGAGCCCAAATGGATCCCAAAAAAGCCCAATTGTGGACAAAAATTTTAAAACATTTCTAAAAATTAATGTTACACTTACGGACAATATTAATGTATCTGGCTATATAATGAACCTTACAGAAGACAAGGAATCACTGAATGAAGTAACCATTGTCAACGTAACCAAAAGTCAATAAAAACCGGAAACAAGACTCCAGGCATTGAAAAACATGGCCCGAAATCAGTAACCAATTTAAAACATTATCCGATGTAAAACAGAATCTTCCAGAGAAGAAGCTGCAGTACATCGCATGGTAGATGCATGACCAAAACGCCTAAACAACCCTAGGGTGAGGACATAACCATGGGGATAACAGAATAAATATTCTGTAACTATGCTAAAACTTTTAAAAATATTATTTTTGTGCAAGACATTTTGAAAACCAAAACAGAAAACTGACCTACTTTTTACTCACTCTGGACCAAGAAATGGACACACTTGAATTGTTTTATTCAAGGCTGATCTGTCTCTTCTAAAAAGTAAATGCCCATTTGAATTGTAAACATTTCTTTTTATAAATAAATTAATATAGAGAGGCATGTTTTTTTCTCGTAAACAATTCTTTGTACAAATAAATTTACACATAGAGATGTGTTATTGCCCAATTGTAGTGATTTATTTTTGTGAGAGATGAAAATATAATATACCGGTAGATCATGCGAATGCAGAATCATCGCTCTACATTTTCTTCTCACTTCTCCCTGTTTCATCTGACTTCACCCTGAAGTGACTTCTCCCTCAAATTACCCTCTAGGCTGGTCCCTGATTGGTACAGTATAAAGATATTAGCATTACCAGAAATAATCAGGGTAGTTTGAAGCTCAGTTTCTGTATGGTGAGGAATTAATGATGACAACAAGAAAGGATCAGGTTGATGAAGAGAGTTGTACTACACAATATTCAATGCAAACTAAGATTCAGAGTCGTAAGTGAAAGATTCATAGAAGTTGGATGACAGATACATGTACATGTAGTTCAGCTATCCAAATGTCACAGCTTTCCCAGAGAAGCTTAGACTTCCGGATAACTGAACTACATATAGGAGACGAGGAAACTTCAGGCTTTGTGAAAAGAATGAGACACAAGAACGCTGTCAGAAAACTGTAACAGATCTGAAAACACTTTGTAATTATTTGTTTTGGTTTAGTAAATACAGAGGTTATTACTTGGTTGCTTTCATATCGGCTGACATATCAGCCCTCAGTAACTTCACATCAGTCTTTCACTTTTTGTCTCAGGCTGATATGAAGTTACCTCAGGCTGATATTTTGGCAGATATGAAACTAACCAAGTAATAACCCCTAAACAATTTGCTGGAAATGAGTTTAGACAAATAGTAAGAGAGTTCACTCATACTCCCTTTGGTATTGATTTGTTAACTCTTCAAGAACCTCATTTTGCTTAATAATAATGATGATAAAACATAGAGGATGCCTAATGAATCGCAATTTCATATGAAATTTTCTGTGCCAAGTTCACTAAAATAGATCTGAGCCGAAGTTTACCTAAGTTCAGACCGATTAATCAGCCCTCGCAATTGGCTTCGGCAATCGGCATTGCCAAAGCGATTTGCTGAAGCAAACGGCGCTGACTATGGCACACAGTTGCCATAGTAGAAATAATCTGCAGTGGTGTTTGACTTGTCCAAACTTGGATCCAAAGTCTGTAATATATTTTTTTGGTTTGGTACATCTTGTTCCACAGGATGTATCAAACCAAAAAATTATATTACGGACTTTGGGTCCAGGTTTGGACGAATGTGTGACATGCAGTAGTTCACTGTGCACAACGAGAGACACACACCGGTAGCTGAAAATGGAAACTCGCAGCCAATGTTACACTTACTTAAACTTTCTGTCATTGGTTTGTTTATTGTGATACCCCTCTCGAAAACAACTGAATTCGTACTGTACACATGTGCATCTTCTCCATATATAAATATGTGTGGGGTTTCCCAGACTGAGTTCTACATTTACAGAAAATGGGTCAACATTTATTTTTTTATTCCAGGGAATATACATAAATACAGGTAAACAAACGGCATGTTTTTTCTGAGAAATAAGTTTGAAATGTATTTCACTCAATATTCAGCTCAGATTAAATTAATTCGTTTTGCAGTCCCGCAAATTTCGATCGCAAACTGACAAATCGACCGTGCATATGACATTGCAGGGGTGGATTCAAGTAAAAAAAACTAATTTTGTCATCCAAAATATCAAGTGGATTTCCACCCCAAAAGCCACGAGAACGCTCCTTTTGATAGCAGATTTCAAAATTTTCCTTGGGCGAGAACCCCCCCCCCCACCCAAGACCCCGCTAAAAAAATTGTGTATTCGTCACTCACTGTAGATGCCTTCGGCACCTGCATGTATTGCCTTCCCAGACATGCCGTAGTAACTGCCGAAGCACATAAAATTTGCTACAGCAAACGACTGCCGAAGCCAAAAAATTTGAATTGTGAGGGCTGCGATTTTAGCGAAGAAGGTTTAGAAATATCAAGTCAAATTGTGACGAATTTGAGATTATTTTTATTACATAATGTGCAAATTTAACCTATTAGCTAACCTAATGACTAAAACTGGCCACCACCAGTCCTGGAAATAAGATGGGTACAAGTGCAATTGCTCTTGTCAGCACCCATGGTTTCTATTTTACTGGAGCTAAAAAATGCACTTGTTGAAAATATTGTGGAACACTTGATTTACTGTGAGGGCATATAAATGTGTCTTTTAAGAAAGCTACACCCTGTGGCCAAGGGGAATTTTCTGCCATAGTTATGCAGGTCCTTACACATTCAAAGTTTCTGGTGACAGTATTCCCTCAAAATTCATATACTAACATTTTACAGGTGCAATTTACTCCGATCTGTGATTTTATAGAAACTTAAAACTGCACCTGTTAATTTTGTCCATTTCCAGCACTGCATCACTGTTCACAAAAATCACTAACCAATTTTGTTTTTATTAAATTTTTGTTTCAAAAACATAGGTTATGGCCTTTCATTGGAATGAGCTTGACGGGCTCATTCCAATGAGGGTCCATAAGCTATGTTTACGATACAAACTAGAGGTGTGACTGTCCCAGATGGGCCTGTCCATACCCCCCATCTCCCCCACCATCATGATTATTTATTCTATGGTATACCATGGTAGTGAATATCCATACCAGGTTTCAAAGGAATCTACCAATAAACATTTCAGAAAATCTCCGGACAAAATTAAGGCAATCTAAGTCAAAAAGGTGCATAACTCTGGCAAAAAAAAGTATGATCAAAACTATAATCGCAGGTGCACAGGTTCCCTTAGTAGTGAATATTCATACCACGTTTCAAAGAAATCAACCCGTAAACATCTAAGAAAATCCCCCGACAAAATTCAGGCATTCCAAGGCAGAAAGGGGCATAACTATGGCAAAAAAAGTATGATTGAAACCATAATCACAGGTGCACAGGTTCCCATGGTAGTGAACATTCCTACCAGTTTTCAAAGGAATCAAGTCACAAACATTTGAGAAAATCTCCGGACAAAATTCTAGGCAATTCAGGCATTCTGAGATGAAAAGGGGCATAACTCTGGCAAAATAGTTTGATCAAAACTATATCGCAGGTGCACCGGATCCCAATGGTAGTGAACATTCATACCATGTTCCAAAGGAATCAACCCATAAATATCTGCGAAAATCACCGGAAATTATTCGGATGTTCTAAGACAAAAAGGGTCATAACTCTGGCATTCCAATGTGGGGGCATAAGCTATGTTTTCGATACAAACTAGAGGTGTGACAAAATTCTAGGCCTGCTTTTTCAAGTCAAACGGGGCATAATTCTGGCAAAAGTTAAAAAATTTATAGTAATTTATATATTTTTTATACTTACCAATGACCCAGACATAGCTGGTGCTAACTCTTAAAATATAGGGCCAAACACAAATTTTGCCCCCCAATCCCCAAAATTTGCATCTAAAACTAAAGAAAACATGTCCTGAGAGGCCCTCCACACTTCGCCCCTACTGCGCATGCGCAGTGTCAAGGACGTTCCGAAATTGGCACCATTTATCATTCTAATAACCAGTGCCTGGTAAGCGCTATGTACTCAGCAGGGAGGCAAGAGTTCCCAACTCCTGGGAGGGCCATCCCCGTCTGGGTCATTGGTAAGTATAAAAAATATATAAATTACTATAAATTTTTTAACATTTTTATACTGTACCAATGACCCAGACATAGCTGAATAGTAAAAAGGCTGGAGGGCCAAGGACATAGAGCAAAATGGAATACGCTCAATAAAATAAAATAGAGTCATCCCCTGTAGGGAAAAGAAGTAATAGGCCTTACATGTATCTTTCTTATTTATGATAAATTAGAAAGATACAACACCTTCCAAAAATTGAGCTTCATACATCCATGTACTCTATTAATATCCAATAATCCTTATACTAATAATTTTTAAAGTAAGCCAATAATAAAGTAAGTCTAGAGAATAGAGACTCTTATACTCCTAAAAGTGTGTGAGAATTGCATAATCATGTCCGTTGACATATGCAATATTCAAAAGCTATACTTTAAAAACTAAGACTTGAATGAATTTTATAAACTTAAACTTCTCACTAAACAACCATCCCAATAACAGCTCAGAATTACTAACTCCGGAGGAGGTATCCCCTTGTTTTCATAGTAAAAACAGGTGACCCAAGGGAACACCCTCCCCCCCCCCCCCCCTTTTTCTTGCCCTGGGTCAAATAGCCCAGAGCGAAGAGGGCAGCCGAACGGAGACACTGCCGAAACAGACAGCCTACCTAGCTATAGTAGCAACTGTTAAGTGAATGACATTCTGAGCAGTAGATAATAGACCTAACAATAGAGGCCTCCAGAAATGGACTCGATATTTCTGAGATAAAATTCATGAATGGATGGCTGAGCGCAATGAGCAGCCTTCAAAAATCTATAATAGCAACACTATTAATGTAAGCCCAAGAAGTAGAAGAACTCTTACTTCATGAGCCGAAATCTTAAGCACAACTGCTAAGCCAATGATATACCATAAGCAGTACGCTAGTTAATAGAATCCATTAACAATAAAATGGAGCGTAACGTCCTTCTACTAGACATCAAAGACAGAAGAAGCTTACGCCCTTGTAATAAACAGATATCTGTTTATAAATACATAAACTGTACCCGGAAAGAGTAAAGGCCTATGCCCATACTAAGACGGAAGGACCTTAAAATAATAGGTTCCGGATAATAGGAGCCTAACTCTTATGCAACAATCCAACCTAAATAGTAACGGAAGTATTGATTCCGAAACTATGAAAGTGAAAATCATCCATCGATAGTGCATGAAACTCACTGACTCTACAGTAAAAGAGAAACCAACAGAATTACTGTCTAAAAGGTCAGAATTTGAAAACTACTGTTTCCAGAGGCTCAAATGATTACTTAGCTAAATAAGAACCTGAAGTTAAAATCCGTATAGGAATTTAATCTAAAGATTCTAAGTCTATTTATCAAAAAGTTACTAACTGACTTAGATAAAGAGACAAAAGACTCAATTGTAAACTATCATAGAGTGCATAGGTATGAGGTAACATAAACCTATAACCTAAATAACCACAGGCTGCAGTAGATCTTGTGAAACAAGTATACTAAAAAATAGCAATGAGTAGTATGGAGGGATCAACCATATGAACATAATGATCCCTACACCACGACGGAAGAGCCTCCACTTTAGTCGCATAGAATAGCGAAGAAGAGGATCTCCTATAGTAAGAAATCGCGTCCAAAGCTCGTCCAGTACAGGGCTTACAATGCAATACGGACCACACAACGGAATACATGAAGGTTGCGACCTTGCTGGTTGTGATAAAGATGACACGATTTACCCAGTGAAAAAAGATCCTCACATAGAGGAAGATTTCACGTTAAGATCCACAGTAGACAAGAGAGTAAATTACTCATGATCTCTGTGAAGATAGAGATGCTATCAACAGAAATGTATTGTGGTTGTTTATCTTAGCAATACCTGCTAAAAACAACAGCGCCGGAGGATACGCGTATCCTATCATTCCGTCCTGTAGATCAATAGAGCGTTAACAGTATTAGCTCAGAGATCTGGACAAGCCAACACATATGTCTGCAATTGATTAGCAAGCTGTGTCATAAATAAAACATCATTGGGCGCTCCCATAGATAGCAAATCTGATTGAATACTTGTTTGTTGAGAGTCCATTCTGACAGCAACAAGCGACCCGTAAGAGAACGGGAGTGCGATAAAACAATCAGACGACCCAGAATATGACGGACCAAAACTGAACTTGGTGTCCTATAACCAACAGACGGATTCTTTCCATTAAATTGAATAATGGAAACGAAAGAGTGCCTCCCTGGTTCCGGAGATACGCCACTACTGTCGAATTAAAGGACAGGAATTTGGGCATGCGTTCTGAATAATGTTCATGCAATGACATAAAGCAAGCCTAAAAAACATTATTCCGCGGAAGTTAAACTAATAGCTAAAAGACTGCGGAACCCAAAGACCCTGGCACTTCGAATCCGTAGGGATCAGTATATATCCCAATCTGTTTGACTGGCAACCGTCATAACAGCCACACTCGGGTCCGGCAACTGCGGCGGCACTCTCTGAGTCAACCACCGAATGTTTGCCCCAGTCTGAATCTCTTGTAACACTAGATAGACAAGAGAATGTATAATCAAGCAATTCATGGATTGCCGGAAAGTTGCCGTCGAAGAGAAGCTCCTCCGAGAACGAAGCGACTCTGAGAGAGTTCTTAACCTACTATCCACGCGTGGATGTAGCTAGGGCTGCATCACGTCTAACCAACTCCAATCAGCCACTGAAGGGCGGAGTTATACGTGAACAAACTACTGCCCTCAAAAGAAATTACATTGAGAATAATATCCCGTAAATCTTTTCTTGAAGACGTAATGATAACGCCTCAGTAAGGCGGATTACGTATAATAAAGCGTCTAAGTTAAGTCTACTATACATAATGTCGTTCCCAACATTGAAATTGGAAAAGACATAAACGGCGAAAAAGAATATATGCAGTCTTTAATCACACCGTCTAGACGCATATGAACTCTCGGTATGCCCTGCTCTGCCAAAATAAACTATATGTAAAAAAGATAAAATGGCAGAAATTAGCCACGTGGACAAGAAACTAAACTATCATGCTTAGTAGCAGGCTTGTATATATATATAAATATATAGCGTCGAAAAATAAAACACATGTTGTAATGACAATATTGGACTGCGTCGGTAAGTCAGGGACAAAGTCCCTGTACCGATCGAAAAATCCAAGTCCAATGACGCTATAAGTCTCTTATCCAAGATCGCAGCAATGAAGTCCGAAAAATAATCACTGGAAGAAATGCCAGAAGATATGAAAGGCATCTTCCGATACTACTAAAGGGAAAACTCGAAATCTTTCGAATCCCTTTCGCCATCCTGTCGGACCCTATAAAGCGTTCGGTCGTCCGTAGCTTGATGCAACCGCGGACCGCACCGACCCAGCGCCGTTGGATAATTCCTGATTCGACCGAGAAACCGTCAATTGCTGGGATGCTGCGAAACAACTGTGCTAACTCGGATAGCACGTCCGTCACTGAGGCCTGAGGAGCAGCGGTCTTACGATGCATTGCCGCAGGAAGCTCCGAGATCGTTACCCCGTGCATACTTCCAATATGCGAGCGAACGGAGTGTATAGGCCTCGTGTCCCTTGGCTATCGGATGGCGCGACCTATTCGCTGTGGAATCACTGAATGCCGAAACTGATCGGATACTCGAGGTCACGTAGCCAATGTGCGGTCGTGTGCCCTGCTGTGAGGATGAGGAAGCATTAAAGACAGTCTCTCGGACTGTCAATATAACGGAGCGTCCCGAGCAACGGACATATGCTCCGAATGTAAAATATCTGAACCACAACATGCGGTCCCCTATGTTGTTGGCTTCCTCCGATCTGTCCTCAATCTGCCGTCACTGGGTGAGTACTAAAGTAATTAAAGTGCTCGCATCACCCAAATCTCCTTCCTAGACCGCAACGGACGAACCCGGCAGCCGAACCATTCGATGAATGTACGCTACACCTTCCAGGTCAGCTAGCGAATGTCACTCCGTAAGTGATAGACATATTCCATGAGCACTTATTGCCGCTAACTCTTCATTAACTATGACGACAGAGGCACACTTTTGAAAGACATCTCCATAACTCTTCGAACAAGAAACCAGAAATGCTTGGATAGCAAGCATAAAATAATAATATATATAGCGTCGTTCAATAATTCGAAAGTTTGTGTGACATTATTGGACTATGTCGGAACTGAGGGACGATGTCCCTGAACCGAACCAAAAATTTCTAAGTCCACCGACGCTATCAGTTTCTTATCCGGCATCGCAGCATATGTTGTTCCGAAAGGGAAAGCTTGAAATCCACCGAATCCCTTTCGGTATCCCGTCGGACCGGATGAAACTTTCGGACGTCCGTACCCGCTTCCGCGGAGCGTCCCGACCCAGCATCGTCGGATAAAATATATGCGACAGATTCAGTTGATGCTGGGATGCTGCGATAAACTGTGCTATTAAGGAAAGCACGTCCGTTCCCGAGGCCTGTGCAGTAGCGGACTTACAATGCATTGCCGCTGGAAGCTCCGTGTACGTTGACTCCCGCATACTTCATATGCGAACGTCCGGAGTCTGCAGGCCTCGAGTCCCCGGCTACCGACCCAGCGCTGTCGGATAATTCTCGATCCGACACCGTTTCTGTCGGCTGCTGGGATGCTGCGATAAGCTGTGCTATGTGCACAAGAATGTCCGGCATCGAGACCTGCGGAGGCGCAGTCTATCGCTGCTTCGCCGAGGGCAGCTCCGCATCAGATGGCTCCCGCATACTTTTCCTATGCGAACGTCCGGAGTCCATCGGTCTCGAATCCCTGGCTGCCGGATGGTGTGACCTGGTCGCCGAAGAATCCTTGATCGGCGAAGCTGGTAATATATCGGCGGTCACGCAGCCAAGGTGCGGTCGTGTGCGCTGACGAGAAGAGGAAGCCTTAGCAGTCTCAGCGGACTGCCTATACAACGGAGCGTCCCGAGCGACGGACGTATGCTCCGCTAACGACACATTTGTACCACAACATCTGGGGCCAGATGTTGTTGAACGAGAGAGGGGCCTCTCTCGCTTGCCGTCCGGATGGACCGGAACGAGCTATGAACCGGACTAAAAGGCTTCCTCCGTTCTCCCTCCGATCCGCCGTCACTGGGTGTGCATTAAGTTAATTTTATAGTGCTCGCATCACCCCAAAATTCCTTCTAGACCGCAACGGACGAACCCGGCTACCAAACCATTCGGTGAATGGACGCTACACCGGGCGAGCTAGCGGACGTCAAAGGCCGTCGAACCTACTAGGGTCCTCTTAGGCAATTGGCGTATTACATGAGCACTTTTCCGCTAGCCCTTCATTAATTGTGACGACGGAGGCACACTGTTGGAAGACATCACAGATACATCACCCTAATCTTGATCGTCTGAAATAGAAATTGATAAAGTAGAGTGACCCTGCGGGGAAAGGACCGGAGTGTCCAAATCCCCAACAACATACCGTGACATACGCTTCCCATATTGTCATCGAAATCATACGATACAGAACCAGAGTTAATGCGAGTACACTGACCACATATAGAATGATAATAAGGTCAGAGGAAGACTTCCTCTTAAAACAATTGATCAATATCCTTTCAATGTGAAAAGAAAACAAGTCCTGGTACTTGCACTAACCCCTGGCAATCAAAATACATAATAATAATATGATCCATTAATATAGAAAAAATAATTGAAATCAAAATATTTTGAAAAAATATTTTTTCAGAACAGCCCAAGTTTCTGAAAAGTAACGTTGAGCCCCAATGGATCCCAAGCCTAAGTGTGGACAAAAATTTTAAAAATATATTAAACAATTTATTCAACACTTACGAACAATAATAATGTATCTAGTTATGATTGAAATAACCTAAAGATATTATTATTTAGAAATCCCCCCCTCACACAGAGGGCTGTTGTAAATGTAAACAATGAGTGTAAAAACACTAAAATAAGACTCCAGGCACCCAGGCCCGAAATCAGTTATCAAAAATACACCATCTGATGCAAAACAGAGACTTCCAGGGAAGAAACTGCAGAACATCAGATGGTAGATGCAGAACACAACGCCTAACCACCCGTAGGTGAAGACGTAAACATGGGGAAAGAACAGAATTCATTCTGTTATTCAGCTAAACTCCCAAGAAATTTTTAGTAATAATAATTACAGAAATTATGCCAAAAGCATGGGAGAATAGCAAGGGGGAACTTAAAGGACAGGGAGAGAGGAAAAACACTTGAAAAAACAGTGTAACTAAATAATCAGAATGACAACAAAATGGCTGCTGCCTTGAAAATAGGTAACTTAACATAATTTCATTAAAAAATTTTAAGTTACAGCCCTGATAATATTCTGTCACACATTCTTTTCCTCTCCTCCTTTTCTATCCTCCTTAGAATCACCATTTCACTAATATTTATGTGTCTGGCATCATTTAAACTGAGATTTAAAAGCACAAAGATCAGTCAGATGTTAACTGATGAAGGGCCAAACTTAGAATGATAAATGGCGCCAATTTCGGAACGTCCTTGACACTGCGCATGCGCAGTAGGGGCGAAGTGTGGAGGGCCTCTCAGGACATGTTTTCTTTAGTTTTAGATGCAAATTTTGGGGATTGGGGGGCAAAATTTGTGTTTGGCCCTATATTTTAAGAGTTAGCACCAGCTATGTCTGGGTCATTGGTACAGTATAAAAATATAATCTGACCAGAACTATAAGTGCAAGTGCACAGGTTCCCGTGGTGGTGACCATTCAGTCCAAGTTTCAAGCACATTGGTCCATAAACGTCTGAGAAAATCTCGGGACAAAATTTTGTCTACTCGTTGCAGGGGTATAAAGATGGACAGACAGACAAGGTATGGGCATCATTTGGCCCCAAATTATTACCCCAAGCCCAAACTTTGCTTTATTGTTTTTCACCGAACATTTTATTACATGGGAGGATACATGGCCCTTCAGGTGTTTTCCTCTTTCCACTTTCTGTAATTCAAATAATACAGTACTGTTTTCAGAACATGCTAAACTAGTTGCATATCAAAATCACTGAATAATGTTCAACACATATTATTTACCTAGATTTTTTGGTGTTCAAGTTACATTCCATAAACTTATATTTGTTATGCAATTCATCTAATCTCTTCAAGACACTCTCTGCTGTTTCATTTTCCTCTTTCTGCATAAAACTGTCCACATCCTCCTACAACACAAAACAAACAATGAGGACTCCAGTCAATCTGTGACCTCAGCTTTGGGCACAATGACCCCAAAATGAAGCGAGTTCTTCCTCTCATCAGATTCAACTGACATGTCAAGTCTGGTTTAGAACGGCCCAGCAGAATATGAATTACAGAGGAAACCAACTACTGAAAAAATTGTCAGGTTCAAGGTCAGTGACCATGACATTTGGTACAATCACACCAAAATACATAGAGTTCTTCCTCTCATCATACCCAAGCCACATGTCAAGTTGGGTTTTGAATGGCCAAACAGAACATAACGTACAGTACGTGCTAGGGGTTTTATCATGAAGAAGCCTGTCGCTGCTGCAGCGACAATGAGTGGAGAGTATTAAAATCTGCCACCAGTGTGCAAAATTTCAAAAATGACTCTAACCAACTGACCGTTCATGTGGGTTGGAGATGGCTAAATGTAAAAATTCTTGGGAAACTGCTTTTTTACCATTTAATAAGTGGAAGTATTCATATATGCATGGAATTGAAATATATATAGCCTCTCACGGCAAAAGTCTAAAAATCTATCATGACACAAGAAAGGCTGCTTAACCGGTAGAGTGCTAGAAGCCCATATTTGGGCTTTATTCTGAACTGCAGGTACCTAAAGTTAAAGGCTTCACACTTTTGGATGTCCTTTATATTATCTTGTAAGTAAAATTACTTCATCTCCATTGATTTGTATTGTTACAATTTATGGGAGAGTGCCTATAGGCACTCTCCCATGAATTGTAACAAGACAAAAATGTGTAAAATTTAGCACTCTACTAGTTGAGTGACTCAGACTTTAGCATTCAAGATGCAACTTTTGGCTAACCGGTCATCCGTTCACATAGATTTAAATTTGCGTAACCACCACGCGAACGAAACAAGCAGTCTTGTCAAATTTTGCACACTGTGCCAGCAGACCACTTGAACAGATACTGTATCACTGCAACCGTGAGTTGTGAGGGTTAAAGCCTTTTAGGAAATGGTTAAGTTTTATGAATGGAAAATGATTCTGTATGAGAGATCCGCTGCAACCCCAGGTGTTTGGGAGTTAAATTAATTACTGCCAATAAATATGTAACTCAAAGGAAGAGCTCTCTGTTCCGGTTGCAGCAAACAACACGCTATTCTTGTAATAGCATGTGCATGCATCTCTCTTTTAAGTCAGGAATTAATTGTCTAGTTACATAATTTTAACCGTTACTATTTGGCATACATTTTAAAAAACTAACAAAAAGAGATCTAAACATTCTGCATTTTACGACACTATACTTAAAATCCAATACATACAGTATGTGCCAGGGGTTTTATCATAAAAATGTGACAGCGACAGGTGGACAGGATTCAAATCTGTGGCGGACCGCCCGAACTGATAATCTATCAGTGCAAATGCAGTGTTGAGGATTAGTGCTTAAAAATTGGGGAAATAGTCAAGATTTTATGAATGAATTTTATGAATGGAAAATGCTTCTGTATGAGTGATCCGCCAATATGTCGGGTGTTTGAGATTAAATTTAATTAATGGCAATAAATATGTCACTCAAAGAAAGAACTGTTGGTTTCAGTTGTAGCAAACATGTTATTTTCATACAAAAAATTATTTATTTATTTATTTATTGGGGTTTAAGGTCACATACTTATGCACAATGGCTAAACGTGACCGTGACAGTTTTATGGGTGGAGGAAGCCGGAGTACCCGCAGAGAACCACCAAGCATCGACGAGCAACTGTCAGCTCAACGTTCAAACTCTGATCAAGCTCTGCTCAAGCAGGGTTACAGCGGTTGAAGACATGTGCACCATCGACGTGCAGTACACCTTAGCACACGGCATCATGTTGGCAACCGGGATAAAGTGCCTTGCCAAAGGATACAACGAGGGTTGTCCCGGACGGGGATCAAACTCGGGACCTCTAGCATATAAGTCCAACAGTCTAACACTGAGCCACCGTGCTCCCTCATACATATAATAACATATGCACATGTTTAACTTTTTCCTTTGTGTGAGAAAATCATTTTCATTACTTTATTTTGACTGACTGTTCGGCATACATTTTATCAAAAATAACAAAACAAATCTTACTGTTTTCTTAAAATCCAATGCATATTTGGTATTTTGGGGGAAGACGGGAGTGCTCGAGGTCTGCCACTAGTTTTACAAGGCATAGCAGGAGCTCACATTAAGCATCTCCCAATTTCACTAAAAAAAAACAAACACCTAGGGCCTATTACATTCTGAATGGAGTGCAAGAGTAAACTCTGACTTCAAAAAAGTACCAATGACTGAGTTTTTTTCTGTTAAAGTTTACCAGTAGTGTTTTCTTCCTGGGCATAAATAGAAGCTGTAAAATGATCAATCTACCTGGAACAAATTAACATGGGGTCATTCTGAAAGCAAGTTTTTTAACACCGTAAAATAAGCATGCTATACATGTATGATCGCATCAGAACGTGCGATTCACACTTTGCTGTGGGAGGTGTCATTTAGTAGACATTTACCACTGAATAAAGGTGTGAGCCCCGGTCTTTGACACCCCACCCTACCATTTATCACGTTGAGGAATGGACAAATAAAGGCTTACATGTAAATTTAATAGCCCAGGTTTTGGACTCCCTAGTTGCATCGTCGCCTTAGTGCTAGAATGTCCTATGTCCCATAGGGGACATAGGACATTCTAGCACTCAAGCGACGGCATGGATCTTAGTTTCTGGTAGGCCTATATTGATATCCTGTTCTCTTTCATTCACTGAAATTGAATAACATGTTCCAATGACAGAAAACAGAGCAGAATGAGTTTTAGGATTATTTAGTTGCCATAATATTGTTAAATCAGACAATTTTAAACTTTAATCAAGTTTAAACAAGATGAACATCAGCCAATCGTAACAAGGGCATTGCTGATCACATGCATTTTGAATTGGAAAACAATTCATCCCTATTCAGTTCGACCCAGAAAACAATTGTCAAAGTGACAAACATTCATATCACTGACCTGTGACAATACATGTGACTGGAATTCACTTGCTGAAATTCATATTACAGGAAAAGTAGATTACCCTTAAACCATAATGGAAGGGGTTTTCCACCCAACAATTATTTACATGTTTAAGGGATTAGCAGAAGTGTACGTCAGGTGTGAAATGCACCCCACAACCAGTGGTGTATAATTTGTGTGAGGGGCTCCTGTGACCTGCAGCCTCCATCCCACCTCCATGATGCATGATGTCCCAACCCAACACCCTACAAACTTAAGACTTTCAGTGCCACACCCCTCTCCCCCCCCCCCCCCACTCCCCACCACTCACAGCCTCCAGGATAATTTTTTTTGCACAGTTTCACCCAACCGGAGTTATTATCTGGGTGAAATTAAGTTACACTGGGTGGGTGTTTCCAAATCCACCCACTATCCATGTACTATTTGTGGATTTATGCCAGGCTTCTGAAAAACCTCAAGCAAAATAGGCATATAGGTTGTCCCCGCATATAAAATGTTTGATTCAATTTATTGGAATTTTTTTTTTAAATTATTTAATTGTATACACCGTTATTTGCAATGTATCCCAATGTTTTAAGTTATTTTTCACAACTACTCACTGGAAAGCATCTTGCAGTGTTTTCTTATGAATAGTTGCAAAATATCAAGAAAAAGAAAGAAATATTTGGTCCTTTAAAAATACTACACAGGAGCTTGAAATTATGTATAAAATTATTTTTTGGCAACTACTCCTTGGAAAGCATCTAGCGGTGCTTTTCAATAAAAGTTTGCAACATAATGAAAAGGAAAAAAATCTAACATACAACCTACCAGGCATTTAACTGTATTTACATGTGCATTAGTTGGGCTGTCACGATTTTTTAATTTAGGAATCGATTAATCGTCACAAATAATGGATAATAATCGATTAATCATACCTAGATGACCCCCCTCTCTTTGAAGTCATTAATTAAAAATGAAGTTCAAGTCAGCTGACCTACCTTAAATAAACAACGAAGACAATCCTGCTGGACTCCTAGCATTGTTTCTGGCATAGTTCACATTGCACATTTTATGTATTAATCCAGGTGATTAACCTATTAAGTGTGTCATTGGTGGCATGTGAAACAGAGTGTAAAACAATCACAAAAGGCTAACAAGTAACAACATTCTGGGTGAAGGAAATAAAAATGCATTTTAAAGATATTGAAAACACCATCCAGTACGCAATATTGGAAAAAAGCCTGACCTCTCAGCGGGTTTCCTCTGCGACAACCAATGCCTCACAGATAATATATACTGGGAAATATTGTTGGTCAAGGAGAAAACAAACTCAGAGAAGTTTTGTAACTCCAAAGGTGGCTACGTATTGTGTTGCAGTAACTCAATGCGATGTACAGTTAAAACTAGAAGTCCTGTCATGAAATGCACACAAATAGCACATCGATCTGCGGGTTAATCTACGCGTTATGACCATAGTAAGGATATCAAACTCTGTAACCCGGAGGTCCATTGGCAGAAACATTGCCTGTGTTTGCTATGAGGAACCAGGAGAACCTGCCATGCTTTGGATGCCATTCGATATGGCAACTGCAGGCAATTAAGCCTAGATAAGCGCACAGTTTGTGATAGGACTTCTAGTTTTAACTGTAGTCGTCTTGCTGCTCTTGCGGTCATAAATTGTTCAACAGACAAATCTTGCACTGGGTTTGCGACACTGATTCTTTAGTCTGGACAGACAAGGGAAATTCTGAGAGGGCAAGAATTTTTACTAGAAAAAGCTGTTCTTAGAAAACCGAACTTTCAATTTCTGTTTTCTTTCTCATATACACCGGGGCCTTCGTTCAATTACATTTTGTAGGTGCACGTTCTGACGTCATACAAATGGGGTGAGTGTTCTAACTTTCGAAGGAAGAACATCACAGACACACAGTCACAACTTCGTAACTGCCAACCGGTCTTGATAATTACACTGACAGTTCAAAGGTTCAGAACATCAAAGCTTTGAATGTACCTGAAAGACAAATGCTTCTGGTGGCTTCTTGAGGTTTAATGTTGATATTCTTAACCCTTTATCTTTAGAAACAATAGTTTTTTCATCAATTTTTCTTTTAATTCTTAAACGTCTAAAATGGGGAAAAATTTACAGATTATTCGACAACGAAAAATACTAATCGATTTTGCCATGACCGATCAACAATTGATTAGCCCTATGTATTAGCACTGTATGGCAAAGCTTGGAGCTATTTTTTACAGCTACTCATTGGAAAGCATCTTGCTGTGTTTTCTTATGAAACTAGTGCTGTGCAGTATTGAAATTTCAGGTTCGGTATCGGTATTTTTCAGGTGAATACCTTGGTTTTAGTACAGTATTGCTTAGGGCTGTTGCGACTATCATTTTTTGTAATCGACTAATCGTGACCAGTAATCGACGGTTAGTCGATTAATAGTCGCTTCCCATGATTTTTTAGCAAATCATTCTTCTGTTCGTAAAACCCTGAAAATGACAATGGCACCAGTGTGTTCAGACGAAGTGGGGTTGTGGGAACAACAAATTGGTCCCGACTGAAGCTACATGTAGTCAAATCTTGGACCCACAGTCCGTAATATAATTTTTGGAGTTGGTACGTCCTGTAGGACATACCAACCCCAAAAATAATATTACTGACTGCGGGTCCAAGTTTGAACTAGATTGAAGCCGATGAATTAAAATGAATTTACCAAAGAACGTTCCTGCATATGTTTCCTTTCTGCAATAAGTTTCTCGAAATTTTGAACATTGAGATCTATGCATTCCCTCGTCAGTTGTTAACATTGGATCTTAGTCTGAAGTTCTGAACTTTGAGAAGTCATCTGACGTTCTGACTTTCGTCATAATTTTGTCACTTCCGCGCTTTGGGTTTTCCAATGGGTGCATTCGTGTGTACAAGACTGGAGAAATTCAGAAGAATCTATTCTTCTCGAGTAACTGTGAGTGTTCTTTCTTACACAGTCAGTGACAGTCGTACAGTCTTCCGGATATGAATGTTAACTATGGTTAGATATTTAAAGTTATTCACCTCCATTGATCATTCACCTCACAAAACAATGCAATTTAGCCCCGACGTGTAGTAGACGTGTACCAGCTTGAAAATGAACGACGATCGACTAAAAATAAAAAACGTCGACTACTTCAATAGCCGACGGTTAGTCGACTAATCGAATAATCGCGACAGCCCTAGTATTGCTATTCAGTATGTGCACATAACACTGGAAGTAGTCTCAAACTGACCTAATTACCAAACATTCAACAATATTGTAACTTAACGGGTTCAGCGTTGACATCTCATGAACTTGACAAGTTAATTCAATAACTGATTAGTCTAGCAAGTTATTTAATGAATCATTCAATTCAGTGTGAATCATCACACTGAATCGAGTGATTCATTAAATAACTTGCTAACCTAATCAGTTAGCCTCTATGTCCTTTGTACCATGCCCCTCCCCAGCTCAAGTTGCCCCCCCCCCCCCCCCCCCCCATGAATTAGGTAGAAGAAACATTTACATATGTTTTCACAAGTAGTAACACTTGGTCAGTCCCCGCCCCCTCCCACATCTTTGAAGGTGACAACAAGATTATGTCCACTGTCTAGTGCTGAAACAATTTTTCGACTAGTCGACGTTGACACGATTAGTACTAAACAAATCTATTAACCGATTAGTAAATCACTTGTCGATTAGTTGCCTGAGTGTATTCTCTAAAGCCTTGAAGTTTCCACTTTGTGTTCCTTTAAGAAATTTAATTTAATTTTATTAACATTAATTCAGTGCTTTTTATTTGAGGTGCACTATCGCACTCGTGCTTCTACATTGGAAACAAGAAACTCTCTTTTTCGTGCTTCTCTAATTTTCAAGAAAATAGATTAAATTTCCGGGGCAAAGATTCAAGATTCCATAACACTGATTAAAACACACAAATGAGGTGTGAACACTATACCTGCAAACTGTTGTGTCATTTTAATTAACACTGACAGCGGAAGTACATCTACAGATGTTCATGGTTTTTCAACACGTTCTTGTTTTGAGTAAATGTTGCTGTAATAAGATTGGTCAGAAAATAAAACGACACATAATATTTACTACTCAATGAAGTTTTACAACTCGCATTACGTAGTGCACATACTGACCAAACAAATCGCACCGTTTTGTCATGTAATGTATTAAATACAGGCCATGAAATTTCATGCGAACAATCGTTTCGTTCATGGGATGGTTACGCAAATCCAAAAACCTGTGAACGATGTTTCGTTCACGCAAAAAAATATGACGTGAACAAATTTTTTGAGTCCGAATTTTTTGTTGTTCATTGATGTGTCATTGTGCCGTGGTACCCTGATCGGCAGATAAGAAATACAACGAATGAGTATGAAGTAGAAGTGGTAGTTTATCCTGTTGCTTAAACTTATATAGTACTGTATTTTACACGTGCGATTCTAAACACAACATTTATTTTCACAGACATTATGTAAGTATAGTAACTGACAGCACGAAAGCATGAAACATATCAACCATTATGGGTTTTTTCGTGGTTGTGTTCTATTTGATATTAGTGTAGATTCAGCGTGCTTTCCCCCTCATTATTGTTGATGCGAATTCGCCCCAGTTTTTTAGCTGCGACTAGCAGCTCTATAAGTGGCAATGTCGGTCTGTCAGTCTGTCGGTTGGTGTGTCTGTGACCAACGAGTTTCAAAACTCAATAACTTTTGAAATACTTGATGGAATGACTTTATATTTGGCATGTAAGTGTATCTTATTGATGTCTAGCCACTGTTCAATGCATGCGTCGTTCCAAATATTTTTCTTGGAGTTATGGCCCTTGATGAACTTAGAATTTTGTGAGATTGCACCACCCGTCACAGCTACGGCGTCGATGTCGGAATTTTTTTCATATCTTATGGATCAAACAAAGGGATGTAGAGGTTGAGACTGAAGACACTAATTTTAGAATTTGGACTTAAATAGTATTTGCCGTGGCGTTGATATGGAAATGCAGAAAAATATTCAAGGACAAACTTGATCTAATGTTAAACATTTATGTGGGTCGAAGTGGCATGGGCCTGGAACACCTATGGTTGTTTCACTAATAGACTTCAATTTTTTGGTAAACACGCATGCACTGGTGTTTGTTTTATTTTTTTTTATTTTTCAATGCTTTATCATTATGGATGCAAGACTCCACGGCTGGGACTCCAGCCCCAGTCCTGAGGTCTTGCATCCATTGATGTTTTTCAGCGAAAGAATCTTATACTGACTCCAGCCTTCCTTTGCTGACATTGACAACACCAGCCACTGGTATTGTCTATGTCAGCAAAGGAAGGCTCGAGTCGCATGTAATATTCATTGATTGCGGAATGGCTTCTACGTCAGTATTCATTATTGCTCTAATTTATTACAATGAATAATACTAGTCCCTTTAAATATTTTGTTGCTTAATGGTTTGACCATATTGGTATAAGCGTACACCTGTACAACTTATGTCAACCACTGGATATTTCATCTCATATCTTGTTTTAATCACGTAACCTTTTGCATAACCAATTGGTTG
The DNA here is from genome assembly GCA_031216915.1 of Pictodentalium vernedei. Lineage (NCBI taxonomy): Eukaryota > Metazoa > Mollusca > Scaphopoda > Dentaliida > Dentaliidae > Pictodentalium > Pictodentalium vernedei. The sequence goes on along the minus strand of CM062296.1, from coordinate 341,018,519 downwards.
CACAAAAATAATTAACATGAACGAAAAAATGGGTTACGCAAGCCCAAAACACGCGAACGAAAAATGGGTTCCGTAAATTTTTGAAATTTCGTGGCCTGTTAATATTCAATGTGGTTACCGTTTACAGTTTATCAAGCTTTTCATTGGCGATTGATTAAGTTATGCAGGTCATGGAACAATCGCGTCATCAGAGTACACACTTCAGTCACATTTTTTTTGCATTAAAGTTTTTTAACAAAGTGCAGAAGTTTCTTATTAGACCACAATATACAAGGGAATTTTGGGGGAAAAGTTCAATTTCACTTAAAAATATTTGACAGAACCGGATATTGGAATGTTCACCAGATTTATTATTAGATCATTATATTTTTGCAGCACTGGTTGTTTGGTTGTAAGGACATGGAGACATCAGCTTCCGTAATGTTGTGCAGTTAGACCCATTAACTGTATCGTAATTGGTAGAGATGAGACGATTAATCGGTGTAACATCGGCACTCGGCCAATAAGCACCCATCAGTTCACCATAGGCACTCGATGGTTCAACATCGGCCCTCACCGATTGTCTGAAACTCAGTGAAAGTGTTATGGATGATCTGTAATGAACTTTCTTCCCCTTCGTGGGACAACCAGTGGCAAGCGATCGGTAAGTCACTCGTCTGTTACTGATATCAGGTAAGTGATGGTTCGTGAAAGAAAAGGCAGAATATTATATTGAAGATTTTGATTGTGTAACTGTGTACCGAGTTGTTTTTTATCCATCATGTGAATACGGACGCTCTTCGCTGCCCAAACTGTACTGCATTCTGCAAAATGTTGCAATATTTCTTTCAACCACGCTCATCGTCTCATTAAATATTATGGCATTCTTTATTCCCATGTTGGACAGATAATTCCTCCATATTAGTAATCTGTGTTAACTATGCAGGGTTTGGGTGCAACAAGTTGAATATCGGGTCATTCAGGGTAGGATTTATCAACACGAAGCCACTGAATTTTTCTCATGTTGAAATGTGTGGAGCATGTGATAAAAATAGATAATGCAGTGCAACGTCATGACTCGCGTGACACAATCCCATATATGGGTTTACCGAAAAGAAACTTTCACTTTAAAACGTGTGGTTCCAACGACGGCTTTTGATTTTCACAAAACATTTTCTACCAAATATATTTACATACATTCAAGGGTGAAAAACCGCTATCATGTAAATATCAATTTTCCATCTGCCTATTTTTCAATTTTAGGCACATGGGAAATGTGGTACTGGCATTAATTCAGAAAAAACAAAAACACACTTGTGTTCTTTGTTCTCTTGATTTTTTTTTCAGCTGCATTCTGAATGCCTTTGATAGTTAACTTCAAAGACTGTTTGTCTGTGATAGTCAACATCAAAGCCTGTGTAAGGGGCGATTCGGCAAAGACCCGACACTGAAATGAATTGTTGCCAGTGTTGATGTAAACCGCATCAAAAGTTAAGAACACAATTTACCGTGACGATGCGCGTGATGAGTTCTCGACTCAGTTGTTAGCTGTTTATTTTAAATCGAAAATATACTGCACTGATGGTGCTTCAGTGACATAAAATTAACCCTTTGATGTCCGTTATTTAACTTATTTAAGTGAGTATTAAAAGTGTGTTATCTTCCGGGTTGATGGCCAATGATGGGGATTAAATTAAATTCTGATTACTGTAAATCAGCCAGCTTCTGCAGTAAGCTTGAATAATAAAGAAACCATCTGACATCGGCATTCAGTATCGGCCGATTGTTGTCAAAAATAATTGGCATTCGTCTGATGGGGCATTTTACTAATCGGCTCATCTCTAGTAATTTGGAAGCCACTCCAGCCAATGAATTTAGTTAAAACCAGTTTGATGTCTGTTATTTAACTTCTTTAAGTGAGTATTAAAAGTGTGTTATCTTCCGGGTTGAAGGCCAATGATGGGGATTAAATTAAACTCTGATTACTGTAAATCAGCCAGCTTCTGCAGTAAGCTTGAATAATAAAGAAACCATCTGACATCGGCATTCAGTATCGGCCGATTGTTGTCAAAAATAATTGGTATTCGTCTGATGGGGCATTTTACTAATCGACTCATCTCTAGTAATTTGGAAGCCACTCCAGCCAATGAATTTAGTTAAAACCAGTTTTGTAGAATTTATTGCTTATACTATGCTGCAAGCGACGATTACATGAATCGCCCAGGTCCGAGTTAAGAGAAAAGATTTAAACCTGTCCGATATTACGCCGACTGAGTTAGCAATAATTAAATCCAGTGAGGCATTTCAAGAGAAAAGGATTAGCTCATGTCGCGTAATCTCGGAGATAATTGTGTAAAGGATTAGCAGTAATTAACTTCTGTACATCAACGCCACCTCAAGAAAACAAAGCAGTCTTATAGACACGTGCACATTTTATTCTGACAATTTCTGTCGACAATGTCACCTTGAAAATAACATTAATGAGCAATACATTACACTGACAATTCTTCTTGAATTTGTCAATCACCTCACGCTGAATTAACATCCAGTTTTAAAATGTTGAGAACAAAATACGTCATCATAATATACGTCAAGTTAATGTCATAGCGAACTCAGTCTCAATTATTTCTATTCAAACTTCGTTGTGACGGTGTTGTTCATTTTAAATAGTTTAGGCTGCATGATGGCCTTCAGTTCTCATTTTTCTGCGTGCATACGTGAATGCATTGGAAAACAGTGGTTCGAGTCGGCTTCTGATTTTCGCTTTTTCCCCCCATATTAAATCTTCTAATTATCGATGATATCACCATTCACCATCACGTTGAATGCCAAAACAAACACAGGTACTTGGCACAAACTTAGAAATCGAAAAAAAAGGATATCTTTTGGATCAATGCTGTCGTGCCCTTATTAATTATGGGTTATGGAAGCGCGGCAGCATCGAGCGCATAGTGATAACAAATTTATCCAACTGTCCCGTTACAGCCCATTGCCTTCATTTCTCAGTTTAAATTAGGTTAAATGGACGTAATAAGAGCCGCCATTGTAAGTATGTACAAGCCCCTTCCCTCACCAGTGACCACGCTCTCGCAAAATCCTTAGACTCAAAATGATAAGCATTCGTATTAAGACGCAGTGGAATTTCAATATTCAAATGTGTCATGAATTCAGAAAAAGGTAAGGCTGCTATTGAATGTGATGAGAATAAAATGTCACTGTGGGTACACTGAACTGAAGGAATGCAGAGTGTCGGGAAACAATACACAAGTCGGGAATGGATTAATTGACGCCATTCCCAAAATATTTAATTCAATTTCATGAATACTTAATTACTTTTCGGGGTGCATTGTGAGATCAGAGCATTGTTTTGTAAACAATAACTTCAGAAGGACTGCACAATAAAAGGAAGCTGATTGATTTGTATGCCCGGCACTTAATCCAATTTCGGTGAGTGTCTAATTGCCACCAGTTTAATTACAAAACAAACTACTGTAATTAAGCACCTGTGAAAACACGAAAGGGAGGCGGTTACTGCTAGTCTAAGAGTGCCTTTTCCATTGTTTTTTTTTTCTTTTTATCTGAACTACCCACTATTTGAATGGCAGAACTACCCACTATTTGAATGCCAAAAGGAGATTTGCTGCATTTAAATGATTGACATTTTTTTTAAATGTTACACCCATAGACATTGAAATATTTTGTAATGCACAATATACCGGGGCACCGAAGCCTTTATTAAGTGGTAAATGACATCCGACGTAGCTAAGCGTATTACAGCATCAAGTCATTCAAGAAATCACTGAGGCGATGAATAGAAAGTATTTTTTCTATCAAATTGGAAACTTCAGGGCATTCAATCGCCAGAGTTTTGGGGAATGGTGCAATAGAGGGCGAAGAAGTGAAATGGGGCATTGAGAGTTGGTGGTAGGGACAATTGATGCATAACTATGTTCATGTCGTTTTTCTGTCCATAACTTCTATGCCGGCATTTTTGGAGGGGGCGGGGGGTAGGAAACAATGGCTGCGAAATGGCACAGTTGCCATTTTCTATGCAAGGTATCATGACATCTGTGAAATTTCCTAGAATTACACTTTTGTTTTTGATGGAAATTTGTGGTGCCGAGTAGTGATGAGGTGATTAATTTCAGGATACACTTGGCACGTACTGTATATGATAAGAAACATGGACTGTTGCATGGGGCGAAATGTAAAGGTCCGGAAGAGTGAAAACTTTTTTTTTTATTTCGAACTGCCATGTGTATATTATCACTGTATGTGAGCGAATATAAGTTCAAAACGTTTATTTCTTTCATTTTGTTGTGTTGAGTAAGTATAAATAAATGAGTATTTGAATCTTCGTTCTGCTCTTTTTAATTATACCGGCAGTACTCCTTGATTGAAAGCTTTTCCCAAGAATGAAAATTATCAATTTACCCCAAACAGCATGTAGCGGTCGGTCGATTGAGACTGAGAAAGAATGGCGACTTTTGTTTGTAAACTCACATTCAGTGGCATAATTGGCACAAAATGGATTTGTTTGGGGGGGTGGGGGGGTGGGTGGGGGTGGGACACTGAGGAATCTTTGCATGGCGATGAGTGATGGCCACTGCAAAACGCGTTACGTGGGAAATTTATGCACTTAGGCCTAGTGTAATGCGGTGGGGGGGGGGGGGGGTGGATTGGCCGTTCAACACAAATAGACATATTTATAGGGTGGCGGAGGTAAAGGTGGAACAGTATCATGCCATATTTCGAAGGGCTCTGAGCCACTAACGTTGATTTTATTTTCTCGGTTATTGTTTCTCAGCCTATCCAATTCATTTTTTTTTTAAAAATGCAATCTCCGAACAGAATAGATTACGCTCTCTGTGAAAAATGCCTATAGAAATATATAAATTTATATTAAAATATAGAACCTTAGTCAGCACGCTCACATACCCCCACACGCCCCGATATTTCAAGCTCTAATCATTTTTTAAAAATAAACATAGATTCTAGGAATACTGCAGAAAACAGTGTTCTGTAGTTTCAACGGTATTGAAAGAATTCAAGCAGAGAAAAAGCCTGGAAAACTGTAATTTTGATGAACTTTTCAAAGTCTATGGGGCCGTAATTTTGGCAGTGGAGCGGAACAAAACCCAAACTTGTTCTGTAGGCCACCATGTTAGACTAACATATCAAAAATCAGCTCAATATCTGGAAGCGTGTAGAAAAAAAAGTCTGGAAAACTGTAATTTTGATGAACTTTTCAAAGTTCAAGGGCCGTAATTTCGGTAAAAATCAGTGGAGCGGAACAAAAAGCAAACTTGATCTGTAGGCCACCATGTCAGACTAACATACCAAACATCAGCTCAATATCTGGAAGCGTGTAGAAAAAAAGTCCGGAAAACTGTAATTTTAATGCATTTTTCAGAGTCCAAGGGTCGTAGACTCGTAATTTCGGTAAAAATCAGTGGAGCGGAACAAAACGCAAACTTGTTTTGTAGGCCACCATGTTAGACTAACATACCAAAAATCAGCTCAATATCTGGAAGCGTGTAGGAAAAAAGTCTGCAAAACTGTAATTTTGATGAACTTTTCAAAGTTCAAGGGTCGTAATTTCGGTAAAAATCAGTGGTGCGGAACAAAATGCAAACTTGATCTGTAGGCCACCATGTTAGACTAACATACCCAAAAACAGCTCAATATCTGGAAGCGTGTAGAAAAAAAGTCTGGAAAACTGTAATTTTGATGAACTTTTCAAAGTTCAAGGGCCGTAATTTCGGTAAAAATCAGTAGAGCGGAACAAAATGCAAACTTGATCTGTAGGCCACCATGTTAGACTAACAAACCAAAAATCAGCTCAATATCTGAAAGCATGTAGAAAAAAAGTCCGGAAAACTGTAATTTTGATGAATTATTCAGAGTCCAAGGGCCGTAATTTCGGTAAAAATCAGTGGAGCGGAAAAAAATGCAAACTTGATCTGTAGGCCACCATGTTAAACTCACATACCAAAAATCAGCTCAATATCTGGAAGTGTGTAGAAAAAAAGTCCGGAAAACTGTAATTTTGATGAATTTTTCAGAGTCCAAGGGCCATAATTTCGGTAAAAATCAGTGGAGCAGAAAAAAATGCAAACTTGATCTGTAGGCCACCATGTTACACTCACATACCAAAAATCAGCTCAATATCTGGAAGCGTGTAGAAAAAAAGTCTGGAAAACAAGTAGGACAGACTGACGGACGGACCAGTCAAAAACTTCATTGCGTGGGGTATAATAAGGCTGTGCTTATTTAATATTAATTTATATGTATACATGTAATCTTGTTTTCACAATTGTTTTCACTATTATGGGAAAATCGAGTGTTTATTTTGAAATTGTTGTTTAAATGGGTAATAATAAATTGTGAAGCGTTTCGCAACGAGTTAAAAATGGTCGGCATAGCCTAACTTGATTTAGTTTTAATATTTTCAGCTTCAAGGCTCATAATTTCTTTTTGCAACTTGAGGGAAAAGTTGTTCAAATCTGCTGTCAATAATTGTGAAGCTTAATCTTTTTCACAGTACGGTCCGAGGTACAGTTAAAACTAGAAGTCCTGTCATGAAATGCGCACAAATAGCACGTTGATATGCGCGTTAATGTACGCGTTATGGCCCAAGTAAAGCTATCAAATTCTGTACGTATGGCCTGTACACAAGCAATGTTTCAGCCAATGGACCTCCGGGTAACCCGGAGGTCCATTGGCAGAAACATTGCATGTGTTTGCTATGAGTAACCAGGAGAATCTGCCGTGCTTTGGATGTCATTCGATATGGCAATTGCGCGCAATTCCAACGCGCAATTAAGCGTAGATAAGCACACTATTCGTGACAGGACTTCTAGTTTTAACTGTACCAATCAAGTCGATAATCCATTTGTCTCGTACTGCCCGAGTTTTTAATCAATATGTCGGACACAGATCACAGACATACTCTCCGACAATCGTCGGCAATTTGTGAGTGATCTTGAGACACAGTTCCTCGGACCTGGGAGATTCATGTAATCGTCGCTTGCAGCGTAGTGTAGTTTAGCATCTGACATTGCATAACCAACTAGTCGATTAATCGTCGACTACTACCCGGTGATTAGTCGATTACTAAAAATCCAAATAGCATTAATCGTTTCAACACTACCACTGTTCAGTGAATCCAGTGTCCAACAGACATGGGGTCAAATACTTTGGAAAGTATTTAAATGCAAATGCAAATACTTTTCAAATTTTCAAATGCAAATACAAATGCAAATGCAGCTGAAATTTTTCAAATGCAAGTGCAAATGCAAATGCATTTGAAAATCAATTCAAATACTTTTCAAATACTTTCAAATACATTCTGACAAGTTAAAGAAAATAAAACTAAAAATCAGCTAAATCTTTCTTTCAATGTTTATTAAACATTTTTGTATTACTATCTCCGCCCTAGCACGGCCATTGTGGATTGATTACATTCAGTTTGTTCAGTTACAGAAAATAATATTCAATTTCTTCTGCTTGGCATATAATTTCTCTTGTAGCTGTGCTGTATTTTTTTTCACCCAGAGTTGAATGAGTGTTCCTAAATCCACTTTCCACCTGTGTTATGCCCTAGGCTGTATTCTGATAAAAAAAAATATGCTACCTCAGATGATTCAAAAGACTAAGTGGATGGTCATTTATTACACCATGCTGTGCCTCTTGTCAGAGTTTGTATGAACACACTTTATCAGCACAGTAATCTTCCAAGTTCAAGATTTCTTTAGACTGGACAAACAAATTAATTAACAAGAAGGAATTCCCTTTCCAGCCAACTGTGTAAAACTAGATATAATTAATCGGTTGAGTAACAGATGCAAAGTTCAATTTATGAAGTTAAGACAAAAGTATTTGAAATGTATTTGGAAAGTATTTGAAATTTCAAATACTTTTTCTTTCAAATGCAAATTCAAATGCAAATACTTGCTTCTAAAATATTCAAATGCAAGTGCAAATGCAAATACTTGAAATCACGCATTTAAATGCATTTAAATGCAAATGCATTTGCATTTGACCCCAAGTCTGGTGTCCAATATCGGGAATGGGACAACCCACCCCAGGGACAACCTGCCCCCAAAGCAGGTGGGACAACCCGCCCCGGGACAACCTGCCCCAATTTTTCTTAAACTATGACATTGGACTAGGATTGGATTACGAGTACTAATAACCTGCCATTTTACTTAATTATGAATGTATTATATGTAATAATGCGTGAATAATTCAGAATGAATTATTCGCCTTTTATTACTTATAATATGATCATAATAATAAATACGCACCAGGATATAAGGGACAACCTGACCGCCATTTGAATTATGATTGTATTGTAAGTAATAACATGTGATATATATTGTAAGAAGTAGCAGATTATATACAGTCTTCACTACTGCCATCCGGTATAATTCAAAGAGAAGCAACATGATGATTGTTAACAGCTAAAAAATCGCGACATCGACGCCGTAGCTGCAACGGGTGGTGCAATCTCACAAAATTCTAAGTCCATCAAGGGCCATAACTCCAAGAAAAATATTTGGAACAACACATGCAATGAACAGTGACTAGACATCAATAAGATACACTTACATTCCAAATATAAAGTCATTCCATCAAGTATTTCAAAAGTTATTGAGTTCTGAAACTCGTTGGTCACAGACAGACCGACAGACCCACCGACAGACCGACATTGCCACTTATTGAGCTGCTAGTCGCAGCTAAAAACACATTTATTGTCATAGTCTTAGATGAAGGAAAAGAGATCAATGCTGTGATGAACCCATATCACGCTAAAACAACGTCCTGTCATTTGATTTTTGCGCATCAAACAAATATCATTCCTCTTAGAGGATACCCGACTGAAACAACATGTCTAAAACAACACGCCAATTCTGACTGGTGTCTACATGCTACCAATTCTGTTTAGAAGTATTATTAGTTTGATTCAGTTATTATGAGATGTGTTAATAGGATTGTGGATTATTTTTGTTAAAATTGGATAATTTTCGATAAAAAAAAGTGAGTAAAAATCTTTTTTATATATTACCATCTCCCCAAAAAATAGCAGAAAAAAATCGGATCAACGTGGATTGTGGATAATTTTCTATTAAATTTGACAATTTTCGATAAAAAAGTGAGTAGAAAACTTTTTTATATATTACTATCCTCCCAAATATTTTTCTCAAATGTAAAAAAAATCAGGACAACCTTCCCCAAAAAGTGGGACAACCCGCCCCAAAAATAGGCCTGCGGTGGGTTGTCCCTGATCCTCCAATATCCACACAAATATGCAAGTAAATTGAAGTAATGCAACTGTAATTAATCTCACCATGACAATCCCAGTTGTGAAAACATTGTGCAATCATTGCCAATTATGCAATGCATCAATCACATGGTGTCACCCACCTTTCATTGTTTGGGTTCATCCTTTAAACAAGTAAAAATAACATGTTTTGTGACATTCATCTAGTTGAAATTATAGAGTATTTTGAGTGGAATCACTCTATCAGTGTTCACTTATGGTTCCTGGCTTCATACACGTTTCTGAAAATTCTAGAGAATCCACGATTTTCCATGATAAATTAGGGTAAATTTTCATTTTCCATGAGAAAAAATATACAAATCGATGATTTAATAATAGCAGCAAATCATTTTCAAAGCATTTGCAGCGCCTCGATCGATCAAATGAACTTCGATAATGCTAAATCTGATGACACCTGTTGGCTTCCGTATATTGTTTTTGAATGTGTCTGAAAATTTAGGTCAATCACGTCTTTCCAGTGTGCACTGGTGTGCAGTATAATTTAAATTATATATCCGAAAGAATATAAAGCAGATGATCAGGTATTAAAAGTTTGTGGGCTTGTATTTTAATAAAACGATCAGTTGTTAAAAGTATCTGCAACTTAAACTAGATGGTGCCATTTGTGTGCGAAGCACACTATAGTATATCCCCGCATTTGCACTTTCCTTTTTGGTTAGTGCAGGATACAGACTTGGATAAAAAGGCTTCACGCATGTGTGTGATTTAAAATGATAAAACAGTATTTAATTTCCTTCTGAAGACTCACATGTGAAACTACTTCAATATTTCAAACAAGATACTTCACCCAACATGATGTATAAAGGGTAGTGTTCTGATCACATCATTGTCACATGATTGAAAAACCACTTGGACCCAAATCAAAATTCCAAAACCTTCATGCACATCTACAGATGCTATCTGAACATGTTAACATGTTTAAACGTTTCGAATTCAATACCCTAAGAGCCTTTGAGCGGACAAAGATTTTCTGAGGGTAAAAGTGGTTCCACTGGAACCACTTGGACCCAAATGAAAATTCCAAAACCTTCATGCACATCTACAGATGCTATCTGAACATGTTAACATGGTTTAAACATTTCGAATTCAATACCCTAAGAGCCTTTGAGCGGACAAAGATTTTGTAAGGATAAAAGTGGTTCCACTGGAACCACTTGGACCCAAATCAAAATTCTGAAACCTTCATGCACATCTATAGATGCTATCTGAACATGTTAACATGGTTTAAACGTTTCGAATTCAATACCCTAAGAACCTTTGAGCGGACAAAGATTTTCTAAGGATAAAAGTGGTTCCACTGGAACCACCTGGAACAAAATCAAAATTCCGAAACCTTCATGCACATCTACAGATGCTATCTGAACATGTTAACATGGTTTAAATGTTTCAAATTCAATACCCTAAGAGCCTTTGAGCGGACAAAGATTTTCTGAGGGTAAAAGTGGTTCCACTGGAACCACTCGGACCCAAATCAAAATTCCGAAACCTTCATGCACATCTACAGATGCTATCTGAACATGTTAACATGGTTTAAAAGTTTCGAATTCAATACCCTAAGAGCCTTTGAGCGGACAAAGATTTTCTAAGGATAAAAGTGGTTCCACTGGAACCACTTGGACCCAAATCAAAATTGTGAAACCCTCATGCACATCTACAGATGCTATCTGAACATGTTAACATGGTTTAAACGTTTCGAATTTAATACCCTAAGAGCCTTTGAGCGGACAAAGATTTTCTAAAGATAAAAGTGGTTCCACTGGAACCACTTGGACCCAAATCAAAATTCCGAAACCTTCATGCACATCTACAGATGCTATCTGAACATGTTAACATGGTTTAAACGTTTCAAATTCAATACCCTAAGAACCTTTGAGCGGACAAAGATTTTCTAAGGATAAAAGTGGTTCCACTGGAACCACCTGGAACCAAATCAAAATTCCGAAACCTTCATGCACATCTACAGATGCTCTCTGAACATGTTAACATGGTTTAAACGTTTCGAATTCAATACCCTAAGAGCCTTTGAGCGGACAAAGACTTTCTAAGGATAAAAGTGGTTCCACTGGAACCACTTGGACCCAAATCAAAATTCCAAAACCTTCATGCACATTTACAGATGCTATCTGAACATGTTAACATGGTTTAAACGTTTCGAATTCAATACCCTAAGAGCCTTTGAGCGGACAAAGATTTTCTGAGGGTAAAAGTGGTTCCACTGGAACCACTTGGACCCAAATGAAAATTCCAAAACCTTCATGCACATCTACAGATGCTATCTGAACATGTTAACATGGTTTAAACATTTCGAATTCAATACCCTAAGAGCCTTTGAGCGGACAAAGATTTTGTAAGGATAAAAGTGGTTCCACTGGAACCACTTGGACCCAAATCAAAATTCCAAAACCTTCATGCACATCTACAGATGCTATCTGAACATGTTAACATGGTTTAAACGTTTCGAATTCAATACCCTAAGAACCTTTGAGTGGACAAAGATTTTCTAAGGATAAAAGTGGTTCCACTGGAACCACCTGGAACAAAATCAAAATTCCGAAACCTTCATGCACATCTACAGATGCTATCTGAACATGTTAACATGGTTTAAACGTTTCGAATTCAATACCCTAAGAGCCTTTGAGCGGACAAAGATTTTCTGAGGGTAAAAGTGGTTCCACTGGAACCACTTGGACCCAAATCAAAATTCCGAAACCTTCATGCACATCTACAGATGCTATCTGAACATGTTAACATGGTTTAAAAGTTTCGAATTCAATACCCTAAGAGCCTTTGAGCAGACAAAGATTTTCTAAGGATAAAAGTGGTTCCACTGGAACCACTTGGACCCAAATCAAAATTCCGAAACCTTCATGCACATCTACAGATGCTATCTGAACATGTTAACATGGTTTAAACATATCGAATTCAATACCCTAAGAACCTTTGAGCGGACAAAGATTTTCTAAGGATAAAAATGGTTCCACTGGAACCACTTGGAACCAAATCAAAATCCCGAAACCTTCATGCACATGTACTGGTGATACCTGAACACATTAGCATAGTTTAAACATTAATGCAAGTGAATGTAACACCGGCCGGACGTACGGACGGACGTACGGAGGGAGATAACGACAATATCCCCGACGAAAGCAGGGATAAAAAGCAATGCTGAATTGAAAGAAATGCTACAGTACAAGTCATAATAAGTTGTAGGATAACCATGATACGAAACTAGGTATCTTTCTCTTCATCCACTGATCGGTTGTGTTCGGTGTTCAGTTGCACCGGTCCGATCGTCGAACCTGAAAAATAGTTGGTCCAGAGCAATGCTATCCTCGATACATAAATGCCTCCTTTCTCTTAAACTTAAGATTTCTCAAAACTTTCTAACCAATGTTTTTTTTTCTTTTTCATGTCAATTCAACGGTGTAAAAATTATTCTACATCTGTTGCAGAAGCATCACGTTGTCACCACCTGCATAACTTGCCTAAATTCGCGTCAGTAACATCGAGGCATCATTACCTTGTAATACCCAGATCAATGCTAAATTAATTGGGGAATCGCGTCTGTATTAATGTCGAGGGAAAATGTTCTATCACATTACCAAAAAATCAGCCTTTGGCACGCCTAAGTTGGATACGTATTCCTTGTTTTCAGACGCCATGATCAATGTTATGAATAACTTTCCAATCTGCTTGCAGAATAAAAAGTTCACCCGTTGTAATTCTGTCAAATTGTTGCTATTTATGTCATAAAGGAAGTCAATTGTAGTTCCATATTCATATTGTTAATGATCTCATACAATCTCAAAAGCAGAAGTCGTGCAGTTCGCAGGGCCTTCGTCATATGGGGTTGACTAACACTTGAGCAGTTTAAGTGTTTCGAAGTGGCTATTCGCCCCCCCCTCCCCCCGGTAACAGGACGATTCGGCGGTGGGACGATTCGGCGACAGCGCCTGGACGGTTCGGCGGAGAAAAAAAAAATTTTCTTAGTTTTTTGATTTCATTTGCCCTAAAACATAGCTTATGATTCATCACTGAAACGACATCAATTGAGTTCGTTTCAGGGAGGGAGCATAAGCTATGTTTAAGGCAATACACTGAAGGAATAAAATCTAGAAAAAAAATACCCAATAATTTAACCCTCGGCGCACACTTATGAAAAGTCGGATTTTTTTGGTGTAATACTGAAGAGTCGGGAATTTTTAAATTTTTTTTTATTTCATTTGCCCCAAAACATAGCTTATGATTCATCACTAAAACAACATCAATTGAGTTCGTTTCAGGGAGGGAGCATAAGCTATGTTTTAAGGCAATACACTGAAGGAATAGAATCTAGAAGAAAAAAAATACCCAATTATTTAACCCTCGGCGCACACTTACGAAAAGTCGGATTTTTTTGGTGTAATACTGAAGAGTCGGGAATTTTTTTCTTAGTTTTTTTTATTTCATTTGCCCCAAAACATAGCTTATGATTCATCACTGAAACGACATCAATTGAGTTCGTTTCAATGAGGGAGCATAAGCTATGTTTTAAGGCCCAAAAATACCCAATAATTTAACCCTCGGCGATCACTTCGGGAATTTTTTTCTAAGTTAAAAAATACCCACTAATTTAACCCTTATTGTATATATCACATGCATGTACCAAAAAGTTAATCAGAATCCTCTGTTGAAATTGCCTGCATCTCACACTCAGTCTCTGTACTTTGTGCTTCCACGGGTCTGTGATATGATGAAACTTGACGTAAAAGTTCACGAGGAGTTATTTCCAGTCCTTTATATTGGTCCCAAATAAGGAATATTTGTTCTTGGTACTGCCGAAATTTTTGTCGTTGGTATCTCTGGAGTTTTTCTTCAGCCACAAGTTGACAGTGTGTTGTAACTAATTGTGAATCTTTATGCAAAACGCTAATCAATTCATATAAGTTGACGTTATTGTGCCCAAGTTTAACACACAGTCAGTGATTGGATGAAAAATGCATTCCGTCCCACCCACCACATAACATCACCACATGTCATCAAAAGAAAATAAATTCAGTGTACATTGTACATAAAGTCTAAAAATTTGAAAAAAAAATCTAAAATCACAATAAATATTAAACTGAGCGAAAATATTGCCAATTTAATGCGCTAACAATGGGGGGGGGGGGGGGGGGGATAAAAAAAAATATCAAACTAAAACAAAAATAATTTCTGAGCATCGAAATTACAAACAAAACGTTAAAAATAAAAGGCAAAATTTCAAAACAATTATGAGCCACTACTCTATGTTATCCGTCCCATGCCTTGGACGATTCGACGGAGCCATTGGACGGTTCGCCGGAACATTTTTTCTGGACGGTTTGGCGGTGTCGCCGAATCGCACTTCCGCCGAATCGTCCTGTATTCCTCCCCCACAGTGAATTGCTTCTTCTGCTTCTGCCATGTCATTGCCTCCTTCGTCATGTTGAAGATTATGCAATGTATGATAGTGCGGCATGGCTTAGGAATTTTCTTTTAGTGAGACAGCTGGGTTTGTTTTGGTTGACTGACTATGCAACAGATAAACTTGTAAGATTTACAAAATTTTAAGATTTATGTGCATTGGAGACTGACCGGCCGGTGCTATCGCGACACAATTCTGGTCCTAACGGCTTCGGGGGTGTCCAATCCTACAATGTCTGATGGTAATAAGTTTCAGTTCCGTATATTCCTATTCGTCGGGCTCCCGATAACTATAGCTGAAACAATGTGGGCGTGCTATTTGTCGGGCGCCGAACAAGTAAGCAGTATTTTCATGACCAAGCGTTGAATGACGTACTCTATAACTGATTAAGATATATTATTACCACATTGGTTCTCTAGTATATTAACGCAGTTTAGCGGGGCGGTAAAACTCAGTACTTTATGACGTCATGCAACCGGCGGTGAGCGTCGGGCTTTATTTAAACAAAATCCATTAATAGCCCGCCACGGCGCTTTCGGTCATGGTAAGAATAGTAATAACATGATTTTGTCGAAGATCCAGATTTAAGAACGGCCCTCGAGGACTGAATAACAGTCCTCGACTCCGCATGTTATTTATTCCTCTCAGGCCGTTAATACAACAATAACATAAGTTTGGAGGGTGTCCAGACGATTCGGCACCTAGATTTTGGACGACTCGGCACTTGAGTTTGGACGATTCGGCACTTGACTTTGGATGATTCGGCACTTGGGTTTGATTGATTTAGCACCACCCTCATAAAGAAAAACGATAACAGCCATTGGTTGAAAGTTCACTAGGGTGTCGGTGGTAATTAATGTTGTTGTTTTTATTTTGTTTTCACAATGCTTTAAGTGGTGGTAGGTAGCAGATGTTGCTTTGGTCAGTTATTACAGGAATGTCGGCATGTCTTTAATATCGGTTTTGTCGTGATTTTTAATAATGCTTATCATGAGAATTTGATTACAGCTTGCAGCTGTTGGTTCGAATTTGGATGTTGTTTTTTATTTTTATTCATGCTGATCTGAGTACCATTTGCGCCGGCGGTGTTTAATTCTTTAGAAGTTATTATGATTTTAATTTCCATTGGGTCCTATTTTACCAGTAAAGGAGCACTTGTTAAGCTTGTCTGTTTCAATTATCATACGGTTTAGTACTTTTGAAATAAATAATATTTAAAGTACCTCGATAAATGCAGGGGAGGAGGGCGGGAAGGATTTCGCTTGTATTAAGTGTCCCTTAAAAATTATCAACGAGCTATCAAAAGCTATGTTTTTGAGACAAAAAATGAACATAATAAAATTTGAATGGTGATTTTTAGGAATAATGATGGCCGCTTTTGGTCGTTACGTTGGGTGAAGGCTTAAACTGTTTGGTAAGTAGTAGCCACAGAAATGTACAGAAACAATGTGTTTTTTTTCTTATCTTTTTCAGACAACTGACAGTACGGCTCAGGCTGTATCAGCCAATGCAACGTTTGTGATAGACCACTCTTTTGGCAGCGACCTAGAAACAACAAATCAAACCAGAGAATCCTTCAATATCGTCGAACCTTTTGATATTCCACCTCCGGCCAACGAGGAATCTATGGTTGAAAGGAATGACATCATAATAACATCAAATGATTGCGTCGCGGAGTACCACATCGTGCAAAATGGATCCGAGTGGAGCAAGAGAAAGTTGCATAATGAAATAAGACTATTAATGACACAGAGAACACGTCTGTATCGTATTGCCAAACGTACCAATTTCCCATACTCCTGGGCCACATACAAACTTAAATGGAATGAGGTTGTATCGGCCATCAGGAAGGCCAAAGCCCAGCATTTTTCAACAATCCAGTCCATATTGAGCAGCAATAAAACCCCAGCATCACTGTGGTGGAAAACCCTAAAAACGCTAATCGGTAGCGGTAACGCAACGGGAATCCTCACCCTGATTCATCTAAACAAAATTTATTCCTCAAATGTCGAGAAAGCGGAAGTGTTCAATGAATACTTCTGTTCCATCTCAACAGTTGGTGATTCGCATGCTTCTTTACCAGATCCACCAGCCCATGCTTCTCAACACATTGATAGTATCACCCTACATTGCAGTGAAGTGTATGCCGCAATGAAGTCGATAAAGGTGTCCATGGCGTCTGGCCCCGATCAAATAAGTCCGCGTCTTCTAAAAGAATGTAAATCCTCTATCTGCGAACCACTCTCAATCTTATTCAATATATTAGTGAATAATTCATACTTTCCTTCATTATGGAAAAAAGCAAATGTCTCCCCAATCCTAAAAAACAACCCTCAGATACAGTCACTAATTATCGCCCGATATCGTTGATCAGTTGTGTTGGTAAATTATTTGAAAAATGTGTCTTCAAACGCTTGTGGCAGTTTTTGAGCAAAAATAATGTTCTTAGTCAAATTCAGTCAGGTTTTACACCTAGAGAGTCAACCGTCCTCCAAATGACTGACATTTATGATGAATTCTGTCGCGCGCTTGATGAAGGCAAAGAGGTTAGGATGGTTTTCTGTGATGTCAATAAGGCGTTTGACAAGATATGGCATGCTGGTCTTATCCCCAAGCTGGAGAGTATTGGTATTGCAGGAGAACTTCTATTTCTAAAATCGTATCTTGCGGATAGGTCGCAGCGAGTTGTGATAGCCTCGGAGTCATCTTCATGGAGACCCATTAATGCCGGTGTACCCCAGGTGTCAATACTTGGACTGTTACTGTTTTTGATACACATAAACGATATAACCAGCGACTTATTCAGCAGTATTCGCCTCTTCGCAGATGATACGTCCTTATATCTAATTATTGAAAACCCAGAGCAAGCCGCGGTCATAATAACGATTTGGCTACAATTGAGCATTGGGCCAAAACATGGTTGGTCGAGTTCAATCCCAACAAAACTGAAAGTATGTGTATATCGCGTAAAAGCAACCCCAACTCTCACCAACCTTTATATTTAGGTAACTCACAGATATCGGAAGTTCGTGACCATAAACACTTAGGACTCATACTAAATAGTACATGTACATGGAACAACAACATTGACCACATATGCTCCAAAATCTGGTCTCGCTTAGACTTGCTGAGGAGGCATAAATTTAACCTTCATCGTAGTGTCCTGGAAAAAATATATTTTGAAAAAAATATATTTTGCCTTTATTAGGCCACTTGGGGGCGCGGTGGCTCAGTAGGTAGAGATGCAGGCTGCAAGCCGAGAGGTCCTCGGTTCGAATCCCACCTGCGGCAACCGCGTTGTGTCCTTGGACAAAGACACTTCACCCCCATTGCCCATGTGGGGGCACGATGACGCCGTGTACTAAGGTGTACTGCATGTCGATGGTACGCATGTGTTCAACCAGTCTAACCCTGCCTGTGCTGCAGTGCGGAGTTACGATGTTGGGGAGCTGGCAGCTGCTCGTCGTTGCTAGGTGATTCTCTCCGGGTACTCCGGCTTCCTCCATCCGTAAAACTGCCACGGTCATGATTAGCCATTGTGCATAAATATGTGACCTTAAACATAAATAAATAAATAAATATTAGGCCACTTCTTGAATACGCGGACACTGTCTGGGAAATTGTTCTGTGACCAACGTCGTGGAGCTCGAAAAAATACAAATAGCAGCGGCAAGAATTATCACCGGAGCAACAGTTAGTGCCAGTAAGTCTTTGTTATATTCTGAAACACGGTGGGAATCCCCGCAAGAAAGACGCCAAAAACATAAACTAATTCAGTTCTTCAAAATGTATCATCACATGTCACCTCCATATATTTCCAACAATGTTCCCTAACTTATCTCCTTGACGAATTCATCACGTAATCTCCGATCTAGTCAAAACAACCGAGTTCCTTTTTGCCGAACACAATTGTATCAGTCTTCTTTTATCCCCAGTGTTACTGACCTGTGGAATAAGTTTCCGTTACCTGTCCGCGAGAACTCATCATTGATTAACTTTAATACGTTTCTCAGTAATGGTAACCAAAGACCACCAAGGTTCTATAGTAACGCGAAATCTCGTAGGGCTCAAATATATCATTGTAGGCTGCGGTTGCGTTGTAGTAGTCTTAATTCCCACCTTTTCGACAATCACTTATCAACCAGTCCCTCCTGTCAGTGTGGTGAACTTGAAACTACTGATCACTTTTTCTTTCATTGTTCTTTGTTCTCAAACGCTCGTAATTATACGATTAATTTACTCCCATATGTAGCTGATACATCCACACTTCTATTTGGCTCTGAATTCTTGAATAACGATGACAACCGCCTTATTTCCGAAGTTGTACATGACTTCATTTTATCTAGCAAGCGATTTCAGTAAGCTGAAACTCAGTACCACGCCCCCATCCCCACTCTACGTGGAAAAGTCAACACTGAAATAGTGATTGTTCACTGCATCAAACAGGTATTGTTTGGCTGGCATAATAGGACCCATTCGACGAATGTCTGTTGTGGAATACCCCCTCACGCCTTCAATCTTTTAACACCTCGAGGTTTATTTACGCCTATTTACGCCTAATTCGCTATTAAATGAACCAAAAGTAAATAAGTTGCCTACCTACGATTCTCTTGAGTGTTAAATCTATTTAACATATATTCAACATGTATCTCGTCTGTATTAACTCTGATTTATTCCCAAGATATTGTAGGGTAAACACATTATTACCATCTGTGTGTATGTGAAGGGTGTGTGTCAGAGTCTTGCTCCGGTTTTTGGAGATAGATCGTGACTTGTTTTAGACTCGTCATGAGCTGTCCTTGGAGGCCCAATTGTGACTTTGATACGTGCTATTTTGCATTCGCATAATGGTGATAATCTCTATGTATCAAGTATTCAAGCTGTTTTCAACATATTAGTTTCTTTTCTTTTTTCCTTTTATCTTTTCTGTTTATTAGTGCTTCTTTCTTCACTCTTCGTTCTTCCTTTCTTTTCACATTGCAGTTTAAACATTCCCACAAGTCGTTGCCTGGCGGTCGAAGTGCCTCCCTCTGCCTCGCATCTGCTCCGATGTGACGCTTAACCTATCCTCCACTTGACCTCCGATCGAAGCAATTAATTTGTAACTCAATTTAAAATGGAGGGAGGGTCTCTGCTGTCTTGCGACGGCGCGTGGGCTCTTCTGCTGATCTCTACCACCTACAGGAGTAAGTCATAATTTGTCAGGGAGACGACTTACATAAGCTTCAGCTTTCTGTCGAATACCTCCTCTAAGTAGTAATCTGCTTTCCTTGTTTTGTGTATATAATTGTATCTAGTGCTGTTCAGAATTTTTTGTTACCCTTCTGGTATTGTGATATGTATACACATGTCAATTATTGAATAAATACTCTTTAAACTAAGAGAAAGTTGGTGCACTTTCTTTTTTGGATATAGTTTCAACGTAAAGAAACAGAAAAATGATCACATCCTCTGGAGGTGTACCAAACGCAGTAAAAACAACAACTGTCCAGCTACTGTAATCCAAGATGGAGAAACATTTAAAGAGGGAAAGAAAATGCATATACCTGCAGCAGAACCTAGAAAATTTATTGCCGTCAAAACAGTTACTCAGGTAATTATTTAGTTTTCATTCTGCATAACATGCTGATTTAATACTTTACCCAAACTCCAATAAGAGATCATAAGCTATGTTTTTGAGACAAGAAATGAAAAACATAATAAAAGTTAGCGATTTTTTTGTGAATATCGCTGGCCGGGTTAGTCCGTTACGTTGGGTAAAGGGTTAACGAAAAAGGGGAGTGTTGGGGTTTGGGTTTAATATTTATACTAGATGGGGTACCCGTCTTTTGGACGTGAAAGAAAAAAAAAGAAAAAAATTTTGGAGCACAGAAAAATTTCTTTTTTTAAAGGGACATCGCAGTTTTTTCAAAAAAAAAATTCATCCGAATCCATAATAATAATACCACTTTGGCCAGCCGCTCATTTGTCGCGGTTCTCGGACGAGAAGGCCATGGTTACCCCTGAACTCCCAACTGCCTCCCTATTCCCACGCTTCTCCTCTCCTCCCAACATCCGGAGACGAACTGCTTGATGACATCCCTTGCCCCATTCTTCCCAATCTCACCGATTAGCATATTAACCCTCTCCTTTGAGTCTCCCCCTAACCACATGTCCTTCATTCTCCCATCCCACTTCCCCATTATACTCCCAGTGAATCTCATTCTTTTAGACTGATACTTTGGACATTCTAGAAGAAAGTGTTCCAGGGTCTCCACCACGCCCAAGTTACACATCTGGCACTCCTTTTCACTGTTTTTCCCAATTTTTCCCCTCAGCTCCAGGGACCGCGACCTCAGCTTGAACAACAGTGACCCCCCAAAGGTGCCATCAAGGTACTCTTCAAAACCAGGCTTCTCTTTATCACACAGGCCACCCAAAGATCTCTTTGATTTGACCCCCTCTCGCCAATTACGGTTACAATCCTCCATGACACTTTCTCTGACGATCCTTTTGCCCTGGTTTGCCCCAATGTCAAGGTCCGAGATCTCCAATGAGTAGTTTTCTACTAGCTCCCTGACTTGGATCATCCACCCCGTCTTGATATTTGAGTTGAAAGTTCTCAGGAACATTACTTTACACCATCGGCTATCGGGGAGATTAACCAAATAATTAAGATAACCGAGTTTCAATAGGTCTATCCTGTCCTTGATCCTCATCCACCCAAGCTCTCCCCTGATCGCGGCATTACACGAGCCTGTTATCCATCGGCCTGCATCATTCTGCAGGATTTCCAAGCTCTTTACGGCTGTGTTGTTTAGGGGTACAACTTCTGTACCGTATGTTATACTTGGCAGACCCACCATTTCTCAAATAGTTTTCCCCACGAAAACCTTATTGAAACTGTTTCTCCCTATAAGTTTCATTTGGTTAAGGATTCGCTTCCCCTTCAAAATCAATTTATTAGTGTGGTTTCGGTAGATGCTCTTCCTGTGATGTTTATATTTACCCCCAAATACTCGTAATCGCTAGTCTCTCCTACACTAAGAAGTCTACTGCTACCTTCTGGAATGCAGAACTCCCCCACTCTCCACCTTCGAGTGGGGTCCACTTTGCGGCCCACGGGTATAACTTTGCTCTTGCTTTCATTGAGTTCGAGTCTCCATTTGCTCCCATATTTCCCAACAATTCCCAGCATCTTCGCTAGCCCCTCTTCGCTTTCTGACACTAGCACCATATCGTCTGCAAAAAATAGCCCTGGGATCTTCAAATCACCAACTGCAACCCCCTCGTCGCTATGCAGGAGTTCATCTCCTAAACCTTTGATGTACAATGCAAAAAGAATTGGCGAAAGGATACACCCCTGTTTTAGGCCTATCTCCATAGGCACACGTTTTGTTGTAATGTTTCCCAGGCTAAGTTCTCTCTGTACATCTTTATATAGTGCTTTCATAATCCCAACAAACTCGCCCCCCAAGCCCAGAGCCTCCAGCTTGCGCCACATACCCTCCCTCCATACTCTATCATATGCCTTTTTAACATCCAAAAAGGCCATGAACATCTTTTTCTTTTTTGCTTTCGCGGATTCTTTCATTTGGGATAGCGTGAAAAGATGGTCAGTGACTCTCCTTCCCTTCCTGAAGCCATTCTGGATTTCTCCCAAAAAACCCTTCTCTTCGATCACCTCCTCTAATCTCCCATACAGGACTTTACAAAAGACTTTTCCAATGTTGCTGCTGACCGAGATCCCTCGATAGTTATCCAAGACGTCTTTTTCCCCCTTTTTGTGAATGAATGTCACTTTGTTTTCCCTCCACTCCTTTGGGACCTCTTGTTTTTCTATGGCTAAATTGAATAGGGCAGTTAGGCTTTCCCAGAGTTCCTCTCCCCCTTTTTTGATAAACTCGTTAGGAATTTCGTCCACCCCTCCCGCTTTTCCATTCCTTAATTTCGAGATCACCCTTCGCACCTCCTCAGTTTTGATTTCGCTGTACACGAAGTTCGATAGATTTTCCTCGACCTGGTTCGGACACTCTGGTGTGTTCCCCATGCCCCATCGCTTATCGTTTACCTTTTCCCAGTGCTTGACTAGTTCTAATGCGATTTGATCTCGGTCTTCTGTAACTCTGCCATCTACTTTAATGCTCTGTGGGTTATTCCCTTTGTTACGTTTGTTCACCCATTTCCAAAATACGCTCGAACTCGACCCCCCTGTCGTTCTTATCGTCCTAATAAGACTGCTATTTCGCACTCTCTGGTTGTCGTCTTTAATCTTGTTTACTTTATTTCGTGCTTGTTGGTATTCTTCCTTTGCTACCATGGCCTCATTGCTGTCCACCCCCTTAAGTTTTCTACTTCTCCTGTATGCAGCACATTTTGATTTTCTAACCTTTATAGCCCTTTTCAGTTCTTCGTTCACTCTGTACCCAAGTTCCCGTGTTGGCACCCTAATCTTTCCTACACTTTCCTTCCCTGCCTCCACTAGGCTCGCAACTATGGCGTCGGCCATCTTCTGGACACTGCCCCCTTGTGTACGGCTGCAAGCTTTGGTTTCAGTTTTTCTTCGAACTTCGCCCAGTCGGCATCCTTTTTGAGTTCCCAAACCTCCTTGAAGCTTCCTTTGCTTTTCTCTAGGTGTTTGGCCCTCATCGTCACTGTAATCGAGTTGTGATCACTATCCAACTCCATTTTTCCCTCATCGTCCACTTCTACCCCTATCACCTCCCTCCATAAAGTCATATCTGTGAGAATGTAGTCGATTATTGATTTTCTGTCGTTTCTCTCCCAGGTCCATTTCCCCTTACATCTAGCGTCCCTGTTCAGAATCTTCAGACCGAGCTCATTTGTGAAGTTCAACAGCTTCCTTCCATTCCTGTTGACTTTCTTGTCCCCACCCTCTATGCCTTCTTCCTTATCACCTATGTGTCCATTAAAGTCGCCCATCAGAATTACACCGAGCCCCCTGTTTTCTAGTTCAGTGATATTGGACCTTAGTGTTGAGTATATCGAGTCATTCCACTCGGGTTTACTTCCCTCCACCGCACAGTACACAATCCCAAGGGCAATACTTTTGTTTCTCAGACTGATCTTTACCCATCCAATTTCTTTTGACACCTCAGCCGAGGTGATGATATCTTCCAGATCTGTGATCAGCGACGGTTTTAAATCCTCTTTAATGTACATGCCTACCCCTCCGCCCTTTTTCTGCCCCTCCGTTCGCCCTACACCTATCCACACACATCCTCTTACTTGGTCTGCCCGTTCCTCGTGTCTTACCCACGTCTCGCTTAAGCCCATGACATCAAACTCCTCTGCCTCGATCAATGTAGCAATTTCACTTACTTTCCGGTGGAGACCCTGGATGTTGCAATAACCCACTTTCAGGGTACCGAGGTTCATTGGCTTCCGCCTACTGGGCCCATTGTTTTCTGGCGCTAGTCCTGGTAAACATATTCTGTCCCCCTCATTCTTGATAACCCCATCTATGTCCACTCTAGTTATACTTGCCTCTGACCTCCCACCCAGCTCCTCTCCAAAAAAGGCTCTGCTACCCGTAGAATTTTATCCCCCAATACCCGTTTCCCCACCCTGCTAAGATGTAGCCCGTCACCCCCGTACATGCTCCATGTACCGTGTTTTGCGTGATTAGAGGAAAAACTTTTTGGAGCACAGAAAAGTTTTTCTAAAAAAGGGACGTGATTAGAAAACAAACATCAATACTATGAAAGGAATAGTCTGTCTGTATGTATGTAAATCAAGCCATTGAATACTAAAATCGGTCAAGTAATTCCCGTTTTGCTTTGTCTGTGTAAAATTATAATGATTATTATTTTTTCTTTCTTTTCAGGCAAATCAAATGGCTCATCAGTCGTTATTTGAGAAAGCTGCTGCCCGTGTAGTGGAAGAAGCTGTTGCTGACAACATTGACGCCGAAGCGCCAGAACCGAGCCGCCCTAAACCAGAAAACATGGTTAGAATTGTCAACAGATTACGTCAAAATCTTAGGCCTCACGATCCAAAAGAATTGCATTCTGAGGTGGTTTGCATTTAATTACTTTCTTCTTATAAAATATAATACATTAAAAAAATGTTGTTTTACAGTACTCAGTAACGGTTACAGATTTTTCAGTAATTCCACTCCAGTTCATTTTTCATCGTTATAATATAATCTATTTCATTTTCAGCAATTCCATTCCAGTTCATTTTTCATCGATATAATATAATATTCTATTTTATTTTCTTTCCAGCTCGACTTAGAATGCTCCAAATTTTCTCCATAAGGACATAACAGTTGACGAGAGACGGCACATCATTTTCTACACCGACCGACAGCAAGAATTACTTGGAGCGGCAAAGACTTGGTACATGGCTGGTACTTTCCGCGTCGTCAACAAACTCTGGGTACAGCTCTTCTGCATTCATGGTTTTGTAAAGTCGTCTGGTAATATAAAACAGCTTCCATTGGTATTTTGTATTATGTCTAGTAAAAGAACAGGGGATTACTACGTGATTCTTCGAGCTCTTGACAGAAAGCTGCCGCCTGGGATTTCTTTGGAAAGAATAGTAGTGGACTTTGAGTGTGGTCTATGGCAAACCATTCGCAGACGATTTCCGGATGTACCAATTCAAGGCTGCGTGTTCCATTGGGCTCAGGCAGAGTTCCGTAAGGTCCAAGAAATAGGTCTACGGGTAATTATATACTTTATATTCACTTTACTTATTTTAAGTTTAAACGACTCAAATGTGAGATAATGTTTTTTCATCGATATACATGTACTTAATCTGATTCATTTCACAAGTTTAATTAAATAATTATTGGGGATTTTACTACACCAGAGTACCCAGAGAGAACTACCGAGCAGCGATGGGCAACTGCCAGACTCGTAAATTCACTAGTTAACCCAGTACCACCGTGCTTCCTTTCTAATGGCTGTTTTTTTTTATTTTAAGGTCGAGTACAACAAGAAAGACAGCGTGTATAAGTATGTTAAGAAGATCATGGCCCTACCATTTTTACCTACAGAACACATCAAACAAGCTTTCGACAAACTTGCAGATCAGGAAGGAACACCAACACTGACATCGTTGATTGGTTATGTAAGAAATACATGGATTGGCAGCAGCGTATTTGAAGTTGCAAACTGGAGTATCGTCATTAGCAGTGTTAGAACCAACAACGACGTGGAGGGATGGTACAACAGAATTAACAGCACAATGAACAACAGAGGGCGGGTGCCATTCTACTTATTGGTTGTGGAACTGTACAAGGAATCAAACTCCATCCCAGAGACATTGGAAATGGTTTCAGATGATGGGAAAATGCAGCGACGACAGAGAAAAGCAGCAGAGGAAGTCCAAGGAAAGCTGTTCAGATTATGGGAGAGATATGTTGATGGAGAACTTACATCAAGTCATTTGCTGAGGAAGTGTGCAGGGGTATATGGTCCTTGCTGAGTATATAATGCTTTTAATAAACTAATTATATTTTTCTGTTCGTTTCAGATAAACAGAACATAATTCTTTTCGTTTTATTTTTCTTGCAGCAGAGAACTAAATTAATGGGATTCTTTTCTTTTAATTGTAGGTGAACAGAAGCTAATTCTTTTCATTTTATTTTTCTTCCAGGCAAAGAACTAAATTAATAGGATTCTTTTCTTTTAATTGTAGGTGAAAAGAAGCTAATTATTTAGTTTTATTTCTCTTTCAGTCGGCTCACTAAGTCCTATTCAGCACCTCCTCGTGGTGTGAACCGGTAACTGGAATCATTCATATTTTGAATAATTTCTGGCTGAACCTGAACAGGCAAAAAGACATAATATTCATCCGTAGATATACTGTCTCGTATATTTCATTCGTACATTACAAATATATTATTTTGTAATGAATGAAAACAATATATAAAACAGTATATCTATTGATGCCGAATCGAAATACCCCAAGTGCCGAATCGTTCAACCCAACCCAACCCGCTGCCTGAACTCATCCCATTATTCTTGTGCAGGTATGAAAACTGAACAAGGAAGTCAAATACTGGTATTTGGTATTGTAAAAACTGTCGACGAACCTATATTAAATGTCATAATATTAAGAAGGATGTAAATTGGAATCCCCGTGTTAATTTTCAGAGCAAGAATTGAGAATATTGATAAGTCGTGGTTACTGGGACTTTTGTCTTATGAATAGAGCATCAACGCCTAGTGGACTATAAGCAAATTTTGTTTACTTCCCACCAGACAAGTTGATGCTCCGTCCATGAGGTGAAAGTCTCAATCGACTTATACATAACTTTTACTGCAAAAATGTGCCCTACAAATAGCAGGTACACACTGTTTCAGCTATTCATCGGGAGACCAACGAATAGCTAATTCAATAATATAGGATGAACCTGAAATAATGTAGGATGAACCTCAAATAATATAGGATGAACGTTAAATAATATAGGATGAACCTCAAATAATATAGTATGTACCTCAATAATTATTTTCGAACCTGTTCGTACGCCATAAATTCACCGTGGATCGGCTGTTTATCGGGAGCCCGAAGAATAAACTGTACGCCATGGATCGTCTATATATCAGGAGTCCGACTAATAGCTTTTCCCTAATTGTTTTTGCCATATCCAGAATGTGCGGGCTGGATCAGTGTATCTTTTCTGTTACGGCGAAGCATCCAAGTAATCTTTTATACAACAAGCTTGCTTCGGATACAGAGATTGAAAATAAGTATTTTTTTTTAAGATTTATACTGTTTCTTCTAGCTTTTTGTTTATATACTTTGTGTAGTTTGTTTAAGGGGAGTATTTGGGTAGATTTTGGTGGGTTATGTTAAACTGGGTTGGTTGTATCTTTTGAAGATTTAATTTACGTTGCCCTTTTTCGTGTGGGTTGATTTTGGATTGGGGGTATCTATTAACATTGCATTTGTAAATACGGCTGGGAAGTGTTCAACTGGTGTTCAGACGGAGGTGAGTATGGTTGGTAAGTAGAGGAGTGGAAGAAGCCCAATGGTCGGGAGTCAGTCGAGGTGTGTAGGTGGAGGAAGTAGAGGCCTGTGTAGTTGATAGAGGGTGGTGGTGGAGGAGGGGGTGGGGGTGGTGGGGGGGGGGGAGGCAGTGTACTATGAAGTATGGAGGTGGTCAGTCAATGGACAGTGGAGGGGTGTATCAGAATTGACGGGATATCTTACAGTTGTTAGAGAAGTATGCTGCGTTCGAGCGTGAAATTGCGGAGCTGAAGGGAGGTTGGGGAGGGATGGTATAGCTGGTGTAACCCCGATGAAAGTTATTTTCGGTGGTGAGGTGAAGCGTGGGTGAAAGATGGTTGTGAATTCAAAAAGGAACTGTGATGGAGGAAACGTGGAGGGATGACGCTTGATATGGTGGATGCAAGTAAGGAGGGTGGGTCCAGAAGGAAAATTCGGAAGGTAGAGCCAGGCCAGGAAAGGGTAGAGACAGGAGGTCAGAATCAGCGTAGGGAATCTAAAGCTACTAAGCGGTGTTTAGAAAATAGATTCGGTGTCTTAGACTCTGATGAACCGGGGGGGGGGGGGGGGGTGGCGAAGAGGATAATGGAGAGGGGGTAGTTTGTGGTGCTGATGGTGCTGATAGAGCAGATAGGGTAAAACGGGCGGTCAAAAGGAAGAAGAGTTCGCATGCCAATCAGACGATGCAAGTTGCTCGCGATATGAGTGATATGGGTGATGGAGGGCCTGAAGAGAGGAGTAGGAAGGGGAATAAGAGAAAGTTAGTTGTAGCAGGAAGCAGCATTGTACGCGGAATTGATAAGGTTGTATGTGGCCCTGACAGCTCATATCGGACTGTTTTATGTTTCCCTAGACGAAGGTCGAAGACTTGAGGGACAGGGTTGATGGCAATGTGGCAGGGTAAGGATCAGATCCAGTAATAGTGGTTCATGTGAGGACCAACTACATCAGGGAGAGGAGACCAATGAAATTGGTGGAGAGGTGCAGGGATTTTGTTGTTAAACTGTTCAGTAGAAATGCAAGGGTAGTGGTATCGTGGGTTCTTCCAGTCCTAGTGGGTGGGGACGAGCGGAATTCACGGATTATGGCATTGAATTGGGAATTGGAGGAGTACTGTTCTGATTGGGGTATACCCTTTATTGATCACTTGGACATGTTTTGGGTTAAGGATAGCATGTATGAGTGAGGCGGCTTCATCCTAACAGGATGGGGACACAAGTGTTAGGTGAAAAAATCTACAGGTAGCAGAGCCTTTTTGGAGACGAGCGGGGTGGGAGGTCAGAGACAATAATAATAGTGGACACAGATAGGGTGAACAAGCTAGCAAGAGTGCGTGGGGGGGGGGGGGGGGGGGGGATTATCGAGGCTACCATCAGGAAACGATAGAATCAATAGGGGGAAGTCAAGGAATCTCGGTACACTGAAAGTTGGGAACAGTAACATCCAGGGAATGTAAGTGAAATAGCTACACTGATCGAGAGAGAGAGAGGACTTTGATGTCATTGCTTAAGCGAGACGTGGGTAAGACATGAGGAACGGGTAGATCAAGTAAGGGGGTGCGTGTGTATAAGTGTAGGACGAACTGATAGAAAAAGGTGGAGGGGTAGGCATGTTCATAAAAGAGGATTTAAAACCGTCATTGACCACAGATCTGGCAGATGTCAGTACCTCAGCTGAGGCATCTAAAGAAACTGGATGGGTAAATGTTCATCTAAAAACAAAAGTGTTGCCATTTGGGATTGCGTACTGTGTGGTGGATGGAAGTAAACCCGAGTGGAAAACTCAATATACTGAACACTTAGGTTTAATATCACGGAATTAGAAAACAGGGGACTCGGCATAATTATGTTGGGACACTTTAATGGACACATAAGTGGCAACGAAGAAGGCTCCAGGGCGGGGATAAGAAAGTCAACAGGAATGGAAGGAAACTGTTGGACTTCACAAGTGACCTCGGTCTGAAGATTCTGAGCAGGGATGCGAAGTGTAAGGGAAAATGGGCCTGGGAGAGGAACGACAGAAGAACAATAATCGACTATATTCTCACAGATATCGATTTTGTGGAGGAAGGTGATAGCGGTAGAAGTGGGTGATGAGGGTAAAAGGAAGTTGGATAGTGACCACAACTTGATTACAGTTACGATCAGGGCAAAAAAAAAAAAAAAAACAGTAAGAAAAAAGAGAAGCTTCAAGACGATTTTTGGCGAAGTTTGAAAGAAAAAGAAATCAAAGCTGAAGAATGTACACATGGAGACCAATGTCAATGAAATGGCAAATGCCATAGTTATGAGCCTAGTGGAGGCAGGGAAGGAAAGTATAGAAAAGAATGGGGTGCCAACACAGGAACTCGGGTACAGCGTGAATGCCGAACTGAAAAAGGGCAGAAAAGTTTAATGTGCTGCGTACAGGAGGAGTAGAAAACTTAAGAGGGTGGAAACCAACAAACCCAGGGTAGCAAAAGAAGAATATCAACAGGCACGAAATAAAGTAAATAAGATTAAAGGCGATAATCGAAGAGTGCGAAACTGCAATCTTATTGGGTCGATAAGAATGACAGGGGGGTCGAGTTCGAGCGTATTTTGGAAATAGGTGAATAAAAGAAACAAAAGAAATAATTCACATTGAATTAAAGTGGAGGGCAGAAATACAGACGACCAAGACCAAATTGCATCAAGACTAGTAAAGCACTGGGAAAAGGTAAACGATAAGCGATGGGGAACCTATCGGAGTGCCACTTTGAAGGGGGGGGGGGGGGGGGGGGAACTTATCGAACTTCGTGTGCAGTTAAATAAAAACCGAGGAAGTACAAAAAGTGGTCTCAAAATTAAGGAACGGAAAGGCAAGAGGGATGTACGCAATTCCAAACGAGTTCGTAAAGAATTGGGGAGAGGAACTCTGTAAAAGCTTAACAGCCCTATTCAGTTTAAGCATAGAAAAACAAGAAGTTCCAAACGAATGGAGAGAAAGCAAGGTTACATTTAAACACAGTGAAAGGATGTACTGGACGATAATATTATCGGGCGATTTCTATCAGTAGCAACACTGGAAAAGTTTTCTGCAAAGTCCTGTATGGGAGATTAGAGGATGTGATCGAAGAGAAAGTGTTTCTGGGAGAGATCCAGAATGGCTTCAGGAAGGAAAGGTGAGTCACTGACATCTTTTCACACTGACCGAAAATGATAGAATCTGCGAAGGCCAGAAAGAAAAGGATGTTTATGGCCTTTCTGGACGTGCAAAAATGCACATGATAGGATATGGAGGGGTGTGAGGGGGGGGGGGGGATTCCGAAAGCATTATATAAAGATGTACAAAGTGGACTTAGACTGGGTAACATAACAACAAAACGTGTGCCAATGCCAAATGGAGATAGGCCTTAAGCAGGGTTGTATCCTTTCGCCAATTCATTTTGCATTGTACATCAAAGATTTGGGAGATAAACTCTTGCATAGCGACGAGGGGGTAGCAGTTGGGGGCCTGAAGATCCCAGGGCTATTTTTTGCAGATGATATGGTACTGGGTCTGAAAGCGAACGAGGCTAGAGAAAATGTTGGCAATTGTTTGAAGATGGAAATGGAACAAATGGAGACTTGAACTAAATGAAAGCAAAAACAAAGTTATACCCGTCGGACGTAAAGTGGAACTTACTCTCGAAAGTGGAGAGTGGGGGAGTTCGGTATTCCGGGAGGTAGCAGCAAACCTCTTAGTGTAGGAGAGACATGTGACTACGAGTATTTAGGGGTAAATATAAACATTATGGGAAAAGGCATCTACCGAAACCACACGAATAAACTAACTGTGAAGGGGGAGGGGGAAGGGGGCGAATCCTTAACCAAATGAAACGGATAGGGAGAAACAGCTTCAATAAGGTTTTCGTGGGGAAACAATCTGGAAAATGGTGAGTGTACCAAGAATAACATGCGGTGCGGAAGTGATAGCTCTAAACCAAATGGATTTAAATGGATTGGACACCCTGCAGAACGATGCAGGACGATGGATAACTGGGTCGAGTAATGCCGCAGCAAAAGAAGCAATAAGGGGTGAGCTTGGGTGGATGAGGATTAAGAACAAGATAGACTTAAAGAATCTCTGCTATCTTAACTATTTGGTAAACCTCCCCGACAGCAGATGATGTAAATTAATATTCCAGAGTATTTGGAATTAAAATACAAAGGCAGGGTGGATGGTCCAAGTGATGGAGTTAATAGAGAACTATTCAGAACTATTCAAAGGGGATATCGGACTTAGAAATGGGTACAAAACAGAGTAAAAAAAATCGCCAGAGAAAGAGTCATGGCGGATTGTATCCTGAATTGACGAGAGGGGATCAAAGCAAAGAGGTGTCTGGGTGGCCTGCGTGATAAGGAGAAGCCAGGTTTTGAAGAGTATCTGGATGACACCTTTGGTGGGCCACCTGACATAACTGATGACAATTTTTTTTTTACCATTCAATTCTACTGGTCCTAAGGATGCCTCATATCAAATAATAGTTCTCTGTTCCGTGTGGTTTGGGAGATATGGGCGTTTAAAAATATTTCTGTTTTTAGTACCTGGGGTTCCCACGAGGCTCATCGGTTCAGAAAATAGATATTTTGAACAGAGCCAAAAACCTTGCACCTCCCATTACAAAGGCAAATATTGCTCCACGTGCTTCGTTTGAACAAACTTGATCCTACTCCTCAAAAGGAAGCTCCATACCAAATATCAAGCCATTGTATCCACTGGTTCATGAGAAGATTTTAAAAGCAATTTCCTTCACCCTCTCCCTATGGGGCTAGGCATGTTGAGTTGAACAAAAGTGCAATGCCCCCTCGGGTCCATGACTCACGCAAACTTTCACTTGAATTGGCCCAGTGGTTTTGGAGGTGGAGCCCAAAATATGGTGTTGACGGGCGAACGGACGACGGACGGACAGCGATTAGATAAGCTCAGCTTGACTTCGTCAAGGTGAGCTAAAAACAGCAGGAGAAGAGAGAAAAGAAAAGACACAAAAGAATACACTATCCCCAATGTGCAAGATAAAGAAAAACCCCGAGGAAGTTGAGCCGGCTTCAAAGAAAAAAAAAGAAAGCTGTCGGTCTCTCCTTTATGGAAGTTCATTAGAGTATTAGTGTCATATGAGCTAAAATCTTAGAAAAAAAGCATAAAATGCAAAGGCCTGTCTAACCGAGAATTGTTCCATTTCTTAACAAGTTAACATTTGAGACTGCTGCCCTGACTGTTCCAGCATTTTAATAAACAGCGAGGCTGCAAGGGAGATAATTCTAATAAGTTTGAATAGAAATAGTAACAAAATCAAATGACTGTGAATAAGTCTGAGATAATACATACCCCGATGCCCTAGTCTGAACTGCATAATTCAGCAATCAGCAATTCTACCCGATTCTACTAAATACGAAACACTGTTCATTCCTCATTTTGGAGCTAATAGGGATAGCAAAAATTCACCTTCCCTATTTCCGTGGTATGTACATGTGGCATGAGGGAAGTCACACTCACAGTCCAAATGTCTGCATATCTTACTGGGGTGATGAAGGTTGTTGATTCATACAAGTTGATATTGAAAAAATACTTGCCGTGTAATTCACTTTGCCTGATGCAAATTTGCCAACAACTTCTCTGTAACGATGTGGACAGCTTTAGCTGCGGGCACCAACATGGAATTTATATGGAATTGGACTTACCCACACACCCCTAATATGATAGTTTATATGTTTTAAATGTACTGGCTGGCCATATAATTGATAATAAAAGGTTAAACAACCACAGAACTTTTATGTGGAGGAAAAAAACTGCATTTTTTATCATTTACACATTTTTTCCAACCCCAAACTACCCACCCACCCCCTCCTTGTGTCTGGAACCCCCCCCCCCCCCCCCCCCCCCCCCCGTATGCGACTTGAAAAAAAAAACGCCGGGTGAGAATGTTTGATTGGTTCTTGTATTGATGATCGGGTAAGCTAAAACATTTCTTGAGATAATAAAGGAACGTACTTTTCGAAAGAGTAGAGCATTCTGTCTTATATACCCCATATGGATCCCAGTAAGCACTATGTAATGCAATGATGGGCACTGAGTGCCATAGTGTCACAAGTCAATAGTAATGGTACAAAACTGCTAGAATAGGAGAACATTGTAGTGATGGTGAGTATTATAGAGGCCAGTCACAGGATAGACAGCTGAAGTCGTGGTAGAAGCTAACCCTCTGCGTGTGCGAAGGAAAATGCCCGACAAGAAACTCTATAAAATACATCATCACATCAAATGGAAGCAATTAATAAAGAAAGTAAACACACCCCCGACAAGGTAATCCTTTTCCTCGGGACAATATCCGATTGGAGCCTACCATCAAAGCTAGTCCTGAGTCCTTCATTGGATACATTCAGACTACATGTATCGTTAGCCTGGTTTTGTTTCTTCCTTTTTCTGTTCAGCTTTGCATTTCTACATTTTTATAGCTACAGTCACCAAATTTGGCACATTTCTAAATGACCATCCGGCAGTGAACATCCCGGAGTTAGATTTTTGATATTCCAACGCTATCTAAAATAACGTCGCGTCAAACGTTTTTTCTCTCTATCTTTTAATACGTTTTTCGGCATCAATCCTTTCTCTATTCATCGCCAACAAAAATCATATAAAACAATACGAAATTCTGAAATCCTCTGGTCGAATTTTCGGGTGACGTTATTGACGTCGACGTCATCAAAAATGAAAGGTCGAGCGATTTTCATGAAAATTTATTGTGTTGTGGAGATAAAAAAAATTAAAAGATACGTGTTTCTTAGTTGTTTTTTTTTTTTTTTTTTTTTGATTTATCGCCACTTTTGACATTTTTTACGTCACATTAAATATTTCACAATTTTCAATAAAATCCCTTAAAAACACACTCTTGTATGTGATTCCATTGCAACGTATTTATAGGGGATACACGTATGAAAGACTTCCACACATATTTAGCCTTATTTGAAGCGGACCACCTTCATTTTTTCTTTTCAAATTGGGACGCCCGATGCTAGCGATGCCAATTTTTACGTTTTTTCCCCTTTACCTTCTATTATCAACCTCATTTGAGCCTTAGCTTTTCGAAAGTTTGGAAATATAATCTCAGCAAAACAATATCTAAAAATGGTGTGCCGTCCTAGAAATTCCAAACCGTTATGGTCGAACTCCCAGGTGATGTCATCGGTCATCCCGGTCAAAAATTAAAATTCGTCGGATTTTTGGGGAAATTTTAGCATGTTGTACAGTTAAAAAAAAATTAGGCGATAGCTCTTCTTGACTTTTTTTATTTATCGCTAGATTTGCCCTTTTTACGTCACTTTAAATTTAAGGGTTATTTTGCACATTTCTCTTTGAAAACGCTAATTTTCAATAACGCACGGCTCCGCATAAATAATACACACAGCTTCAAAATTATTCCACACACGTTTACCTTCACGAGGGAGGGGGGCGGAAGCTCAGTAGTAGAGGTGCAAGCTGCAAGCCGAGAGGTCCTCGGTTCGATTCCCAACTGCGGCAACCACGTTTTGTCCTTGGCCAAGACACTTCACACCCATTACCCACGTGAGGGGTGGGGGTGGGGGCACGATGACGCTGTGTACTAAGGCGTACTGGACATCGATGGTGCACTTGTCTTCAGCCAATGCTAGCCCTGCTTGTGTGAGTTTATATGTCGGGGAGCTGGCAGTTGCTCGGTGGTTCTCTCCGGGTACTCCGGCTTCCTCCATTGTCGTGGTCATGATTAGTCATTGTGCATTTATATGTGACCTTAAACACCAATAAATAAATAATACCTTCATGAGGGCTGCATTTAAGTCATCCAACGAAGCTGGAATGACTAAAAAAGGCCATAAGCCATTTTTTCTTCAGCAAACCACGGTCACATTTCTAAAGCTCTAATCACCAAATTTGACACAATAGTAAATGACCATTTTAATTTAAGAGAGCGGTATTAGACTTTTCATATTCGACCATTTACCCCAAACAACATCAGATCATTTTTTTTTCTCTGTCTTTTAACCCTTTATCCAACGTAACGGTTAAAACCGGCTAGCGCTATTCAGAAAAATAGCCATTTAATTTTCATTATTTTTGTCTCAAAAACATAGGTTTTGACCCCTCGTCGAGCTCGTTCCAATGAGGGGTCATAACTTTTGTTTTTGAGACAAAAAAAAGAGTTATTCAAGAATTTTATTTGCAAGTGTCGTCTGCTTTTCATGTTAGGTAAAGGGTTAATATCTTCGCCTGTATCACGCCTCCCTCTTTCAAATTTTGTAAATATCATCTTCAACAAAAAACATATCTAAAAATATGGAACCAACCTGGGAAATTCGGAAAGGCTCCGGCCGAATTGTCGGGTGACGTTACTGACGTCGACGCCAGTAGTAGGAGAGGGATGGATCGGTCCTCATTGGGGGGACCTAGTGGAGGACCTAGGAAGTGACGTCATGTCACGTGACCCAGTGGCGCCATGTTGTGTTGCCATGGTAACCCGCGTGAGCAGTATCTACAACGAACCGGTAACATGTCTTCACTCGCCGACGGTCAGGACACAAATGAGGTTTAAGCCGAGCGTCTTCGTGAAGAAGAGGACTTTGACTTTGAAGAATCCCAGAAATATGCCTTGGAAAAGCGAAGATTTCTGTTCGACAACCTTATGACAAACTTCTCATTCAGAGCAGAAGATGATGATGAAGAAGAAGAAGATTAGAGAAAAAAAGTATAAAAGGAGTGTTGGTATGAAAATAAACTCATTTCCGTTTTGAACGTCGAATAGTGTCTGTGTCAACAACAGTGCTCAGATTCAAAGATGACTTACACATACAGATCTTCAAGAACGATGCTGGATTAAAGCTGACTTCCCAAGAACTTGCTCAAGTGAATCGTGTGGTAAATGCAGCCAAGAGAAAAAATCTAGACATGGATGCTGGTGGAAAGAAACAAAGATGTGTGGATACTGGCCGATCATTAACCACCGAAGTTGCCACTACAACCAAGAGAATAAAGACAGAAGAACTGACTGATGCTTCCACTACAAACAAGAATGAAGTTACTACTCAAACTATGAATCAGTCTGAAGACAAGAGAATGATACCAGCTCCCATGAAGAACGAAGTTATCACTACGAAGAAGCCTGACGTTTCTACTGAAACTAAGAATGAAGTTACTACTCAAACTACGAATCAGCCTGAAGAAGATCAAAACAGAACGATGTTTCCACTCAAAGCACAAATGAAATTACTACTGACACTAAGAATGATGTTCAGAAGACTGAAGTTACTACTACAAAACAGCTAAAGGACAAGAAAGATGAACCCAAAAGTGCCAGACAGGAAATTAAAGCAACCAACAAAGCCAAGTTACCAGCTATCAATGAGAGAACGGGTTTTATCAAGAACCTAGCCAGACAACAGGAAGAAGCTCCAATCCACAAGAAGATGAGATGGTTAGCCCATGAGAAAAGACAGAAGAACTACAAAGACGAAAATGCTGCCTTGAGAAATTGATTTGTATACTCGAATAAAAATGAATATAATGTTATATACTGTTGTTTGTTTTTTTATCTACTAACCCAACATGAAGTACTAGGATGTAGCATGAAGTACTAGGATGTAAGGTTTCTACAACAAGTGTCATCCAACAGTCAAATACCACAGGTATCCTAAAATACCCAGATGAGTCGTAGAGCAGTATGTGGAGTCACTCGATCGAGCAAATGCTCTTAGGCTCATTTGCTCGATGGGTTTCGAGTCGTTAGAGCAATTGCTCATGGAGCAATTATACTCTCTTGGCTCCTTAGCTTATTTGGGAAAATACTACTTACGGAATCCCATTTTTTTTTAAATAAACGTCTGGTCTTAGGCATCCCTATTTTCTGAAATGAGTCGAAGAGTCGTATGTGTGAGTCACTCGAACGAGCAGTTACTCGTTAGCTCATTTGCTCGATGGACTTCGAGTCGTTCGAGCAACTGTTTATGGAGCAATTACTCTCTTGGCTCTTTAGCTTATTGGGGAAAATCATCAACCCTGTGTCTAGGTATCCTACTTACATAATCCCTTTTGGGGAAACGTCAGGGGTTAGGAGAATCCTTTTTTTCCGAAATGAGGCTAAGAGTCGTATGTGCGAGTTTACTTTTACTTTTTTGCTTTGTATTTTCTGAATTCTGAATTAAAAGCCCTACCTTCTTGGGATGACTTGCGACGAATGTAAAGTAACAGAAGGAATCGGTAGGGATAAAATAATGGATAAAATGGTAAAGAGCAATTTTTAAGCAAACGACCTTTCGATTTTATCGGGCGGGGGTCAGTTACCCCGCAATTCTTGCACACAATGGAAGAGTGGGCCAAATCAATGGATGATGGACACCCAGTACACGCATTCTATACGGACTTTATGAAGGCCTTCGATACGGTTCCCCACGGGAGGCTCATACAAAGGATTATCAGCAGTAGGATAGGAGGAGACGAATTGTGCTGGATCCAGGACTTTTTGTCAGAACGTAAACAAAGGGACACCCGAAGGCAGAGTTCTAGGGCCGATTCTATTCGTAATCTATATAAACGACCTAACAGGCGCTGTTATTTCGGATGTCATGAACTCATGATGTTTGCCAGAGATACGAAGATACCCCATCAAAATAGAAAGCGTAGAGAATATCAAACAATTACATCACGATTCAGACGCACTCTATATGGATGCTACTGCGTTTCCACCCTGGCAAGTGTGTTACCATGAGCATAATGAGCATAGTGAGTGGGGGTGGGATAGCGGTCTTTGTATCATCTGTTAAATAGGAGCGGAAATAGATGCCAACTCGCTGAGGTTGAAAAAGAGAAGGACATAGGGGTCGTAATAGATAATAAGCTTTCGTTTGACAGACTCGTAGGATAAAGAGTGCAGACACACATAAGGGTACTGGGGACCATTCAGAGGTCCTTCACCCACTTGGATGAGAAAACCCATACTAAATTATATAAAGGGTTAGTTGGACCACATCTAGAGTATGGAGTGCCAATTTGGTGACCATACAAAATTAAACAGATTGACCTCTTGTAAGGTGTGCAGAGATGGACATATATGTTGACACCTGTGCTTAACAATTTAAACTACGACGAGAAGTTGAAAAAAATCGGAAATACCAACATTTCAATACCGACGCCATCGAGGAGATATGTTTGCGTCAAACTCGCTAGTCAGAAACAACGACTAAAAAACCCGTGACCACACCTATAAAAGGGTCCCACTAAATACCGAATTCAGTTCATTAGCTGCCCAACACTTTCACTTTTGATTTAATTGCTCATTGAAACAACTTTATGCAGCCCTGCTGAACAAACACTAATCAGTGATAATCTGACGTATGTTATAGGTATCGCGGAACTAAATATTTAGTTTAGAGTGATCTGCCTTGAAATGTTGCACTCGGATATTGTATCATAGTCTAAAATAAGACTCCTAGAAAAAACTTATTGCTTGAGAAAACTGTTAAAGCATTTTATTAGGTTTTTACAACAATACTGAATATTTCACAAGAAAAAAGAGATTTTCTAAGTATTTTCGGGGTCTATAAAATTCAGTTAACTATTTGTGTATTTTTTGTTGGGAATTCCCAGAAAAAAATGAGTTCAAGGACGGTACTTCACTTCCTGGTGCATTTTCTCTCTTATTTGTTGCATGACCCCATGTTTTCTGGCCAAAGAAAGTTGTGTGAAGGTCTGTACTTTATGTAGGTATTTAAATATTTAATTTAAAGTGATGCGATCATATTTTTTTCCACATAAGTGTTATAATGGTCGCCTATGGGAAAATATTTAGTTCTGTGAGACCTAAAACAAGTCGCACAGAGGCTATTTGAACGTGCCCTATAAATTGGATAATGGAACTCATTCACTTGAGACACCTCACTAATGACTTAAAAACACAAAATTCGCAAATATTTACCGTGGCCTTTTCATTTAAAATGTTTTTTTTATTTTCACTAGACCA
Source organism: Pictodentalium vernedei (assembly GCA_031216915.1). Classification (NCBI taxonomy): domain Eukaryota; kingdom Metazoa; phylum Mollusca; class Scaphopoda; order Dentaliida; family Dentaliidae; genus Pictodentalium; species Pictodentalium vernedei. The sequence goes on along the minus strand of CM062296.1, from coordinate 340,978,823 downwards.
CAGAATAGTAAGAAAGTAAGTAGAAAGTATCTATAATTAATCTTTTTTGCGGTCAGATGCGGTATTTCAAGTCAGATTCGGTATTTATAGTGACATCGATATAAACTCTATGGAGGCACACCAAGATCAGATACGAGGAAATATGCCTTTAGCCACAGAGTAATAACCACATTAAACAGCCTACCAAACGAAGTTGTAAACGCCGATGAACTCAACCACTTTAAAAATATAGTTGACTGGCATTGGAAGGGTCAAGAGGTAAAGTTCAATAGAGGTCAGAACTGGTGATGATGCAAAACCATTCAAAAGTTTATACCATGGAGCCAGGTTTGGTGACACAGAATGCGAGGTGAATATTGTGAACGGACATGCCACCTCGCTCACTATTGACTAATGAACACTCTAATATTAAGGAGCCACATGCCACCTCGCTCACTATTGACTAAGGAACACTCTAACATTAAGGAGCCACATCCACCTCGCTCACTATTGACTAATGAACACTCTAACATTAAGGAGCCACATGCCACCTCGCTCACTATTGACAAATGAACACTCTAACATTAAGGAGCCACATACCACCTCGAATGAGGCGGACCTATACTGGCCCCCCATACTCCATCCTGACGCTTTTTGGGACGCCACTGATACCACTGAACTATCCATGCCTCACAAACCTGAGCTTGAATATACATCGAAACGGGCACTTTTTCCCGAACCACTAATAGGGACGTTGACACATTCTTCCCACATGGGGCATCCATTTCCAGCACTGAGACTGACTCATTCCACTTCTCAACCAAAACCATGGAAACAACTCCAACACCACAATCCATGGAAGAAGACAATATGGTAATGGAGAGGCACAAGCTAACAAGCACACCCCCATTAACACACATGACTGGTATAGATCGAATAATGCCTACAAGATCACTCAGTCCAAGCCAAAACAATGAGACAGTATCTGAATGCGATAACCCGAATATATGTTCTACTAGCGGTACACCCGTCAACACATCTGTACAAGGGACAGATTGCCACATCCAGCTAGCACAGGAAATCATTCCCAGCCTTCAACCCCAACCTCAGAGGCCTCCTAAAACAGAAAGGAGGGGCGGAGTTTGTTCCCACCGAAATACCATTCAACCTACGAATGATAAGGAACTAACACCCCATCTACAACATGGTGAGTCACTACCACCAACTAATACTTCGGCTTCTAATTCCACCTTCAGCCTTACTCATAGATCCATAATTGAGACATGGATTAAGCGATTCGAACAAAGTAAATGACATGTAACCACAGCTGACCGCAAACCAGTGGAACCACCCACATCAACGGGTCAGCCATTAACCCTTTACCCAACGCAGACGATATCAAAATTTATTATTTTAAATATCATTTTTTAAAATTTGTCAAACCATTTCAACAAAACCATATCATGTGACCCCTCATTGTAACGATCTCAATGAGCTCGTTCCAATGCGGGGGTCACATGATATGGTTTTGTTGAAATATTTTGAAAAATTTATTTTTTTCAACTGCTCAATTTGCATATTATGCGGGCGAATCGTTAGGTAAAGGGTTGAAATGCAACAAATATAAAAATGCACGAAGAAAACAAAACTATAAACGGAAATATATAAAATGAATAACGTCCGAACGCCATGAACGGAATGACAAAGAATACAAACTACAAAAAGCCAACTTAGCGTCGGTTGCACAACGATTCATAAATAACCTCTCCAATCACCAACTAAGTGGTCTGAAATTCATACCCACGCCAAAAAAACCCATCACCAAATCACTTTAACAACGATATTCAACTTCTCTACAATCGAATGCGATTGAAGGTCATCTACCAAGATAAGGAGACTAAATTTATTAACCCATTTCATAATAAAACAAACACTTCTCCAACGACTTCCAATAACGTACTGGTAGAAACTTACTTATCTAAAACCAGATCGAACCTCTTCGGCTTCTTGAAAAGAAAAACCTTCGCCTCTGCCGCAACAATATGTGTCCAGGTGAACGCAGAGCATTAGCCACATTGAAAACGAATCCAAATGCCGTCATCAAACCTGCGGATAAAGGCAAATGTATAACCCTCCTTACCCGCGAAGCTTATACTGCAGAGGGCACACGTCAGTTGAACTCTGCCCAACACTACGCAGAAATATCCTCAGATATATCTCTCAACATGCTACAGAGAGCCAAAATAGCCCTTAATGAAATGCACAATCAAAATGAGATTGACGACAAAATGCCGGCATCATAAACCTCAGACGCGCGGCAAATACGCCTCCCGGATCTGTACTTATTATCTAAAATTCACAAAACGCCCCCTACCACAGACAGGCCTATTATAGCTGGTTGAAGAAGCCCCACTAGAACAATATCAAGTCTTTTGGACTACTTCCTAGTCCCCATTGTACAAAAACAGGCTACATACATAAGAGACACAGCTTGCTTCATACATAGCATTGAGAACGAATCGGTACCGCGACACGCTCTACTGGTATATGCCGACATTGCTAATATGTACACAAATGTATCACACGGAGAAGCCATAGCAGCAGTGAAAGCGGTATTAGAGGCACATAAATCTATTTCGTACCAACTGCCTCGCCCTTCAACAAAATCGCTCATTAATTTACTCGCCATTACAAACTAACTCATTCCGATTTAATGAGCGCCTCTATATCCAAGAATCCACTTATGAGGAACACAAATCAAACTTTTCTCATAAACTCAAAACGCGGGGCTACTCCCATGATGAAATTAGTACAATTGCTAACTCAGTCCTCTATAACGAGCGAACAGAGAGACTCCAGGCAACTGTTCGTGAAAAAATTAATAACAAAAACACTTCACCACCTCTGGTCTTCACCACAGAATATAACCCATACATTTCAAAGATAAAGAAGGACTTATTAAACACTGGCACCTCTTAAAACGGTCGCCTCCACTAAAAAAGATATTTCCCCAACCACTTTTAAGAGATTATTTAGTGCGGGCTCATCAATGTGGGTAAAACCAGAAACTGGACTATCCATGTTTCTGGTGATACCTGCCAGGTGATATTGGACTTTCCAGTACCACCTGGAATGGCTCCAACAAGGAGACAAAATAACCCAGCAGCCAGACCATCGGCCCCTCTGGGGAGTGGTAGTACCTTAGCCCGATCGGGCTCTGGTCCGCACCCAGAGGACCCTGAAAAGGACAAGTGCAAGAGAAAGAAGAGAAGTCCATCCACTAAGCACCGGGACGCCAAGCGCCTAGAGCCCTGGTGGAAAAAGTCCGAAGCAAGCCGTAAACAGAAGGAAGAGGAAATGGAAACCCACTCCCCCACCCAGACGGAAAAAGCAACTCCAGACACACCCAGTCAACAAATGCCTCCACCTCCAGTTCCATCTCAAGCTTGGGCCCCCACGCTAAGGTGGAAGACAAGGAAGAAATAAGCAAGCCTGTCCACGAACTGGAAAACCAGTTCATGGGCACTGAAGAAGAGCCAGCACCAACAAAAGAGTCCTTGGATGAAGAGCTAGCAAAATTAAAAACCAACGTCGCCTTTGTATACGCACTAGTGCAAGAAAGGATGATACCGCAACCCCCGCAACCTCCATCGCCAATAATCAAGGAATCGCCACCCCCACCTCCACCTCCAAAGAAGAAGCGGGGGAAACACAAAAAATAGAAAGAACAGCCGAGCAGCCACCAGTCCACTTCGAGCAGTTTGTGTACGAAAAACGAAACACTGACATCTATCCACTTATGGGATGCACGTCGCATCCATAAGTGCAGAATCTTTCGGAAAACATTACATCCATTACATGTTCAGTGCAAACACCCTGATTGATATCATGGATAGTCTGGAATTACCCACAAGACTGAAGAATGCCATCTCAGCTCTGGGCGTCTCATGCCCTATCTCCTGGATTATCTAGGAAATAGGCAAGAGCGTCCAACTGACGCTGGAATTTCGAGTAGAAGACACCACCCCCTCCACCCCCCCCCCCCCCCCCCCATCCCGCTCGGGGAGAGGTAGTACCTTCGCTGAGAGGACCTCCTCTCACACTGGTCCTCACCCGAGGAGGTCAGGAGCCATGAAGAGAGGAAGAAAAGGAAGAAGAACCCGTCCACCAAGCGGAGGGATTCCCGACGCTTGGAGGCTTTTTTGGGGAAGAAGAGAGAGAAGAGTGAGGAAAAGGAGGAGCCAGAAGCAGTAACCATTTCCGCTCCAACCCCCACAGACACACCCATCTCGCCTCCAGCTCCACAACTGGAGACGCCAGATGTGGACTCAGTGGAGACTGAGATGGAAATGGCAGCTGTCTTCTCACCACTTCCCGAACCCCACTCGCCTCTCCATGCAGCACACAAAAGCCTGGACTTGGACAGGGAAATCATCAAGAAGGAAGCCGAAGAAAACCGACTCAAGTGGAAAAATACACACAGAAGAGAGGGAAAAGCACAGCATCAAAAGTGAAAGACAACATCAGGAATTAATGGCAAAAATGAAAGAAGTGCAAAGATGGGCAGAAGAAGTAGCAAAACAGGCTCTCCTAAAATAAACAGCAATACAACCACCAACCACACCAACAGCCACAAACACCCTATCACCGTCACAGCCACCTCCGCATAAGAAAAAGACCAAAAAGCACAGACGTCGATAACTTTCCTTTCCTTTTCCTCCTCTAATACGCTCAGACATGGTGCAGGACTAAAACGTAACCAGGAATACTACGATACCGTAATTGAGGGTCGAAAGGGGCTTGCCCCACACCGTCCCAGCGCGCCTCCGGTGCGCTAAAACCATTGGATTAGGATTAGGAACAGTACATCATCGACACTTGGATACAAAGTCACTTGAGACACAACAGTCAATTGAGCAATCAGCACCTTTGTTTACAAGAGTTTTTCACACTTAATCGCACATTCAAAAAATACAGGACTAATTAACTCACTGACATCGACTACAGCTGACAACATTCTACAATATATTGGACCATGGATAATCAACCATCTCAACCATCTCAACTTTCCAGCATAGGAAAATCTGACAAGAAGGACAGCACCAATGACTCTAAACCTACGAAGGATGGAGAGACAAACAAAAAGGTTAGCGAGCAAAGCAGTGGAAAGGTGAGTGATTCTAACAGTAAGAAGGGTGGGTTCGTAGCTGCCCATAAATGCCCTAACACATCCATATCCACCAGGCCAAGTGGGGGAGTGCCACTATTGACTAAAAGTAAGAGGCAGAGCTTGGATGGGGATTCTATTTAAGCAAAAGAGAAGGAGATTGTAAAAATCCAGGAGGAGTTTTGGAAACAATTTTCTGAATCTGAGTCAACGCACGCCAGAGAGCTGGAGCAACAGGGAAACACTATTTCCGATCTCCAGGAACAACTGGTGCTTGCCAAGGCTACTGCAGCCAAGGTTAGGGCTTCTTTTGAGGCTCAGATCCAGGAAATGAAATCCCATATAGAAAACGTAATGGAAAGTAGGACAACAGAAAGTAGGACAACAGAAACGCTAATAGACTCGCCCACTTGCTCCCCGGGCAAGCTTGTTGCAGTAACTGAGGTCCACGCTGTCCAAGGCTCTACAACTAGCTTCTCGGGTGATATAAATGCGGTCCCTGAACATCCACCGAGGGTGGGTGACCAGACCAACCCAAGCAAGAGGGGTGGTGACATCGGGCCCTGCAATGGCCTTGCAGAGCTGGACATCATCTGCCCTGATAAAAATTTTGAAGACATGATAGCCACCCGAGCATATAGGCACCCACGACTCTCAAGTAACTTGTTCCAATAACACTAAGGGTAAAACACCCCTTAAGAAAATGATGGGAGAGGCCTGGAGGCGGGGTCACAGGAAACAGAGGATGGGAACGGTTTCGTCGAATACCAGGACAGACGGATAAAAAAGGCGAGAAGCCGTCTATCTCATGTCTCCAGCTCATTTGAGACCGCCTACACTAGTCTAAACCATTCTTCCGAGGTATCAAGCCAGGAATCAGCCCCCAATATCATGTCATACTCAGACGCTGTTAAGGCCCATAATGATAGGCCTCCACGGCTCCAAAACAAATGAAAGTGTCAATGACACCGTAGCTTAACTTGTCTGTGTGTTGTGTTTGATGAAAAGGATAATGTTCAATGTTTATGAAAGGATTATGAAATAAGACAAGAATTGTGATAATTGGGAAAATGTTAATTTCTGCTATGTTTTTAATAAAAATAATATGAGGTGTACACTGTACTAAGGAGCTGAGGGGTGGGTTAATATGACCTCACAGTTAATGTATGTGGCCCCTCACAGTTAACGTATGTCAACGAGAGTTACCAAGTTACAGTGAATTTATTCCAAAACGAGTCATCCTATCAAGTTAAAATCCCTTCATAAATATAGCCTGTAGATTGTGCTAAAGGTTTTCGGGCTTCAGGCCTGTGTAGCCATGACGGTAGACCGATTGCAACTAAAAGCGGACGTCCTCATCTCGACATTATACTGAGTCATTCTACTAAGTTACAATGAAATCCCTTCACAAATACGACCTGTAGTATATACTAAAGTTTTTCGGGTTTTGGGCTCAGGAAGCCAGCATGGTTGAATGATCGCGACCAAAAGGGTGCGTTGTCATCTGGGCATAATCTGGAGTGATCCTACGAAGTTACAATGAAATCCCTTCGTATATATGACCTGTAGACTGTGCTCAAGGTTTTCGGGCTTTGGGTACCTGAAGCCATCACAGTTGACCAATCATGACCAAAAGGAGATGTCATCATCTAGGCATTATATGGAGTCATCTTAACAAGTTACAATGAAATCCTTCCATAAATACGACCTATAGACTATGCTAAATGTTTTGGGGTTTTGGGCTTGGGCAGCCATCAAGGCTGAATGATCGCGACCAAAAGGGGACGTTCTCATCTAGACATTATTTGGAGTCATCCTACCAAGTTAAAATGAAATCCCTTCATAAATATGACCTGTAGACCGTGTTAAAGGTTTTCGGGTTTTGGGCCCCTGTAGCCGCCACAGTTGCCCAATTGCGTCCAAAAGGGGACGTTCTCACTCATCTAGATATTATATGAAGTCAACCTACCAAGTTACAATGAAATCCCTGCATATATATGACCTGTAGACTGTGCTAAAGGTTTTCGGGCTCGGGCAGCCATCATGATTGAATGATCACAACCAAAAGGGGACATTCTCATCTGGGTATCATCTGGAGTGATCCTACGAAGTTACAATGAAATCCCTTCATAAATATGACCTGTAGACTGTGATCAACGTTTTCGGGCTTCGGGCACCTGTAGCCGTCACAGTTGACCAATCTCGACCAAAAGGGGATGTCATCATCTAGGCATTATATAGAGTCAACCTAACAAGTTACAATGAAATCCTTCCATAAATACGACCTATAGACTGTGCTAAAGGTTTTGGGCTTGGGCAGCCATCAAAGCTGAATGATCGCGACCAAAAGGGGACGTTCTCATATAGACATTATTTGGAGTCATCCTACCAAGTTACAATGAAATCCCTTCATAAATATGATCTGTAGACCGTGCTAAAGGATTTCGGGCTTCGGGCCCCTGTAGCCGTCACAGTTGCCCAATCGTGTCCAAAAGGGGATGTTCTCATCTAGACATTATATGAAGTCAACTTACCAAGTTACAATGAAATCCCTTCATAAATATGACCTGAGGAATGTACTAAAGGTTTTCGGGATTCGGGCTCCGGCAGCCATCATGGTTGAATGGTCGCAACCAAAAGGGGAATTCTCATCTGGGCATCATCTGGAGTGATCCTATGAAGTTACAATGAAATCCCTTCATAAATATGACCTGTAGACAGTGCTCAATGTTTTCGTGCTTCGGGCACCCTTAGCCATCACAGTTGCCCAATCACGTCTAAAAGGGGACGTTCTCATCTAAACATTATATGAAGTCAGCCTACCAGGGTACAATGAAATCCCTTCATAAATATGACCTCTAGACTGTGCTAAAGGTTTTCGGGCTTCGGGCTCGGGCAGCCATCATGCTTAAGTGATCGCAACCAAAAGGGGACATTCTCATCTGGGCATCATTTGGAGTGATCCTACGAAGCTACAATGAAATCCCTTCATAAATATGACCTGTAGACTGTGCTAAAGGTTTTCGGATTCCGGGCCCCTGTAGCCGTCACAGTTGCCAACTCGTGTCCAAGGGAGCGCGGTGGCTCAGTAGGTAGAGGTGCAGGCTGCAAGCCGAGAGGTTCTCGGTTCGAATCCCACCGGCGGCAACCGCGTTGTGTCCTTGGGCAAGACACTTTATCTCCATTGCCCGCGTGGAGGCACGGTGGCGTTGTGTACTAAGACGTACTGCACGTCGATGGTGCACTTGCCTTCAACCAATGCTAACCCTGCGCTTGCGTGGAGTTAGTATGTTGGGGAGCTGACAGTTGCTCGCCGTTGCTCGGTGGTTCTCTCCGGGTACTCCGGCTTCCTCCACCCGTAAAACTGTCGCGGTCGTGATTAGCCATTGTGCATAAATATGTGACCTTAAAACACCAATAAATAAATATATAAATAATCGTGTCCAAAAGGGAACGTTCTCATCTAGACATTATATGAAGTCAACCTACCAAGTTACAATGAAATCCCTTCATATATATGACCTGTAGACTATGCTAAAGGTTTTCGGGCTTCGGGCTCGGGCAGTCATCGTGGTTGAATGATCACAACCAAAAGGGGACATTCTCATCTGAGCATCATCTGGAGTGATCCTACGAAGTTACAGTGAAATCCCTTCATAAATATGACCTGTAGACTGTGCTCAAGGTTTTCGGGCTTCGGGCACCTGTAGCCGTCACATTTGACCAACCACGACCAAAAGGGGATGTCATCATCTAGGCATTATATGGAATCAACCTAACAAGTTACAATGAAATCCTTCTATAAATAGACTATGCTATAGGTTTTGGGACTCGGGCAGCCATCAAGGCTGAATGATCCGGATCAAAAGGGGACGTTCTCATTTAGACATTATTTGGAGTCACCCTACCAAGTTACATTGAAATCCCTTCATAAATATGACCTGTAGACTGTGCTAAAGGTTTTCGGGCTTCGGGCCCCTGTAGCCATCACAGCTGCCCACTCACGTCCAAAAGGGGACATTCTCATCTAGACATTATATGAAGTCAACCTACCAAGTTACAATGAAATCCCTTCATAAATATGACCTGTAGACACTGTGCTAAAGGTTTTCGGGTTTTGGGCTCGGGCAGTCGTCACGGTTGACAGATCGCGACCAAATGGGCAAGTTCTCATCTAGACATCATACGGAGTCATCCTACCAAGTTACAATGAAATCCCTCCATATTAAATATGATCTGCAGACTGTGCTAAATGTTTTTGGGTTTCGGGCTTGGGCAGCCATCACGTTTGACAGATCATGACCAAAAGGGGACGTTCTCATCTAGACATTATACAGAGACATCCTACCAAGTTACAATGAAATCCCTTCATAAATGCGACCTGTAGACTGTGCTAAAGGTTTTCGGGTTTTGGGCTCGGGCAGCCATACCGGCTAATCGATCACGACCAAAAGGGAACGTTTTCATCTAGACATGACCCCAAACCTGCATATGAAATTTCGTGACGATCAGACAAGAACTACGAGGTGTAGCCTGTGCTAAAGGAAAATGTGAACAGACCCTCAGACTCACAGACTAAGAGACTCACAGACTCACAGACTCACAGACTAACAGACTTCCGCACGCGTGATGGCAATATCTTATCTTGACTTTGTCAAGTTAAGCTAAAAACCTACAAAAGGAAATCGGGCAAATAGTAATAACAATAAGAATCAACCGCTAACATCCCAACCTAATCCATTTTTGGTCATCACTAGAGTGCACCCGAGCACTAATAAGGTTGACATAAACAGAGCCCTTCCAGGCTGTAAATGGGAGAGGTTCATCTCAAAGGCAACAGGCAAGGAGACATGGAAGCTTATGGTCACCGCTCCAAACAGGGACATTAAATTCAAACTCCTCAATAACGGGACCCTCATAGCAGGGAAAAAACATGAGACAGAGGAATAGAGGTCAATTCCTCAACCCATCCAATGTCACAAATGCCAAAGTTTGGGCATCTCTCAAGCAAATGTCATGGGAATCTGACCTGCATGAGATGTGGAGGTAACCACCTCACCAGCTCGTGCAGTGCAGGCTCCCCCACATGCCCCAATTGTAAAGGGGCCCACTCCAGCAACTACCGTGGATGCCCCATTTCAAAAACGTAAAAGAAAATATTCAACTCAAGTCATTTGACCTGAGCAAACCAACCAACGCCTCGTCCCCTCCCCCCCCCCACGCCATTTGCTTCCTCATTGCGGACACTCTCCACAAAGTCTTACAAAAAACACGCCAATGCCGATCTCACCGATATCTGCAAAAACGTAAGCAAGGTAGCGTAAGGTGTGTTCAAATCCCAAATTTCCCATTCATTATTAAAAGCTGCAATCAATTAAAAACCCGATAATAACCATACAAACTAATAACACAACTACTAAATGGCACTTATCATGGATAAGCTCCAATTAGCAGTGTGGAACGCCATAAGCGTTAATAATAAAAAACTTCAGATGAGCCGATATTTTGAAAATACAGACATAGTCTGTTTATGCGAAAATTGGCTAAACAAAGATAAAAACTTCTCACTCAGTGGATTCAGCGTTATTAGAAGAGACCGACAGATCACGAAAGGTGGCGGTGTTGCTCTTCTAATAAAGCAGAACATCAAAAGTAAGACCATCAACACCAATCACCCCGATGCCGGGGTGATTGCAACCGAAATCACAGCCGATAATAAAAACATGGCTATTGTTTGTTATTACAACGACCCAAGTAAAATCGTATCTGACAAAGTCTTGGAATTTTTCATGAGGAAATACAAACACTGTATCTTCCTCGGCGACTTCAATGTCAAACACCTATACTTTGGCTGCAAAAAAAAAACTACCCCCAACGGTGAAGCACTTCTCGAAATCACCAAAAAACATAACCTACATGTGGTTTCGAACAACAACTCCGCGACTACATCAGTAGCAACTCACTATTTCCATCCGAAATCCTTGATCTAATAATCGCCAGCGATTCTCTCATAAATCACATCAACGACCACTGGGTCGGCGATGATGACCTAGGCAGCGATCACCTCCCGGTCTGTGCCTCAATCCAAATAGGCAATGGCCCCCTCAGGTACCTTCCCACTCTCCGCAGAAATTTTAGGAAAATAAACTGGAACCTCTACCGCGACATCATCGATGTCAAACTCACCTACAGCTCTCCATCAAACGCCACTGAACTCGGAGCCCAGTGCGAGGGCTTAGAAAAAATCATCAACTCAACCCTTAATGAAATATGCCCAACAGAAGAAGTGTGCCCCTGGAGAAGTACTATCTCGGGCGACACACTTTCATTAATCAAAACCAAACGGAAACCGCTTCGAACTCTCAAAGGAGAAAACGAAACCCTAAAAAACAGACTTCAAAACAACGTATAACCGTCTCCATGGCGAGTTAAGAAAAACCTCCAAATTGAAAAACAGGCCAACTGGGAAAAAGCAACAGCCAGTCTAAATGAGGTCAGGGATGCCAAAAAATTCTGGAACTCGTTCAAAACACTTACTGGTAAAAAAAACAAAGGCAACAAAGCAGCATCCAAACCTCTTAAAATGGAAGATGGCTCCTTCACGCGTTCCGACAAAGACAAAGCTGACACTTTCGCCAACCTCCTTAGAAAAAAAAACCCATCGCTCATACCAAGGCCCTGACAACGATGCCGCCATCATAAACGCCATTGATGACTTCATCAATGAACACCCGGATATCTACCGTGACCCTAAATTTGATACCGACTCAGAGGAAGGGGATGACGACGACTTCGTCACTCCCATTACTAATGATGAAATCATCAATATCATAAAAAAAATGCAAACATTCTTCATCTCCCGGCGAGGATGAAGTCAGATACAAAATTCTGAAACAGAGCCCAAACTCCCTAATTGACAAACTCAACAACCTATTCAATGCATTCCTCGCCCATGGCTACTTTCCAAAATGCTGGAAAACAGCCATTGGTGCCATGATACCGAAACCAGACAAAGACCTTTCTGATCCGGCCAGCTACCGCCCAGTCAGCCTTCTCAGTTGCATTGGTACGGTTTTCGAAAGAATCCTTACCAATCGACAGAGGGGGCACATCGAAGAACCCGACTTTTTCAACAGATGACAAAGAGCCTATAGAAACCGTAAAGAGGGCACTGAGCATGTCTACCGCCTAGTCCTAGTCAATCTTATGAAAAGCGCGATCAATAACCAGCAAATAGGCGCGGCAGTCCTATTACACGTCGAAAAGGCGTTCGATTCCGTTTGCCACAACGGAATGCGCCTCAAACTTTCTAAAATGAAACTCCCCATGAAACTGCTGAGATTACTCTCTTCCTCCCTTAACGATCGCGAAATAAAAATCAGAGTAAAGAACGAAATGTCCGACCGCGTCCCCCTGGAAGCAGGCGCCCCCAAGGATCCGTCCTCAGCCCCTCCCATACATCATCTGCGTCAATGATCTCAAAATCTCAGAGGATCGAATTCAAATCTCACAATTGGCGGACGATAGGGGTCTCTGGAACTCTAATAATACTGCCAATCTACTTAAAAAATCCCTTCAACGCGCTCTCGACGACCTAGAGCGATGGTGTGCCAAATGGAGAATCAAGCTGAACGTCAGTAAAACGCAAAAAATCACGTTCACCCGTAAGAAAAATAACCGTGACTTTGACCTAAAACTACTGGACAAAGTCCTCCCTGAATGCACAGAGGCGAAATTCCTTGGCATTACCATCGACCAAAACCTATCCTTCAATAAACACACCAACGATATTGCCAGCAAAGCGACCAAACGTATTAATTTACTAAAAATGCTAAAGGGTACATCATGGGGAGCCAAGCAGACTATTCTACTTAAACTATACAAAGCCTCTGTGCGCCCTGTACTCGAGTATGGGGCTATCATCCTAACAGACCTAAATCAAACAAATATGGGGAAACTCCAGAAGGTCCAAAATCATGCGCTCAGGGTCGCCCTCCGTGCTCCCTGGGATACACCTATCAAAACACTCCTCGACAGAGCCGAAATCCCAACCATAAAGGACCGCCTGGATCGCCTGGCCTTCCTAGCCGCGAAAAATTACAACCGGTTAGCCGACAGCCAACTAATATCAGAACTACAGGTAATTTGCGAAAGCCGACAAAAACTCAAAAACGTCAAAATTTAAGGTAACAACCGTGTAAGTAGGAACCAGACCGCGGGGTTAGGGCAGGAAACACCCCCGGGTGTGGCCTTTTGTTAAGGCCTGCCCCCCCCCCCCTATTTCGACCGGAAGATACCTAACAGAAGGCGAGAAAACAGTCAGTAAAAACGGGTCAACCGTGTCCTTCTACCAGGAAGAGCTGTCTTCGCCGACTCAACTAAAATCACTAAAATTTAATGTCTAATAATTAACAAATACTGGGAAAGAGAAGGTGAACATACAGGCAGTAATAACGGCTCAGCCGCGATCTTCTACCAGGAAGAGCTGTCTTCATCGACTTAACTAAATCACTAAAATTCAATCTCTAAAAATAAACAAATACTGGGAAAGTGAAGGTGAACATACAGGCAGTAATAACGGCTCAGTCGTGATCTTCTACCAGGGAGAGCTGTCTTCACCGACTCAACTAAATCAGGAGTAGGTAAGGGCAGGAAACACCCCCGGGTGTAGTACTTTGGTAAAGGCCTGCCCCCCCCCCCCCCCCCCTCCAATTCTTAGCTGAAAAATTAATCCTGGAAATCATAAACTGAACAAAAGAATTGTACTAGCTGCTCCCAGTGATCGACAACCATCCAAAAAATGCAATCACGTATTTTTGCCTATCTTAAAAATCAACTAATTCTGCCTTTTCCTTTTAGCAGGTACACCAAGATGCTTTCTTTTTGATCGCCAGCACCCCAATAACCGCTATGGAAACTATAACCGATATGGAACACAGTAACCGCTATGGACTCTGAACGTCCTCCTCCGCTCCATCCCTAGAAGTGGTCACCCACCTCCAGGGAGGCGAGCGTTAGTCCTGCGCCCCGCTTCCTCCCTTTTTGTAAGCGTCTGTAGCGCGCAGTTTTGACCCAGCCAAATAGGTTCCAATGCAGGCCTGCCCCCGACCAGGGAAGTTCAGGTGTTTCTATGGGTGGTCCCCGAAAGGGGCCGTTGTTGTCTTCTATCCAAAAACACATCCAACTGTATAGCTGGAAAATTGATTAAAACAACCTGAGGCAGATTATACTTGCCAATGATGGCCCACCATCGCTCCATGATTTATCTTCGAAGTGGCAGACTATACTTGCCCGAAAAAACACCACAGCACCCTCGGGGAGAGGTGGCATCTTTGTGATAGGACCCCCTCTCGCTCTGGTCCTCACCCGAGGGTTTAGTCAACGGACTACACAAGGACAACCCAACACTCTCCCTGATCATCTTGCCTAAGACATCTGCTGAGTACTCGACCCTTTTCGTCCTTCCACACGCCTAGACCCCTAGGTTCCAGATCTCAACAATCACAGAAGGTCGAAAGGGGCTTGCCCCACAACGTCCCTGCGCGTCTTTGGCGCGCGAAACCATTTCATCACATTTCATCTCATCATCAGATCAGTTCGGACGCTCGGTTGGATTCTCCGTGAGCACCACTAACCACAGCAAAATGAACCTACCTCAGAAGCTATTGGACATGTTAACATTTCTGAATGTGGGTAATACCAGAAACTGAACCATCTTCCAATACCACCCGGAATGGCTCCAACAAGGAGACCAAAGAAACCAGCAGCCAGACCATCGGCCTCTCTAGGGAGTGGTAGCACCTTTGCCCAGTCGGGCTCTGGTCCACACCCGGAGAACGCTGAGAAAACCAAGAAGAAAGAAAAGAAGAAAAGCCCGTCCTCAATGCGCCGGGATGCCAAACGCTCAGAGGACTGGAAGAAAAAGAAGGCAGAAGAATCCCGCAAATAGAAGGACGAGGAGATGGAAATCCACGCCTCTAGCCCGCCGGAAAATCCACCAACAGACACCACCCATACAACAGATATCTCTCTCTCTCTCCAGTTCCATCTCCAGCCTGGACCCCCACGCCAAACAGGAAGATGATGAAGAAATAAGTAAGCTTGCCCACGAACTTGAAGAACAGATCTTGGGCACTGAAGAGTCGACACACAGCTCCCCCGCTGGAGAGCCAAAACAAACAAAAGAGCTCATGGAAGATGCCAAGCGAGAAGCCACTCTTCGAAACGAGTATCAAAACGGGCGCACGCATGAACGACAAGAACGACATGGAAAACCAGCTGGAAAAACTTAGAAAGGCAACGGCGGCACTACAATCAAACGTCGCTTTAGCAACATCACTAGCGCAAAACAGGACGATACCATAGCCTCCATCGCCAGTAGTCAAGGAATTCCACCTCCACCTCCAAAGAAGAAACAGAGGAAACAAAAGAAGTAGGAAGCAAGACCAGCCGAGCAGCCACCAATCCACTACGGGCAGTACGTGTACGAAAAACAAGAACACCGACATTTATCCACTTATGGGATGCACGTCGCATCCCCAAGTGCAGATTCTTTCGTCAACATTTCATCTAGAAGATATAAAAAATTCAAAGCACCTCGGTCTAACGACTCCAACAGACTAGGCCCGAGCCTAAGTCTCCAACAGCAAAAAGCAGAACACTGTCGTACCACCAGCCAACCCACGGGAGAAGCAGAACCGACAGCTCCGAAGCAAAAACCAGTAATGAGCTATGCCTTGGCGGTCCAGCAATCATCTACCAACCCCAACTGCAAAAAGGGGCAACAAGCTCCACGCAAAGGGGATAAGGCATCCCAAAATCAAAAAGAAAAAGATTTCTTCATAGTCGTGACTAGGGTTCACCCAGACACGCCTAAAGACACCATAAGCGCTAGTCTCCCAGGCTGCAGTTGGGATAGGTTCACCTCCAAAACTACGGGTAAGTCCACGTGGAAATTGAAGGTGAAATGTTACAGCCGTGAAAGAAAATTAAAAATAATGGCACAGGGGGTGACGATGAACGGTAGAAGACACTACCGAAGAGTATCGTTCTAACCCTCCCCCTGTTCAATGCCAGAGATTTGGCCACAACTGTAGAGGGCAGCTAAAATGCATGAAGCGCGGAGGTAACCACATCTCCAGCACCTGCAAACCAGCTGCCCTATAATGTCCAAACTGTCAGGGGGGACACACTAGTAATTATAAAGGGTGCCCCCACTACAAAAAAAGTCATAACGAGCGCGGAACTAAAAAGGGTCGACCTCTCCAAACCTGTAAATGCCCCCCCCCCCCCTACCTTCTCTGCTCCCTCATCGCAGGGAGCTTACATGAGGTATTAAGAAAACACTTGAATGCCGACTTGACAAACATCTGCCAAGATGTCAGCAAGTCGGCGTCCAAGCTATTCAAAACACAAATATCCCACACCCTAATCAAAGCCGCTACCAGTCAAAACACCAATTAATTCGAGCAATCTTTTCTCCGCACAACACCCTAACTAATTATAAGCCCGATCATGGATAAGCGCCAATTAGCAGTATGGAACTCCCGAATCGCGTATAACAAAAAACTACAAATCAGTGATTACTTTAAAAACACAGATGTTTTTGGAATCTGTGAAACCTGGTTGTGTAAACAAAGAAGCTTTTCATTTAGCGGATTTAACGTTGTTAGAAGGGACCGCTCTCATACTGCCATGGGGAGTAGCCCTACTGATCAAAAGCGAAATCAAACATAAGCCGTTTAAAACAGACCACCTTGACTCCGAAGTGTTGGCCGTGGAGATCACAGCGACAATAAAAAAAATAGCAATTATCTGTTATTATAACCCCCCCCCCCCCCCCCCGAACAAAACAGTCAACAATAAGGTGTTTGACTTTTTCTGACGTAAATACAAAAACTGTATCTACATGGGAGACTTCAACGCCAAACACCTGTACTTCGGGTGTAAATCCACCAATCGCAACGGAAATGTCCTATTCGATATTACAGAAAATCTAAACTTACAAGTCATTTGCGAAGACTCCTCTGAGACCTATATCAGCCCTAACTGACTGAGTAAAAACGTCATCGACCACAAGGTGGGAGAGGACGACCTTGGAAGCGATCACCTACCAGTTCATGCCTCAATTAGCATCGGAATCGGACCACTCCATTATCCCCCCAAAATCTCCAGGAACCTGACCAAAATCAACTGGGATCAAAACCGCGACACTCTCGACGCCAAACTCACCCCAAGCAAACCCTCAAACGCGATCGACATTGAGGACCAATGCGCTGACCTCAGTAAAGAAATTACCTCCACCCTGGATGAAATCTGCCCCCCAAAAGAGGTGCGCCCCTGGAGACGAACGATCTCTGATAGCACACTTTCCCTAATAAAAACCAAGCATGATCAAATCAGAAAAAGACCCCACCAAGCGAGGGGAACTCAAGAAAGACTACAACCGCTTTCACGGCGAGGTGAAAGAAACACTAACAGCAGAACAACAAAATAACTGGGAACGGGCCACATCCAAACTCAACGTAACAAAAGACGCGAAACAATTCTGGAACACCTTCAAGGTTCTCACAGACCAAAAGAGCAACACCAGACCACCTAAGCTCCTCGAAAAAGCCGATGGCTCAACCGCCGCCAGCGACCAAGAAAGAGCTGACGCGTTTGCGGAACACCTAAGAAATACCCACCAACCCCACATGGGGCCCGACTACGACGACACAGTCATGAACGCGATCGACAACTTCGTAAACTCCAACCCTCGGGTTTACCGCGATGCCTACTTCGACTCCGAACAAGAATAAGGTGACGACCACGAACTAATTGCCCCCATCACGGCCGACGAAATAATCAACGTAATCAAAAAATGTAAAAGCTCTTCCTCGACAGGGGAGGACGAAGTCAGCTAGAAAATCCCCAAACAAATCCCCAATTCTTACATATCCAGATTAGAAATCCTATTTAACGCATGCCTAACCCATGGCTGCTTTCCAAAATGCTGGAAAACGTCCTCAGGGGTTATGATACCCAAACCAGAGAAAGATCTCACTAAACCAGCCAACTACCGACCAATCAGCCTTGTCAGCTGCATCGGCAAGATATTCGAAAGAATTCTTGCCAATCGACTGAGTGGTTACCTCGAAGATACTAACTTTTTCAATGATTGGCAACGGGCATAATAATAATAACTCTTTGGCCAGCCGCTGATTTGTTTGATTTGAAGTGGCATACTATACTTGCCTGAAAATCACAAGACAAGAACAGACGCCGGAAAGGGGGGGGGGGGGGGGGGCACTAGCCTTTTTTCTCTCTATTTTCAGTCATTGCTGCTACACAGTTCTTCAGCCAGTACAGCCGCACAGAACACCATCACAAAACGCACCCAAGCAGACACAGCCAACGAAGGAAAAGCCCCCGACCCCCTTACAGACAAACCGACCAAGACAACATCAATACAGCCAACAACCACCAAAAGAAGAGCTTGAGGCAGACTATACTTGCCAGTGATAGCTCCAACACTTATCTAGCGGCAGACTATACTTGCAGGAAAAACACACAAGACAAAGATACATCTTCAAAAAGACAGCCAACTTTACATCCGCACATTCTCTTCTCCTCTATCTTTTGCCGCTTTTTTAGCTATCTTTCCGTTTCTATCTCTCCCCCAATAACCACTATGGATTACAGTACAGTAACCGCTATGGCAACTCAATAACCGTTATGGCCTCAGCACACCCTTCACTCCATCCCCAGAGTTGGGCATCCAAGTGAAGTGATTGGGTGATCTAGATAAATGAAACAACAAGAGTACTCGGCATATGGTCAGAACAAGAACAGACCAGAAGAGCTTAGTATAGTAATAATAAGCAAAGCTGTTCCAGCTGATAGGCTCTTATACTCTACTGGAGTATACTCCAGGACAAAGGAACATTGTCAGGTAGACGAAAATATACATACATAGGTAGAAGCAGAGAATTCTGAAAGAATTCGAAATAGTACAACTTGGCGGGTTGTTTGTGGTAATTAGATTTACTCCTATTCAATCGAATACACCCTCCGAACTTACCCCTATCCTTTAACAAAGTTTTTGGTCACATATCAACCACGTGCTACCATAGAAACCAAGATGGCGGCCTCCAGTATACAAAATAGACGACGGAAACACGTATCACCCTATCACTAGATGGCCGCTCACGCGGGTTACCATGACAGCACAACACGGCGCCACTGGATCACATGACTATGACGTCACATGAGATCCTGCATGAGATGCTGCAACCTAGGGGTGAAACGTGCATGACATACTACTAACGTGTTCCAAACTCAGAGCCCAAGGCAGACTATACTTGCCGATGACGGCCTAATCTACAACAAAACAAGTTGCAGACTCTACATGTCTGAAGAACAGCAACATGAACTCTCAACACGTGTCCTCTTCCACCTTTACACCACCCATACATGATGCTGATGATGTTAATTCAAAATTACTGAAATATTATACTGTCAATGAGGGTCGAAAGGGGTCCGCCCCACACCGTCCCTGCGCGCCTTCGGCGCGCTAAAACCATTCGTTTACGCGAACTTAATTTTTGATGTCTTTGGAGTAACTCTTCAGAAACCAGCTGTGCTTGTGTCGGGATTAACCCGCCCACCCCCCCCCCCCCCCCAAAGTAAATTCACCAGAAGATAAAAGTTCATGCCAGACCTGTACATCTTTGTATTGAGGCGACGATTCCAGCCTTCTGTGTCATTTGAATGTTGTCGATGAATGAATGAAAGGTTTTAGCGCGCCGAAGGCGCGCAGGGACGATGTGGGATTTACAAATCCCTTGCGACCCGGTTAACCTTATTTTATTTCACTTGGATCACACAGGCCTAGCTTTCCTATTGCCCAAAATTGAGTCTGAGGGGGGGGGGGTGGGGATGGGGGTATGCACGCGGTTAGAATACCCGGCAGTTTACGTTGGAGTGTTAGATGGTCAATACTCAATCCCTCAACGCCTTTAAACTATTAGAGAGTGGGCTGTATTCGGTTCCAGTTCGGCGATGGTAGAGGTTTGAGTTCCACCATGGTGGCGAGCCAGAATGTAATGTTGTGAGATGGCAAGTTTAAGAGAAGAAGAGAAAAGAAAACCAAACAGCAACGCCGGTTTGGTAGCGGCCCCGGTATATGACCATAGCGGTTACAAAATAGAAGTGGAGAAAGCTCCAACAGTTTAGTTTTGAAAAACCGGGAGTCATCCATCAAGCCTTCTGGGAGATAGGATGCCGTATATGATTTTGAGGTTATCCTTCGGGAATTCCAAATGACCTCCTCCCCCCCCCCCCCCCCCAGAAAAAAAAACATCCTCTCACTTACACACACCATCAAGCCCTTAAAAGGGCTGTTACATCTTTATTCAAATGTTTATTTATATAAAATGTACACTCGTCCCCAGCCAGACAAGCTTGTTTCAATCCTTGCCTAGTGTTTGGTGGTTTCTTGTATATGTTGCAGAAAGATAGGTTGCACCAATTCCTCCTACGCTTTGTCTACCATTCCATGCGTCTTCTTGATAAGAGTGTTGCAAGAAAATTTGAGAATGTTCAATTAGAAAAGTTATAGGTAGAGAGAAAGATAGGTATCCGCTATTGTATATTGTGCCTGCTGTGTGATTGTTGCTATGGATGGGGTAAGGGGTGTGTTTCTTCGGAGCCCACTCCCCACACGCAGAGTTGCGAGGCAATCCTCGCAGACTCAATCCTAAAGATCTCAATGAGTAGCGAGGCAATCCTCACAGACTCCACGCAGTTTAATTCTATTGAGTAATTTTAATTTACTGTGGATTATTTTGTTTTTCTGTTTAGGGTTCGGTGTTCGTTCAGCTTCACCATTGATTCACTATCCTGGAGTATGTGGAGGGTTTTGTTATATAGATCTTATTAAACGCATTTCAATCGCGCTTCAGCAGAGTTGCGAGGCAGTCCTCACAGACTCCATCCTAAAGTTCCCAATGAGTAGCGAGGCAGTCCTCACTGACTCCACGCGGTTTAGTTATATTGTATAATTTTTATTTTATTTTATTTTATTACTATTTTTTTTTTTTATTTTCTGGAAACTTATTTTGTTTTTCTGTTAAGGGATCGGAGTTAGTTCAGCTCAACCATTAATTCACTATCTTGGAGTCTGTTGAGGGTTTTGTTTTGTAGGTCTTTTAATCGCGTATCAATAGTTTCTATTTTTTGCTAGCTCGTGAAGTTCCTTTATCGGTGTCCATTTCGGTTTGCATAGTGCCACTCGCAGGGCATAATTTTGAACCCTCTGTAGCTTCTGAATGTTGGTTTTGCTTAGGTCACTTGTTATTATGGCACCGTATTCTAGTACCGGACGTATAAATGTTTTGTAGAGCTTGAGAAGCACATCTTTGTTTGCTCCCCAATTTCTACCTCTGATCATCTTCAGAAAATTGATACGTTTAGTAGCTCTAACCGTAATGGAGTTTACGTGACTGTTTAGACTGAGGTTGCTATCTAGGATAAATCCCAAAAATTTGGCCTCTTTGTTTGCTTCTAGTTTGTGATCGTATAACTGGAGATCAATACTGGGGACTGGTTTTTTTCCTTTGCTTTTTGAAGAACGTAACTTTTTGAGTTTTGGCGGCATTGAGTTTGATGCGCCACAGGGCGCACCAGCACTCAAGATCGCGAATGGTATCCTGTAGACGATTTTTAATTATGTTTCTGGACTTGCTGGCCGTCCAAATGCCTTTGTCGTCTGAGAACTGCGATAGTTCAACAAAGTGTTTCCCTACTTTTTCTATATCATTCACATATATTATGAAAAGAAGCGAACTTAGAACCGACCCTTGTGGTGTTCCCGCTTCGAGTATTACTTCCTCTGACACCTCGCGATTAACCCTCACCTTGATTTTTCGGTCAGTTAGAAATGATGATATGATCCTTAGAATTTTAGTGGGTGATCCCATTTTCGCTAGTTTATATCTCACGCCATTGTTCCATACCGAGTCCAACGCTTTTTCTACATCCAAGAAAAGCGCTGTTCCGATTTCGTTTTGACTAAATGCTGTTTTCATATAATCGACCAGTCTATATACGTGTTCGATTCCCTCTTTCTGACTCCTATACGCACTTTGCCATTTGTTGAAAAAGTTGATTGATTCGAGATAGCTACGAAGTCTCGTAGTGAGAATCCGCTCAAATATTTTCCCAACACAGCTGAGCAAGCTGATTGGGCGGTAGTTAGAAGGGTTGGTAAGGTCTTTGTCGGGTTTAGGTATCATGACTCCTGTGGCCACTTTTCAGCATTTTGGGAAGTACCCACAGGAGAGACAGCAGTTTAGGAGTTTGGTAAGTCTGCAGTAGAAGATGTTGGGGCACTGTTTCATTATTTTGTAAGAGACTTCGTCTTCTCCTGGCTACGAAGAATACCTGCATTTTCTGATTATACCCATGACCTCTTCTACGCTTATTGGTTCGGTTAATTCATGGTCGTCCCCGTCTTCATGCCTTTGGTCGAAGTTCGGTTCATTGAAAATTGAGTTGTTATCTTGGACAAATTTATTTACTTTTACCTTAAAATCGTTGTCATATCTGTTCCCTTCTTGTGGACGATGCGCCTTCTTTAGACGTTCGGCAAAAGCGCTGGCCTTTGCCTTGTCGTCTATGGCCATAGTTCCGTCGCTAGTCTTCAGCGCATTATTATTGGCAATTTTGCTCTTTGGCCAGTAAGAGTTTTAAATGTATCCCAGAACCTCTTAGGTTCTCTCAGCCCATTTAGGTTTTCGGTTGATTTTTCCCATCTCACGCGATTGTCGTTAACTATGGCCTTTTTTACTTCCCCATGTAGGCGATTATACGCGGTTTCAAGTTCTGCTCTTTTCATTTGATCATTCTCTGATTGGTAAGCCCGAAAGGCTTTTCTTTTTTGTTTGATTATTTGAAGAGTTGTTTGGGTTATTCTATTTATCCGCGTCTTTACTGTTTGCTTGGGACAAATTTCATCTAGTGTACTGTTGATAACCTCGTTAAGGTGGGTGCAGGCTTTTTCTAGTTCATGAGCATTTGAGGGGTCATTTGCCTTTATTTTTACTTCGATAATGTTTCTGAAGAGGTTCCAGTCAATTTTTGATAGGTTCCTCCTATTCACGGGAGGATACCTTGCGGGACCAGTATTACATTTCAGAGTGGCGTGAACCGGCAGGTGTTCACTGCCTAGATCATCATCTCCTACATATATGTCTTGCATTTGGCTGGTTAGCGATTTGCTGGTGATAATCAAGTCTAGGATATCTGATTGATGGAGTGGGTTGTTGCTTATGCATGTTACGTCTTGATCGTTATTTACCACGAATAGATCGAGTTCTTCAATGATGTGGAAAAGGGCGTCACCATTAGGCTCAGTCTTATGACAACCGAATACCTGGTGTTTGGAATTGAAATCACCCAAGAATATGCAGTGCTTGTACTTGTTGGTAAAAAATTCAAATACTTTACTGTCTACTGTTGCTTGTGGCTTCTTATAATATGATATGATGGCCACGTGTTTGTGGTCAAGTTCAATTTCAGCTGCAATCACTTCAGCATTGAGGTGGTCGCATGGTATTGATTTGTATTTAATCTCCTGCCTTATTAGCAGAGCGACACCGCCGCCTTTTTGGGCGGGACGATCTCTTCTAATAATATCAAAACCACATAACGAAAATTGTTTGTTTGGTTTAAGCCATGTTTCGCTAATTCCAATTACGTCCGTATTTTTTAAATAATGTGACATTTGCAAATTTTTCTGATTAACGCTTCGAGCGTTCCACTGGACTATTTTTAGTGTATCCATGAATGGTTTAGGAATAACTGTACTAAGTTTATTTAAGTTTGATTGCTATGTGTAATATTGTTACATAATTATATTCTGTTGACGGCCGCTTCTAATAGCGTGTGAGATATTTGAGTATTACATAACTTAGAGGCTGTTTTACTAATCTCTTTGCAAACGTCCGAAAGACTGGTGTCCAAGTGTTTCTTCATTATGCTGAAAATAGAGCCAGCCATTAGAGTACACGTGGAATAAGGAGAAGATGAGTTCTCGACATTACTTACATTTAGAGCTTTAAGCTGGATGTTTGTTTTAACTTTTTTGAAGTAGCTACAACCCCGGTAGTTGCTGGGGTGTTGACCACCGCAATTCGGGCATTTCAGAGTTTTGGCACTACATGCCTTCGCGATGTGTTTGTCACCGCATTTCATACACCGTTGCTCCCCGTTATTTCTGACACTTGTGACACTGAACGGGTTGCGGAAGAACACGATATTCCTCGGTTTCGTATTTTTTGCCTTTAATAATTACCCCTTTGCTTATCAGATTTAATTTCGTTGCTCTATTAGGGCATTTTACTTTTATTTTCCAAGTATGGTTACCCGTGGCTTTGGAGATTAGTCTCTCCCACGAGCATCCTGGAAGGGCTTTATCAATCGAGTTTTTTCCGTTTTGGGGTGGACGCGTGTGATTACGACACAGGGGGTTGTTTGCGGATGGCCCTGTGTCTTGTTGGTTTTATTGGTCACCTTAGGGGGCGTTTTGGCTTTTACTTTATCGGCGTACGTCGCGCTATCGGTTGGGCTAGCTGTCACAGTCGCATTCACTATTTCCGATGATGTAGACTCTGTTGCGTTAACAGAGTCCCATTTATTGGTGTGACCACCGAGTTCTTTTCAGTAGCGGTGCCCTGTGAATTTTTCTTGATGATTTTTGTCTTCTTGACATGCCGATCAATAGTCATACAGAAATCATTTTCGTCTTCGACGTCCACGGTTTCATCATTTTCACGGAACTCATTGGAGAGTTTCCTTTTCGACCGATTTTGGTTTGGTGATTTTTTCTGTCGCTGCGATTTGGAGACTTTAGCTGAATTTTTATCCAATTGAATTTCAACCGCCACGGCCGGGGAAACTGCGACCGTGTTGGTAGCTTCTTCTACTATGGAACGCAGCCAGTTATCCTGGCTGGGGGTAATTAGATCTGAATCTATTTCAGATATCTCCGCCAGTGAGCCGGCGGACGCAGGTCTTCTCATTTCTGTAGCGGCGTCAATACATGGTAAATCAGGAACTGGAGGAGCATGGTCCTCCTTACCTGGTTTGGCTTTCAGAATTGCCTTTTCCAATTCCCTTCTCAATTCAGCCTTTTCTTTATCTGCCCGTCGCTTCTGGGCTTGAAGCTCTGACCGCAAACCCTCTATGGTGTCATTTAATCTGGCTATTTCTTTCTGGAAGCCAGACATCATCGATGTCATATCAGTATTAGTGGAATTTCCACTGTTGCTCAGACTACCATAATTAAAGACAGAACTGTTTAACTGAGCTTGACTTTGTTTATCCATTGTTTTTATTTGTAAATAATTCTAAAATTCTAAAATTTATTTTTTAAGTTATTAGAGATTTTAATTTAATTGTATTGACTTAAATATTCGTTTTTAGCGGAAAAATGCAGATAGAAATAGCAAGAGAAATATGTAAACACTTACAGTGATACAAAAAGATACACAGAAATAGTGCAAATTGCAATAGCGTTGTTGAACTTCCAAGTGTTGTCGATAATCACATTTTCAGAAATATATACTATTTGGAAAATGGTTATCAAAACATATGCTCATGCGGTAAAATGTTTGCCGGCGACATCAACAATACTACCACCAAGCTATATGCACATATAAGTAAACAAGCAGATGTTTCGCTTGTTCTGCAAAGAGCGGTTTAACAAAAGGCAAGAAACAAACAGCTTGGTCAATTATGTCTTTAAATTCATTTTTAAAAATATATTCGTCGAATTGACCCTTTTAAAAAACTTTCGTCGAGTTTGTCTTCCGTCGAATTGTCTTCTCGTCGAATAGTCCATCTCGTCGAGTTTGTCTTTCGTCGAATAGTCCAGATCCCTCCTCTTCCACCTTTACACCGTCCAGACATGATGCTGATGATGTTAATTCAAAATTACTGAAATATTATACTGTCAATGAGGGTCGAAAGGTGTCCGCCTCACACCGTCCCTGCGCGCCTTCGGTGTGCTAAAACCATTCGTTTCAACATTTCATCGAAACCATTGAACGTTTCAGAAAAAAAAACTTCATTCACCTTGAGACCTTTCAGATCTTCAAATCGAGGCAATTTCAGATCGAGACAATCTCGTCCGACACCTAACACCAGGCATATACCAATGCCCCAGTTGGACACTTCAATGCTTCGCAAAGAAGCAAAAGAGAAGCAGAGTAAACAGCACACCAGACCAGTGGAAGAGAATGGTCCTATCAGATGAGTGGACTTGCACAGTTAACACTCCCAGAGTCAAAGGAATACCTGACTGGGAAGAACTCACCACGAAACTACGGGACAGCATGAACCAGGTCATCGTCGACCACTTGGACGACTGTGCCAATAAAGAAATGTCCCCAGAGGCAGAGGAAGAGAAACTTGTGGCTATAGCCACCAAGTCTCCATCCTTGTTGCCCAGCAACTCCTATTGGCGATGCCAAATAACAAGATCACTGACCAGGAGCCTCAAGCATCCACAAGCAGCATAGACGTATAAAGGCCATCGCTGATCACCAACGGCCCTTTTCAGGGCCACCAAAATCTCAGGAAGAGAGTATCTTATCACGCAAACTTAATTGCTCCTGTTCACAATTGCCTAACATATAATAAATGAATGTAGCGGCATACTGAGATTATTACTAATAATATTAGTGATCTCCGCCCTCCAAGAGTCATGTACTCTATCGTCCATAAATCTAGTATGACGGTCGATGCACGCAAAAAAGACCAAACACCACTTATTTAAGGGAATGGAAACACACTAAACCATGAGTATACATAAAATCGCCAATAAATTGCGACCCAGAGTAAGTCGCAATCTCTCCCATTGATCAATACTGTCCGACGGAAAAAACAACACCGGGACGGCTTATCCCATCCTAGATAGAGATTTAAATTTATCGAAACACAAAGGGGCCCCTTTTTTTTATTAGTACCCACTGCGTCGATCCCTGAATGAAGGAATGAATCGACCCCTCCATCGTTCTAACAAAACATCGGAGTGAAAGACATAACCATACAAGAGCTTGTTTATACTATGCCTGGATCTAGTATAAACAACATTGACAAGGAATTGTTTACAAATACTAGTACTATGTAAACATATCTATTCCAATTGAACAAACCACTTATATAATTAACAATAACAACCATCAAACAAGCGGATGGAAAAAATAGTAACCAATATTGAATACGTCCTCAACTAATACAAGTAATGCATATAGCTACAACACCCACATCTCACAAAAGGGGAACAAACTATACCCCCTAGAGTACAGTATAATACCTACCGAATTTATATACGCTCGATACGGTATTCTTTAAACCTTGAGTCACAGATGTGAACACCCCAATCAGAGAGTCAAAATGCAGATCAAAGATACTACCCTGAGTGGATTAACTGCCGTTTACACATACATACACTCTGTGCCGAAATCAGTGACTACGGCTGGCCGACATTTGATACATCCTAAACTGTCAACAACCACGCCGAGCAGCTATATCACCCATAGAGTGGAAATTCACCCATATAGCCGTCCAACACACAGACCAGAATTTTGAACCATATTCTGTTATCAAGCTATATAATCCATAGAGCGGAAATCCACTCACATGGCTGTCCAACATACGGACCGAGATCTAGCGGTGCTACTAAATAACGAAAACAAACGAACATAAACGAACACAAACGAAAACAAGTAAAAAATGGCAAAATATAGGCTAATAAAAGTTGAAAGGGGGTAGAGGGTGAGTGTACGGGTATGTTTTACTCGTGTGTGAAATTTTATCCACTTTTGATGAGTATTTTGGTCATTAAGAGGATTTAAAATGTGTTGCGTGGCGCAGAACTTGTGTTCGTTAATTAGTCGTAGTTGACCTGCCCTACTAAACAACGAAAACAAGAAACGACAGTGGATAATTAATTAATTTTCGTACTTTCGGCGCGCTGACACTTTTCACTTCATTTCATTCTTTTCAGTCACAATAAATTAAAAGTACTCAATAAAATTAAACTGCGTGGAGTCAGTGAGGATTACTTCGCTACTCATTGAGAACTTTAGAACTGAGTCTGTGAGGATTGTCTCGCAACTCTGCTTGTGGGGAGTGGGCTCCGAAGAAACGCACCCTCATCCAAAGCAACAATCACACAACAGTCACAATATACATTAGCGGATACCTAGATTAGATTAGATTAGATTAGATTATTTTATTTTACGGTATAGATAATATATTACAATACACATGTTAACAAACACAGATATTAATAAAGAAAATAATGTAAAAAACACAAATACGAAATCGGTATCTATACCGTAGGGAGATGACATAGCCAGATTGGCTGTCTACCTGTCGTCTCCCGAAGACATGGACATATTTATCAGCACTGTGCGCAGATTGAGAATGTCATTAATTGACATTTGTTAATCAATATTGCCCTTTATCTAGCATGGATAACAGGTGGAACTTTCCAAAGTAAGATAATCATTATTTGTCTGGAAAACAAAAACTAATAACGTATTAAGATATGAATGGCAATTTTATGAACAGCTTTGTCTGGTTTCATCTGTTACGTTCGAAAAAAAAAAAAGATCTCCTAAAATGAAAGTTCCTCTATGCAAGGACATGGCAGTTATTAATCAATGTTATGGTGGATGAGATAAACAGACAGTGGAATCGGTTATTTTGTAAGTTCATATGTAGTACTTCTAGGGTTGGCGGGCGCAATTCGGTCATTATCGAATAGACAGTAAGAATTGCTTTATGTTTATATTTAAGTTACCAATTGTGGTTAAACCTGACAGTCTGGACAATAAGGGTTATCACATTCAATATCAGTTGGATATTGAGACAGAAGTTTCTCTGTCAATAATTTTTTGAATATTTTCCTATTTGTAATATTTTTTAGCTCGTGGTCAAGCTCATTCCATATCTTTGGGAACAGGTGTACAGGTAGTTTATCTAGAGCTCGGGTGCGGGTTCTACTGACACGTAGTAGTTCTGATTGCCTTGTGATTGTTTGGGAAGCATTATGTGTTGTGTTAAAAAAATTATTGAGTGACACAGGGAGTTCTCCCTGTTTCCAATCAAATACAAAAAGGGAAGCTTGGAGCTTGAATAGGTCGTCTACTTTAAGGATTTTGTCTTTCGCAAACAGCGGATCAGTATGGGCCTTATAATTTGTGTTGTTAATAATACGCAGTGATCGCTTTTGCATAGTTCGTATTTTCCTAGTTGCGTTAGAGTTCCCCCATATTTGTATTCCATAGATTAAATGACTGTGTATCAGTGCATAGTACAACGTTTTCAAAGCTTTATGCGGCAGAATTTTTTTTACTTTGTTTAGAGCATAATTTGCCCGTCCTATTTTGGAGCACAATTGTGATACATGAGCTTGATAAGAGAGATTTTCATCAATATTAATGCCTAAGAATTTCAGTGATTTTTCAGTTTCTTTTTCACATATTCTTTTAATATTATGGTTTTTTATTTGGATATTTAGATCTTCGAAACTCTGTGTGTTTCGCGATGGATTTATAATGACATACTTTGTTTTACTAGCATTCAGAGCTAATTGATTCGCGGAACACCAGTCGCTTATTTTGTCAAGTTCTTGGTTAATGTGTGTAGATAATGCACGTATCCTTTGTCCAGATGCATAGGCAGTTGTGTCATCAGCAAAGGAGAGGAGATTTAGCAAAGTTGATTGGTTAATATCATTTATATATAATAAGAATAAAATAGGTCCGAGTATTGAACCCTGGGGGACTCCACATGTTACAGCGATTTGGTCAGAGCTATGATCGCCGAATTTCACAAACTGTGTTCTGTTCGACAGATAACTCTTGAACCATTGATTACTTATGCCTCTGAATCCGTATCTCTCTAATTTCGTTAATAATATACTATGATTTATAGTATCAAAAGCTTTGGAAAAATCAATGAATACAGCTAAGGTTATATCTTTACTTGGCTTGTTATTTTCAATGGCTATGTCCCTTAACAGTTGCATCACAGGATGTATAGTACTGTGTTTTTTCCTAAAGCCGTATTGATGTTTATAAAGAATGTCAAATGCATTTAGAAAATTGGTCATTCTATTTGCCATTAGTTTTTCCAAAACCTTTGAAAAACTTGGTAAGATGCTAATAGGTCTGTAATTATTAAATTTGAGTTCATCACCAGTTTTGAAAATGGGGATTACTTTGGCTACTTTCATTCTATCGGGCACAATTCCACTGCTGAATGAACTATTGATAACATGTGCGAGTGGTTGGGCAAGTATATCGATGGTCTGTTTTAATAGATATGTGGTAATCCCATCACAGTCTTCACTATTTTTAGATTTCATACGGTTGGTTATATGTATCACCTCCTGGGGTGTTGTAGGGGCTATAAAAAAGTTGTTTGGAAAACGAGAATCCATAAAGTCTTCAAAATTTTTATCTGACCTGGTTATGTGCTCCGTTGTGCATTTCCCAACGTTTGCAAAGAAAGTATTAAATTCGTGAGCAATTGCATGTGGGTAACTTATTTCTTTGTTATTCTCTTTAATAAAAGTTGATGGCATAGCGGCGGTGCGCTTAGCTTTGTTTATTGTTTTGTTTAATATCATCCATGTTTTCCTTAGGTTGTTTTTATTTTCTGTTAATATATTGTTGAAGTACATTGCTTTGCTTTGTTTCTTAAGTTTGTTAAACCTATTTTTCTCTCTACCTATAACTTTTCTTATTGAACATTCTCAAATTTTCTTGCAACACCCTCATCAAGAAGATGCATGGAAATAGTAGACGAAGCGTAGGAGGAATTGGTAGAACCTACCTTTCTAACATACACGGGGAACCACCAAACACCAGGCAAGGATTGAAACAAGCTTGCCTGGATGGGACGAGTGTACATTTTATACATATATAAATATATTGCCTCCAATAACCCCGTCATCTGTTCCCCTTGAAGCAGACCAGATGGCCAAGGCCCAGCATCCACTCTCCCTTATTGGCTGATGAATGACTCCCAGCTTTCAAAAACACATATTGGTGGATTTTTCCCTTTTTGCACCGTTAAGGACTATGCTGGGGCAGCTCCCAAACCAGCGACTGTTTGGGTTTCTTTTTTCTAAAATAACCACCAAACTGCGGTTTCAGTACTCCTCTAAAACAAACACGGAGCAGAACTATTGTAGTTATACAAAATTCCTAGCATCTTCCAGTTCTCGGTTCTCGGGGATCTCAACCCACTACCCTACTGCCAGTCGTACACTCAAACTCAATAAGATTATTGGCTCTCGCTTCCGACTGGTGCTGACTGTAATGAGATCAAGAGTATAGGATGCGAATTATGCGGGCAATAGTTCCACCCACAATGTGAAAGTATGAAAGTTAGAGAGTTTGACTTTTTCGTAAAGTCCGATATGGAATTTTTATGCAGTTGTTGCCTGGAGATTCATGATTATAAAATGACATAGCAGCCACTAATAACACTTTGGCCAGCCGCTGATTTGTCGCGGTTCTCGAACGAGAAGGCCTTGGTTACCCCTGAACTCCCAACTGCCTCCCTGTTCCCACGCTTCTCCTCTCCTCCCAACATTCGAAGACGAACTGCTTGATGACATCCCTTACCCCATTCTTCCCAATCTCTCCGATTAGCACATTAACCCTCTCCTTTGAGTCTCCCCCTAACCACATGTCCTTCATTCTCCCATCCCACTTCCCCATTATACTCCCAGTGAATCTCATTCTTTTAGACTGATACTTTGGGCATTCTAGACTACGTTCGCCCTCAAGCTTTGGGTGCGGTCGTCTAACAGAGGTGCGAGATGAGGAGGGCCATGTAGCCCATACCGTATAAACCCAACCCCCGGAATTATTAACCGAGGAGTGTGGAAACGGAAAAAATGAAAATAAAAAAGACAGTTTTAAACCAGCCATGTTAAACTGGTGTTGACCTGTCGGTCCAAGGCCCGGGTAAATTGTTGATGGGAAATGTCATGCAAGTTGTAATAAATATACAAAATATAAGAGACAAAATTTCAAACCAGCCATTTATGCAAGCGCGAATTCGATTTAATATTGACAGCTAATTAATTATCCACTGTCGTGTAATGATCCCGAAAGGAATGATTTCGCGCGCCGAACGCGCGCAGGGACGGTATGGGGGACAAGCTCCTTTCGACCCTCGTTGACTGTAGGTGATTTGTTCTCACATGTCTAGGCGTGTTGAAGGAGGAACTGCTTCGGGTACTCGACCGGTGTCACCAGTTGCGTCGTGATGGTCTCTTGGCTGATGTCGGTTGAACCCTCGGGTGAGGACCAGTGTGAGAGGTTGGGTCCTCTCACAAAGGTACTACCTCTCCCCGAGGGTGCAGTCGATCTGGATTTTCGGGCAAGTATAGTCTGCCGCTTTGAGGATGATTATGAGTGATGGCCATCACTGGCAAGTATAATCTGCCTCAGGCTGTCTCTGTTTGGTTGGACTCTTTGGAAGAAAACAACAACGACCCCTTTCGGGGACCACCAAGAAGAAGAAGACCCGAACTTCCCTGGTTTGGGGGCAGGCCTGCATTGTAATCCTATTGGGCTGGGACAGAAAGATGCGCAATGCGCTTACAAAAAGGGACAGAGGCGGGATGCAGGACCAACGCTCGCCTCCCTTAAAGTAGTCGACCACTTTTAGGGATGGAGCGGAGGATGTTCAGGAACCGTTTTGGTGACTGTTTCCATAACGGTTAGACTGTCTGTAGCGGTTACTGGGGTGCTGGTCAAAAAACATCTTCTGTGTACCTGCTTAAAAGAAGAAAGTAGAATTAGTTTTCATTAGAATATGTGAACTGTAAAGATAAAAGTAGCACCTCTTTAGTTGCGTGTCCGTGTGGTATCTGCTGTGTATGTGGGGGAGAGTACTGTCGTTTCTTGTTTTCGTTATTTAGTAGGGCAGGTCAACTGCGACTAATTAACGAACACAAGTTCTGCGCCACGCAACACATTTTAAATCCTCTTAATGACCAAAATACTCATCAAAAGTGGATAAAATTTCACACATGAGGAAAACATATCCGTACACACATCCTCTACCCATTTAAAACTTTTATTAGCCTATATTTTGCCAATTTTTACTTGTTTTCGTTTGTGTTCGTTTATGTTCGTTTGTTTTCGTTATTTAGTAGCACCCAGATCTAGAACCATTTTCTACTTATCAACATAGCATACATAGTGGTATGACACCATACTCTACAAATAGTGGAGGACCACATCTCCTCCGCCTACAACCACACTGTGTTGGACCTACCTTATGTCTCGCACTGAATGTGCACTGGTAAACATGCAGCCACAAGACGAGCTCTTGAGACATCCTAACTCTCTTTACAAAAAGTCATGTAACGGACTCCCACAACTGCCCGTAAGCATTGCCTTTGTTTCTGCCTCCCCTTCTACAATTATATTAATCAGGATTTATTGCTGAGTATTTCAATTAATTTTATGACAACCTGCATTGCATTTTTATATTATTTTCTATCATTAGTCAGATTAATTATTATTGAGATTTTCAGGAAACAATACAGAATATCTTAATCAGTAACCAAAGATGATTGAAATGAATACAGGCTGATTCGCACCTTGGCTGATTCGGACCCTGACTGATTCGGACCCTATTTTCTGGCTAATTCGGACCTCGAGTCGGGCTGATTCGCCCCCTCTGCTTCGGATCGGACCCTCAGTAGGTTGAGAGAGAAAACGACTAAGAATGTCTACAAATTGTTTTTTTTTTTTCACCATTTCGGCATTTCCATATACTGGTACAAGTGATTTTTAAACAGAATTAAATACGGAGTTGTATGATTGTAACAAAACTATAAATACATGAACTAAATGAGTGAATGAATGAATGTACAAATGAACAACCCGATGAACAACTGAATGAATAGATGAATGAATGAACATTTGGACAACTTAATGAATGAATGAATGAATGAATGAATGAATGAATGAATGAATAAATGAATAAATGAATGAATGAATGAATGAAATATATATAAACGTATAGGCGACTGATTGATTATTCACAGAAAAAGCGCGACTTTGTCAATGGCAACATATCGAAATTACTTAGAAATTATTCACTGAAGAAAAGTGCAACTTTGACGTTACGATTTTTGAGTGAATAATTCCAAAGTAATTTCGATATTTAATTATTTAATCGCAACATATCCAAATTAGTTGCGCTTTTTGAGTGATTAATTTCAAAGTAAATTTAACCTACAATAATTTCAAGTTATGGTACTATACTACAAATATTACAATTAACATGGAGCATAAATCTTAGAACATTCTTTCAAGAGTCTGTTGGTTGAAATTTCCTTTTCATTGTAAGAGTCCCAAAGCTCCATTAGTTTTCCTTCTGTCTGTCTTATCCGTTTTCTGTGTGCTCGTCTCAGTTTCCCTTCACTCACCATTTTGACGTGGGTCTTTAATTAACTGACCTCAGAGTGCAAGAGCGTTATAATAAATAAAAAGGGAAGTTTGCCTTTTTTATCTTTTATTCAGTCGATTGTGCCACCCTTCTACGTCGTTGTTCGTCCTCACACTCCTGTTATTGACGCTCCATACTGGGCTATTGAGCCATGTTTCCTCCACATATTCCATGAAAGTGTTCAATTCCTGATGATCCTCGGATACTTTTTTTTCAAGGCAGAAAATGCTGGTTCAATATCGTCAGCGGGAAGGAAAGGCAGGGTAAACACTTTGCGTAACAGCTTATGCATATGATCTTTTTTGCTGTAGGCAATCTCAAAAAAGTAACAGAATACGTTTTATCTGGAATAATAAATAATAATAATAATCTACAATGGTTGGTTATAAATATTACAACTTACCGATTCATTAGACTCGTTATTTCATTTACAGTTTATGAAATTAAAAAAAAAACTTCACAAAATCAATAATTACCTGAAGGAACAGAATACGTTTTAGCTGGAATAATAAATAATAATGAGCAAAATATGATTAGGTTTGTACATTACAAGCAAATAAAGGAACATGTAATCGGCAAGAATTATGTCATTGTTGTTGGTGGTGTAATGTGTGCCGAAATTGAAAAAGATCACAGAATGACTAGGAATCATATATGCAGGGTTCAGTGAGAATTACAAACAGTTACACTATTGTTCTGCAAAAACACGACTCGAGGTCCGAATGAGCCAGACTCGAGGTCCGAATGAGACAGACTCGAGGTCCGAATCAGCCAGAAAATACGGTCCGAATCAGCCAGGGTCCGAATCAGCCAAGGTCCGAATGGGATCGGGTCTTTTCGACCTCGGGAACATTCGGCCTGGGAACATTCGGCCTCCGTTTTAAACTAGGGAGACTAAGCGAGACACGGGTTAAGATAAGTTTAAACACCTTTATTACAACCAAAAATAAAAATAAATACAGTGTAATATACAATATATACAATATAAAATACATTCACAGATATATTGAGAATAAAAAATACAATTACACTTTATATATACTGGCACACAACCTCAAAAATCTAGACGAAGCTATATCGTTCTCTTTATATTTCTCCCATCCTTCATCTAACTTCTTGGATATCTTTGTTGTAACAGTTCTAACTCGGGTTTCTAAATCGCCGCCAACCACATTCATCCTCGCAATATCGGCCTCGCTTAATAAGGTAGGTGTCAGCAAGAAAGTAAGTGAGCAATATTGATCTTGTACGAATAAATGAAAGGTTTTAGCGCACCGAAGGCGCGCAGGGACGATGTGGGATTTACAAATCCCTTGCGACCCGGTTAACCTTATTTTATTTCACTTGGATCACATAGGCCTAGCTGTCCTATTGCCTCAAATGGGCTCGGGGGGGGGGGGGTATGTACGCGGTTAGAATTCCTAGGTAGTTTACGTTGGAGTGATAGATTGTCAATAATCATTCCCTCAACGCCATTAAGACTATTGGAGAGTGGGCTCTATTCGGTTGCAGCTTGGCGATGGAAGAGGTTTGAATCCCACCATGCTGGCGAGCCAGAATATAATGTTGTGCGATAGCAAATTTAAGGGAAGAGGAGAAAAGAAAACCAAACAGCAACGCCGGTTTGGTAGCGGCCCCGGTATATGACCATAGCGGTTACAAAAAAGGAGTGGAGAAAGCTCCAACAGTTTAGTTTTGAAAAACCGGGAGTCATCCATCAAGCCTTCTGGGAGATAGGATGCCGTATGTGATTATGAGGTATCTGATCTGGTTATCCTTCGGGAATTCCAAATGACCCCCCCACCCCCCCACGCCCACCAAAAAAAAAAAAAAAACTTAAAAGGGCTGTTTGGCAGTGTTTGCTGGCAAGATTGTTTCAATCCTTGCCTTGGTCTTGTTAGGTTTTCGGCACATCTTTGCATGAGGATTGTTTCAATCCCTCATAGTTTGTCATTCAGTTTGGTCGTGTGTCTGATGAGATAGAGGAGGTAGAAAAGATAGAGAGCTGGAAATTAGAGCAATTCAGTTTTTAATTTACAACTGTTCCGTCCGTGACGACCAGTGACATGTGGATGGGAAAGCCAGCATTTTCCCCCGAAATTTATATCTCGGGGAGGGGAGACCCGACAGCAGGTGGAGATTTTCCTCGCTGTTTGCAACTCCCGCTGGTAACAGAGGCAAGCTTTCGTGCGTATCGTGTCACCCGCAGCCAGTTCTGAATTTATGTCTCAGAATTCCTGGCTCACCCCATCGCAATGATGTAATCTTTAACCCTTTCGATGGACACGCCCCAGATTATTTAGTTTCCTATTGAGGACCCGATGCGCATTGAGTTCTGTTATTAATTCGCCGTCTTGAAGTCTATTTAGAGTTTTGCTTTGAAGATCTTTTAAGCGCATTGCTATAGTGTCTATTTTTGCTACCTCGTGAAATTGTTTTATCGATGTCCACGTGGGCTTGCGCAGAGCCACGCGCAAGGCATGACCCGTTGTAGTTTTTCAATGCTGGTTTTATTCAGGTCACTTGTTATTATGGCCCCATACTCTAGTACTGGGCGTATATATGATTTGTAAAGCTTGAGGAGAACTTCTTTATTGGCTCCCCAATTTTTACCTCTAATCATTTCCAGGAAATTGATGAGTTTGGTGGCTTTGACAGTGACTGAGTTTACGTGATTGTGTAGATTGAGACTGCTATCCAGGGTGAATCCCAGAAACTTTGCCTCATTACTAGCTTCAAGTTCGTTATGGTCGTAAAGCTTAAGCTCAATATTAGGGACAGGTTTTTTCCTTTGCTTTTTTATAGAATGTGATTATTTGTGTTTTCGCGGCATTTAGCTTGATGCGCCACAGAGCGCACCAGTCTTGAAGGTCGCGGATGGTATCCTGCAGGCGGTTTTGTATTATGTTTCGAGACTTACTGGCCGTCCACATTCCTTTGTCGTCTGAGAATTCAGATAGTTCAACATGGTTCTTCCCTACTTTGTCAATGTCATTCACATATATTATAAATAGAAGCAGGCCAAGGACCGGACCCTGTGGAGTGCCCGCTTCGAGTTTTACCTCGTCTGACACCTCTTGGTTGACCCTCACTTTGATTTTTCGATCAGATAAAAATGATGATATGATCCTTAGAATTTTGGTAGGTAGCCCCATTTTAGTAGTTTGTATCTCATGCCATTGTGCTAGACAGAGTCAAACGCTTTTTCTACGTCGAGTAATAGCGCGGTTCCTATTTCATTTGGACTCTTTTCATGAGACTGATCTTGTACTCTTTTCATGAGACCCTTATATATGTGAGGAGTTGTTTTTACGCTAGAACTGTTCAAATGAATGTTCAAAGAAACTGTGAAAAACAGTATAAGATTATCTCATCAAAGACAATTACAGTCCACATAAAAGGTTTAAGGGTCCATAGAAACTGTAAAAACAGTATATGATCTCCCAATCAAGTGCTATTAAATCAACGAAGATTCAGCCGCTCTGTAAAAACTCTGTATCAGTATCTCATCAGAGAACAGAACTTTGATCACTACTTCAGTAGAACTTATGAAAACAAAATGTTTAAGCTGAGTTGTGCCAAACAACATCCAAGAAGAAGTATATCATTTCGGGTTTGCGTGTCGGCATTGAAACACATATATTGTCATTCTATTATTCAGTTCAGTGGATTTTATACAATGGATTTTATATTCGGTTATTCATTATGGATTGGTCTTGTGCTTAATATATTTCGACTTTAGGAATAAAGAGAATGTCGGCTTATTCGAAACTTGGCTCTTTCGGACCTTGCCTTATTCGGACCCTAGCTTTTTCGGACCTCCGGCGCATTCGGACCTTGGCTTTTTCGGACCTCCGGCTTTTTCGCCCCCTCAATTATATATCGATAATTATGACAAGAATTTCTGAAAATTCAACTTTATTTGCTTAGTTTAAACATTATTTTTTATTTCAATACTGCATATAAATATACAAGGTATAGAACAGCATGCTGAGATACAGTATTAGAAAGTGGATTCAGCAGCAAGCCGAAGCTTATGTAAGCTGTCTCCTGCAATCAACAAATACATCAGACTTTCATGGCATGGAAGAGACTATGATTGAAACAAAATAATATGAAAGAGGAAAGAAGGGGAAAGGTGAAGGGGTGGGGGTGTCTGGGGCAAAGGCAGCTGCTTCCTTTAATAAAGGGAGAGCACAAGAGGGGCGAGCACTGCAGGTGTGTTCAGTAAAATCTCTTGGAAGCAGTAATATAACTCTGTACTTTTTCAAAAATTAGGCTGTTTGCTTCCGCTGTGTATTCAGCATTTCCATTCAAGAGAATATCCGTTGAAATTGTGAATGTCAGTGTTGCTAGTGTGCGCTGTCTGCTCTCTACATAGAACGGACAGTGCAACAAATAGTGAGCACTCGTTTCACGGGCTCCACATGAACAGTATGGAGAGTTTGATAAATGGTTTCTAAACAGATGATCGTTAAGATTGCTACAACACAAGCGAAGTCTACAATGGTGGGTCTGTGCCTTACGGTCTTTACTTCGTTTGAAGCAGTTTGGAACGAACAGTTTATTTCTATTTAGGAACGAGTTGAAATTTTGCAATGAACTATTTTCTCTGATGTGTGATGGCAGCGCATTCCATAATCGTGTTGTTGATGGCACAAAGGACTCGTAATGATGCTGGGTTCGACAAAATGGGGCTGCGAGGTCGGCGTTATGGCGTAGGCCGTAATCGTGGGACGCCGAAGATCGTGGCGGAATCAGCATGGATACATAAGCAGGGACCATCCTATGATACATTTTAAAATATTGTTTTAATTTGTGCTTCTCTCTTCTTGCTTTTAGGGTTTCCCATCCCGTTTCCAAATAAATAAGTTCCCTACTGGCGCTACGGGTTGCACCTGTTACGATCCTGGCAGCTTCCAACTGGATACGTTCCAGTTCGTCGGATTCGCCCTCAGCACAATTATCCCAAACTGTATCTGAATACTCAAGAACCGGCCTAATAAAAGTCAGATATATTGTTTCTAATGTTTTGCGATCAAATTTGTATTTATACTTTCTTAGAAGACCAATTCGCTTCCATGCTTTGGAGGCTATTGCTTCAATGTGTTCTTTCCAGGAACCCTGACTGGGTCGGGGCCTGATCCGGTAGTGGTATTACATGTGGGGTCCAATAACACCAGGGAGAGGAAATCAGTTCGTTTGGTGGACACATACAAGGACCTAATTAGTAAGCTACTTAGCAGGAATGCTCGGATCATCGTTTCAGGGGTGCTCCCCGTTATGGGTGGTGGGAATGAGAGGAACTCACGGATTATGGCACTAAACGAGGAGCTGGAAGAGCACTGCAAAGACTTGGGAGTACATTTCATTGACCACTGGGATTCATTCTGGGGACAAGGAGAGTTGTATGGGCGAGACGGATTGCATTTAAGTAGGATGGGTACAGACCTGCTGGGCCAAAAAATTCTACAGGTGGCTGGGCCTTTTTTGGAGAAAAGGGGGGTAGGGGACCACAGCCGATAACCCAGAGGGGCACAAATGCTGGGAACATAGGAAGAACAACAAACATGCACAATACAGGGACATACCAGGGTTATAATAATGTGCCAGTGATGACAAAAAACCAAAGATTCATTAAGTTTGGGTACTGCAACATCCAGGGTCTGCACAAGAAAGTAAGCGAAATATCAACAATGATGGACGAAGGAGACTTCGATATAATGGGTCTAAGTGAGACGTGGATACGACGGGATGAGCGGGTTGATCAGATAAAGGGTTGCGTGTGGATAGGAGCTGGGCGAACTGAGGGTCAGAAACGGGGTGGGGGTGTTGGCATCTACGCTAAAGAGGAATTACAGCCCTCATTGATTACAGATCTCACAGAAGCAAGGACTCAGATTCCAGTATCCAACGAAATAGTATGGGCAAAAATCAAGTTAGGAAGCAGGAGTGTTGCCGTTGGTGTTGTATACTTAGCAGTGGAGGGAAGTAAGCCCGAGTGGAATGATTCAATATATACAACTCTTAGATCGAATATCACAGAGCTTGGTAGCAGAGGGTTCAGTATTGTCCTAATGGGGGACTTCAATGGGCACATCGGGGATAAGGAGGAGGGCATACAGGGAGGTGATAGGAAAATTAACACGAATGGGAGGAAGATGTTGGACCTATCAAAAGAGCTTGGTTTAAAGATCCTGAACAGGGATGCGAAATGTAAGGGTAAATGGACCTGGGAGAGGAACGATAAGAAAACAATAATTGATTATATACTCACTGACATTGGCGTATGGAGGGAGGTTATAGATGTAGAAATAGATGACGAGGGAAAAAATGACTTGGGTAGTGATCACAACCTGATAACAGTTAAGATTATGGGCAAAAAGACGAATAGAGACAGAAATACCTTCAAGGAAGTTTGGGGACTAAAACAAGGAGCCGACTGGAAGCAGTTTCGGGAAAAACTAGAACCAAATCTTGATTGTATACCTAGGGATGCAAATGTCCAGAGTATTTCAGATGGCATAGTAAATAGCCTAACAGAGGCAGGGAAGGAGTGTATAGGAAGGGTGAGGGTCCCAACGAGAGAGCTTGGATACAGGGTTAACGAGGGACTGAAAAAGGCTATAAAAGAAAGGAAGGTAAAATGCGCTGCTTACAGAAGAAGTAGGAAGCTTAAAGGGGTGGATAACAATGGCACGAGACTAATGAAAGGAGAATATGAACTGGCACGGAAAAAGGTGAATGAGATAAAAAATAATAATAGGAAGGAGCGCAACTGCAGTCTTGCCAGAACAATAAAGAAAACGGGGGGTTCGAGCTCAAACGTATTTTGGAACTGGGTAAATAAACGGGGGAAAAGTAGTGTGCAGAGTATCAAAGTGGATGGGGAAAGTACAGAAGATAAAGGCCGTATCGCTTCAGAGTTAGTCAAGCACTGGGAAAAGATAAACGATAGGCGACGGGGCAGTGGGTCCCCACCAAAAAGAAATACACTGGTGGAGGAGAACCTATCCAATCGTGTTTGTAGCGAAATAACGGCAGAAGAAGTGCGGAACGTGGTCTCGAAATTAAAAAATGGTAAAGCGGGAGGGACTGATGAAATTCCGAACGAATTCCTCAAAAATGGAGGGGAGGCACTTATTGAAGTCCTGACAAACCTTTTCAACCTGGCTCTGCGAAAGCAAGAGGTCCCCAGAGAGTGGAGGGAAAGTAAGGTGTCGTTCATACACAAAAAGGGGGATAAGGAAGTTCTAGATAACTATAGGGGGATATCAGTTAGTAGTAACATCGGAAAAGTATTCTGTAAGGTCATATACGGTAGACTAGAGGAAGTTATTGAAGAGAAAGTTTTTTTAGGAGAAATTCAAAATGGTTTCAGGAAAGGACGAAGAGTCACTGATCACCTATTTACACTCACCCAACTGATAGAATCAACAAAGGCTGAAAAGAAAAAATTGTTTCTGGCATTTCTGGATGTGAAAAAAGCGTACGACCGAGTGTGGAGGGAAGGTATGTGGCGAAAGCTCGAAGGCATCGGACTGGGGGGTGACTTTGTGGGAATCATGAAAGCACTGTATACAGATGTGCAAAGCCAACTCAGTCTAGGAAGTATCACTACAAAACGAATCCCTATGGATATAGGCCTCAAGCAGGGGTGTATCTTTTCACCGATTTTGTTTGCATTGTATGTTAAAGATTTAGGGGACGAACTAATTCAGAGTGCGGAGGGGGTAAATGTTGGAGACATAAAGATACCAGGCTTATTCTTTGCGGACGACATGGTGTTAATGTCTAGAACTGAACAGGGGCTAGAGAAACTGCTGGAAATTGTTGGTAGATATGGGAACACTTGGCGGCTCGAACTAAATGAAAATAAAAGCAAGGTAATACCCGTTGGACGCAAGGTAGATATGACGAAGAGATGGAGAGTGGGGGAGTTCTCAATCCCCGAAGGGGAAAGCAAACAAATCACTGTAGGAGAAACGGGAGAGTATGAGTATCTAGGGGTAAGCATAAATATAACGGGAAGAGGGGTGTACAGAAATTACTCAGCCAAACTGATTCTGAAGGGGAAAAGAATTCTGAACCAACTAAAACTTTTAGGGAAAAATAGTTTCAACAAGGTCTTTGTGGGGAAAACACTGTGGGAGAGGGTGGGTTTACCAAGTATAACGTATGGCACGGACGTGATTCCATTAAACCAAACCGTTATTAAGAAGTTGGAAAGTACTCAGAATGATGCCGGCAGATGGATAACAGGGTCGAGTAATGCTGCAGCTTTGGAAGCAGTAAGGGGGGAGCTTGGGTGGATGAAAATCAAGGACAGGGTAGATTTGGGAAAACTGTGTTACTTTAACTACTTGAGAAACCTGCCTGACAACCGGTGGTGCAAATTGATGCTCGATACCATTTGGAATTCTAATATAGAAACGGGGTGGTCAAAACATGTGAGGGAACTAATGGACAATTACTCTATAGAGGTCACAAACATAGAAGTAGGAATGAAAGAAGGCAAAAGGTTTGTCAAAGAGAGAGTCATGGAAGATTGCAATCGAAACTGGCGAGCAGGGGTTAGCGTGAAAAGATCACTGCAGGGGTTACAATATAAAGAAAAGCCAGCTTTTGAGAAGTACCTAGATGGCACCTTTGGAGGGTCACTGCTGTTCAAACTGAGATCAAGATCACTGGAGCTTCGGGGAAAAATTGGGAGAGATGGGGAAAAGGGATGCCAAATGTGCCACTCTGGAGTAGTGGAGACCCTGGAACATTTTCTCTTGGAATGCCCACAGTATATACCTCATAGAATAAAATTTACTGGAAGAATAATGCAGAAGTGGGGTGAAGAAACAAAGGATAGATGGCTGAAGGGGGACACGAGGGAGAGGGTAGGAATGCTTATTGAAGAAATTGAAAAAGAGGAAGTGAGGGACACTATTAAGCAGTTTATATCTGAATGCTGGGAGGAGAGGAGGGGAAGAGGGGGTGGGGTGCAGGGGGAATGATGGCCTTCTCTTATGAAGACCGCGACAAATCAGCGGCTGGCCAAAGAGTTATTATTGTTTAAAAGTATACCAAAATGTGCATGACTACTTACTTCGGAAATGCTCTCGTTACGCATTTTCAGAGGGGGGTGACAATTTCTATCACTTTTTCGTGAAACTAATAGGGACTCAGTCTTTAATGGGTTGAAGTCAACAAGCCATTTATTGGACCAATCTTCGAGTTGTTTCAAGTCTTGGTTTAAAATATTAGCAGCCAAGTCTGGGTTCTCTATTATTAAGTAGATCGTTGTATCGTCGGCGAACAAGCGGATGTTACTTGAAATTTTTTCAACTATATCATTGATGTATATGATGAACAGCAGGGGACCAAGAATCGATCCTTGGGGCACACCAGCTGAAACTGATTTCCATGATGAGG
This sequence comes from Pictodentalium vernedei, assembly GCA_031216915.1. Classification (NCBI taxonomy): domain Eukaryota; kingdom Metazoa; phylum Mollusca; class Scaphopoda; order Dentaliida; family Dentaliidae; genus Pictodentalium; species Pictodentalium vernedei. The sequence continues at coordinate 340,934,716 of CM062296.1, read as the reverse complement.
CTTCGGAATCAATGACAACCCGCTGTTGGCGATTGCTCAGGTACGACTCAAACCACCGAAGCAGATTACCTGTCACTCCGATTTGTTCCAACTTAAACAGAAGACCTTTATGCCAAACTTTGTCAAAGGCCTTGCTCACATCACAGAAGACAAGGCGGATTTCTTTACCTTCGTCAAGGGCACTACTGACAGTATTGTAAATTTCGGTAAGTTGTAATGTAGTCGAATCTTTGGGGGTAAAACCGGATTGGAATGGAGTAATCAAGGTGTTTGACTGCAGAAAAGCCAGAACTTGTTTGAATATACATCTTTCGAACACCTTGCCAACACAGCTGAGCAACGATATAGGCCTATAGTTAGTGACTAGATTCGGATTCTCCTTTTTAAAAATTGGGGATACATTAGCTCTTTTCCACTCAGTTGGAAAGTAACAATGGGAAAGGAAAAAATTGAACCTTTCAGTAAGTGGTTTAGCGAGACCTAGTCTACATTCCTTGAGAATTTTCGGACTTATATTATCTGGACCACTTGCTTTAGAGCTTTTAAGAGTTTCTAGGACGTCCATAACTTCACTGGCCAATATACTAATGTTATCGAGGGTCGGCCGGTTAGTGTTATGGACGCTCGTGGGAAGAGAGGCGTTCGAGTCATCCACCTGGGAGATGGTACAAAAATAATCATTAAATGCTTCCGCCTTTTCGGTATTAGATATTAGATCACAGTTGTTATACTGAAGGACAGGGATGTCTTGTTTTGATTTACTCATCAGTTTACCGAGCGTTTTCCACCAGTTAGCCGAGGAGGTTACTTCGTTGTTCAGGATGTTTTCAAGTTTCGTGAAATATTTTTCCTTTGACTTTTTAATTGCAGAGGTAGTTTGATTTCTCTTTTGGCGATATTTGAACCACGCTTGCGTCGTATTGACTTGCTTTGCATGTTTGTGAACACGTTTACGTTGGCGGATTAGTTTTCTTATGTCGTTGTGAAACCATGCTGGCTCATTTTGCCTACATGTAACTAATTTGTTCGGGATATATTTTGAAACAACAGATTCGAGATAGTTCTGGAATTCACAAGTTACGGCGTCCTCGGAAGAGAAAGAGAGGATATTCTCCCAGTTCGTTTCCTGTAGTGTCTTGTTTAGACCAAAGTAGTCGCCTTGGTTAAACAACCACATGTGTCTTTTGTGTGCTTGGGTGCGTTTGACGGAAAACTTTAACACTGCCTTTATGGGACAATGATAGCGTATACGCTCGTCACAGAGAGGACCATCGACGCCACTATCCGATACAAAGGAAGCATTGTTAGTTATAATTAAATCAAGAAGAGAGGACGATGTTTCAGTAAAGTGTGTTGGTTGATGCAAGAGTTGAGCTAAATTATATTGTTGGAGAATACATTTCATAGGACCGTTAAAATTTGACAGTTGATCGTCATTAAAGTCACCGGTTATGACAACATTCTGAGAGTTTGTATCCAATGCTCGTTCGATGGAGGTAGCAATCAAATTCCATGATTCCGCTTCAGAATTTGGAGGACGATAAAAGGATCCCAAGAGAAAATGACCAGATTTATTTGAGATCTGAAGCCATATACACTCAATGCCAGGAACTTCGAGATCATTTCGAACCTTGAATAGGATGTCATTCTTTATATAAATGATTATTCCACCACCTCTGGAGTTTCTGTCTTTTCTAACTGGTTGTTGGAACCCCTGGAGCACGATATCGTTATTATCATCGTGGATACTCAACCATGATTCTGTGAAAACACAGATATCGTATTCCAAGACTTCACAACGAAGTGTATCAATTTTTGGAAGTAGACTTTGAACGTTTAGGTGTAGAAGGGACAAACCATTAAGCTTCCGGTCGGAGTTGGATAAGACGAGTGACTGTTCTGATAATCTGGATGATGAATCAGTAAATGGACCTGGGTTAACCTCCACATCACCTGATCGAATAATAAGTAAAAACATGCCACAGTACGTGCATGCAAACAGGATCATAAGTGACAGATCAGCACAAGATTGTTGGTAATTTGGACGCGCACCTGAGGGTTTGAAATAAGTCTGGAATATCCTTGAGGTGTTATCGATCCGGGCAATTTTTGGGATGTTGTTGAGAAAGATAATTATTCCCAAAATAAATGGTACAAAACTATAGAAGCCGTAGCATATGGTAAACGCTGAGAGATGACTCTCATCCCGATTCAATACTCCACTGCAGTGAGCGCCATGTCGTGCTACAAGACAAAATAGACCTACTCTCATTCTGTATGTTGCTATATCAATCATTATGCGGACTTAAGAACACTTTCAAATAGGCTTGGTATCCTCTGAGAATAGGTCCAATTCCATGAAGGAGCAGCTGCCTGTGCCTGGGGAATGACTGGGAGGAAGTAGTCTGAGGATATGTGGGTAGAGGGGAGTCGTGATCAATAGTATCTCTTGAATATATATATTCAGCTTGGGTCTCGGGGTAGAATGAAGTTAATCTAAAAAAAGAAAATATATTGTGAATATATATACACAGGTAGAATATTAAGAGAAGCATGGGTATCATGGTACCTTTTGGCTGAGTTGTATATTTTCCCTGGCTATTATCCAACAATGGACACGTGCTGAGTCACTATTATTCGAGTGTGGCTTAGTAAGTTCAACCCGATATTAACATTATCTACCAGGCCATTTGTCCCCAAATTAGAAATAGATCCACTCTCATTCTGTGTGCGTCCCCTATCGGATCACCAATTACTAATATTCTATTTAGAAGTCAGAAGAACAAACGACAATAAAGTCTGGTATAATGTCAGCTCAAATCCTTATCACGTGCTATGATTGATTCCTAAGTAGTATGGGGAGAAAAATAGACTAAGGATTTCGATCGAGTGGCGACTGGCCCGATCGAAAACTCACGTCTTAATTTAGTGATACCAACACTTTTGATGTAATGGCAGAGTCAGTGACAGGTCAATTACCTTCACCGAAACGAGCTCAGTGAGCTGGCGTCCATGAAGATGCGTAATGGCTATATTTATGAGACGAGAACCAAAAACATTAAATTTGAATAAGGATTTTATATACATACCGTTGGCCAGTTTATTCCGTACCTATAGGCACACCCCAATAATTCATAAAAAACGAATACCAATGAACAAATTCTGACTTTCAAAAATGATCCAGCACTCAAGACGCAGCCCCATGACCCCTCCTTGGAACGACCTCAACAAGTCCGCTTCAATGGGGGCGCACAGTCTACAAGCATGTCTCCGAGACGAGGGCTGAAAAATAATTCATTTTTACAGGCTTTTTGTATACAGGGCTGGCTAAAGAATTAAAAAAAACGCAGCCCCATGACCCCTCGTTGGGACGATCTCAACAAGTCCGCTTCAATGAGGGCTCATAGTCTACAAGCATGTCTCCGAGACGAGGGCTGAAAAATAATACAATTTTTACAGGCTTTTTGTATACAGGGCTGGCCAATTTGTGCCGACACGAAGAGCGAAGGGACAACAATGAACACCCTCCAATAATTTACAGGAAAGCTGATGCCATTTAACAGTAAAACACAGTTCGAGTGAACTGTGGGTCCAGTAATGTAATATGTACCGTATCCCAAGATAGAGGTGAATCATTGGTCCAAAGTACACACCTGCTTCTTTCGTGAACGTCGTACACTTCGGAGACTATTTCTTGTGCTATTTGATATTTACTGGGAAATTTTCATGAAGTCATATCACGGCGGCCTCGCGACATCCGTGCCATGGCTACGTGAGAATTCCAGTTAGCATTCCCCTCAGGAATGAGCTACTTCGATAATGGTGCATACAGGCTAATTTTTCGGAGCCGGTAACTGAAAACATAAGAAGATTTGGATAGAGAGTTTTGTATACATGAATATGGATAGAGAGTTTCGTATGCGATTAGCCCGGTCACGTTGAGCAGAGGGTCAACAGTACACACACCTTCCAACAAATTGCATGAAAGCAGTTCACGTAGTTTGGATGAACAGTACAATTAAACTGAGAGACATTCACCATGCAGCCGCCCGGTTACGGTCTGCGACCACTAATCCCTGCTCAACGCAAGAAATAAACCACCATTACAAAATAAAATCTTCAGAACATAAATTTAAGTGAAAGTTTATCGGATTCCGCGTAGGTCGGTTTATGCCATTGTGTATGGGAAAAGGTTACCCAACTGATACCGGGAAGGCAGCTTAAGAGGTTTGAATGAGCAATACAAATTACAATCAAGGTAATATTAGCCAAACATATGCATGCTCCTGGCTTCAGTCCGATGACAGGTAGTAGATGATAATGACAAAATAAAATCCCGAATAACTGAGAATTTTTCATTTATTATTTATTTATTGGCGTTTGAGGTCGCATATTTATGCATATTGGCTGATCGTGACCTCTACATGGTGATAAGGTCAAGTTTAGTCAATCGTTTATACCCAATATTGCCTATTTTAGAGGGCTTCCACCCCAAGCAAATTACAAATTACAATCAAGGTAACATTCGCCAAATATATACATGCTCCTGGCTTCAGTCCGATGACAGGTAGTAGATGATAATGACAAAATAAAATCCCGAATAACTCAGAATTTTTCATTTATTATTTATTTATTGGCGTTTGAGGTCGCATATCTATGCATATTGGCTAATCGTGACCGCAACATGGTGATAAAATCAAGTTTATTCAAACGTTTATACCCAAAGTTGCCCATTTTAGAGGGCTTTCACCCCAAGCATTGGTGACTGGGTCCTATTTTACCGGAAAAACTTGTTTACCATAGTAGACAAGCATGCCTCACTTCCCGGGGTTCCCACGGGGGAATGACTAACGAGAAAGTTTAAATCCCCATCGCAGAAACAAGAACTTAAGTCGTGACACGTCACCGGAGATCCATTTCAATAATGTAATATTTTAAAGATATGCGTGAGTCCAGTACTCCACTGTTTATTTATTCATTGATATTTAAACACAATAGTCAATCGTGACCGCAACATAGTCAAATTTGGCTAATCGTTTATAGCCATGCTGCCAATTTTGGATGACTTCCACCCCAGGCTGTGGTAACTGGGTCCCATTTTGTTAGTAAAACATAACTTGTTTACCACAGTTGGCACAGTAAACAAGCATTGCTTCACTTCCCGGCTTTCCCACGGGGGAAATCATCGCCTGAGAACAAACGCGCAGTACATATTTCATAAACGATGCACAGTTTGGAGAATATTTCGTGCGATATTTAATAGTTTACAGGGAATTCTCATGGAGCCATGCCACAGGCGCCTAACGACAGCCGTGCCATGGCTACATGGGAAGTCCGGGGTGTCACAAATCAACCCACAGTATTCATGGAAATTATTCGGTTTTGGCTAATCGTTTATAGCCATGCTAAAAATGTTCACTTTCCGCCCCCAAGACATAGGTCATGACCCCTCACTGGAACGAGTGCGATGCGCTCTTTCCCAAGAGGGGTCACAACCCATGCCTTGGAAGCAAGAAGAATATTTAAGTGCATGTGTGTCTTTGTTGATTTATGTAAACTTTGATTTATTTGTTAAAATTCCAAAGTGAGTATAGACGTAAGCGTCAATGCTAAGCACCCCCTCCCCCCTCACTCACACACAAACTACGCGATCTGGCAATAAGCTCCTCTTAGCAAAACGTTTCGTTTAACTCTGTTCGACTTTTCAAGATATGCGTAAGTCCAGTACTCCACTGTTTATTTATTCATTGATATTTATACACAATGGTCAATCGTGACCGCAACATGGAGATACAGTCAAATTTGGCTAATCGTTTATAGCCATGCTACCAATTTTGGATGACTTCCACCCCAGGCATTGGTGACTGGGTCCCATTTTGTTAGTAAAACATAACTTGTTTACCACAGTTGGCACGGTAAACAAGCATTGCTTCACTTCCCGGCTTTCCCACGGGGGGAATCATCGCCTGAGAACAAACGCGCAGTACATATTTCATAAACGATGCACAGTTTGGAAAATATTTCGTGCGATATTTAATAGTTTACCAGGAATTCTCATGGAGCCATGCCACAGGCGCCTAACGACAGCTGTGCCATGGCTACATGCGAAGTCCGGTTAGCACTCCTCTCAGGACGACCTTAGGGTGTTACAAATGAACCCACAGTATTCATGGAAATTATTAGGTTTTTGTCTTAGAACGTCACGGCTGCTGCATGGCAGCCGAGCCCTTGTTTCGTTTAATGGTCATGGCTATATGAGAAATCCGGTAAGAATCCTCTCAGAACAACCTGGCAGGGGGTGGGTGGGGTGGGGTGAGGAGGGATGGGGGACTGGGTGTTACACATTAACCCTCAGTATTTGTAAAAAACTATTCGTTTTTTGTCTTGAAGGATCACGGCTGCTGCAAGGCAGCTGAACCCTGTTTCGGTAACCCTTTATTTGACGCTAGCGGCAGATGACACTCCCAAAAAGAAAGTAAAAAAAAATAATTTCCGTATAACTAAAATTTTTCACTTTCCGCCTCCAAAACATAGGTCATGACCCCTCTCTGGAACGAGCGCGATGCGCTCGTTCCCATGAGGGGTCACAACCCATGCCTTGGAAGCAAGATGAATATTTAAGTGCATGTGTGTCTTTCTTGATTTATGTAAACTTTGATTTGTTTGTTGAAATTCCAAAGTGAGTATAGACGTAAGCGTCAATGCTAAGCACCCCCTCCCCCTTCACTCACACAAAAACTACGCGATCTGGCAATAAGCTCCTCTTTGCAAAACGTTTCGTTCAACTCTGTTCGACTAAGTGGACCAGTCGTTACAAAGCAAGTGAGCTGTACTTAGTGCACAAGGTGAGACTGTCACAGTTATACTCAAATTCTACTCCGGCTTTTTACTTTGAACAAAAAAAATCAATACTTGATCACGTGAGGATTCGTCGGTAAAGTACAGCACCCGTCGAAACGGACAGTAGGAATATCACTACTGGTCTTGCTTTTACCTGGTCAGTCGTCTCAGCAAAACGTTTTGTTTAACTCTGTTCAACTAAGTGGACCAGTCGTTACAAAGCGTTACAAAGCAAGTGAGCTGTGCTTAGTGCACAAGGTGAGTCTGTCACAGTTCCACTCAAATTCTACTCCGGTTTATTACTATGAACAAAAAAGATCAATACTTGATCACGTGAGGATTCATCGGTACAGTACAGCACCCGTCGAAACGGACATTAGGAATATCACTACTGGTCTTGCGTTTACCTGGTCAGTCGTCAATAATTAGGTCAAGCTAATTTTTTTCTCGAATACACGTACCTCCAAATTTAAGCTAATGAAATGGCAATATGCCAGGCGTCTCAAAAATAACACGGTCCTATACTGCGGTCACTGCAAATCTATATGGACCTGTACTGTACCGTGATGTGTGTTTGATTGACAAATGACACTATCAGACATTGAAAGCACCGAGTTGCTCAGATATGATAGATTTACGCGTGTGCACAGAAACAGGCTATAGTTTGTGTGATGCAAGTGTTATTTGTGTTTTCATCCAAACTGTGAACGATCACAATGAGCAAAACGACATACATCAGAAATGAACCATTGAATAATAATATTGGGCCTTTAATGATATCACATACAGTTTATAGACGAGGCGCTCATGGGGTCATCCAACACAACCTTGTTTGGGAAAATAATCAATATGAAGTCGTCCTTCAAGTTGTTCTGTGAGCGTGATTAGAAATGTTTCCCTTGGGAAGGAAGGATCTGGGGGAGTTGGACGATAAAAAGAATATTTACATTTTTGTGGAAAAATTAGAATGTGAAAGTTTAAGTTCCACGGCGAAATTGTTTTATTTGATGACTCCCCGAGGGAGTTAATACTGGTTCAGGGGAAGCCAAGAGGACACAGGCAAAACATAGCGAGAGCGAGAGAGCGGTGGGTAGACTCAGGGGACTCAGCCGAACACAACTCCAGATTAAAATAATGCTTACGGGGTGAATTTTGCGACTAAACATCGTTTCAAGTGTTACGTTCACCGTACACAAGAGGTGAATTTAGTGAGTAGATATCAAGTATTGCGTTACATTACAAACCTTTAGAGAAGCATTTTGGAGAAGATAAATAATCAGGTTTGTCACATTAAGTCCAGATTTATGTACAGTTCCAGCAGAAGTGACTTGACACAGAACACCTGTCGTTTCAAAGTGTATGTACAGTTCGAACAGAAGTAAATTGTCGTAAGGCACCTCTTGTACTCAGATTTAAGGCTGAGTATTACGAATTGTCAATCTAATTCGGAGATCTTCTTCGAGCTTGTCAACCTCTTGAGGAGTGGTGATGCGACGAACAATATCTTCTCGTGATTTTATAAAAATAACACCATCATGGGTCCAGCAGTCCTTTAATTTTTAGACTTTCACAAATGTTCGACACCTTCGAAAGAGATTTGAACGAGTGTTCGTGAGATGTTCATTTATGTACACATTTCCTCTCTCGGGAACATGTTTCAGCTTGCGACGAGCTCTGTACAGACGATCTCTCACACTGTAGCTGTAGAACTTGACAAGAATTGTTCTAGGTTGGGTTCGATGAAGGTCTGGACGCCCCGATCTATGGCTACGTTCAACCTCCCACTTCTCTAGGGGCACATCGATCTTCTTTGCGAGATCCAAGACAATATCATCAGTTCTCTCATCCGCAGTTTCTGGCAGTCCTGAGATTCTTAAGCTGTTTCTCATCCCATACTGACGTAAGTCGTCGAGTTCGTTTTCTAGACGAGCTGTAGTGTTAACAAGATGAGTAATTTTTTCTTCCTTCGAGCTCAACAAGCTCTCGAGCTCGTCCATTCGACTCTGTAATTGGAACATATCTTCAGTGAAAGTCGTCAATAACAGATTCCTGATGACGTGAATAACTTTGGGATTCATCAACGCACGGATTAGAGATTCTGACAAATCACTGTCGCTAAAACTTTGATTTTCGGTGATGCACTCCAGGCTTTCGTCCGAGTTGTGTCCAAAAATATCCGATTCGCCAAGTTGACTTCTGTGTTTCTTTTGCGTGTGCTGTTCTAAGATACTTCCATCCGAACTCAGTCTGCGCTTGTCATGTTCATTGTCACATTCCTTGTCACATTCCTCTGAGTCAATAAGGAATGGATTAATCGACGCCATAGTTTTCAGAACAGTTTTCAAAACAAGACTACACGAAATAAGGATATATGTCTTCTCGATCACGAACAACACCTCAAATAATCCAATTAATAATGACAAAGTTTCAACATTTTCTCAACATACTAACGAGAAAAGGTCTATTTACAATCTAGCCACATCCGAACTACTGTTGGCACAAAATAGTCGACATTTACATCATTTTTACAAAGTTTGCCAGAGAAAGAGAAAAAAGCTAACTTCCCGCCATGAACATCCGGGTATCTTTTTAACTTTATTTGCTTGTGAATCCATAAGAGTTGGAAGCGAGGGCCAACAATCTTATTTGGTTTGAGTTATACAGTTATACTTGATGAATGAAAAGTTTCAGGGCGCCGAAGGCGCTCAGGGACTGTGTGGGATTGAAATCCCTCGCGATCACCCGTTAAAACAGTTTACTTTATTGTTTAGTTTAGCACCTGATATCGCATCTATTGCTACCCGGCGAGTTAATATTGGAAAATAATTAGAAAATGCAAATTACCTTAGTTTTTTTTTAACTTTTTGTGTCTTTTCTTTTGAAATCTGTTGAAGATGAGACGATTGTTCACGGCGACCTGAATGACATCGAAACGGAAATTACATTCCAAGTGGTGGAAAATGGGTCTAAAATGATTGTCATAATGATCAATATGTAATTGAGGGATCGAAAAAGACGGAGGTCCGAAAATTATTTTATGTTCTTGTTATCTTTTCATAAATGAATATTTAAAACCTGGATTTTATTCTATGTATGACTGTTTGGGGTAAAATGTAATAAAATAATTGAAATTTCCTAAAATTATTGTCATAATTATCAATATGTAATTGAGGGGGCGAAAAAGCCGAAGGTCCGAAAAGGCCAAAGTTCGAATGAGCCGGAGGTCCGAAAAAGCCAGGGTCCGAATAAGCCAAAGTCCGAAAGAGCCAAGGTCCGAAAAAGCCGGATACCAATAAAGGTAGGTACGCCGTATATATTATTCTTTAAAAAATATTCTAGAAAATCTCCTAATATAAAAAAACTAACAAAATGAACTAAAAAATTATTTTTTAAAGTTATTTTTCCACTCCTGAACTCCGAAAATTTTTACCAAAAGTGAGAACATTCGGCCTCAAAAGTGGGAACATTCGGCCTCGACTGAGGCTGAATGTTCCCAGAAAAATACCTGGGGCCGGGTGCGAGTCGTTTCGACACCGAGGCGATTCGGCACCAAGTTGATTCGGCACCGGGGTAAGTCGTTTCGGCACCCGGTCAGGTCGTTTCGGCACCGAGTCGTTTCGGCAACAAGTCGTTTCGGCACCAAAGGTAAGTCGTTTCGGCACCTAGATTTTTTAGCCCTGCGGGGTTAGAAAAAAACATAACAACAATTAAAACTTGCCTTAAATTCAAAGTTTTATTAAGATACCTTTCAAATATATGAAAATAACAACAAATAATATTTTTGACATTCAGTTTAGTGGTAGCACAATATCACATATCATTTTAGCACATAGTATTAAGCAAAAATATCAAATGACAAATATGTCTAACTTTACAGGACAAATAAAATTACATGATTTTTATGGCCCATAGATTTCAGCACATCTCCTCAGCAATTTACTTGTACTAATTTCACCTATCCGATAGTCATATGCCATCAGTTTTTACAAAAGCGTGAATAGAAAATAACTGCATCCACGGTTTGTTAACCACTCGGAACGTACCGTCCATGTACCATGTCTTAGCTTGGGTGCAGGTCGTTTCGGCACCGAGTCGTTTCGGTACCAGTGTTCAGGTCGTTTCGGCACCTTGGAAAAGTCGTTTCGGCACCTGGAGTAGGTCGTTTCGGCACCTGCAGTAAGTCGTTTCGGCACCTGATTAAATTTTTTCGACACTTTATTCTGTCATGTATTTTAGTTGTTTAATAGCGTATTTTCAGTATATTATGAATATTTTACACTGTTTTTTTTTGTTTGAAGTAGTTTGGAACTGTATTGAATGATATTAAAATTTTAATTAATTTCAAAGAGAAATGATTTCTTTGTGTTTTGAATGGCTTTGTTTTCAGAGCGATCAGAGCTGCGGCCCCATTTTGATTGATCCGATGCAGTTGTTTCTGCAATGATTAAACATAATAGGGTGACCCGATGTAGTTGTTTCTGCAGTGATTAAACATAACAGGGTGTGAGCAACAGAAATAACTTGACAGAGAGACGACAGCGGCTATAGCTTCACTGTTAAGAAACAAAAAAAATGACCACACATTATGGCGCTGCACAAAACGGGAACAGGAGCGAACTGTCCAGCAACCGTGATCCAAGACGGTGAAACATATGAGAAAGGCCTAAAGGAGCATGCTCGTCCAACTGAACCCGGAAAACATATACATGTAGCCGTCACCATAAAAGCTGAGGTAATTATTTTAATCTCCTAGTTGCGTATTTACGTAGAATAGAAAGAAAAGATTAATGTCCCCTGCGTAATTTATACCAATTTTCTTCACAATATTTCCAATAAAACCACACAAATACGGATGTCTGGTCACATCGGTTTGATTGGTTCTCTTATAAATATGTGAAAAATGTTTGCCCGTATTTACTTCGAATAGAAAGAAAAGATGAATTTCTAAAAATTGCGTAATTTATACCACTTCTCTTCACTATATTTGCAATAAAACCACACAAATACGGATGTCTGGTCACATCGGTTTGATTGGTTCTCTTATAAATATGTGAAAAAATTTTGCCCGTATTTAAAAGATTAATGTCTCCTAGTTCTGTAATTTATACGATTTTTTACTTCTATTATTTCAGGCCAAGTTGAAAGCACACAAGTCCGTATATATTTGAAAAATGTGCACCTCGTATAGTTGAAGAGGCATTTAGGCAGCATGCAAACACTACAGCTCCTGAACCAAGTCGGCCTAATCCTGCGTATCTGGTGAGGACTGTAAACAGAGTCAGACAGAACCTACGGCCACATGACCCAGTCGACTTGGATTTTCAACTGGATAGAATGTTTCTCGACCACAATGCGCCTAATTTTTTACGGCATGACATCGAGGCTGGTGATAGGCGCCACGTAGTAAGTTTACACAAACAGGCAATTAGATCTTTTAACAAAAGCCAAAACTTGGTACATGGACGGTACGTTTCGAGTTCACACAGAACACCGCCATACAACTACCTTTGCTGAAATGAAACCATGAATAAAGATTATTAGTCACCCTGACAGTTGGCATTCATCATTATATCAATATTATGGATGAAGAGAATTAGCTAAATTGTTTTATTTTCTTCACAACACTTTTCAGTACCACATCTCGCTACCTTTTGTCGATTTATTGAACCTATATTGAATGAAAGGAAGAGGTTGGGTGGAGGAAGGAAGGAAGGAAGGAAGGAAGGAAGGAAGGAAAAGGAAGGAAGGAAAAGGAAGGAAGGAAGGAAGGAGGAAGATGGTCTGGTCACTAACTAGAATATGACCTCTGACTGAACAACTTCAAGTAAAAATGACGTAACTTGTCTGCATGAACAAATTATCACCAGGGCAACTGGGCCGAAGTTACTTTCCCATGAGCCGAACTCAAATATACATGGTCCGAACTCACTCAGCGACTGGGCCGAAGTCACTTTCTTGTGGGCCGAAAATCACTTTCTTGTGGGCCGAAGTCACTTTCACGTGGTCCGAACTCACCTGGGCCGAACTCACCAAATGGGCCGAAATCACCTGGGCCGAACTGGTAAAAGTCCGTATTCACCTGACACCCCTTTATCGGTGTCCATTTGGGTTTGCATAGTGCCACACGCAGGGCATAATTTTATTTCTTTTATTTCACGGAGGTCGGATTTATTTGTGAAAATACTCTACAGGTAAGTAAGTGATAAATTTAACAATATTTCACCCCAAAAAATAAAATAAAAAAAAATTAAACTGAAAAAAAAATTTGAAAAAAACGGGACCTCTTTTAGTGACCACCCGGGACAACTCGCCGTCCGGCGCGGCGAGTTGTCCCGACGGCGACTTGTCCCGTACCCAATTTAACCTGGGTAAAAAAGTATGTTGTACTAATGCTTTCCCTGTGGTTTGCTAGTTTCCACATACATAATGTGGTACTAATGCTTTCCATGTGGTTTGTTTATTACCACACACGTGTGTGGAAATAAGCACTCCCTTAAAATAAGGTAACAAAAGGCAGGTGAGGTAAAATTTGTCTCATTGGTACGACTTGTCTGCAGCCCGGTGAAATAGTAGGTTGGATAATTTTCGAGCGCAAAACCTTTGCCAAAAAGAGAACGCTGATGTTTATTAAGATAACAACAGTCACTATATGCCTTTGCTTTACCAACCTTCCTACAATCTTTTCATTGTTGTCTTTATCTTTTAGTTTTCTCCAAAGCGTGGTTTTAATATCCTTTGAGATTTCGAAACACTGCAGTTGCTCTCTGCAGCTTCTTGTAAAACGCGGCAGGATAAAAACCGCCTCCACATGGACAGCGGGGTTTACAAGGCAATAGTACGAATATGGCGATGTTGAAGGTGATCATTGTTTGATTGTTTACACTTAAAATTTACGTCTTCTTCTGCCACAATCATTACATTTTCACTATCATTTTACTTAAAAGCAAATGAATCATCGACTTAAAAAAAACATTTGAAGCTTATCATTTGAAGATCTTTTCTTTTTTGTAATTTGAAAATGTACATCTCCTGAATTCGTTGTATCAACACAGTGCACACGGGTGTATGTCATTTTTACTAAAAAACATTTCGTACCCAAGACCATTTCGTACAGAAATAAGCAAAAGTAATTTCGCACACAAAAAATTAAAATAGCTGAATAGATTGTACGTGGCAATATTCATCGCAGTCTGTTTTGTCAGTAGTATTTTTAAAAAAAGAGGAAAAAACGATTTTTAATGTTGTGCTCCTTTACTGCTTTAGATTTATCTGGAAACCATTCAGGAGGAGGTACTAAGTCTAAACGGGACTTCATGAACCCCCTAAAGTATAAAGTTAAAGTATAAACAGAAATACATACATGTATTTGTTTCTCGCCTCCCTCAAAAAGAAATAGAAATTAGAAGTTAGTTAGCTTATTTTCATCTGAAACTTGTGAAAGTGAGAAAATGTAATTTTAGTCATCTTAACTAAAATGAAAGAATTGTTAGATTCTGGTAATTTCAGCTATACTGAAATCAAAATAAAACAAATTAGTTTCTGGTTATGTGAAATGAAAGCGAAAAGTGTTAATGATTAGTTTGCCTGCGGCAACACTTACATATATTGTATGTCATCTGTTGTTCATTCTATCCATGGTCCATTTAACGGGTGCTGGTCAAAACGTCACACGACCAAAACGTCACATTTCGAAATGGTCAAAACGTCACATATTTTTGGTCAAAACGTCACACACTTTTTGGTCAAAACGTCACATACTTTTGGTCGAAACGTCACACACTTAGACAGCTAGATAACTATTCCTTGTTCTGTGCCCAATCAACAAATCGAATGAATGAAAGGCGCTCACGGACAATGAGCAATAGATGAGTTCGGCCTCAAATGAATAAATGAAGTTTCAGTTCAACTGCTTTCGAAACCTACTGACCTTGTCCCTATTTCTTCTTTTTTCTTGACGGTGTTCCTGATTGTGAATTTGATTTTATTTCCATTGCCGAAAGATTTCTCTGAATTTGAGACCCTTTGCGATTCGAGATAACTTTATTTGCTTATGGATCCACGGGAGTTGGAAGCGAAGGCCAACACAGAAGAATGAACTAGCTCAACAGCCCCCCCCCCCTTTTTTTTTCTATGTTATGGTTGATTGGCCTGCCCAACTGTGTTTTCATAGGTCACCATCCACCAAACGCCAGAACGCCAGGCGAGAGAGGAGAAGAGCAGAGACAGAAAAACAGAAAGAAGCCTGGGCTCTGACAAGGAAGATGAAGGCAACCAGGAGGAGATACCATCGGCTGAATTCATAGAATTCCTGGATGAACGCACCATCGACCTCTACTGATCCCTTAAGTTTGACTTCGTCGGAACAATAAAACCAAGAAAAGGGGCAAAAGGAGCAGACGTCATTAACCCAACCTCTTCACTTTCCTCCTTTAATATGCTCAGACACGTCGCTAAACCTCAAACAAACAGTAAAAGAGGGTCGAAAGGGGCTTGCCTCAAACCGTCCACGAGCACCTTCGGCGCGCGAAACCATTCATCTCCTCGTAGTGTCGTAAAGTGTATACTGTGGGGTGAATTAGCTCACTCAAAGCGCTTGTTAACTTTATACATTCATTCACATTTATCGGCAGAGCCTCCAAGAAATATTTGAGAATTAACTATTCGAAATCCACGAGACAAGACATTGACAAATTGATCACAAATTTACACTGAACAGCGAGGTAATTTTGTGCGTGGTCAGTTTGTTTCATTTCCTCGTGGATTTCTAACAGTTCTGATTCAATTCTTTGAACGCTCTTGGCTCCGTCCACTTATCAGTTTTTGAGACCACCCACCAAAGAAAATGTTTCTCGCGTTCAATATATACCGAAAAATATTCATGCATCCATCGGTAGCCATTGTTGATACATCTTACTGAAAAAAATAATGTATATTTTTGATCGATTTTACTCCAATTTATTCCATTCTCACCAGGCATATCATCAGTGACCTTGCCGAAAATTTCGACATCTAATTTCGTGTACACTCCATACGAAAAAATTATCCCAAAATCGACTGAGTGTGTTATGTGAAATTACATAATGTCAGACATCCACTCACTAATCAATGTTGATTGGACTGTATTGGGTAAAGATTCGCAATTAACATATTAATTTCTGTTCACTAAATCTTTTTTTTGTACCTGATACATTTTGTTTGGTAATTTTGAATATCAAATAAAATCTTTAAAGGTGAAAATCGGTTCGGCAAATCCCGTTATTTTGTGTGATAAATTTGACCCCAAAAATGAGAATTTCGCCGATCACCTGCAACAGTGTGGCTCTTCCGTCAGTTGGATCAACATTGCATGAAATATTCTGAAGTCATTGGAGCGTCGTTGGGTGCGCGGTGGCTCAGTAGGTAGAGGTGCAGGCTGCAAGCCGAGAGGTCCTCGGTTCGAATCCCACCTGTGGCAACCACGTTGTGTCCTTGGGCAAGACACTTCATCTCCATTGCCCGCGTGTAAACCGTGAAGCCGTGTACTAAGGCGTACTGCACGTCGATGGTGCGCATGTCTTCAACCAATTTAACCCTGCCTGTGTTGCAGCGTGGAGTTACGATGTTGGGGAGCTGGCAGCTGCTCGTCGTTGCTCGGTGGTTCTCTCCGGGTACTCCGGCTTCCTCCACCCGTAAAACTGTCACGGTCATGCTTAGCTATTGTGCATAAATATGTGACCTTAAACATCAATAAATAAATAAATAAGTCATTGAAGACCGGCGAACAAACTCAGTATTCAGTCTGTTTTTCAACAGACACGGAAAGTTACTTGCTGTGGAGAGTTATGATAACCAAAACACCTTATACAGTAGACAAAACAGGCAAAAGTGTTATTAGTCTATAATTTCCACCCACAAAAAATAAACCCACTATTTTTAAGAAAGAGCATACCAACCGCTAAGGAGCTTTCTGGCATTAGTGTCCACCCAATGGGGATAGCAAATGGCACTTGCCACAAGATAAATTCTTGAATGACTAGATTTTCATATTTTGGGTCAAACACATCGCTTATGACCCCTCATTGGAATGTGCCCAGTGAGCTCGTTACAGTGAGAGTTATAAGCTCTGTTTTTTAAAAAAGAATTGAAAATATATAAAGTTTGAATGGAGAATTTTGTATTTACGGTGGGTCGGTTTTGGCAGTTACTTCGGGTAAATAGTTAACAGAAAGCTTGCTAGCAGTTTTCCCACCTTTTCCAGCATATTGGACGATTAATTTTTTTAATGAATAGTACATTCTCATTTTAGTTCATCTAAACTATTTCGGTAAAAAGCTCATGCTACAATAAAAATTAAATCAAGGGGTTTTAACTTTGAAATGTTCGGGCACTCGGCACAGTATAGAATCCATAATAAATAAAGCTATTGCCGCAGCGAAACGCTAGGATGTATCGCCAAGACTGTCACATCGTTGTTTCAAAAACACTGTACACCAAGAACACATTTTATTCATTGAAATACTGTTTCTATTCCCTAATTTCATTTACGAGAATGAATGAAGACAAGATCATTTCGACGGAGACAATCCGACCTTCAGTTATACGGGGGAGGGTGTAGGGGGGTGATCCAAATCGTATATCAGCAAAAACGACGGGGTATTAACAAGTGCGGTTTTGTATGCAATGTACACATAATGATAACATTTTTCTCCGCCTATAAACTCTGAGAGGCACGAATCGCTGCGGCTAATTCAGTTCTGCGTACTTCACAACATCCAAATGGTCCCGACCAACACATTTCTAATTTCAAGCCCCCCCCCCCCCTCCCGCCATTAGTAAGTTGGACACTTATAATAATAAATATAAAATGTGTGACCTTTTGACCAAAAGTGTGTGACGTTTTGACCAAAAGCATGTGATGTTTTGACCAAAAGTATGTGATGTTTTGACCAAAATATGTGACGTTTTGACCATTTTGAAATGTGACGTTTTGGTCGTGTGACGTTTTGACCTGTTCCCCATTTAACTGGTAGAGTGTTGTAAGCCCATATTTGGACAAAGGCCTTAAATTCAGTGTTTATCCTTCATATTATCTTTGATATGATACTATTTAGTCTGTTAAGATTTGCTTTGTTACAATTTATAGGAGAGTGCTGAAAGAATGGTAAATTCTTCCTTCTCACTCGCTAATTCAGTCTTCTGTGTCAAGCTTCCAAGTCACTATTGGTTCTCACCGAGATGCCAAACATCAACCAATTAGCAATCTTCCAAGCTGAATCGCTCAGCCATGTCTGTTGGAAGTACTTGCAAAGTTCCTGAAGTGCTGATGAGGATGTCTGTTGCTACATAACTAGGAAGGCTTCTTCAATATGGGTACTAGGTAAGAATTGGATGGCCATCAGCTTGTGTTGTCTGGACTGTTTGAGTGAAGTCCTCTCAAACAAACAAGGAAGAATATTTTACATTCATGATGATAGAATCGGGAATTGACGATTAGAGCTGGTCGGTATTGAAATTTTGCCTCGGATCTGTTCGGTTTGGACCCCAAAAATCGGTTTTAATTTTTTTTAACACAATATATATTTCCCATACCTTATGTATTAAACTGGGACAGGATAGTACTAAAACATGTTAAATAACAAACAAGTGAACTAGAAATGAAATAAAATTGTATTGCGATTGTTTCCTGTAAATTCAATTAACAAAAAATTACATCTGCAATCTGCGTATGCTTTCTTAGAAAGTAATTCAGCTTGTGCACAGGCCATATGTACAGAATTTGATAGCCCTCTTATGGTCATAACATGTAGATTAACATGCTATTTGTGCGCATTTTCATGACAGGGCTTCTAGTTTTAACTGTAAGTAGGACTGCACGGTATTACGGTATACTGGTTGGTACCGATATTGAAATCGTCACCGGTTCAAAACCGTCCATCAAAAAATGAATACCGGTATACTGTGAGTAATGGTATACAATTTGGGGGTCCGGTATTTTGATTTGAAATTCACATTTTCTCGAAATAAAAATATAAATAACGCGCGGAAATATGGCAAACACATATTAAATGCAAGGGATATCATAAATAAAAAAGATATTTTTGGAGCAGAAGATACATGTAGAAGTATCACTTACTGCTCTGAGAAAATGAGTGATTCGAATGGAAGACGACAATAATCCATGTCTACAAAGTTATTGAACCTATTGTTTAATACGAAAATAAGCCATAAAATTATCATGGGTTTACTGGCTTTCATTTGAATCTGGTTTACAAGTAAATTAGTCTTTGTCAATTTAATTCCTGTAAAAACATGGTCAACCTCTCTTGATGGTAAGCATTTAATTACTGAGCCAGTCAGTTGTCACATTGTGTTAATTGTGTATGTGTGGCTTCATGAAAAACAGTGGCAAACAAAACTTTTTTTATCAGAACAACAGGTGTCCAGTTGATGGAATTCCGAGGACCTGGTTACACAAAGAACCAGTAGTAGCTCCTCCCCTTCTCCTATCTTCCAGCAATAAACTTCCTCAGATGACAATGTCAACTGTCACATGTCAGGCCAGTCGGTCTGTTGATATTAAGCACGCCTCCAAGACGTGATCACCCTTCAGTTTCATGATAGTCTGCAGGTGTCAATCACCAGCCGACAGTGTTTTCTCCCAGTGATGGCGTCACACATGTGTCATATTTGACAAAATTTGTTGCACATTTCGCAGTTGTGAATATGTGTGATTTGAAACATTTTTGTGTCAGTTTGCTGACAAACAACGAATT
This sequence comes from Pictodentalium vernedei, assembly GCA_031216915.1. Lineage (NCBI taxonomy): Eukaryota > Metazoa > Mollusca > Scaphopoda > Dentaliida > Dentaliidae > Pictodentalium > Pictodentalium vernedei. The sequence continues at coordinate 340,915,124 of CM062296.1, read as the reverse complement.
AATGAACTTCAAAATTCTTTTACATCCAAAGTAAACTCAAAACTTAGAATGTACCGAATTACATGAGTTGTTTTTCACCTGGGACCTTGTACATAACATTTATCAAGCACTTTCAGAAAAGTAAGGAGGTACATGTATTTCAGTTTTATTTTGTTTTCAATCTGAACTGTTTCACGGTATACCGGTATTCCGTGGTATTGTTTTCAATACCGTCACCGATACTAAAATCTGAATACCGTGCAGCCCTAACTGTAAGTGTATTTTGGATTTTTAGTGTTTATTCTTTTCAAATTTTCAATTGACAATTTGTATGACAGGCATGTGCAGCTAATGTTTTATTAATTTTAATTTAACCCTTTCCCTGGAATCCCGGGTTTCCCAACTTTAACAGGTCATTTAGCAAATTGATACTTTTTCTTACCTTGACACCAAGTCACTTTGCAGGTTTCACAGTCTGTATGTTTTCAAGAACAGTTTTGTATGTGGCGATGTAGATTGGAGGTATTTATGCACTGGGTGATGACTAACTTATTGCATAACTGGAATTTCTATTGTCACTTCTTAGAAAATATTGTTATATTCTACTATGAGTTTTAGCTGACATTTTGTTGATTCCACAAAATCTGTGGCGTGCTAAATGTGAATATTCAAAACTTAACCAAAACCAAAAATATATATATTTTTATACTGTACCAATGACCCAGACATAGCTGGTGCTAACTCTTAAAAATATAGGGCCAAACACAAATTTTGCCCCCCAATCCCCAAAATTTGCATCTAAAACCAAAGAAAACATGTCCTGAATGGCCCTCCATACTTCACCTCTACTGCGCATGCGCAGTGTCAAGGACGTCCCGAAATTGGCGCCATTAATCATTTCTTTGTTTGGCCCTTCATCAGTTAACATCTGACTGATCTTTGTGCTTGTAAATCTCAGTTTAAATGATGCCAGACACATAAATATTAGAGAAATGGTGATTCTAAGGAGGATATAGAAGGAGGAGAGGAAAAATGAGTGACAGAAAATATTCAGGGCTGTAACTTAAAATTTTTTAATGAAATTATGTTAAGTTACCTATTTTCGAGGCAACAGCCTGTTGTGGTCATTCTTGTTATCAAGTTACACTGCTTGTTCAGTGTTTTCCGCTCTCCCTTTCCTTTAAGTCCCCTCTTGCTATTCTCCCATGCTTTTGGCATATTTTCTGTAATATTATTACTAAAATTTCTTGGGAGTTTTAGCTGGATAACAGAATGAATTCTGTTCTTTTCCCCATGTTTACGTATTCACCTATGGGTGGTTAGGCGCAGTGTTCTGCATCTACCATCTGATGTTCTGCAGTTTCTTTCCTGGAAGTCTCTGTTTTGCATCAGATAGTGTATTATTGGTAACTGATTTCGGGCCAGGGTGCCTGGAGTCTTGTTCTGGTGTTTTTACACTTATTGTTTACATTTATAACAGCCCTCTGTGTGAGGGGGGGGATTTCTTAAAAATAATATCTTGATGTTAATTTAATCATAACTAGATACATTATTATTGTTCGTAAGTATTGCATAAATTTTTTAAAATATTTTTAGAATTTTTGTCCACACTTAGGCTTTGGATCCATTGGGGCTCAACGTTACATTTCAGAAACTTGGGCTGTTCTGAAAAAATATTTTTTCAAAATATTTTGATTTCAATTATTTTTTCTATGTTAATGGATCATGTTATGTATTTTGATTGTCAGGGGTTGGTGCGAGTACTAGGACTTTGTTTTCTTTTCACAATGAAAGGATATTGTTCAATTGTAATAAGAGGAAATCTTCCTCTGACTTTCATAATCATTATATAATGTAGTCAGTGTGCTCGCACTAACTCCTGTTCTGTATGTGTTAATTTCGATGACAACATGGGAAGCGTGTGTCACGGTATGTTAGTGGTGAAATGGCCATTCCGGTCCTTTCCCCGCAGGGTCACTCTACTTTATCAATCTCTATTTCAGACGATCAAGAACAGGGTGATGTATCCGTGATGTCTTCCAAAAGTGTGCCTCTGTCGTCACAATTAATGAAGAGCTAGCGGAAAAGTGCTCATGTAGATACGTCAATTGCCTAAGAGGACCCTAGTAGGTTCGACGTCCGCTAGCTCGCCCGGTGTAGCGTCCATTCATCGAATGGTTCGGCAGCCAGGTTTGTCCGTTGCGGTCTAGAAGGAGTTTTGGGTGATACGAGCACTATAAATCAACAAAATGCACACCCAGTGACGGCGGATTAGAGGAGAGAACGGAGGAAGCCTTTTAGTCCGGTTCCTAGCTCGTCCAGGTCCATCCGGACTGCGAGCGAGAGAGGACCCTCTCTCGGGACGCTCCGATATATAGTCAGTCCGGAGAGACTGTCAATAAGGCTTCCTCATCCTCATGGTAGCGCACACGACCGCTCTTGGCTACGTGACCTCGGATATCCAGTCAGCTTCGCCAATCAGAGAATCATCGGCGACCAGGTCACACCATCCGGTAGCCAGGAACACGAGGCCTGCAGACTCCGGACATTCGCATAAGAAAGTATGCGGGAGTCAACGTACATGGAGCTTCCAGCGGCAAAGCATCGTAAGACCGCTACTGCACAGGCCTCGGTGACGGACGTGCTATCCCAAATAGCACAGCTTATCCCAGCATCGACAGAATCTCTGTCGCATCATGTATTATCTGATGACGCTGGGTCAGGACGCTCCGCGGAAGCGGGTACGGACGTCCGAAAATTTTATCCGGTTCGACGGGATGCCGAAAGGGATTCGGAGGATTTCGAGCTTTCCCTTTCGGAACAACATCAGCTGCTGTGTATGTCAACTGACTTATCTTCTAGAGGTTCTTTCGTCGGACCAGAATGCTGCGATGCCGGATAAGAAACTGATAGCGTCGGTGGACACAGAAATTTTTGGTTCGGTTCAGGGACATCGTCCCTCAGTTCCGACACAGTCCAATAATGTCACACAACTTTCGAATTATTGAACGACGCTATATATATATATTATTATATGCTTGCTATTAACAAGCATGTCTGGTTTCTTGTTCGCAAAGTTACTGAGATGTCTTCAAAAGTGTGCCTGTGTCGTCATAGATAATGAAGAGCTAGCGGCAATAAGTGCTCATGGAATACGTCAATCGCCTAAGAGGTCCCTAGTAGGATCGACGGAGTTGACATTCGCTAGCTCACCCGGTGTAGCGTCCATTCATTGAATGGTTCGGCAGTCGGGTTCGTCCGTTGCGGTCTAGGAAGGAGATTTGGGTGATGCGAGTACTATAATAGACTTTAGTACACACCCAGTGACGACGGATTAGAGGGCAGATCGGAGGAAGCCTGTTAGTCAGGTTCCTAGCTCGTCCAGGTCCGTCCGGGCTGCGAGCGAGAGGGGTCCCTCTCTCGTACAACAACATATGGGACCGGATGTTGTGGTACAGTCATTTCGCATTCGGAGCATATGTCCGCCGCACGGGACGCTCCGTTATATTGACAGTCCGAGAGACTGTCGATAATGCTTCCTCATCCTCACAGCAGCGCACACGACCGCACATTGGCTACGTGACCTCGAGTATCCGGCCAGCTTCATCATTCAGTGATTCCACGGCGAACAGGTCACTCCATCCGGTAGCCAAGGGACACGAGGCCTATACACTCCGTTCGCTCGCATAATAGAAGCATGCACGGGGTATCGAACACGGAGCTTCCAGCGGCAAAGTATCGTAAGACCGCTTCTCCACAGGCCTCAGTGACGGACGTGCTATCCAAAATAGCACAGCTTATCGCAGCATGTCAGCAAACGACAGATTCTCGGTCGGATCACGAATAATCCGACTGCGCTGGGTCGGTGCGCTCCGCTGTTGCATCAGGTACGGACGACCGAACACTTATAGGGTCCGACAGGATGGCGAAAGGGATTCGGACGATTTCGAGCTTTCCCTTTCGGAACAACAGAAGCTGCCATACATTTCTTCTGGCATTATCTTCCAGAGGTTGTTCCGTCGGACTACATTGCTGCGATGCTGGATAAGAGATTAATAGCGTCATTGGACACAGAGTTTTGGATTGACATTGTCCCTGACTTGCCGACACAGTCCAATAATGTCATTAGGACATTCGAATTATTTAACAACGCTATATATAAGCTTGCTACCAAGCATGATAATCTAGTTTCTTGTCCGCAATGCTCTATTCTGCCTTTCATCAATTCTAGGGAAGAATTTATATTGGCAGAACAGGGACATACCGAGAGTTCCTATGCGTCTTGACGGCGGGACTGAAGACTGGGAATTATCTTTTTCGCCGTCTATGTCAATTCCAACCACGATGTTGGAAACGACAATGATGTCTATTAGACTTAACTTAGACACTTTATCATACGTAGACCACCTTACTGAGGCGTTATCATTACATCTTCAAGAGAAAGAATTCCAGGATATGATCCTCAATGTGATTTCTTTCAAGGGCAGTAGTTTTTTCACGTATAACTCCGCCCTTCAGTGGCAACCTGGAGTTGGTTAGACGTGACGCAGCCCTAGCTACATCCACGCACGTGGATAGTAAGGTGAATAACTCTCTCAGAGTCGCTTCGGTCTCGGAGAAGCTTCTCTTCGACGGCAACCTTTCAGCAATCTATCAATTGCTCGATATACACGTTCTCTTGTCTATCAAGTGTAACAAGAGATTCAGACTGGGGCAAACATTCGGTGGTTGACTCAGAGAGTGCCACTGCAGTTGCCGGATCCGAGTTTTATGATTATGACGGATGCCAGTCAAACAGGTTGGGGTACAATATTGATCCCAACGGATTCGAAGTGCCAGGGTCTTTGGGTTCCGCAGTTTCTAGGCAAGCACTTAACTTCCAGGAAATGATGTTATTTTGGCTTGCACTATGTCTTTGGATGAACATTATTCTGAAACGCATGTCCAAATCCTGTCCGATAATACGACAGTAGTTGCGTATCTCCGGAACCAGAGAGGCACTCATTCAATTCCGTTATTCAATTTAACGGAAAGAATCCTTCTGTTTGTTATAGTACACCAAGTTCTGCTTCGGTCCGTCATATTCCGGGTCGTCTGATTGTTTTAGCAGACTCCCTTTCACGTAAGGGTCGCTTGTTGCCATCAGAATGGACTCTCAACAAACAAGTATTCAATCAGATTTGCTATCAATGGGAGCGCCCAGTGATAATTTATTTGCGACACAACTCACTATTCAATTGCAGACGTATGTGTTTGCATGTCCGGATCCCTGAGCTTATGTTGTTAACACTCTATTGATCTAATAGGATGGCATGATAGGATATGCGTATCCTCCAGCGCTGTTGATTCAGCAAGTATTGCTAAGATAAACATCCACAATACAATTCTGTTGATAGCATCTCTGTCTTCACAGAGACCGTGGGTAAATTTACTCAGGTGTCTACTGTGGGACTTACCGCGAAAACTTCCTCCATGAGAGGATCTTCTTTCGCTGGGGAAATCATGTCAACTTCATCACAACCCGCAAGGTCTCAACCTTCACGTATTCAGTTGTGTGGTCCTTCTTGCACGGCAAGCATTGTACAGGACGAGCTATGGACGCGATTTCTTACTGTAGGAGAACCTCTTCTTCGCTATACTATGCGGCTAAAGTGGAGGCTCTTCCGTCGTTGGTGTAGGGATCATTATGTTGATATTTTTGATCCCTCCATACTAGACATTGCAACTTTCTAGTATACTTGTTTGACAAGATCAACTGCAGCCTGTTACTATGAAGGTTATAGGTCTATGTTATCTCATACCTATGCATTCTATGATTGTTTACAATTGAGTCTTATGTCTCTTTATCTAAGTCAGTTAGAACTTTTCGATAAATTGACCTAGAATCCTTAGATTAAATTCCTATATGGAATTTAGCTTCGGTTCTTATTTAGCTAAGTAATCATTTGAGCCTCTGGAAACAGTAGTTTTCAAATTCTGACCTTTTTAGACAGTAATTCTGTTAGTCTTCTCTTATTGAGGAGTCAGTGAGCTTCATGCACTATCGGTGGATGATTCTCACTTTCGTAGTATCGGAAACTCTACTTCCTTTACTACTTAGGTTGGATTTTCGGTTAAGAGTCAGGCTCCTAATAGTATCCGGAACCTATTGTTATTAAGGTCCTTCCGTCTTCGTACGGCATAGGCCTTTACTCTGTCCGGTTAGAGTTTACGTATTTATAAACAGATATCAGTTTATTAGTATGGACGTAAGCTTCTTCTGTCTTTGATGCCTAATAGAAGGACATTACGCTCCATTCTATTGCTAATGGATTCAATTAACTATCGGTACTGCTTATGGTATATCATTGACTCAGCAGTTTGTGCTTGAGATTTCGGCTCATGAAGTTAGAGCTCTTTATACATCTTGGGCTTACATTAATAGTGTCTCTATTATAGATTTTATGAAGGCTGCTCATTGGGCTCAGCCATCCACATTCATGAATTTTTATCTCAGAAATATTGAATCTATTTCTGGAGGCCTCCATTGTTAGGTCTATTATCTACTGCTCAGAATGTCATTCACTTAACAGTTGCTACTATAGCTAGGTAGGCTTTCTGTTGCGGCAGTGACTCTGTCCTGCTGCCCTCTTCGCTCTGCAGACATTGACACAGCATGGCATATGTGGAACTGTCTTATCATGGTTTGCATCATATCTAGAAGGTCGCAGTCAACAAATATATATCAACAAGACCGGTTCAGAAAGCAAGATGTTAAAGTGTGGTGTTCCTCAGGGCTCAGTTCTTGGTCCACTTTTGTTTACTCTGTACACTTCTTCTCTGGGTCGTCTTCTTAAAAGGCATGGCATATCATATCATCTGTATGCGGATGATACCCATCTGTACATTACATTTAATTCATCTCTTCAAAGTGACTCAATCACTGCAGTCAGCAACATGGAAACTTGCATAAATCTGGTGCGGGAATGGATGATAGATTTTAAACTGAAAATGAATGACTCTAAAACAGAATTCTTAGTGATATCCGGGGTTCGCAAGCCTACACCCACTGTTACATCAATTCAGGTTGGAAACAACATCACCATGAAAAGTGAATCGGCCAGGAATATTGGACTGATTATGGACTCAAATTTAAAGCTAGACATCCATATCAATAAAATATGTCAAAAATGTTACTGGCAGCTTCGGAATATTGGAAGACTGAGAACTTATCTTAACCAATCAGCACTTGAAAAACTTGTGCATTCCTTCATCACCTCACAACTAGACTATTGTAATTCAGTGTTAGTAGGGCTGCCGCAGTATTTGATTCAGAAGCTTCAAAAAGTTCAGAATATTGCTGCAAGGATAATTACTGGTACCAAATGCTCTGAACACATAACACCTGTTTTAAGACAATTACATTGGCTTCCAGTTAAACAGAGAATCAATTTCAAAATATTGATCTTAGTATTCAAATGTATCCACAAACTGGCTCCAGTTTACCTGCAAGAGCTCATCACTGTATACACTCCATCACACAGTCTGAGATCTAAAGATCAAATTCAACTTGTCATACCTTTTAGCAGATCTAATCTGGCTAATGATCGTGTGTTCTCCATCATGGGTCCAAGATTGTGGAATGCGTTGCCTATTAGTGTCAGAAATTCAGAAACTATCAACATCTTCAAAAGAAATCTTAAAACTTTCCTATTTACTGAAGCATTCTCCTGAACCTCCCTAGAGGAAACTGAAACATGTGACTCCTTATTTTCAGAAAAGTGTATTTTATTTCTGTGAAGCGTTTTAGGGCACTCTTCGTGGTTTTACGCTTTTACAAAATCAATTATTATTATTATTATTATTATTATTATTATTATTATTATTTGACCCAGGGCAAGGAGAAGGGGGGGGGGGAGGGTGTTCCGTTGGGTCACCTGTTTTATTATGAAAACAAGGGGATACCTCCTCCGGAGTTAGTAATTCTGAGCTGTTACTGGGATGGTTTTTAAGTGATAAGTTTATGTTTTTAAAATTCATTCAGGTCATAGTTTTTAAAGTATAGCTTTTGAATATATCACGTGTCAAACGGGCGTTATTATACAATCCTCAGACACTTTTAAGGAGTATAAAGAGTCTCTATTCTCTAGACTAACTTTCTTTATTGGCTTACTTTAAAAATTATTAGTATAAGGATTATACTGGATATTGATAGAGTACATGGATGTTATGAAGCTCAATTTTGGAAGGTGTTGTGTCTTTCTAATTTATCATAAATAAGAAAGATACATGTAAGGCCTAATACTCCTTTTCCCCTCGAGGGGATGACTCTATTTTGTATAATTGAGCTTATTTGAACTTGCTCTATGTCCTAGGCCCTCCAGCCTTTTTACTATTCAGCTATGTCTGGGTCATTGGTACAGTATAAAAATGTTAAAAAATTTATAGTAATTTATATATTTTTTATACTTACCAATGACCCAGATGGGGATGGCCCTCCCAGGAGTTGGGAACTCATACCTCCCTGCTGAGTACATAGCGCTTACCTGGCACTGGTTATAAGAATGATTAATGGCGCCAATTTCGGGACGTCCTTGACACTGCGCATGCGCAGTAGAGGTGAAGTATGGAGGGCCATTCAGGACATGTTTTCTTTGGTTTTAGATGCAAATTTTGGGGATTGGGGGGCAAAATTTGTGTTTGGCCCTATATTTTTAAGAGTTAGCACCAGCTATGTCTGGGTCATTGGTAAGTATAAAAAATATATAAATTACTATAAATTTTTTAACTTTTATACAACAACCAATGGCCCAGATTAGCTGGTGCTAACTCAAAAATTAATCCAGGGCCAAACACAGATTTTGTCCCCTAATCCCCAAAATTTGCATGCAAAACCAAAAAAATCAAGTCCTGTCTAGACCTCCATACTTTTTAGATCTGCACATGTGCAGTATCCAGGAAGATACTGTAACAACCCAGGTCTGGGACCCCAAATAAATTTTCCCAATCGGTCTCAATAAATGGACAAAGGGTTACAAGTTTGATGGGTGATCAGGACTCCCCCAGGTTCTAGGCTTATTGTTTGTTCTATTTCCCTCTCTGAAATTTCGACGAAACCCTACAACAACGCTCTCAAAAAAAAACTGAACAAATATCCAACAATCTCCACTCCCAAAATTTTCACCCAACTCTTAAAGTATCAGGCCAATCCCAGGAACAACACACAAAGGCTCCAACTCACCACCAACACCTGGGTCAACAACAAGGGATCACTCTCCCTCTAAATACATGGGTGACAGACATAACAAATGAGACAATTAATTTTAGAGGAATATATAATAATTTTATTTATCCTGTATCTTCCTTTTTAGTTATCTATTTTTCTTCTCCTTTATTCCATTTATCATATCAAAAATCTTATCTGTGGCACACTAATAATTTTTAATTACCCTGTTATTATACAATGGAATATATTTTAAATCGTCCAAAGATAAGCCGCAGTTGACGTTCACACATCAATTACGGTTCCCCAATAAATAATTTGGAATATCGAAAACACCCACAATGGTCACTGACACACCTACAGGCCAATCACAGGGACAATCAATGCAGGACAAGAGTAGCAACAATTACACAAATACTTTCCATCAATAGTCCAATCATTTATACATGTGGGTCAGCTAACATACATGTAAGTTCATCAGAATGCTTTGCTCAGCCGTGGAGGCATGATTTCGATGAAATCATATCTCAATGGTTGAGCAAATAAATCTATCAAAAGCCAATTCCGATTCGATCGACTGTCAGTGGTGTTACAAAACACAATTTGTAGCGGTATTTCGGAATACCGAAACACACAATGGTCACTGACACACCCACAAGCCAATCACAGGGACAATTAATGCAGGACAAGAGTTGCAACAATTACAGAAATACTTCCATCAATAGTCCAATCGTTTATACACGTGGGTCAGCTAACTTAAGTTCATCAGAATGCTTTGTTCAGCCGTGGAGATATGATTTCGATGAAATCATATCTCAACAGATGAGCAAATAAATCTATCAAAAGCCAATTCCGATTCGATCGAACATCAGTTGTGTTACAAAACACAATTTGTAGGCATATTTCGGAATACCGAAACACACACAATGGTCACTTACTTGGTTTAGTCCTTGTGAGTCGGATCAATTCTCAGCCTGCCACGGATCAGTATGTCTGACAAACCGTGAAAATCTCCCATTTCGCTGCTTATCAGCATACCCTCACACAACACTGTCAAAGTTATCCATCCATTAGCCACAAATAGAATATTTCATTTTTGACCATCTAACTCACGGGCCCCGACAAGAATTTATTCCGGCTAGAAACTTACGTCCTGCCAACTCGGCGAATCCCTGGTATCTGACCAAAAACATCAACCAATTCTCTCTCTCATTGATTCAAACTGCACAAACAAACCAAGAAATTGCACAGCCACTAACCTCTCATGATTGTCAACTCATTCTTTCCATTGTTACAATTTCATGCGACAAGTGTTACCTTTTTAATTAAACCATCGACACACTCCAAGTGTCATATAACAATTTCAGATAAAATAACATGTTAACCCTCAGGACCGTAGAGAGTAAGGGCAATTTCCCAAATTGTCACATTACCCCCAACCCAAGGGCTAACGTCCTCATTTTTAAGATGGTACCATATGCCCAATTAAAAGCTACTTTTCATCCTCCCCCCTAAAAAATAAAAAATAACATATATATACTTTTTACAACCCAAAAAACGAGTTCGATAAAAAAAAAATTTTCGAATATGATCTGCATAAAATTTTTCTTTATATATAAATGTTGTTCTTTCTTCCTTTCTTTTTTTTTCTTTTTCCGTCACATATATGATATTATGATGTACTAAGAGTGAGGCATGCCCATAAATTACTACTAAGGGAAAAAAAATATAACCCCAATATATAAAAATTCCAAGGATACCATAAAGAATCTACCGACCAGTTCCCAGAATCCTAGAAACTGCTATGAGCCACGATCAATGACATGCCCATAGAGGTGTTATAGCCAGATTGGACACCATACAGGATCACCAAGAACCCCAATATTAATTTAATATTTCGATATCATAATCAATAGGCCACCCGAACTCATTAACATTACTAACAGTCATCTTACATATACAACACCCATGGGACGGAATCCAAGTTGTAATTTCTTTATAAATTTGGAATATTTTTCGTTGAATCCTATCCCAAAAATTCTTCTGGGCCATAGGTCGCAGATGCACCCCATCCAGTAGAAAATGGTGCGCACAGACCTGTCGGTGATGCAGGTGCAAAACATCGGCATCACCCACAATCTTAAGCACATCATTAATAGCTATTCTTCGAAATTCATAAATTTCATGGGATACATTTCAAGTCTTTACTCTTGGAAAGATACTACATAATATAATCTTTTCCACCCCAGCATCCTTCTATTTCTCCAAAAATGCCTTAAGCCCCCACAAAAATTCACCCATGGAGAAATTGACATGATCCAAATCGTTTCCTCCGATTTGCAATACACCCATTTAACATTTTCGATTCTAACGTTCTGTATATCTCTCAACACACCACCCGGTATTCCAATAAATTGTACCCCATCCAAAGGTATACTTAAGTTCCACCATGTGTACAAACGCAAAAACCGACACAATCGTGCCACAAAACTATAACCTAATACAACACCTTCCATTGTACATTCCACAAAAAGAATCCTCTGCAAACCTATGTTTTGACTAATGTCATCAATACTAACAGTACCAAATTTTCACTGTTCTTAGTAATACGTTGTCAAAATCATCTTCACTGTTCATGGAAACCACAACAATTCAATGACACAAGTCCATCACTTTTTACCATTCCCAAGAACAAGGTAAGGTATACTGTTCCCGGCTGCCATAACAATTCAATGACACCAATTCATCACTTTTCACCGTACGCCAATACAAGATAAGGTGTACTGTCCATGGTGGTCATAACATTTCAATGACACAAGTTCATCACTTTTCACCATACGCGAGTACAAGATAAGGTATACTGCCCATGGCGGTCATAACAATTCAGTGACACAAGTTCATCACTTTTCACCGTACTCGAGTACAAGATAAGGTATAGTGTTCCCAGGGGCCATAACAATTCAATGACACCAGTTCATCACTTTTCATTGTACGCCAGTACAAGATAAGGTATACCGTCCATGACGGTCATAACAATTCAATGACACCAATTCATCACTTTTCACCGTATGCCAGTACAAGATAAGGTATACTGTCCATGGCATTCATAACAATTTAATGACACTTCTTCTTCACCAACTCTTCAGCAACCGGGACCTCCTCATCCCATGACCTTGGCACCATGTTCCATCATTATCTTGGATCAGTGTAGAAATAAAAAAAAAAAAAATATGTATGTATTACGATATCTTACAAATCACACCTTTCTACCCCCCTAAAACAGTTCACAATCCACAAAATAAATCAATATATATCACAGAGGAATGATAACTGTTCAGTCATAGAATAAATATTCTACTATTGAATTATGAAACAAATTTTTGGGAAGTGGAGCAAAAACCAAAATCTGAAGTTGTGAATTTTGACAAACCTACATATTTACCACAGACACATAGCAAATGAAAAGTTACATACTTGTGCTGGCCAGCACATAATTCTAACGAAACCCCATCTTACTCTAACAACTTCTAACACCACCCATCGAACACAAACGTACTTTACCCCCACCCGACCCACAGACGTGCCATGTAAGTTTAGGCAAAATAAACAACACGATAGGAGATCACTCCTCAACCCAATTAATCCATAATTTGAATGGGACCCCTGATCACGAGCATTTAAGGGGACAATCCCCAAGGGTTGCATATCCTGAGAATATTTCCAGCATTATTGTTCACATCACAACATTTTTACAATTAAAATACAGTTCTGCTGGTTAAGGTGTACTTCGAATTCCCCCACAACAAATTCCTATATATTAAACACCAATTTGTTAAAATATCCATTAATTCTCTGATCCATTATGTTCTCCCCCATGCGACCCTTGAAGATAAAAAAAAAACAAAGGAAAAACAATGCCAAACGTAGCGACCCCCCCCACCAATGTAAGGATCAACCAACTGTTTCAATCTTTGGACATTCAAAACCAAACCTTCTGGTTTATTAGCATCTGTGCAATACCACTTGATCAACCATCCACCCTCCAATGAAGGTCATAAGACAACCCTTACATTGTCCTATGTGGATAATCTTAAAGCCACCACACAGGTTCCTTTCAAGATACAATTATCCCACTATGCTGTCAAGAAACACAACCCCTATCTTACCTCGGCATTTCCATTACAAGTTTATCTCCCATGCTCGTGAACCAGAGCCCCGAAACAACTATTCATTTAACATAATTCTTATAAATAAACAATTATCTGAATTAAAATCTTGGCCAGCTAAATTTTTAAATTCCGCAATTGTCCTGTCACGACCCGAAAGAGCCTTCCAAACGGAAGCTCTGCCCAGTCATGACAAAGCAATGCTTAATTTACTTCCATTCGTTAAATAATATAACAGTCAAAATTTGTCAGCAGTATCATTCCTCGTGAGAGAAAAAAAACAAACTATACATCTCCAATGATCAGTGGAGATCGTATTCGGCGGGATTCATTCAACAGGAACGCCAAACTCTCCATCCCTGTTGGGTACAGAGATCGCCCAAGCCGGCAGGACTTAAGCTGGAACTGGGACCTCCCTGAGCCAGTTGGTCAAAATCTTCCCCATTATCAGAAAATGCATGACTAGGTAAGTTGCCTGGAGATTCCATGACCACAGGGTCCATTGTTTCTTTTCGGCGTAGAAAACATTTTTTTTAAATCTATTAAAATGAACTACTTGACACCGACCTCCTAATTCCCGACAAATTACGTAATTTGCATCAGAAAGTCGTTGTTTTACAACAAAAGGTCCATACCAATATTTTTCAAATTTCGAGGTATGTCCTCGTTTCAGTTTAGGAATATATAACCACACCCTATCTCCATCTACGTAGGGCTTTCCATGAACCCTACGATCGTACAACCTCTTTCGTACCCTGATAGCAGCCTCACATTTCTTGCTTACGAATTGAAAAAATATCAGCCATACGACTTTCCAAATCCCTAACGTATTGCACTGGACTCAAATCTTTATCCGGTAAATTACCCGCTATAAATTCCATAGGCAATCAAACTTCTTTTCCAAATACAATCATATTAGGAGTAAGACCTGTAGTCTCATGAACAGCACTTCGATAAGCCATCATAACAAAAGGTAAAAAATATTCCCAATCATTATGATTATCTTCCACAAAACATGCCAACATAGATATTAACGTCCTATGAAATCTTTCTACCTGTCCTTCTGACTGGGGGTGATAAGGTGTGGTCCTAGTTTTGGAAATCTCAAAACATTTACAAATTTCTAAAAACAATTCCCGACTCAAAATTTGACCCTTGATCTGAGTGAATAAATTTAGGCATGCCAAACTTAGATATCCACTCTTTAACTATTATTTCCCCAACAGTACGAGCATGTTGATTTGGCATGGCATGAGCTTTGGTCCATTTCGAAAAATAATCCAAAATGACCAAAATATATATATTACCATTAACAGATTCATTAGGTTAGAGCGCAGTCCACTTCTTGGGCTTATTCTAACAGTATAGTCATTACTGATCTCATGAAGGCTGCATATTGGACACAGCCTTCTACATTTACCAAGTTTTACCTGAGAAATTTAGAGTCCATCTCTGGTGACCTTAGATCTTTAGGTCCTCTATCTGTTGCTCAGAATGTCGTCCTTTAATGGTTACAGCTATAGTTATTTATGCAGCCTGTTCCAGCAGTGATGCTGTTCCGCTGCCCTCTTTGTTCTGAGGACATGTACCTCAGAACAAGAGGAAGGGGGTGGGGGTGGGAGGGGGGCGGTTTTTATGCCCCCCGACTTGAGTCAGGTGGCATATAGTGATTGAAGTGTGCATGTGTCCGTCCATGTGTGTGTGTGTGTGTGTGTGTGTCCGAGCCAATAACTCGAAAACTAGGGCCACAGTCATCAAACTTCACACAATTATAAAGGACCATGGGAGGATGTGTCACACACCATAGCCGGGTTCGTACCTTCAAGGTCACACTAAAAATCGGTCAATATTCGTGTCTCAGCCATAACTCAGAAACGAATCGTAGTACAATTGTTAAACTTTCTACAAATGTTAAGGACAGTCAGAAGGTGTGTCGCGTATAATAGTTTCCACCGCATCTGCAAGGTGAAGGTCACAAGGGGAGGTCACAAGGCGGGGGGGGGGGTGGAGCATGTGTTACCTTAGTAACATTCTTCTTGTTTCCCTTATGATCATCTGGCTTTATAGTGAAAAGCAAGGGAAGACCTCCTCCGGTGTCAGTAGTCCTGAGTCGGTGCTGGGATGGTTTTAATGTGTAGCTCGGTGTGAAGCAATAACTATGTCTCATTTATGTACTGTTTTTAAAGTGTAGCTCACTGTGCAGCATTTGTATATGTCACGTGTCAAACCGGCGTTAATATACAATCCTCAGACACTTTTAAATGAGTATAAAGAGTCTCATTCTCTGGACTATCTTTATATATTGTTTTCCTTCACCGAATTAGCATAATGGGTTATGCTGGCATTAAATGGAGAATTATATATTATGTAATACTCAATTACATTATTGGTGTTATGTCTTTCTCATTTCTTGTAAAGGAGAAAGACATATATAATTCCTATCTTCTCCTATTCTCCTGTAGGAGATATCCTTTACTGAAGTGATTGAGAGATTGGATTTTCCTTTATGTCCTAGGCTCTCCAGCCTTTTTACGATTCAGCTAGTCTGGGCCATTGGTTGTTGTATAAAAATATTATAAATTTTAAGTATTTTGTATATTTTTTATACTTACCAATGGCCCAGATGGATATGGCCCTACCGTGAGTGGGCACTCATACCTCCCTGCTGTTTACAACATTTAACAGGCAATTATACCTTCCTGGCTATTGCGCATGCACAGATCTGAAAAGTATGGAGGACCAGATAGGACATTATTTTTTCGGTTTTCCATGCAAATTTTGTAGATTGCAGGGCAAAATTTGTGTTTGGCCCTGGATTATTTTTGAGTTAGCACCAGCTAGTCTGGGCCATTGGTAAGTATAAAAAATATACAAATTACTTAAAATGTATAATTTTCTACTTGCAGTCTCATTTTAGTACTACCCGCGACTTTTACTTGAGGAAATTTTTATGGTTGGCATA
Organism: Pictodentalium vernedei; assembly: GCA_031216915.1. NCBI lineage: Eukaryota > Metazoa > Mollusca > Scaphopoda > Dentaliida > Dentaliidae > Pictodentalium > Pictodentalium vernedei. The sequence continues at coordinate 340,898,815 of CM062296.1, read as the reverse complement.
ATTGTTTAGCGTTCCTCCAGGTATGATAATAGCCCACCATGTTAGTACCGTACCGACACCTGGTCTCGTCCTACTGGTAACATTGATGTCTACTGATTAGTCCTGCTGGTTGCTTATATAACAATAAGATGATTTTCAAAGGTGTGATGGTTCATTATTGATCCATCTGAAGTGATTAACAGCCCGAGATCTTCATCTTAGGATGCTGTTAATCATTTCTGGTGGGCTGCTAATAGAACTGTAATACCTGAGAAAGTTGTGTGATTACTATTATCACCACTATTGGGAGAGGACATTCAAGTCGCTTCAAAATAACTTCCAGTGGTTTAATCAAATTCGAGAATTATTCAACATACTTGTCCTTTAATCAAGAAATATACTGACATTTTGGTGTAAATAGAAAATAAACTATTAAGTTAAGAGTTTGAATATTCATGAGTTGTCACCATTTACATTTTGAATTTTTTTGAAAACCAAGTACGAAATAACTGAAGCAAAAAATCCAGCATCTGAGTTTGGCAGCTTAAAAAACAGAATGATACATATCTATACTGACCTTTTATCATTGTTTGGCACCTTTTGATCCAGTAGATAGGTCTTAATTGGCGTAATCAACACAAATAACTGCTGTGAGATTTGTTTACCTTGCACAGCATCTGAAGTTACAAAGTGGAAAACAGAAGTTTGGTCACGTGCCGTGTTGGGTCACCAGGTCCTAATGGAAAGGAGATATCATCAGTGCCCCAGCACATCACATGATGACCTGAGTATTCATCATGTATTAATACCCAAGATGTTAGCAATAATGACCTTAGGAACTCCGACTGAAGTGGTAATAATAAACAATAACTCCATTCAAATCCTGTTTTTGTATGACGTTTTAATATTTTTATTATCAATTACAAGTTCTGTTTTTAAGAAAAGTCTTCAGTAACTTCTTAACAACTGAATATTTTTTTTATGAAACTTTATAACTATGTATTAACAAAAGACAGCATTACATAATGCCTGAATTCTGACTCTTTATGGAACATAAAAAACTCAACACAACTAAACCATGTTTGATATTTTGCTTAAGTTGCCAAAAACATAGATCAAGTTCTATTTTGATGTTTTTTTTTCATGAAGCTATTGCCTTTGATTTACAAGGAAACGATTCTTGCTTCTTCCATTATTATAAGGAGCATTTATTTATTTATTGGTGTTTGAGGTCACATACTTATGCACGATGGCTAATCGTGACTGTGACAGTTTTACGGGTGGTGGAAGCTGGAATACCCAGAGAGAACCACCGAGCATCGGCGGGCAACTGTCAGCTCCTCAACATTCCAGGCTTGTCATTTTGAAAATTGCAGGAGGGCCATTATGGTTCACCTCAAATCACCACAGGAGGACCATTTTGGCTTCGCCTAAAATGACCCAAGGAGGGCCTTTTATGGTTTGTGGGGACCATTTTGTTTCATCCTGCTGGGAAGACAACTAATATCATTTTATGGTTTGTGTAATTATGATGTATGTCATCACGTAATGTATAGATGCAGACTTGAATATTTGGATGCAAGATACCAGGTTACCCATGACATTCACTAACAGTGAGTGCATCCAAATAACCAAGCCTGTATGTATACATTACATGATGACTGTACAAGCCAATGCACTGTGCTCACCGCCAGATGCCGATGACTTGGGGCCAATCAATCAGATTTGGGGGACGAGTCGTCCCGCCTTTGATTTTGGGACAAAACATCAGGCGAATCATCAGGGGTCGAACTGGCTTGGGGATGATACGTTCCATAATCACACGTGACATGAGAGTTGTCACAATCTGATGTACAATGTAATAGATAATTACAACTTTGGAAATGGCAGACCTCTCGTTCATATTTGGAACGTTACTTACTGTATCTGGATGATTGCGCCAATGACACACTACAAACTTCACAAATTGTGCTACCAATCCGCTACCAATCCGCGAAAATTGCCGTTTGAGACGGCAGATTTTGATATGCTTTTGACTGAATTAATAGGCCGCAGAAATCAGTTAGGCGGACGTTTACCGTCCCCGGAATTTTGAACTCAGGCGGGCGACTGTGGCCGGGGCGATCGCCTGCCTCAAAATGACAAGCCTGCATGCTAACTCTGTTCAAGCTCCGCTCAAGCAGGGTTACAGTGGTTGAAGACATATGAACCATCGATGTGCTGTACGCCTTTAGTACACAGCATCATCGTGCCCCATGTAGGCAACCGGGATAAAGTGCCTTGCCCAAGGACACAACACGGGTCGTCCCGGACGGGGATCGAACTAGGGACCTCCAGCATAGAAGTCCAACAGTCTACCACTCAGCCACCGCACTCCCCCGAGGGGCATTTATAGTTTATTAAATTTTGTTTTCAATAAAAAATACAGTTCAAGTTCACTGTTTTCCATAAATGTTGCACTGTTCTAGAGTTTTTCCTCTTGAATTTGTGCAAGATTGTCAATTTTATTGTTTTGAGACGAAATATATAAAGTTTACCATTATAAAGGTCAATGGTAAAGCAGGGAAATTGTTAACTAATTGATGCATTTGTTGGGCTGCCTTGTTGGTGAGAATGATATTTGGTGTACAGCATCCTCAGAGGGCCAGATTAATGTTTGTTCAAATCAAGAACCTACCAATGAAGCCGCTAGTCATTTTAACTCGTACAACTTTAGTAGTCGGTATTTTGTTGAAATCGGTAATTTTCTTTTCATATCAGTTCATTTGAAGTATTTGTAATGCAATTTCCGTATGTGAACTTGAGATGATTGGTAGCGCTTGTTCTCTCAAACCACTGCCCCAGTTAATGTAAAAACAAGAGAAAGTAAATACAAGTAATACACAAGTAATTATTTGAAAAAAAAAACTTAACTCTCTGTTTGCTGCTGATGGATATTCCTTCCTGCAGGAAATCTCTTGCTTTTAAAATAAGTCAAATTTGAGGATATTTATTTTAACCGAATTGTCCTCTGTAAGTTGTAGAAACGGGAGTGCGGCGGCTCAGTAGGTAGAGATGCAGACTTCAAGCCGAGAGGTCCTTGGTTCGAATGTCACCTGTGGCAACCATGTTGTGTCCTTAACACACCATCCCAATTGCCCATGTTGAGAGCTCCGTGGCATTGTGTACTAAGGCGTACCGCACGTCGATGCTGCACTTGTCTTCAACTAATGCTAGCCCTGCTTGTGTGCAGTTAGTATGTTAGGGAGTCTGACACTTGCTCACCATTGCTTGGAGGAGGTTCTATCTGGCTTCCTCCTAAGGCGTACTACACGTCGATGGTGCACTTGTCTTCAACCAATGCTAACCCTGCTTGTGTGGAGTTAGTATGTTAGGGAGTCTGACAGTTGCTCGCTGTTGCTTGGTGGTTCTATCTGGCTTCCTCCACCCGTAAAACTGTCCGACATGAGATGACCCTGGCTGTTGAAAGTATCATTAAACCCCAATAAATAAAAAAGTTGTATAAACTTTTTAACCAACTATTTTTTGTATCAAATGTTCATGAATTTTTCTCCACTGTGTGGGTGATTTAGTGATAATACACTCTCCATGTACTGCACATGGGCTCCCCTGTGCTGGTGTGGAAATTGTACATACTTATCCACAGAATGTGAAAAGTGATCAACCCAAATTAATATAAACTTTTTAACCAACGATTTCTTGTATCAAATGTTCATGAATTTTTCATTAAATCTGGTCATGGCTGCTTCACAGGACCTTTGCTTGTGCTTGGTGTGCTTTGCAACAAATTTGCAATTATTGCTTGGGTGAACTCTCCACTCTGTGGGTGTTTTAGTGATAATACACTCTCCATGTACTGCACATGGGTTCCCCTGTGCTGGTGTGGAAATTGTACATATTTATCCATAGATGTGAAAAGTGACCAACATGTAAAGCCCAAATTAATAAATGAATACATTTTCAAGTGAGACCTTCTTTTTTTAAGCAGCAAGGCCAGTCTCAGTTCGAAGAAAAATGGCCTTCTATGAGACCAACAGTTTTGAAACTATTGAGACAAGAAGCAGTTACACGGGCAGAATGGCAAGACCTGTTTTGGTAAGTATGGTAGGAAAAGAGAGGACGTTGTTTATCTTCTAGGTAGGGGGGGGGGGGGGGGGGGATAGTGTAGTACAGTAGTACAATTGTAAGCTGATTTGAACCAAATTTGGTAACCCGGAGGTCCATTGGCAGAAACATTGCCTGTGTTTGCTATGAGTAACCAGGAGAACCTGCCATGCTTTGGATGCTATTCGATATGGCAATTGCACGCAATTAAGCCTAGATAAGTGCACAGTTCGTGACAGGACTTCTAGTTGTAACTGTATGTATCAGGGCTTCTTTTAACACTGTTGGTAATGGGAAAATGGGAAAAATACTGAACAATCTTCTTGTGAACTACTACTGGCTGCAGTGTTTTGATGATATTTGATATACAACCTCCTCTAATGGTGTGGATTAAATGTTCAAATAAAGTTCCTTGGGCAATATTTGGGCACGTCCTGGGAGGGACAAAAATTATGGCCCAGCTCCAAATTAAAATTTTTAGCTTAACCTGACAAAGTCAATATAAACTATTGTCATCAGGCATATGGAAGTCTGTGAGTCTGTTCACATTTTCTTTAGCACAGGCTACACCCAGTAGTTCTTGTCCTATCATAGCAAAATTTCATATGCCTGTTCTAGGTGATGTCTAGATGAGAACGTCCCATTTTGTTCGCAAAACCTGAAAGCCTTTAGCACAGTCTACAGGTCTTATTTATGAAGGGATTCCTTTGTAACTTGGTAGGATGACTCTGTATAATGTCCAGATGAGGATGTCCTTTTTTTAGTCGGGTTCTGTCAGCCATGACGGCCACAGGGGCATGTTACTTAGATTCCTTTAGTACAGCCTACAGGTTGCATTTATGAAGGGATTTCATTGTAAATTGGTAGGATGATTCGTATAATGTCTAGATGAGAACACCTATTATGAGCCATAATTTAATGCCAGAATAGGTCAACCGCACAGGTATGTGACCTAGATTTGTTTAGCACAGTCCATGCATCATATGTGTGAAGTGATTTCATAATTCATTGTGACTTGGTTGGATAACTCGGTATGATGTCTTGAGGAGACACAATTTTGGTCACAATTGGTCCGCCGCTTGGGCACTTGACCTAGATTCCTTTAGCACTGTCTACAGGTTGTTTTTATGAAGGGATTTCATTGTAACTTGGTAGGATAACTCGATATGATATCTAGATGAGACCATCGTATTTAGGTTGCGATCGGTCAACCCCGACCGCTGGACTGGCCAATGAATAGATTCCTTTAGCAAAGTCTATGAGTCATATTTATGAAGGGATTTCATTGTAACTTAGTAGGATGACTCGTTTTGGAATGATTTTACTATAACTTGGTAACTTCGGTTGACATACGTTAACTGTGAAGGCCAATTCAACCCAGGTCTAAATTCTTTAGTACAGTCTACACCTCAAATTATTCTTGTTGAAAATTTTTCTTGAGAACTGCCCACCAGAATCTTTAGATATTTCATATACAACATCCGTAAAGGGGTCCGATTCAGATTTGTGTAAATCAAACCCTCTGGTAACAGGTTGGTTGTTAGGCTCCCTATAGACGCCTGAATTTTAAATAGTGCAATTTGAGTAAAAAAAAATTTAAAATCTTTTTTCAGATCCATCAGTCAGAATCATTTGAATACAGCATTCTTATGAAGGGTGGGGTGTTCAGATTTATTTCCTGGGTTCATATTTAGGCTCCTTATTGGCACCAACAATTTATTTCAGTGCTATCTCCCTGTGGGAACCCCAAGAACTGAAGCACTTCTTGTTTACTGTGGTGAACAAGCTCTGTTTTACAGTTAAAACTAGAAATCCTGTCCCGTATTCTGCACTAATATGAAATAATAGCGTGTTAGGTTAGCACAGCAAATCACCAAAGAATCACATCTGATGCATGGTGGTGTATTGTGATTTCTGCAGAATTGTAACTCGCGACGGCTGATTGATATTCAGTACTTGTAACAGGCAATCAACAGTAATTAAGTCACACCTCCTACTGACATAAGGTGCCAATTAAATACTAGAATGCAGATACTCAGAGGACGAGATGATGTTCATTCATCTGTTTTCCCCTTTTATCAATTCATTTTGTGACAATACAAGAAGTATTTAAAAACGTGTATTGCGTGATTTTCGTTTTCGAAGATTGATGAGAAGAACATGCAGGTTGATTCAAGACTGCTAAACCTTGAGAAGGCAGAAGTAATGACGTTTTCATTTTGAGAATTTTTAACCTTCTATCAATCGCAGACGTTCTTCTGAAGGAACTATGGGAAAGGCAATGGTGGTTGGAAACAAAGAACGCTCTCCACAGAATACTGAACCTGACTTTGTACCGAAAGTGCTGCGAGCGAATTACGAATTCGGAATGCTCCGCTATTTATTAAGAAAGTTTCAATTTCAAGAGATAGTTGGTGTTCTGTTAAAAAATATTCATTTTGGTGAAAGCTGAACAAGAAATTAATTATTCACAGGGAATTTTAAAAGTCAGATCAACAAAAAGACGCCCCCTTCCCTCCCCACACCCCCTTTCATCAGCAGAACCATCAAGTCCTCATGCATCCGTATCCCTACATAGAGAGAAGTATGGGTAACAAACTGCCAATTCCTCAGACACTACAACTCTTCCTCCCCACACTAGCTTCGTTTTTTTAAGTAAAAGGTAAAAAAAGTATTCTCAAGTTCTGCTGGTGGCCAGTGTCACCTTTGATCAATGAGAGTTAAACAGGTTTAACGTTATTAATTATAAAGGAATGTTGTATAAAACACGTCGATGCGTAATTATTTTATCCATCATGGCTGCTTGTGTGAGTTTGTGTGTGGGGGGGGGGGGGGGGGGGAGGGGGGGGGCAAAATGTTATGACTGGAAAAATTGACTCCCCTCTCCACCAACACGCATTTCCATCACTTCGTGGTTCGGTGGGCATGCTGTATCAACAATTTATGATTGATAAGGGTGGGCCTACCCTTCACAACACTTTTTCTGGGACCTACATTCCTACTCTTCCACATGTGGTCAGTTAATTTTGGCCTATTATTCACAGTACGGCATTTTTAAATTTCTCTCAAATACAGGCAATAGCAAGAGAATATTAAACAAGTGACATACATATATGTCTTTCTAAAAGAAAATAGAATAAACTGTCTGATTTTATTCTATTTTCTTTTAGAACGATATTCATGAAACCTTTCAAACAATCGTCAATGTTTAAAGGAGTGTTAAAAAAGAAGAGGCAACTGAAAGTTGTCTGCATGCTCATGCTAGAAATCAGTTAAAAATCATTTTTTCATTTTCTGTGTGACGTGGTTACTTGATGGGTTAATATGTCATGGGGAAGCATTTCCAAATGACTGAGAACAATCAAAAGCATATAACAACTATTTATTCATGAAAAATATCTGAAAGAACGTTTTAGAAAACTTAGTGAGCATGAACATTGTGGACAACTTTTTCGTCCACATAATGACACGTGGTTTGAGAAGTTGCTACATCCTCTCTCAGTTTCGAACCACAGACGACTCGACCCATCGTTCATGTGAACTTAACATTATCAGACACCGTGAACGACTGTACTTTTGATTGTGGATGTCATGTGACCTGTTTAAAATCCATCCACGGTACATGGTGGATGCTTTTGTACAGAAACACCAACAAAGTGGAATTTCCACGCAAACTGGATTGTGTTATGTGAAAGAAACATTCTCAACTTCAAGTGAGTTTCGAACCACTATAAAAAGCCCAATCCACTGAACCATACTGTGTGTTCCTTGTGCTTGCTTTGTCACAGAAACTGAGTATATCATTTGGGTGGATATTCTACCCCTGGAGTGATTTGCAGACGCCCCAGTTATATGATAGGGAGTTCTTTGAAGAATAGTCATCGAGCGAGTAGACGAGTATAAGTGGAGAACTTTTCCTTGAGTTGAAATTTGCAAGACTTCAGTGAGTCGGATATCCCAAATGGTGGGTGGCCGTGGGGATGGGAATTTTATAGACTCATTCCACAAAAGTCCCTGTATAAGCCTTCTAGCTTTCTGTCTGATCCACTGTCAACTATATTGTACTTTGTATCTCTTGAAAATGTTGAATAAATGTTTAAACTTAGACCCTGTCATATCTCTAACATAGGCGTACAGTTCATTTAGAGTGGACTGTCATGAAATCACCTGCACGGTGAAGTTTTTACCCCACATACTTGTCACATACAAATCACCAAAGAATCGCATCTGATGCATGGTGGTGTATTGTGATTTCTGCAGAATTGTAACTCGCGACGGCTGATTGATATTCAGTACTTGTAACAGGCAATCAACAGTAATTAAGTCACACCTCCTACTGACATAAGGTGCCAATTAAATACTAGAATGCAGATACTCAGAGGACGAGATGATGTTCATTCATCTGTTTTCCCCTTTTATCAATTCATTTTGTGACAATACAAGAAGTATTTAAAAACGTGTATTGCGTGATTTTCGTTTTCGAAGATTGATGAGAAGAACATGCAGGTTGATTCAAGACTGCTAAACCTTGAGAAGGCAGAAGTAATGACGTTTTCATTTTGAGAATTTTTAACCTTCTATCAATCGCAGACGTTCTTCTGAAGGAACTATGGGAAAGGCAATGGTGGTTGGAAACAAAGAACGCTCTCCACAGAATACTGAACCTGACTTTGTACCGAAAGTGCTGCGAGCGAATTACGAATTCAGAATGCTCCGCTATTTATTAAGAAAGTTTCAATTTCAAGAGATAGTTGGTGTTCTGTTAAAAAATATTCATTTTGGTGAAAGCTGAACAAGAAATTAATTATTCACAGGGAATTTTAAAAGTCAGATCAACAAAAAGACGCCCCCTTCCCTCCCCACACCCCCTTTCATCAGCAGAACCATCAAGTCCTCATGCATCCGTATCCCTACATAGAGAGAAGTATGGGTAACAAACTGCCAATTCCTCAGACACTACAACTCTTCCTCCCCACACTAGCTTCGTTTTTTTAAGTAAAAGGTAAAAAAAGTATTCTCAAGTTCTGCTGGTGGCCAGTGTCACCTTTGATCAATGAGAGTTAAACAGGTTTAACGTTATTAATTATAAAGGAATGTTGTATAAAACACGTCGATGCGTAATTATTTTATCCATCATGGCTGCTTGTGTGAGTTTGTGTGTGTGGGGGGGGGGGGGGGGGGGGGGGGAGGGGGGGGCAAAATGTTATGACTGGAAAAATTGACTCCCCTCTCCACCAACACGCATTTCCATCACTTCGTGGTTCGGTGGGCATGCTGTATCAACAATTTATGATTGATAAGGGTGGGCCTACCCTTCACAACACTTTTTCTGGGACCTACATTCCTACTCTTCCACATGTGGTCAGTTAATTTTGGCCTATTATTCACAGTACGGCATTTTTAAATTTCTCTCAAATACAGGCAATAGCAAGAGAATATTAAACAAGTGACATACATATATGTCTTTCTAAAAGAAAATAGAATAAACTGTCTGATTTTATTCTATTTTCTTTTAGAACGATATTCATGAAACCTTTCAAACAATCGTCAATGTTTAAAGGAGTGTTAAAAAAGAAGAGGCAACTGAAAGTTGTCTGCATGCTCATGCTAGAAATCAGTTAAAAATCATTTTTTCATTTTCTGTGTGACGTGGTTACTTGATGGGTTAATATGTCATGGGGAAGCATTTCCAAATGACTGAGAACAATCAAAAGCATATAACAACTATTTATTCATGAAAAATATCTGAAAGAACGTTTTAGAAAACTTAGTGAGCATGAACATTGTGGACAACTTTTTCGTCCACATAATGACACGTGGTTTGAGAAGTTGCTACATCCTCTCTCAGTTTCGAACCACAGACGACTCGACCCATCGTTCATGTGAACTTAACATTATCAGACACCGTGAACGACTGTACTTTTGATTGTGGATGTCATGTGACCTGTTTAAAATCCATCCACGGTACATGGTGGATGCTTTTGTACAGAAACACCAACAAAGTGGAATTTCCACGCAAACTGGATTGTGTTATGTGAAAGAAACATTCTCAACTTCAAGTGAGTTTCGAACCACTATAAAAAGCCCAATCCACTGAACCATACTGTGTGTTCCTTGTGCTTGCTTTGTCACAGAAACTGAGTATATCATTTGGGTGGATATTCTACCCCTGGAGTGATTTGCAGACGCCCCAGTTATATGATAGGGAGTTCTTTGAAGAATAGTCATCGAGCGAGTAGACGAGTATAAGTGGAGAACTTTTCCTTGAGTTGAAATTTGCAAGACTTCAGTGAGTCGGATATCCCAAATGGTGGGTGGCCGTGGGGATGGGAATTTTATAGACTCATTCCACAAAAGTCCCTGTATAAGCCTTCTAGCTTTCTGTCTGATCCACTGTCAACTATATTGTACTTTGTATCTCTTGAAAATGTTGAATAAATGTTTAAACTTAGACCCTGTCATATCTCTAACATAGGCGTACAGTTCATTTAGAGTGGACTGTCATGAAATCACCTGCACGGTGAAGTTTTTACCCCACATACTTGAAAGTTGATGCAAAAACGTTTAGTCCTCAAGCCGTCCTGAAACAGGCTGCTGTGTGTTTTCCCTTGTTCATTTGTCCTTGTGGTACATACTTGTTTCTCCAACGAACTGTGGATGTAGGTCGACACGTAAGCTCAACTTATTGTACTTTCACTTCTGGGAGAGAGGGTTTGTCAGATTTTAATTTTCATAAATTGTCACCAGACCGTTGTTCCTTTGAATATTCTACTTTCTTGCTCGTCATTTATGGAACAAATATGATTATTATTTATTGATGCTGAAGGCTACATCAACAGCTTGGGCTATATTGTGGCAACGGTCACATATGTGGCGTAAAGTACCAATAAATATGGTTGATGATCGCTATTCTTCTCGATGTAAACATACTGGGAGCAGTATATGTAGACTCATCCGGCCTAAACAGAGAAGATTTTTCTCTATTTGCAGCAGTTTTTCAGGTAGCAATCAGTAATGTTGGCAATCACCATTTGTGCGTTTTTTGACAGTAGAAGGTGTGAATAAGCTTTGAAAACAGTCCTGTCAATATAAAAGCTCTCATTAGGAAATGGATTACTTAACCACAATTTGGTGTAAAATTTGGGATAAAAAATTAAAATAAAAAACCAACTCATTTTTTTCCGGCTGCTTTATTTGTTTACAGGGATGGGAATTCATGCCCCAACTGCTGAAATTTTATAGAAATTAAGTACTTCTAAACCAACAGGTTCACTCTGTGTTCTTAGATTTTAAAAAAAAAAAACCCTGATTTTTACAAATTTATTTTGAAAATAAGGTAATTTTCACAAATTTTAGCGAATTTTGTTGCTTGCCATTCTCAGCCCAGTTGTTTACTGATAATTTTATAAGATACGCTGAGCTCACGGTGACGACAAGACTGTTTGGAAAAGTTGAAGAGCAAACTGATACAAGTTAAAGAAATCAGAGTTACGAAAACTCATTTTGCTTCAGAAGGATGTGTCCCAAAGTGCCTGATAGTACTGTTATGAACAGATCTCCTGGAAAGATAAGCAGTATGCCTGGTAATAGAAATTGGAAAGGAGGGTGAGGGGGTGAGGGTGGGGGGTGGGGGGGTGGGGTGTTTTTAAAGTCCTGTAGGCCTATGGCCTATTTTTAACCACACTGCACTTGAAAAAGGGGGGGGGGGGGGGGGGGGTTGTTTTTCAATCAACATTAAAAATTTTTTGTTTATTTAACCCTCAGGATAATACGAACATACTCGGCATTTGCCAAAACTAGAACCCCCACCCCTCCTTTGCCTCAAAAACCCAACTCGTGACCACTCAGTCTTGTTTTCAAAATCTTGTGGGGGGGGGGGGGGGGGGGAGTGGGGTTGACGGTCCAAATATTCGGAGACGGTTTGACTCGGGGATGGGCGGGGTGAAATTGTTTGCCAACCTTATGGCCTGGCCGCTGAAGGTCGCTTTGGGTCAAATAGCAGGGACTGTTCGGATCAAAATGGGAGGGGGTCAATTTGGCTAGGGGACGCTCTGAGCGATTCCAGTCGTACTGAATAGCGTGTCGCGGTCCACTGTGTTTGTTATTATTATACCCCCGCTTCGAAGAAGTGGGGGCTATATAGGAATCGCCCTGTACGTCCGTACGTCCGTCCGTCCGTCCGTCCGTACGTCCGTCCGTACGTCTTTCCGGACATGAAATTCTTGTGTGCGCAACTCCTCCTACATTTATCAATCAATTTGGACAAAACTTTTCAGACATCATCACTACTAAGTGAACATGCGCATATTCCAAGATTTTTGATCTGCGACAATTTTAACCAGGTTTTCTCCCTTTGACTTAGATTTATTGTGTCTTTCCATCCGAACAAATTCTTGTGTGCGCAACTCCTCCTACATTAATGAACCGATTTTGATGAAACCTTTCAAACATCATCTCTACTAAGTGAACATGTGCATATTCCAAACTTTTTAATCTGCGACAATTTTAACCAGGTTATCTCTCTTGAACTTTGATTTAATATGGGTTTCTACATGAAATTCTTGTGTGCGCAACTCCTCCTACATTTATCTATCAATTTGGACAAAACTTTTCAGACATCATCACTACTAAGTGAACATGCGCATATTCCAAGATTTTTGATCTGTGACAATTTTAACCAGGTTATCTCCCTTTGACTTAGATTTATTATGTCTTTCCGTTCGAACAAATTCTTGTGTGCGCAACTCCTCCTACATTAATGAACCGATTTTGATGAAACCTTTCAAACATCATCTCTACTAAGTGAACATGTGCATATTCCAAACTTTTTGATCTGCGACAATTTTAACCAGGTTATCTCTCTTGAACTTTGATTTAATATGGGTTTCGGCATGAAATTCTTGTGTGCGCAACTCCTCCTACATTTATCAATCAATTTGGACGAAAGTTTACAGACATCATCACTACTAAGTGAACATGCGCATATTCCAAAATTTTTGAGCTGTGGCAATTTTAACTAGGTTATCTCCCTTTAACTTAGATTTATTATGGGTTTCTACCCGAAATTCTTGTGCGTGCAACTCCTCCTACATTTATCAATCAATTTGGACAAAACTTTTCAGACATCATCACTACTAAGTGAACATACGCATATTCCAAGATTTTTGATCTGCAACAATTTTAACCAGGTTATCTCCCTTTGACTTGGATTTATTATGTCTTTCCGTTCGAACAAATTCTTGTGTGCGCAACTCCTCCTACATTAATGAACCGATTTTGATGAAACCTTTCAAACATCATCTCTACTAAGTGAACATGTGCTTATTCCAAACTTTTTGATCTGCGACAATTTTAACCAGGTTATCTCTCTTGAACTTTGATTTAATATGGGTTTCTGCATGAAATTCTTGTGTGCGCAACTCCTCCTACATTTATCAATCAATTTGGACAAAAGTTTACAGACATAATCACTACTAAGTAAACATGCGCATATTCCAAAATTTTTGAGCTGTGGCAATTTTAACTAGGTTATCTCCCTTTAACTTAGATTTATTATGGGTTTCTACATGAAATTCTTGTGCGTGCAACTCCTCCTACATTTATCAATCAATTTTGATGAAACCTTTCAAACATTATCACAACTAAGTGAACATACGCATATTCCCAAATTTTTGATCTGCGACAATTTTAACCAGGTTATCTCCCTTTAACTTGGATTTATTATGGGTTTTCAAATGGGATTCTTGTGTGTGCAACTCCTCCTACATTAATGAACCGATTTTGAATACATGTTGCACATTGTAAATGTGTTTTTCCAAATGTAAACCATATATGTGTGGGCTCTTTAAGTATTCAGTGCTGTTCTGTGGAAGGCCACATGCAAATACAAATTTCAACAACAAAAAATGATCTTTATGTATACATTTCCTTATGGCCTTCGCCTACATGATCAGAAGTGCATTCCTCTAAAAACCCAAAGCGGGGGTATTAATCACCTTCAGTGATAGTTCTAGTTGGGTGTAGCTGGTGATATGAACAAGTCCTCAAAAAGGAATGAGGTTTTAAATGATACTGAAAATTTGCTACGAATGGCTATTTAAAAATTCAGTTTGGAGACTGAGCAGTATTATCGGTATTTGGATTTTTTATGATGATTTTACGAACAGATTTATCCATGTTTTCCAAGTCGAACGAAGTCAGATATTAATTGATAAAATGTTGGTGTCAAAACATTTTTTATTAAGACGATTATCCTATTTTGCAGCGACTTTGATTTCACTGTCCGGGCTTCTTGTGAAAATTAAAACTGGTCATTTCGACAATTTTTTTGGCATTTTTTCTTTCATTGTCATCACTAATTTACCAGGCGAACCTGATTCGAAATGATATCGACGGATGTTCGAGTCCAGTTACAAATTTCCTTTCCTAATTATATGTGTCTGAGATCGAAGTTAACGACCTCGTGAATAGCACACTACATTCTGTGTCACATAGCGCAGAAGTTAGAGCATGTTTAACGAGGTTTACTTGACTGTTCTGCACTAGATAGTGCATTAACTAACGAGCGTTTTCTGCACTAAATGTGACAGGACTTCTAGTTTTAACTGTACAGGTAAAATAGGACCCAGTAACCAATGTCTGATGTAGAAGTCTGCTAAAGTGGGCAACATGGGTTTAACCCTTTACCTAACATGAAAAGCAGACAGCACTTGCAAACTTAATTCTTGAATAACTATTTTTTTCATTTTTTTGTCTCAAAAACATAGGTTATGACCCTATAAAACTCACCCAGCAACGACAGAAATTGGGAGGAAGCCTGCAAGTTTCTCTTAGGGAAGCTCGGCGAGGTCTGATAAGATCGTGAGCGGGAGAGCCCTCAGTTTCGCTAAGAGTGGTCTGGCCTTTTCTTATGACGTATGAGTTTATTACTCAGTTTGCTTTTTGTATTATTCATTCAGTTTCCTGGTTACACTTGTAACACTCGGACAAACCGTGGATACAGGCTGTATTCAGATGAGTACATGCTGGATTTCATTGCTCGCATGCATAATATGTGTATTTATTAGGCAGATGCATTATTGAACAGATTATATAAATTCTTGCTCTGCTTATAGAGCTCATGAGAATTTTGGGTCTATTTGGATCAGTTATGGAACTTTTAAATAGGCCGTCTATGCATACGTTCTCAATTTTTGGCATCATTATTCGGAGTAGTATATTCTCTCTCCGAACAGTCATTCCTTGTTACGGACCTAGGAAACAGCGAATTATTTCGGGGACGGTCCGTGACGAGTCTGTTAATCATAGCTTGTTCCATGTTCTAAATCCAGGTTTCTACGAGATACGGTACACATTCTCGTATATTTGCACATTTCATTTGGACTTTTATTATTGGAATTAATCGTACACCTGAACGGGGTCGCCTGGTGGTTGCCTTAGAAGTGTGTTTGCTCTTCAGCTATTTCCATTGGGATTCAATTGGACAAGTGTATGGTTATACACGTTATATCGTGAACCGGTTTTTAGACCTATCGACGTATTCCGACTCCATTATACTTTAGAAGTGTGCGCCGTTAATTACAGAGATCGCCACGATGGCCTTAGCTTCTGAAGTGGCATTAAATTAAGCACCAATAATTAATAATAATTAATAACTGGGTGCCTGTTGGGTGAATATATATTGATTATTTGGTTCCGCTTTCACTGATTCCAGAGCACTTCCCTCTTTGTTTTGAAGAATATTCCTTCCAAAAAAAAGGTGGGGGGGGGGGGGGGGGGGGGGAGTGTGTGATATTTTTATACGACAACCAATAGCCCAGACTAGCTGGTGCTAACTCAAAAATTAATCCAGGGCCAAACACAAATTTTGCCCCTCCAATCCCCAAACTTTGTATGCAAAACCGCAAAAATCAAGTCCTGTCTGGTTCTCCATACTTTTTAGATCTGCGCATGCACAGTATCCAGGAAGGTACCGAAATTGGCGCAAACCATCATTCTTTGTTTGGCCCTAAAGTCAGCAACATTCAACTGACATCTGTGCTTTTAAATCTCAGTTTTGAGGATGCTAGACACAAATCAATGGTAAAATTGGTGGATCCAAGGACATTTATTTATTTATTTATTGGTGTTTAAGGTCACATATTTCTGCGATCCAAGGACATAAATGGATGATGGAAGTGAACAACGGTTGTTAGGAACGTTCATGGCTGTAACTTTATAATTTTTATCAAAATTATTTCATGTTTCCCAATTTTGGGACATGTGCCTGATGTCATCATACTTGCTAATGATTTATCCACTGTTTGTTAAGTGTTCCTTCCATATTCTTCCTTGAAGCCCTCCTGTTAGAGTTCCAAGCTTTTTGGCCTTATTTTTATTGAAATGTTTTATTCAGTTTCTTGGGAGTTTAACGTGTATAAAGAATGTTGATTCTGTTTATCCCCATTGTTTCGTCCTCACCCTAGGGGTGTTGGGTCATTTGGGTCATGCATCTTCTATCCGATGTATCGTTTTTTCTTCGTTTGAAGATCTTGCTTTACATCTGGTAGCTTTAAAAATCTGTTACTGACTTTGGGCCTTTTTGTTCTGGGCTTGATGTCTTGTTTCCTGTTTTTTCCTTGACATTGTTTACATTGGCAACGTCCTTAAATATATGTAGTATTTAGTTATTAATGCTGTAGGATTGTTGTAAGATACATTAATTAATGTTCTGGTAGTGTAGCAATAATTTTTGAAATTTTGTCCACACTTAGGCTCTTTCGGGATACCCTTGGGTTCTTCATGTTCCCTTTGGGAACTTGGGCTTTTGTCAAAATTTTTTTGAAAATTTTTTTTAATTTAATTTTTCGATTTTGATTATTATGTATCTGTATCATATATTTGTTGTGGAGTTTGTGGGAGTTCGATCAACTTAGTTTTGATTAATCATGAAAGCTTATTGCTCAAAATGCAAGGCGGGGAAGTCTTCCTCAGATTTACATATGTGTTGCCTTGCTTGTAGTCGATGTACTCCTACGAATTCTTGTCCTACATGTGTTGATTGGGAACCGTCATCGCGCTCTGATGAGCAAACAGAGCAAGCTGCTCTTGAATATTAGGCAAGGGATAAGGCCACTGGGTGGTGGTTTTAATCCTTTGCCAGCAGCTAACTCGACCAGTGAAGCGGTTACTCTGTCTTTGGGACCGTGACACCGGGTATGTCTTGCGGTTGAAGGAAGTATAGTGGGTAGAGCGAGCACCTTAAAAACAAAACAAGCTCACCCAGCGACGATGGAACTAGGGAGAAAACCAGCAAATTTTTTGTCGGGAGGCTCGGCGAGGTCTGAAAAGGCCGTGAGCGGGAGAGGTCCCTCTCTAACCCAGCACCATTTGGGGCCCGATGTTGTTATGAAAAACTTGCACGGGCCGGAGCCTACGTCCACACCTGCTGTTCGGGATGCTCCATCTAGACTGCAGCCGGCCTCGGCTACAGTCAACAGCTTCTTCCTCTACGATCATTACGCACACACGACCGCATCCTAGCTACCGGACTATCCAGCCTGCTGCGCAAAGAAGGAACTACTCTTTTCCTGTGAAGTCGGACCATCCGGTAGCTAAGGAGCCGAGGCCTCGATCATCAGGACGTTCAGAGAAGAGATCCATCTCCGGAATGCCATCCCAGGAGCAGCAAGCGGCTAAGAAACAGAAAACCGCTTCTCCTCAGGCCTCGATGACGGACTTCCTGCTGCAGATTGCGCAGCTGATCGCAGCAAGTGCGGGAGCAGCCTAACTCAGACTCAGAACCTGAGCTGTCGGACGGTGCTGGGTCGGTCCAGTCGTCTGTTCACACAGATGTAATGGACCGAGATTCACAACTGATTCTCTCGGATGGTGAAAGGGATAAGGAAGAGGATTACCCTTCTCTTTCGGAGCAACACATGGTTGCGATGGATTTTATCCATCAATACTACCCTGAGTTTGTTCCACCGAATCAGCAAGCTGCGACAACAAGAGAGAAACCTCTGGTGCCTCTAGACGCAGACTTTATACGGATGAAGGAAGAAGTTCTTTCTTTCCCAGTTTAGTCTAGGCAGGTGTCGCAGGCCTTCAGCCATGTAGACGATGCCATATTTAACCTCTCAGGTGCGTGGAAAAACGGCGGTTTCTTGTCAACATCTTCCATAAATATACCGTTCCTTGGACCACGTTCATTTAAAATGGTTGGAGAAGATGTGCAGAGAGATCCACTGCGTTTGGATGAGCAGGCCGGGGATTTAGATATATCCTTACCTGCATCATTCAGTATTCGCTCAGATGTAAGGGAAACTGCAATTTCATTGAATAGAGCAAATTTGGATACGCAAATCACCTTACCAGAGCTATGGCGCAACGTCTCAACGGGAAGGAATTTGAGGACGTATGTACCTCTCTTAGAATTCTTTCCAGGGCAATCATGTATGCCACGTATAACTCCATCCTGACAGTGGCTAATCTGGAGTTAATTAGACGTGATGCTGCCCTTGTGTCGTCATCACTTATAGATGACAAGGTGAAAAGCTCTATCCAGGTCGATCCGGTCTCTGGAATACTATCTTTGATGACAAGCTTTCATTAGTATACGAACAAGCTACCGAGAAAGCGTCCAGTGCTCTGCTATTGAAGTCGGCATTTCAACAACCCACTTCAGCAGACCGGAGTAAGCGAGGACGTTCCAAATCAAAATCATCAAAAGGGAACTCCTCGCAAGGGTACAAGAAACCGTCATACAATTACTCCAGAGGTCGTCAATATAGCAACTTGGGAAAGGGGCGTAAGTCTGATCGGGACTATCAGTCAGACGCTCCTAAGCCGACGGGGCGAGGATATTCGCAGGGAGGACGTAGTTTCTCCTCACGTAAGCCTCGCAAGTCCTTCAGGTGATGTTCAAGGCCTCTATTGCTTGCCAGTTGGCGGAAGGTTATCAAACTTTGCGAGAAACTGGATAGAACTCACGGAAGATCAGTGGGTGAGAAGTGTAGTCTCAAATGGCTTACGGCTATCATTCCGAGCGAAACCCCCACTAACGAGATGTCCGCGTTGGACAAGTCTTCTGGCGGATCCTTCCAAAAGAGAGTCTCTCCTAGCAGAGGTACAGGCTCTCTTATTAAAGGAAGCAGTAGAGGTCATTGAGAATCAAAATTCTCAGGGTTTTTCCTCGTACCGAAGCCAGACGGCTCGTTCCGACCGGTAATAGACTTGAGCTGGATAAAGAAGCTTATAGTGGCTCCAAAGTTCTATATGGAGACCATTCGGTCGGTAAGAGCGAGCATTCGAGTGAACGACTATGCGACAACCATAAATCTAATGGACACTTACTTTCATGTCCTGGTACATCCGGCATTCAGAAGGTACTTGTGGTTCGCCGTACAAGGGAAGGTTTATCAGTTCAGAGCAATGTGCTTTGGTCTGAACCTGGCTCCCTGGGTATTCACTCGAATAATGAACTCGATAATGTCATACTTCTGAACTCATTCGACTTTGGTAACGTCGGCTTACTTGGATGACATTCTGCAGAGATACGGCAACAGAATTATACTTCAGAACAAGGTTCAGAGTCTGCTTCTATTACTCTGCAGTCTCGGTTTCATCGTAAACAAGAAGAAATCGGATCTAGCTCCATCAAAGTTGTTCACTTACTTTGCAATGAGCTTCGAGACTCACAACAATCTGTTTCGTCTGCCGTTACCCAGAGCGAAATTAGTCAGTTGTTAAGCTCTCTTTTGTGTACACTCAGACGCATTAACAGCGAGGGAATTCATGCGACTGATGGGGCTGTGTGCATCGGCTGCAGTTCTTATTCCGATGGGCTGTCTGCGCACGCATCCCCTCCAGATATTCTTTACCCAGAACTGGAGTGTGAAGACACATTCGCTCGAAACCAGTATTGTTTTAACGGACCTAGTAAAACAAAAGATTCAGATTTGGGCAGATCTTCATTCCACTGCAACTGCTGGATCCGGCTTTCACGATTATGACGGAGGCGAGTCAGGCAGGCTGGGGCACGACCCTAAGTCCCGCAGACTTGAAGTGTCTGGGTCTTTGGTACTCTCGGTTCCTAGAGAAGCACATAAACATCAAAGAGATGCTGTCAATATGGCTTGCACTTCAACATTGGATTCGCCTAATAGCGAACGTCCCCGTTCAAATTCTTTCGGACAATTTGACAGTAGTTGCTTACCTCAGGAACCAAGGCGGCACTCATTGGATTCCATTATGCGAATTAAAGGAGACGATTCTCCTATACGTCATGAATCATGGCGTTCATCTCTCTGTCCGTCATATACCGGGTTGTCTGAACGTACTAGCTGACTCTCTCTCGGAAAGGTTGCCTGTTACCATCGGAATGGACTCTCAAGCGAATATTCAGACAGGTTTGCTACCAGTGGGATCGTCCCATGATAGATCTTTTTATACCCCTACTTTCGAAGAAAATGGGGGTATACTGGATTACATGCGTCTGTCTGTCTGCGTCCATGTGTGAGTCCGTCCGAGAATATTCATAAGTTAAGTAAATTATTATTTTTTATAATATTTGTTGGTCATAGGTATGCCCACACTAGTTATTTTTTTTTATTATTATTTTTTTTTTAATTACTTGTTCACTTAGAAATTGTGTCTGTCCGAGCCAAATTTTGTCTGTTTAGCCTTATCTCGGGTATCGAATGTTCTGTTGCAATGGAACTTTGCCATGAACACTGCTCATGGTATAGGCTTTAAACAAAGGATTCAACGATATTTCTCACATTCTCCTTTTTAGAGTTATCCCCCTTTTTTGACTTAGAAATTGTAGGAAATAGACATTATTTGTCTGTTCAGTCTGTATCTCAGGTATGGGTTATTGGATTTCAGTGAAATATGGTATGCAGTTTGCCTTTGACAAAGGCTTCTGCCTCATTGCATAAAACATCCAAACACCAAACAATTTACCATACCTTTTGACTTAGAAATTGTTGGAAATTGTTGAAAACCTTCGAAGAGAATGGGAGGTGGGGGGGCATACTGGCTTGGGGTTATCGGATTTCAGTGAAATATGGCATGCTGTTTGCCTATGACAAAGGCTTCTGCCTCATTGCATAAAACTTCCAAACACCAAACAATTTACCATACCTTTTGACTTAGAAATTGTTGGAAATTGTTGAAAACTTTCGAAAAAAAATGGAAGGGGGAGGGGGGTATACTGGATTGCGTCCGTCCATCTGTGCATCCATCCGTCAGTCCGTATGAGAATATTCATAAATAATATTTGTTGGTCATAGGTATACCCACACTATGCGGTACACCACGTGGGGGTATGCACTGGACCAAAGTCCAGCTCTTGTTGTGACATACCTGAAGAATCAGTTACCGACGTTCGTGTCGCCATACCCAGATCATCGAGCATACGCAGTAGATGCTCTATCGATCTCATGGGACGGAATGATATGCATATCCTCCAACTCCGTTGATTCAGCAGATTCTGTTAAAGATCAAACAGTCTCATTGCAAAATCCTGCTAGTAGCACCTCTGTCGTCACAGAAACCTTGGATCAATCTTCTCAGGTGTCTGTTATGGCACATTCCCTGGAAGCTT
Source organism: Pictodentalium vernedei (assembly GCA_031216915.1). Classification (NCBI taxonomy): domain Eukaryota; kingdom Metazoa; phylum Mollusca; class Scaphopoda; order Dentaliida; family Dentaliidae; genus Pictodentalium; species Pictodentalium vernedei. Next base: position 340,877,145 of record CM062296.1, on the reverse strand, counting down.
TCTCCACGAAAGGACCTTCTTTATCAGGGGAAGTCACACGCACTGCATCACAACCCAGAAGGTCTCAACCTTCACGTATTTCTGTTGTGCAGTCTCTTAGCCTTTGCATCTACTAGAAGAGTCAGTGAACTTCATGCTTTATCTGTTGATGAATCTCACTACCGTAGTGTGGGTATTACCATTACCCTCACTATGGAAGTGGGCTTTTGGGCTAAGAATCAGATTCCAGACAAGCGGCCGGAGCCTATTGTCATTAAGGCTCTACCGTCTTCCGATAACTGTAGACCTTTGCTGTGTCCAGTTTCTTTCTTTCATTAATTCCTAACAGAAAGGATATTTCTGTTCATGCTGTCGCTAGATGGGTTCAGTTGGCAATACGCATTGCCTATGAAAATCTGTCTTCGGATCAACATTTTGTTAATAAGATATCAGCGCGCATTAGAGCACTGTCCACTTCTTGGGCTTAATCCAACAGTATAGCCATTAAGGGATCAGCCTGGCAGCTGATTTTAGGGAGAAGTGACTTCTCCCTCCAGAGACTTTAGGGAGAAGTCAGGGGCCAAGAGGGAGAAGTCAGTGGACATGAGGGACAATCGGAAAAAAACAAAACTTATATGACATTGTGACTAAATAAATATACATAGAGGACACAATTGTGGAGAAAAATATAAATAAAAGTTATACAAACATACATACACACACAAAACTAAATCATGTAGGTTGAAATCCTCCCCCTCCCCTACAAAAAATTGTGTCGTCCATGGTTTCTGAATACCCTAACTCTTTCCCTAACAGTGATGACTAGGCTTGGGGTGACCATGCAGTTGATTTTGTATTTGCCTCAATGCAGTGGATTTGAAATTTAGCATTGCCCATGGTGAGAGTGTTCTCTGTAATAGAAGGTATATTATTTAAAAAAAAATATTTCAAGTATTTAAAATAAATTTCAATTTCAAATAAGATGCTGGGTCATTCATGGTTTCTGAATGTTCTAATTGAATTGAAAAGCATAGTTAAAATTTTTTTCGACATCCTTCGTAAATGAAGTGTCATTAACAATTTGAGTTAATTTATTTCTAAGCTAAATGGCAAAATATTTCAGTTGTCTCTCTTACCTGCTGCACTGGGTGATAATACTCTGTTCAGAAAAATAACAATTTCTGCAAACCATCTTACATTGACACGTGCGACTGGTGCTATTAGGCCTGCCATTCTTATCCATCCTTATATGTGTGATTTCTATCGTAGCCTTATTACATTTAACCCACTTCCAACACAAGTTTTCAAAGGAAAACTTTCAATGCAAATTGCGGAGCGAATTTCAATGCAACCGATTTTTCAGTGGAATAGAGCTTAACCGTAAGCAATTTCGATGTTTTCATGGATGAACTGTCCCTTGCACATTTTTTTGGTTTTGAAACAGTCGTTAACTTTAATAAATTCTAATTAACTGCGTGTCTTGTGTGATTCATGATTTTTGCTGACACTTTTGTTTTTAAATAGCATTTTGTGCTGGTTGCTATCAGTTGAGGCGAATTGTTCGAACAACTACGACATTACAACTCTTTTCAGAAATATAAAGTTGAGCTAGTTTAAGCTATTTTCAGAGCCGTATGATGGATTTTAACAGCAACCGTGTTTACTTTTTATGTGTACTCATACTATGTATGGTACACATAATGCCAGCATCCGGGGTGGCCAACCGTCATTCGTCCATCCTTTGTCCGTCCATCTGTCCATCGGGCGTCCGTATCCATTTGTTTGGCATTCGATAACTTGAAAAATATTGCTTGGATTGTCAAGTTACTTTATATTTGTGTTCATGTTACTGATGTGCTGAGCTGTATAGTTTTTGGTGTAAATCTGATAATTTGATCCTGAGATATTAACTCTTTATCCTTCAAATTGAGAATTCTTCCAATCCCTTTGGCATGAGATAACTCAAAAAAATATCAATCCAATTGTCATGTTACTTTATATATATCTTCAGGTTACTGATGTTCCGAGCTGTATAGTTTTTGGAGTAAATCTGTTATTTTGATCCTGAGATATTGACCCTTTATCCTTCTAATTGAAAATTTCTCCAATCCCTTTGGCATTCGATAACTTGAAAAATATTGCTTGGATTGTCAAGTTACTTTATATTTGTGTTCAGGTTACTGATGTGCCGAGCTGTTTAGTTTTTGGTGTAAATCTGATAATTTGATCCTGAGATATTAACCCTTTATCCTTCAAATTGAAAATTTCTCCAATCCCTTTGGCATTCGATAACTTGAAAAATTTTGCTTGGATTGTCAAGTTACTTTATATTTGTGTTCAGGTTACTGATGTGCCGAGCTGTATAGTTTTTGGTGTAAATCTGATAATTTGATCCTGAGATATTGATCCTTTATCCTTCAAATTGAAAATTCCTCCAATCCCTTTGGCATTCGATAACTTGAAAAATATTGCTTGGATTGTCAAGTTACTTTATATTTTTGTTCAGGTTACTGATGTGCCGAGCTATATAGTTTTTGGTGTAAATCCGACAATTTGATCCTGAGATATTAACCCTTTATCCTTCAAATTGAAAATTCCTCCAATTCCTTTGGCATTCGATAACTTGAAAAATATTGCTTGGACTTTCAAGTTACTTTATATTTTTGTTCAGGTTACTGATGTGCCAAGCTGTATAGTTTTTGGTGTAAATCTGGTATTTTGATCCCGAGATATTAACCCTTTACCCTTCAAATTGAAAATTCCTCCAATCCATTTGGCATTCAATAACTTGAAAAATATTGCTTGGATTGTCAAGTTACTTTATATTTGTGTTCAGGTTACTGATGTGCCGAGCTGTATAGTTTTTGGTGTTAATCTGATAATTTTATCCTGAGATATTAACCCTTTATCCTTCAAATTGAAAATTCCTCCAATCCCTTTGGCATGAGATAACTCAAAACATATCAATCTGATTGTCATGTTACTTCATATATGTGTTCAGGTTACTGATGTGTCGAGATGTATAGTTTTTGGTGTAAATCAGATAATTTGATCCTGTGATATTAACCCTTTATCCTTCAAATTGAGAACTCCTCCAATCCATTTCTTCGGCATGCGATAACTCTAAAAATATTAATCCGATTATCAGGTTACTTTATATATGTATTCAGGTTACTGATGTGCTGTGCTGTATAGTTTTTAGCTCAACTTTGACAAAGCCAAATTTGAGCTTATGCCATGGCCAGTCGTCCGTCATCCGTCTGGCTGTCTGTCCATCTGTCCGTCAACAATTCAATACGGCTCGGGCTAGAGGCCGTATTTATGAACTGATCTTTACGAAACCTCTTGGGTACCTTTGTCATGGCCGTGGGACGAGAACGAGAGTTTTTGGGTCCGATCCAAAATTCTAGTTGGCTGCTGGCAGCCATTTTGTACAAACTTAGGTGCAATCAGATTTTTGCGCAGAACTTCCATATGAAAGTGCTGATTTGAATAATTTTTTGTTTGAATGTTTAGTACCATGGAATACATCACATATAATATGGGTTTTTTTCTCGTGCATAAATTATGCAAATTAGACTAACTTTGATGTATTTAGTGTTACTTTCAGCACTCTGATTGCAAATGCTAATATGGCTCGGGCTAGAGGCTGTATTTATGAACCAATCTTTACGAAACTTCTTGGGTACCTTTGGTATCACCGTGGGACGAGAACGAGCGTTTTGGGGTCTGTTCCGAAATTCAAGATGGCCGATGGCAGCCATTTTGTACAAAATTACGGGCAGTCAGATTTTTGCACAGAACTTCCATATGAAAGCGCTGATTTGAATAATTTTTTGTGTGAATGTTTAGTACCATGGGATACATCACATATAATACAGGTTTTTTTCTCGTGCAGAAATTATGTAAATTAGATGAACTTTGATTTTTTCATTGCGACTTACACACAGTAAGTACACATGTCAATACGGCTCGGGCTAGAGTCTGTATTTATGAACTGATCTTTACAAAATTTCTTGGGTACCTCTGTTATCACCTTGGGACGAGAACGAGTGTTTCTGGGTGCAGTCTAAAATTCAAGATGGCTGCCAGTGGCCATTTTGTACCGAAATTAGGTCTAATCAGTTTTTTGTACACAACTTCTATACGGCTCAGACTAGAGGCCATATTTATGAAGCAATCTTTACAAATCTTCTTGGGTACCTTTGTTATCACCGTGGGATAAGAGCGAGTGTTTTTGGGTGTGGTCCGAAATTCAAGATGGCCACCAGCAGCCATTTTGTACCAAAATTAGTGCAATCAGTCTTTTGTACAGAACTTCTGTATGAAAGTTTCGATTTGAATAAATTTTTGTATGAATGTTTAGTAACATGGAATACATCACATATTGTAAGGTTTTTTTTTTTCGTGCAGAAATTATGCAAATTAGATGAACTTTGATTTATTCAGTGCTACTTACACAATGTAAGCTCACATGTCAATATGGCTCAGGGTAGAGGCTGTATTTATGAACTGATCTTCACAAAACTTCTTGGGTACCTTTGTTATCATCTTGGGACGAGAATGAGTGTTTCTGGGTGCGGTCCAAAATTCAAGATGGCTGCCAGTAGCCATTTTGTACCAGAATTTGGTCCAATCAATTTTTTGTCACAAGTTCGATACAGCTCGTATTTATGAACTGATCTTCACAAAACTTCTTGGGTACCTTTGTTTTCACCTTGGGACAGGAACGAGTGTGTTTTGGGGTGCCTTTGTTATCACTGTGCTATGAGAACAAATATTTTGGGGTTGAGTCAGACCCACTCTGGGACTCAAAGATTTCTTTTCAGTTTAGCATCTGACTGTAGCCCACCTTTACAATACTTCACCTATACATTTGTTACAGGCAACGGTCAGTATTTATGTACAGACCGTTACAATACTTTATATGTACCTTTGTTATCAGGTCATTACCTAGATGTTTGTCATTGCTGTGTCACATACTATACATGTACATGTCTTTGTCTTGACAAGTTGAGCTACAGTGTCATTGACACTTTCATTTTCTTCAACGAACTGTGGATGTAGGCCTACTTGTAAGCTCAACTTATTGTACTTTAACTTCTGGCAGAGAGGGCTCACAGGTTTTAAATTTTTATACTGTACCAATGACCCAGACATAGCTGGTGCTAACTCTTAAAAATCTGGGGCCAAACACAAATTTTGCCCCCCAATCCCCCAAATTTGCATCCAAAACCAAAAGAAATCATGTCCTGAAGGACCTCCATACTTTGCCATTACTGCGCATGCGCAGTGTCAAGGACGTTCCAAAATTGGCGCCAATTATCATTCTTTGTTTGGCCCTTCATCAGTTAACATCTCACTGATCTTTGTGCTTGTAAATCTCAGATTAAATAATGCCAGACACATAAATATTGGAGAAATGGTGATTCTAAGGAGGATATAGAAGGAGGAGAGGAAAAAGGAGTGACAGAAAATATTCAGGGCTGTAACTTAAAATTTTGTAATGAAATTATGTTAAGATGCCTATTTTCGAGGCATGGACCTGTTGTTGTCATTCTTGCTATGAAGTTGCACTGCTTATTCAGTGTTTCCTCTCTCCTTATCCTGTAAGTCCCCCCTTGCTATTCTCCCATGCTTTTGGCATATTTTTGAGTAAGATTACTACTAAAATTTCTTGGGAGAATTAGCTTGGTTACAGAATGAATTCTGTTATTTTCCCCATGTTTACGTTCTCACCCATGGGTGTTTAGACGTTGTGTTCTGCATCTACCATCTGATGTTCTACAGATTCTTCCCTGGAAGTCTCTGTTTTGCATCAGATAGTGTGTATTGTTGATAACTGATTTCGGGCCAGTATTGTCAGTGCCTGGAGTCATGTTTTCTGGTGTTTATACACTTCTTGTTTACATTGGCAACAGTCTCTTTTGAGGGGGGCTTTTTGCCTTTGGAGTAGTTTATCTCATTACAAGATACATTATTATTTTCCGTAAGTGTTGCATTAATTATTTAAAATAATTTTAAAATTTTTGACCACACTTAGCCTTGGGATCCATTGGGGCTCAACGTTACTGTTCAGAAACTTGGGCTTCGCTGAAAAAATATTTTTCAAAATTATTTTGAATTTCAATTTGTTTTTTCAATGTTAATGGATCATGTTATTATGTATCTTTGTTTTTAGGGGTTTGTGCGAGTACTAGGACTTGTTGTCTTTTCACAATGAAAGGATATTGTTCAAATTGTAATAGGAAGAAATCTTCCACTGACTTTCATGATCATTGTATTAATTGTAGTCAGTGTACTCGCACTAACTCCTGTTCAATATGTCAATATTGGGATGACAAACATTGGAAACATGTGTCACGGTATGTTGTTAGTGGAGAAAGGGCTATGCCGGTCCTTTCTCCGCAGGGTCACTCTAGTCTATCAGTTTCTATTTCAGAGGAACAAGAACAGGGTGATGTTTCCATGTTATCTTCCAAAAGTGTGCTTCCGTCGTCACAATTGAATGCAGAGCTAGCAGCAAAAGTGCTCATGGAGATACGACAGTTGCCTAAGAGGTCCCGAGTAGGATCGACGGCGCTGTCGTCCGCTAGCTCGCCCAGTGTAGCGTCCATTCACCGAATGGTTCGGCAGCCGGGTTCATCCGTTGCGGTCCAGGAGGAAATGTTGGGTGATGCGAGCACTATAAACATACAAGGTGCACACCCAGTGACGGCGGATAATAGGAGAGATCGGAGGAAGCCTTCTAGTCCGGTTCCTAGCTCGTCCAGGTCCAGCCGGGCCGCGAGCGAGAGAGGCCCCTCTCTCGTACAACAACATCTGGGACCAGATGTTGTGGTACAAAATGTGTCGCAAGCGGAGCACACGTCCGTCGCTCGGGACGCTCCGTTGTATAGGCAGTCCGCTGAGACTGCTCAGGCTTCCTCATCCTCTCACCAGCGCACACGACCGCACCTTGGCTACGTGACCGCGGATATTCTACCAGCTTCGCCGATCAGGGATTCATCGGCGACCAGGTCACGCCATCCGGTAGCCAGGGAATTATCCGACGGCGCTGGGTCGGTACGCTCCGCCGAAGCCTCGGGTGCGGACGACCAGGAGCATCATGAGGTCCGACCGGATGGCGAAAGGGATACGGATGACTTGGAGCTATCCCTTTTGGAACAACATAAAGCTGCCGTGGATTTCATCCGGCACTTCCTTCCTCAAGTTGTTCCGTCAGGCCAGACTGCTGCGGTACCGGACAAGAGACTGATAGCGTCATTGGACACTGAATTCTTCGAGCGGTTCAGTCTCAGTCCAATAATGTCACAAGAACATTTGAATTATTGAACGACGCTATCTTCAAGCTTGCTTCCAAAACAGGCAAAGCTGGTTTCTTGTCCACCAATGCTCTTAACCTGCCTTTCATTAATGCAAGGAATAAATTCGATACGGCAGGACAGGGTATTCCGAGAGTTCCTCTCTGTCTTGACGACGAGGCGGAAGACTTAGAATTGTCATTACCGTCGTCTACGTCCATTCCAACCGCGGTGTTGGATACGACAATTACGTCTAACAGGGCCAGTTTAGACGCTTTATCTTATGCAGACCACCTTACAAAGGCGTTATCACTGCGTCTTCAAGGGAAAGAATTCCAGGATATACAATCCTCTTTAAGACTTCTTTCAAGGGCAGTAGCTTATTCCACGTATAACTCTGCCCTTTCAGTGGCAAACCTGGAGTTGGTTAGACGTGACGCAGCCCTAGCTACATCCACACGTGTGGATAGTAAGGTGAAGAACTCTCTCAGAGTCGCTTCGGTCTCCGGAGAACTTCTCTTTGACGGCAAGCTTTCTGCAATCTACGATAAAATTACTAAGAAAGCTTCGGATTCTCTGCTGTTTAAATCCGCTTCCAAAAAGTCGGATACGGCAGATAAGAATAAGGCAGGCACTTCTGGGACTAATGCGCCCAAGAGAGGTTCCTATAGAGGTTCCAGTGCGTCCTCTTGGTCTTATTCAAGAGACCGTCAAGGTAGCGACTCACGTGCGGGACGTCCTTCGGGCCGGGACAACCGGTCGGACGCCCCCAGGACGACGGGACGAGGTGCGGGTCGTGGAGGACGTGGTTTCTCCTCCTGCAGGCCTCGCAGGTCCAGGAGGTGATGGTTTCAACCTCTATCGTGTTCCGGTTGGCGGAAGGTTGTCGAGTTTTTCAGAACAGTGGGCGTCGATTACGGACGACCCTTGGGTGAGAGGGGTGATTTCGGAAGGTCTAAGAATATCCTTCAAACGAAAGCCTCCATTAACTCGAAGTCCAAAATGGACTCAACTTCCGTCAAATCCGCAGAAAAGAGACGCTCTGTTATCGGAGGTGCAGTCTCTTTTAATGAAGAACGCGGTAGAGGTCGTAGAAGACCAGGAAACACCGGGATTCTACAGCCATCTGTTTCTGGTTCCGAAACCAGACGGCTCGTTCCGTCCAGTCAGATTTGAGCTGGATAAACAAGCTGATCATCGCTCCGAAGTTCTATATGGAGACTATTCGATCGGTCAGAATGAGTATTCGGGTGAACGATTATGCTACAAGCATAGATCTCAAAGATGCGTACTTTCATGTCATGGTACATCCGACATTCAGAAAGTATCTACGCTTCGCAGTCCTAGGAGTGGTGTATCAATTCCGGGCGATGTGCTTCGGATTGAACCTAGCACCCTGGACTTTCACTCGGGTAATGAACTCGGTAATGATGTATTTCCGAGCTCATTCGTCTGCGGTAACGTCGGCCTACCTGGACGACATTCTTCAGAGGTACGGCAACGAGTTAACGCTTCAGAACGATGTGCAGAATCTGCTTCTATTGCTCCGACGTCTCGGTTTTGTTATAAACGAGGAGAAGTCGGATCTGGTGCTGTCCAAGTCATTCACTCATCTAGGAATGAGCTTCAAGACGCACAACAATCTCGTTAGTCTGCCGTTAACCAGAGTGAAATTAGTCAGTTGTTACGCTCGCTATTGTCTTCATGCAGACAAAGTCACAGCGAGGGAGTTCATGAGACTGATAGGTCTGTGCAGAGCCGCTGCGGATCTCATTCCGATGGGGCGGTTACGCACTCGTCCTCTCCAAATTTTCTTGACTCAGAATTGGAGTGTGAAGATTTATTTGCTCGACATAGATGTTCTCTTGTCAGATCAAGTGAAACAAGAGATTCAGACTTGGGCAAACATCCAGTGGTTAACTCAGGGAGTTCCGCTGCAGTTGCCGGATCCGAGTTTTACGATTATGACGGATGCCAGTCAAACAGGTTGGGGTGCATCATTGATCCCAACGGATTCGAGATGCCAGGGTCTTTGGGATCCGCAGTTCGTAAGCAAGCACATAAACATCAAGGAAATGATGTCAATTTGGCTTGCGTTATGTCATTGGATGGACATTATTCACAAAGCTCATGTCCAAATCCTATCCGACAATACGACAGTAGTGGCGTATATACGGAACCAGGGAGGCACTCATTCCGTTCCGTTATTCAATTTAATGGAAAGAATCCTTCTGTTTGCTCTAGATCATCAAGTTCTACTTTCGGTCCGTCATATGCCGGGTCGTCTGAATGTACTAGCAGACTCCCTTTCACGAAAGGGTCGCTTGTTGCCGTCGGAGTGTACTCTCAACAAACAAGTATTCAATCAGATTTGCTACCAATGGGAACGGCCAATGATAGACTTATTTGTGACACATCTCAACAATCAGTTGCAGACGTATGTGTCACCGTGTCCGGATCCAAGAGCATTTGCAGTAGACGCTCTATCAATCTCATGGGACGGAATGATAGGATATGCGTATCCTCCAGCGCCGTTGATTCAGCAAGTATTGCTAAAAATAAAACAATCTCAATGCAAGATTCTGTTGGTAGCATCTCTGTCTCTGCAGAGACCGTGGATAAATCTACTCAGGTGTCTGTTGTGGGACCTACCGCGAAAGCTTCCTCCACGGGAGGATCTTCTTTCGCAGGGGAAACCGCGTCAACTTCATCACAACCCGCAAGGTCTCAACCTTCATGTTTTTCCGTTGTGCGGTCCTTCTTGCATGGCAAGCACTTTACAGGACGAGCAGTGGACGCGATTTCTAACTGTAGGAGGACCTCCTCTTCGCTAAACTATGCGGCTAAGTGGAAGGTTTTTCGTCGTTGGTGTAGGGATCATTCTGTTGATATTTTTTATCCCTCCATACCAGACATTGCAAACTTTCTAGTATACTTGTTTGACGAGATCAACCTGCAGCCTGTTACTATTAAGGGTTATAGGTCTATGTTATCTGATACCTATGCACACCACGATAGTTTACAAATTGGATATAATGTCTCTATCTAAGTTAGTTAGAAACTTCTCGATAAATAGACCCAGAACTCTTAGATTAATTCCTAAGTGGAATTTAGCTTGGGTTCTTCTTAAACTGAAGGAAAAGCCATTTGAGCCTCTTGGGACAGTAGATTTCAAATTCTTGTCTTATAAGACAGCTTTTCTCTTAGCTTTCTCTTCTGCTAGAAGAGTCAGTGAGCTTCATGTACTATCGGTGGACGATTCTCACTATCATAGTGTCGGGAACACTATCACCTTCACTACTAATGTTGGATTTTTAGCTAAGAATCAGGCTCCTAATAAATATCCGGAACCTATTGTTATTAAGGCTCTTCCGTCTTCAGACGGGCGTAGGCCTTTACTCTGTCCTGTTAGAGCTTTACTTATTTATAAACAGAGATCTCAGTTTATCAGAAAGGGACGAAAACGTTTCTTTCTGTCTCTGATGCCTAATAGAAAGGACATTTCGGTCCATTCTATTGCTAGATGGATTCAATTAACTATCTGTACTGCTTATGAAAATTTATCTTCTTCTCAGCAGTCTGTGCTTAAGATTTCGGCTCATGAAGTAAGAGCTCTTTCTACTTCTTGGGCTTACGCAAATAGTGTTGCTATTACAGATTTAATGAAGGCTGCTTATTGGTCTCAGTCATCCACATTCACAAATTTTTATCTCAGAAATATTGAGTCCATTTCTGGAGACCTGCACTGTTTAGGTACGTTATCTGTTGCTCAGAATGTCGTCCACTAAACAGTTGCAACTATAGTTATGCAGGCTTTCTGTTCCGGCAGTGACTCCGTCCTGCTGCCCTCTTCGCTCTGGGCTATTTGACCCAGGGCAAGGGGAAGGGGGGGGGAGGGGAGGGTGTTCCCTTAGGTCACCTGCTTTATAGTGAAAAGCAAGGGAATTCCTCCTCCGGAGTCAGTAATTCTGAGTCCTTTCCGGGATGGTTTTAAAGTGTAATATTAATGTTAAAAATTCATTCATGTCATATTTTTAAAGTGTAGCTCGGTGTGAAGCATTTGTATATGTCAAGTGTCAAACGGGCATTAATATACAATCCTCAGACACTTTTAAAGAATATAAAGAGTCTCAATTCTCTGGACTAACTTTATTTATTGGCTTACTTTAAAAATAATTAGTGTAAAGGGTTATACTGGATGTTAATAGAGAACATGAATGTTATTGTGTTCAATTATGAAGGGTATTGTATCTTTCTAATTTATCATAAAATAAGAAAGATACATGTAAAGCCTAATACCCCTTTTCTCCTTGAGGGGTTGACTCTATATTATATAGTTGAGCTTATTGGATTTTCCTCTATGTCCTAGGCCCTCCAGCCTTTTTACTATTCAGCTATGTCTGGGTCATTGGTACAGTATAAAAATGTTAAAAAATTTATAGTAATTTATATATTTTTTACACTTACCAATGACCCAGACGGGGTTGACCCTCCCAGGAGTTGGGAACTCATACCTCCCCGCTGAGTACATAGCGCTGACCAGGCACTGCTTGTAGAATGATAATTGGCGCCAATTTTGGAACGTCCTTGACACTGCGCATGCGCAGTGAGGACAAAGTATGGAGGTCCTTCAGGACATGATTTCTTTTGGTTTTGGATGCAAATTTTGGGGATTGGGGGGCAAAATTTGTGTTTGGCCCTAGATTTTTAAGAGTTAGCACCAGCTATGTCTGGGTCATTGGTAAGTATAAAAAATATATAAATTACTATAAATTTTTTAACTTTTCATAAATTGTCACCAGACGGTTGTTCCTTTGAATATTCTACTTTCTTGCTCCTGATTTATGGAACAAATATAATTATTATTTATTGATGCTGAAGGCTACATCAGCAGCTTGGGCTATATTGTGGCAACGGTCACATATGTGGCGTAAAGTACCAATAAATATGGTTGATGATCGCTATCCTTCTTGATGTAAACATACTGGGAGCGGTATATGTAGAAGATTTTTCTCTATTTGTGGCAGTTTTTTAGGTAGCAATCAGTAATGTTGGCAATCACCATTTGTAAAAGGTGTGAATAAGCTTTGAAAACAGTCCTGTCAATATGCAAAGCTCCCGTTTTATGACCTCAATTAGGAAATGGATTACTTAACGAAAGAAATGATTTCGCGCGCCCAAGGCGCGCAGGGACAATATGGGGGACAAGCCCCTTTCGACCCTCTGACTGTAGAAGATTCATATTGCATGTCTAGGCGTGTCAAAGGAGGAAAAGGAAGGAGGAGGTTTAGCCACGTTTGTTCCTTTTTCTGTGTTTTTTCTTTGGAGGTGGTTGTGATGGTGATGTTGATAAGGTTTGGATTTCTCGGGCCGCTGTGGTGTGCATCTCTTTAGGACAGTATTTGTAGCTCTCTTCTAGTAATGCTTTGGATCTTTTGAGGAGTTCTTCTGTCGACAAATTGGCCGCATCTTCCAGGTCCAGGCGTTCCGGTAGTAAAGGAAGAGGGGAGTGAGGGGTGTTACTTAACAACAATTAGGTGTAAAATTTATATTTCCATGAGTCTTATTCTCTTTTATCATCAATGATTAAGGATGAAGAGTGATTGAAAAGACCTGATCCAGAGAAAAATCAGTTTCGGATAAAAATTTAAAATAGAAAAAACAACTTACTTTTTTCCAGCTCCTTTATTTGTTTACATTGATGGGATTTTTCAGCAAAATCACTGATTTGGGGTAATTCATGCTCCAAATGCTGAAATTTTATAGAAATTAAGTATTTCTTGAACAACAGGTTCACTCTGTGTTCTAAGATTTTTAAAAAAAACCCCCTGATTTCCACAAAGTTATTTTGAAAATAAGGGAATTTTCACAAATTTCAGCGAATTTTGTTGCTTGCCATTCTCATCGACATTAAAAAATTATTGTTTATTTAACCCTTAGTCTAATACGAACATGTGCGTCATTTGCCAAAACAAGAAAGCCTCCCCCCCTCCCGCCTTTGACTCAAAAAACCAACTTGTAACCACTCAGTCGTGATTTCAAATTCTTAGGGGGTGGTGGGGGGGGGGGGGGGGGGGTTGTCAGCCGAAATATTCAGGGGACGGTTTGACTCTGGGACGGGTAGTGTGAAATCGTTCGCCAGCCTTACAGCCTGGCCAATGAAGGTCGGATTGGGTCAAATAGCAGGGATGTTCCACATCAAAACAATTGGGAGCGATTTGGCCAGGGGATGCCCTGCGTGATTCCCATCATACTGAATAACGAGTCGCGCCCCCAATGTGTTTGTTATTATTGGGTGTAATTAGTCAAGGCCTCAAAAGGGAATGAGAAGGTTTTAAATGATATTGAAAAATTCAGTTGGGAGACTGAGCGGTATTATCGGTATTTGGATTTTTTATGGTGATTTTACGAACAAATTTATCCATGTTTTCCAAGTCGAACGAAGTCACTGATATTAATTGATAAAATGTTGGTGTCAAAAAATGTTTTATTAGGTTATTTCAAAACGATCACGTGCAGGACTGTTCGTACATACACATCTCACACAAGTCTCATCCCCATGTTCAACAATAACGCCGAATAAATCATTTAAAAGACGATTATCTGATTTGGCAGCGACTTTTGTGAAAATTAAAACTGGTCATTTCGACAATTTTTTCGGCATTTTTTCTTTCATTGTCACCATTAATTTACTAGGCGAACCTGATTCGAAATGATATTGATGGATGTTTATGTCCAGTTACAACACTGTTTCTTTTCCTAATGATGTGTCAGATATCAAAGTTAATGAATGACCTTGTGAATAGCGCACTACATTCTGCGTTACATAGCACAGAAGTTATCGCAGTTTAACTTTGTTTACTTGACAGTTCTGCACTAGATAGTGCATTAACCAATGAGCGTTTTCTGCACTAGACATGACAGGACTTCTAGTTTTAACTGTAGGTAGATGGTGTGTCCTGGAGCTCCTGGTCACTTTATTTGGGAATTTTACCGTATGTTTTACTTTGGGAAGGTGGTAGAAATTCAGCTTCTCCTATGGGCAAGGAGCAAACTCTGGCTAATATGTTTTGCAGGTTTTAACTCTTTACCCAACACAAAAGGCAGACGGCACTTGCAAACGAAATTCTTGAATGACTAATTTTTTTTCATTTTTGGCGACGAAAACATAGCTTATGACCCCTCATTGGAATGAGCTCAATAAGCTCATTGCAATGGGGGTCGTAAGCTATGTTTTTGATACAAAAAATGAAAAAAATAATGAAACTTTAATGGTAATTTTTAGCTTAACTTAACAAAGTCAAGATAAGCTATTGCCGTCACACATGCGGAAGTCTGTGAGTCTGTTCACATTTTCCTTTAGCACAGGCTACACCCCGTAGTTCTTATCCGATCGTCACAAAATTTCATTTGCAGGTTTGGGGTCATGTCTAGATGAGAACGTCCCCTTTTGGTCACGATAGGTCAACCGTGATGGCTGCCCGAGCCCAAAACCCCAAAAGCTTTAGCACAGTCTACAGGTCATATTTATGAAGGGATTTCATTGTAACTTGGTAGGATGACTCTGTATAATATCTAGATGAGAACGTCCTCTTTTGGTCTTAATCTGTCGACCGTAATGGCTGCCCAAGCCCGAAACACAAAACCTTTTAGCAGTCTGCAAGTCATATTTAATATGGAGGGATTTCATTGTAACTTGGCAGGATGACTCTGTATGATGTCTAGATGAGAACTTCCCCATTTGGTCGCGCTCTGTCAACCTTGATGACTGCCCGAGCCCAAAACCCCAAAACCTTTAGCACAGTCTACAGGTCATATTTATGAAGGGATTTCATTGTAACTTGGTAGGATGACTCCATATAATGTCTAAATGAGAATGTCCCCTTTTGGACGTGATCATTCAGCCTTGATGGCTGCCCAAGCCCAAAACTCCAAAACCTTTAGCATAGTCTATAGGTCATATTTATGGAAGGATTTCATTGTAACTTTTTTAGGTTGACTCCATATAATGCCTAGATGATGACATCCCCTTTTGGTCATGATTGGTCAACTCTGACGGCTACAGGGGCCCCGGAGCCTGAAAACCTTGAGCACAGTCTGTAGGTCATATTTATGAAGGGATTTCATTGTAACTTGGTTTGGTAGGATGACTCCAGATAATGTCTAGATGAGAACGTCCCCTTATGGTCACGATCATTCAGCCGTGACCACTGCCCAAGCCCAAAACCTGAAAACCTCTAGCACAGTCCACAGGTCGTATATATGGAGGGATTTCATTGTAACTTCGTAGGTTGATTCCATATAATGTCTGGAGGATAACGTCCCCTTTTGATTGCGATTGGTGAACTGTGATGGCTACAGGGGCCCGAAAACATTTAGCACAGTGTACAGGTCATATTTATGAAGGGATTTCATTGTAACTTGGTAGGATGACTCCAGATAATGCCTAGATGAGAACGTCCCCTTTTGGTCAAGATCATTCAACCATGATGGCTGCCGAAGCCCAAAACCCGAAAATCTTTAGCACAGACTACAGGTCATATTTATGAAGGGATTTCATTGTAACTTGGTAGGATGACTCGGTATAATGTCTAGATGAGGACGCCCCCTTTTGGTTACAATCAGTCAACCATGATGGCTACACACGCCCGAAGCTCCGAAACCTTTAGCTCAGTCTTCATTGCCATGTTTATGAAGGGATTTCATTGTAACCTGATAGGATGACTCGTTTTGGAATAATTTCACTGTAAATTGGTAACTTTCGTTGATATACATTAACTATTAGGGCCACATACATTAACTGTGAGGGCCACATTAACCCACCCCTCAAGTCTTTAGTACAGTCTACACCTCATATTATTTTTATTGAAAACATAGCATACAGGGAACAGAAATTAACATATTCCCAAATATCACAATTCTTGTCTTATTTTATAAACATTGAACATTATCCTTTTCATCAAACATAACACACAGACAAGTTCAGCTACAGTGTCATTGACACATTAATTGTGAATCACGCTGGCCGATTTTTGCTGTTACATTGGGTAAAGGGTTAAGAGTTAAACCCAAGAAAACATTAAAAACATACGTCATGGCAGTTTAGTTACTACCCGTATCTATGTAATATGTTCAGAATTTGGCCTTTAATACTAACTGGATTGGATAATAGGTAGATGTTGTGTCCTGGAACACCTGGTCACTTTATTTGGGAATTTTACCGTCCATTTTACTTTGGGAAGGCAGCAAAAATTCAGCTTCTTCTATGGGCATGGATCGAACTCTTGTTATTATCAGAATGTGTTGTTTGATATTTTTTCATTCTTAGCCTCTTCTATACTCACAGTTATTGTATTTCAGGGCCGTTCATTCTGTGTGTATGTGGGATGACAAAGGTCAAGAAAAAGTGCATCAGGCATTACAGATAGATATTCTGGAGTTTATTCACCAAGCACAAACGGTAAGTGAGTGATTCTCCAGAAAATGTATAATTCAGTTCCAGGCTTTCCTAAATATTGAAATCACTTTTCGATCCAAGAACATGTTACAATTGCACCACCAACAATATGATGTTCCAGAAAATTTTGAAGGAAAACACCTACCATGTATTACCTGAATGAACGGAGGGTCTAAAGTTCAGGAGTGAATGTGGGGGGAGGGGGAGGGGGGGGGGGGGCTAGCGCTGTCATTGGTGTTATCTAACAACTCTTAATCAGTATGGTACATTCAGTAGCAACACCCCCATGATCCTATATGTTTTTGAAGAGACTAATCCGTGATATATGAGAGATAAATCATCAAATCAATTATTAGCTCACCTGAAAGTCAGGGTGAGCTTTAGCTATCACTCTTCGTCTATCGTTCGTCCGTCGTCCGTGAACAACTTCTCCCCCAAAACTGCTCAACCGATTTAAGTGAAATTTAGAGATGATAGCTTTTTATGACATCGCATTTTGATCTTGTTCAAATCAAGTTGCGCCACCTGTGGTTGGGGCCACACCCAAAAAGTGTGCCTAAATCTTAAAAAATCTTCTTCTCATGAACCAGCAATAGCAGAGACTTGATATTTGGTGTGCAGCTTCCTTTCGAGGTGTAGACTCAGATTTGTTCTAGAGAAGTTCGAGGGGCTATATATTTGCCGTCGTTGTAGGAGGGGCAAGAATTTTGGCCCCGCCCAAATTTCTATTTTCCAAACCGAGAGGCTGATTTGAACCATTTTTAGCCCGACTGTTTACAGTGAGGGCTATAAGTAATGGCTTTTGTCCGACCGTCCATCCGTCCGTCCATCTGTCCATCTGCCTTTTTCTGTTAACATTTGGTTAAAGTTTGTGGTTAAAGTTTTTTACTGAAGGTTCAAGTGTTTTTGTTTCTTTTTTCTTATTCCTGTTTAGTTGACATTTGGAGTTTTGGTTAAAGTTTGTGGTTAAAGTTTTTTATTCAACCTTCAAGTACAGACTATACCCGGTATTTCTTGTCTGATCGTCACGAAATTTCATATGCAGGTTTTAGGTCATGTCTACATCAGAATGTCTCCTTTTGGGCGTGATCGGTCAATTGGTATGGCTGCATGAGCCCAAAACCTGAAAACCATTAGCACAGTCTACAGGTCGTATTTATGAAGAGATTTCATTGCATCTTCATAGAATGCCTCTGTATAATGCCTAGATGAGAACGTCCCCATTTGGGCATGATATGTCAACCGTGATGGCTGCCCAAGCCCGAAACCCCAAAACTTTTAGCACAGTCTGCAGGTCATGTTTAATATGGACGGATTTCATTGTAACTTGATACGATGACTCCGTATGATGTCTACATGAGAATTTCCCCATTTGGGCGTGATCTATCAACTGTCACGACTGCCCGGGCACCAAAACCCGAAAACCTTTAGCTCAGTCTACAGGTCATATTTATGGAGGGATTTCATTGTAACTTCATAGGGTGACTTCATATAATTTCTACACATGAGAAAGTCCCTTTTTGGACGTGACTGGGCAACTGTGATGGCTACAGGTGCCCGAAGCCCAAAAATCTTCAGCACAGTCTACAGGTCATATTTATGAAGGGATTTCATTGTAACTTCGTAGGATCAATCCACATGTTGCCCAGATGAGAATGTCCCCTTTTGGTTGCGATCATTCAACCATGATGGCTGCCTGAGCCCAAAGCCCAAAAACTTTTAGAACAGTCTGCGCGTCATATTTATGGAGGGATTTCATTGTAACTTGATAGGTTGACTTCATATAATGTCTAGATGAGAACGTCCCCTTTTGAGCAACTGTGATGGCAACAGGGGCCCGAAGCCCGAAAACCTTTAGCACAGTCTACAGTTCATATTTATGGAGGGATTTCATTGTAACTTAATAGGTTGATTTCATATAATGTCTACATGAGAACGTCCCATTTTGGGCAACTGTGACGGCAACAGAGGCCCAAAGCCCAAAAACCTTTAGAATATTCCACAGGCCATAATTATGAAGGGATTTCATTGTAGCTTGGTAGGATGACTCCACGTTTGTGGTTAAAACCCAGGCAAACACCACCACCCCCACCTGATATATGAGACTGTTTACAGTGAGGGCTATTGTAATGACTGTTGTCCATCTGTCTGTCCATCTGCCTTTTTCTGTTAACATTTGGTTAAAGTTTGTGGTTAAAGTTTTTTACTGAAGGTTCAAGTGTTTTTTTTTTTGGGTTTTTTTTTCTTATTCCTGTTTAGTTGACATTTGGTGTTTTGGTAAAAGTTTGTGGTTAAAGTTTTTTATTCAACCTTCAAGTACAGACTATACCCGGTATTTCTTGTCTGATCGTCACGAAATTTCATATGCAGGTTTTAGGTCATGTCTACATCAGAATGTCCCCTTTTGGTCATGATCGGTCAACCGGTATGGTTACCCGAGCCCAAAACCCGAAAACCATTAGCACAGTCTACAGGTCGTATTTATGAAGAGATTTCATTGCAACTTCATAGAATGCCTCTGTATAATGCCTAGATGAGAACGTCTCCGTTTGGGCATGATCTGTCAACCATGATGGCTGCCCAAGCCCGAAACCCCAAAACTTTTAGCACAGTCTGCAGGTCATGTTTAATATGGACGGATTTCATTGTAACTTGATACGATGACTCCGTATGATGTCTACATGAGAATTTCCCCATTTGGGCGTGATCTATCAACCGTCACGACTGCCCGAGCCCAAAACCTGAAAACCTTTAGCACAGTCTGCAGGTCATATTTATGGAGGGAATTCATTGTAACTTCATAGGGTGACTTCATATAATTTCTACACATGAGAAAGTCCCCTTTTTGAAGTGACTGGGCAACTGTGACGCCTACAGGTGCCCGAAGCCCGAAAATCTTCAGCACAGTCTACAGGTCATATTTATAAACGGATTTCATTGTAACTTCGTAGGATCAATCCACATGATGCCCAGATGAGAATGTCCCCTTTTGGTTGCGATCATTCAACCATGATGGCTGCCTGAGCCTAAAGCCCCATAACCTTTAGAACAGTCTACACGGCATATTTATGGAGGGATTTTATTGTAACTTGATAGGTTGACTTCATATAATGTCTAGATGAGAACGTCCCCTTTTGGGCAACTGTGACGGCAACAGAGGCCTGAAGCCCAAAAACCTTTAGAATATTCCACAGGCCATAATTATGAAGGGATTTCATTGTAGCTTGGTAGGATGACTCCAAGTTTGTGGTTAAAAACCTAGACAAACACCACCACCCCCTACCCACCCCCCCTCCCCCCACTCCACCCCCATTATGCTTTTTTTTCTTCTTTTCTCCAATATGCATTTTGAACTATTTACAGTCACTACATGCGGAACCTTTTTTTAAACTTACGTACCCCCCCTCCTCAGGTCTAGTAACCGCTCTACTCCGGCCATCAGTCTGTCCATCTGTCAGTCCGTCCATCCGTCCGCCCATCCGAAACACTTCTTCCGTCAAAGTATTCTTGGCTTCTATGAAAGGGAATGATTTTATATTTGGTCTGCTGCTTCATAATGATGAGTTGTATCGTGTGTCTAATTTTCAGATCAATTGCATGCAGCGATGCAGGTCCAGACCCGGTATTGGTCCTGGCTTGTTTCTTATTGTCAAAAATGCTTTTTTACAGTTTTGGTTAAAGTTTGTGGTTAGAAATCTAGACAGAAATTATCACCTCCCCCTCCCTCCCTCCCCCCCTCCCCCCCCCCCCCCCCCCCCCATTAGGCATTTTTTTTTCTTTCCTCGAATATGCATTTTGAACTATTTACAGTCACCACATGACTTTTTAAATTCACATAACCCCTCCCCACCCCCCTCCGCCACCCCCCTCTCTCCAATTAGGCACTTTTTTTTTTCTTCTGTCAAAAATGCTTTTTTACAGTTTTGGTTAGGTATTTTTGTGTCGCCTGCCCCACGAAGTGGGGAGCGACATATAGGGATTACTTTTGTTGTCTTGCGTTATCTTGCGTCGTCGTCCGTGTCACACTTTCTCTTATCCGTCACTCCTCTTTAACCTATGAATGGATTTTGATGAAACTTTCAGTGATTCTTTATCACATAATGGCATTGTGCACCTCCTATTTTATTTTTTGATCCGCTGTATTTTTTCCAGAGTTATTTCCCTTTTCCACTTAGAATTCTGTCTGAAATATTAAAATATAGTGCAGGCGACACACGCCTTCCATGGAAGACTCACATCTAAGTTTTTTTCTCTGCTCAAAATGCATTCTGAAGGATTTAGACTGACCACATGTGGAAAAAAAAATGGACTCCCCTAACACACCCCTAATCTCCCCTACCCCTCATCCCCCAACCCACCTCCTCCTCACCCAGGGCCATTCATGCAATATTTTTTCTTTGGTACAAAATGCATTTTTAGCCTGACTGTTTATAGTCAGGGCTATAGTCATGACTTTCGTCCGTCCATCTGTCGGCCCATCCATCAGTCTGTAAACAATTGGTTTCCGACTGATAACTCCAGTTTGGATTATTTGATTTCAACCAAAGTTGATATGTGTATTTTCCAGCTAGTAATACAGGCCAGGCTCCAATATAGGTTCCACAACTGCCCCCCCCCCCCAACCCTCACCCCCTACCCACCCACCCACCCACCACACCCACCCACCCCACACACACACACAGAAATTGTCACTTAGGCAATTATTCCCAAAATGCATTTTGAAGGATTGGGAGTTATTACATGCAAAAAAGAAAATTGACTCATATAGCCCAACATTGCTTTATGTACTGCATCTTTAATCCTTTACCTTACACAAGTTGAAGCCAACAGTACAAATTATTTTTCTGAAACCTCAGATTTTTTCATTCTTTATTTACTTCTAACCATGGCTTATTACTCCTTATTGGAACAAGCTCATCAAGTTTGTTCCATTAATAGGTCATGAGGTATGTTTTGAAGTAGAGAAATGAAAAAATAAAATTTGAATAGCAAATTTTGTATATCACGAGTGCAGATATGGCAGATTCGTTAGGTAAACTGTTAACAAAAAATGGCTCCGACTTTTTTTGCGTCTAAGCATTGCCATTCCTGGGACAGTCAGGCTGCATGCGTGACATCACTCTAGTTGATATGAGGGCTTATTGGGTCATAAGTACTTAATTTATGTCAAAAAAAACTTTCCCGTTGCCCCATGGAAACTGCAGGAGCTAAAAATAGAAAAAAATTAAAATGCCCATATCTCCAAAAACTACATGGCACTGAGAATTTTTATTTAGTGTGAAGCTTCCTTAGGACCAGCAGAAAGGAATGGTCCAAAAAAATTGTCATCGGTTTTATCGGAGGATACTTTTCCGGGACTTTGAAAAAGTGCTGAGTCATAATTTTTTAACACTGTGGGTAATGGGAAAAACATTAAAGAATCTTCTTCTCCCAAACCACTGCTCCAAAAGCTTTCATATTTCACATATAACATCTTTGGAAGATTGATTCACATATTTGTTGAAATCAATTCCCTGGATCCATATTTGGGCTCTCTATGGGTGCCTAAATGTTCAGATTAGTGCAATATGAGGAATGTTTTTTTAAAAATCTTCTTCAGATCTACTAATCAGAATCTTTTGATATATGGTATGCAGCATACTTAGGGGGGTGAGATTCAAGTTTGTTCAAGCCAAGTCCCTGGGTTCATATTTGGGCTCCCTGTGAATTATAACTTAGTTCAATATGAGGAATATTCTTCAAAATCTTCTTCACATCCACCAGTTAGAATCTTTCGATATTTTGTATTCAGTATCCTTAGGGAGGTGAGATATAAGTTTGTTAAAGCCAAGTCCCTGGGTTCATATTTGGGTTTCTGTGGGAGCCTGAATTGTACCAAAATTTCTATTTTCCAAACTGAGAGGCCGATTTGAACCAAATTTGATATGAGGTCTTATTGGGTCATAAGTACCTAATTTATGGGGTGAGATTCAAGTTTGTTGAAGCCAAGTCCCTGGGTTCGTATTTGCACTCCCTGTGGGAGTCCGAATTATAACTTAGTTCAGTATGAGGAGTATTCTTTAAAAATATTTTTCTTCAGATCCAGTAGTCAGAATCTTTTGATGTTTGGTATACAGCATCTTTAGGGAGGTGAGAATCAAGTTTGTTCAAGCCAAATCCCTGGGTTCATATTTGGGCTTGCTGTGGGAGCCCGAATTATAACGTAGTTCATTATGAGAAATATCTTTCAAAAATCTTCTTCACATCTACCAGTCAGAATCTTTTGATATTTGGTATACAGTATCCTTAGGGAGGTGAGATATAAGTTTAGTTTAAACAGTATTTATTCAATAATTAGCATGTGTATACATATCACAATAACAGAAGGGTAACAAAAATTCTGAACAGCACTAGATACAATAGTATACACAAAACAAGGAAAGCAGATTACTGTGTAGAGGAGGGATTTGACAGAAAGCTGAAGCTTACGTAAGTCGTCTCCCTGACAAATTATGACTTACTCCTGTTGGTGGTAGAGATCAGCAGAAGAGCCCACGTGTCGTCGCATGACAGCCGAGACCTTCCCTCCATTATAAATTAAGTTACAAATTAGTTGCTACGATCGGAGGTCAAGTGGAGGATAGGTTAAGCATCACATCAGAGCAGATGTGAGGCAGAGGAAGGCACCCCGACCGCCAGGCAACGACTTGGGGGAATGTTTAAACTTCAACGTGAAATGAAAGGAAAGAAAGAAGAGGGAAGAACAGAAGCACTAATAAATAGAAAAGATAAAAGGAAAAAAGAAAAGAAATAATATGATGAAAACTAATATGATGACAACAGCTTGAATGCATGATACATAGAGTTTAACACCTTTATGCGGATTCAAAATAGCACGTATCGAGGTCATAATTGGGCCTCCAAGGACAGCTCACGACATGTCTAAAACAAGTCACGATCTATCTCCAGAAACTGGAGCAAGACTCTGACACACACCATTCACATACACACAGATGGTAATAATATGTTTACCCTACAATATCTTGGGAATAAATCAAGAGTTAATACAGACAAAGTACATGTTGAATATATGTTAAATAGAATTAACACTCAAGAGAATCGTAAGTAGGCAACTTATTTACTTTTGGTTCATTTAATAGCGAATTAGGCGTAAATAGGTGTAAATAAACCTCGAAGTGTTAAAAGAAGATCGAAGGCGTGAGGGGGTATTCTACAACAGGCATTCGTCGAATGGGTCCTATTATGCCAGCTAAACAATACCTGTTTGATGCAGTGAACAATCGCTATTTCAGTGTTGACTTTCCCACGTGGAGTGGGGATGGGGGCGTAGTATTGAGTTTCAGCTTACTGAAATCACTTGCTTGATAAAATGAAGTCATGTACAACTTCGGAAATGAGGCGGTTGTCATTGTTATTCAAGAATTCAGAGCCAAATAGAAGTGTGGATGTATCTGCTACATATGGGAGTAAATTAATCGTATAATTACGAGCGTTTGAGAACAAAGGACAATGAAAGAAAAAGTGATCCGTAGTTTCACGTTCACCACACTGACAGGAGGGACTGGTTGATAAGTGATTGTCGAAAAGGTCGAAATTAAGACTACTACAATGCAACCTCAGCCTACAGTGGTATATTTGAGCCCTACGAGATTTCGCGTTACTATAGAACCTTGGTGGTCTTTGGTTACCATTACTGAGAAACGTTTTAAAGTTAATCAATGATGAGTTCTCGCGGACAGGTAACGGCAACTTATTCCACTGGTCAGTAACACTGGGGATAAGAGAAGACTGATACAATTGCGTTCGGCAAAAAGGAACTCGGTGGTTTTGACTAGATCGGAGACTACGTGATGAATTCGTCAAGGAGATAAATGGGGGAACTTTGTTGGAAATGTATGGAGGTGACATGTGATGATATTTTTGAAGAACTGAATTAGTTTATGTTTTTGGCATCTTTCTTGCAGGGATTCCCACCGTGTTTCAGAATATAACAAAGACTTACTGACACTAACTGTTGCTCTGGTGATGATTCTTGCCGCTGCTATTTGTGTTTTTTCGAGTTCCACGACATTGGTCACAGAACAATTATCTCAGATAGTGTCTGCATATTCAAGAAATAATAAAGGCAAAATATATTTTTTTCCAGGACACTACAATCAAGGTTAAATTTATGCCTCCACAGCAAGTCTAAGCGAGACCAGGCTTTGGAGCATATGTGGTCAATGTGGTTGTTCCATGTACATGTATTATTTAGTATGAGTCCTAAGTGTTTATGGTCACGAACTTCCGATATCTGTGAATTACCTAAATATAAAGTTTGGTGAGAGTTGGGGTTGCTATTATCGTGATATACACATACTTTCAGTTTTGTTGGGATTGAACTCGACCAACCATGTTTTAACCCAGTGCTCGATTGTAGCCAAATCGTTATTGATTATGACTGCATCTTGCTCTGGGTTTTCAATAATTAGATATAAGGAATTATCATCTGCGAAGAGGTGAATACTGCTGAATGAGTTGCTGGTTATATCGTTTATGTATATCAAAAACAGTAACGGTCCGAGTATAGACCCCTGAGGTACACCAACATTGATGGGTATCCATGAAGATGACTCCGAGGCCATCACAACTCGCTGCGACCTATCCGCAAGATACGATTTTAGAAGTAGAAGAAGTTCTCCTGAAATACCAATACTCTCCAGCTTGTGGATAAGACCAGCATGCCATACCTTGTCAAAAGCCTTACTGACATCACAGAAAACCATCCTAACTTCTTTGCCTTCATCAAGCGCGCGACAGAATTCGTCATAAATGTCAGTCAGTTGGAGGACGGTTGAATCTCTAGGTGTAAAACCTGACTGAAATTGACTAAGGACATTATTTTCACTCAAAAACTTTCACAAGCGTTTGAAGACACATTTTTCAAATAATTTACCAACACAGCTGATTAACGATATCGGGCGATAATTAGTGACTGAGTTTGAGGGTTGTTTTTTTAGCTCACCTGGACAAAGTCAAGCTGAGCTATTGCCATCACTTCTCGTATGTACGTCCACAATTTCTTTTGGCACACCTCACAGGTTGCATTTATGATCAGATTGCTTTGAAACTTGGTATGCTTGTTTGGGGTGACCTCTAGATGGGAGCTATCGATATTTTTATACTGTACCAATGACCCAGACTTAGCTGGTGCTAACTCTAACAAAACCAGGGCCAAACACAAATTTTGCCCCCCAATCCCCAAAATTTGCATCCAAAACCAAAAGAAATCATGTCCTATAGGACCTCCATACTTCGCCCCTACTGCGCATGCGCAGTGTCAAGGACGTTCCGAAATTGGCGCCAATTATCATTCTCTGTTTGGCCCTTCATCAGTCAACATCTCACTGATCTTTGTGCTTGTAAATCTCAGTTTAAAGGATACCAGACACGTAATTATTGGAGAAATGGTGATTCTAAGGAGGATATAGAAGGAGGAGAGGAAAAAGGAGTGACAAAAAATAATCAGGGCTGTACTTAAAATTTTTTATGAAATTATGTTAAGTTGCCTATTTTCGAGGCATGGGCCTCTTGTTGTCATTCTTGCTAAAAAGTTGCACTGCTTATTCAGTGTTTCCTCTCCCCTGGCCTTCTAAGTCCCCCCTTGCAATTCTCCCATGCTTTTGGCATATTTTTGAGAAAGTTCATTTCTAAAATTCTCTTGGGAGAGTTGCTTGGTTACAGAATGTTTTCTGTTATTTTCCCCATAGTTACGTTTTCACCCATGGGTGTATAAACGTTGTGTTCTGCATCTTCCATCTGATGTTCTGCAGATTCTCCCCTGGGAGTCTCTGTCTTGCATCAGATAGAGTGTAATTTTGATGACTGATTTCGGGCCAGTTTTTTCAGTGCCTGGAGTCATGTTTTCTGGTGTTTTACACTGTTTGTTTACATTGGCAACAGTCTCTTTTGAGGGGGGCTGTTTGCCTTTGGTGTAGTTTATCTCACTATAAGATACATTTTTATTATCCGTAAGTGTTGCATTAATTATTTAATATAAATTTAAAATTTTTGACCACACTTAGCCATCGGATCCATCGGGGCTCAACGTTACTTTTCAGAAACTTGGGCTTCGCTGAAAAAATATTTTTCAAAAATTTTTTTGATTTGCAATTGTTTTTTCATTATTAATGGATCATGTTATTATGTATCTTTGTGTCAGGGGTTTGTGCGAGTAACTAGGACTTGTTGTTGACTTTTCACAATGAAAGGATATTGTTCAAATTGTAATGGGAAGAAATCTTCCTCTGACTTTCATGATCATTGTATTAATTGTAGTCAGTGTTCTCGCACTAATCCCTGTTCTATATGTCAATATTGGGATGACAAACATTGGAAACGTGTGTCACGGTATGTTGTTACTGGAGAAAGGGCTATGCCGGCTCTTTCTCCGCAAGGTCACTCTACTCTTTCAGTTTCTATTTCAGAGGAACAAGAACAGGGTGATGTTTCCATGTTATCTTCTGCAAGTGCGCTTCCGTCGTCACAAATGAATACAGAGCTAGCGGCAAAAGTGCTCATGGAGATTAAACAAATGTCGTCCGCTAGCTCGCCCGGTGTAGCGTCCATTCACCGAATGGTTTGGCAGCCGGGTTCGTCCGATGCGGTCCAGGAGGAAATGTTGGGTGATGCGAGCACTATAAACATTCAAGGTGCACACCCAGTGACGGCGGATAGTAGGCGAGATCGGAGGAAGCCTTTGAGTCCGGTTCCTAGCTCGTCCAGGTCCAGCCGGGCCGCGAGCGAGAGAGGCCCCTCTCTCGTACAACAACATCTGGGACCAGATGTTGTGGTACAAAATGTGTCGCAAGCGGAGCATACGTCCGTCGCTCGGGACGCTCCGTTGTATAGGCAGTCTGCGGAGACTGCTCAGGCTTCTTCTCGTCAGCGCACACGACCGCACCTTGGCTGCGTGACCGCCGATATCTTACCAGCTTCGCCGATCAGGGATTCTTCGGCGACCAGGTCACACCATCCGGCAGCCAGGGACACGAGGCCGATGGACTCCGGACGTTCGCAGAGAAAAAGTATGCGGGAGCCATCAGATGCGGAGCTGCCCTCGGCGAAGCAGCGAAAGACTGCGCCTCCGCAGGTCTCGATTCCGGACGTACTTGTGCAGATAGCACAACTTATCGCAGCATCCCAGCAGCCGACAGAAACGGTGTCGGATCGGGAATTATCCGACGGCGCTGGGTCGGTACGCTCCGCCGAACCATCGGGGGTGGACGACCGGGAGCATCATGAGGTCCGACCGGATGGTGAAAGGGATACGGATGACTTGGAGCTATCCCTTTCGGAACAACATAAAGCTGCCGTGGACTTCATCCGGCACTTTCTCCCTCAAGTTGTTCCGTTGGGCCAGACTGCTGCGGTTCCGGACAAGAGGATTATAGCGTCATTGGACTCTGAATTTTTTGAGCGGTTCAGGGACATCGCTCCCGAGTTTCCATCGCAGTCCAATAATGTTGCAAGAACATTTGAATTATTGAACGCCGCTATATTTAAACTTGCTTCCAAGACGGGGAAAGCAGGTTTCTTGTGCTCCAATACTCTCAACCTGCCTTTCATTAATGCAAGGAATAAATTCGACACGGCAGGACAGGGTATTCCGAGAGTTCCTCTGCGTATGGACGACGAGGCGGAAGACTTAGAGCTATCATTACCGTCGTCGGCCTCTATTCTAACCGCGGTGTTGGAAACAGCTATTTCGTCTAACAGAGCCAATTTAGATGCCTTATCTTACGCAGATCACCTTACTAAGGCGTTATCACTGCGCCTTCAAGGGAAAGAATTTCAGGATATACAATCCTCTTTAAGACTTCTTTCAAGGTCAGTAGCTTATTCCACGTGTAACTCCGCCCTTTCAGTGGCAAACCTGGAGTTGGTTAGACATGACGCAGCCCTAGCTACATCCACACTCGTGGATACTAAGGTGAAGAACTCTCTCAGAGTCGCTTCGGTCTCCGGAGAACTTCTCTTTGACGGCAAGCTTTCTGCTATTTATGATAAAATTACAAAGAAAGCTTCGGATTCTCTGTTGTTCAAATCGGCTTCTAAGAAGTCGGATACGACAGACAAGAATAAGACAGGCACTTCTGGGTCTAATGTGCCCAAGAGAGGTTCCTATAGAGGTTCCGGTGCGTCCTCTTGGTCTTATTCGAGAGACCGTCAAGGTAGCGACTCACGTTCGGGACGTCCTTCGGGCCGGGACAACCGGTCGGACGCCCCGAGGTCGACGGGACGAGGTGCAGGTCATGGAGGACGTGGTTTCTCCTACCGCAGGCTCGCAGGTCCAGGAGGTGATGGCTTAAACCTCTATCGCGTACCGGTTGGCGGAAGGTTGTCGAGCTTGTCACAAGAATGGGCGTCGATTACGGACGACCCTTGGGTGAGAGGAGTGACTTCGGAAGGTCTAAAGATATCCTTCAAACGAAAGCCTCTATTAACTCGAAGTCCGAAGTGGACTCAACTTCCGTCAAATCCGCAGAAAAGAGACGCTCTATTATCAGAGGTGCAGTCTCTTTTAATGAAGAACGCGGTAGAGGTCGTAGAAAACCAGGAGACTCCGGGATTCTACAGCCATCTGTTTCTGGTTCCGAAACCAGATGGCTCGTTCCGTCCAGTCATAGATTTGAGCTGGATAAACAAGCTGATCGTCGCTCCGAAGTTTTATATGGAGACGATTCGGTCGGTCAGAGCGAGTATTCGGGTGAACGATTATGCAACAAGCATAGATCTCAAAGATGCATACTTTCACGTCATGGTACATCCGACATTCAGAAAGTATCTACGCTTCGCAGTCCTAGGAGTGGTATATCAATTCCGGGCGATGTGCTTCGGATTGAATCTAGCACCCTGGGCTTTCACTCGGGTAATGAACTCGGTAATGATCTATTTCCGAGCTCATTCGTCTGCGGTAACGTCGGCCTACCTGGACGACATTCTTCAGAGGTACGGCAACGAGTTAACGCTTCAGAACGATGTTCAGAATCTACTTCTATTGCTCCGACGTCTCGGTTTTATAGTAAACGAGGAGAAGTCGGATCTGGTGCCGTCCAAGTCATTCACACATCTGGGAATGAGCTTCGAGACGCACAACAATCTCGTTCATCTGCCGTTAACCAGAGCGAAATTAGTCAGTTGTTACGCTCGCTATTGTCTGCACGCAGACAAAGTCACAGCGAGAGAATTTATGAGACTGATAGGTCTGTGCGGAGCCGCTGCGGATCTCATTCCGATGGGCGGTTACGCACGCGTCCTCTCCAAATTTTCTTGACTCAGAATTGGAGTGTGAAAATTCATTCGCTCGACATAGACGTTCTCTTGTCAGATCAAGTGAAACAAGAGATTCAGACTTGGGCAAACATTCAGTGGTTAACTCAGGGAGTTCTGCTGCAGTTGCCGGATCCGAGTTTTACCATTATGACGGATGCCAGTCAAACAGGTTGGGGTGCATCATTGATCCCAACGGATTCGAGATGCCAGGGTCTTTGGGATCCGCAATTCCTGGGCAAGCACATAAACATCAAGGAAATGATGTCAATTTGGCTTGCGTTACGTCATTGGATGGACATTATTCACAATGCTCATGTCCAAATCCTATCCGACAATACGACAGTAGTTTCGTATATACGGAATCAGGGAGGCACTCATTCAGTTCCGTTGTTCAATCTAACGGAAAGAATCCTTCTGTTTGCGCTAGAACATCAGGTTCTTCTTTCGGTCCGTCACATACCGGGTCGTCTGAATGTGCTAGCAGACTCCCTTTCACGAAAGGGTCGCTTGTTGCCGTCGGAGTGGACTCTCAACAAACAAGTATTCAATCAGATTTGCTACCAATGGGAACGGCCAATGATAGACTTATTTGCGACACATCTCAACAATCAGTTGCAGACGTATGTGTCTCCGTGTCCGGATCCAAGAGCATTTGCAGTAGACGCTGTGTCGATCCCTTGGGACGGAATGATAGGATATGCGTATCCTCCAGCGCCGTTAATTCAGCAAGTATTGCTAAAGATAAAACAGTCTCAATGCAAGATTCTGTTGGTAGCATCTCTGTCTCCACAGAAACCATGGATAAATCTACTCAGGTGTCTGTTGTGGGACCTACCGCGAAAGCTTCCTCCACGGGAGGATCTTCTTTCGCAGGGGAAATCGCGTCAACTCCATCACAACCCGCAAGGTCTCAACCTTCACGTTTTTCCGTTGTGCGGTCCTTCTTGCATGGCAAGCACTTTACAGGACAAGCAGTGGACGCGATTTCTAACTGTAGGAGGACCTCCTCTTCGCTAAATTATGTGGCTAAGTGGAAGGTTTTTTGTCGTTGGTGTAGGGATCATTCTGTAGATATTTTCGATCCCTCTATACCAGACATTGCAAACTTTCTAGAATACTTGTTTGACGAAATCAAACTGCAGCCTGTTACTATTACGGGTTATAGCTCTATGTTATCTGATACCTATGCACATCATGATAGTTTACAAATTGGATCTAATGTCTCTTTATCTAAGTTGGTTAGAAACTTCTCGATAAATAGACCCAGAACTCTTAGGTTAATTCCTAAATAGAATTTAGCTTGGGTTCTTCTTAAATTGAAGGAAAAGCCATTTGAACCTCTTGGGACAGTAGATTTCAAATTCTTATCTTATAAGACAGCTTTTCTCTTAGCTTACTCTTCTGCTAGAAGAGTCAGTGAGCTTCGTGCACTGTCGGTGGATGATTCTCACTATCGTAGTGTCGGGAACACTATTACCTTCACTACTAATGTGGGTTTTTTTAGCTAAGAATCAGGCTCCTAATAAATATCCGGAACCTATTGTTATTAAGGCGCTTCCGTCTTCAGACAGGCGTAGGCCTTTACTCTGTCCTGTTAGAGCGTTACGTATCTATAAACAGAGATCTCAGTTTATCAGAAAGGGACGGAAACGTTTCTTTCTGTCTTTGATGCCTAATAGAAGGGACATTTCGGTCCATTCTATTACTAGATGGATTCAATTAACTATCCGTACTGCTTATGAGAGTTTATCTTCTTCTCAGCAGTCTGTGCTTAAGATTTCCGCTCATGAAGTAAGAGCTCTTGCTACTTCTTGGGCTTATGCTAATAGTATTGCTATTACAGATTTAATGAAGGCTGCTTATTGGTCTCAGCCATCCACATTCACAAATTTTTATCTCAGAAATATTGAGTCCATTTCTGGAGACCTGCATTGTTTAGGTCCGTTATCTGTTGCTCAGAATGTCGTCCACTAAACAGTTGCAACTATAGTTATGCAGGCTTTCTGTTCCGGCAGTGACTCCGTCCTGCTGCCCTCTTCGCTCTGGGCTATTTGACCCAGGGCAAGGGGAAGGGGGGGGGGGGGGGCGGAGGGTGTTCCCTTAGGTCTCCTGCTTTATAGTGAAAAGCAAGGGAATGCCTCCTCCAAAGTCAGTATTTCTGAGTCGCTTCCGGGATGGTTTTAAGGTGTAATATTAATGTTAAAATTCATTCATGTCATATTTTTAAAGTGTAGCTCGGTGTGAAGCATTTGTATATGTCAAGTGTCAAACGGGCTTTAATATACAATACTCGGACACTTTTAAAAGATTATAAAGAGTCTCAATTCTCTGGACTAACTTTATTTATTGGCTTACTTTAAAAATAATTAGTATAAGGGTTATACTGGATGTTAATAGAGAACATGAATGTTATTGTGCTCAGTTATAAAGGGTATTGTATCTTTCTAATTTAATATTAAATAAGAAAGATACATGTAAAGCCTAATACTCCTTTTCTCCTTAAGGGGTTGCCTCTATATTATATAGTTGAGCTTATTGGATTTTCCTCTATGTCCTAGGCCCTCCAGCCTTTTTACTATTCAGCTAAGTCTGGGTCATTGGTACAGTATAAAAATGTTAAAAAATTTATAGTAATTTATATATTTTTTATACTTACCAATGACCCAGACGGGGATGGCCCTCCCAGGAGTTGGGAACTCTTGCCTCCCCGCTGAGTACACAGCGCTGACCAGGCACTGCCAGTAAGAATGATAATTGGCGCCAATTTCGGAACGTCCTTGACACTGCGCATGCGCAGTAGGGGCGAAGTATGGAGGTCCTATAGGACATGATTTCTTTTGGTTTTGGATGCAAATTTTGGGGATTGGGGGGGCAAAATTTGTGTTTGGCCCTGGTTTTGTTAGAGTTAGCACCAGCTAAGTCTGGGTCATTGGTAAGTATAAAAAATATATAAATTACTATAAATTTTTTACTTTCTTCAATTTCCGTAAAAAAATGTTGCCGCGGCCAACATTCTTGGAACTTAGTTTAGTCAGACCTCAGTATTTTCCTTTGGCACACCCTACAGGGCATATTTATGATTGGATTGCTTTGAAACCTGGCATGCTTGTTTAGGGTGACCTCTAGATGGGAGCTATCGATTTTCTTCCATTTCCGTCCGACAAAAAATGTTGCCGCTGGCAACGATCTTTGAACTCAGTTTAGTCAGGCATCAATATATATTCCTTTGGCATGCCTAATAGGGCACATTTATGATCAGATCGGTTTGAAACTTTGTATGCTTGTTTGGGGTTACCTATTTCCATCAAAAAATGTTGCCACTGTCAATGACCTTCGATGAACTTAGTAAAAACTTTGCAGTTAAGCATCAGTATTTCTCTTTGACACACCCTGCAGGGCACATTTATGATTGGATCGCTTGCAAACTTGGTGTGCTTGTGTGGGATGACATCTATATGGGAACTGTCGATTTTCTTCCATTTCTGTTGAAAAATGTTGCCGCTGACCTTTGAACTTTGTTTAGTCAGACCTCAATATTTCCCTTTAACACACCCTTCAGGGCACATTTATGATTGGTTCACTTTGAAACTTGGTATGTGTGTTCGGGGTGACCTCTAGATGTGAGCTATTGCTTTTTTTAATTCCATAAAAAATTATTGTCGATATCACTAACCTTTGAACTTACTGCATTTGTGCATCAACTTATCCCTTTTGCACTCTCTGCAAGGTATATTTATGAATTTCCATAAACCCTCCCTCCACCCCCCCCCACCAAAAAAAAACAACATTGCCACAAGTAATGACCTTCTACTTAGTGCATTTGTGCATTAACATCTTCCTTTGGCATGCCTCAGAGGGGGCATTCATTATCAGGTTGTTTTGAAACTTTGTATGCTTATGCAGGGTGACAAAGATAGGATCTATTGATTTTTCTTTTCACTACGGAAAAAAGGGGTCTGTCGGTGGCTGAGTGGTGTGCGTGGTTCAGTATAGTTTCGCTAGGCGGTTGGTGCCGAAAGAAACTCTCTGGCGTGGGTTCGAACCCCCGCCATGCCAGTGTAAACAAAACCAGCGTCCTTTCTTAGTTCTATGGCATCTGAGAAATTTGAAAAAGACAAGTGTGTCGCTGATTTCTTCTGAGGTGCAGTTCGTAGAATTAAGTACTTAGATGCAACTTTCTGATGAATAATTAAATAATTGAGTGTTCCGTGTGTTCTGTACTGGCCTCGTATATACTTGGTTAACTAGCATTCCCTTTAGGAGTCTGTCGGTGGCTGAGTGGTGTGCGTGGTTCAATATAGTTTCGCTAGGCGGTTGGTGCCGAAGGAAACTCTCTTGGCGTGGGTTCGAACCCCCGCCATGCCAATGTAAACAAAACCAGCGTACTTTCTCAGTTCTATGACATCTGAGAAATTTGAAAAAGACAAGTGTGTCACTGATTTCTTCTGAGGTACAGTTCATAGAATTAAGTACTTAGATGCAACTTTCTGATGAATAATTAAATAATTAAGTGTTCCGTGTGTTCTGTACTGGCCTCGTGTATACTTGGTTAACTAGCATTCCCTTTAGGGGGCTGTCGGTGGCCGAGTGGTGTACGTGGTTCAGTATAGTTTTGCTAGGCGCTTGGTGCCAATGGAAACTCTCTTGGCGTGGGTTCGAACCCCCGCCATGCCAATGTAAACAAAACCAGCATCCTTTCTTAGTTCTATGGCATCCGAGAAATTTGAAAAAGACAAGTGTGTCGCTGATTTCTTCTGAGGTACAGTTCGTAGAATTAAGTACTTAGGTGCAACTTTCTGATGAATAATTAAATAATTGAGTGTTTCGTGTGTTCTGTACTGGCCTCATATATACTTGGTTAACTAGCATTCCCTTTAGCGGTCTGTCGGTGGCCGAGTGGTGTGCGTGGTTCAGTATAGTTTCGCTAGGCGGTTGGTGCTGAAGGAACCTCTCTCAGCGTGGGTTCGAACCCCCGCCATGCCAATGTAAACAAAACCAACGTCCTTTCTTAGTTCTATGGCATCCGGGAAATTTGAAAAAGACAAGTGTGTCGCTGATTTCTTCTGAGGTGCAGTTTGTAGAATTAAGTACTTAGATGGAACTTTCTGATGAATAATTAAATAATTGAGTGTTCCGTGTGTTCTGTACTGGCCTCGTATATACTTGGTTAACTAGCATTCCCTTTAGGGGTCTGTCGGTGGCTGAGTGGTGTGCGTGGTTCAGTATTGTTTCGCTAGGCGGTTGGTGCCGAAGGAAACTGTCTCGGCGTGGGTTCGAACCCCCGCCATGCCAATGTAAACAAAACCAGCGTCCTTTCTTAGTTCTATGGCATCTGAGAAATTTGAAAAAGACAAGCGTGTCGCTGATTTCTTCTGAGGTGCAGTTTGTAGAATTAAGTACTTAGATGCAACTTTCTGATGAATAGTTAAATAATTGAGTGTTCCGTGTGTTCTGTACTGCCCTCGTATATACTTGGTTAACTAGCATTCCCTTTAGGGGTCTGTCGATGGCCGAGTGGTGTGCGTGGTTCAGTATAGTTTCGCTAGGTGGTTGGTGCCGAAGGAAACTGTCTCGGCATGGGTTCGAACCCCCGCCATGCCAATGTAAACAAAACCAGCATCCTTTCTTAGTTCTATGGCATCCGAGAAATTTGAAAAAGACAAGTGTGTCGCTGATTTCTTCTGAGGTACAGTTCGTAGAATTAAGTACTTAGGTGCAACTTTCTGATGAATAATTAAATAATTGAGTGTTTCGTGTGTTCTGTACTGGCCTCATATATACTTGGTTAACTAGCATTCCCTTTAGCGGTCTGTCGGTGGCCGAGTGGTGTGCGTGGTTCAGTATAGTTTCGCTAGGCGGTTGGTGCTGAAGGAACCTCTCTCAGCGTGGGTTCGAACCCCCGCCATGCCAATGTAAACAAAACCAACGTCCTTTCTTAGTTCTATGGCATCCGGGAAATTTGAAAAAGACAAGTGTGTCGCTGATTTCTTCTGAGGTGCAGTTTGTAGAATTAAGTACTTAGATGGAACTTTCTGATGAATAATTAAATAATTGAGTGTTCCGTGTGTTCTGTACTGGCCTCGTATATACTTGGTTAACTAGCATTCCCTTTAGGGGTCTGTCGGTGGCTGAGTGGTGTGCGTGGTTCAGTATTGTTTCGCTAGGCGGTTGGTGCCGAAGGAAACTGTCTCGGCGTGGGTTCGAACCCCCGCCATGCCAATGTAAACAAAACCAGCGTCCTTTCTTAGTTCTATGGCATCTTGAGAAATTTGAAAAAGACAAGCGTGTCGCTGATTTCTTCTGAGGTGCAGTTTGTAGAATTAAGTACTTAGATGCAACTTTCTGATGAATAGTTAAATAATTGAGTGTTCCGTGTGTTCTGTACTGCCCTCGTATATACTTGGTTAACTAGCATTCCCTTTAGGGGTCTGTCGATGGCCGAGTGGTGTGCGTGGTTCAGTATAGTTTCGCTAGGTGGTTGGTGCCGAAGGAAACTGTCTCGGCATGGGTTCGAACCCCCGCCATGCCAATGTAAACAAAACCAGCGTCCTTTCTTAGTTCTATGGCATCCGAGAAATTTGAAAAAGACAAGTGTGTCGCTGATTTCTTCTGAGGTGCAGTTCGTAGAATTAAGTACTTAGATGCAACTTTCTGATGAATAATTAAATAATTGAGTGTTCCGTGTGTTCTGTACTGGCCTCGTGTATACTTGGTTAACTAGCATTCCCTTTAGGGGGCTGTCGGTGGCCGAGTGGTGTGCGTGGTTCAGTATAGTTTTGCTAGGCGGTTGGTGCCAAAGGAAACTCTCTCAGTGTGGGTTCGAACCCCCCGCCATGCCAATGTAAACAAAACCAGCGTCCTTTCTTAGTTCTATGGCATCCGAGAAATTTGAAAAAGACAAGTGTGTCGCTGATTTCTTCTGAGGTGCAGTTCGTAGAATTAAGTACTTAGATGCAACTTTCTGATGAATGATTTTCTTTTCATTTCCATCAAAAACTGTTGCTGTTAGCAACAATCTTTGAATTTATTGCATTTGTGCATCAACATTCTTTGACATGGCCTACAGGCCACATTTATCATAGGATTGTTAGTTATTTTTTTTTTGCAAACCTATTTTTAGCTCAACTTTGGTGAAGCCAAATTTGAGGTATTGCCATGGCCCGTCGTCCATCTGTCCGTCTGTCACACTGTACACACGGCTCGGGTTAGAGGTCGTATTTATGAACCAATCTTTACGAAACTTCTTGGGTACC
The DNA here is from genome assembly GCA_031216915.1 of Pictodentalium vernedei. NCBI lineage: Eukaryota > Metazoa > Mollusca > Scaphopoda > Dentaliida > Dentaliidae > Pictodentalium > Pictodentalium vernedei. The sequence goes on along the minus strand of CM062296.1, from coordinate 340,839,838 downwards.
TTTGTTATCACTGAGTGACGAGAACAAGTGTTTTGGGGTCCGGTCCGAAATTCAAGATGGCCACTGGCAGCCATTTTGTACAAAATTAGATGAAATCAGATTTTTGGGCAGAACTTCCATATGAAAGCTCTGATTGGAATAATTTTTTGTTGTAATGTTTAGTACCATGGGATATATCACATATAATACAGGTTTTTTTCTCTTGAGTAAATTATGCAAATTAGACTAACTTTGATTTATTTAGTGTTACTTTTAGCACTGTAAGTGCAAATGCCAATATGGCTCGGGCTAGAGGCCGTATTTACGTATCGAACTTTTCGAAACTTCTTGGGTACCTTTGTTATCACAGTGGGACATGAACGAGTGTTTTGGGGACGGTCTGAAATTCCTGATGACCGCTGGCAGCCATTTTGTACTTTAGTTAGTGCAATCCGTTTTTTGTACAGAACTTCTGTATGAAAGTTCTGATTTGAATAAATTTTTGTATGAATGTTTAGTAACATGGAATACATCACATATAATACGGGTTTTTTTCTCATGCAAAAATTATGAAAATTAGATGAACTTTGATTTATTCAGTGCTACTTATACACAGGGAGTCGAGGGAGTCTCACTGGAGCAGCTCGAGGGAGTCTCACTGGAACAGCTCAAAATGATATAACTGCTTATTTATGTATGAATATTTATGAAGCCCACATTTCTGCAATGTTGACACGCTGTTTGGATTTTAATATTTTTATGTGAATGAAATGAATAAAATAAGTATGATGGGAAGCATTCAAGTTGTCCTTCTTTGTGAATTCACCCAAAAGATTGGTTACAGGCCTGGCCTTACATGTGATTTGTGCACAGCCCTATTGTGTTCATGTGGTATTAAATGTGAACATGTTGCAATGGAAACGTGTTTGAAACATGTCAAATTATAACACTGCGCAGTTTGGGTACGTCAACATTACAATTGTCCTTTTTACTGTGGTACATGGAGTAATAAAAACACGAACGTCAGTGTACATATAGAATATATTTTTTCTCATTTTATTACAACAATCTATAAGTGATACATAATGCACACATTTTGATAAGATCAACATTTCATTGATGTGAATCACTGAATGAAAGATACATGTATTCAGATTTCGTGCTGAGTCCAACCAGAATTACCTGCCCCTTCCTTCTCTTTCCTGGATCCTGCTTATTTGTAGACTCTGGTTATTTGGATATTTTCTTCTGACAAAAGCCATATTCAATTAAGCGGGATCCACTGTACCATTATTAGATCCTGTTAACCAAATCTGTCACTTTGATTATGGAAAGAGAAAAATGGACAGTTAGATGGACAGACAAATTGATGGGAGAACTATTCCCTAAAATGACGCTTTTTAAATGGGCCAATTAAAAGCACCATGAAGCTTAATAATCTCGAGGCTGGGGGCATATTTGATAGAGTGAGGGACCAAATTGTTGGTTATTCAAAGGTGGGATTCTACTGCAGGTGTATTGGGAGGGGGGAATCCCTCTGTGGAAAGCGGAATAGCACAAAGAGGGTAGAGTGTAGGTTAGATTTATTACTTGTTGTTTAAAGAAAATTGTTTTAAATGTCGCAAGAGCGTCTTTTCAACATAAGGTTGGATTCACCTTTTGGCAGGAGGGACACTCTTACTTATTCAGAAGGGCGAGAAGTGAATGGAATCTTTTCATGGTTACTGAGTGTTTGGACCAGTTGGTAATATACCTTTTGTGGTGTCAGCCAATTGGATTAATGTGGTGTTCCATATTTTCTGTTTGGTCGAGCAATGGTGCCTTAATATATTTGTATGATGGGTGTTCCTTGTTTGACACTGTCTGTTTGGGTTTTTCAGGGGTAGGGTTAACTGTTATGTTTATGTTGTGGTTTTAAGACGCTTGTATGTGTGCTAGTCAGGCGGTTTGAATTTTTCAATTATGGTTTGGATGACTGACTGCTTTGCAGGGTTACGTTGGTGTTGTGATATTAATTTGGGGTTTTCCTTAGTTTCTGTTATAGTCAAGGTTACTTTCTTAATCATGCCTTGGAGGGTTGGAAAAAGGCAGGGTTTAACATTTTTGGTTGCTGTGGTAGCGGTGAAGGGGATGGTGGAATCATTTCACTGTGAGGATGATAACATTCTGCGTGGAGCTGGGAGGGGATATTTGGTATTTACTGGTGTGTGTCTTGTGATGTAGTCAGTAAACGTATTTTAGAGTAAAAAAAAAAACACTACATTTGGTACTGGGCAGTACCGGGTACTGGATCAACTCTGTGGATTTGGAGTGTTGAAAAGACACCAACTTTTTGTCTTGTAAAGTAGTGAGAAAATGTTTTTTAGGGTAAAAATCACTTCAGCAGGTATTTAGAAGTACTTTGTACTGGGAAAGTAAAGGGTACTGGATAAACACTTCGGATTTTGAGTGTAAACAAGACACCAGCAAGTACACAATCCCCAGTACCACCTTTCCCATCTGGTGTCCCCTTATGATAAAAGTTTTAATGGTGAGAAACAATTCTAGTAGATTTAATACCTGGACTCTGGATATAGGCTTTACCAAGCGTTCCAGTCTTTTCATCAATAAAAACAAACTAGTCATCATTAATTATTGTCTTATTCATGAATTCAGTTTATGTTTTGTTATTTACACACACTGACACATTATGCCATTGTTCTTTATCCGAGCTAAACGAATCAAGTCAATGGTGTTACATTTTGGCCAGTAGAGTTACCTGAGGTAGTAACACCATTGACTGGAGTAACACTACTGACTTCTGTTGATATTCTAAATTATTCCCCTTGATAATTTGGAAGCATTCTTAAAATGTTCTGTTGACCATCTAGAAAACACCCTAATACATCAACAACACTCATTTCTGCATGGGAATTTTATTTATGCATCTTGATTCTGTTTTTGACTCCACTGACATGAAAAATTAACTAAAGCTAAAACTCATCTTATATCATTGTTTTTCTGCTTTTAAACAAATTATGTTTAAAACGTTGTCTGCTCCATATGTAATAACTGATGGGATAGGATGATGGGGGGAGTGGGGGGTGTTGGGGGGGGGGGGGGTGGCGGGATGGGAGCTCACTCTATTTGTATATGTAATATTCAAGCAGTTACCCTTGTTTGTTCAGGTAACACCGTCAGACTTTTTTCTTTTAACAGAATTTTGAACTTACAATGTGAATAAAAGAAAGCTGTTTAATATTACTAAACTTGAGTCAAAACATACATATATATCCATTAATTGGCAATCAAATGCAAATTATGAATTATTTGACAACTAATGTTCTTTCTTAATGAATGGAACAAAAATTGACATGATGCACAGGTAACAGCACTGTCAGGGGGTGGATTTGGAGGTACCGTGCTGTAAAATAGTCAAGAGAACGAAACCAATATGGGGTATTATTGTATGTGTAAGATCCCTAACTATGTCATAATGATGGAATAATGGCGAAATTCCTCTCATTTTCTATGAAACCTTACATTTACTCAATTCATACATTTTCTGGAGAATGACCCAAGTATTGGTGTTTATCGCTAACAATATAAACAACAGGTGGCTTATTTCTTTACTACCTACCCATAATGATATTTACCCTTTATCTAATATGATAATATTCTAGTACTATAGACAAAAAGCACCATTCAAAGTTATCCATTTCAAGTTGAGATAAACAACTCTGTATCTGGCGATGTTAGTCGGTCAGTCTGTCTGTATATTTGACCAACAAGTTTTGAGCTGAATGAGCTCTGTCAAACAAGATTAAATTTGGTTTAATTGCTAGTTGCATTATGGGAAATATTTGCTGCTTGAAGTTTTGTTATTTCATCAGTGTGCAGTGGATTAAGAGCAAATATCACATTTTAACTGAAATATACAAGGGAAAGTATGAATTTGCTGGTTAAAAGTAATACTATGCATATATATGTTATCACCACTATGTGTTGATTGAGAAACTGGTATCAAGCTGAGATGGTGTTCATATTATATATCGTGGCGAGCCCTTTAGGGCAAGGCACGATACATAATTGGAACTACATCGCGGCTTGATACAAGTTTCACAATCAATACATTGTGGTTATGACAAATTTATCTTACTATCTCGGAAACCCACTTGGTGTTAATAACCAATTTATCTTCACATATATTTTGACAACCATTCAGCATCTTTGATTTGATTTTTAGCTCACCTGACTGAAAGTCAGGGTGAGCTTTTCTTATCACTCTTCGTCCGTCGGCCGTCGTCCTGCGTGAAGGTGGTGTTTGAGCCTCTTTCTCCTAAACCACTGGCCACATTTTAATTAAATTTCATGTAAGTGGTGGCTATATAGGGGCATTTTGATTTTTATCCAAATTAGGTTTCGGCTCATATTGAGCAGAGGTGTGGGGAAAAAATGGCCAAATTTTTTGAAAATCTTCTAATGAACCACCAGTAGCAGAGACTTGATATGTGGTATACAGAGTCTTTTTGAGGTTTAGAATCAAGTTTGTTCAAGAGAAGTTTGTCGGGCATTATTTGCCTTTGTTATGGGAGGGGCAAAAATTTTGGCCACGCCTAAAATTTCTATTTTCTGAACCGTGAGGTTGATTTGAACCAAATTTGATATGAGATGATAATGGGTCATAAGTAGTTGATTGATGCAAAAAAAACCTTTCTCATTGCCCCGTGGGAACCTCAGGAGCTAAAAATAGGAAAAACCTTAAAACTGCCATATCTCCAAAACTCACGGCACAGAGAATTCTTATTTTGTATAAAGCTTACTTTTATCCAGTAGAATAGAATGGTTAAAAAAAATCCCTATCAGTTTGATCACAAGGTACTTTTTTCAGGACTTTTGAAAAAGTGCTGAGTCAGCACTTTTTAACACTGTAGGCAATGGGAAAAAGATTAAAAAATCTTCTCCAAATCCAGCAGGCAGAATCTTTTGATATTTGGTATGCAACATTGTAGGGTGGTTCTGATTCAATTTTGTTCAAATCGGCCCCCTGGGTTCATATTTGGGCTCAGTATAGGAGCCAGATTTCGAACTTAGTGCATTTCAGGCAAATTTCTTAAAAAATCTTCTTCTCCAGATCCAGCAGGCAGAATCTTTTGATATTTGGTATGCAACATTGTGGGGTGGATCTGATTCAAGTTTGTTCAAATTGGCTTCCTAGATTCATATTTGGGCTCACTATAGAAGCTCGAATTCGAACTTAGTGCATTTCAGGCAAATTTCTTAAAAAATCTTCTTCTCCAGATCCAGCAGGCAGAATCTTTTGATATTTGGCATGCAACATTGTGGGGTGGATCTGATTCAAGTTTGTTCAAATCAGCTCCCTAGATTCATATTTGGGCTCACTATAGAAGCTCGAATTCGAACTTAGTGCATTTCGGGCAAATTTCTTAAAAAATCTTCTTCTCCAGATCCAGCAGGCAGAATCTTTTGATATTTGGTATGCAACATTGCGGGGTGGATCTGATTCAAGTTTGTTCAAATCGGCCCCCTGGATTCATATTCAGGCTTACTATAGAAGCCCAAATTTGAACTTAGTGCATTTCAGGCAAATTTATTAAAAAATCTTCTTCTCCAGATCCAGCAGGCAGAATCTTTTGATATTTGGTATGCAACATTGTGGGGTGGATCTGATTCAAGTTTGTTCAAATCGGCTTCCTAGATTCATATTTGGGCTCACTATAGAAGCTCGAATTCGAACTTAGTGCATTTCAGGCAAATTTCTTAAAAAATCTTCTTCTCCAGATCGAGCAGGCAGAATCTTTTGATATTTGGTAAGCAACATTGTGGGGTGGATCTGATTCAAGTTTGTTCAAATCGGCCCCCCTGGGTTTATATTTGGGCTCAGTATAGGAGCCCAAATTTGAACTTAGTGCATTTCAGGCAAATTTCTTAAAAAATCTTCTTCTCCAGATCCAGCAGGCAGAATCTTTTGATATTTGGTAAGCAACATTGTGGGGTGGATCTGATTCAAGTTTGTTCAAATCGCCCCCCCCCCCCCACCCCTGGGTTTATATTTGGGCTCAGTATAGGAGCCCAAATTTGAACTTAGTGCATTTCAGGCAAATTTCTTAAAAAATCTTTTTCTCCAGATCCAGCAGGCAGAATCTTTTGATATTTGGTATGCAACATTGTGGGGTGGATCTGATTCAAGTTTGTTCAAATTGGCCCCCTGGATTCATATTTGGGCTCACTATAGAAGCCCGAATTCAAACTCAGTGCATTTCAGGCAAATTTCTTAAAAAATCTTCTTCTGCAGATCGAGCAGGCAAAATCTTTTGATATTTGGTATGCTACATTGTGGGGTGGATCTGATTCAAGTTTGTTCAAATCGGCCCCCTGGGTTTATATTTAGGCTCAGTATAGGGCCATTTCAGGCAAATTTCTTTGAAAATCTTCTTCTCAAGATCCAGCAGGCAGAATCTTCTGATATTGGGTATACACCATGCTTAGGGGGGTGAGATTCAAGTTTGTTCAAGCCAAGTCCCTGGGTTCATATTTGGGCTCACTGTGGTAGCCTGAATGATAACTTAGTTCAAAATGAGGAATTTTCTTTAAAAATCTTCTTCGGATCCATCAGTCGGAATGTTTTGATATTTGGTATGCAGCATCCTTAGGGGGGTGAGATTCAAGTTTGTTCAAGCCATGTCCCTAGGTCTATATTTGGACTCACTGTGGGAGCTCGAATTGTAACTTAGTTCAAAATGAGGAATTTTCTTTAAAAATCATCTTCAGATCCAGCAGTCGGAATGTTTTGATATTTGGTGTGCAGCATCCTTAGGGGGGTGAGATTCAAGTTTGTTAAAGCCAAGTCCCTGGGTTCATATATGGGCTCCCTGTGGGAGCCTGAATTATAACTTCATTCAGTATGAGGAATATTCTTTAAAAATCTTCTTTTTTTTTAGATCCACTGGTCAGAATCTTTGGATATTTGGTATAAGCTTTTCTTAGGAGGAGCAGATGCAACTTGTTGAAATCAATTCTCTGGGTTGATATTTAGGCTACCATGTCAGATGAGTGCCCTCAGGCCCCTTGGGGCCTCTTGTTTATGAATGAAGATCATGATGGTATTACGTTCTTGAGCTATTCATGATGTAATCCACATTCATTGTTTCATTTGTACTATAACTGTCAAAGCTTATAGTGGTGTTTCAGATATGTTTCTTTGTTATTTTTCAGCTTTAACAGTACATGTATTACTGTTATCAAAATGGTGACATCGACATGTGTAATCAGTTTTTGATGAGTGTGGGTAAAAACATTCTCTTTCTAAATCAGATGTTCAAACTTGCTCATAGAAGTTACTGTAGCTGATACAAAATTGTATCAGTCTATAGACATTTTAGCTTGTATCAGGGAAAAAATCGATTGATTGGAAGATAAAAAAGTTCGTCACAATGTAGAACAGTTTATACATATTACTTCTGTTAGGCCCATTTGATGACCTCAACTCCCTTGAATAGGATGATTCTGTTTTTGAAGTTTTATACAATTGCTGGGAAAATGGCTATTCATTTATCAAAACTTTCCTGTATTGTCAGTATTTTTTTTACTCTTACAGCGTGTTCTACAAGATCAGGAGGACTCTGCACTGTTGAAAGCATACATTGCAGAATGGGGTAAATTCTTTACTCAATGTGACTATTTGCCCAAACCATTCATGCAGCTGGAGACATCAATGGCTGGGAAGGCATACAGTAGTATGCAGAAAAAGTCTCATGGTGAAGAAAGTATTGTAAGAAAGGTTAGTTGCATCTTTTCTATAGTGGAAAGGGAAAAAGATTTCTAGCTGAAGTTTTATTTGTATCAGCCGAAAGCAAGATGCTTATGAATAGATTTTCCTGGTAAATAAATATACTTCACAATTGATAAAAACTCTCACTGCCAGTTTGTTTACTTCTAAAATCAAGATAAGAATAAGAATGTTTAGATCCAAGCTTCAGCTACATACTGTAGTAATTTTGTGCAGATGTAATTTTGCCAATAGATCTCTTAGGTTTCTTATTGGAGTCCTTGAAAATTTATGGAATGTTACAATTATTTCTCAAGAACTTGAAGAAGAACGAAATGCACTTAAGATTTTGAAAACAATCATGAAATTTTATATGAACCTGGTTGTATACATCTCCTCCCCCCCCCCCCACCCCCCCAAGGTATCTTCCCTCTTGGGAAAGATTCCTGCTGGAGTATCTTTTCCCCTACCCTGGGTACCTCTCCCTCCCTCCCCCACCCCCACTACCTATGACCAAAAATAATTTTCAAAATAATTTCCATTTTTCAATCTGAGGATGAAATTACATTGGATTTTAATTGAAATATAATGTATAAAGGCGATCATACTTGATGCCCACAATGCACACATATCTTAAAGAAAATATATCTACTCTCTATTATGGGGCTGCAAAATCCCGGAAATTGAAAAAAAAGTTCAAGTCATTTTGTCAATCATAGAAGGGTTGCCCACATAATACACATTTATTATATGCTAGCCTGTGAATTATCGCAAATTATCTAAAAGATATTTCTCGATATCCATCGACTCGATGGATATCAAGAAATATTCCTCAGTAACTTCCTAAATAGCGTCATGCTTCGGCGCATGACGTTGCCTTGAGCGTTGCCTTGAAAGAACGATCAGCAGATCTTTGTTATTGTTTTGAAACTGTTTGGGTGTCGTATTGAACTAAATATTGCAGAGTAAAATGTCATGTAGCATATAATAAAGAGAAAATCTATGCTATTTAAGTGAATATCGGGAATTATCTCGTGAGTGTGGACCTGAAAGTTTTCTTTTTCACGAACGCTTGCGTGAGTGAAAAATAATACTTTCAGGTCCACACAGATAATTTCCAGTTTAATACCTGCAAATGTTTAAGAATGACCTAGAGTATGCAGTGGATTGTTATTGATGAGAGGGTGAATACATTTGATGAAATAAAAAATAAAAAAGTGGACCTAGTTTTGTGTTTTCATTTGTGTCTTTTGTGCCCTTAATTCAATTGTGACAGATGAACTTAGACAATGATGACTCAGATGAGTGTGTACAACATTACTTGCAAGTGAAAAAATAACAAAGAAGAAACAATCATAACCATAGGACAATGAAATAACTATTTTGGTTTTTACTTTAAAGTTGAACAAAAGAAAAAAAAATAATAATAATAATTCTTTGTGTATTCTGATTTGGGAAGGGGAAGAACGTCCGAGTGCTAAACGTCCTGTTCAGGAAAGTAATGGTATTCAATTGATTGGAAGGAAATGTCTGTAAACCTTGATTATAAATAAAGTGTGAGCACATCTCTTCTCCTTGGTTCTACACACTACACAGCGCGCTGTAAAATTGGAGAACTAGGCATTCGCGGTATTAAATTTTTTGAAACTGAGTTTAGGTATATTTTTATACTGTACCAATGACCCAGACATAGCTGGTGCTAACTCTTAAAATATAGGGCCAAACACAAATTTTGCCCCCCAATCCCCAAAATTTGCATCTAAAACTAAAGAAAACATGTCCTGAAAGGCCCTCCACACTTCGCCCCTACTGCGCATGCGCAGTGTCAAGGACGTTCCGAAATTGGCGCCATTTATCATTCTAAGTTTGGCCCTTCATCAGTTAACATCTGACTGATCTTTGTGCTTTTAAATCTCAGTTTAAATGATGCCAGACACATAAATATTAGTGAAATGGTGATTCTAAGGAGGATAGAGAAGGAGGAGAGGAAAAGAATGTGTGACAGAATATTATCAGGGCTGTAACTTAAAATTTTTTAATGAAATTATGTTAAGTTACCTATTTTCAAGGCAGCAGCCATTTTGTTGTCATTCTGATTATTTAGTTACACTGTTTTTACAAGTGTTTTCCTCTCTCCCTGTCCTTTAAGTTCCCCCTTGCTATTCTCCCATGCTTTTGGCATAGTTTCTGTAATTATTATTACTAAAATTTCTTGGGAGTTTTAGCTGAATAACAGAATGAATTCTGTTCTTTCCCCATGTTTACGTCTTCACCTACGGGTGGTTAGGCGTTGTGTTCTGCATCTACCATCTGATGTTCTGCAGTTTCTTCCCTGGAAGTCTCTGTTTTGCATCAGATAGTGTATTTTTGGTAACTGATTTCGGGCCTGGGTGCCTGGAGTCTTATTTTAGTGTTTTTACACTCATTGTTTACATTTACAACAGCCCTCTGTGTGAGGGGGGATTTCTAATAAATAATATCTTTATGTTATTTTAATCATAACTAGATACATTATTATTGTTCGTAAGTGTTGAATAAATTGTTTAAAATATTTTTAAAATTTTTGTCCACACTTAGGCTTGGGATCCATTGGGGCTCAACGTTACTTTTCAGAAACTTGGGCTGTTCTGAAAAAAAAATTTTTTTCAAAATATTTTGATTTCAATTATTTTTTCTATATTAATGGATCATATTATTATAATGTATTTTGATTGCCAGGGGTTAGTGCGAGTACCAGGACTTGTTTTCTTTTCACATTGAAAGGATATTGATCAATTGTTTTAAGAGGAAGGCTTCCTCTGACTTTATTATCATTCTATATGTGGTCAGTGTACTCGCATTAACTCCTGTTCTGTATCGTATGATTTCGATGACAATATGGGAAGCTTATGTCACGGTATGTTGTTGGGGATTTGGACACTCCGGTCCTTTCCCCGCAGGGTCACTCTACTTTATCAATTTCTATTTCAGACGATCAAGATTAGGGTGATGTATCTGTGATGTCTTCCAACAGTGTGCCTCCGTCGTCACTATTAATGAAGGGCTAGCGGAAAAGTGCTCATGTTATACGCCAATTGCCTAAGAGGACCCTAGTAGGTTCGACGGCCTTTGACATCCGCTAGCTCGCCCGGTGTAGCGTCCATTCACCGAATGGTTCGGCAGCCGGGTTCGTCCGTTGCGGTCTAGAAGGAATTTTGGGGTGATGCGAGCACTATAAAATTAACTTAATGCACACCCAGTGACGGCGGATCGGAGGGAGAACGGAGGAAGCCTTTTAGTCCGGTTCATAGCTCGTTCCGGTCCATCCGGACGGCAAGCGAGAGAGGCCCCTCTCTCGTTCAACAACATCTGGCCCCAGATGTTGTGGTACAAAATGTGTCGCTAGCAGAGCATACGTCCGTCGCTCGGGACGCTCCGTTGTATAGGCAGTCCGCTGAGACTGCTAAGGCTTCCTCTTCTCGTCAGCGCACACGACCGCACCTTGGCTGCGTGACCGCCGATATATTACCAGCTTCGCCGATCAAGGATTCTTCGGCGACCAGGTCACACCATCCGACAGCCAGGGATTCGAGACCGATGGACTCCGGACGTTCGCATAGGAAAAGTATGCGGGAGCCATCTGATGCGGAGCTGCCCTCGGCGAAGCAGCGATAGACTGCGCCTCCGCAGGTCTCGACGCCGGACATTCTTGTGCACATAGCACAGCTTATCGCAGCATCCCAGCAGCCGACAGAAACGGTGTCGGATCGAGAATTATCCGACAGCGCTGGGTCGGTAGCCGGGGACTCGAGGCCTGCAGACTCCGGACGTTCGCATAGGAAGTGTGCGGGAGTCAACGTACACGGAGCTTCCGGCGGCAATGCATCGTAAGTCCGCTACTGCACAGGTCTCGGGAACGGACATGCTTTCCTTAATAGCACAGTTTATCGCAGCATCCCAGCATCAACTGAATCTGTCGCATATATTTTATCCGACGATGCTGGGTCGGGACGCTCCGCGGAAGCGGGTACGGACGTCCGAAAGTTTCATCCGGTCCGACGGGATACCGAAAGGGATTCGGAGGATTTCAATCTTTCCCTTTCGGAACAACATATGCTGCGATGCCGGATAAGAAACTGATAGCGTCGGTGGACTTAGAAATTTTTGGTTCGGTTCAGGGACATCGTCCCTCAGTTCCGACATAGTCCAATAATGTCACACAAACTTTCGAATTATTGAACGACGCTATATATATTATTATTTTATGCTTGCTATCCAAGCATTTCTGGTTTCTTGTTCGAAGAGTTATGGAGATGTCTTTCAAAAGTGTGCCTCTGTCGTCATAGTTAATGAAGAGTTAGCGGCAATAAGTGCTCATGGAATATGTCTATCGCTTACGGAGTGACATTCGCTAGCTCACCCGGTGTAGCGTACATTCATCGAATGGTTCGGCTGCCGGGTTCGTCCGTTGCGGTCTAGGAAGGAGATTTGGGTGATGCGAGCACTTTAATTACTTTTGTACTCACCCAGTGACGGCAGATTGAGGACAGATCGGAGGAAGCCAACAACATAGGGGACCGCATGTTGTGGTTCAGATATTTTACATTCGGAGCATATGTCCGTTGCTCGGGACGCTCCGTTATATTGACAGTTCGAGAGACTGTCTTTAATGCTTCCTCATCCTCACAGCAGGGCACACGACCGCACATTGGCTACGTGACCTCGAGTATCCGATCAGTTTCGGCATTCAGTGATTCCTCGGCGAATAGGTCGCGCCATCCGGTAGCCAAGGGACACGAGGCCTATACACTCCGTTCGCTCGCATATTGGAAGTATGCACGGGGTAACGATCACGGAGCTTCCAGCGGCAATGCATCGTAAGACCGCTTCTCCTCAGGCCTCAGTGACGGACGTGCTATCCGAGTTAGCACAGTTGTTTCGCAGCATCCCAGCAATTGACAGTTTCTCGGTCGAATCAGGAATTATCCGACGGCGCTGGGTCGGTGCGGTCCGCGGTTGCATCAGCTACGGACGACCGAACGCTTTATAGGGTCCGACAGGATGGCGAAAGGGATTCGAAAGATTTCGAGTTTTCCCTTTAGTAGTATCGGAAGATGCCTTTCATATCTTCTGGCATTTCTTCCAGTGATTATTTTTCGGACTTCATTGCTGCGATCTTGGATAAGAGACTTATAGCGTCATTGGACTCGGATTTTTCGATCGGTACAGGGACATTGTCCCTGACTTACCGACGCAGTCCAATATTGTCATTACAACATGTGTTTTATTTTTCGACGCTATATATTTATATATATATACAAGCCTGCTACTAAGCATGATAGTTTAGTTTCTTGTCCGCGTGGCTCATTTCTGCCATTTTATCATTTTTACAAATAGTTTATTTTGGCAGAGCAGGGCATACCGAGAGTTCATATGCGTCTAGACGGTGTGATTAAAGACTGCATATATTCTTTTTCGCCGTTTATGTCTTTTCCAATTTCAATGTTGGGAACGACATTATGTATAGTAGACTTAACTTAGACGCTTTATTATACGTAATCCGCCTTACTGAGGCGTTATCATTACGTCTTCAAGAAAAGATTTACGGGATATTATTCTCAATGTAATTTCTTTTGAGGGCAGTAGTTTGTTCACGTATAACTCCGCCCTTCAGTGGCTGATTGGAGTTGGTTAGACGTGACGCAGCCCTAGCTACATCCAAACGCGTGGATAGTAAGGTTAAGAACTCTCTCAGAGTCGCTTCGTTCTCGGAGGAGCTTCTCTTCGACGGCAACTTTCCGGCAATCCATGAATTGCTCGATTTATACATTCTCTTGTCTATCTAGTGTTACAAGAGATTCAGACTGGGGCAAACATTCGGTGGTTGACTCAGAGAGTGCCGCCGCAGTTGCCGGACCCGAGTGTGGCTGTTATGACGGTTGCCAGTCAAACAGATTGGGATATATACTGATCCCTACGGATTCGAAGTGCCAGGGTCTTTGGGTTCCGCAGTCTTTTAGCTATCAGTTTAACTTCCGCGGAATAATGTTTTTTAGGCTTGCTTTATGTCATTGCATGAACATTATTCAGAAACGCATGCCCAAATTCCTGTCCTTTAATTCGACAGTAGTGGCGTATCTCCGGAACCAGGGAGGCACTCTTTCGTTTCCGTTATTCAATTTAATGGAAAGAATCCGTCTGTTGGTTATAGTACACCAAGTTCAGTTTTGGTCCGTCATATTCTGGGTCGTCTGATTGTTTTATCGGACTCCAGTTCTCTTACGGGTCGCTTGTTGCTGTCAGAATGGACTCTCAACAAACAAGTATTCAATCAGATTTGCTATCTATGGGAGCGCCCAATGATGTTTTTTTTATGACACAGCTTGCTAATCAATTGCAGACGTATGTGTTGGCTTGTCCAGATCTCTGAGCTAATAGTGTTAACGCTCTATTGATCTATAGGACAGAATGATAGGATACGCGTATCCTCCGGCGCTGTTGTTTTAGCAGGTATTGCTAAGATAAACAACCACAATACATTTCTGTTGATAGCATCTCTATCTTCACAGAGATCATGAGTAATTTACTCTCTTGTCTACTGTGGATCTTAACGTGAAATCTTCCTCTATGTGAGGATCTTTTTTCACTGGGTAAATCGTGTCATCTTTATCACAACCAGCAAGGTCGCAACCTTCATGTATTCCGTTGTGTGGTCCGTATTGCATTGTAAGCACTGTACTGGACGAGCTTTGGACGCGATTTCTTACTATAGGAGATCCTCTTCTTCGCTATTCTATGCGACTAAAGTGGAGGCTCTTCCGTCGTGGTGTAGGGATCATTATGTTCATATTGTTGATCCCTCCATACTACTCATTGCTTTTTTTTTTTTTAGTATACTTGTTTCACAAGATCTACTGCAGCCTGTTATTATTTAGGTTATAGGTTTATGTTACCTCATACCTATGCACTCTACGATAGTTTACAATTGAGTCTTTTGTCTCTTTATCTAAGTCAGTTAGTAACTTTTTGATAAATAGACTTAGAATCTTTAGATTAAATTCCTATACGGATTTTAACTTCGGTTCTTATTTAGCTAAGTAATCATTTGAGCCTCTGGAAACAGTAGTTTTCAAATTCTGACCTTTTAGACAGTAATTCTGTTGGTTTCTCTTTTACTGTAGAGTCAGTGAGTTTCATGCACTATCGATGGATGATTTTCACTTTCATAGTTTCGGAATCAATACTTCCGTTACTATTTAGGTTGGATTGTTGCATAAGAGTTAGGCTCCTATTATCCGGAACCTATTATTTTAAGGTCCTTCCGTCTTCGTATGGGCATAGGCCTTTACTCTTTCCGGGTACAGTTTATGTATTTATAAACAGATATCTGTTTATTACAAGGGCGTAAGCTTCTTCTGTCTTTGATGTCTAGTAGAAGGACGTTACGCTCCATTTTATTGTTAATGGATTCTATTAACTAGCGTACTGCTTATGGTATATCATTGACTTAGCAGTTGTGCTTAAGATTTCGGCTCATGAAGTAAGAGTTCTTCTACTTCTTGGGCTTACTTTAATAGTGTCGCTATTATAGATTTTTGAAGGCTGCTCATTGCGCTCAGCCATCCACATTCATGAATTTTATCTTAGAAATATCGAGTCAATTTCTTGAGGCCTCTTTTGTTAGGTCTATTATCTACTGCTCAGAATGTCATTCTCTTAACAGTTGCTACTATAGCTAGGTAGGCTGTCTGTTTCGGCAGGGTCTCCGTTCGGCTGCCCTCTTCGCTCTGGGCTATTTGACCCAGGGCAAGAAAAAGGGGGGGGGGGGGGAGGGTGTTCCCTTGGGTCACCTGTTTTACTATGAAAACAAGGGGATACCTCCTCCGGAGTTAGTAATTCTGAGCTGTTATTGGGATGGTTGTTTAGTGAGAAGTTTAAGTTTATAAAATCATTCAAGTCTTAGTTTTTAAAGTATAGCTTTTGAATATTGCATATGTCAACGGACATGATTATGCAATTCTCAGACACTTTTAGGAGTATAAGAGTCTCTATTCTCTAGACTTACTTTATTATTGGCTTACTTTAAAAATTATTAGTATAAGGATTATATTGGATATTAATAGAGTATATGGATGTATGAAGCTCAATTTTGGAAGGTGTTGTATCTTTCTAATTTATCATAAATAAGAAAGATACATGTAAGGCCTATTACTTCTTTTCCCTACAGGGGATGACTCTATTTTATTTTATTGAGCGTATTCCATTTTGCTCTATGTCCTTGGCCCTCCAGCCTTTTTACTATTCAGCTATGTCTGGGTCATTGGTACAGTATAAAAATGTTAAAAAATTTATAGTAATTTATATATTTTTTATACTTACCAATGACCCAGACGGGGATGGCCCTCCCAGGAGTTGGGAACTCTTGCCTCCCCGCTGAGTACATAGCGCTTACCAGGCACTGGTTATTAGAATGATAAATGGCGCCAATTTCGGAACGTCCTTGACACTGCGCATGCGCAGTAGGGGCGAAGTGTGGAGGGCCTTTCAGGACATGTTTTCTTTAGTTTTAGATGCAAATTTTGGGGATTGGGGGGCAAAATTTGTGTTTGGCCCTATATTTTAAGAGTTAGCACCAGCTATGTCTGGGTCATTGGTAAGTATAAAAAATATATAAATTACTATAAATTTTTTAACTTTTAAAATACTGCGGTATGACTGAATATTGAATATTGCCAGAACATATGAATATTTCATCACGTTTCTTGAAAAATTTTAGTAAAATTTTTGTACATCCCGAGATATTAACAAATTCCAAATATTACTGTAATGCACCAAGTATTTGACTACAGAATCTACAAAATTTTGGTTAAATATTTGTACTTTACAATGATAAACTTACATGAAAAACTGTTGTGAAAAAGTCATCATTCAGCATGGAGGATGGAGTGTGTCACTTATCAATGCTATTATTAGTTGCTTACGACATTGAAACCTTGTGGGTGTAAAAATAACATAACAGTTCTCAGCTCCTAAAAATTCATATATTAACAACACAAAGGTGGCGTTGCGGTAACTGGTTCCCGTCAGATCTCCGAAGTTAAGCAACGTCGAGCCCGGTTAGTCCTCGGATGGGTGACCGCCTGAGCGATCAATTTGGACACCCGCGCTGTGTCCTTGGGCAAGGCACTTAACACCCATTGCCCACATGGGGGAACAATGACGCTGTGTACCAAGGCGTACTGCATGTCGATGGTGTGCATGTCTTCAACCAATCTAACCCTGCCTGTGCTGCAGTGCGGAGTTACGATGTTGAGGAGCTGGCAGCTGCTCATCGTTGCTCAGTGGTTCTCTCTGGGTACTCTGGCTTCCTCCACCCGTAAAACTGTCATGGTCATGGTTAGCCATTGTGCAAAAGTATGTGACCTTAAACACCAATAAATAAATAACAACACAAAGAAATAGCATGTTTTGTTTTTTCAACTAATTAATAGTTGTTAATGAATAGTTGTCTTGATAACAGCTGTCAAAACAAACCCAACTCGCATGGCTTTTTTTTTTGTTAGTAAGTGTTAAACAAACATACCACCCTGATGACCATTCATTGTGGACGTCTTCCTTTGATCTATTCAATTTTTCTCCCAAGTGCTTAGCAGTTAAACAAAATGTACCTGACTGACAATTAATTGGAGAATTTTTTACTGTGACCCACTCAGTTATCTGTATTGTTAATCCAATTTTTTCTTGCCAAGTGTGCAGTGCACCTGTTGTGTATGATACTAAATGACTCCCTACATAATTTGATATAGTGATGAACCAATATTGTAAACGAACCATCGGCCAATACTGATGTTAAAAATCTAATAATCGGTCGATACCGATGCCGATGCTTTAAGTTCCGTGAAAATGCGTGAATAACTTGATCAAACCCTGCAAAGTTGCAATTAGAATCTCAATGTAGGGTTGTGTTTCTTGGTTCCTGGTCAACTCACCACCAAATCAACTCCCCAGACAATTTATCTGGGTCAACTCACCCCTTGATCGGGGCAGGTAAGTTTACCCGCCTTCAGGGGAGAGTTGATCTGGGAAATTTTTTTCCTTTACATCTCGCAATTTTCAATTAAATATCATCAACTGATTTGTTTTTATTGATACACTTGTTATCCCCGCATTTTAAAAAATGCGGGGATATTGTCATGATCTCCATCTGTACGTCCGTATGTCTGTACGGCCGTACGTCTGTACGTCCGTACGTCCGGTTTTGTAATTCGAAACGCTGTAACTTTCTACAGTTGTTCGATAGGGTCTGTGCAACCCAAAAATACAACTTTTAAATTTTTGTGCCACCAGGTGGCTTCTGTGGAGCCACTTAAAAAAATGCGTTATTTTTTCACTTTTTTGCTGAATAGTCCCAACCTATGTAATTCGGAGTTCTAAAATTACACTAGGGTGTTGCTAAATGATCTGTAGATATGTAGGAAGGTTTTGGATTTTTCGGGTGCCACGTGGCTGTGCCACCGTAGCCACTTTTCTGTTTTCTTGGACCGTTTCCGGCAAAAGGCTCGTAGGATATGTAATTCGAAATGCTAAATCCATGCTCAGATGTTGCAGTAGGGTCTATAGATGCGCACGAAGGTTTCGGATTGTTCGGGTGCCACGTGGCTGTGCCACCATAGCCACTTTCGTGTTTTCTTAGACCATTTCCGGCAAAAGGCTCCTAGGGTACGTAATTCGAAACGCTAAAACCATGCTCAAATGTTGCAGTAGGGTCTGTAGATGTGCACGAAGGTTTCAGATTTTTCAGGTGCCACGTGGCTGTGCCACCATTGCCACTTTTGTGTTTTCTTAGACCATTTCTGGCGAAAGGCTCCTAGGGTATGTAATTCGAAATGCTAAAACCATGCTCAAATGTTGCAGTGGGGTCTGTAGATGCGCACGAAGGTTTCAGAGTTTTCAGGTGCCGCGTGGCTGTGCCACCGTTGCCACTTTTGTGTTTTCTTAGACGGTTTCCGGCGATAGGCTCCTAGGGTATGTAATTCGAAATGCTAAAACCATGCTCAAATGTTGCAGTGGGGTCTGTAGATGTGCACGCAGGTTTCGGATTTTTCAGTTGCCACCTGGCTGCGCCACCATTGCCACTTTCGTGTTTTCTTAGACCGTTTCCGGCGAAAGGCTCCTAGGGTATGTAATTCGAAATGCTAAAACGATGCTCAAATGTTGCAGTAGGGTCTGTAGATGTGCACAAAGGTTTCCGATTTTTCAGGTGCCACGTGGCTGTGCCATTGCCACTTTTGTGTTTTCTTAACCCGTTTGCGGCAAAAGGCTCCTAGGGTATGTAATTCGAAATGCTAAAACCATGCTCAAATGTTGCAGTAGGGTCTGTAGATGCGCACAAAGGTTTCGGATTTTTCAGGTGCCACGTGGCTGTGCCACCGTTGCCACTTTTGTGTTTTCTTAGACCGTTTCCGGCGAAAGGCTCCTAGGGTATGTAATTCGAAATGCTAAAACCATGCTCAAATGTTGCAGTGGGGTCTGTAGATGCGCACAAAGGTTTCAGATTTTTCAGGTGCCATGTGGCTGTGCCACCGTTGCCACTTTTGTGTTTTCTTAGACCGATTCCGGCGAAAGGCTCCTAGGGTATGTAATTCGAAACGCTAAAACCATTCTCAAATGTTGCATTGGAGTCTGTAGATGCGCACGAAGGTTTCAGATTTTTCAGCTGCCATGTGGCTGCGCCACCATTGCCACTTTCGTGTTTTCTTAGACCGTTTCCGGCGAAAGGCTCCTAGGGTATGTAATTCAAAATGCTTAAAGCACGCTCAGATGTTGCAGTAGGGTCTGTAGATGCGCACAAAGGTTTCGGATTTTTCAGGTGCCACGTGACTGTGCCACCGTTGCCACTTTTGTGTTTTCTTAGACCGTTTCCGACGAAAGGCTCCTAGGGTATGTAATTCAAAATGCTAAAACCATGCTCAAATGTTGCAGTGGGGTCTGTAGATGCGCACGAAGGTTTTGGATTTTTCAGGTGCCACGTGGCTGTGTCACCGTTGCCACTTTTGTGTTTTCTTAGACCGTTTCCAGCGAAAGGCTCCTGGGGTATGTAATTCGAAATGCTAAAACCATGCTCAAATGTTGCAGTGGGGTCTGTAGATGCGCACAGAGATTTCGGATTTTTCAGCTGCCACCTGGCTGCGACACCATTGCCACTTTCGTGTTTTCTTAGACCGTTTCCGGCGAAAAGGCTGCAAGGGTATGTAATTCGAAATGCTAAAACCATGCTCAAATGTTGCAGTAGGGTCTGTAGATGTGCATGAAGGTTTCCGATTTTTCAGGTGCCACGTGGCTGTGCCACCATTGCCACTTTTGTGTTTTCTTAGACCGTTTCCGGCGAAAGGCTCCTAGGGTATGTAATTCGAAATGCTAAAACCATGCTCAAATGTTGCAGTGGGGTCTGTAGATGCGCACGAAGGTTTCGGATTTTTCAGGTGCCACGTGGCTGTGCCACCGTTGCCACTTTTGTGTTTTCTTAGACCGTTTCCGGCGAAAGGCTCCTAGGGTATGTAATTCGAAACGCTAAAACCATGCTCAAATGTTTCAGTGGGGTCTGTAGATGTGCACGAAGGTTTCAGATTTTTCAGCTGCCTAGTGGCTGTGCTGTTGCCACTTTCACATTTTCTTAGACCGTTTCCGTTGAAAGTCTCCTAGGATATGTAATTCGAAATTCTAAAACCATGCTCAAATGTTGCAGTAGGGTCTGTAGATGTGCACGAAGGTTTTGGATTTTTGGGGTGCCACGTGGCTGTGCTACCGTTGCCTCTTTCATGTTCTCTTAGACCATTTCGGGCGAAAGGCTCCTACAGTATGTATTTCAAAATGGTAAAACCATGCTCAAATGTTGCAGTAGGGTCTGTAGATGTGCACAAAGATTTCGGATTGTTCAGGTGCCACGTGGCTGTGCCACCATTGCCACTTTCGTGTTTTCTTAGACCGTTTCCGGCGAAAGTCTCCAAGAGTATGTAATTCGAAACGCTAAAACCATGCTGAGATGTTGCAGTAGAGTCTGTAAATGCATAGGAAGGTTTTGGATTTTTTGGGTGCTAAGTGGCTGTGTCACCGTTGCCACTTTTGTGTTTTCTTAGACCGTTTCCAGCGAAAGGCTCCTAGAGTATGTAATTCGAAACGCTAAAACCATGCTGAGATGTTGCAGTAGAGTCTGTAAATGCGTAGGAAGGTTTTGGATTTTTTGGGTGCTAAGTGGCTGTGTCACCGTTGCCACTTTTGTGTTTTCTTAGACCGTTTCCAGCGAAAGGCTCCTAGGGTAAGTAATTCAAAATGCTTAACACATGCTCAAATGTTGCAGTAAGGTCTGTAGATGCGTACAAAGGTTTCAGATTTTTCAGATGCCACGTGGCGGTGCCACCGTTTTTCTTTCGTGTTTTCTTAGATCATTTCCGGCGAAAAGCTCCCAGAGTATGTAATTTGAAATGCTAAAACTATGCTCAAAAGTTGCAGTAGGGTCTGTAGATGTGCACGAAGGTTTCGGATTTTTGGGGTGCCACCGTTGCCACTTTCATGTTTTCTTAGACCGTTTCCGGCGAAAGGCTCCCAGGGTACATGTATGTAATTCGAAACGCTAAAACCTGCCCAAATGTTGCAGTGGAGTCTGTAGGTGCGCACGAAGCTGTGTCACCTGTGCCACTCAATATGATTTTAGTGTGTCATATAATACATTTCTTCTTTGTATCAAGCATTCATACAAAGTCAAGGATGCAAATGCGGGGATACACTATAGTGTGCTTTGCACACAAGTGACACCATCTAGTTATCACATTCCCATAAGCCTTGTAGTCAATGGAGTGACGTCATAAAGACATGAAACAAGTAAGAGTCTACATGGTGTGAACAGCGAAGTTGAATGAACAGTATTGTAACATTTAGGCATAGATTCAGATCACCTCTTTGTGAAAACATTTTTTACGGTAGAAATCAGACATCAGTTAGCCACCCAGCTAGCTTGCTGGATGGCTAACTGAGGTATGCTTTCATTAAGAAATGAAAGTTATAACCTTGAATTTTTCTTGAAATTGGGTTGAATTTCAACATCATTACCCTGTTGATGGGGGTGGAGAGGGGGACCCTGTGGCAGTCAGATTGGTAATATGGGAGGGGGGTACAGTGATGAGTGATGATCAGTTGTCACACGAGAACTCCATGGCAAAAAACTGAATAAACTATATAATTTTTTACTATAGATCACTCATCACTGTATCCCCCCTCCCCTTCCTTATTCCCAATTTGACTGCCACAAGCTGCCCCCATTCCATCCAAATACACCATAAATTGTGTAACATATGGAAATTATCCAATTGAAAAATTAAAAATTGTAAAAATTAAAAAAAACCTGGCAAGAATGGTATTTACCATTAAATTGTAAGAAATTAAAGAAACGACACAATTTTAGTCAGTGATAATAATGAACAATCATTTTATTATTTTTTTTTTTTGCAAAACTATTTTTAGCTCAACTTTGCCGAAGCCTAATTTGAGGTATTGCCATGGCCTGTCGTCCGTCTGTCCGTCCATCGCACTGTACACACGGCTCGGGCTAGAGGCCGTATTTTTGAACCGATCTTTACGAAACTTCTTGGGTACCTTTGTTATCACTGTGAAACGAGAACGACTGTTTTTGGGTCCTGTCTGAAATTTAAGACGGCCACTGGCAGCCATTTTGTAAATTAGGTGCAATCAGATTTTTGTGCAGAACTTCCATATGAAAGCTCCGATTTGAATAATTTTCTGGTTGAATGTTTAGTACCATGGGATACATCACATATAATACAGGTTTTTTTCTTGTGCATAAATTATGCCAAATAGACTAACTTTGATCTATTTCATGTTACTTTCAGCACTGTAACTGCAAATGCCAATACGACTCGGGCCAGAGGCCGTATTTATAAACCGATCTTTACAGAACTTCTTGGGCAGCTTTGTTATCACCTTGGGACGAGAACAAGTGTTTTTGGGTGCAGTCCGAAATTCAGGATGGGAGCTATCGATTTTCTTCAATTTCCGTCAAAAAATGTTGCTGCTGCCAACGTTCTTAGAACTTAGTTTAGTCAGACCACAATATTTCCCTTTGGCACACCCTACAGGGCACATTTATGATTGGATTGCTTTGAAACTTGGTATGCTTGTTTAGGGTGACCTCTAGATGAGAGCTATCGATTTTCTTCAATTTCCGTCAACAAATGTTGCCACGGCCAACATTCTTAGAACTTAGTTTAGTCAGACCTCAATAATTCCCTTTGGCACACCCTACAAGGCACATGTATGATCGGATTGCTTTGAAACCTGGTATGCTTGTTTGGGGAGACCTCTAGATGGGAGCTATCGATTTTCTTCAATTTCCGTCAAAAAATGTTGCGACGGCCAATGTTCTTAGAACTTAGTTTAGTCAGACCTCAATATTTCCCTTTGTCACACCCTACAGGGCACATTTATGATCAGATTGCTTTGAAACCTGGCATGTTTGTTTGAGGTGACCTCTAAATGGGAGCTATTGCCGCGGCCAACGTTCTTAGAACTTAGTTTAGTCAGAAGACCTCAATATTTCCCTTTGGTACACCCTACAGGGGACATTTATGATCTGATTGCTTTGAAACCTGGCATGCTTGTTTGGGGTGACCTCTAGATGGGAGGAATTACAGACAACTCGGACCAAAGACAACTCGGACCAAGACAACTCGGACCACTTTTGAAGACAACTCAGACCAACTTTCAAGACAACTCGGCCCAACTTTCAAGACAATTCGGCCCAACTTTTGAAGAAGTCGACCCAAGTTCCAAGACAAGTCGGACCAACTTTCTAGGCAACTTGGACTGACTCGGTGAATAATTCGGATCTGAATAGTGGACAAACAAAGATTCGGGGTTGGTGGGGAAAGACAGAACAACCAGTCACGGTTTAAACGATTTATTGAAAACTGAGGCTTGACAATCAAAGACATGAATAAATGAATGAATAAAAGTTCACATAAAAAACAATGTCCAGCACATATTTTATCAAACTATATGTACAATATATATGTATTGGTATTTAAAGTCACAATTCTTCAAATTCAAGTCCATATGAACATCTGCATTATTATCCGAATGATATATATTGGAATGGACGTGATTTGCTCGTTCCAGTGAAGGATCATAATCTATGTTTTGGAAACAGAAGAATGAAAAAAACTGTATGGCTGAACCGATCAGTGAATTAACTCTAGAGTTGTCAATTTTCACCTGTAATTACATTGAATATAATCCCATGACTGAGTCTCAATTGTTATACTTGAGGTGTTTATTCTGACTCTTCTGTGGTGATTGGTGGCTGTTCGACTTTCACACATTATTTCTGTGTGATTACTTGTTTACTTGCAATGCAAACATTCATCACATATCAAAGTTTGTGGTGAGAAGTATTTTCATTTTACAGAATAACTTCAAAGACAACACAAGCTGCACTGAAAAGTGTTCCGTCGCATCTATTGAAGTCTTTGAGATCACATTTAATTATTTTCGACATCATTCTTTTCTTCACAGTTGGTCCAACCTGTCTTATAGTCGTTACAACTTGTCTTGAAAGTTGGTCCGAGTTGACTCCAAAAGTGGTCCGAGTTGTCTTGAAAGTTGGGCCGACTTGTCTTGAAAGTTGGTCCGAGTTGTCTTTAAAAGTGGTCCGAGTTGTCTTGAAAGTTGGGCCGACTTGTCTTCAAAGTTGGTCCGAGTTGTCTTCAAAAGTGGTCCGAGTTGTCTTCAAAAGTGGTCCGACTTGTCTTGGTCCGAGTTGTCTTTGGTCCAAGTTGTCCTGATCCCAGATGGGAGCTATCGCTTTTCTTCAATTTCCGTCAAAAAATATTGCCACGGCCAACGTTCTTAGAACTTAGGTTAGTCAGACCACAATATTGCCCCTTGGCACACCCTACAGGGCACATTTATGATTGGATTGCCTTGAAACCTGGTATGCTTGTTTAGGGTGACCTCTAGATGGGAGCTATCGATTTTTTATGTGTACCCATACTATGTATGGTACACATAATGCCGACATCCGGGGTGACCATCTGTCGTTCGTCCATCCTTTGTCCGTCCGTCTGTCTGTCTGTCCATCCGTCTGTCCGTCCGTGCATCTGTCCGTCCGGCATCCGTATCCATTTTCTTTGGCATTCGATAACTTGAAAAATATTGCTTGGATTGTCAAGTTACTTTATATTTGTGTTCAGGTTACTGATGTGCCGTGCTGTATAGTTTTTGGTGTAAATCGGATAATTTGATCCTGAGATCTTAACCCTTTATCCTTCAAATTGAAAATTCCTGCAATCCCTTTGGCATTCGATAACTTGAAAAATATTGCTTGGATTGTCAAGTTACTTTATATTTGTGTTCAGGTTACTGATGTGCCAAGCTGTATAGTTTTTGGTGTAAATCTGTTATTTTGATCCTGAGATATTAACCCTTTATCCTTCAAATTGAAAATTTCTCCAATCCCTTTGGCATTCGATAACTTGAAAAATATTTCTTGGATTGTCAAGTTACTTTATATTTGTGTTCAGGTTACTGATGTGCCGAGCTGTATAGTTTTGGGTGTAAATCTGATAATTTAATCCTGAAATATTAACCCTTTATCCTTCAAATTGAAAGTTCCTCCAATCCCTTTGGCATTTGATAACTTGAAAAATATTGCTTGGATTGTCAAGTTACTTTATATTTGTGTTCAGGTTACTGATGTGCCGAGCTGTATAGTTTTTGGTGTAAATCGGATAATTTGATCCTGAGATATTAACCCTTTATCCTTCAAATTGAAAATTCCTCCAATCCCTTTGGCATTTGATAACTTGAAAAATATTGCTTGGATTTTCTAGTTACTTTATATTTGTGTTCAGGTTGCTGATGTGCCGAGCTGTATAGTTTTTGGTGTAAATCTGATGATTTGATCCCGAGATATAAATAATAATATATACACTTATATAGCGCACGTATCACAATTTTGAAAGAGTTCCAAGGCACTTTACAAAGATATTAGTAGGAATAAAAATTTAAGTATACAGTCCTTCCCCCATGTGTTCTTTAAAAATATTTTTCAAAAAGTAATGTTTTCAATTTGGATTTGAAGGAGTTAATGGAAGGGGCAGACTTGACAGATTCAGGTAAGCTGTTAAAAGTTTAGGACCACCAATGCTGTAACAACGGCCTCCGTATGTTGACAAAGTATACGATTTTCCTTCAAAAGGGTTATTAACCCTTTATCCTTCAAATTGAAAATTCCTCCAATCCCTTTGGCATTCGATAACTTGAAAAATATTACTTGGATTGTCAAGTTACTTTATATTTGTGTTTAGGTTACTGATGTGCCGAGCTGTATAGTTTTTGGTGTAAATCTGTTATTTTGATCCTGAGATATTAACCCTTTATCCTTCAAATTGAAAATTCCTCCAGTCCCTTTGGCATTCGATAACTTGAAAAATATTGCTTGTATTGTCAAGTTACTTTATATTTGTGTTCAGGTTACTGATGTGCCGAGCTGTACAGTTTTTGGTGTAAATCTGATAATTTAATCTTGAGATATTAACCCTTTATCCTTCAAATTGAAAATTTCTCCAATCCCTTTGGCATTCGATAACTTGAAAAATATTGCTTAGATTGTGAAGTTACTTTATATTTGTGTTCAGGTTACTGATGTACCGAGCTGTATAGTTTTTGGTGTAAATCTGTTATTTTAATCTTGAGATATTAACCCTTTATCCTTCAAATTGAAAATTCCTCCAATCCCTTTGGCATTTGATAACTTGAAAAATATTACTTGGATTGTCAAGTTACTTTATAATTGTGTTCAGGTTACTGATGTTCTGAGCTGTATAGTTTTTGGTGTTAATCTGGTAATTTGATCCGGAGATATTAACCCTTTATCCTTCAAATTGAAAATTCCTCCAATCTCTTTGGCAGGATATAACTCAAAAAATATCAATCCGATTGTCATGTTACTTTATATATTTATTCAGGTTACTGATGTGCTGTGCTGTATAGTTTTTTATATAAATCTGATAATTTGATCTGGAGATATTAACCCTTTATCCATCAGATTAGACACTCCTCCAATCCATTTCTATATGTACCCATACCTTGTATGGTGTACATAATGTCGGCATCCGTGGTGGCCCTCCGTCATACAGCTTTCTACTAGTTGTGCATATGGGTACACATCTGACGATTTCATCGTCCTATTTTTTCCATTGCTGTCAAAAAATGTTGCCGATGCCAACGTTCTTAGAACTTAGTTTAGTCAGAAGACCTCAATATTTCCCTTTGGCACACCCTACAGGTCGCATTTATGATCAGATCACTTTGAAACTTGGTATGATTGTTTGGGGTGACCTCTAGATGGGAGCTATTGATTTTCTTCCATTTCTGTCAAAAAGTGGTGCGACGGCCAGTGTTCTTAGAACTCAGTTTAGTCAGACCTCAATATTTCCATTTGGCACACCCTGCAGGGCACATTTATGATCAGATTGCTTTGAAACCTGGCATGCTTGTTTGAGGTGACCTCTAGGTGGGAGCTATCGATTTTCTTCCATTTCCGTCAAAAAATGTTGCCGCGGCCAACGTTCTTAGAACTTAGTTTAGTCAGACCTCAATATTTCCCTTTGGCACACCCTACAGGGCACATTTAAGATCGGATTGCTTTGAAAGCTGGCAAGCTTGTTTGGGGTGACCTCTAGATGGGAGCTATTGATTTTCTTCCATTTTTGTCTGTCAAAAAATGCTGCCGCTGGCAACAATCTTTGAACTTAGTTTAGTCAGGCATCAATATATTCCTTTGGCATGCCCTACAGGACACATTTATGATCAGATCGGTTTGAAACTTTGTATGCTTGTTTGAGGTTACCTCTAGATGGAAGCTATCGATTTTCGTCGATTTCCATCAAAAAAATGTTGTCACTGGCAATGGTCTTTGATGAACTTAGTAAAAACTTAGTGCAGTTAAGCATCAATATATCCCTTTGACACTCCCTGCAGGGCACATTTATGATTGGATCGCTTGCAAACTTGGTGTAAAAAATTATTATCGTTATCACCAGCCTTTGAACTTACTGCATTTGTGCATCAACTTATCCCTTTTGCACTCTCTGCAGGGTATATTTATGAATTTTCATTAAAAAAAAACAGAAAAAAAAAAACATTGCCACAAGCAGTGACCCTCTACTTAGTGCATTTTTGCATTAACATCTTCCTTTGGCATGCATCTGAGGGCACATTCATTATCAGGTTGTTTTGAAACTTTGTATGCTTATGCAGGGTGACAAAGATAAGAGCTATTGATTTTCTTTTTCATTTCCATCAAAAACTGTTGCTGTTAGCAACAATCTTTGAATTTATTGCATTTGGGCATCAACATTCTTTGACATGGCCTACAGGCCACATTTATCATAGGATTGTTTTTGAACTTGGTGTGCTCATTAGGCAAGACCTTCAGATAAGAGCTATTGATTAGCATTCATTTCTGTGAAAAAAGTTGCTATTTACAATAACCTCTGAACCTACTGCATTTGTGTATCGACATTCTTCCTTTAGCCATAGCGTCTTACAGTTTACATTTAAAAAGGAATAGATTACTCTAACGTTGTACACACACAATGCTGTTATTTTTAAATTTCACCAACATTGGTCCCTATGATCTTCAATTTTGCCATTTCACTTATAACTTACCAAGTTCAAGTTTGTCAAGTTGAGCTACAGTGTCAGTGACACTTTCATTTGTACACAACTTCTATACGACTCAGGCTAGAAGCTGTATTTATGAACCGATCTTTACGAAACTTCTTGGGCACCTTTGTTATCACCTTGGGACGAGAACGAGTGTTTTTGGGTGCAGTCCAAAATTCAAGATGGCTGCCGATGGCCATTTTGTACCAAAATTTTTGCAATCAGTTTTTTGTACATAACTTTTGTATGAAAGTTCTGATTTGAATAAATTTCTGTATGAATGTTTAGTAACATGGAATACATCACATATAATACAGGTTTTTTTCTCGTGCAAAAATTATGCAAATTAAATGAACTTTGATTTTTTCAGTGCTACTTATACACAGTAAGTGCACATGTCAATATGGCTCGGGCTAGAGTCTGTATTTATGAACCGATCTTCATGAAACTTCTTGGGTACCTTTGTTATCACCTTGGGATGAGAACGAGTGTTTCTGGGTGCGGTCCAAAATTCAAGATGGCTGCCAGTGGCCATTTTGTACCCAAATTAGGTCCAATCAGTTTTTTGTACACAACTTCTATACGGCTCAGGCTAGAGGCCGTATTTATGAACTGATCTTTACGAAACTTCTTTGGTACCTTTGTTATCACCGTGGGACGAGAACAATGTTTTTGTGTGCGTTCCAAAATTCAAGCTGGGCCCCCAGCAACCTTTTTGTACCAAAATTAGTGCAATCAGTTTTTTGTACAGAACTTCTGTATAAAAGTTCTGATTTGAATAAATTTTTGTCGGAATGTTTAGTAACATGGAATACATCACATATAATACAGGTCTTTTTCTCGTGCAGAATTATGCAAATTAGATGAACTTTGATTTGTTCAGTGCTACTTATACACAGTGTCAGTACGGCTAAGGCTACAGGCTGTATTTATGAACTGATCTTCACGAAACTTCTTGGGGTACCTTTGTTATTACCTTGTGACAGGAACGAGTGTTTTTGGGTGCCTTTGTTATCACTGTGCTATGAGAACAAATATTTTGGGGTTCAGTCAGACCCACTCTGGGACTCAAAGATTTCTTTTCTAGTTTAGCTTCTAACTGTCACCCACCTTTACAATACTTTACCTACACATTTGTTACTGGCTACGGTCATCATTTATGTACAGACCATTACAATACTTTACATGTACCTTTGTTATCAGGTCATTACCTAGATGTTTGTCATTGCTGTGTCACATATTATACATGTACATGTCTTAAACAAGTTGAGCTACAGTGTCATTGACACTCATTTAAAAATATGATGGTTTGATTGGGCCAGCAATTGACGCAGCAGTCGTCAGTTTAGGTTGATTGACCTGTTTATCCAATATTCATGAATTGTTCGGTCAATTTACAGTCCAACTGTCAAACTCCAATAGGTGGTCTCCATTCTTATATGCAAGATACCAGTATACACAAAGGAGAACAAAAGGGGGGGGGGGGGAGAGGTGCCAGTTGGGGCTTGATGTAATCATGTATGATGTAACATGTTCAGCCTTGATGAAATTGCTTTGGATTTTCTATAGCATCCCTCTCGGCAAATGATCGGCAGAAGGACGGATGCAGAGGGAGCCCAAGGGGCTGGGCCCCCTCTATTCTTCAATGACTAACCAAGATTTGGTGGTTAATGGCCTGAGTTCTATGGAAAGTTTGAAAATTTGGGTCAATTTCTGTCAATCTGAGGGAAACAGATTGAAGGAAATTGACCCTAATTTTCAAAATATTCTGGGGTGGGCCTCACCCACCCACAAAATGCATTCCCCCCCCCCCCCTCCATTGCTCCTGCTTTGAAGTGTTTTCAGCTTTAGTGCCAACGGATTCGCGGGTGCTAAGACACTAAGTTAGCCAGGCCCCCTCTTTCCCAAAAAGTTTTGTCCGCCCTTGAGTTGGCAATGGCCAGCACAGTCGTGAAATGACACCTAAGTGATCATTTTGTGCAGTCCTTTCCTCAGAGGGAAGAACGGAATCACCTGTTTCAGATTGAGTGTGTCTCTCTGCGTGGAATACTACATATTCCCCCAATAAGATTAAATCCCTTATATTTAAAACTCATAGCGATCATGTGGTAACCCATACACAGACCGAAAGACACTGTCCTGACTCAGGTAAATCTGACTTATTCCTTTCTTCCCACATCGGCCATAAGCCCAATATTCAATATGTACATTTACAATTAGTGATGAGTCGATGTGGGTGTTATTGGTATTGCCGATATCCGATATTTCAATTCAATATCGGACAGATACCGATACCGATATTAGTTTTTGTGGCGACACAAGCTTGTGTATAAATATAATGACATTCAGACAGGACTAACGAGACATGGGGTTGTTCAGCAGTCAGCATGTCTCGACACGCATCCCGGGTGGATCTCAACGTTACGTACATCTGTGATATATCGGATTCAATACCATTTCCGAACCAACCCGTCACTGCAGCGTCAGTAAGCCCAGGCACGTGAAAAAAATGGGGGTGGGCTTATCTACGAATGAGACTGAATGTAAAATGAAAACTTGACATAAAGTTTTATGTGTTAGTTTTATTCATTTTTTCCATCGGAATCATCAATCATTCAAAAATACATTTCAGTAGAAAAACATCAACAAAATCAGCACAAAATATCAACAAAACATCAATGTTAACAAATGAGGTCAAAAACGCACGTGGTCAATTTGTTTTAACCTGAAACATGTTCGTTCAGTCATTACATTTACATTTTCAATTGTGTTTATTAAAAAAGTATTTGAACTGTGTTTTGTATTACTCACGCAAGAGAAGGTGCCCTCAGTATTCAAAACTCAAAAAAACAAATGAAATAATCCATTCACGTGTAAGCATTTACATGTGTATGCATTGGTGGACCGCTTCTCGGTGAATTCTGTTGAGTTCACTTTCTCCAAGTGCAAGATTAACAGGCGGCAGTTCGCAGCCAACATTGTTGGCACTGGATAACTATCATCATTATCCATTTCCCAGTTATTGACATATCGACACTGAATGTGGCTGTTTTTGCCAGAAAAGAAAAAAAATGGCTGGTGGGGGGGGGGGGGGGGGGTGGGTTCAGATAGGCAGGCAGGCCTATCTGTATAGGCCAATACGTTGCAAGATAGTCACAAAGAATTTCCTCACATTTTTTCGTCAATGATTCTTTCTACAAGCATCAGTGATCGAAAATCCGGAGCAAATTTCCTTGAGGTATCTTGCAGTGTATTTGTATTTTCACTGGTAGTGAATTGACCAATTGCTGGGGACGTTTTGACCACCTCTTGGGGACGTTTTGACCAAAAACATTTAGGGGACGTTTTGGTTTGGGGACGTTTTGACCAGCACCTGTAGTGGTAATGCCATAGTGGTACTGCATTTACCAAAAAAAAAAAATCATGAATCATTGTCACTTGTCCTTTATCTGCTGCCTGTAGAAGTGAGGGGAGGGGTTACTGAATTCTGCAATGCATTGATAAAAACACGTGGGCATGTTTCAAAAATAAAAAATCTATATTTAAACTGACTGCCCTGATGTACATAATGTGTCCCCATTGTTGTAAACAATATGGCTTTGGCTTTCCCTTGTTTTGTTTTCAAAACAGCCTTTCATGTAGCATGGATCAAACTGGATATTACAACTCGGGGTATTAATTCATATTTATTTTGGAGTAGCTATTTTTGCAGAGATCACATAAGGTAATTTCTCAACTCATTTTCTAAAGTAACAAAATGAACAATTTGGGTCACTGAACCCGCTGTCATTAATAATTTAAGAACTGGGAATTTCCCATTTGTCTTCAACATAAAGTTGATAAACACGAGGGCTGACAATAATAAATAACATAAAAGTATGTAGTGTGGGAATTTTATTTTTTTAGCTGAAAATGTGAAAAGATTAAATTGACAAAAAAACAACTCCAAAACACATTCACATAATTTTATTTTGATTGAACAATTGAAATTTTTGTGCACATTTTTGTGATGACCTGTGTGTTGAAGAAGCTTCACCGGTACCGGTAGTCAAAACTTTAATTCAGAGAAATATGGGGTGGGCTTATTTTGGGTGATACCCCCAAAATACGTTTTTTAAAAAGCCCTAATCTGAGTAACTAGTACTATTTAGTTGAGATTATCAGCGATTTGCCTGAGAACTTGATTTGGAAAAAAAAGGACATATCGGCTGCCAGTATCGGCAGAATGGTATTTTTTGCCGATACCGATACCCGGCCGATAAGCCATTTATCGGCTGTTACCGATAACCTGTACCAATAATCGGCTCAACACTATTTATAACCCCCCCCAATCACCCTGTCCGTCCGTCTGTCCGTCCGACTGTCCGTCCGTCTGTCCATCCATTGTAAGCGCAACTCCTCCTAAATCGTTTGAAGAATTTTCATGAAACTTTACACAATGGAAGAACTCCATATGGGGATGTGCATGAAGCAATATAATTCCGTTCTGACATTTCCAAGGGGAGATAATCTGTCCGTCTGACCATCCTTGTAAGCGCAACTCTTCCTAAACCATTTGAAGAATTTTCATGAAACTTTACACAAAGGAAGAACTCCATATGAAGATGTGCATGAAGCAATATAATTCCGTTCTGACATTTCCAAGGGGAGATAATCTAACACTTAAACCGTCTGTCCATCCTTGTAAGCGCAACTCCTCCTAAACCATTTGAAGAATTTTCATGAAACTTTACACAATGGAAGAACTCCATATGAAGATGTGCATGAAGCAATATAATTCCGTTCTGACATTTCCAAGGGGAGATAATCTAACTTATACATTTCAGGCGCAGGGGGGGGATCACTTTGTGAGTTTGCTCACAGTACCTCTAGTTACAATAGACCTTTCCATTTTGAAAATCATGTTATTCAGCCCCGCCATGGAACACACACATTGTATTGTTTTAAAAAAAGCCGCTTTGTATAATTTACTTCACTTGTCTCCCTCCAGATTTTTTTCGTAATACAGTACTTATAAATAAATCAAAAATGAAACCAGCACTGACAGACTGACACTATTTGTTTTAATAATAATTTTCCACATCAAATGATCACCCTTCTAGGCCAATCGCCATTGTTTACACAAACAATACAGCATGTGCATCGCGTTCCATGGTGGGACAGAATTGTGCGATTTTCAAAATATAGGAAAGCTCAATTTTAAACAACGATGCTACAACTTAAGAAACTGGGTGGGGATTTCTGTGTAATAAGGATCATACATGACTGTGTGACAAATTGAAATTGTGGCTAAACTTTAAATTATTCATAGAACATTAAAATGCACAGAATTCTGGAATCAGTAATATTGACACATTCTCCAGAAGTTTCATGTGTAAACTCTGTTTTTGACTATATGGCTGTGAGTAAAAAAAAAAATGTTGACCTTATAAAAATCGGCGCACACCTATCGGCAAAGGATGCCCTTTTTTATTCCCCCCCCCCAAAAAATCCGGGGGAATCTAGCCGTGACTTCATCCATCTGTCCGTCTGTCTGTCTGTCCGTCTGTCCGTCCGGGCGTAGACAGAATTCGTGTCCGATCCATAACTTCTTACAGCCTTCAAGGATATTAATGATACTTGGTATTATTATTGCCCACAACCAGAGGGTGTGTCGCGAATAAGGTTGGAATGGCTATCAAGGCTTTTTTCGGGGGAATCAGCCACCCTTTGGTGGCCATCCTCTAGTTTTGCTAATGCCAATGATTTGCCGATTACCCCATTATCGGCGAATGAGGATGGCCGTTGCCGATAATAGGTTCATCACTAATTTCATAGCTTTACATATAGGGAAATTTCGAACTTCCGTTGTATACATATACAGCCTATCAGGATCATGAACATTACTCTTTATAAATGAACATGCTTTTTATTTATTATTTTTATTCAGATTACCATTGGTACTGTTCGAAATACTGTGAAATATTTTTATTCAGATTACCATCGGTACTGTTCGAAATTTTATTTACCAACTTAAATAAAATGAGCTCGGTTTTTACTCGGTATTAAAAAAAAAAAATTGCTGACTTTCGGTTAAATATCGAAATACCGGGCAGCCCTAGGAAGAACAGATCTTGCATTTTCCCCTCATCAGTTTCAGTGATAAAAGTGATTTTGTTATTGTTTTCAATGATACAGTGTCGTTTGTTTGGCCTCACATGATTTTGTTGTCAAACACACTGAAATCGGGTGCATTCGATTTTAGTAATTAAGAATCAGAAACTGTTGGAAACATGCATGCTCAACAATCTGGATTGACTGAGATTGTCAAGAGTGCAATGTTGCTACTGTTATGACCACTGTGTCATCGATGATAAATAATAAAATTTTAGTCTTGGCAGAAAACTTTTTAAGTGTGCCTCGTGATGAATTTATTTATTGGTGTTTTAAGGTCACATACTTATGCACAATGACTAATCATGACCGTGACAGTTTTATGGGTGGAGGAAGCCGGAGTACCAGGAGAGAACCACCGAGCAACGGCGAGCAGCTTCCAGCTCCCCAACATCGTAACCCCTCACTGCAGCACAGGCAGGGTTAGATTGGTTGAAGACATGCGCACCATCGACATGCAGTACGCCTTTGTACACGGCGTCATCTTGCCCCCATGTGGACAATATGGGTTAAGTGCCTTGCCCAAGGACACAACGCGGGAGTCTGAATTGATCATTCAGACGGTCACCCATCCAAGGACTAACCGGGCTCGACGTTGCTTAACTTTGGTGATCTGATGAGAACTGGTGACCGCAATGCCACCGCCGTCCCCGCCTCTTGATGAAAAGCGTAATGCTAAAAAATTTGTGGGAACCTGTTTTTCATTTCCGTGATTTTTCCCTGATGGAGCCTGCACGGAAATGGGACAAGCATTTACATGAAATCTGCATGCCTGTCCATGTTGAGTCATGTGAGGGGGAGGGGGGATTCATGATCTTTCCCTCCCCCCCCCCCCCCCCCCCCTCCTCAAAAAAAAGAAAAAAACATAGACCTAATGCAAGTTTCACACAACATCGAGTCCCCAAATGGTCTCCAATATAGGGGTTATTGACACTACAAATGCCTTAGATTCACTCTTAGAGCACTAAATTTTGCAAAATTTAGATCTTTGCCCCTCCCCCCCCGCCCCCCAAAAATATCACCCATTGTATCAAGATTGATGAATTTGTTCCAGTGAAGAGCCGTAAGCTTTATTTTAGAGGCAAAACTTTAATTAATAATAAAAAATGAATAGTGCTTTTTGTGAAAGGCACTGGTAGGATATACCTGTTAGATGAAGCATCAATGGAGGAAATGTCACTGGTATATAGTTGAGCCCTGTAACCAATGCCTTGAGGAGAGTCCCCCAAAAAGAAAGCATGGTTAAAAACAATTAGCTAAACTTGGCATTATACATGTGCTTTGCAAAGATACAGTCAGATTCTACAAATGATCTATAAACAAACAATTACAAAAGAATACTTATCAAAATTAGTTGTCAGCATTAACCCGTTACCTAACGAATCAGCCAACTCTGCCTGCATGATATACAAATTGGGTAGCTGAAGAAAAAAAAAAATTAAACAAATTTTTGCAAAACCATATCATGTGACCCCTTGTTGGAATGAGCTCATCAGGCTTGTAATAATGAGTGATCACATGATATGGTTTTGTTGAGATGTATTTTTAAAAAATAAATAATATTATTATATGCTAGCCTTTGAATTATTTATGTAAGAGATATTTCTCAATATCCATCGACTTGATGGATAATGAGGAATGTCCCCCAGTAGCTTCCTAAATGATGTCATGCTTTGGTGCATCACTTCGCCTTCGATACTGTTACTAGCGATTCAGAGCTGGCTTTACCAGCATTGCTGAATGATTCACCCAGGAAGTTTTGTTTGGATGAGTCGGCACACTCAATTCCAAATTCCTTGTTGTAAATTGACATTTAAAATATTTAAAAAATTAATTTTAATGAAAAAGATGTGAATGTTCTAATTTATTGTATTATAATTATTAAATTCATCTGTGAATTGAACAATGAGTTGGTTAAATTATCGTGGGAAAGTGGGACTATTTTTTATCTTTGAGTGATTTTCCTGGTACAGGCTTGAAAGAATGATTTGCTGAACTTTGTTATTGTTTTGAAACGTATGTGTCTGCAGTTGAATTGGGTTGAATATTGCGCAGTAACATGTCACATTGCATATAATAAAAAGTGTGGGCCTGAAAATATTTTTCACTCACGCAAGTGCTCATGAAAAATAAAACTCGCAGTCCACACTCATGAGATAATTCCAGATATTCACTAAAATAGCGTAGGTATCCTCTATATAATAACAAATTTTGATATGTGTATTGGTAAGGGGTTGTTAATTACTTGAAATTTATTCTTTTCAGAAACCTTTTCAGAAATTAGTTTTAAGGTGTACCATTATCTTTGAAGGATAATTTAATCTACACAGAAATGTTCTCATGGTTATACAGCTTCACCCTATACCTGACATGATGGCTGTATCCAGCCAATACTATTCACAAAAATTGACATTCAAATTTGTTCTCTCTCATTTTTGGCCTCCAAAACATAGATTATGTCCCCCAATTTTAAACAAGCTCATTAGTTTTTATGGTAACTACTTTCTTATTTTTAGCTGATGCTGGACAGTTGGAATCAGAGTATATTCTCAAACATAAAACCTAGATTACAAGACAGTGCAATGAAATTAGTTCATGCTGAGAGAAATGGTGAAGCTTTTGATTCACAACTTGTAATTGGTGTGAGAGAGTCATATGGTAATATATTCACTATGCATACTTCACTTGTTACTCATTTTGACATATTTATAAAATGTCAGATAACAAAGGAATTTGATCTCATTTAACAAAATATTCAATATGTTTTGTTTAAAGATAGCTCTTCATTAGCATAGATTCAGCTGCTTTATCTGACACTTCCAGTTCCCATACTATGCACTTCCACATAATTCTCCAATGGAATCATAAAATCAATAATATCAATTATGTTGCAACTAGCTATAGGCCTGGTCAGTACAGATAAATACATGAACATCTCATCCCTTTACCCAACGTAACGGCCAAAACCAGCCAGCGCTATTCACAAAAATTGCTAATTTATTTTCATTATTTTTTATATCTTTTGTCTCCCAATGTTTTTGAGACAAAAAATTTAAAAAATTAGTTATTCAAGAATTTTGTTTGCAAGTGTCGTCTGCTTTTCATGTTAGGTAAAGGGTTAAGTACACATTAGTTATTAATTTGTAATTGATCATCAACACTTTTTAGCTCACCGAAGGGAGCTTAACTTATCACTTGCCGTCCGTCGTCGTCGTCCAGCGTCTGTCGTCCGTCGTGAACTTTACATTAGCGACTTCTCCTCCCAAACCAATAGCCCAATTTTATTCAAATCTTGGTCAAATATTCGTCCACCAATACCAATTCGGATTTGTTCAAATAAAGTTGCCTCTCCCCCTGGGTGGTGCCACACCCCCAAGGGGCACCAAAATCCTTAAAAATCTTCTTCTCATGAACTATTAGTGGCAGAGACCTGATATTTGGTTTGCAGCTTCCTTTTGGGTTGTAGACTCAGGCTTGTACACAGAAAGTTCGAGGGGCAATATTTGCCATTGTTATGGGAGGGGCAGTAATTTTGGCCACGCCCAAAATTTCTATTTTCCAAACCGAGAGGCTGATTTGAACCAAATTTTATGTGAGGGCTTATTGGGTCATGAGTACTTGATTTATGCAAAAAAAAAATTTCCCGCAGCCCCGTGGGAACCGCAGGAGCTAAAAATAGAAAAAAATTAAAGCGCCCATATCTCCAAAACTGCACGGCACTGAGAATTTTTATTTGGTGTACAGCTTCCTTAGGACCAACAGAAAGGATTGGTAAAAAAAAATTGTCATCGGTTTCATCATAGGGTACAGTTTCGGGACTTTGAAAAAGTGCTGAGTCAGCACTTTTTAACACTGTAGGCAATGGGAAAAACATTAAAAAATCTTCTTCTCCAGATCCAGCAGGCAGAATCTTTTGATATTTGGTATGCAACATTGTAGGGTGGATCTGATTCAAGTTTGTTCAAATCGGCCCCCTGGGTTCATATTTGGGCTCAGTATAGGAGCCCGATTTCGAACTTAGTGCATTTCAGGCAAATTTCTTAAAAAATCATCTTCTCCAGATCCAGCAGGCAGAATCTTTTGATATTTGGTATGCAACATTGCGGGGTGGATCTGATTCAAGTTTGTTCAAATCGGCCCCCTGGATTCATATTTGGGCTCACTATAGAAGCTCGAATTCAAACTTAGTGCATTTCGGGCAAATTTCTTCAAAAATCTTCTTCTCCAGATCCAGCAGGCAGAATCTTTTGATATTTGGTATGCAACATTGCGGGGTGGATCTGATTCAAGTTTGTTCAAATCGGCCCCCTGGATTCATATTTGGGCTTAATATAGAAGCCCGAATTCGGACTTAGTGCATTTCGGGTAAATTTATTAAAAAATCTTCTTCTCCAGATCCAGCAGGCAGAATCTTTTGATATTTGGTATGCAACATTGTGGGGTGGATCTGATTCAAGTTTGTTCAAATCGGCTTCCTAGATTCATATTTGGGCTCACTATAGAAGCTCGAATTCGAACTTAGTGCATTTCAGGCAAATTTCTTCAAAAATCTTCTCCAGATCCAGCTTCAGAATCTTTTCATATTTGGTAAGCAACATTGTGGGGTGGATCTGATTCAAGTTTGTTCAAATCGGCCCCCTGGGTTTATATTTGGGCTCCGTATAGGAGCCCAAATTTTAACTTAGTGCATTTCAGGCATATTTCTTAAAAAATCTTCTTCTCCAGATCCAGCAGGCAGAATCTTTTGATATTTGGTATGCAACATTGTGGGGTGGATCTGATTCAAGTTTGTTCAAATCGGCTCCCTGGGTTTATATTTGGGCTCAGTGTAGGAGCCCAAATTTGAACTTAGTGCATTTCTGGCAAATTTCTTTGAAAATCTTCTCAAGATTCAGCAGGCAGAATCTTCTGATATTGGGTATGCACCATGCTTGGGGGGGTGAGATTCAAGTTTGTTCAAGCCAAGTCCCTGGGTTCATATTTGGGCTCACTGTGGTAGCCCGAATTATAACTTAGTTCAAAATGAGGAATTTTCTTTAAAAATCTTCTTTAGATCCAGCAGTCGGAATGTTTTGATATTTGGTATGCAGCATCCTTAGGGGTGAGATTCATGTTTGTTCAAGCCATGTCCCTAGGTCCATATTTGGACTCACTGTGGGAGCTCGAATTGTAACTTAGTTCAAAATGAGGACTTTTCTTTAAAAATCTTCTTCTTCATCCATGTCCCTAGGTCCATATTTGGACTCACTGTGGGAGCTCGAATTGTAACTTAGTTCAAAATGAGGACTTTTCTTTAAAAATCTTCTTCTTCAGATCCAGCAGTCGGAATGTTTTGATATTTGGTGTGCAGCATCCTTAGGGGGGTGAGATTCAAGTTTGTTAAAGCCAAGTCCCTGGGTTCATATATGGGCTCCCTGTGGGAGCCTGAATTATAACTTAGTTCAATATGAGGAATATTCTTTAAAAATCTTTTTTTTTTTAGATCCACTGCTCAGAATCTTTGGATATTTGGTATAAGCTTTTCTTAGGAGGAGCAGATGCAACTTGTTGAAATCAATTCTCTGGGTTGATATAAATTTATGCTACCATGTCAGGTGAGCGCCCTCAGGCCCCTTGGGGCCTCTTGTTTATTAGCTCACCTGGCCCAAAGGGCCACATCCGCTGTTGCCTTCACTTGGCGTCCATCGTCATCCGTAAACTTTTCACATTTTCATCTTCTCTGGGACCGCTGAGCCGGTGTGAATCAAACTTGGCAGGAATGGTCTATGGGAGGTTCTCTTCAAATGATCCGCATTTTGTTCCCGTTGGTTGAAAAGCATGGCCGCCAGATGCATTCTTTGATTCTTGTTATTGGATTTTCAAAAATCTTCTCTGAAACTATAAGTCCAAATGTTTTGAAACTTCACATAAATGATGACTGGGACCCCCACTACCAACGATCCTCATTTAATGTTGATCGGGTTGCAAACACAGCTGCAATTGCGGCTCATAGTTATCATAGAAACCCTATGGGAAATAACATTTTCATCTTCTCGTCTGGAACTACTGAACTGATGTGAAGCAAACTTGGCAGGGATGGTCTATGGGAGATCTTCTACAAATGATCCTCATTTTATTCCCGTCGGTTGAAAAACATGGCTGCCAGAAGCATTCTTTGATTCCGATATGTGGACTTTCAAAAATCTTTTCCTCTGAAACTGCAAAGGTCAAAAGTTTTGTAACTTCACATGCTTGATGACTGGGGCACCCTCTACCAACGATCCTCATTTAATGTTGATCGGGTTGCAAACATGGCTGCAATTGCAGCTTTTTGTTAGTATAGAAACCCAATGGGAAATCACATTTTCATCTTCTCTGGAACTACTGAGCTGAACCAAACTTGGCATAAATAATG
Source organism: Pictodentalium vernedei (assembly GCA_031216915.1). Classification (NCBI taxonomy): domain Eukaryota; kingdom Metazoa; phylum Mollusca; class Scaphopoda; order Dentaliida; family Dentaliidae; genus Pictodentalium; species Pictodentalium vernedei. The sequence continues at coordinate 340,798,826 of CM062296.1, read as the reverse complement.
TATGGAAAGTCCTCTGAAAACATTCATCATTCTGTTTTGCACAGATGAAGGAGCATGGCAGCCAGCTTCATTCTTTGCTTTTGATTAGAATAACTGAGGGATATGTAGTTCTGCCAGGTGAGCTATTACAGGCTCTTTAGAGCTTCTTGTTTACATTTCAGATTTATTAACTGGTTGAGTGCTGGACTTTCAAAAAATGAGGATACCAGAGCAAAAGCCAACACTTTCCTTGCTTATATTTCATATTCTGTCAGACACAAATAATATTTTGTATATATAAATTTGTTTTATAACAAATTATTGGAGACTCCCTGTTGGCACTCTCCAATAATTTGTAATTAAAACAAGTTTTGAATAACAAATTCATACCACTAAAAATAATCTAGCCCTCAACCAGTTAAGGGGGTTAATTCTATAAGCTGGTAGAGTGCTGAATTAATTTGGTTTGTCAAAATTTGCTCACACTTCTTAGCTTCATTACAATTCATAGGAGAGTGCTACAGGCACTTTCCCATGAATTCTAACAAAGCAAATCCACTCAGATGAAAGAATTTCACTTAAAAAGATCTAGGAAGCCTGTCTAAAGAACAGAAAGCCATTAAGTTGTGGCACCTGTACTTCAGAATAATGCCCAGATATGGGCTTCCAGCACTCTGTCAGTTAATTATTTTATAGATTTATACATGGACACAAAGCCAGCTAGTGGTTTATTTTTAACTTCCATTTAATTCTTAATTTTAATAAAAGCAGTGTGCCAATTGGGCAGTTTGTATTCGGTCTTCTTTTGAGAAATCAAGATCAATACTGGTGTTTAACTCTTTTTCAATTTTGTGGTCAAGAATATTAACATCATCTTTATTACATGTATACTTTCATTGGAAAGCACATTTTTATACCCCCACTTTTTTTTCAAAACTGGAGGTATACTGGATTGCATCTGTTTGTGCGTCTGAGTCCGTGCATCTGTGTGGCAGTCCGTCCATCTGCACTCAGATGTCTATTCACATTATAACTTGAACATTACAGCTCAGATTTCACAGAAATTTCATACAGATGTTCCCTATCATAAGATCTTTAAGGAGCATCAGCCATTTTGCTGTTGAAATATTTTTTTCGAGACTTATAGCCTTTGAATATACAAAAATAGCCTATTTTTTGTCTGTTCGCCTCAGATCTCAGGTTTGGGTTATCGGATCTCAATGAAATTTGGAATGAAGATTGTTTATGGGAAAGACTTTCAAGTGAGCCTCTAATCATATTGCTTACTTTTCACTTTTCAGACTTATCCCCACTTTTTAACTTTGAAAATTTGCTGTTTGCCTCATATTAAAATATCCAATTTTTTGTCTGTTCACCTCATATTTCAGGTTTGTTTTTTATAACTTCAACAAATCTTTTAACATTGCAATTAAACTACAGTGGAGCCCACTTAATTGGATATTTCTTAGTTTAACTCCTAACACTCTGGTAAAATTTAAAAATTTGCATCATTGACTCCATATTGTCCACGTTAAATGAAAAATTTAACAAAATACATCTTGTTTGACAGAGCTCAATGAGCTCGTCAAACAAGATATAATTTATTAAATTCTCAGTTGCATTGTGGGAAAATTTTGCTGCTGAAAATTTTGGCATTTTAACAGAGAGTTAATAACTGTTAATTGAATATAACTTCCAAACACAAAACCATTTACCATACATTCTGTACAAATTGGTCTGTTAATTGCATAAACTCCTGTTAATTGAATAAAAAATCTTGTTACATGCCGAAAAATTATCTTGACAATCACCTTGTTTATCGACCTATTTGGCCTCAGTTCATCGAATCCAGGCATTTAATATATTATATCTTGTTTGTCATGGTTTTGAAATTGCAAAACAAATTTCCAGAAGTCACCCAACGAAACATGGCCAATGCCGAAGCACCCAACAATGAGGGGAAGGTGTCTGTTGCCTTTTAAAATACTAAGCTGCTCAATTAAAGTTTATGCCATCACTCATTTTGAATGAAATATGACAAAAATAGCCTAAAATTTGAAGAGACAAAAAAAAAACATCAATAATGACGATAAATCAAAAAACTAAAAGGCAACTATCTCCCATTTTTTGAGTTGGACAGCACATTAAAATTTCATGAAAATCTCACGTATATTAATGTCCCCATGACATAACTTTAGAGTTTGACAAAAACGCTTTGAAATTTCCCAGGATGGCACCACATTTTTAGATATGTTTTTTTGTGGAGATTGTTTTCCCAAAATTTTGTAAGGCTGAGACTCAAAATGAGGTTGAAAAAAAAAGGTATAGCAAAAAGGGGAAAATTGGCATTGCTGGCATCTGATGTCTCAAATTGGAATGAAAAAATGAAGCTGCACAACTTCAAATGATCACAAAAAAGTGTGGTAAGTTTCATAAATGTATCCTTATAAACAGGGTGCAATTGGACTCATAAACGCAAGGCTTTTTATTAAGAATGTGGAAAATAGCTAAACTTTGTGACGTAAAAATGGCATTAAACCGAAAAACAAAAAACAGCTGTCGCCTAATTTTTTTAGCTCAACTTTGACGTAGTCAAATTTGAGGTATTGTCATGGCCCATCATCCGTCCGTCAACAATTCAATACAGCTAGGGCTAGAGGCTGTATTTATGAACCGTTCTTTACGAAACTTCTTGGGTACCTTTGTTAACAATGTGGGACGGGAACGAGTGTTTGTTTTTGGGTGCGGTCTGAAATTCAAAATGGCCACCGGCAGCCATTTGGTACCAAAATTAGTGCAATCAGTTTTTTGTACAGAACTTCTGTATGAAAGTTCTGATTTGAATAAATTTTTGTATGAATGTTTAGTAACATGGAATACATCACATATAATACGTTTTTTTTTCTCGTGCAGAAATTATGCAAATTAGATGAACTTTGATCTATTCAGTGCTACTTATACACAGTAAGTGCACATGTCAATACAACTCGGGCTTGAGGCTGTATTTATGAACCGATCTTCACTAAACTTCTTGGGTACCCTTGTTATCACTTTGGGACGAGAACGAGTGTATTTTTATACTGTACCAATGACCCAGACTTAGCTGGTGCTAACTCTAACAAAACCAGGGCCAAACACAAATTTTGCCCCCCAATCCCCAAAATTTGCATCCAAAACAAAAAGAAATCATGTCCTAAAGGACCTCCATACTACGCCTCTACTGCGCATGCGCAGTGACGCAGACGTCCCGAAATTGGCGCCAATTATCATTCTCTGTTTGGCCCTTCATCAGTCAACATCTCACTGATCTTTGTGCTTGTAAATCTCAGTTTAAAGGATGCCAGACACGTAATTCTTGGAGAAAATGTGATTCTAAGGAGGATAGAAGGAGGAGAGGAAAAAGAAGTGACAAAAAATAATCAGGGCTGTACTTAAAATTTTTTGATGAAATTATGTTAAGTTGCCTATTTTCGAGGCATGGGCCTCTTGTTGTCATTCTTGCTAATTGTTGCACTGCTTATTCAGTGTTTCCTCTCCCCTAGCCTTCTAAAGTCCCCCCTTGCAATTCTCCCATGCTTTTGGCATATTTTTGAGAAATTTCATTTCTAAAATTTCCTGGGAGAGTTGCTTGGTTACAGAATGTTTTCTGTTATTTTCCCCATAGTTACGTTTTCACCCATGGGTGTATAACGTTTGTGTTCTGCATCTTCCATCTGATGTTCTACAGATTCTCCCCTGGGAGTCTCTGTTTTGCATCAGATAGAGTGTAATTGATGACTGATTCCGGGCCAGTTTTTTCAGTGCCTGGAGTCATGTTTTCTGGTGTTTTTACACTGTTTGTTTTCATTGGCAACAGCCTTTTTTGAGGGGGGCTGTTTGCCTTTGCTGTAGTTTATCTCACTATAAGATACATTTGTATTATCCGAAAGTGTCTCATTAATTATTTAATATAAATTTAAAATTTTTGACCACACTTTGCCATCGGATCCATCGGGGCTCAACGTTACTTTTCAGCAACTTGGGCTTCGCTGAAAAAATATTTTTTCAAAATTATTTTGTTTTGCAATTGTTTTTTCATTTATTAATGGATCATGTTATTATGTATCTTTGTGTCAGGGGTTTTTGCGAGTAACTAGGACTTATTGTTGTTCTTTCACAATGAAGGGACGTTGTTCAAATTGTAATAGGAAGAAATCTTCCTCTGACTTTCATGATCATTGTATTAATTGTAGTCAGTGTTCACGCATTAATCCCTGTCCTATATGTGAACATTGGGATGAGAAACATTGGAAACGTGTGTCACGATATGTTGTTTCTGGAGAAAGAGCGATTCCGGCTCTTTCTCCGCAAGGTCACTCTACTCTCTCAGTTTCTATTTCAGAGGAACCAGAACAGGGTGATGTTTCCATGTTATCTTCTTCAAGTGTGCGTCCGTCGTCACAAATGAATTCAGAGCTAGCGGCAAAAGTGCTCATGGAGATTAGACAAATGTCGTCCGCTAGCTCGCCCGGTGTAGCGTCCATTCACCGAATGGTTCGGCAGCCGGGTTCGTCCGATGCGGTCCAAAAGGAAATGTTGGGTGATGCGAGCACTATAAACATAATAGATGCACACCCAGTGACGGCGGATAGTAAGCGAGAACGGAGGAAGCCTTTGAGTCCGGTTTCTAGCTCGTCCAGGTCCAGCCGGGCCGCGAGCGAGAGAGGCCCCTCTCTCGTACAACAACATCTGGGACCAGATGTTGTGGTACAAAATGTGTCTTTAGCGGAGCATACGTCCGTCGCTCGGGACGCTCTGTTGTATAAGCAGTCCGCAGAGACTGTTAAGGCTTCCTCTTCTTGTCAGCGCACACGACCGCACCTTGGCTGCGTGACCGCCGATATATTACCAGCTTCGCCGATCAAGGATTCTTCGGCGACCAGGTCACACCATCCGGCAGCCAGGGATTCGAGGCCGATGGACTCCGGACGTTCGCATAGGAAAAGTATGCGGGAGCCATCTGATGCGGAGCTGCCCTCGGCGAAGCAGCGAAAGACTGCGCCTCCGCAGGTCTCGACGCCGGACATTCTTGTGCAGATAGCACAGCTTATTGCAGCATCCCAGCAACCGACAGAAACGGTGTCGGATCGAGAATTATCCGACGGCGCTGGGTCGGTACGCTCCGCCGAAGCATCGGGGGCGGACGACCGGGAACATCATGAGGTCCGACCGGATGGTGAAAGGGATACGGATGACTTGGAGCTATCCCTTTCGGAACAACATAAAGCTGCCGTGGACTTCATCCGGCACTTTCTCCCTCAAGTTGTTCCGTCGGGCCAGACTGCTGCGCTTCCGGACAAGAGAATTATAGCGTCATTGGACTCTGAATTTTTTGAGCGGTTCAGGGACATCGCTCCCGAGTTTCCGTCGCAGTCCAATAATGTTGCAAGAACATTTGAATTATTGAACGACGCTATATTTAAACTTGCTTCCAGGACGGGGAAAGCAGGTTTCTTGTCCGCTAATACTCTCAACCTGCCTTTCATTAATGCAAGGAATAAATTCGATACGGCAGGACAGGGTATACCGAGAGTTCCTCTGCGTATGGACGACGAGGCGGAAGACTTAGAGCTATCATTACCGTCGTCAGCTTCTATTCCAACCGCGGTGTTGGAAACAGCTATTGCGTCTAACAGAGCCAATTTAGATGCCTTATCTTACGCAGATCACCTTACTAAGGCGTTATCACTGCGCCTTCAGGGGAAAGAGTTTCAGGATATACAATCCTCTTTAAGACTTCTTTCAAGGGCAGTAGCTTATTCCACGTGTAACTCCGCCCTTTCAGTGGCAAATCTGGAGTTGGTTAGACGTGACGCAGCCCTAGCTACATCCACATTAGTGGATTCTAAGGTGAAGAACTCTCTTAGAGTCGCTTCGGTCTCAGGAGAACTTCTCTTTGACAGCAAGCTTTCCGCTATTTATGATAAAATTGCAAAGAAAGCTAAGGATTCTCTGTTGTTCAAATCTGCTCCTAAGAAGTCGGATACAGCAGACACGAATAAGACAGGCACTTCTGGGTCTAATGTGCCCAAGAGAGGTTCCTATAGAGGTTCCGGTGCGTCCTCTTGGTCTTATTCGAGAGACCGTCAGGATAGCGACTCTCGTTCGGGACGTCCTTCAGGCCGGGACAATCGGTTGGATGCCCCGAGGTCGACGGGGCGAGGTGCGGGTCGTGGAAGACGTGGTTTCTCCTACCGCAGGCCTCGCAGGTCCAGGAGGTGATGGCTTAAACCTCTATCGCGTTCCGGTTGGCGGAAGGTTGTCGAGCTTTTCACAAGAATGGGAGTCGATTACGGACGACCCATGGGTGAGAGGAGTGACTTCGGAAGGTCTAAAGATATCCTTCAAACGAAAGCCTCCATTAACTCGAAGTCCAAAGTGGACTCATCTTCCGTCAAATCCGCAGAAAAGAGACGCTCTGTTATCAGAGGTGCAGTCTCTTTTAATGAAGAACGCGGTAGAGGTCGTAGAAAACCAGGAATCTCCGGGATTCTACAGCCATCTGTTTCTGGTTCCGAAACCAGACGGCTCGTTCCGTCCAGTCATAGATTTGAGCTGGATAAACAAGCTGATCGTCGCTCCGAAGTTTTATATGGAGACGATTCGATCGGTCAGAGCGAGTATTCGGGTGAACGATTATGCAACGAGCATAGATCTCAAAGATGCGTACTTTCACGTCATGGTACATCCGACATTCCGAAAGTATCTACGCTTCGCAGTCCTAGGAGTGGTATATCAATTCCGGGCGATGTGCTTCGGATTGAATCTAGCACCCTGGGCTTTCACTCGGGTAATGAACTCGGTAATGATCTACTTCCGAGCTCATTCGTCTGCGGTAACGTCGGCCTACCTGGACGACATTCTTCAGAGGTACAGCAACGAGTTAATGCTTCAGAACGATGTTCAGAATCTTCTTCTATTGCTCCGACGTCTCGGTTTTATAGTAAACGAGGAGAAGTCGGATCTGGTGCCGTCCAAGTCATTCACTAATCTGGGAATGAGCTTCGAGACGCACAACAATCTCGTTCGTCTGCCGTTAACCAGAGCGAAATTAGTCAGTTGTTATGCTCGCTATTGTCTGCACGCAGACAAAGTCACGGCGAGTGAATTTATGAGACTGATAGGTCTGTGCGGAGCCGCCGCGGATCTCATTCCGATGGGGCGGTTACGCACACGTCCTCTTCAAATTTTCCTGACTCAGAATTGGAGTGTGAAAATTCATTCGCTCGATGTAGACGTTCTCTTGTCAGATCAAGTGAAACAAGAGATTCAGACTTGGGCAAACATTCAGTGGTAAACTCAGGGAGTTCCGCTGCAGTTGCCGGATCCGAGTTTTACCGTTATGACAGATGCCAGTCAAACAGGTTGGGGTGCATCATTAATCCCAACGGATTCGAGATGCCAGGGTCTTTGGGATCCGCAATTCCTGTGCAAGCACATAAACATCAAGGAAATGATGTCAATTTGGCTTGCGTTACGTCACTGGATGGACATTATTCACGATGCTCATGTCCAAATCCTATCCGACAATACGACAGTAGTGGCGTATATACGGAATCAGGGAGGCACTCATTCAGTTCCGTTGTTCAATCTAACGGAAAGAATCCTTCTGTTTGCGTTAGAACATCACGTTCTTCTTTCGGTCCGTCACATACCGGGTCGTCTGAATGTGCTAGCAGACTCCCTTTCACGAAAGGGTCGCTTGTTGCCGTCGGAGTGGACTCTCAACAAACAAGTATTCAATCAGATTTGCTACCAATGGGAACGGCCAATGATAGACTTATTTGCGACACATCTCAACAATCAGTTGCAGACGTATGTGTCTCCGTGTCCGGATCCAAGAGCATTTGCAGTAGACGCTCTGTCGATCCCTTGGGACGGAATGATAGGATATGCGTATCCTCCAGCGCCGTTAATTCAACAAGTATTGCTAAAGATAAAACAATCTCAATGCAAGATTCTGTTGGTAGCATCTCTGTCGCCACAGAGACCGTGGATAAATCTACTCAGGTGTCTGTTGTGGGACCTACCGTGGAAGCTTCCTCCACGGGAGGATCTTCTTTCGCAGGGGAAATCGCGCCAACTCCATCACAACCCGCAAAGTCTCAACCTTCACGTTTTTCCGTTGTGCGGTCCTTCTTGCATGGCAAGCACTTTACAGGACGAGCAGTGGACGCGATTTCTAACTGTAGGAGGACCTCCTCTTCGCTAAACTATGCGGCTAAGTGGAAGGTTTTTCGTCGTTGGTGTAGGGATCATTCTGTAGATATATTCGATCCCTCTATACCAGACATTGCAAACTTTCTAGTATACTTGTTTGACGAAATCAAACTGCAGCCTGTTACTATAAAGGGTTATAGATCTATGTTATCTGACACCTATGCACATCATGATAGTTTACAAATTGGATCTAAGGTCTCTTTATCGAAGTTGGTTAGAAACTTTTCGATAAATAGACCCAGAACTCTTAGATTAATTCCTAAGTGGAATTTAGCTTGGGTTCTTCTTAAATTGAAGGAAAATCCATTTGAACCTCTTGGGACAGTAGATTTCAAATTCTTATCTTATAAGACAGCTTTTCTCTTAGCTTTCTCTTCTGCTAGAAGAGTCAGTGAGCTTCATGCACTATCGGTGGATGATTCTCATTATCGTAGTGTTGGGAATACTATCACCTTCACTACTAACGTGGGTTTTTTAGCTAAGAATCAGGCTCCTAATAAATATCCGGAACCTATTGTTATTAAGGCTCTTCCGTCTTCAGACGGGCGTAGGCCTTTACTCTGTCCTGTTAGAGCATTACGTATCTATAAACAGAGATCTCAGTTTATCAGAAAGGGACGGAAACGTTTCTTTCTGTCTTTGATGCCTAATAGAAAGGATATTTCAGTCCATTCTATTGCTAGATGGATTCAGTTAACTATCCGTACTGCTTATGAAGATTTATCTTCTTCTCAGCAGTCTGTGCTTAAGATTTCTGCTCATGAAGTAAGAGCTCTTTCTACTTCCTGGGCTTATGCTAATAGTGTTGCTATTACAGATTTAATGAAGGCTGCTTATTGGTCTCAGCCATCCACATTTACGAATTTTTATCTCAGAAATATTGAGTCCATTTCTGGAGACCTGCATTGTTTAGGTCCGTTATCTGTTGCTCATAATGTCGTCCACTAAACAGTTGCAACTATAGTTATGCAGGCTTTCTGTTCCGGCAGTGACTCCGTCCGGCTGCCCTCTTCGCTCTGGGCTATTTGACCCAGGGCAAGGGGGGGGGGTGGGGGGGTGTTCCCTTAGGTCACCTGCTTTATAGTGAAAAGCAAGGGAATGCCTCCTCCAAGTCAGTATTTCTGAGTGGCTTCCGGGATGGTTTTAAAGTGTAATATTAATGTTTAAATTCATTCATGTCTTATTTTTAAAGTGTAGCTCGGTGTGAAGCATTTGTATATGTTAAGTGTCAAACGGGCTTTAATATACAATACTCGGACACTTTTAAATGACTATAAAGAGTCTCAATTCTCTGGACTACTTTATTTATTGGCTTGCTTTAAAAATAATTAGTATAAGGGTTATACTGGATGTTAATAGAGAACATGAATGTTATTGTGCTCAATTATTAAGGGTAGTGTATCTTTCTAATTTAATATTAAATAAGAAAGATACATGTAAAGCCTAATACTCCTTTTCTCCTTAAGGGGTTACCTCTTTACTATATAGTTGAGCTTATTGGATTTTCCTCTATGTCCTAGGCCCTCCAGCCTGTTTACTATTCAGCTAAGTCTGGGTCATTGGTACAGTATAAAAATGTTAAAAAATTTATAGTAATTTATATATTTTTTATACTTACCAATGACCCAGACGGGGATGGCCCTCCCTGGAGTTGGGAACTCTTGCCTCCCCGCTGAGTACATAGCGCTGACCAGGCACTGCCAGTAAGAATGATAATTGGCGGCAATTTCGGGACGTCTGCGTCACTGCGCATGCGCAGTAGAGGCGTAGTATGGAGGTCCTTTAGGACATGATTTCTTTTTGTTTTGGATGCAAATTTTGGGGATTGGGTGGCAAAATTTGTGTTTGGCCCTGGTTTTGTTAGAGTTAGCACCAGCTAAGTCTGGGTCATTGGTAAGTATAAAAAATATATAAATTACTATAAATTTTTTAACTTTTGGGTGCGGTCCAAAATTTCTCGTTGGCCGGCGGCGGCCAATTGGACAATCTTTGATTTATTCAGTGCTACTTATACACAGTAAGTGCACATTTCAAACCGGCTCTGGCTAGAGGCATCTAACTGTCACCCACCTTTTCAATACTTTACTTGTACATTTGTTACAGGCTACGGTCAGTATTTATGTACAGCCCTTTACAATACTTTACATGTACCTTTGTTACCAGGTCATTACCTAGATGTTTGTCATTTCTGTGTCACATACTATACATCTACATGTCTTACACAAGTTGAACTACAGTGTCATTGACACTTTCATTGAACTGTACAACAAACTAAAAAAAGTTTTAAAAATCTGACACATTTCAATTTTTGACCTTATTGTTTTTAGACATGGTTTTTGTTGGAGGTGATATTTAAAAAATTTGAAAGAGGGAGGCTTGGTACAGGTATAAATCCTGAATGTTCGATGCTAGATCAACATTTACAAATGTGCCAAATTTGGTAACTGGCTTTAGAAATGTGGCCATTGTTTGCTGAAGGAAAAAAAAAATTAAAAAATAGGCTAATGATCACTATAAGTCCTTCCAACTTCATTGGATGACTGAATAAATGCTCTGTTTATTAAGGCTGAAATGATTAACTGGTTAACCCATCAATAATCAGTCACAGACTTGACCAGTTATGATTTCCATAATCGGTTAACCTTCACCACATACAACATATACCACCTCAAGTAGAGTTAAAACGATTATGAAGAAGCAAGCAAAAAACATCAATGCTGTTATAGGATAGGTCGATATTGACAGCTTCAAAACAGTTGAGATACGTATGGAGGGGGGAGGGAATATTTTTACACAGTATACCAATGGCCCAGACATAGCTGGTGCTAACTCTAAAATATCTAGGGCCAAACACAAATCCCTCCCCCCCCCAATCCCCAAAATTTGCATGCAAAACCGAAAATTAGAAGTCCTATCTGGTCCTCCATACATTTACCCTCTGCGCATGCGCAGATGTCAGGAAGTGACCGGAATTGGCACCAACACCATTCTTTGTTTGGCCTTTGTCAGATAACAACAAACTGACTTTTGTGCTTTTTAAATCTCAATTAATAATGATGCCAGACACAGATCAATGGTTAAATTTGTGGATCCAAGGACACAACTGGATGATGGAAGGAAGAAACGGTGGTTTGAAACATTCAGGGCTGTAATTTTATAATATTTATAAAAATTAGTTCATGTTCCCTAATTTCGGGACATGGGCCTGATGTCATCATTGTTGATAATGATTTTTCCACTGTTGGTTAAGTATTCCTTCCCTAATCTCCCTTGCTTTTTGGCTTGTTTTTTGGAAATTTTTTAATAAAATTTCTTGGTAGTTTAACGTGTTATACAGAAAGTTTTTTCTGTACTTCCCCAGGGTTACGTCCTCACCCTTAGGGTGTTTAGGCGTTTTTAGTCAGGCATCATACATTCAATGTATCGTTTTTTCTTCATGGGATAGTTTTAAAATCTGTTACTGACTTCGGGCCATGTTGCCTGGGGTCTCGTTTCCGGTTTTCAGTCTGACGTTCTTTACATTAGCAACGTTCGTTATTTATGTGTAGGTTCCTATTTATTATATGTAGGTCTGTTGTAAGATACATTATACAGTCCCGTAGTGTGGCAGTTAATTTTTTGGATGAAACAATTAATTTTGTTCACACTTGGGCTCTTTTGGGATACATTTGGGCACTTCGTTCCCTTTGGGAACTTGGGCTCTTGTCAAAATGTTTCGAAAAATTTTTTTGTGTAAACTATTTTTTGATTGATTATGTATCTTTTTTTTTATTTAATGTGGAATTGGTGGGAGTACGATCGACTTAGTCTGCTTCTTTATGTAAGCATATTGCTCTTTAAGCAAGACAGGGAAGTCTTTCCTCTTATTTTCATGTAGGTTGCCTTGCTTGTAGTCGATGTACTTCCACTAATTCTTGCTCATCATGTGTCGCATGGGATGACAAACATTGCTGACGGTTGTCATGGTATGTTGTTAGTGAGGGACCACTGCTGGTCCTCTCGCCATGAGAGGCTGCCGCCGGTCCTCTCGCCCTAAGGTCGCGCTAGTTTATTAGTTTCTATTTACAGAGGAACAAGGACATGGTGATGTTTCGTGACGCCGTCAGAGAGTGTGCTTCCGTCGTCGCATTTAAATAGTCAATAAGAGCTAGCGTCAAAAGTGCTCATGAATATTAGACAGGGCAATAAACCACAGTGTGGTTTCAAATCCCTGTCGCCAGCTAGCTTGACCAGTGAAGCAGTACACCGCCTGAGGGTACCGTGACGCTGGGTGTGTCTGTTGCGGTCAAGGAGAATAGAAGGGTAGAGCAAGCACTATAATATAATATCAATATAAGACTCACGACGACGGAAAGGAAGAAACCAGCAAGTTCAGCAGGAAGCTCGGCGAGGTCTGAAGGACCGCAAGCAAGAGAGCCCCCCCCTCTCTCTCTTTTATTACAACATCTGGGGCCAGATGTTATGGTTTGGAACTTGCGTCAGTCAGAGCATATGTCCACGCCTCCCGTCCGGGACGCTCCGTTCAGTTTACAGCTGGGGTCGGCTATAGTTACGGATTCTTCAGCCTCTACCAAGCACACACGACCGCACCTTGGCTACGTGACTTCTGATATCCAGCCTGCATCGCCGAGAAAGTCACTCTTCATCAGAGAAGTCACACCATACAGTAGCCAAGGAGACAAGGCCTCATTTATCGGGACGTCCACAGAAAAGAGCCATCTCGGACACACTGTCCCAGGAGCAGCCGGCAGCCATGCAACAGAAGACCAATGCTCCTTAGGCCTCCGTAACGCACTTGCTGTCGCAGATTGCGCAGCTCATAACAGCATCCCAGCAAATGCAGAAGCAAACAACGGCAGTCTCAGAACTTGAGTTGTCGGAAGGTGCTGGGTCGGTCCAGTCATCTGCGCGTTCAGATGCCGCTGTCCATGATTTTCAACTGATTCAGACGAATGAGGAAGGGATATGGAGGGGAATTACCCTTCACATTCGGAACAACACTTGGTTGAGATGGATTTATTCCACCAACACCAGCCTGAATTTGTTCCAACGAATCAGAATGCTACGTCTATTTACAAGAAACCGCTAGCGTTGTTGCACTCCAAATTTATCCGGAAAAAGAGAAGGAAATGTCTTTCCTGGTTAAGTATAGACAGGTATTGCAGGCTTTTGGCCTTTTAGACGACTCCATATTCAACTTTCCAGTGGAAAGAAGTAAGGTGGTTTTTTGTCATCATCTTCCGTAGTTTTGCTGATCGGAAAACAGGGAAGATGTATTGAGAGTTCCTCTGCATTTGAAGGAGTAGGCTAAGGACCTAGCTATGGCCTTACCTTCGTCATTCATTATTCGCTTGATCACAATTGAGACGGCATTTATTCAGAGCGAATTTAGACTCACTGTATTACGCAGATCACCTTTAAGAAGAATTTAGAGTCCTTTCCAGGGCTATTATATTTATCACGCATAACTCTGTCTTAACAGTTGCTAATTTGGAGTTAAGTAGATGTGACAGAGCCGTTGCGTCGTCATCCTTAATAGATGACAAGGTGAAAAACTCTCTTAGAGTTTTTGACGATAAGCTTTCATTGGTTTATGACCAAGCTGCAAGAAAGCATTAATACTCTGCTCCTTATGTCGACGTATAATCGACCCGCAATAGCAGAAGAGAGTAAGGGAGGACGTCCTAGACAGAAGGTCGCCTATAAGGACTCCTCATGAGGGTATAGTTAACCCTCCTATATTTACTCTAGGGATCGTCATATAGTGACTCGGATATGGGGCTTACGTCTGATCGAGACTACCGGTCAGACTCCCCAAAACTGTTGGGTCGAGGCTCTTCGTGAATGAGACGCAGTTCCTCCTTCCGTAGGCCCCACAGGTACTACAGGTGTGAGTTAGGACCTCTGTTGTTTAGCAGTTGACGGATGATTATCAAGATTAGCATCAATCTGGATAACTATTACGGAAGACTAGTAGGCGAGAAGTGTTGTTTCGGAAGGCCTACGGCTATCTTTCCGAGACAACCACAACTAACTTAATGTCTGATGGACAATACTTCCATCTAATCCTTGCATAAGAGTCTCTCCAATTGGAGGTAAAGGTTCTCTTGACAATGAAAGTAATAGAGGTCGTCGAGAATCAAGATTCTCTAGAATTCTGTAGTCACCTGTTACTCGTACCGAAGCCATAGAGCGTGTTTCCGACAGATAATAGACTGCAGCTCGATAACAAGTTTATCAAAGCTCGAAAAGTATATTTATGGTTATCATTTAGTCGGTTAAAATGAGTGTTCGAGTGATTGTCTGTGCTATAAGCATAGATCTGAAGATAGCGCCCTGTGCTGTCACTCGAATATTAACTTGTTGATGTCTCATAACAATCTGGTTCGTCTGCTATTATCCAGAACAAAATTAGTTTTATGGGACTGATGGGGTTGTGCTGAGCGGCTACGCATCTTGTTTAGATGGGTCACTTACGCACACGTCCCCTCGAATTATTCCTACCCAGAACTGGAGTGTGATAACGCATTTGCTCAAGACCAGTATTGTTTTAACAGATACAGTAAACAATAGGGTCCATATTGAGACAAATATTCAGTGGTTAACTCTTTAGTTCCGCTGCAACTGCCAGATCCGGCTTTCACGATTATGACGGGTAGGAGTCATTAGTTAGGGGCACTACCCTGAGTCCGACAGACTCTAAATGCAGGGGTCTTGGGACCCTCGGTTCCTGCAGAAACACATAATCATCAAGAATGATGTCAATATTGTTAGCGCTAAATCAATGCATTCACGCTTGTTCAGATATTGTTGGACAACTCAGTAGTGGTTGTGTACATCTGGAACCAGGGCAGCCCCCTTTCAGTTTTGTTATAATACCTAACGGAGAAGAATTTTCATGTTCATCTCTCTAACTGTCATATACCAGGTCATCTGAACATACTAGCAGACTCGCTCCTTGGAAAGGTCGCCTGTTTCATATGTATGGATGCTCAACATGTGTTTATTTGTACAGTTTTGCTACCAGTGGGATCACCCCATGATTGTTCGGTTTGCGACGCACCAGAACAATTAGTTACCGTCATTTGTGTCGCCATGCCCAGATTATTGAACGCAGACAGTGGGGAGGAATAATAGGATATGCATATCCTCTTATTTATTTGATTCAATGGGTTATGTTTAAGTTTAAACAGTGAATCCTACTTGTAGCACCTCTGTTGTCACAGAAATCTTGGATCAATATTCTCAAGTGTCTGTTGTGTGATGCTCCCCAGAAGCTTTCTCCATGAGAGGGTCTTCTTTCAGGGGAAGTTTTATTCTTGACGTCTTTCTCCACCCATAGTGGTATAATGGAGTCGGTGAGACGTGAGGGAACCATTGCGATTCCTATATTTTTCTGTTAACTGACACAAGTACGATTCAATAATGCAGGTGAGGAGATTTCGTTATGACATCGAATTAATACATGCATACTATACATTTATGTCATGTTCTGTGGCGACCTCATCTGCTTTTTAGCTGAATTAATACCGTTATTTTTGTTGATTTGTTATATACAAGCGTTTATGAATCATCACAATTAAATTGCTACTCTTGAGTACCTCGCATGCTGCATAACCAGTTAACTGGTATTCAGATGATTACATGCTAAATATATATGCTCTTGCGCATTATTATTATTAGGCTAACGCTTTATTGTATTTGGTAGACCTTGAAATTATAAGCTATTTTGGGGGAGGTCCATGTAGGAGCCTGTTAATCATACCTACGTACATCTCTAGATCCAAGTTTCTATTTTGTTTTGTACTCATCTTACATGTGCTTTTATGATCATAGATATCGGATTATACACGTTGGAGAGTGTTGTTACTGGAATTTATTGTACAGTGGCTGCCTATGGATTACATAGGAAGTGTGTTTTCTTTTCAGGAATCGTTCAGTGTAGCTTGATTAGATATGTGTATGTTATATTTTTATATATCACCGGTTTTCTACGTATCTGTGTACGTCGTCTGCGGTGTATGCTATTTAGTGTGTAATATTAATTACCTGGATCGTCGCTATAGACGTAACTTCTGAAGTAACATTAAGCACCGTTTATTAATCTTGAATTAATACCTGAGTGCCTGTTCGACGATTATTTATATTATTTTTGGGTACCGCTGTTATTGTTTCCAGAGCTCTCCCCTTTTTAGCTCACCTGAGCGAAGCTCAAGGGGAGCTTTACTAATCACTTTCTGTCCGTCGTTCGGCGTCCGTCGTCCGTCGTCGTCCGTCCGGCGTTAACTTTACATTATCGACTTCTCCTCCTAAACCACTAGCCCAATTTTATTCAAATGTTGGCTAAATGTTTATTACCTAATGCCAATTCAGATTTGTTCAAATGAAGTTGCCCCTCCTCCAGGGTGGTGCCACACCCCCAAGGGGCACCAAAATCTTTGTAAATCTTCTTCTCATGAACCAGCAGTAGCAGAGACTTGATATTTGGTGTGCAGCTTCCTTTTGAGGTGTAGACTCAGATTTGTTCGAGAGAAGTTTGTGGGGCTATACTTGACGTTGTTATGAGAGGGGCAAAATTTTTTGCCCCGCCCAAAATTTCTATTTTCCAAACCGAGAGGCTGATTTGAACCAAATTTTATGTGAGGGCTTATTGGGTCATGAGTACTTGATTCATGCAAAAAAAATTTTTCCCGCAGCCCCGTGGGAACCGCAGGAGCTAAAAATAGAAAAAATTTAAAACGCCCATATCTCCAAAACTGCACGGCACTGAGAATTTTTATTTGGTGTGCAGCTTCCTTAGGACCAACAGAAAGGATTGGTAAAAAAAAATTGCCATCGGTTTTATCATAGGGTACAGTTTCGGGACTTTGAAAAAGTGCTGAGTCAGCACTTTTTAACACTGTAGGCAATGGGAAAAACATTAAAAAATCCTCTTCTCCAGATCCAGCAGGCAGAATCTTTTGATATTTGGTATGCAACATTGTAGGGTGGATCTAATTCAAGTTTGTTCAAATCGGCCCCCTGGGTTCATATTTGGGCTCAGTATAGGAGCCCGATTTCGAACTTAGTGCATTTCAGGCAAATTTCTTAAAAAATCTTCTTCTCCAGATCCAGCAGGCAGAATCTTTTGATATTTGGTATGCAACATTGTGGGGTGGATCTGATTCAAGTTTGTTCAAATCGGCCCCCTGGGTTTATATTTGGGCTCAGTATAGGAGCCCAAATTTGAACTTACTGCATTTCAGGCAAATTTCTTTGAAAATCTTCTTCTCCAGATCCAGCAGGCAGAATCTTTTGATATTTGGTATGCAACATTGTAGGGTGGATCTGATTCAAGTTTGTTCAAATCGGCTCCCTAGATTCATATTTGGGCTCACTATAGGAGCTCGAATTCGAATTTAGTGCATTTCAGGCAAATTTCTTCAAAAATCTTCTTCTCCAGATCCAGCAGGCAGAATCTTTTGATATTTGGTATGCAATGTTGCGGGGTAGATCTGATTCAAGTTTGTTCAAATCGGCCCCCTGGATACATATTTGGGCTTACTATAGAAGCCCGAATTCGAACTTAGTGCATTTCAGGCAAATTTCTTAAAAAATCTTCTTCTCCAGATCCAGCAGGCAGAATCTTTTCATATTTGGTAAGCAACATTGTGGGGTGGATCTGATTCAAGATTGTTCAAATCGGCCCCCTGGGTTAATATTTGGGCTCAGTATAGGAGCCCGATTTCGAACTTAGTGCATTTAGGCAAATTTCTTAAAAAATCTTCTTCTCCAGATCCAGCAGGCAGAATCTTTTGATATTTGGTATGCAACATTGTAGGGTGGATCTGATTCACGTTTGTTCAAATCGGCCCCCTGGGTTCATATTTGGGCTCAGTATAGGAGCCCGATTTCGAACTTAGTGCATTTAGGCAAATTTCTTAAAAAATCTTCTTCTTCAGATCCAGAAGGCAGAATCTTTTGATATTTGGTATGCAACATTGTGGGGTGGATCTGATTCAAGTTTGTTCAAATCGGCTTCCTAGATTCATATTTGGGCTCACTATAGAAGCTCGAATTTGAACTTAGTGCATTTCATGCAAATTTCTTAAAAAATCTTCTTCTCCAGATCCAGCAGGCAGAATCTTTTCATATTTGGTAAGCAACATTGTGGGGTGGATCTGATTCAAGTTTGTTCAAATCGGCTCCCTGGGTTTATATTTGGGCTCAGTATAGGAGCCCAAATTTGAACTTAGTGCATTTCAAGCAAATTTATTAAAAAATCTTCTTCTCCAGATCCAGCAGGCAGAATCTTTTGATATTTGGTATGCAACATTTTGGGGTGGATCTGATTGAAGTTTGTTCAAATCGGCTTCCTAGATTCATATTTGGGCTCACTATAGAAGCTCGAATTCGAACTTAGTGCATTTCAGGCAAATTTCTTAAAAAATCATCTTCTCCAGATCCAGCAGGCAGAATCTTTTGATATTTGGTATGCAACATTGCGGGGTGGATCTGATTCAAGTTTGTTCAAATCGGCCCCCTGGATTCATATTTGGGCTCACTATAGAAGCTCGAATTCAAACTTAGTGCATTTTGGGCAAATTTCTTCAAAAATCTTCTTCTCCAGATCCAGCAGGCAGAATCTTTTGATATTTGGTATGCAACATTGCGGGGTGGATCTGATTCAAGTTTGTTCAAATCGGCCCCCTGGATCCATATTTGGGCTTAATATAGAAGCCCGAATTCGCACTTAGTGCATTTCAGGCAAATTTCTTCAAAAATCTTCTTCTCCAGATCCAGCAGGCAGAATCTTTTGATATTTGGTATGCAACATTGCGGGGTGGATCTGATTCAAGTTTGTTCAAATCGGCCCCCTGGATTCATATTTGGGCTTAATATAGAAGCCCGAATTCGCACTTAGTGCATTTCGGGCAAATTTATTAAAAAATCTTCTTCTCCAGATCCAGCAGGCAGAATCTTTTGATATTTGGTATGCAACATTGTGGGGTGGATCTGATTCAAGTTTGTTCAAATCGGCTTCCTAGTTTCATATTTGGGCTCACTATAGAAGCTCGAATTCGAACTTAGTGCATTTCAGGCAAATTTCTTAAAAAATCTTCTTCTCCAGATCCAGCTTCAGAATCTTTTCATATTTGGTAAGCAACATTGTGGGGTGGATCTGATTCAAGTTTGTTCAAATCGGCCCCCTGGGTTTATATTTGGGCTCCGTATAGGAGCCCAAATTTTAACTTAGTGCGTTTCAGGCATATTTCTTAAAAATCTTCTTCTCCAGATCCAGCAGGCAGAATCTTTTGATATTTGGTATGCAACATTGTAGGGTGGATCTGATTGTGATTCATGAACGTATTTATTTGTAAAGTTGATAGAATCTTAGACAAAATTTGCAGAAAAGATCTACTATAGAAGGGGTGGTATCCAAGGTGAACCGTTTACCCAAATCTAGCAGTACTAATGCATTATTCACACAAATCTTCGTTCAAATTTTATGACCCCTCATTGGAACACACGCATTCAGCTCATTCCAACAAAGGTCATATGCCATGTTTTTGAGACAAAGGAATAAAAATTTTAGTTATTCATGAAATTTTTAGGCAACTGTTGTCTGTTATTCACATTGCTTCATGAAATTTCAGTACTTTTAGAAGTTACCTCAGTAATCAAGGGTTAATTCCCCTTAATTAAATGTCGCCTCTAAAAAACAACCACTTTGCATATCTTACCTTTTTACCAGCATAACTGCCAAAACTTGTCAGCATTCTTCGCAAAAATCGCTATTCAAATTTTAATTTTTGTCTCTTAAACATACATGTACTTATCGCTTGTAAATACCCCATTGGAATGAGCTTTTTGAGCTCATTCCAATGAGAGGTCGCACACCATGCTTTTTGAGTCAAAAAAGCAATTTTTTTAGTTATTCCAGAATTTCGTACGTAAAACACAGCTTTATGACTTCACATTAAAATGAGCTCTCTAAGCTTGTTCCAATCAACATTCATGCACTATGTCTTTCACACAAAAAATAAAATTTTTCATTTATTCAGGAATTTTGTTTGCAAGAACACTCTTACCCCCCCCCCCCCCCCCCCCACACACACACACACACACACAAACACACACACACAGACACACACATCTAAAAGTTCGTCAGCAAAAAAACAGTTACTTCAATTTTTAAATGCATTATAGGAACAACTTGCCTAATCAAATTTAAATACTTTTGCATCATTCTGTATCTAGAACAAACCATTTACCATATCTTTACGCAAAATTCTCCAGCATCATTCACAAAAAAACACCATTATTTATATATTCACATTTCTGTCTCAAAAATATACCTGATCTTCCCATACCCCTATTGGAATAAGCTGTTTGAGCTTGTTCCAATGATGATAAAAAAAAATAAAATTTGTGAAAATTTTTGTTTTCTTGCATGCAAATATATACATGTAGCACATGGAAGATATCCACAGTTGGGGAGAGATGTCCAAGGCTATCTCTTCACATTCCTTGTTTGTGCTTCATGCTAAACCAGTTTGTCTGCAGAGATAAATTTGCTTTATTAAAAATCATTGGAGATTGGCCACACACCAATGATTTTAAATAAAACTAATTTTAGGTAACAAATGTTGAACTTCAAACAAAATCTATCACTCAACTAGTTAATGTTGATGAGGCATGACATGGTGAAGGTGACCTAAAATACTTTTTAGAGTCACTTTGTCAGGTGAGCGATTAAGGCCATGTGGGGCCTCTTGTTTCTTTTGAAGATTTCTTCAAAAAAGGCAGGGGGGGGGGGGGGGGGTGTTTTTACCCATAATCTGGCTTAAAATGTGTGTATCTTTGAATATGCTGTTTTATCCATATTTATATCCTGCATACAGCTGGAATGTTATTGTAAGGCGTATATTTGTGGGAGATTTTCTCTTATTCTCAGATACGCCATAATTTTTTAATTTTTGGGGCTTAGTCCGGACTAGCCTTGAAAAATTAGGAACTTGTCTTCATACTTACAATAAGGAATTACTTAAATTGGGCTCCTTGTTTAGAATATGTCCCCGCTATTACTGTATAGAGAGACATACATGTAATTCCTAATTAGTCTAAGTTCCTTCATCATGGATTGGAATTATTTCAGAAGTCCTAGGCCCTCCACCTATTTACGATTCAGCTATGTCTGGGCCATTGGTATACTGTGTAAAAATATGATAAATTTATAGAAATTTGTATATTTTTATGCTTACCAATGGCCCAGACGGGAAGGGCCCTCCCATGAGTGGGCACTCCTACCTCCCCCCCTCGCCGAATTATTATGTAATACTCTCTTTTACAAAGAATGGTGTTGGCACCAATTCCGGTCACTTCCTGATGTCTGCGCATGTGCAGAGGCTAAATGTATGGAAGACCAGATAGGACTTCTAATTTTCGGTTTTGCATGCGCATTTTTTTTAGATTGTGGGGGCAAAATTTGTGTTTGGCCCTAGATATTTTTATACTGTACCAATGACCCAGACATAGCTGGTGCTAACTCTTAAAAATATAGGGCCAAACACAAATTTTGCCCCCCAATCCCCAAAATTTGCATCTAAAACCAAAGAAAACATGTCCTGAATGGCCCTCCATACTTCACCTCTACTGTGCATGTGCAGTGTCAAGGACGTCCCGAAATTGGCGCCATTAATCATTCTTTGTTTGGCCCTTCATCAGTTAACATCTGACTGATCTTTGTGCTTGTAAATCTCAGTTTAAATGATGCCAGACACATAAATATTAGAGAAATGGTGATTCAAAGCAGGATATAGAAGGAGGAGAGGAAAAATGAGTGACAGAAAATATTCAGGGCTGTAACTTAAATTTTTTTAATGAAATTATGTTAAGTTACCTATTTTCGAGGCAACAGCCTGTTGTGGTCATTCTTGTTATCAAGTTACACTGCTTGTTCAGTGTTTTCCTCTCTCCCTTTAAGTCCCCTCTTGCTATTCTCCCATGCTTTTGGCATATTTTCTGTAATATTATTACTAAAATTTCTTGGGAGTTTTAGCTGGATAACAGAATGAATTCTGTTCTTTTCTCCATGTTTACGTCTTCACCTATGGGTGGTTAGGCGTAGTGTTCTGCATCTACCATCTGATGTTCTGCAGTTTCTTCCCTGGAAGTCTCTGCTTTGCATCAGATAGTGTATTATTATACCCCCGTTTCGAAGAAGTGGGGGCTATATAGGAATCGCCCTGTACGTCCGTCCGTCCGTCCGTACGTCCGTCCGTCCGTACGTCTTTCCGGACATGAAATTCTTGTGTGCGCAACTCCTCCTACATTTATGAATCAATTTGGTCAAAACTTTTCAGACATCACTACTAAGTGAACATGCGCATATTCCAAGATTTTTGATCTGCGACAATTTTAACCAGGTTTTCTCCCTTTGACTTAGATTTATTGTGTCTTTCCATCCGAACAAATTCTTGTGTGCGCAACTCCTCCTACATTAATGAACCGATTTTGATGAAACCTTTCAAACATCATCTCTACTAAGTGAACATGTGCATATTCCAAACTTTTTAATCTGCGACAATTTTAACCAGGTTATCTCTCTTGAACTTTGATTTAATATGGGTTTCTACATGAAATTCTTGTGTGCGCAACTCCTCCTACATTTATCAATCAATTTGGACAAAACTTTTCAGACATCATCACTACTAATTGAACATGCGCATATTCCAAGATTTTTGATCTGTGACAATTTTAACCAGGTTATCTCCCTTTGACTTAGATTTATTATGTTTTTCCGTTCGAACAAATTCTTGTGTGCGCAACTCCTCCTACATTAATGAACCGATTTTGATGAAACCTTTCAAACATCATCTCTACTAAGTGAACATGTGCATATTCCAAACTTTTTGATCTGCGACAATTTTAACCAGGTTATCTCTCTTGAACTTTGATTTAATATGGGTTTCGGCATGAAATTCTTGTGTGCACAACTCCTCCTACATTTATCAATCAATTTGGACGAAAGTTTACAGACATCATCACTACTAAGTGAACATGCGCATATTCCAAAATTTTTGAGCTGTGGCAATTTTAACTAGGTTATCTCCCTTTAACTTAGATTTATTATGGGTTTCTACATGAAATTCTTGTGCGTGCAACTCCTCCTACATTTATCAATCAATTTGGACAAAACTTTTCAGACATCATCACTACTAAGTGAACATGCGCATATTCCAAGATTTTTGATCTGCGACAATTTTAACCAGGTTTTCTCCCTTTGACTTAGATTTATTGTGTCTTTCCATCCGAACAAATTCTTGTGTGCGCAACTCCTCCTACATTAATGAACCGATTTTGATGAAACCTTTCAAACATCATCTCTACTAAGTGAACATGTGCATATTCCAAACTTTTTAATCTGCGACAATTTTAACCAGGTTATCTCTCTTGAACTTTGATTTAATATGGGTTTCTACATGAAATTCTTGTGTGCGCAACTCCTCCTACATTTATCAATCAATTTGGACAAAACTTTTCAGACATCATCACTACTAATTGAACATGCGCATATTCCAAGATTTTTGATCTGCGACAATTTTAACCAGGTTATCTCCCTTTGACTTAGATTTATTATGTATTTCCTTTCGAACAAATTCTTGTGTGCGCAACTCCTCCTACATTAATGAACCGATTTTGATGAAACCTTTCAAACATCATCTCTACTAAGTGAACATGTGCATATTCCAAACTTTTTGATCTGCGACAATTTTAACCAGGTTATCTCTCTTGAACTTTGATTTAATATGGGTTTCTGCATGAAATTCTTGTGTGCGCAACTCCTCCTACATTTATCAATCAATTTGGACAAAAGTTTACAGACATCATCACTACTAAGTAAACATGCGCATATTCCAAAATTTTTGAGCTGTGGCAATTTTAACTAGGTTATCTCCCTTTAACCTAGATTTATTATGGGTTTCTACATGAAATTCTTGTGTGTGCAACTCCTCCTACATTTATCAATCAATTTTGACGAAACCTTTCAAACATTATCACAACTAAGTGAACATACGCATATTCCCAAATTTTTGATCTGCGACAATTTTAACCAGGTTATCTCCCTTTAACTTGGATTTATTATGGGTTTTCAAATGGGATTCTTGTGTGTGCAACTCCTCCTACATTAATGAACCGATTTTGCATACATGTTGCACATTGTAAATGTGTTTTTCCAAATGTAAACCATATATGTGTGGGCTCTTTAAGTATTCAGTGCTGTTCTGTGGAAGGCCACATGCAAATACAAATTTCAACAACAAAAAATGATCTTTATGTATACATTTCCTTATGGCCTTCGCCTACATGATCAGAAGTGCATTCCTCTAAAAACCCAAAGCGGGGGTATTAATCACCTTCAGTGATAGTTCTAGTTGGTAACTGATTTCGGGCCTGGGTGCCTGGAGTCTTGTTCTGGTGTTTTTACACTTATTGTTTACATTTACAACAGCCCTCTGTGTGAGGGGGGATTTCTTGAAAATAATATCTTGATGTTAATTTAATCATAACTAGATACATTATTATTGTTCGCAAGTGTTGCATAAATTTTTTAAAAATATTTTTAGAATTTTTGTTCACACTTAGGCTTGGGATCCATTGGGGCTCAACGTTACTTTTCAGAAACTTGGGCTGTTCTGAAAAATAAAAAAAATTTCAAAATTTTTTGATTTCAATTTTTTTTTCTCTGTTAATGGTTTTATGATTATGACAGATGCCAGTCAAACAGGTTGGGGTACAATATTGATCCCAACGGATTCGAAGTGCCAGGGTCTTTGGGTTCCGCAGTTTCTAGGCAAGCACTTAACTTCCAGGAAATGATGTTATTTTGGCTTGCACTATGTCATTGGATGAACATTATTCAGAAACGCATGTCCTAATCCTGTCCGATAATACGACAGTAGTTGCGCATCTCCGGAACCAGGAAGGCACTCATTCTATTCCGTTACTCAATTTAACGGAAAGAATCCTTCTGTTTGTTATAGTACACCAAGTTCTGCTTCGGTCCGTCATATTCCGGGTCGTCTGATTGTATTAGCAGACTCCCTTTCACGTAAGGGTCGCTTGTTGCCATCAGAATGGACTCTCAACAAACAAGTATTCAATCAGATTTGCTATCAATGGGAGCGCCCAATGATAATTTATTTGCGACACAACTCACTATTCAATTGCAGACGTATGTGTTTGCATGTCCGGATCCCTGAGCTTATGTTGTTAACGCTCTATTGATCTAATAGGACGGAATGATAGGATATGCGTATCCTCCAGCGCTGTTGATTCAGCAAGTATTGCTAAGATAAACATCCACAATACAATTCTGTTGATAGCATCTCTGTCTTCACAGAGACCGTGGGTAAATTTACTCAGGTGTCTACTGTGAGACTTACCACGAAAACTTCCTCCATGAGAGGATCTTCTTTCGCTGGGGAAATCGTGTCAACTTCATCACAACCCGCAAGGTCTCAACCTTCACGTATTCCGTTGTGTGATCCTTCTTGCACGGCAAGCATTGTACAGGACGAGCTATGGACGCGATTTCTTACTGTAGGAGAACCTCTTCTTCGCTATACTATGCGGCTTAAGTGGAGGCTCTTCCGTTGTTGGTGTAGGGATCATTATGTTGATATTTTTGATCCCTCCATACTAGACATTGCAACTTTCTAGTATACTTGTTTGACAAGATCAACTGCAGCCTGTTACTATTAAGGTTATAGGTCTATGCTATCTCATACCTATGCTCTCTATGATAGTTTACAATTGAGTCTTATGTCTCTTTATTTAAGTCAGTTAGAAACTTTTCGATAAATTGACCTAGAATCCTTAGATTAAATTCCTATATGGAATTTAGCTTCGGTTCTTATTTAGCTAAGTAATCATTTGAGCCTCTGGAAACAGTAGTTTTCAAACTCTGACCTTTTTAGACAGTAATTCTGTTAGTCTTCTCTTACTGAGGAGTCAGTGAGCTTCATGCACTATCGGTGGACGATTCTCACTTTCGTAGTATCGGAAACACTACTTCCTTTACTACTTAGGTTGGATTTTTGGTTAAGAGTCAGGCTCCTAATAGTATCCGGAGCCTATTGTTATTAACGTCCTTCCGTCTTCGTACGGGCATAGGCCTTTACTCTGTCCGGTTAGAGTTTACGTATTTATAAACAGATATCAGTTTATTAGTACGGACGTTAGCTTCTTCTGTCTTTGATGCCTAATAGAAGGACATTACGCTCCATTCTATTGCTAATGGATTCAATTAACTATCGGTACTGCTTATGGTATATCATTGACTCAGCAGTTTGTGCTTGAGATTTCGGCTCATGAAGTAAGAGCTCTTTATACATCTTGGGCTTACATTAATAGTGTCGCTATTATAGATTTTATGAAGGCTGCTCATTGGGCTCAGCCATCCACATTCATAAATTTTTATCTCAGAAATATTGAGTCTCTTTCGGGAGGCCTCCATTGTTAGGTCTGTTATCTACTGCTCAGAATGTCATTCACTTAACAGTTGCTACTATAGCTAGGTAGGCTTTCTGTTCCGGCAGTGACTCTGTCCTGCTGCCCTCTTCGCTCTGGGCTATTTGACCCAGGGCAAGGAGAAGGGGGGGGGGGGGGTGTTCCCCTGTTTTATTATGAAAACAAGGGGATACCTCCTCCGGAGTTAGTAATTCTGAGCTGTTACTGGGATGGTTTTTAAGTGATAAGTTTATGTTTTTAAAATTCATTCAGGTCATAGTTTTTAAAGTATAGCTTTTGAATATATCACGTGTCAAACGGGCGTTATTATGCAATCCTCAGACACTTTTAAGGAGTATAAAGAGTCTCTATTCTCTAGACTAACTTTATTTATTGGCTTACTTTAAAAATTATTAGTATAAGGATTATACTGGATATTGATACAGTACATGGATGTTATGATGCTCAATTTTGGAAGGTGTTGTGTCTTTCTAATTTATCATAAATAAGAAAGATACATGTAAGGCCTAATACTCCTTTTCCCCTCGAGGGGATGACTCTATTTTATATAATTGAGCTTATTGGATTTTCCTTTATGTCCTAGGCCCTCCAGCCTTTTTACTATTCAGCTATGTCTGGGTCATTGGTACAGTATAAAAATGTTAAAAAATTTATAGTAATTTATATATTTTTTATACTTACCAATGACCCAGACGGGGATGGCCCTCCCAGGAGTTGGGAACTCATACCTCCCCGCTGAGTACATAGCGCTTACCAGGCACTGGTTATAAGAATGATTAATGGCGCCAATTTCGGGATGTCCTTGACACTGCGCATGCGCAGTAGAGGTGAAGTATGGAGGGCCATTCAGGACATGTTTTCTTTGGTTTTAGATGCAAATTTTGGGGATTGGGGGCAAAATTTGTGTTTGGCCCTATATTTTTAAGAGTTAGCACCAGCTATGTCTGGGTCATTGGTAAGTATAAAAAATATATAAATTACTATAAATTTTTTAACATTTTAGAGTTAGCTCCAGCTATGTCTGGGCCATTGGTAAGTATAAAAATATACAAATTACTATAAATTTATCATTTTTCTGTAAATTATAATCACTTTAACTGAGGATAACTTGATGAGAAATTTATTCCGAGTTATCAGTTGAGAATGTTATACAGGGGTTTGTGTGTCCATTTTGCAGTCCTGTTAATTTGCCATCGCTCCTTCGGCCAAAAAAATATGCCGATGGAAATTTCCCTCCCCTCAGCAATTGCCGAGGATCATTGCATTCAGATTCCGAAAGCATGTGATGCTCATGCCAAAAGCGCTAGCAATTTGGTGGGGTGGGGGAGGGAAATGGCTATCAAATGGAGTCTTGAAATGTGCTATCAAATGGAGCCTTCTGGTGGCTTTTCGAGAGCAAATGCACTTGGTTTTTTTTGGACAGCAAAAAATCTTCCCTTTTTGACAGCATGTTTCAAATTGCCCCAAAATCTCAGTTCATCGCCAGATATTTCAATGTTTTGTTTTTTATACCCCCCGCAAACAAAGTTTTGGGGGGGGGAGGGTATATAGGAATCACCCTGTCCGTCCGTCTGTCCGTCTGTCCATCTGTCCATCCATTGTAAGCGCAACTCCTCCTAAACCGTTTGAAGAATTTTCATGAAACTTTACACAATGGAAGAACTCCATATGGGGATGTGCATGAAGCAATATAATTCTGTTCTGACATTTCCAAGGGGAGATAATCTGTCCGTCTGACCATCCTTGTAAGCGCAACTCCTCCTAAATCGTTTGAACAATTTTCATGAAACTTTACACAAAGGAAGAACTCCATATGAAGATGTGCATGAAGTAATATAATTCCGTTCTGACATTTCCAAGGGGAGATAATCTAACTTATACCGTCTGTCTATCCTTGTAAGCGCAACTCCTCCTAAACCGTTTGAAGAATTTTCATGAAACTTTACACAATGGTAGAACTCCATATGAAGATGTGCATGAAGCAATATAATTCCGTTCTGACATTTCCAAGGGGAGATAATCTAACTTATACCGTCTGTCCATCCTTGTAAGCGCAACTCCTCCTAAACCATTTGAAAAATTTTCATGAAACTTTACACAATGGAAGAACTCCATATGAAGATGTGCATGAAGCAATATAATTCCGTTCTGACATTTCCAAGGGGAGATAATCTAACTTATACCGTCTGTCCATCCTTGTAAGCGCAACTCCTCCTAAACCATTTGAAGAATTTTCATGAAACTTTACACAATGGAAGAACTCCATATGAAGATGTGCATGAAGCAATATAATTCCGTTCTGACATTTCCAAGGGGAGATAATCTAATTTATACATTTCAGGCACGGGGGGGGGGGGGGGGGAGGGGGGGGGGGATCACTTTGTGAGTTTGCTCACAGTACCTCTAGTTACAATAGACCTTTCCATTTTGAAAATCATGTTATTCAGCCCCGCCATGGAACACACACATTGTATTGTTTTAAAAAAAAGCCGCTTTGTATAATTTACTTCACTTATACATTTCAGGCGCGGGGGGTATCACTTTGTGAGTTTGCTCACAGTACCTCTAGTTAAATACAATGCCGGGCTTCTCTGGTTCATATATACTCTATTCTAAAATGTACTAACCATGATTGATTATTGAGGAAATTCAAATTCAGTTTAAAGGGGTTAACTGTGTTAGTGTATTCAAATTATTCTTTTAATTTTTGGGGGGCTCCATAGTATAATCGTATTTGCATATTAAATAAACTTTCCTCGAAATGACCAATGATAAAAATCTTCCCATTTTGCCTGATAGTGGAAGCAATGCCAAGCATGTTGTTTCTGAAAGAAATAAAACAAGTATCGATCTTCCAAAACGACCACATACTTCACTTAAATGCAATATCTACGCATCTGCTGGCCACTGTCAATAATTTATATGTAAACATTTGAAAAAAACTGTTGTACACTATACTTGCACAAATGGCATTTTCAAGACAGTAGGCAAAGATTTGGGTCTTTCAGAATCAATACATGAAACTCAACACAATAATCATTAATATTCATGACCTTTCAACACCAGTGGTGAAACATCACAAAATGCTCATCAATTTATCAAATGCCATTTCGTCTGCTGAACTGGAACTTGCCACTTGCTCCCCATTTATACTGTCCGATAGATTTATTTCTCCACATAATTTTGAAAAGCTTGAACTCCAAAATCAGTTTCAAATTCACAGTTGAAGTCTGATGGAAATTTAGGGTTACAATAAACTAATGAGCGACTTCTACTTGATAAACTGTTTAGGATCAGCTGGGTTACCCTAAACACGGGTCAATTTTTTTTTTTTGGGGGGGGGGGGGGGGGGGGGAACATTTTA
Source organism: Pictodentalium vernedei (assembly GCA_031216915.1). Taxonomy (NCBI): domain Eukaryota; kingdom Metazoa; phylum Mollusca; class Scaphopoda; order Dentaliida; family Dentaliidae; genus Pictodentalium; species Pictodentalium vernedei. Next base: position 340,768,708 of record CM062296.1, on the reverse strand, counting down.
CAACATTACACTCGGCAATTTATTTTGCCGATGATGCACATTGCTACCACAGCATTTTCCTCGGCATTGTTAATCTCCAGGGGTGCATTGTCAGGACTGATTTTGGCATTTTTCAGTTTGATCTCACCCTCAGTTGAACTACTGAAGACATACGCCAATGTAATTTTTTGGATAACTATGGTTAATCAAGTAACTGCTGTTATCGGAAGTGGTTAACCGGTTAGGAAAATCACGTAACCGTATCAGCCCTACTGTTTATCTCTGCAGTACAATAAATGTGGATGAAACTGAGTTTACTGGAGATTAGTTCAGTTCAATGGCCCATTCACATGATGTATATTTGTTTATTGTCATCATGGGGTCGGATGAAAAAGGGATGTAATACTTGTCCGGCTTGAACTTGTCCGGAGAGAACCACCGAGCAACGACGAGCAGCTGCCAGCTCCCCAACATCGTAACTCTGCACTGCAGCACAGGTAGGGTTAGATTGGTTGAAGACATGCGCACCATCGACATGCAGTACGCCTTAGTACATGGCGTCATCGTGCCCCCATGTGGACAATCGGGGTTAAGTGCCTTGCCCATGGACACAATGTGGGAGTCCGAATCGATCGCTCAGACGGTCACCCATCCGAGGATTAACCGCGCTCGACGTTGCTTAACTTCGGTGATCTGACGAGAACCAGTTACCGTAATGCCACCGCGCCCCCTAGGGAGTCTGATTTAAATTTGTTCAAATGAAGTTTCAGGGTTCATATTTGGGATCTGTACGGTGCAATATGAGGAATATTCTTTGAAATTTTTCTTCTTCAGATCCACCACTGACCAGTGAGAATCTTTTGGTATTTGGTATACTGTATCCTTGGAAGGGTCAGATTACAATTATTCTAATCAAGACCTTAGGTTTGTATTTCGGCTCCCTGTGGGAGCCTGAAATTTAATATTGTGCAATATGAGAAAAATTTGTTAAAAATCTTCTTCAGATCCACCAGTCAGCATCCTTTGATATTTTGTATACAGCATCCTTAGGGAGTTTAGCTTCAGAGTGATCATATCAAGTCCTTGGGGTAATATTTGGTGCAATATGAGAAATTTTCTCTGAAAATCTTCTTCAGATCCACCAGTCAGCATATTTTGATATTTATTATACATATTTTAAAGTACAATATGAGGAATATTCTTTGGAATTTTTCTTCTTCAGAACCACCAGTAAGAAGCTTTTTGGTATTTGGTATATATCATTCAAAGGAGGGGCAGATTCAAATTTTTTTATTCAAATTAAGACCTGGGGTTCATATTTGGGCACCGCTTGGGACCTTGAACTTTAAAATAGTGCAATATGAGAAAAATTCTCAAAAAATCTTTTTCTCCAGATTCATCAGCATCTCTTTCCTTAGGTGGGTCAAATTCAAATTGATCAAATCAAGTTCTTGGGGGTTATAATGGACTTAAAAATCTTCTTCATATTTACCAGTCTATTCAGATATATCAGATATACAACATCCTGGGGGAGGGGGTCAGATTGTAGCTTGTTGAAATCAAGTGCATGGTTCAGGTTGGGGCTCTGTAGTGTTAACTAGTCACAGACACTGAATGCAATCTTAACTCCTTCTTTAAACAACTCAAGTGAGTGATTAAGGTCCTTGGTGTTTCTTCTCGTTTGTTTTTGTTTTTTTTTTTTATCCTTTTTCATATTTCTTCATAAAGTGTGTTTTAATTGAAAAGAATAATATTTGAATGGAATTTTTGTGAACAGTGCGGGCCGGTTTAGGCCAGTACAATTATAATGATTAAAACATTGTGTTATATACTTTTATTTTCATTTTCAGTAAATTTAAGCTCGGATACAGAAGACAAATTGAAAATCTATCGTGAAAATTTTGAAAAAGCTTACTTAGATGCAACAGAATCTTTCTACAAACTAAAAGGCCCACAGTATTTACAGGAAAATGGTGTTCAAAATTACATGATATATGCAGATTTAAAGCTCAAAGAAGAGGAGGCCAGAGCAAAGAGATATTTGGAGACTGGCTATGGGTGTAATTCAGTTTCAGCTGTAAGTATAAAAATTGTTTCTGTATACAGTACTGTGATCACAAAAGAGGACAGAGAATTTCAAACTGATCATGACTGGGTTGCGATCTGGTCAAAATTCTCTGTTTACTTTCCTCTGTAAAACTGTACAATCTCACCTGTCAAAAAAGAAATGTGCAAACATTGAACCTGAGATGCTATTCTCATTCAACTTTGAGTTTTTTGATGTCTTGATTTCACAGTATTTTATTTATGAAGTTTTGACAACTGGTGTAAATGTTTCACAATCTGATCAACAAAGCGACTGTTTTAGTGATCACTGTACTATACAGCAGAATCCCTTTCACCCTTTACCTACCACAACTTGATTATGACACGAGCAACATTCTCATAAATCAGTGAACATTTCTCCATATTTAGCTTCCAAAACATAGCTTATGACCCATCATTGGAATGACCTCGTTGGGATGATTCCAATGAGGGGTCATAAACTAAGTTAAATTTTAGTTATTTTTTACCCTTTACCCAATGTAATGGCCAAAACCGGCCAGCACTATTTACAAAAATCATTCCATTTCATTATTTTTTTCATTTTTTGTTTAAAAAACATAGCTTATGACCCCTCATTGGAATGAGCTCACGGTATGTTGTTGGGGATTTGGACACTCCGGTCCTTTCCCCGCAGGGTCACTCTACTTTATCAATTTCTATTTCAGACGATCAAGATTAGGGTGATGTATCTGTGATGTCTTCCAACAGTGTGCCTCCGTCGTCACAATTAATAAAGGGCTAGCGGAAAAGTGCTCATGTAAATACGCCAATTGCCTAAGAGGACCCTAGTAGGTTCGACGGCCTTTGACGTCCGCTAGCTCGCCCGGTGTAGCGTCCATTCACCGAATGGTTCGGCAGCCGGGTTCGTCCGTTGCGGTCTAGAAGGAATTTTGGGGTGATGCGAGCACTATAAACTAACCTAATGCACACCCAGTGATGGCGGATCGGAGGGAGAACGCAGGAAGCCTTTTAGTCCGGTTCATAGCTCGTTCCGGTCCATCCAGATGGCAAGCGAGAGAGGCCCCTCTCTCGTTCAACAACATCTGGCCCCAGATGTTGTGGTACAAAATGTGTCGTAAGCGGAGCATACGTCCGTCGCTTGGGACGCTCCGTTGTATAGGCAGTCCGCTGAGACTGCTAAGGCTTCCTCTTCTCGTCAGCGCACACGACTGCACCTTGGCTGCGTGACCGCCGATATATTACCAGCTTCGCCGATCAAGGATTCTTCGGCGACCAGGTCACACCATCCGGTAGCCAGGGACACGAGGCCTGCCGACTCCGGACGTTCGCATAGGAAGTGTGCGGGAGTCAACGTACACGGAGCTTCCGGCGGCAATGCATCGTAAGACCGCTACTGCACAGGCCTCGGGAACGGACGTGCTTTCCTTAATAGCACAGTTTATCGCAGCATCCCAGCATCAACTGAATCTGTCGCATATATTTTATCCGACGATGCTGGGTCGGGACGCTCCGCGGAAGCGGGTACGGACGTCTGAAAGTTTCATCCGGTCCGATGGGATACCGAAAGGGATTCGGAGGATTTCGAGCTTTCCCTTTCGGAACAACATATGCTGTTGTGTATGTCATCTGACTTGGTCTTCTACAGCTTCTTTCGTCGGACCAGAATGCTGCGATGCCGGATAAGAAACTGATAGCGTCGGTGGACTTAGAAATTTTTGGTTCGGTTCAGGGACATCGTCCCTCAGTTCCGACATAGTCCAATAATGTCACACAAACTTTCGAATTATTGAACGACGCTATTTATATTATTATTTTATGCTTGCTAACCAAGCATTTCTGGTTTCTTGTTCGAAGAGTTATGGAGATGTCTTTCAAAAGTGTGCCTCTGTCGTCATAGTTAATGAAGAGTTAGCGGCAATAAGTGCTCATGGAATATGTCTATCGCCTACGGAGTGACATTCGCTAGCTCACCCGGTGTAGCGTACATTCATCGAATGGTTCGGCTGCCGGGTTCGTCCGTTGCGGTCTAGGAAGGAGATTTGGGTGATGCGAGCACTTTAATTACTTTAGTACTCACCCAGTGACGGCAGATTGAGGACAGATCGGAGGAAGCCTGTTAGTCCGGTTCCTGGCTGGTCCAGGTCCGTCCGGGCTGTGAGCGAGAGAGGTCCCTCTCTCGCCCAACAACATAGGGGACCGCATGTTGTGGTTCAGATATTTTACATTCGGAGCATATGTCCGTTGGTCGGGACGCTCCGTTATATTGACAGGCCGAGAGACTGTCTTTAATGCTTCCTCATCCTCACAGCAGGGCACACGACCGCACATTGGCTACGTGACCTCGAGTATCCGATCAGTTTCGGCATTCAGTGATTCCACGGCGAATAGGTCGTGCCATCCGGTAGCCAAGGGACACGAGGCCTATACACTCCGTTCGCTCGCATATTGGTAGTATGCACGGGGTAACGATCACGGAGCTTCCAGCGGCAATGCATCGTAAGACCGCTTCTCCTCAGGCCTCAGTGACGGACGTGCTATCCGAGTTAGCACAGTTGTTTCGCAGCATCCCAGCAATTGACAGTTTCTCGGTCGAATCAGGAATTATCCGACGGCGCTGGGTCGGTGCGGTCCGCGGTTGCATCAGCTACGGACGACCGAACGCTTTATAGGGTCCGACAGGATGGCGAAAGGGATTCGAAAGATTTCGAGTTTTCCCTTTAGTAGTATCGGAAGATGCCTTTCATATCTTCTGGCATTATCTTCCAGTGATTATTATTTCGGACTTCATTGCTGCGATCTTGGATAAGAGACTTATAGCGTCATTGGACTCGGATTTTTCGATCGGTTCGGGGACATTGTCCCTGACTTACCGACGTAGTCCAATATTGTCATTACAACATGTGTTTTATTTTTCGACGCTATATATATATATACAAGCCTGCTACTAAGCATGATAGTTTAGTTTCTTGTCCGCGTTGCTCATTTCTGCCATTTTATCATTTATACAAATAGTTTATTTTGGCAGAGCAGGGCATACCGAGAGTTCATATGCGTCTAGACGGTGTGATTAAAAACTGCATATATTCTTTTTCGCCGTTTATGTCTTTTCCAATTTCAGTGTTGGGAACGACATTATGTATAGTAGACTTAACTTAGACGCTTTATTATACGTAATCCGCCTTACTGAGGCGTTATCATTACGTCTTCAAGAAAAGATTTACGGGATATTATTCTCAATGTAATTTCTTTTGAGGGCAGTAGTTTGTTCACGTATAACTCCGCCCTTCAGTGGCTGATTGGAGTTAGTTAGACGTGACGCAGCCCTAGCTACATCCACTCGCGTGGATAGTAAGGTTAAGAACTCTCTCAGAGTCGCTTCGTTCTCGGAGGAGCTTCTCTTCGACGGCAACTTTTCGGCAATCCATGAATTGCTCGATTTACACGTTCTCTTGTCTATCTAGTGTTACAAGAGATTCAGACTGGGGCAAACATTCGGTGGTTGACTCAGAGAGTGCCGCCGCAGTTGCCGGACCCGAGTGTGGCTGTTATGACGGTTGCCAGTCATACAGATTGGGATATAATACTGATCCCTACGGATTCGAAGTGCCAGGGTCTTTGGGTTCCGCAGTCTTTTAGCAATTAGTTTTCTTCCGCGGAATAATGTTTTTTAGGCTTGCTTTATGTCATTGCATGAACATTATTCAGAAACGCATGCCCAAATTCCTGTCCTTTAATTCGACAGTAGTGGCGTATCTCCGGAACCAGGGAGGCACTCTTTCGTTTCCATTATTCAATTTAATGGAAAGAATCCGTCTGTTGGTTATAGTACACCAAGTTCAGTTTTGGTCCGTCATATTCCGGGTCGTCTGATTGTTTTATCGGACTCCCGTTCTCTTACGGGTCGCTTGTTGCTGTCAGAATGGACTCTCAACAAACAAGTATTCAATCAGATTTGCTATCTATGGGAGCGCCCAATGATGATTTATTTATGACACAGCTTGCTAATCAATTGCAGACGTATGTGTTGGCTTGTCCAGATCTCTGAGCTAATATTCTTAACGCTCTATTGATCTATAGGACGGAATGATAGGATACGCGTATCCTCCGGCGCTGTTGTTTTAGCAGGTATTGCTAAGATAAACAACCACAATACATTTCTGTTGATAGCATCTCTATCTTCACAGAGATCATGAGTAATTTTCTCTCTTGTCTACTGTGGGTTTTAACGTGAAATCTTCCTCTATGTGAGGATCTTTTTCACTGGGTAAATCGTGTCATCTTTATCACAACCTGCAAGGTCGCAACCTTCATGTATTCCGTTGTGTGGTCCGTATTGCATTGTAAGCACTGTACTGGACGAGCTTTGGACGCGATTTCTTACTATAGGAGTTCCTCTTCTTCGCTATTCTATGCGGCTAAAGTGGAGGCTCTTCCGTCGTGGTGTAGGGATCATTATGTTCATATTGTTGATTCCTCCATACTACTCATTGCTATTTTTTAGTATACTTGTTTCACAAGATCTACTGCAGCCTGTTATTATTAAGGTTATAGGTTTATGTTACCTCATACCTATGCACTCTACGATAGTTTACAATTGAGTCTTTTGTCTCTTTATCTAAGTCAGTTAGTAACTTTTTGATAAATAGACTTAGAATCTTTAGATTAAATTCCTATACGGATTTTAACTTCGGTTCTTATTTAGCTAAGTAATCATTTGAGCCTCTGGAAACAGTAGTTTTCAAATTCTGACCTTTTAGACAGTAATTCTGTTGGTTTCTCTTTTACTGTAGAGTCAGTGAGTTTCATGCACTATCGATGGATGATTTTCACTTTCATAGTTTCGGAATCAATACTTCCGTTACTATTTAGGTTGGATTGTTGCATAAGAGTTAGGCTCCTATTACCCGGAACCTATTATTTTAAGGTCCTTCCGTCTTCGTATGGGCATAGGCCTTTACTCTTTCCGGGTACAGTTTATGTATTTATAAACAGATTTCTGTTTATTACTATGGGCGTAAGCTTCTTCTGTCTTTGATGTCTAGTAGAAGGACGTTACGCTCCATTTTATTGTTAATGGATTCTATTAACTATCGGTACTGCTTATAGTATATCATTGACTTAGCAGTTGTGCTTAAGATTTCGGCTCATGAAGTAAGAGTTCTTCTACTTCTTGGGCTTACATTAATAGTGTCGCTATTATAGATTTTTGAAGGCCGCTCATTGCGCTCAGCCATCCACATTCATGAATTTTATCTCAGAAATATCGAGTCCATTTCTGGAGGCCTCTATTGTTAGGTCTATTATCTACTGCTCAGAATGTCATTCACTTAACAGTTGCTACTATAGCTAGGTAGGCTGTCTGTTTCGGCAGTGTCTCCGTTCGGCTGCCCTCTTCGCTCTGGGCTATTTGACCCAGGGCAAGAAAAAGGGGGGGGGGGGGGGGGGGGAGGGTGTTCCCTTGGGTCACCTGTTTTACTTTGAAAACAAGGGGATACCTCCTCCGGAGTTAGTAATTCTGAGCTGTTATTGGGATGGTTGTTTAGTGAGAAGTTTAGGTTTTTAAAATTCATTCAAGTCTTAGTTTTTAAAGTATAGCTTTTGAATATTGCATATGTCAACGGACATGATTATGCAATCCTCAGACACTTTTAGGAGTATAAGAGTCTCTATTCTCTACACTTCTTTATTTATTGGCTTACTTTAAAAATTATTAGTATAAGGATTATATTGGATATTAATAGAGTACATGGATGTATGAAGCTCAATTTTGGAAGGTGTTGTATCTTTCTAATTTATCATAAATAAGAAAGATACATGTAAGGCCTATTACTTCTTTTTCCCTACAGGGGATGACTCTATTTTATTTTATTGAGTGTATTCCATTTTGCTCTATGTCCTTGGCCCTCCAATCTTTTTACTATTCAGCTATGTCTGGGTCATTGGTACAGTATAAAAATGTTAAAAAATTTATAGTAATTTATATATTTTTTATACTTAACCAATGACCCAGACGGGGATGGCCCTCCCAGGAGTTGGGAACTCTTGCCTCCCCGCTGAGTACATAGCGCTTACCAGGCACTGGTTATTAGAATGATTAATGGCGCCAATTTCGGAACGTCCTTGACACTGCGCATGCGCAGTAGGGGCGAAGTGTGGAGGGCCTTTCAGGACATGTTTTCTTTAGTTTTAGATGCAAATTTTGGGGATTGGGGGGCAAAATTTGTGTTTGGCCCTATATTTTAAGAGTTAGCACCAGCTATGTCTGGGTCATTGGTAAGTATAAAAAATATATAAATTACTATAAATTTTTTAACTTTTATACTGTACCAATGACCCAGACATAGCTGGTGCTAACTCTTAAAATATAGGGCCAAACACAAATTTTGCCCCCCAATCCCCAAAATTTGCATCTAAAACTAAAGAAAACATGTCCTGAAAGGCCCTCCACACTTCGCCCCTACTGCGCATGCGCAGTGTCAAGGACGTTCCGAAATTGGCGCCATTAATCATTCTAAGTTTGGCCCTTCATCAGTTAACATCTGACTGATCTTTGTGCTTATAAATCTCAGTTTAAATGATGCCAGACACATAAATATTAGTGAAATGGTGATTCTAAGGAGGATAGAGAAGGAGGAGAGGAAAAGAATGTGTGACAGAATATTATCAGGGCTGTAACTTAAAATTTTTTAATGAAATTATGTTAAGTTACCTATTTTCAAGGCAGCAGCCATTTTGTTGTCATTCTGATTATTTAGTTACACTGTTTTTTAAGTGTTTTCCTCTCTCCCTGTCCTTTAAGTTCCCCCTTGCTATTCTCCCATGCTTTTGGCATAGTTTTTGTAATTATTATTACTAAATTTTCTTGGGAGTTTTAGCTGAATAACAGAATGAATTCTGTTCTTTCCCCATGTTTATGTCTTCACCTACGGGTGGTTAGGCGTTGTGTTCTGCATCTACCATCTGATGTTCTGCAGTTTCTTCCCTGGAAGTCTCTGTTTTGCATCAGATAGTGTATTTTTGGTAACTGATTTCGGGCCTGGGTGCCTGGAGTCTTATTTTAGTGTTTTTACACTCATTGTTTACATTTACAACAGCCCTCTGTGTGAGGGGGGGATTTCTAAAAAATAATATCTTGATGTTATTTTAATCATAACTAGATACATTATTATTGTTCGTAAGTGTTGAATAAATTGTTTAAAATATTTTTAAAATTTTTGTCCACACTTAGGCTTGGGATCCATTGGGGCTCAACGTTACTTTTCAGAAACTTGGGCTGTTCTGAAAAAATATTTTTTCAAAATATTTTGATTTCAATTATTTTTTCTATATTAATGGATCATATTATTATTATGTATTTTGATTGCCAGGGGTTAGTGCGAGTACCAGGACTTGTTTTCTTTTCACATTGAAAGGATATTGATCAATTGTTTTAAGAGGAAGTCTTCCTCTGACTTTATTATCATTTTATATGTGGTCAGTGTACTCGCATTAACTCCTGTTCTGTATCGTATGATTTCGATGACAATATGGGAAGCGTATGTCACGGTATGTTGTTGGGGATTTGGACACTCCGGTCCTTTCCCCGCAGGGTCACTCTACTTTATCAGTTTCTATTTCAGACGATCAAGATTAGGGTGATGTATCTGTGATGTCTTCCAACAGTGTGCCTCCGTCGTCTCAATTAATGAAGGGCTAGCGGAAAAGTGCTCATGTAAATACGCCAATTGCCTAAGAGGACCCTAGTAGGTTCGACGGCTTTTGACGTCCGCTAGCTCGCCCGGTGTAGCATCCATTCACCGAATGGTTCGGCAGCCGGGTTCGTCCGTTGCGGTCTAGAAGGAATTTTGGGGTGATGCGAGCACTATAAATTAACCTAATGCACACCCAGTGACGGCGGATCGGAGGGAGAACGCAGGAAGCCTTTTAGTCCGGTTCATAGCTCGTTCCGGTCCATCCGGACGGCAAGCGAGAGAGGCCCCTCTCTCGTTCAACAACATCTGGCCCCAGATGTTGTGGTACAAAATGTGTCGCAAGTGGAGCATACGTCCGTCGCTCGGGACGCTCCGTTGTATAGGCAGTCCGCTGAGACTGCTAAGGCTTCCTCTTCTCGTCAGCGCACACGACCGCACCTTGGCTGCGTGACCGCCGATATATTACCAGCTTCGCCGATCAAGGATTCCTCGGCGACCAGGTCACACCATCCGGTAGCCAGGGACACGAGGCCTGCCGACTCCGGACGTTCGCATAGGAAGTGTGCGGGAGTCAACGTACACGGAGCTTCCGGCGGCAATGCATCGTAAGACCGCTACTGCACAGGCCTCGGGAACGGACGTGCTTTCCTTAATAGCACAGTTTATCGCAGCATCCCAGCATCAACTGAATCTGTCGCATATATTTTATCCGACGATGCTGGGTCGGGACGCTCCGCGGATGCGGGTACGGACGTCCGAAAGTTTCATCCGGTCCGACGGGATACCGAAAGGGATTCGGAGGATTTCGAGCTTTCCCTTTCGGAACAACATATGCTGTTGTGTATGTCATCTGACTTGGTCTTCTACAGCTTCTTTCGTCGGACCAGAATGCTGCGATGCCGGATAAGAAACTGATAGCGTCGGTGGACTTAGAAATTTTTGGTTCGGTTCAGGGACATCGTCCCTCAGTTCCGACATAGTCCAATAATGTCACACAAACTTTCGAATTATTGAACGACGCTATATATATTATTATTTTATGCTTGCTAACCAAGCATTTCTGGTTTCTTGTTTGAAGAGTTATGGAGATGTCTTTCAAAAGTGTGCCTCTGTCGTCATAGTTAATGAAGAGTTAGCGGCAATAAGTGCTCATGGAATATGTCTATCGCCTACGGAGTGACATTCGCTAGCTCACCCGGTGTAGCATACATTCATTGAATGGTTCGGCTGCCGGGTTCGTCCGTTGCGGTTTAGGAAGGAGATTTGTGTGATACGAGCACTTTAATTACTTTAGTACTCACCCAGTGACGGCAGATTGAGGACAGATCGGAGGAAGCCTGTTAGTCCGGTTCCTGGCTTGTCCAGGTCCATCCGGGCTGTGAGCGAGAGAGGTCCCTCTCTCGCCCAACAACATAGGGGACCGCATGTTGTGGTTCTGATATTTTACATTCGGAGCATATGTCCGTTGGTCGGGACGCTCCGTTATATTGACAGTCCGAGAGACTGTCTTTAATGCTTTCTCATCCTCACAGCAGGGCACACGACCGCACATTGGCTACGTGACCTCGAGTATCCGATCAGTTTCGGCATTCAGTAATTCCACGGCGAATAGGTCGCGCCATCCGGTAGCCAAGGGACACGAGGCCTATACACTCCGTTCGCTCGCATATTGGTAGTATGCACGGGGTAACGATCACAGAGCTTCCAGCGGCAATGCATCGTAAGACCGCTTCTCCTCAGGCCTCAGTGACGGACGTGCTATCCGAGTTAGCACAGTTGTTTCGCAGCATCCCAGCAATTGACAGTTTCTCGGTCGAATCAGGAATTATCCGACGGCGCTGGGTCGGTGCGGTCCGCGGTTGCATCAGCTACGGACGACCGAACGCTTTATAGGGTCCGACAGGATGGCGAAAGGGATTCGAAAGATTTCGAGTTTTCCCTTTAGTAGTATCGGAAGATGCCTTTCATATCTTCTGGCATTATCTTCCAGTGATTATTATTTCGGACTTCATTGCTGCGATCTTGGATAAGAGACTTATAGCGTCATTGGACTCGGATTTTTCGATCGGTTCAGGGACATTGTCCCTGACTTACCGACGCAGTTCAATATTGTCATTACAACATGTGTTTTATTTTTCGACGCTATATATATATATATACAAGCCTGCTACTAAGCATGATAGTTTAGTTTCTTGTCCGCGTTGCTCATTTCTGCCATTTTATCATTTATACAAATAGTTTATTTTGGCAGAGCAGGGCATACCGAGAGTTCATATGCGTCTAGACGGTGTGATTAAAGACTGCATATATTCTTTTTCGCCGTTTATGTCTTTTCCAATTTCAATGTTGGGAACGACATTATGTATAGTAGACTTAACTTAGACGCTTTATTATACGTAATCCGCCTTACTGAGGCGTTATCATTACGTCTTCAAGAAAAGATTTACGGGATATTATTCTCAATGTAATTTCTTTTGAGGGCAGTAGTTTGTTCACGTATAACTCCACCCTTCAGTGGCTGATTGGAGTTAGTTAGACGTGACGCAGCCCTAGCTACATCCACACGCGTGGATAGTAAGGTTAAGAACTCTCTCAGAGTCGCTTCGTTCTCGGAGGAGCTTCTCTTCGACGGCAACTTTTCGGCAATCCATGAATTGCTCGATTTACACGTTCTCTTGTCTATCTAGTGTTACAAGAGATTCAGACTGGGGCAAACATTCGGTGGTTGACTCAGAGAGTGCCGCCGCAGTTGCCGGACCCGAGTGTGGCTGTTATGACGGTTGCCAGTCAAACAGATTGGGATATAATACTGATCCCTACGGATTCGAAGTGCCAGGGTCTTTGGGTTCCGCAGTCTTTTAGCAATCAGTTTAACTTCCGCGGAATAATGTTTTTTAGGCTTGCTTTATGTCATTGCATGAACATTATTCAGAAACGCATGCCCAAATTCCTGTCCTTTAATTCGACAGTAGTGGCGTATCTCCGGAACCAGGGAGGCACTCTTTCGTTTCCGTTATTCAATTTAATGGAAAGAATCCGTCTGTTGGTTATAGTACACCAAGTTCAGTTTTGGTCCGTCATATTCTGGGTCGTCTGATTGTTTTATCGGACTCCCGTTCTCTTACGGGTCGCTTGTTGCTGTCAGAATGGACTCTCAACAAACAAGTATTCAATCAGATTTGCTATCTATGGGAGCGCCCAATGATGATTTATTTATGACACAGCTTGCTAATCAATTGCAGACGTATGTGTTGGCTTGTCCAGATCTCTGAGCTAATATTGTTAATGCTCTATTGATCTATAGGACGGAATGATAGGATACGCGTATCCTCCGGCGCTGTTGTTTTAGCAGGTATTGCTAAGATAAACAACCACAATACATTTCTGTTGATAGCATCTCTATCTTCACAGAGATCATGAGTAATTTACTCTCTTGTCTACTGTGGGTCTTAACGTGAAATCTTCCTCTATGTGAGGATCTTTTTCACTGGGTAAATCGTGTCATCTTTATCACAACCAGCAAGGTCGCAACCTTCATGTATTCCGTTGTGTGGTCCGTATTGCATTGTAAGCACTGTACTGGACGAGCTTTGGACGCGATTTCTTACTATAGGAGATCCTCTTCTTCGCTATTCTATGCGGCTAAAGTGGAGGCTCTTCCGTCGTGGTGTAGGGATCATTATGTTCATATTGTTGATCCCTCCATACTACTCATTGCTATTTTTTAGTATACTTGTTTCACAAGATCTACTGCAGCCTGTTATTATTTAGGTTATAGGTTTATGTTACCTCATACCTATGCACTCTACGATAGTTTACAGTTGAGTCTTTTGTCTCTTTATCTAAGTCAGTTAGTAACTTTTTGATAAATAGACTTAGAATCTTTAGATTAAATTCCTATACGGATTTTAACTTCGGTTCTTATTTAGCTAAGTAATCATTTGAGCCTCTGGAAACAGTAGTTTTCAAATTCTGACCTTTTAGACAGTAATTCTGTTGGTTTCTCTTTTACTGTAGAGTCAGTGAGTTTCATGCACTATCGATGGATGATTTTCACTTTCATAGTTTCGGAATCAATACTTCCGTTACTATTTAGGTTGGATTGTTGCATAAGAGTTAGGCTCCTATTATCCGGAACCTATTATTTTAAGGTCCTTCCGTCTTCGTATGGGCATAGGCCTTTACTCTTTCCGGGTACAGTTTATGTATTTATAAACAGATATCTGTTTATTACAAAGGGCGTAAGCTTCTTCTGTCTTTGATGTCTAGTAGAAGGACGTTACGCTCCATTTTATTGTTAATGGATTCTATTAACTATCGGTACTGCTTATGGTATATCATTGACTTAGCAGTTGTGCTTAAGATTTCGGCTCATGAAGTAAGAGTTCTTCTACTTCTTGGGCTTACATTAATAGTGTCGCTATTATAGATTTTTGAAGTCCGCTCATTGCGCTCAGCCATCCACATTCATGAATTTTATCTTAGAAATATCGAGTCCATTTCTGGAGGCCTCTATTGTTAGGTCTATTATCTACTGCTCAGAATGTCATTCACTTAACAGTTGCTACTATAGCTAGGTAGGCTGTCTGTTTCGGCAGTGTCTCCGTTCGGCTGCCCTCTTCGCTCTGGGCTATTTGACCCAGGGCAAGAAAAAAGGGGGGGGGGGAGGGTGTTCCCTTGGGTCACCTGTTTTTACTATGAAAACAAGGGGATACCTCCTCCGGAGTTAGTAATTCTGAGCTGTTATTGGGATGGTTGTTTAGTGAGAAGTTTAGGTTTTTAAAATTCATTCAAGTCTTAGTTTTTAAAGTATAGCTTTTGAATATTGCATATGTCAACGGACATGATTATGCAATCCTCAGACACTTTTAGGAGTATAAGAGTCTCTATTCTCTAGACTTACTTTATTTATTGGCTTACTTTAAAAATTATTAGTATAAGGATTATATTGGATATTAATAGAGTACATGGATGTATGAAGCTCAATTTTGGAAGGTGTTGTATCTTTCTAATTTATCATAAATAAGAAAGATACATGTAAGGCCTATTACTTCTTTTTCCCTACAGGGGATGACTCTATTTTATTTTATTGAGCGTATTCCATTTTGCTCTATGTCCTTGGCCCTCCAGCCTTTTTACTACTCAGCTATGTCTGGGTCATTGGTACAGTATAAAAATGTTAAAAAATTTATAGTAATTTATATATTTTTTATACTTACCAATGACCCAGACGGGGATGGCCCTCCCAGGAGTTGGGAACTCTTGCCTCCCCGCTGAGTACATAGCGCTTACCAGGCACTGGTTATTAGAATGATTAATGGTGCCAATTTCGGAACGTCCTTGACACTGCGCATGCGCAGTAGGGGCAAAGTGTGGAGGGCCTTTCAGGACATGTTTTCTTTAGTTTTAGATGCAAATTTTGGGGATTGGGGGGCAAAATTTGTGTTTGGCCCTATATTTTAAGAGTTAGCACCAGCTATGTCTGGGTCATTGGTAAGTATAAAAAATATATAAATTACTATAAATTTTTTAACATTTCCTCTAATTTTTGGGACACTCGATGTTTTTGGACACCACTTTTTTCACAAAAACATTTTTTTTTTAAGCCTCAAAGTTTTCGGACACCCAACATTGGAAAAGCAAATCCGAACTTGTGTACCGCAATTTGACGTAAATCAAAAGACACTGATTTTTTCAGATGAATTTTTCTCATTAATTTTTGTCGTTGTATTTTCAAAACAAATGTATTGTATGTGTAGTGTATTGTGTAAATCAAAATAGAATTATTAAAACAACATTAACTACAAACTTGTTCTTTATTTATTAGCAGGTAAGTATTGTTTTCCAAATTATGATTAACACAACAGATATGATATTTTACATGTATGACGAACTGACCAATCAAATATTTGCTTTTGAATGGCATGCTTTCAACCCCATCATGACGTGAGAAGAGAAAACCCACAAAAGTTTTGTACTGACCTTAAATAATGGCAATAAATATCAATATAAATGGAGTATAAACCAGACACCATCAGTAGAACATACCGGTATGGGGTAATTCTCACTTGCATCACACTGAATTGCACTGAACAAACAACACAAAATTTCCAATTTTAAAAATAGATCGAACTACAACAACGTCACGTCCTGTTGAAAGGTTTCACAAAAAATTAACTCACAATGCAGGACCTTTTGCATCTCAGCGATGATGACAGGTGCGCATGAGTTGCCTCCCTTGAATCCCAGAAACATTTTCTTTAACAAAGTTTATTCCACATATTGCAGAGCACGTATCAATTCAACAAAAGCATGTTTTGTTAATCAACAAAATTCAAAAGTCATATCCCTAATAATATAATAGAGTATTTATTGGCTACACCGGACATATCTTTTAATATCATATTTTCTGAACACGTTTTGGGGGTGGGGAGAGAGTTTATATGAGTTGGGGGTGTTAATTTTCATGTATCCCGCTACATGTAATATCACAAGTACCTATCATCGCTGTCCAGAAAGGTTTTTTCGACCAGAAAAAGTTTAACAGGTGAAGTCTGTTCGTGTTTTGACTTAGGCCTAATACTTAAGTGGAACACACAGGGAATTTAAATTGTTGATTTGACTTATCGCATTGCTGGCATCGCATGCAGTATGAAATCGCCTTGATAAAGGCTGTTTCACAATGCATGCAATGCGATCGATGTGATAAATATAAAATGGTGTGAGGGTGAAGTGACAGAAATCACAATGTGCTCAAAGAGGGTGGGGGGGGAGGGGGGGGGGGGGGCTTGCTGGTATAGAAACGAAATAAAATAATAATAACTCGCTCTTTCTGAATATGAAAATATTATGATGAACATACTGCAATAATATACATATATTTTTATACTGTACCAGTACCAATGACCCAGACTTAACTGGTGCTAAACTCCTTAATTCAGGGCCAAACACAAATTTTGCCCCCCCCCCCCCCCTCCCCATCCCCAAAATTTGCATCAGAAACCGAAAAATACATGTCCTATATGGTCCTCCATACATTTATTCCTCTGCGCATGCGCAGTATCAAGGAGGTCCAGAAATTGGCGCCAATTATCATTCTTTGTTTGGCCCTGAAAACAGTTACACTTCACTGTTATTTGTGCTTCCAAATCTCAGTTTTCATGATGCCAGACACATTTTGATGAGAGAAATGGTGGAAATAAAGAGGAAATATAAGGAGAAGAGGAAAAAATAGTGCAAGAAAATGTTCAGGGCTGTAACTTATAATTATTTTATGAAATTATTTCATGTTGCCTTTTTTCAAGGCATAGCCCTGATGTTGTCATTCTTGCTATGAAGTACCATTGTTTGATCAGTGTTTCCTCTCTACCTTCCTTATTCCCCCCTAGCTATTCTCCCATGTTTTGGCTTATTTTTTGTAATGTTCATTACTAAAATTTCTTGGGAGTTTTGGCTTTGTAACAGAATTATCTCTGTTTTTTTCCCCATGTTTACGTCCTCACCCTAGGGGTGTTAATGCGTTTTGGTCTGCATCTACCATTTGATTGATGTTCTACAGTTTCTTCTCTGGAAGCCTCTGTTTTGCATCAGATAGTGTTTTAAATTGATAACTGATTTCGGGCCAGGTTTGTTCAGTGCCTTGAGTCATGTTTCCGGTTTGTTGACACTTTTGCTTAGATTGACAACAGTTACTGCTGATAGTGATTATTTGTCTTCTGCATCTCTTATTCATAGCAAGATACATTGTCCGTAAGTGTCTCATTAATTTTTTCAAAATGAATTTAAATTTTTGTCCGCACTTAGGCTTTTTTGGGATCCATTGGGCTCAGGGTTCCCATTGGGAACTTGGGCTCTTCTGAAAAAACTTTTTTTTTTTTTTTTGAAAAATTTTTTCTTTTCGAATCATTATTTCTTAATGATTATAATGGATTGTTGTATTATGTATCTTTATTTTCAAGGATTAGTGCGAGTACTATGATTGTTTACCTTTCACAATGAATGATTATTGTTCAAATTGTAATAGGAGAAATCTTCCTATGATTCTCATGATCTCTGTATTAATTGTACTCTCTGTACTCGCACTGATTTTTGTTTTGTGTGTTTCAAATGGGATGACAAACGTTGGAAACGTGTGTCACGGTATGTTGTTACTGGAGAGAGGGCCATGCCAGTTCTCTCTCCGCAGAGTCACTCTAGTCTTTCACTCTCTTTTTCAGAGGAACAAGAACAGTGTGATATTTCCGTGATGTCATCCAGAAGTGTGCCTCCGTCGTCACATACAAGCGAAGAGCTAGCGGCAAAAGTGCTCATGGAGATCCGTCAATTACCCGAAAGGAACTTGAAGGGGTTGATGTCCGCTAGCTCTCCCAGTGTCGCGTCCATTCACCGAATGGGTCAGCACCCGGGTTCATCCATTGCGGTCCAGCAGAGAGTGTCGGGTGTTGCGAGCACTATAAAACATCCATGTGCACACCCAGTGACGACGGAAAGGAGGATGGATCGGAGGAATCCTGATAGCCCTGTGTTTAGCTTGTCCAGCTCGGCACGAGCTGCAAGCGAGAGAGGTCCTTCTCTCTTACAGCGGCATCTGGGACCAGATGTTGTAGTCCGTAGCGATACGCAGTCGGAGCATACGTCCGCCGCTCGGGACGCTCCGGTATATAGGCAGGCTACCTATAAGGCTTCCTCATCCTCACAGCAGCGCACACGACTGCACCTTGGCTATGTGACCAGTGATTTACAGTCAGCTTCGCCGACCAGGGATTCTATGGCGACCAGGTCACGCCATCCGGTAGCCAGGGATACGAGGCCTTCTACATCTGGACGTTCGCATAAAAAATGCAGGATGCAACGTCCAGGGAGTTTCCGGCGGCTAAATCCACTAAGACCACGGCTCCCCAGGCCTCCGTAATGGATGTCCTATCACAGATAGCAAAGATAATCCCAGCAACCGGCAAAGCCTCTGTCGGAACATGTAGTGTCAGACAAAGCTGGGTCTTTAGGTTCTGCCGCAGGATCGGGTGCGGACGACCAAGATTTGCAAGAGGTCTGGCAGGATGGCGAAAGGGATTCCGATGAGTTAGATATTTCCCTTTCGGAACAACATAAAATAGCCGTAAAATTCATCCGGCATTACCTTCCAGAAGTTGTTCCGCCGGACCAGATGCTGCACAGCCGGATAGGAGGGTGATAACGCCACTGGACACCGATTTTTTTAATCGGTTTAGGGACATTGTCCCGGAATTTCCGTCACAATCCAAGAATGTCTCTCGGATATTTGAATTATTGAATGACGCTATTGATAAACTTGCCAACATTTGGTCGGTCAGAGCGAGCATTCGAGTGAACGACTATGCTGCTAGCATAGACCTCAAGGATGGGTACTTTCACATCATGGTACATCCGGCATTCAGAAAGTATCTTCGCTTCGCTGTCCAAGGTGTTGTTTATCAGTTCCGAGCGATGTGCTTTGGTCTGAATCTAGCGCCCTGGGCTTTCACTCGAGTAATGAACTCGGTAATGACTCATTTCCGAGCTCATTCGTCTGCGGTAACATCGGCTTACCTGGACGATATTCTTCAGAGGTACGGCAACGAGTTAACGCTTCAGAACGATATGCAGAATCTGCTTCTATTGCTCCGACGTCTCGGTTTCATAGTAAACGAAGAGAAGTCAGATCTGGTGCCGTCCAAGTCATTCACTCACCTGGGGATGAGCTTCTAGACGCACAACAATCTCGTTCGTCTGCCGTTAACCAGAGCGAAATTAGTCAGTTGTTACGCTCGCTATTGTCTTCACTCAAAGTTTCAGCGAGGGAATTCATGAGACTAATAAGACTGTGTGGAGCTGCCGCGGATCTCATTCCAATGGAGGGGGGGGGGGGCTACGCACTCATCCTCTCCAGGTCTATCTGACTCAGAATTGGAGAGTGAAGATTCATTCGCTCGAGACAGACATCCTCTTGTCAAGCCAAGTGAAACAAGAGATTCAGACTTTGGAAGACATACAGTGGTTAACTCAGGGAGTTCCACTGCAATTGCCAGATCCGAGTTTTACGATTATGATGGATGCCAGTCAAACAGACTGCGCGACACTGAGCCCATCGGATTTGAAGTGCCAGGATCTTTGGGATCCGCAGTTTTTAAGCAAACACATCAACATCAAAGAGATGATGTCGCTTTGGCTTGCTCTACGTCATTGGATAGGCGTTATTCAGAATGCACACGTGCAGATTATGTCCGACAATACGACAGTAGTTGCTTATATTCGGAACCAAGGTGGCACTCATTCCATTCTGTTGCTCAATCTAACGGAAAGAATTCTTCTGTTTGTACTAGAACATCAGATTCTTCTCCCGGTCCGTCATATTCCGGGTCATCTGAACGTCTTAGCAGACTCCCTTTCACGGAGGGGTCGCCTGTTGCCGTCAGAATGGACTCTCAACAAGCAAGTATTCAATCAGATTTGCTACCAATGGGAACGGCCAATGATATATTTATTTGCAACACATCTCAACAATCAGTTGCTGACGTATGTGTCACCTTGTCCGGATCCTCAAGCGTTTGCAGTAGATGCTCTCTCGATCTTTTGGGACGGAATGATAGGATATGCGTATCCTCCAGCGCCATTGATTCAGCAGATATTGCTCAAGATAAAACAATCGCAATGCAAGATTCTGTTGGTAGAATCTCTGTCTCCACAGAGACTGTGGATAAATCTACTCAGGTGTCTGTTGTGGGACATGCCGAGGAAGCTTCCTCAACGGGAAGATCTTCTTTCGCAAGGGAAATCGCGCATCCTCCCTCACAATCCGCAAGGTCTAAACATTCATGTATTTCCGTTGTGCAGTCCTTCTTGCACGGAAAACATTTTACAGGACGAGCAGTGGACGCAATTTCTAACTGTAGGAGGACCTCCTCTTCGCTAAACTATGCTGCTAAGTGGAAGGTCTTTTGTCAGTGGTGTGGGGATCATTCCGTAGATATTTATGATCCTTCCATTCCAGACATTGCAAACTTTCTAGTATACTTGTTTGATGAGATTAATCTGCAGCCTATCACCATTAAGGGTTATAGGTCTATGCTATCCGATACCTATGCACATCACGATAGCTTGATGATTGGAACTAATGTCTCTTTATCTAAGTTAGTTAGAAATTTTTCGATAAATAGACCTAGAACCCTTAGATTAATTCCGAAGTGGAATTTGGCCTGGGTTCTTCTTAAGCTAAAAGAAGCGCCTTTTGAGCCTCTTGACACAGTGGACTTCAAATTCTTAACATATAAGATATAAGCTTTTCTCTTGGTCTTCTCTTCTGCTAGAAGAGTTAGTGAGCTTCATGCACTATCTGTGGAGGATTCTCTCCACCGTAGTGTTGGTAATACTATTACCTTTACCACCAATGTTGGATTTTTGGCTAAGAATCAGACTCCTAATAAGTATCCTGAACCTATTGTTATTAAGGCCCTTCCATCATCTGATGGGCGTAGGCCTTTACTTTGTCCTGTTAGAGCAATACGTATTTACAAACGTAGATCTGAGTTCATCAGAAAGGGACGTAAGCGTTTCTTTCTGTCTTTGATGCCTAATAGAAAGGATATTATGGTTCATTCTATTGCTAGATGGATTCAGTTAACTATTCGTACTGCTTATGAAAAATTATCTTCTCAGCAGTCGGCACTCAAGATTTCAGCTCATGAAGTAAGAGCTCTTTCTACTTCTTGGGCCTATGCTAATTGTATTGCTATTACTGATCTAATGAAGGCTGCATATTGGTCTCAACCTTCCACATTCACTAATTTTTATCTCTGAAATATTGAGTCCATTTCTGGAGACCTCCACTGTTTAGGTCCGTTATCAGTTGCTCAGAATATCGTCCACTAAACAGTTGCAACTATAGTTATGTAGGCTTTCTGTTCCAGCAGTGACTCTGTCCTGCTGCCCTCTTCGCTCTGAGGTATTTGACCCAGGGCAAGGGGAAGGGGGGGGGGGGGGTGTTCCCTTAGGTCACCTGCTTTATAGGGAAAAGCAAGGGAATACCTCCCCTAGAGTCAGTAATTCCAAGTCGGTATCGGGATGGTTTTAAAGTGTAAAGCTAATGTTTACTCATCCATGTAATATTTTTAAAGTATAGCTCGGTGTGAAGCATGTGTATATGTCATGTGTCAAACGAGCGTTAATATGCAATCCTCGGACACTTTTAATGAATATAAAGAGTCTCATTTCTCTGGACTTCCTTTATTTATTGACTTACCTTTAAAAATAACTAGTATAAAGGGTTATTCTGGATGTTAATAGAGATCATTGATTATTATTATGCTCAATTACTGATTGGTATTGTGTCTTTCTTCTTTAATATAAATAAGAAAGATACATGTAAAGCCTATCTCTTCTTTTCTCCTGGAGAGGATATTCTGTTATAGATAATTGAGCTTATTGGATTTTCCTTTATGTCCTAGGCCCTCCAGCCTATTTACTATTCAGCTAAGTCTGGGTCATTGGTACAGTATAAAAATGTTAAAAAATTTATAGTAATTTATATATTTTTTATACTTACCAATGACCCAGACGGGGATTGCCCTACTAGGAGTTGGGAACTCATACTTCCCCGCTGAGTACATAACGCTTACCAGGCACTGGTTGTAAGAATGATAATTGGCTCCAATTTCGGGACCTCCTTGACACTGCGTATGCGCAGAGGAGTAAATGTATGGAGGACCATATAGGACATGTATTTTTCATTGCACCCGAGAATGACGCTCGGTGTGGGGGTGGGGGGGGGGGGGCGATCTCGGCGTGGAAGTTGTTTTCGTGGGTTTATATATATATATATTCTGTTTGAAATTATGCACTTACATGTATAAAGAATCGCACAATAGGAAGGGTTAAGATGGCATCTGAGCTCCATTTCTCCTGTTACGAGCTACATATAGAATTTATAATTTACAAAATTTTACACAACTATTTAGCTCAACCAACAATTGGATACGATTTTATATGTATTCATTGTTCGCTGTGTTCCCTTTGTCTATATATATATAAATGGAAATATACCTGATTGCTTATAACTCAATCCAAGAGGTGGATGTTAATGTCCAGTTTGCAGCGTGTGACTTACTTTCCAGTTCCAATTTCTTTTTATTTTCCATCTTGCGAAATATGAATGGTACAGGTGATACCAAAAACATTCCCCTGTTAAAACATCTGTGGTCTTTAATTTGAATCTTTTTCAATACCATCAGCTAGATCACATTTGACACTATGTTTTAACTGGTTGAGAGAGAGATTATTCCTGGGTGTCTGAATTTGTTCATCAAAATGTGTTTTGTTACAAGTTATTTAGGAGTGCCCATGGGCACTCTTCAATGATTTGTGATTGAACAAATTTATTTAAGCAAACTATTATTTCTTTTAACTGAATATGAAACATCAGCAGGAATAATGTTGGGTTTTGCTCTGGTACCCTCAATTTTTTGAGGGCCCGAATAGTGGCTTCTAGCACTCAACCAGTTAAATAATAACCTTAGCCTGGAGATTGTTCTAATTAAGAGTTTTTCCCCTCAAATTACCATAATTGCTTCATTAATTCCAAACAAGCTGTAAGGGGTCTTATTAACCTAGTTTGTAACATTTGTTTGGCGATGACCGGCTCGTTACCTGTCTATTTTCAATTGCGAGTGTGCACGATTTGTCTGCTTGGAAAATAACACCAGCGAGCCGCGATTTTACACCAAAACGCTTATGATCATGATTTGATAGAGTGATCGTCACCGTTTGTCTCCAAGTGTTCACTTGAAAGGCATCATTCCCACCGCCGCTAACTAGTTTGCTATGACGAAATGTTCTGGTGGTACTGGGTTTCTAAAAGACATTTAACAACCGTGTTATATACTTCTATTTGATTATTCGGGATTCTCCTCTATCCCTCCGCTTATCACATTTAAATCCTATTATATGTTTATCATAGATTTTTAGATATTTGTGCGCAGTGCCGTCGCTCATCTTTGGAAGTTGGATTATTTTTTATTATTCAGGGTTTTTTTTTCTTTTGTCGTCTTATTTTTACTGAACAATGTTTGACCAGTGCATAGCCTATGCCCAGCCTTACCTCCATTCTATCTTTCTTTTACCGGAAAGAGTGTTTGGTCTTGGGTAAGATTTATGCTGTAAACACCAATTGGTCACTATGATCCGTGCCCCTGACCCCCCCCCCCCCCCCCCCCCAAAAAAAAACCACCTCTAAATTTTATTTTATTTTTTTTCTTCTCAGTATAATTGGTACATGTCTTGTCATCTTTCAGTTACTTTCGTATTTATAATTTCGATGAAAGATGACCGTCAAACCCACGTTCCCCTTGTTGTGTGACCCGGTTATGCACTGGATAAACGTCCTCTATACCCGAAGCATGCACACCAAGGCATAGCCCATTACCCTTAACGTGCATAAGATACGGAACTCTGGGAAGTAATAATTAGCGAGGGATTCTTGGAGTAGGGTGATCGGCGAGGGTGACTGTTCTTCAGTAGAATATAGTGATACGGCAAAATACACAACAGAAGTATCCACCATAACTGCTCAACCAAGGCTCAACCAATCAGATGTCTCCCACAGATGTGATCAATTCCCCCTTCATCGCGATCCCATACACACTTTATGTGTATGGATATGTATATATATATATATATGTATATGTGTATGTGTGTGTGTGTATATATATATATGTGTGTGTATATATATATATGTGTGTGTGTATGTGTATATATATGTATGTATGTATATGTATGTATATTGTATGCGCGGGTGGTGATTTTGGGCCATATAGGTATGCGCAAGGTTGTGTGCGGGTGGTGGGTTGTGCCATCAACCTCTCAATTTGCCAAACTGTCCTGGGGCGGTCACTTGCTGAAGACTCCGGTTGGCTTAAAAATATTGTAACAGAGTGGAGCATGCATTTGTGGTGCTAGTGCTTCTCAGACTCATGCTACATGTTATTTGTATATGGCTGAGCACAGCTCGCATTGACATGATGAATTGATGCTTTCTTGTCTCTCCGACCTAACTTAATTTAAATTTAACATGGCTTATCTCATGCCACGTTGTATTGTAAATATACTCTTTGTAATTGAAGCTCTGATACCACAGCCCGAAGAAAGGAAGTCAAGTAGGTACGAAACCACCCGGCAGTATATACCAACACTAAACTCTGTGGTTTGGTCCAGGAATGCAAGCTCTACCACGTACTCGTTCGCTGCTCAAACTAATTTAAAAGCTTATTTTTGTATGTGTAGCCATGGGGATTGATCTTGAGCAATACCGTAGAGCAGTCGGCGGGTATAATGCTAGACTTGGTTTGCTGAGTGGTTGTAATTTCAGGCGTATTGTTACAATAAACAGTTATACATCATTGAGACCAGATGCTATCGTTCCTAGGCACTCCTCTATTGTACTCCTGGTACTGTTCCTGGCGCTTGTTGTTTGTGGCGATATCGAGTCGAATCCTGGACCATCTGGTGACAATTTGGAGTCACTCTCAATTATGCATTATAATATAAACAGTATTAGACATAAATTAGATAAACTTCATGATGATTTGGACGACTTCGATATCCTTTGTTTTACGGAAACTCATATTGAGGATGACTTTGATTCCAATGATATACTTATTCCGGGCTTTACAAGTCCTTCGCGTCGAAATCGTGATCAGTACGGTGGTGGTGTAGCAGTTTATTTCTCAAATCAAATTTATTTTGTACGAAAAGAAACTTTGGAGTTTCAAGATGATATTTTATGGTTTGAAGTAGGAATTAAGGAAAAGTTTCTCCTTTGTGTAACGTACAGGTCTGAAAGACGCTGCGCTTCTGATTATTGGGCACAACTTGAGGATTCCGTGGAGTTAGCTTTATCGTTAAACACACGTATAATTATTTTGGGTGATTTAAACTGTGATTTGTTTCAGGCGACTGGTCCACTGCAATCAATCATAACGAAATTCAATTTTCACAATGTGATAAATGAAGCAACAAGGACAACTTACCTAACCAGCTCCCTCATTGACCCCATTATTGTTAGTGACACGGTTAATGTTGTACATGCAGGAACCTTAGAACTAACGGTATCAGATCACAAAGCAACATATGTACACGTGGGTTTTCCCCTGTACAAAACACAATCTTCCACGAGAACAGTGTGGAATTATAATAGAGCCGATACAGAAAGACTGAATTCACTAATCGCCGAGCAATGTTGGGAAGACCTCATTACAAAGCCAGACGACATTAATATCTCAGTTAGAAATTTCGTATCCACATTGTTGCATCAAGCGGAATTGTGCATCCCCTGCAAAAGAATTGTTGTCCGTACAAATGATAAACCCTGGTTTGACAGTGCAATTAGGAGTGAAATTCGAAGGAGAGATCGTTTTCGTAAAGACGCCTTAAAATCTAATAATATACAAATTTGGCAAAAATATAAATCATCAAGAAACAAAGTGAATAATATGAAAAAATATGCTAAACAGAAATTTTTCGATAAAATAGACGAATCTTTGTCTGTTAATCGAGAACCTAAACAGTTCTGGCATACAGTGAAACAGTTTATGAATAATTTTACGTCAGAATCGCAAATCCCACCCCTTAAGCGAACAACTTCGTCAGGAGAGGATGAAATTGCTGTGGACGATTATCAGAAAGTTGATCTTTTGAACAAAATGTTCATTGAAAACAGTCGTGTCGACTCGTCAGGTCATCAATTTCCAGTATTTAAGAGGAAATGCCCCTCAGAACTACTGTCCGAAATTAGTGTTACAGAATCGGATATTGATGAAACGATAAGTAGTCTCCAAACAAAAAAGGCTTGTGGTCACGATTGTATTAGTCATAAGTTACTAAAGATAACGCGGCTTTCTATATGCAAACCGCTGGGTATGCTGTTCAGCAAATCCCTGGAAACTTCTACCTTCCCAAACGAATGGAAACTAGCTGATGTTATACCACTGTTTAAGAAGGGCAGTAAATCGGATGCCTGTAATTACAGACCAGTCTCTTTGTTAAGCGTTCTCGGTAAATTATTTGAGAGAATTGTATTCAAAAATGTTTATGCGTACTTTGCTGAAAATGATCTCTTTTATAAATTTCAGGCAGGCTTTCTCCCAAAGAATAGTACTGTTTATCAGTTACTTGAGCTCTACCACACTTTATGTAATTCGGTAGATAACCGGTGGTTTAGTTGTGGTGTATTTTGTGACATATCCAAAGCGTTCGATCGAGTTTGGCATCCAGGTCTGATCTTTAAATTAAAACAATATGGAATTTCTGGTAGTCTGCTCAAATGGTTTAGAAGTTATCTGATAGATCGGAAACAAAGAGTTCGAATTAATTCTATTTTCTCGCAATATCGCGATGTGCCATGCGGTGTCCCACAGGGTTCCGTCCTTGGTCCGTTCCTGTTTTTGGTCTACATCAATGACATTGCGGAAGATCTAGAGTGCTTCTGCAGATTGTTCGCGGACGACAC
Source organism: Pictodentalium vernedei (assembly GCA_031216915.1). Taxonomy (NCBI): domain Eukaryota; kingdom Metazoa; phylum Mollusca; class Scaphopoda; order Dentaliida; family Dentaliidae; genus Pictodentalium; species Pictodentalium vernedei. Next base: position 340,741,459 of record CM062296.1, on the reverse strand, counting down.
CTGCTTAACTCAAAGTGAACGGTTCACAGCGATATTAGCCATGAAATTGAATGCTGATATCGACAGAGTTATACAGTGGTCCAAAAGATGGCTTGTTAATTTTAACCCTGAAAAGACAAGGGCAATGCTCTTTACCCTGTGCGAAGATTTTATCTATCCTGACGTCACTTTCCGTGGCATTTCTCTCGATTTTTCAGAAGAACACCGACATCTGGGGATCGTTCTGCAGTCAAACCTTGGTTGGGACAAACATATTGCTAATATCTGCAAACAAGCCTATTCACGACTATCGCAACTGAGAAAACTAAAGTTCACCCTGAATCGCAAAACTCTAGAACAAATGTATCTATCTTTTATTTTGCCTATTCTCGAATATGGTAGTCAAGTGTGGTCTGGGGCTCCCAAGTTCTTACTTAAGAGATTAGACGACGTTCATCATGACGCTGCTCGCATAGTAACCGGCATAACTAGATCTGTATCTCACGAGCGGCTGCTCCTAGAACTTGGATGGCAGTCTCTTGAGGAGAGAAGATTTGTTAAATCCATGAGTACGTTTTACAATATCGTGCATGGAAATGCACCGAGATTTCTTCAAAATATACTACCACCTACCTTTCGTGACGTGACCCGGCACAATTTACGAGATGCTGACAACTTCGTACAGTATAACATGCGAACTGAGTTATTCAAACGGTCATTTTTCCCAGCCTGTATTGCTATCTGGAATAATTATTCACATACTGTTAAAAGCAGCCCTTCGGTCTATTCATTCCGACGTCTTATATCACGAAGACCCGTTAAACCACCCTCATATTTCAATTTTGGGAAAAGAATAGTCAATGTTGTGCACTGTAAGCTTAGAAATGGGTGTAGTGATCTCAACTCAGATAAATATGAGAACTATTTAATTGATTCTCCTCGTTGTTCGTGTGGGGGCGGTTTTGAGGATGCTAACCACTTTTTCTTCTCCTGTCCAAACTATGACAATATAAGAATTATCATGTTTCAGACCTTGACAAAATTCAATATTACAAGGGTACAGCAGATTTTATATGGCGAAGGTAGCCTCACAAAAAGAAACAATGAGATAATTTTTTCTGCTGTACAGCGCTATATTTCAGATTCAAGGAGATTTAACTAGCGTGTTAGATGAGCCGTATGTACGATGCAGCTCTTGATTGCAGGGGAGAGGGCGAGACTTCGACTGGGTCACTATTTCACTAACTTCGTAGTCTGAACAAGAACCGCAGTAGTTCATTCCATTTCTGGTCCTTTGAATTTCAGCTTGCCATTAATTTTGATATGCTTTCCGCGTCGTTCAAGGGGGGGGGGGGGGGGGGGAGGAGGGGGCTGTGGTATCAAGTTACATGTTATATATGATTTTATTATTATTTTTTCTCTCTTTTATTTTGTGCTTTTTGACAGTATTTTTGTTTTGTTTTTCCCCAATTATTAGTTTTTTTCAGAAATTCATTGTATTGCAGTTGTTTTGCTGTCATGCAAACCTATATGAACTTTATGTATGGGAGAGGAGTGTTTCTAAGTGGTAAGCACTTGTACTCCAATCCCTTTTGCGATTTTGTGAGCAAATAAAATATGTTTAAACTAAAAAAAATTTTTCATTTTTTTTATGCAAATTTGGGGGATTGGGGGGGGTGGGGGGGCAAAATATGTGTTTGGCCCTGAATTAAGGAGTTTAGCACCAGCTAAGTCTGGGTCATAAGTATAAAAAATATATAAATTACTATAAATTTTTTAATTTCTAGCTCAACTTTGGCGAAGCCAAATTTGAGATATTGCCATGGCCTGTTGTCCGACTAACAAATGACTACTTGTGTGGCTACGAGCTGGTAAAACAGGATACTTATGTGGTTAAAGTCTGTTACGTGGCTAGCCACGTAACAGAATCTCTTATTGGGGGTGGGGGAGGGGGTGGATAAATGTAGAGTAGGGTTAGGGCATTCCAGTGTGGGGTTTAGGAGTGGGGTGGGGTGGGGGTCAGTGAAGGGGTGTTAGAGTTATGTGGCTAGGGTTAGGGTTAGTTTAGGGTTAGGGTTAGCTTAGGGTTTCAGGGTGGGTAGGCTTAGGGTTAGGGTCAGTAAAGGGCAGGGTTAGGGTTAGCTGACCCCCCAAAAATTTTCCCCCAAAAAACTTGTTTTATTATGTTGGACATGTGTTTTAGGTTAGCCACTTAATATGTCCATAAAATAGACACATAAATAGCCATTTGTTAGAACGTCTGTCTGTCCGTCCGTCGTGCCGTACACACAGCTTGGGCTAGAGGCCGTATTTATGAACCGATCTTTACGAAACTTCTTGGGTACCTTTGTTATCACCGTGAGACGAGAACGAGTGTTTTTGGGTCCGGTCCGAAATTTAAGACGGCCGCTGGCAGCCATTTTGTACCAAAATTAGGTGCAATCAGATTTTTGCGTAGAACTTCCATATGAAAGCTCCGATTCGGATACTTTTTTCGTATGAATGTTTAGTACCATGGGATACATCACATATAATACAGGTTTTTTTCTCGTGCGTAAATTATGCAAATTAGACTAACTTTGATTTATTTAGTGTTACTTTAAGCACTGTAAGTGCAAATGCCAATATGGCTCGGGCTAGAGGCCGTATTTATGAACCGATCTTTACGAAACTTCTTGGGTACCTTTGTTATCACCGTGGGACGAGAACGAGTGTTTTGGGGTGCAGTCCAAAATTCAAGATGACCGCCAGCAACCTTTTTGTACCAAAATTAGTGCAATCAGTTTTTTGTACAGAACTTCTGTATGAAAGTTCTGATTTGAATAAATTTTTGTAGGAATATTTAGTAACATGGAATGCATCAAATATAATACAGGTTTTTTTCTTGTGCAGAAATTATGCAAATTAGATGAACTTTGATTCTATACATGTACGTGTCTTAAACAAGTTGAGCTACAGTGTCATTGACACTTTCATTATAAATACAATAAATAAAACATAGATGATTCACAAATTAAAAAAAATAAATTAACATCAATCACACTCAGTTGAAATTTTTGTTGCTGCCTCAACACGATTGTCTTCATTATCAGAATTAAAAATTTCTGACGTTGCAGCCTCGACAGTCATAATTTTCCTTTCGTCTATAAACATCTTGTATGCTATGTTGAGTTCCTCCTGGTCTTCGAATGGTGTGACCTCCGCAAGATAATCATCCTGGTTGATAACTTTATCCTCGGCTCCATTCAAGTGATTATTTAGTCCACAGACTTTAAAGGACCTCCGAATCATGTCTGTCTGCTTCTCCAGGTTGTTGACTGCAAACGAAATCCAGTCAACAATATCTTGTTTTGATGCATTATTAAAAGAGACCTCTCTTTCCTGGTGTGTTTGCAGTAAATCTTTTTTATCCATTCGACCATCAGGTCCTCATCCATCCAGCCCTTCTGTTGTACTGTTATAATCCAGTTCTTTGGTGCCTTCAATTTCAGTGGTCTCTTCCCTTTAAAAATTATCATTGGTGGTAAAACGTCACCGCTTGCTGATACTACCAGTACCAAAGTAAGATGGTGTTTTTCTGCTCCTGTACTTCTGATTCTGACTGACTTTTCTCCTTTTATGCTGACTGTTTTATTGGGTACTAAGTCGAAGTATACAGGTGTTTCATCCATGTTAATAATATACTGGTCCTCAAACTCATCTTCAGCTCTTCTCTCTTTGATGAATTCTCAAAAGCTGGTAATTTTTTCTTCTAGGTCCTTTGGTAGCCTCTGAGCCAAAGATGTCTTGGTTCACAGCGAAAAGTGATGACGGGCCATGAACTTTTCAGCCCAGCCCAAACTGGCTTTGAAGTTGCATTCTTTGTTTTCTTTCTTTACCATTTCTCTAGCATAAGTACATAGAGACTCCACAGATACCGGTTACTGGAGGTCCCGTTGAATTAATACCCATTCCGATATTCTATCATCCAGGTCTTCACCATAGCAGACAGGACATCCGGTCCTGTTCAAATGGCCCGTCAACTTATTCCTTTCCACTTCTTCAAAGTTTATCTTGGTCCAGTCACTGAGTGTTGATCGGGGTATCTTGAGTTTCAGGGCAGCTTGCCACAGACCCATCAGCTTCGAGATTCCAAGAGCCTCTTTCTTTTCTTTCAAACTATAGTTCTTGTAATGGGCACTTGCGACTGTAGGGGGGTCAGTGCTGTCTTTGAGAGCATCAGATTCGACTGCTGACTTCAGGTTTCTCTCTTTGATGTGTTTTTTTGCTGGCTGTTTCATCCAAATCTGTGGCTTTTCTCTTAACTGGCCGTCTGACTGGTCTCTTTGGTGATGGTTTACAGGGTGCCAAGTCTACTTTTGGTCTCGCTTCTTCTGCTGATTTATATTTTATGATGAATCTATCCATATTGAGTTGTTGATGTATCGAATGATGATCAATGATTGAATGCTGACTTCAGTATCCAACCCTTATTTATTTGTAACCGGTCCCAGAGGCATGTATTACCGCTCATTTGATGTTATCGTTACACCCTCAGTCAACAGTGAACAGTTTTAACAACCAAACAATTAATAGTAAATGAAAGACCCACACAGAGTACTTGTTTTCACTGCAACGCTTTGAATGGCTACTTTGTTCCGTTTTCTAATGGCTGAAGCCGATTCAGTTTTTTTTATCTCGCTGTGACAACACAAGCACATGGCTTGATAATTGATCAACATAAAATTTATGAAAACATCTTTAAAACTTTCATGTACAGTTGATCAAAAGTGATTTCTTCTTGTCAGTGATCTCGTGGGGAGAATTAAATAAAAGCAACAAACAATTGGTATGTTCAGATTTATTTTATTTAAACTTTAATTTGGCATGTTGTTTCTTGATAATAATATATACTCTTAGTCCCGCATTGCGCCGTTTTTAAATGCCATTTCACTTTCCCCATTTCCGAGATAAGCTGTACACACGGAATATTTCCCAACCTGTATCTACTCGGTAATTTTTTCAATTTCTAAATTTTCGGACATCTAAAAATTTAATTATTTTTTGGTGTCCGAAAATTTAGAGGAAATACGGTAATAACACATTATGTTAGTGCAGCAAATCACCAGAGAATCACATCTGATGCAATTAAGTTGCACCTCCTACTGACATAAGGTGGCAATTAAATATTAGAATGCCGATACTCAGAGGACGAGATGATGTTCATTCATCTGTTTTCACCCTTTGATCAATTCATTTCGCAACAATACAAGAAGTGTTTAAAAACGCGTATTATGTGATTTTTATTTTTGAAGATTGATGAGATCATGCAGGTTGATTCAAGACTGCCAAACATTGAGAAGGCAGAAGTTATGATGTTTTCATTTCAAGAATTTTTAGCCTACTATCAATGGAGGAACTATGGGAGAGGCAAGCATGATTGGAAACAAAGAACGCTCTCCATAGAATTCCAAACTGACAGTGTATTGAAAGTGTTGCGAGCGAATTACGAATTTGGAATGCTCAGCTATGTATAAAGAAAATTTCATTTTCAAGAGATAGTTGGTGTTCTGTAAAAAAAAATATGCATTTAGGTCAAAGCTGAACAAGAAATTAATTATTCACCGGGAATTTTAAAAATTAGATCAACAAAAAGACTGCCAATTCCTCAGACTCCACAACCCTTCCTCCCCACGCTAGCTTCGTTTTTTTTAAGTAAAAGGTAAAAAAAGGTATTCTCGTTGTGTGGGTGGCCAAAGTCATCTTTCATCAATGAGGGTTAATCAGGGTTCACATTATTAGTTATAAAGAACTGTTATATTAAAAATGTTGATGCATAATTATTTTATCCATCACGGCTGACTGTGTGAGTTTGTGTGAAAGGGGGGTGGGGGGGGGGGGGGGGCATGCAAAGTATTATATCTAGAAAAATTTGCCTTTTTGGGGGTGAATTGATTTTCTGCCGCGGTACTTTTGATAGGTTAATATGTCGTGAGGAAGCATTTCCAAATGACTGAGAACAATCAAAAGTGTGTAACAACTATTTATTCATGAAAAATATTTAAAATATTTGAAAGAAAGTATTAGAAAACTTAGTGAGCATGAACATTGTGGACAACTTTCTTGTCCACATCATGACATGTGGTTTGAGTAGTTGCAACATACTCTCTCAGTTTCGTACCATAGGTGACTCGACCCATCGTTGATGTGAATTTAACCTTCTCAGACACTGTGAACGACTGTACTTTTGATTGTGGATATCCTGTAACCTGTCTAAATTCCATCCACGGTACATGATGGATGCTTTTGTACAGAAACACCAACAAAGTGGAATTTCCACACATACTGGATTGTGTTATGTGAAACAAAAATTCTCAACTTCAAGTGAGCTTCGAACATAAGAACCCCAATCCACTGAAACATACTGTGTGTTACTTGTGCTTGCTTTGTCACAGAAACTGATTATATCATTTGGATGGATATTCCATCCCTGGAGTGATTTGCAGACACCCCAATTATATGATAGGGAGTTCTTTGAAGAATAACTCTGGTCATCGGGCAAGTAGATGAGTACAAGTAGAGTTTCCTCAAGCTGAAATTTGCAAGACTTCAGTCCAATATCCCAAACGATGGGTGGGGATGTGAACAGACGCATTCCACACAAGACCCTGTCATATCTCTAATATTGGCATACAGTTCATTTAGAGTGGACTGCCATTAAATCACCTGCACTTTAAAGTTTTTACCCCACACACTTGAAAGTTGATGCAAAGACATTTAGTCCTCAATCCGCCCTAAAACAGACTGTTGTGTGTTTTTTTCCCTTGTTCATTTGTCCTTGTCATACTTACTTTTTTTCTTCAACGAACTGTGGATGTAGGCCTACGTGTAAGCTCCACTTATTGTACTTTCACTTCTGGGGGAGAGGGCTTGTCAGGTTTTAATTTTTATAAATTGTCACCAGACCGTTGTTCCTTTGAACATTCTACTTTCTTGATTCTTATTTATGGAACAAATATGATTATTATTTATTGATGCTCAAGGCTACATCAGCAGCTTGGGCTATATTGTGGCGACAGCCACATAATTTTGTGGCATAAAGCACCAATACATATGGTTGATGATCGCTATCCTTGTCGATGTAAACAAATTGGGAGCGGTATATGTAGACTCATCCTCCCTGAATAGAGATTTTCCTCTATTTGCGGCAGTTTTTCAGGTAGCAATCAGAAATAATGGCAATCACTATTTGTGAATTTTTTGGACAGCAGAAGGAGTGAATAAGCTTTGAAAACAGTCCTGTCAATATACAAAGCTCCCATTTTATGACCTCAATTAGGGAATGGGTTAGGGGGCAGGCTGCAAGCCGAGAGGTCCTCGGTTCGAATCCCACCTGCGGCAACCGCGTTGTGTCCTTGGGCAAGACACTTCAACTCCATTGCCCACGTGGGGGCACGGTGACGTTGTGTACTAAGGAGTAGTGCACGTCGATGGTGCACTGTCTTCAACCAATGCTAACCCTGGTTGTGTGGAGTTAGTATGTTGGGGAGCTCACAGTTGCTTGCCGTTGCTCGTTGGTTCTCTCTTGGTACTCTGGCTTCCTCCACCCGTAAAACTGTCGAGGTCATGATTAGCCATTGTGCAGAAATATGTGACCTTAAACACCAGTAAATAAATAAATAAATAAATAAATAAATAAATAAATAAATAAATAAATAAATAAATAAATAAATAAATAAATAGGGAATGGGTTACTGAACAACAATTGAGTGTAAAATTTATATTTCCATGAGTCTCGTGTTCTTTTATCATCACAGTGATTGATTAGGGATTAATGATGAAGAGTGATTGAAAAGACCTGATCCGGAGAAAAATCAGTTTGGGATAAAAAATAAAAATAAAAAAAACAACTCAATTTTTTCTGACTGCTTTATTTGTTTACAGGGATGGGATTTTTCAGCAAATTTGCTGATTTCAGCGAATTCATGCCCCAAATGCTGAAATTTTATAGAAATTAAGTATTTTTATACTATAACCCAATGACTCAGACTTAGCTGGTGCAAACTCAAAGTTATCAAGGGCCAAACACAAATTTTGAACCCCCCAATCCCCCAAATTTGCTTGCAAAACCGAAAATTGAAAGTCCTATCTGGTCCTCCACCCTTTCACTCTCCACGCATGCGCAGTTGCCAGGAAGTGACTGAAATTAGCACAAACATTCTTTGTTTGGCCCTAAAGTCAGCAACAATGAACTGACATCTGTGCTTTAAAATCTCCTTTTTTGAGGATGCCAGACACAAATCAATGCAAGAATTGGTGGATCCAAGGCTGTTATTGGATGATGGAAGTGTTCAATGGTGGTTTTAGATGTTCAGGGCTGTAACTATAAAATTATTTCATGTTTCCCAATTTCGGGACATACGCCTAACGTCATCATTTTTGCTAATGATTATTCCACTGTTTGTTAACTATTCCTTCCCTATCCTTCCATGAACCCTTCCTGTTAAACTCTTAAGCTTTTTGGCTATTTTTTATAGAAATTTTTTATTAAATTTCTTGGGAGTTTAACATGTATTACAGAATATTATTCTGTTTTTCCCCATGGTTACGACCTCACCCTAGGGGTGTTAGGTCGTTTAGTCTTGCATCTTCTATCCGATGTATCATTTCTTCTTCGTATGAAGATCCAGCTTTGCAACTGGTAGCATTAAATTGTTTTCTAACTTTGGGCCTTTTTGTGTGCCTGATGTCTTGTTTACATTGACGTTGTTTACATTGACAACGTCCTCATATAGGTAGTTTTTTTGTCTCTTGCTTTTTGAAAAAAACGGGAGATATTAAGTTCGGGGTGTCCTTCTGTCCTTCCGTGGTTTTTTTTGTTTCCAGACTCTAACTTTCCTTACAGTGACTGGATTTCGATGAAATTTGGGTAGTAGATCACTTTCATCAATTGTGGGTCCAAGTTCGAATATGGGCATTTTCCGTGCATATTTAATTAGGTTGCTGAAATGTGATTGGTTGACGGTTTCCAGACTCTAACTTTCCTTGAAATCAACCAATTTCGATGAAATTTCATATATGGATTACTTTTATCAATACCAAGGTCAAATTCGAATGTGGGAAATTTTGTACCGAAAATCTGTCTGTCTGCCTGTCTCTCTGCCCCATGCATCAATGCACCTTGGACTAAAAGCCGTATTTATGAACCAATCTTCACGAAACTTCTTGGGTATCTTTGTTATCATTGTGAGACCAGAATATGTGTTTTGGGGTTTGGTCCAAAATTCAGGATGGCCGCCAGCAGCCATTTTGTTCCGAAATTGGGTGTAATCAGTTTTTTGTACAGAACTTCTATATGAAAGTTCGTATTTGAATAAATTTTTGTATGAATGTTTAGTAACATGCAATACATCACATATAATATGGGTTTTGTTCTCGTGCAAAAATTATGCAAATTAGGGAAACTGATCTATTCAGTGCTACTACTAATACACAGTAGTAAGTGCACACCTTCCATGTTTTTCGTTTCCAGACTCTAACTTTCCTTACAGTCAGTCGATTTCGATGAAATTTGGGTAGTAGATCACTTTCATCAATTGTGGGTCCAAGTATGAATATGGGCATTTTCCGCCCATATTTAATTAGGTTGCTGAAATTTGATTGGCTGACGATTTCCAGACTCTAACTTTCCTTAAAATCAACCGATTTCGATGAAATTTCATATATGGATTATTTTTATCAATACCTAGGTCAAGTTCGAATGTGGGAAATTTTGTACCGAAAATCTGTCCGTATACCTGTCCGTCTGCCCCGTGCGTCAACGCACCTTGCACTAAAAGCCGTATTTATGAAACGATCTTCACGAAACTTCTTGGGTATCTTTGTTATCATTGTGAGACCAGAATATGTGTTTTGGGGTTTGGTCCAAAATTCAAGATGGCCACCAGCAGCCATTTTGTTCTGAAATTGGGTGTAATCAGTTTTTTGTACAGAACTTCTAAATGAAAGTTCGGATTTGAATCAATTTTTGTATGAATGTTTAGTAACATGCAATATATCACATATAATACGGGTTTTGTTCTTGTGCAAAAATTATGCAAATTAGGGAAACTTTGATTTATTCAGTGCTACTACTAATACTCAGTAAGTGCACACCTTCCGTGTTTTTCATTTCCAGACTCTAACTTTCCTTACAGCCAGTCGATTTCGATGTAATTTGGGTAGTAGATCACTTTCATCAATTGTGGGTCCAAGTTCGAACATGGACATTTTCTGTGCATATTTAATTAGGTTGCTTAAATATGATTGGTTGATGGTTTCCAGACTCTAACTTTCCTTAGAGTCAACCGATTTCAATGAAATTTCATATATGGATTACTTTTCACATCAATTTAATGTAATATGTCTTATAAAGTCTTAATTTTTAGTGATTCTCACAGTTATACTCCACATCACTTTACTTGCTTTGACAGTGACCTCCGTAAAAATTAATCTGATAACCACAGTCTGAAGCACTGTCTGTTCTGTCTCTTCTAAATAACTTCCACTTGCATCTCAACTATATTCCACTGGATGCATTAATTCCCCTTGAAACTGCTGCCCAGCGGGAGACATGAATTCACTGAATTTGCTTGTTATATTCTATTACTGTAGAATTACTGTAGGATACATGGATTATTATTCCTGTAGTGTAGCTCAGAAAATTTGGATTTTGTCCACACTTAGGCTCTATCGAGATGCCTTTGGGCTCTTAATGTTCCCTTTGGGAACTTAGGCTTTTTTTCCCAAAAAAAATTTTCCCAAAAATATTTTGAATTTAATTTTGATTGCTATTATTCATGTATCTTAATTATATACATTTTGTTGTGGAGTTTGGAGGTCTGATATCGACTTTAGTCGATCCACTCCTGCGGACTCTTGTCATTCTTGTGTTCACTGGAATGACTAATGTTTGAGATGGGTGTCGCAGTGCGTTGTTGGCGGTGAGGTTCTGATGGCAGGCCTCTCACCGCGTTATAATTCATTTTGTCAGTTTCTATTTCAGAGGAACATGAACATGGTGATGATATTCTGACCCCCATCCAATTGTGCTACCACCATCGCGCTCTGTTGAGCATATAGAGCTAGCTGCAGTGCTCATGATTGCAAGAGTTAGGGCCTTTTGTTCAGGGTTTTAATCTCTTGCAAGCAGCTAGCTCAACCGGTGAAGCTGTACTCTGTCTGTGGATGCCATGATGCCGGGTAAGCATATATCCGCCTTCCACTCAGGACGCTCTGTTTAGTCTGCAGCCGGGGTCGGCTTCAGTCACGGCTTCCTCCGCTACGTTTCACAAGTTGAAATGAAGTTTTGTGGTTGGAAACTTGCATGAGACGGAGCATATGTCTGCCCACCTCTCGGGACGCTCCGTCTAGTCTGCACGTCACGGCTTCCTCCGCTACATTATTGAAGCACACATGACCGCATCCTAGCTACCTGACTTTGGATATCCAGCCTGCTGCATGAAGAAGGAACTACTTTTCGCCCGTGAAGTCGGATCATCTGGTAGCTAGGGAGACGAGGCCTCCATTATTGGGACGTTTGGAGAAGAGATCCATCTCTGACACACCGTCCCAGGAGCAGCAAGCGGCTAGGAAACAGAAGACCGCTGCTCCTCAGGCCTCGATGACGGACTTGCTGTCGCAGATTGCTCAGCTGATCGCAGCATCCCAGCAAGTACAGATGCAGCCTCCCTCAGACCAGAACCTGAGCTGTCGGATGGTGCTGGGTCGGTCCAGTCTTCTGTTCACACAGATGCAATGGACCGAGATTTGCAACTCTCGGATGATGAAAGGGATAAGGAAGAGGATTACCCTTCCCTTTCGGAACAGCACAGGGTTGCACAGGGTTGCGATGGATTTCATCCATCAATACTACTCTGAATTTGTTCAGACAAATCAGAATGCTGCGACGATAAGTGAGAAACCGCTGGCATCATTGGATGCAGACTTTATACGGACAAAGGAAGAAGTTCTTTCTTTTCCGGTTCAGCCTAGGTAGGTGTCGCAGGCCTTCGGCCATGTAGACGACGCCATATTCACCTCTCAAGTGCGAGGAAAGGGCGGTTTCTTAACTACATCTTCCATAAACATATCGTTTCATAGACTATGTTCATTTAAAAATGGTTGGAGAAGATATTCAGAGAGCTCCTCTGCATTTGAATGAACAGCCCGGGGATCTAGATGTATCCTTGCCTGCATCATTCGCTATTCGCTCAGACACAATTACAACAGCAATTTCATCAAGTAGAGCGAATTTGGAAGCAATGTCTTACGCAGATCACCTTACCAGAGCTATGGCACAACTTCTCAACGGAAAGGAATTTGAGGACGTTTGTACTTCTCTTAGAGTTCTTTCCAGGGCATTTTCTATACCACGTATAACTCCACCCTTACAGTGTCTAATCTGGAGATAATCAGACGTGATGCTGCCCTTGCATCATCATCACTTATAGATGACAAGGTGAAAAGCTCTCTCCGGGTCGCTCCGGTCTCCGGACATACTATTTTGGATGACAAGCTTTCGTCAGCCTATGATCAGGCTATTTAGAAAGCGTTAAGTGATCTGCTATTGAAGTCGGCGTTTCATCAACCCGTTTCAGCAGACAAGAGTAAAGGAGGACGTTCCATGTCTAAACGTCAAAAGGGAACTCCTCACGAGGGTACAAGAATCCCTCTTACAATTACTCAGGAGGTCGGGAAAGGGGCGTAGGTCTGATCAGGACTATCGGTCAGACACCCCTAGGCCGACGGGATGAGGTTCTTCGTGGGGAGGACATAGTTTCTCCTCCCGTAAGCCTCGCAGGTCGTACAGGTGATGTTCAAGACCTTTATTGCTTGCCAGTTGGCGGAAGGGTATCATCTTCGCGAGAAGCTGGACAACAGTCACGGAAGATCAGTGGGTGAGAAGTGTAGTCTCGGATGGCCTACGGCTATCATTCCAAGCGGCACCCCCATTAACAAGATGTCTGCGTTGGACAAATCTTCCATCGGATCTTTTCAAAAGAGAGTCTCTCCTAGCAGAGATACAGGCTCATTAAAGGAAGCAATAGAGGTCGCCGAGAATTAGGATTCGCAGGGTTTTTACAGTCACCTGTTCCTCGCACCGAAGCCAGACAACTCGTTCTGACCAGTAATAGACTTGAGCTAGATAAACAAGCTTATCGTGGCTCCAGAATTCTATATGGAGACCATTTTGTCGGTAAGAGTGAGCATTCGAGTGAACGACTATGCAGCAAGCGTAGATCTAAAGGATGCGTACTTTCATGTACTGGTACATCCAGCATTCAGAAAGTACCTGCTGTTCACCGTACAATTATTCTTCAGAATGATTTTCAGAGTCTGCTTCTTTTGTTCCGACGTCTCGGTTTCATCGTAAATGAGAAAAAGTCGGATATAGCTCCGTCCAAGTCGTTCACTCACTTGGGAATGAGCTTTGAGGCTCACAACAATCTGGTTCATTTGCTGTTACCCAGAGCAAAATTTGTCAGTTGTTATGCTCGCTTTTGTCTACACTCAGACGCATTAACAGCGAAGGAATCCATGCGACTGATGGGTCTGTGTGGATTGGCTGAGGATCTTATTCCAATGAGCCACCTGCGCACGTGTCCCCTCCAGATATTCTTTACTCAGAACTGGAGTGTGAAGACACATTCGCACGAAACCAGTATTGTTTTGACGGACCTAGTAAAACAAGGGTTCAGATTGGGGCAGATATTCAGTGGTTAACTCAGGGAGTTCTGCTGCAACTGTCGGATCCGGCTTTCATGATTATGACGGATGCAAGTCAGACGGGTTGGGATGGGACCCTCGGTTCCTAGAGAAGCACATAAACATCAAAGAGATGATGTCAGTATGGCTAGCGCTACAACATTGGATTCACATAATAGCGGACGTCCATGTTCAGTTTTGTCGGACAATTCGACAGTAGTAGCTTACATCAGGAACCAAGGCGAAACTCATTCAATGCCATTATGCGATTTAACGGAGAAGATTTTCCTACATGACATGAATCATCTTTCTGTGCGTCATATACCAGGTCGTCTGAATGTACTAGCAGACTCGCTCTCTCAGAAAGATCGCCTGTTGCCATTGGACCGGACTCTCAACAAGCGAATATTCAGGCAGATTTGCTACCAGTGGGATCGTTTCATGATAGATCTGTTTGCGACACACCGGAGCAATCAGTTACTGACGTTCATGTTGCCATGCCAAGATCATCGATTGTACGCAGTAGACGCTCTGTTGATCTCATGGGACGGAATGATAGGATAGGCGTATCCTCCAACTCCATTGATTTAGCACATTCTGTTTAGTTCAAACAGTCTCATTGCGAAATCCTGATAGTAGCACCTCTGTAGCCGTAGAAACCTTGGATCAATCTTCTCAGGTGTCTGTTATGGGACGTTCCCCAGAAGCTTCCTCCACGAGAGGACCTTCTTTATCAGGGGAAGTATTTGTTCTTCACATCCTTCACCCTTAGTGGCATTATGGAGTCGGTTAGACGTGAGGGAGCCTTGCGGTTCCTATACTATTTGATGAAGAACACAAGAATGATTCAAGTAATGCGGGTGAAGGGGGTTCGAAATGATTTTGAATCCCCCGCACTGCCAGTGTGTTAAGAGGCGATTACCGGGCAAGACATAGTTTTCTTCTTGTAAGGCTTGTATGCATTTAAGTACATACATGCATTTCATGACTTCTTGATTGGCGGCTGGGTCGTGTTCTATGGCGATCTCATGGGCGCATCCACTTTCTAGTTGGTTGGTTTCCTGTGGTTGTTCATCTATATGTCATATACGAGCATATGATTCATCGTCAATAAATTGCTAGCCTTTGGGTACCTGGGAGGCTGTCTAGTCAGTTAACTGGCATTCGGATGATAAGATGTGGGATTTCAGTGCTCACGTGCATAATAATCGCATTACTAGGCAGATCCATTTCTAGATCCAGGTTTCTATTAATGGCGGTACCCAATCGAATACATCTTGTCTTACACTCTCGTATATTCGCACGTTTCCAGGAACATAGATATCGGATAGAACACATCTGGGGGTGTTATTTACTGGAATTGATTGTACACCTGAATGGGGTCGCCTGAGGGTTACCATGGAAGTGTGTTTACTCTCCAGAGATCGTTCATTGTGATTCTTTTGGACATGTGTATGTTATATATTATATCACCGGTTTTCGACCTGCGTATGCCGACTCTGGTATACGTTACAAGTGGGCGATGTTAATTACCGGGATTGCCGCTATAGCCTTAGCTTCTGAAGTGGTGTTAAGCACCAATTTATTAATAATAATTAATACCTGGGTGTCTATTTTACGAATATTTATATTGTTATTTGGTACCGCTTTTACTGATCCCAGAGTGCTCCCCTCTTCTTTTTGATTCCTTCAAAAATGGGGGGGGGGGGGGGGGATTTTTTACCTCTCCCCTGGCTTGAAAAGTATGTAACTATGAGTGCAGCTGTTTTGTCTGTAGATTATATCCTGGATACAGCTTGTGTTTTATTGTATATGGCGTATGTTTGTGGGGTATAGCCTCTCATTCTCAAATACGCCATCCTAATTTCTGGGGCTTAGTCCGGACTAGCCTTAAAAATTGGGAACTTGTTACATCCAATTAGCATAGTCTTCATGCTAAGAATACGGAATTACTTGAATTTGGCTCCTTATTGATGATATTTCTTCTCTATTACTGTATAGAGAGACATACATGTAATTCCTTTTAAATTTAATTTCCTTTCATCTTGGATTACAGGCTTTGGAACTATGTTGGTCTACTAATTCTGAAGTCCTAGGACCTCCGCCTTTTTACGATTCAGGTAAGTCTGGGCCATTGGGTTATAGTATAAAAATATTATAAATTTAAAGTAATTTGTATATTTTTTATACTTACCAATGGCCCAGACAGCTGTGGCCCTCCCATGAGTGGGCACTCGTACCTCCCCGCTGAGTTATTATGTAGTACTCTTTTCTACAAAGAATGATGTTGGTGCTAATTTTGGTCACTTCCTGGTGACTGCACATGTGTGGAGAGTAAAAGTATGGAGGACCAGGTAGGACTTTTAATTTTCGGTTTTGCAAGCAAATTTTGGGGATTGGGGGGGGGGGGGTTCAAAATTTGTGTTTGGCCCTTGATAACTTTGAGTTTGCACCAGCTAAGTCTGGGACATTGGTAAGTATAAAAAATATACAAATTACTTTAAATTTATAATATTTCTTAAACAACAGGTTCACTCTGTGTTCTTAGATTTTTAAAAAAAAAACCCTGATTTTCACAAAGTTATTTTGAAAATAAGGGAATTTTCACAAATTTCAGCAAATTTTGTTGCTTGCTGTTCTCATCCCAGTTGTTTACTGATAATGTTATAAGATAGGCTTAGCTCACGGTGACGACAAGACGGTTTGGAAAAGTTGAAGAGCAAACAGACAAGTTAAACAAATCCGAATTACGAAAGCTCACTTTGCTTCAGAAGACTTTATCCCAAAGTGTCTGACAGTACTCTTTTGAACAGATCACCAGAAAATACAAGCAATAGGCCTAGTGATCGAAATTGGGGAGGGGGATGTCTTTAAAGTCATGTAGACGTATTTTTTTAACCACTCTGTGCTGGAAGGGGGGGGGGGGGGGGGAGGGGGAGGGTGGTGGTGGCATTTTTCACTCAGCAATAAAAAATTATTGTTTATTTATCCCTTAGGCTCATACAAACATGCACGCCATTTGTCAAAACGAGAAAAACTAAACTACACCACCCCACCTCCCGTAATTTTAAATCTCGTGGAGGGGGGGGGGGATGGGGAGGGTTGTCGATACAAATATTCAGGGGACGGGTTGACTCGGGGGTTGGGGGGGAGGGTAAAATCATTTGCCAGCCTTACAGCCTGGCTGCTGAAGGTCAGTTTGGGTCAAATAGCGGGGATGGTTCGGATCAAAACGATGGGGGTCGATTTGGCCAGGGGACGTACTGGGTGATTCCCATCATACTGAATAGCGAGTTGTGGCCACACTGTGTTTGTTATTATTGGGTGTAGCTGGTGATATGAACAAGGCCTCATAAAGGAATGAGAAGGTTTTAAATGATTTTGAAAATTTGTTGCGTTAAAAATTCAGTTGGAGATTGAGTGGTATTATCGGTATTTGGATTTTTTATGGTGATTTTACGAACAAATTTATCCGTGTTTTCCAAATTGAACGAAGTCACAGATATTAATTGATAAAATATTGGTGCTAAAACATTTTTTATTCAGCTATTTCAAAACGATTATATGCAGGGCTGTTCTTACATACACATCTTGCACAAGTCTTGTCCCCGCATTCAACAATAGCACCGAATAAATCATTTAAAAGACGATTATCTGATTTGGTAGCAACTTTGTTTTCACTGTCCGGGCTTCTTGTGAAAATTAAAACTAGTCATTTCGACAATTTTTTCTTTCATTGTCACCACTAATTTACCAGGCGAACCTGATTCGAAATGATATCGACGGATGTTCGAGTCCAGTTACAACACATTTCTTTTCCTAATGATATGTTTCGGAGATCAAAGTTAACAACCTCGTGAATAGCACACTACATTCTACTTTACAGAGGGACAGAAGTTATTGCATGTTTAACTAGGTTTTTGACTGTTCTGCACTAGATGGCGCATTAACTAACAAGCTTTATCTGCACTAGACGTGACAGAACTTACAGTTTTAACTGTTTTTGAAATTGTTTAAATGGCAAATGCAGAAGCAGTTTTACCCAGACTGTTTTCTGAAGAGGGTATAGTCATAACTTTGAGTCTGTCTATTAGTCTATATGTCTCTCTCAACCTGTCCATCTCAAGACTTTTAAACAATTTGTATCTCAGGATAATGTTTGAGGTTAAATATGTTTTAACGAGGTGAAGTTTTTGGGGTTCTTTTTACTTAATTTTTCTCCAAATTTAGTCATTGTCATATGTTTTCTACTATCCTGTTTGAACATTTGACCCTATTTTACTATTTTAATGAATTCTGGTTATAGTTTAGGTAAAGTTTTTTTTCTTCACATTTTAAGTTTTCATTCTTCGAAATTTATTAATTCTTTAGGAAAATAATTATGTTGAAAACAAATCAAGTTTGTGATTTGGGCTCACTGTTTCCTAATTTCAAAGCAAACAGCAACAAATAAAATTTGTTTTGTTTTATTATAGTTATACCCTTGTTTTTGGTTATGTTATAGAAAAAATATTTCAGATAATCTACTGACAATGAAAATAAATTTTGAAGAAGACTTTTGTCATTCAAAATTTCAGTGGAAAGTTTTATTTCAGGGTCAATTGAGAACACAATTGATAAACTTTTACAGTAGTCTGTGTGGAAAGCGCCGTCCAGATTCCTATAATTTGCTTTATGAAGGGATAGAACAGTGTTCTGTGATTCTTTGTATCTATTTTGCAGTTAACAGAATGTTGTGTATTCGTACTGGTCACAGCTTTTAAAGAGACTATTATTCAGGAATGTGCGGGAATGATTCGTCGGAATGAAACGGGTAGTAAGTATATTTCATTGTCATCTCACTTTTCGTCTTTTCTAAACATGATTCAGGCCTAAAAAAAAATTCAAAATCTGTTTCTCAGACCCTACCGCATGGTCTTTTTGGCTACCGCATGCTCTTGTTTTATAACCAATACTAACTTGAAAAAATAAAAATTAAATAGTTTATATCTGATATTTTACCCAAGTTAATAAATTTGTCCCTTGAATGCAACAAAAGCATTACAAAGCCTTCTCGCACTCAAGAGATGAAATACACCACCACCCATGCTATTCTGTTGATTATTAGGCCTAAAACATAAAAAAAATCAAGAACATGAACTTTTGATAGCACAGAAATAATTACAAAAACAAAAAATAAAATAAAAAAATCCCTCGTCTACATGCAATTTTACAAAAAATGACCTCAGAAACAGAAGATCTACTTTGTGGGGCCTCATTGGTCTTTTATGTGTATTCAGTACTGATTTAATGCCTAAAGGAAAAAAATAAAGTATTTCTAGGTTGTTATTTGTTTTATGGAATGACTACTTTCATGGAAAGATTTGTTCTGCCCATGAAAAACAGTTTTGTTACAGTTTGATTATGGAATGCCAACAGGGTTTTCATGTTGAAAACAAAAGGAGTATTTTTATACTTGAACCAATGGCCCAGACTTAGTTGGTGCAACCTCAATAATATCCAGAGCCAAACACAAATTTTGAACCCCCCCAACCCCCCAAAATTTGCATACAAATCCGAAATTTGAAAGCCCTATCTGGTCTTTCATACTTTTAGTACTGCTCATGCACGGTAACCAGGAAGAGACTGGAATTGGCGCAACACATCATTCTTTTGTTTGACCCTGGTCAGTAAACATCTCAACTGACATCTGTGCAAAAAAAATCTGTTTTGAAGATGCCAGACACAAATGAATGATGGTTTTCATGGAATCAACAGTGTAGCAGGATGTTGGAAGTGAACATCAGTGGTTTTGGAGAAACAGGGCTGTAATTTTATAATTTTTATAAAAAATTATTCATGTTTCCCAATTTTGGGATACGCACCTGAATATCGTCAATTTTACTATGACTCCACTGTTGTTTGTTAGTGTTACTTCCCTTTCCTCTCCTGAACCCTTCTGTTAGATTTCCAAGCTCTTTTAGCTTTTTATTGAGAATATTTTTATTAAAATTCTTGGGAGTTTAACGTGTTTTACGGAATGGGTATTCCGTTTACCCCCAGTGTTTACACCCTGTTCGTTTGGTGTTCAGGACGTTTTGTAATCTTGCATCTTCTACCATTGTTTTTTCTTCCTGGGAAGATCTATCTTTGCATCAGGTGGTTGTTGATCAGTTACTGACTACAGGCCTCTGTTGTGCCTGTTTGTTTGGTTAGTTTCCAGTTTTTTCTCTTGACGTTTTCTGTTTAACAACGTTTTGGACACGTATTATTTCAGTGTTTAGTATAACATAGTTATTGTATTTTTATACTATAACCCAATGACCCAGACTAGCTGGTGCTCACTCAAAGTTATCAAGGGCCAAATACAAATTTTGAACCCCCCAATCCCCCAAATTTGCTTGCAAAACCAAAAATAAAAAGTCCTATCTGGCCCTCCATACATTTACTCTCTGCGCATGCGCAGATGTCAGGAAGTGACCGGAATTGGCGCAAACATCATTCTTTGTTTGGCCCAAAAGTCAGCAACAATGAACTGACATCTGTGCTTTAAAGTCTCCTTTTTTGAAGATGCCAGACACAAATCAATGCAAGAATTGGTGGATCCAAGGCTGTTATTGGATGAGGGAAGTGTTCAATGGTGGTTTTAGATGTTCAGGGCTGTAACTTTATAATAATTATAAAATTATTTTATGCTTCCCAATTTCGGGACATACGCCTAACATCATCATTTTTGTTAATGATTATTCCACTGTTTGTTAAGTATTCCTTCCCTATCCTTCCATGAACCCTTCCTGTTAAACTCTTAAGCTTTTTGGCTATTTTTTATAGAAATTTTTTATTAAATTTCTTGGGAGTTTAACATGTATTACAGAATATTATTCTGTTTTTCCCCATCGTTACGTCCTCACCCTGGGGGTGTTAGGTCATTTATTCTTGCATCTTCTATCCGATGTATCGTTTTTTCTTCGTATGAAGATCTAGCTTTGCATCTGGTAGCATTAAATTGGTTTCTGACTTTGGGCCTTTTTGTGTGCCTGATGTCTTGTTTACATGGACGTTGTTTACATTGACAACGTCCTCATATATAGGTAGTTTTTTATATTCAATTACTGTAGGATACATGGATTATTATTCAGGTAGTGTAGCTCAAAAAATTTGGATTTTGTCCACACTTAGGCTGTATTGGGATGCCTTTGGGCTCTTAATGTTCCCTTTGGGAAGTTAGGTGTTTTTTAAAAAAAAATTTTCCAAAAAATATTTTGAATGTAATTTTGATTGCTATTATTCATGTATCTTAATTATATATTTTGTTGTGGAGTTTGGAGGACTGATATCGACTTTAGTCGATCCACTCCTGCGGACTCTTGTCATTCGTGTGTTCACTGGGATGACTAATGTTGGAGACGGGTGTTGCGGTACGTTGTTGGCGGTGAGGTTCTGAGGCCAGGCCTCTCACCACATTATAATTCATTTTGTCAGTTTCTCTTTCAGAGGAACATGAACATGGTGATGATATTCTGACACCCATCCAAGTGTGCTACCGTCGTCGCGCTCCGTTGAGCATATAGAGCTAGCTGCAGTGCTCATGATTGCAAGAGTTAGGGCCTTTTGTTAAGGGTTTTAATCTCTTGCAAGCAGCTAGCTTGACTGGTGAAGCGGTATTCCGTTCGTGGGTGCCGGGTAAGTCTGTTGCAGTTGAAGGAAGTGTAGATGTGGGTAGAGCGAGCACTTAAATATAATTAGCTCACCCAGCGACGGCGGAAATAGGGAGGAAGTCAGCAAGTTCTTGTACTCTGCGAGGTCTAATAGACCGCGAGCGTTAGAGGCCCCTCTCTAACCAAGCAACATTTGGGGCCAGATGTTGTTATGAGAAACTTGCACAAGCCGGAGCATATGTCTGCCCTCCACTCGGGACGCTCTGTTTAGTCTGCAGCCGGGGTCAGCTTCAGTCACGGCTTCCTCTGCTACGTTTCACAAGTCGAAATGAAGTTTTCTGGTAGGAAACTTGCATGAGACAGAGCATGCGTCCGCCCGCCGATCGAGACGCTCCGTGTAGTCTGCAGCCGGGGTCGGCTTCAATCACGGCTTCCTCCGCTACGTTATTAAAGCACACACGACCGCATCCTAACGACCCGACTTTGGATATCCAGCCTGCTGCACGAAGAAGGAACCACTCTTGGCCTGTGAAGTTGGACCATCCGGTAGCTAGGAAGACAAGGATCCTCAGGAAGTTCAGAGAAGAGATCCACCTCCGACACACCGCAGATTGCATAGCTGATCGCAGCATCCTAGCAAGTGCAGGTGCAGCCTCCCTCAGAACCTGAGCTCCCGGACCGTGCAGGGTCGGTCCAGTTGTCTGTTCACACAGATACAATGGACTGAGATTTGCAACTGATTCTCTCGGATCGTGAAAGGGATAAGGAAGAGGATTACCCTTCCCTTTCGGAACAGCACATGGTTGCGATGGATTTCATCCATCAATACTACCCTGAATTTGTTCCGACGAATCAGAATGCTGCGACAACAAGTGAGAAACCGCTGACGTCGTTGGACGCAGACTTTATACAGACAAAGGAAGAAGTTCTTTCTTTTCCGGTTCAGTCTAGGCAGGTGTTGCAGGCCTTCGGCCATGTAGACAACGCCGTATTCACCTCTCGAGTGCGAGGAAAAAAAGGTGGTTTCTTCACTACATCTTCCATAAACATACCGTTTCTTGGACCACGTTCATTAAAACAGTTGGAGAAGATGTTCAGAGAGCTCTTATGCATTTGGATGAGCAGGCTGGGGATCTAGATGTATCCTTACCAGCATCATTCACTATTTGCTAAGACACAATTAAAAAAGCAATTTCATCAAGTAGAGCGAATTTGGAAGCAATATCTTATGCAGATCACCTTACCAGAGCTATGGTGCAACGTCTCAACGGGAAGGAATATGATGACGTTTGTACCTCTCTGAGTTCTTTCCAGGACAATTTTGTATACCACGTATAACTCCGCCCTAACAGTGGCTAACCTGGAGTTAATCAGACGTGATGCTGCCCGTGCGTCGTCATCACTTATAGATGACAAGGTGAAAAGCTCTCTCCGGGTCGCTCCAGTTTCTGGACATACTATTTTTGACGACAAGCTTTCGTTAGTCTATGAACAGGCTACTAAGGAAGCATCAAGTGCTCTGCTATTGAAGTCGGCGTCTCAACAACCCGCTTCAGCAGACAAGAGTAAGGAGGACGTTCCGGATCTAAACATCAAAAGGGAACTGCTCATGAGGGAGCTAGAAACCCTCTTACAATTACTCTGGAGGTCGTTAATATAGCGACTCGGGATAGGGGCGTAAGTCTGACCGGGACTATCAGTCAGATGCCCCTAGGCCGACGGGAAATAATGAACTCAGTAATGTCATACTTCCGAACTCATTCGTCTGCGGTAACGTTGGCTTACTTGGACGACAATCTGCAGAGATACGGAAACAGAATTATTCTTCAGATCGATGTTCAGAGTCTGCTTCTATTACTCCGTCGTAAAAGGTTTCATAGTAAACAAGTAAAAGTCAGATCTAGCTCCATCCAAGTCGTTCACTCACTTGGAGATGCGCTTCGAGACTCACAACAATCTGGTTTGTCTGCTGTTACCCAGAGCGAAATTAGACAGTTGTTATTCCCGCTTTGTCTACACTCAGATGCATTAATAGCGAGGGAATTCATGTGACTGATGGGGTTGTGCGGAGCGGCAACGGATCTTATTCCGATGGGCCGTCTACGCACGCATTCTCTCCAGATAGGCTTTACTCAAAAGTAGAGTGTGAAAACACATTCGCTCGAAACCAGTATTGTTTTTACGGACCTAGTAAAACAAGGGTCCAGATTTGGGCAGATCTTCAGTGGTTAACTCAGGGAGTTCCGCTGCAACTGCCAGATCCAGCTTTCACGATTATGATGGATGCGAGTCAGACGGGTTGGGGCATGACCCTAGGTCCCGCAGACTCGAAGTGTCAGGGTCTTTGGGACCCTTGGTTCCTAGAGAACACATAAACATCAAGAGATGATTTCAATATGGCTAGCTCTTCAACATTGGATTCACATTATCGTGAACATCCATGTTTACATTTTGTCTGACAATTCGACAGTGGTAGCTTACATCAGGAACCAAGGCATCACTCTTTCAAATTCCATTATGCGAATTGACGGAGGGGATTCTCCTATACGTCATGTATCATCATGTTCATCTATTTATCCGTCATATACCGGGTCGTCTGAATGTACTAGCAGACTTGCTTTTTCAGAAAGGTTGCTTGTTGCCATCGGAGTGGACTCTCAACAAGCGAATATTCAGGCAGATTTGCTACCAGTGAGATCGTCCCATGATAGATCTGTTTGCCACACACCGGAACAATCAGTTACCGATGTTCGTGTTGCCTTGCCCAGATCATCAAGTGTACGCAGTAAACGCTCTGTTGATCTCATGGAAAGGAATGATAGGATATGTGTATCCTCCAACTCCATTGATTCAGCAGATTCAAACAGTCTCTTTGCGAAATCCTGCTAGTCGCACCTCTGTCGTCACAGAAACCTTGGATCAATCTTCTCAGGTTCTGTTATGGGACGTTCCCCGGAAGCTTCCTCCATGAGAGGACCTTCTTTATCAGGGGAAGTATTTGTTCTTCACGTCCTTCTCCGCCCTTAGTGGCATTATGGAGTTGGTTAGACATGAGGGAGCCTTGCGGTTCCTATATTATTTGATGACTAACACAAGAACGATTAAAGTAATGAGGGTGGGGGGTGGGGGGTGTTTCGATATGACTTTAAATCCCTCCCCTCCCCCACCCCCCTCCCTCTCCCCCACACACTGCTAATGTGTTAAGAGGTGATTACCGGGCAAGACATAGTTTTCTTCCCATAAGACTTGTATGAGTTCAAGTACATACAAGCATTTCATGACTTCTCGATTGGCGGCTGGGTCGTGTTCTATGGCGTCCTCATGGGCACATCCACTTTTTAGTTGGTTGGTTTCCTGTGGTTGTTCGTCTATATGTCATACACACACATAATTCATCAATAAATTGCTAATCCTTGGGTACCTGGGAGGCTGTCTAGTCAGTTAACTGGTATTCATATGATTACATGCAGGATTTCTATGTTCACGCGCATAATAAATGAATTATTAGGCAGAGGGAGTATTTTATGTAATGGACTTTAGAAGCAATAAATTTTTTAGGGGGTGGTCTGTGTCGAATCTGTTAATCATAACTCGTTCCATTTCTAGATCCAAGTTTCTATTAATGTCGGTACCCAATCGAATACACCTTGTCTTACACTCTTGTATATTCGCACGTTTCATAGATTTCAGATAGAACACGTTGGGGAGTGTTATTACTGGAATATATTGTACACCTGAATGGGGTCACCTGTGGGATACCTCGGAAGTGTCTTACACTCTCGTATATTCGCACGTTTCATAGATATCAGATAGTACACGTCGGGGAGTGTTATTACTGGAATATATTGTACACCTGAATGGGGTCACCTGTGGGATACCTCGGAAGTGAGATCGTCCATTGTGATTCTATTGAACATGTGTATGTTGAATATTATATCACCGGTTTTTGACCTATCTGCATATGCCGACTCTGGTATATGTTACAAGCGGTCGATATTCAGCATATTTGCAAAAATTTTAAAAAATCTTTTCTCCAGAACCAGTCATCAGAATCTTTTGATATTCGGTATACAGCATTCATAGGGGGTGGGGGGGGGGGGGTGGGTGGGGGGGGGGGGGGGGGTGGTCAGATACAAGTTTGTTAAAATAAAGCCCATTCGATCATATTTGGGCTCAATACAGGAGCCCAAATTTTTAACATAGGGTAATATGGGGAATATTCTTTAAAAATCTTCTTCTACAGAACCACCAGTCAGAATCTTTTAATGTTTGGTATACGTCATTGTTATGAGGGTCAGATTCAAGATTGTTCAAACCAAGTCCCTAGATTAATATTTGGGCTTTCGTAGGAAGCCCAAATTTTAACTTTGTTCAATATGGGAGATAATTTTAAAAAATCTTCTTCTTCAGATCCACCATTCAGTATGCTTTCATATTTGGTATGCAACATCTCTAGTGGGGTCAGATTCAAGTTTGTTCAAATCAGATCCCTAGGTATATATTTGGGCTCGCTATGGTAGCCGAAATTTTTACTTAGTGAGATATGAAGAAATTTCTTCAAAAATCTTCTTCTTCAGATCCACTAGTCAGAATGCTTTCATATTTGGTATACAACATCTCTGGGGGGGGGGGGGGGGGGGGGGGGGGGGGGTCAGATTCAAGTTTGTTCAAATCATATCCATAGGTTAATTTTTGGGCTTGCTATGGTAGCCCAAATTTTAACTTAGTGCAATATGAAGAAATTTCTTTATTTCTCTTCTTCAAATCCAACAGTCAGAATGCCTTCATATTTGGTACACAACAACAACATCTCTAGGGAAGTCAGGTTCAACTGTGTTCAAATCGAGAGCCTGGGTTAATATTTGGGCTCCCTATGGGAGCTGGAATTGGCCATGTTGCTGAAGAATTAAATATTTTGTATTCAGTACCCTCTAGAGGTGTGTAACTAAGATTAATCTACATAGGTTGTATCAAGGGGCTTCATAGGGGAGCTCTACATTTTACATTATGATCAACTGAAGAAGAGGCATGATACCCGGATTATTTTTGTCACTCCTGTGGGGCTCGAAAGATTGACAGTATATCCTATGGAAATGGATTGCTTAATGTAGACTCATTCTTGGACTCTGTTTATATTGTGTTCTGTTCAAGATGAGCGCTTCAAGCCCCGTGGGGGCCTCTTGTTTATCTACCTTTTTGACTATTAAAAAGCAGCCTGTTATTATTAAAGGCTCATATGCTCATCATGATCATTTGGTTATTGGATCAGATCTTTCTTTATCCAAGCTATTTAGATACTTTTCAATCAATAGACCTTGAACCTTAAGATTAATTCCCAAATGGAATTTAGCTTGGGTTCTTCAGAAAGTTTCAGAAACCTTCTTTAGCCGTAGATGAAGTTGAATTTAAATATCTTACTTATAAACGGCTTTTCTCTTAGCCTTTGCTTCTGCTAGAAGAGTTAGTGAACTTCATGCTTTATCAGTAGAAGATTCTCATTTTTCTGTAGTGTGGGTAATACAATTACTCTTACTTACCAAGGTGGGATTATTGGCTAAGAACTATATTCTGGATAGGTGGCCTGAGCGTATTGTTATTAGGCTTTATTGTCTTCGGACAACCTTAGACCGGCGTTGTGTCCAGTAAGAGCGCTTCGTAATTATAAATGTCGCTCTGCCTTTTTAGAGAAGGCAGAAAGAGATTTTTTCTTTCTCTTATTCCTAACAGAAGGATATTCAGTACATTTGGTTGCTAGGTGGATTCAATTGGCAATATGTATTGCCTATGAGAATCTTTCTTCAGATCAGCATTCTGTTAATAAGATCTCAGCTCACGAAATAAGAGCATTGTCTTCTTCTTGGGCTTATTCGAATAGTATTGCAATTACCGATTTAATGTAAGCAGCTTACTGGACACAACCTTCTTCTTTTACTAAGTTTAATCTTAGAAACTTAGAGTCTATCTCCGGTGACCTTAGATGCTTGGGTCCTCTTTCTGTCACACAGAATGTCGTCCGTTAATGTAACTTCTTTTATATGTCTTAAACAGCCCGCTCGAGCACTGACACCAGTCAGCTGCCCTCGTTCTGAGGTTTCTTCCTTCAGAACAAGGGGAAGGGGGGGGGGGGATGGTTTTCCCTTAGTATCATCTGGGGTTATCATGAAAAGCAAGGGAATGCCTCTCCCAAGGACAGTAGCCGGGGGTCAGTGCTCAGTGGTTTTAATGTGTAGCTCGGTGTGAAGCAACAATTTTGTCTTATTATGTATTGTGCTTTTAAAGTGTAGCTTGATGTGAAGCTTTTTGTATATGTTACACGTCATACGAGCGTTTATATACAATCCTCTTTATTTCAATATAAAGCATCTCATTCTCTGGACTAGCTTTATAGTTGGTTTCCTTCACCGAATTAGCATATGGGTTTTGCTGGTATTAAATGGAGAATTATTATGTATTACTGCTTTAATTGTTGGTGTTATGTCTTTCTCTGTTTATTTTAGAGAAAGGCATATGTAATTCCTCATTTATCTCCTATTCTCTTATAGGAGTCCTCCTTTCAGTCGGAGTAATAGAGTTGTAATGTTTCCTTTAAAGTCCTAGGCCCTCCAGCCTTTTTACTATTCAGCTAAGTCTGGGCCATTGGTTCTAGTATAAAAATATGAAAAATTTAAAGTAATTTGTATACTTTTTATACTTACCAATGGCCCAGACGGGGATGGCCCAAAACCTCCCCACTGATTTATAACATTTAGCAGGCACAACTAGGAAGAATGATGCTTGGCGCCAGTTCCGGTCTCTTCCTGGTTACTGTGCATGCACAGTACTAAAAGTATGGAGGACCAGATAGGAATTTCAAATTTCAGATTTGTATGTAAATTTTGGGGGTTGTGGGGTTCAAAATTTGTGTTTGGCCCTGGATATTATTGAGGTTGCACCAGCTAATTCTGGGCCATTATTGGTAAGTATAAAAAATATACAAATTACTTTAAATTTTTCATATTCATTTGACAGGAATTTGATAATTTTCAAGTATTCTAGAGATAAACTGAGCATTTATTCTTTTATTTCTTGTTTGACAAAGCTCAAGTAACTCTGTCAACAAGATATAATAGAACAGATTCTTACCTTGGATGTACTGAGGCGAGATGGGTCTATAAATGAGTGGTATTCATTGGTTATAAAAGTATTATTTCAAAAAATCATAAGGTTTTTTTTTTTCAAGTTGAAGATGTTTGCTCAACAGGCTACATGAATTAACAAGTCAAATTTGTACTGAAGGTATGCTGAATGGTCTTGTGTTTGGTATTTACAATTTATTTACATTTAACATGGTTATTCAAGTAGAAATATCCAATTAAGTGAGCTCATCTGTGTTGAAGTAATAACGGTGATTGATTGTTGTTATTATACAACTTATTAAGTCATTCTACGAAGTTGAATTGATTTATAGCGACTGTTGGCCTTTTTTAACTCACCCGACTGAAAGCCAGGGGGAACTTAAGTGATCACTTTTTGTCCGTCATCCGTCATTTTTCCTGCATTTGTCAATCGTGAACTTTGCATTTTCGACTTCTCATAAACCACAGGACCAAATTGAACCAAGTTTGTTGAAATAAAGATGCCGTGCCCACAAGGGGCATTACTCTGATGGCACCCATAAATTGTTTTCCAAAATTAAAAAATCTTCTTCTCCAGAACCATCAATTAGAGTCTTTTGATATTTGGTGTATAACATCTCTAGGGGGGTCAGATTCAAGTTTGTTCAGATCAAGTCCCTGGGTTAATATTTGGGCTCCCTTTGGGGCCCAAATTTTAACTTAGTGCAATATGAGAAAATATCTATTAAAAATCTTCTTCTTCAGATCCACCAGTCAGAATGCTTTCATATTTAGTATACAACATCTCTAAGAAGGTCAAATTCAAGTTTGTTCAAATTGGGTCCCTAGGTTAATATTTGGGCTCTCTGTTGGAGCCCAAAGTTTAACTTAGTGCAATATGAGGAAATTTCTTTAAACATCATCTTCTTCAGATCCACCAGTCAGAATCCTTTAATATTTGGTATACAACATCTCTAGGGGGGGGGGGAGGGGGTGGGGGGGGGGGGTCATATTCAGATTTGTTCAAATCAGGTCCCTGGGTTAATACTAGTGTTGGGAATCGGTATGAAAGACCATATCGATGATCGGTTACACCAACCGACTGATGATCGATTAATAATGGCTTCCATAATGTGTATCGCAAAACTTGATCCATGTGCTTTTATTATTCGAAATTATTTTAAAATATTGCCGGTATTATGTATTCAGATTATTCTGCTATTAGTTTCAAGTATTGTTATTGTGTAAGGTAGGGTAAGCATACAAGTTGCTTAAAAATTAATAAATTTAATTGTCTCTCTCTCTCTCCCCCCACCCCCATTCCCATGCCTCTCTAATTTTGTTTCTTTATTTTAATTCAAAATAAAATAAAAAGGCATTATTAAATACATTAGACTCCTTTTATTGCTAAAAAAAAATCTTCCGGAATTTCAGCTCAACTCACAATCCCCCCGGGCCAAAAGCTCCAGGGCAGAATGGTTAGGCCAAAAAGTGCCAGACCGAAAAACAAGCGTTTTTTGACTGTTGATAGTCACCATTGAAAGTATAAACTCGGCAACAGTGTTTGCATATTGCTTTTGACATGTCCAGATTTTGCTTTGTTGGCGGCCCATTTTCTTTTTTATGAAAGCCAAAGTGGGTCCATACGACAGATCTCCTTTTGTTTCCTGGATAATCGAATAATTTATCCGAAATTTTCTCGGTGCCATCAAAGAGAATTTCTAATTTTAATGTAATTGAGCCTGAGTTTTTATTTTCAACCTTTTTCCAGAACAATGCACAATTTAATTTTTAGCTCGCCTGACTGAAAGTCAGGGTGAGCTATTGTGATCACTCACCATCCGACGTCTGTCGTCTGGGATCCGTTGTCCATGAACATGGTGTTTGCAACTTCTCCTCCAAAACCGCTGAACCAATTTAAGTGAAATTTGAGATACTTGTTTGCCCTCCCCTTGGTAGGCCCAACCCCAAAAAGTGTGCCTAAATCTTGAAAAATCGTCTTCTCCTTAATCAGCAGTAGCAGAGCCTTGATATTTGGTGTGCAGCATCCTTTTGAGGTGTAGACTCAGATTTTGTTCAAGAAAAGTTTGTGGGGCTATATTTGCCGTCGGTATGGGAGGGGCAAGAATTTTCACCCTGCACAAAATTTCTATTTTCCAAACCGAGAGGCTGATTTGAACCAAATTTGATATGAGGGCTTATTGGGTCATAAGTACTTAATTTATGCCAAAAACTCCTTTTATTGCTAAAAAAAAATCTTCCGGAATTTCAGCTCAACTCACAATCCCCCGGGCCAAAAGCTCCAGGGCAAAATGGTTAGGCCAAAAAGTGCCAGACCGAAAAACAAGTGTTTTTTGACTGTTGATAGTCACCATTGAAAGTATAAACTCGGCAACAGTGTTTGCATATTGCTTTTGACATGTCCAGATTTTGCTTTGTTGGCGGCCCATTTTCTTTTTTATGAAAGCCAAAGTGGGTCCATACAACAGATCTCCTTTTGTTTCCTGGATAATCGAATAATTTATCCGAAATTTTCTCGGTGCCATCAAAGAGAATTTCTATTTTTAATGTAATTGAGCCTAAGTTTTTATTTTCAACCTTTTTCCAGAACAATGCACAATTTAATTTTTAGCTCGCCTGACTGAAAGTCAGGGTGAGCTATTGTGATCACTCACTGTCCGACGTCTGTTGTCTGGGATCCGTTGTCCATGAACATGGTGTTTGCAACTTCTCCTCCAAAACCGCTGAACCAATTTAAGTGAAATTTGAGATGATTGTTTGCCTGCCCCTTGGTAGGGCCAACCCCAAAAAGTGTGCCTAAATCTTGAAAAATCGTCTTCTCCTTAATCAGTAGTAGCAGAGACTTGATATTTGGTGTGCAGCTTCCTTTTGAGGTGTAGACTCAGATTTTGTTCAAGACAAGTTTGTGGGGCTATATTTGCTGTCGGTATGGGAGGGGCAAGAATTTTCACCCTGCACAAAATTTCTATTTTCCAAACCGAGAGGCTGATTTGAACCAAATTTGATATGAGGGCTTATTGGATCATAAGTACTTAATTTATGCCAAAAACTTTTTTCATGTCGCCCCCATGGGAACTGCAAGAGCAAAAAATAGAAAAAAATTTAAAACGTCCATATCTCCAAAACTGCATGGCACTGAGATTTCTTATTTCATGTGAAGCTTCCTTAGGACCAACAGAATGGAATGGTCAAAAAAAAATTGCTATCGGTTTTATCATAGGGTACTTTTTTGGGACTTCGAAAAAATGCTGAGTCAGCAATTTTTAACACTTTGGGTAATGGGGAAAACATTTAAGACTCTTCTTCTCCCAAACCACAGCTCCAGAAGCTTTCAAATTTCACATATAACATCTTTGGAAGATTGTTTCACATGTTTATTGAAATCAAATCCCTGGGTCCATATTTGGGCTCTCTTTGGGAGCCCATATGTTTAAATTGGTGCAGTATGAGGAATATTCTTTAAAAATCTTCTTTTCTGATCCACCAATCAGAATCTTTTGCTATTTGGTATGCAGCATCCTTAGGGGGTGAGATTCAAGTTTGTTCAAGCCAAGTCCCTAGGTTCATATTTGGGCTCACTGTGGGAGCCCGAATTATAACTTAGTTCAAAATGAGGAATTTTCTTTAAAAATCTTCTTCTTCAGATCCAGCAGTCGGAATGTTTTGATATTTGGTATTCGGCATCCTTAGGGCGGTGAGATTCAAGTTAGTTCAAGCCAAGTCCCTGGGTTCATATTTGGGCTCCCTGTGGGAACCCAAATTATAACTTAGTTCAATATGAGGAATATTCTTAAAAATATTTTTCTTCAGATCCAGTTGTCAGAATCTTTTGATATTTAGTATACAGCATCCTTAGGGTGGTGAGTTTCAAGTTTGTTCAAGCCAGGTCCCTGGGTTCATATTTGGGCTCCCTGTTGGAGGTCGAATTATAACTTGGTTCAATCTTCTTCACATCCACCAGTCAGAATCTTTTGATATTTGGTATACAGTATCCTTAGGGCAGTGAAATATAAGGTTGTTAAAGCCAAATCCCTGGGTTCATATTTGGGCTTCCTGTGGGAGCCCGAATTTTGTACCAAAATTTCTATTTCCTGGACTGAGAGGCTGTTTTGAATCAAATTTGATATGAGGACTTATTGGGTCATAAGTACCTAATTTATGTCAAAAATATTTTTCACGTCGCCCATGGGAACCGCAGGAGGGAGTGAGATTCAAGTTTGTTCAAGCCAAGTCCCTGGGTTCATATTTGGGCTCTCTGTGGGAGCCCGAATTATAATTTAGTTCAATATGAGGAATATTCTTTAAAAATATTTTTCTTCAGATCCAGATGTCAGAATCTTGTGAGATTTGGTATACAGCATCTTAGGAAGGTGAGATTCAAATTTGTTCAAGCCAAGTCCCTGGGTTCATATTTGGGCTCCCCATGGAAGCCTGAATTATAACTTAGTTCAATATGAGGAATATTCTTTAAAAATATTTTTCTTCAGATCCAGTTGTCAGAATCTTTTGATATTTGGTATACATCATCCTTAGGGAGGTGAGTTTCAAGTTTGTTCAAGCCAGGTCCCTGGGTTCATATTTGGGCTCCCTGTGGGAGCTCGAATTATAACTTAGTTCAATATGAGGAATATTCTTTAAAAATATTTTTCTTCAGATCCAGTAGTCAGAATCTTCTGATATTTGGTATGCAGCATCCTTAGGGAGGTGAGATTCAAGTTTGTTCAAGCCAAGTCCCTGGGTTCATATTTGGGCTCCCTGTGGAAGCCTGAATTATAACTTAGTTCAATATGAGGAATATTCTTTAAAATATTTTTCTTCAGATCCAGTTGTCAGAATCTTTTGATATTTAGTATACAGCATCCTTAGGGTGGAGAGTTTCAAGTTTGTTCAAGCCAGGTCCCTGGGTTCATATTTGTGCTCCCTGTTGGAGGTCGAATTATAACTTAGTTCAATATGAGGAATATTCTTTAAAAATGTTTTTTTTTCAGATCCACCGGTCAGAATCTTTTGATATTTGGTATAAGCTTTTCTTAAGAGGGGCAGATGCAACTTGTTCAAATCAGTTCCCTGGGTTGATATTTAGGCTACCATATTAGGTGAGCACCCTCAGGCCCTCTGGGGCCTCTTGTTAATTTATCTTTTAATGTCAATGCCTGTATCAAGCCTACCTATTTAAACTTTTATAAATATCATCTTCAATAAAAACGATGTCTAAAATTGTGGAACCAACGTGGGAAATTCTAAGCGGTTGTGGCTGAAATTTAAAGTGACATTATTGTCATCAACATCATAAAACATGAATTTTGTCTGCTTTTCAAGAAATTTTAGTATGTTGTAGAGCGAAACAAAATAAATAGCACATTGCTATTTTTTCGATATATTGCCATTTTTGACCTTTTTACACAACTTCAAATTTAAGTGTCAATTTGCACATTTCTTATTGAAAATGCTGATTTTCTGAAACGCATGGCTCAGTATAAATATTGTACACAGATATGACATTTCACATACTTTCACCTTGATGAAAGCTCTATTAAATGCAAATGTTGGAATTTCAAATTTCAACCTTGAACCAAAACAGCATAAATTTTACGTCTTTTTCGTCAATGTTTAATACCTGGCAGGTTATTGAATGCTCACTCCTGAAATGTGGGAAATTTACCGCCAAATAAATACCATATCTAGAAATGTTATCACTTTTCATCCCACATAACATTGGCCTGGGTCAGCGCCAGAAAAAGTAAATTTAATCCAGTTTACATGAAACAACATAAAAGATAGCTGTTTTTTTAGCTCACCTGAGCAAAGCTCAAGGGGAGCTTTACATTATCGACTTCTCCTCCTAAACCCCTGTGCCAAATTGAACTAAATTTGATGTGCATGGTCCCTATCATATATCCATTCAATTTTGTTCAAATAAAGTTGCCACTCAATAGGGAGGGGGTGGGGGAAAATGCTCCAAAATTCTAGAAAAATCTTCTCATGAACCAGTGGGTACAATGACTTGATATCTGGTGTATATATTCCTTCTGAGGTGTAGTATCAAGTTTGTTCAAACGAGGTTCGTGGAGCAATATTTGCCTTCATAATGGGAGGGGCAAGATTTTTGGCCCCACCCAAAATTTCTTTTTTCTGAACCGATGGTCCGATTTGAACGAAATTTGGTATGTGGTATTATTGAGTCCAAAGTATTTAAGTATTTGATTCATGCTAAAAAAAATTTCCCATATTCCCCTTGGGAACCCCAGGAGCTAAAAATAGAAAATATTTTCAAACACCCATATTTCCCAAACCACGTGGAACAGAGAACTCTTATTTGGTATGAAGCATCCTTAGGACCAGTAGAATTGATTGATAAAAAAAATTGTCTTCGGTTGTGTCAGGGTGCTCTGTCGAGGGCATCGAAAAAAATGCTGAGTCAGCATATTTGCAAATATTCAAAACATTTTCTTCTCCAGAACCACAGATCAGAATCTTCTTATATTTGGCATACAGCATCCATGGGGGGGGGGGGGGGGGGGGGGGGTGGCTTAGATACAAGTGTGTTCAATTTGGGCTAAATACAGGAACCCAAATCTTAACTTAGGGGGAAATATGAGAAATAAGCTTTAATAATCTTCTTCTTCAGAACCACTGGTCAGAATGCTTTAATATTGGGTAAACATGATTGTTACGAGGGTCAGATTCATGTTTGTTCAAATCAAGTCTCTCAGTTAATATTTGGGCTTTCTATGGGGGCACGAACTTTAACTTAGCAATATGAGGAAATTTCTTTAATAATCTTCTTCTTCAGAACCACTGGTCAAAATCCTTTCATATTTGGTATACAACATCTGTAGGGGGGGGGCGGGGGGGGAGGGGAGGGGGGGGGGTCAGATTCATGGTTGTTTAAATTCAGTCCCTGGGTTAATATTTGGGCTCCCTATGCTGCCCAAATTTTATTCTTAGTGCATTATGAGGAAATTTCTTTAATAATCTTCTTCTTCAGATCCACCAGTCAGAATCCTTTCATATTTGGTATACAACATCTCTGGGGAGTGGGGGTGGGGGGCAGGTTTATGTCTGTTCAAATCGAGTCCCTGGGTTTATTTGGGCTCCCTATGAGAGTCCAATTTTTAACTTAGTTCAATATGAGAAAATTTCTTCAAAAATCTTCTTCAGATCCACCAGTCAGAATCTAAATTCTATGTAAGCTGTTCATTCTTCACTTAGGTATAAGTGAACCTTGTAAAGGAACAGTGACTACAGACCTTCTGGTTTGTCATGTCAGGTCATCAACACCTCATTATCACAGCTCTGACCAAGTTGCTACTGATGCCATCAAACTCATTGAAACATCTGGCCATCACCAGCAGAGGTAATCCAAAGCAGATTATGTCTCACAAATTATTTTCATACTCAGTAGATGTTGATAGCATTGCTTTTTATCATTTCAAGAAAAAATAAACAAACATCACTGAATTCATTTAATATAGGTAAAACAATATTACTATCAACATTAAATCTCAAGTCTGCATTCCACATCTGGTCTTCATCAAGTGGCCAAGTGTCAGATGACAGGTTATTTCTTCCCACCATCAAGGAGCTATGTGTTATATTAGCTAATTATAGATAATTATCAAGTCCCATATATTTGTGTGTGGAATTTGTCATGGAACAGAAATTAACTTATTCTCAATTTTCACAATTCTTGTCTTATTTCATAATCATTTCATAAACATTGAGCTACAGTTTCATTGACACTTTCATTGAGGTTTCTATGGGGAGCCAAATTTTAACTCAGAGCAATGTGAGGACATTTCTTTAAAAAACCTTCTTCTTCAGATCCTCCAGTCAGAGTTCTTTCATATTTGGTATATTACATCTCAAGGGGGATCAGATTCAAGTTTGTTCAATTCGAGTCTGTGGCTTAATATTTGGGCTCTCTTTGGGGGGAGGGGAGCAGGTTAGGTTCAAGTTGGTCAAATCCATTCCTTTGTGTTTTTCCATAAAATTTGCCTTTCATCACTTCATTCCTTTGTAGTGTTGATGAACCATGTCTAACTGAATGTGATCCCAAATATTTCTTTGAACCACTTTGTCAGGTGAACGATTAAGGCCCCTTTGGGCCTCTTGTTTAAAAAAAAATTTCAACATATTTACATCACTTCATGTTTTTACATCCTCTCCCATTTTATCACACCCCTAGCTCAACAACAGCAAAATATGCAGCTCTAATAATTATACTCACAGCTTAAGGGATAGTTGAAATGGTGTCTCGTCAGTTTTATGATCATTGACACAACAAACTGAAAGATTTGATGTCAAATATCTTGGCGGTTCAAAAAATGTAGAAGGTAAATTTCACTTTTGGATTTTTTAACTGCGACCATTTATCATTCATGGTCCCAAATACAGAGTTGAAAATTTTTTAAAATACAACATCAGATACCGGAGATATGGCGAAAGCAACATCAAGGTTACAGCCTCGCATATTTTGTCACACCACTACCTCATCAACTACAACAAATACAGTTCTAATACTTATACAAATAGATTAAGGAATGGTTGAAGTGATGTCTTGTCACACTTGTATGATCATTGACACAACAAACAGTGCAAGGATGTCAAATGTGATGAAGGTACAAAAAACGTCAAAATTTAATTTCACTTTCAGAAGGTTTAACCATGTGACCTTTTAGCAATCATGGTCCCAAATTCTATGTTTGGAAATTTGTTTTAAAAAGCTGACTTTAAATATCGATGATATTGTGTAAACAATGTTGGGGGATACCCCTCCCATTTTGTAAACACATAAATTGCAACCTATAGTGTTTAATATTTCACAAACACCTACATGAAGAGTTGAGGTGATGTCTTGTGCCATTTTTCGTAAGTAAATAAATAAATACAATATCAGGTGCCAGAGATATGACGTAAACAATGTTGGAGGTACACCTTCCCAATTTGTGAACACACCATCCCACAAACTGAAACAGAGGCCGCTATAATATTTCACATACTCCTAAATGAATAGTTCATGTGATCTCTTGTGCCATTTTTCATCTCATTGTCACACAATGTTTAAAGCTCTGACCTCAATTTCCACCAAGAGTCAGAAAACATCTAAATTAAATTTAACTGAATGCATATGAAATCAGGGGTGAATGTTTGTTTACTGATCGTGGTCCTAAATACAAAGTTCAAATTACTATCACATATTGAAGATATGACGTAAACAATATCTGGGCTATACCCTCCCATTTTTAGCTCATCTTGACAAATTCAAGCTGAGCTAATCTCATCGCTCTCCGCCTGGTGTCCGTCAACACCATGTTTTGGTCTTCTCCAAAGCCACTGGGCCAATTCAAGTGAAAGTTTGTGTGTGTGATGGTCCCGAAGGGGCACTGCATTTTTGTTTGACTCAACATGCCCAGCCCCATAGGGAGGGAGTGGGGAAAAATGCTCCAAAATATTTTTGAAATCTTCTCATGAACCAGTGTGTACAATGACTTGATATTTGTTCTGTGGCTTCCTTTTGAGGTGTAGACTCAAGTTTGTTCAAACGAAGTTCGTGAAGCAATATTTGGCTTTGTAATGGGAGGGGTAAGATTTTTGGCCCCGCCCAAAATTTCTATATTTTTATACTATAACCCAATGGCCCAGAATAGCTGATGCTAACTCAAAGTTATCAAGGGCCAGACACAAATTTTTAACCCCCCCAATCCACAAAATTTGCATGCAAAACCGAAAATTAAAAGTCCTATCTGGCCCTCCATACATTTACTCTCTGCGCATGCACAGCCGTCAGGAAGTGACCGGAATTGGTGCAAACATCTTTCTTTGTTTGGCCCTAAAGTCAGCAACAATGAACTGACATCTGTGCTTTAAAATCTCCTTTTTAGCTCACCAACTTTAGTTGTGTGAGCTTATGGCATGGCTCGATCGGTCGGCGTCAGCGTCGGCGTCAGCGTACGTGTCCAATAATGTTAAAGTTTCTGTTTAGGTCACTTACTCGCCCTATTTCCATATCATGGCCTTTATAATGCTGCTATATGATGATTTAACCCCTCATACTCTGCATTTTAAACATTTATCTTCGATGTTTTTAGTTGCGTTTAGTTTTCTGTTCAGCTCAGAATTTCATGTTCAACTTAGTGTTTAGGTCATTTGCTGTGTTCCTTCTCTTCCTACAGCACTTATAGTCTTCATACATATTCCTCATTATCATGGTTTCATGATTTAACCCTTCTTCAGTGAATTTCTTCAAATTTTTCATCAAATTTTGACCGTTAAGTTTTCTGTTCAGCTCACACTTACATATTTTCAAAGTGTTAAAGTTTTTTTTTAGTTCAGCTGTCGACACCCTTTTCATCCCATGGCCATTATATTGCTTCTATATGGTGCTTATTATCATTATATTATTTAACCCTCGCCCAGTGCATTCTAAACCTTTTTCTTACCATTTTTAGCTACGTTTACTTTTCTGTTTAGCTCAGATTTTAGGTTTAACTTTGTGTTCAGGTCAGCTGCTGTGTTCCTTCTCTTCTCATGGTGCTTCATTATCATTCTAGCATCATTTAACCCTGGTCCACTGAAGTTCACACTTACACACTTTCTGTGTGTTAAAGTTTTTGTTTTGGTCAGTTGCCGACACCATTTTCATCCCATGGCCTTTATATTTCTTCTATGTGGTGCTTATTATCATTCTATCATTATTTCATCCTCACCCAGTGTGTTTTAAACCTTTTTAGCTCACCTGACTTTCAGTCAGGAGAGCAAAAGTGATCACTCACCGTCCGGCATCCGGTGTCCGGCATCCGTGAACATGGTGTTTGCATCTTCTCCTCCCAAACAACAGAACCAATTTAATTGATATTTGAGATAATAGTTTGTTATGACATCGCAATTTGATTTTGTTCAAATCAAGTTGCCTCGCCCCTCAGTAGAGCCACGCCCAAAAAGTGTGCTTAAATCTTAAAAAATCTTCTTCTCATGAACCAGCAGTGGCAGAGACTTGATATTTGGTGTGTAGCTTCCTTTTGAAGTGTAGACTCAAGATTTGTTCAAGAGAAGTTCGAGGAGCTATATTTGCCTTCGTTATGGGAGGGGCAAGAATATTTTTATACTGTACCAATGACCCAGACTTAGCTGGTGCTAACTCTTAAAAATCTAGGGCCAAACACAAATTTTCCCCCCCAATCCCCAAAATTTGCATCTAAAACCATAAGAAATCATGTCCTAAAGGACCTCCATACTTTGCCCCCACTGCGCATGCGCAGTGTCAAGGACGTTCTGAAATTGGCGCCAATCGCCATTCTTTGTTTGGCCCTTCATCAGTTAACATCTCACTGATCTTTGTGCTTGTAAATCTCAGTTTAAATGATGCCAGACACATAAATATTGGAGAAATGGTGATTCTAAGGAGGATACAGAAGGTGGAGAGGAAAAAGGAGTGACAGAAAATAATCAGGGCTGTAACTTAAAATTTTGTTATAAAATTATGTTAAGTTGCCTATTTTCGAGGCATGGGCCTGTTGTTGTCATTCTTACTTTGAAGTTGCACTGCTTATTTAGTGTTTCCTCTCTCCTGTTCCTGTAAGTCCCCCCTTGCTATTCTCCCATGCTTTTGGCATATTTTTGAGTAAGATTACTCCTAAATTTCTTGGCAGAATTAGCTTGGTTACAGAATGAATTCTGTTATTTTCCCCATGTTTACGTTTTCACCCGTGGGTGTTTAGACGTTGTGTTCTGCATCTACCATCTGATGTTCTGCAGATTCTTCTCTGGAAGTCTCTGTTTTGCATCAGATAGTGTGTAATTTTGATAACTGATTTCGGGCCAGTATTGTCAGTGCCTGGAGTCATGTTTTCTGGTGTTTATACACTTCTTGTTTACATTGGCAACAGTCTCTTTTGAGGGGGGCTTTTTGCCTTTGGAGTAGTTTATCTCACTACAAGATACATTATTATTATCCGTAAGTGTTGCAATAATTATTTAAAATAATTTTAAAATTTTTGACCACACTTACCCTTGGGATCCATTGGGGCTCAACGTTACTTTTCAGAAACTTGGGCTTCACTGAAAAAATATTTTTTCAAAAATTATTTTGAATTTGCTTTTTTCAATATTAATGGATCATGTTATTATGTATCTTTGTGTTTAGGGGTTTGTGCGAGTACTAGGACTTGTTGTTGTCTTTTCACAATGAAAGGACATTGTTCAAATTGTAATAGGAAGAAATCTTCCTCTGACTTTCATGATCATTGTATTAATTGTAGTCAGTGTACTCGCACTAACTCCTGTTCAATATGTCAATATTGGGATGACAAACATTGGAAACGTGTGTCACGTTATGTTGTTAGTGGAGAAAGGGCTATGCCGGTCCTTTCTCCGCAGGGTCACTCTAGTCTATCAGTTTCTATTTCAGAGGAACAAGAACAGGGTGATGTTTCCATGTTATCTTCCAAGAGTGCACTTCCATCGTCACAATTGAATGAAGAGTTAGCGGCAAAACTGCTCATGGAGATACGACAGTTGCCTAAGAGGTCCCTAGTAGGATCGACGGCACTGTCGTCCGCTAGCTCGCCCGGTGTAGCGTCCATTCACCGAATGGTTCGGCAGCCGGGTTCGTCCGTTGCGGTCCAGGAGGAAATGTTGGGTGATGCGAGCACTATAAATATACTAGGTGCACACCCAGTGACGGCGGATGTTAGGAGAGATCGGAGGAAGCCTTCTAGTCCGGTTCCTAGCTCGTCCAGGTCCAGCCGGGCCACGAGCGAGAGAGGCCCCTCTCTCGTACAACAACATCAGGGACCTGATGTTGTGGTACAAAATGTGTCGCAAGCGGAGCACACGTCCGTCGCTCGGGACGCTCCGTTGTTTAGGCAGTCCGCGGAGACTGCTCAGGCTTCCTCATCCTCTCACCAGTGCACACGACCGCACCTTGGCTACGTGACCGCTGAGATTCTACCAGCTTCGCCGATAAGGGATTCTTCGGCGACCAGGTCACACCATCCGGTAGCCAGGGACACGAGGCCGGTAGACTCCGGACGTTCGCATAGGAAGAGTATGCGGGAGTCAGTTGATGCGGAGCTTCTCGCGGCAAAGCAGCGAAAGACCGCCACTCCGCAGGCCTCGATGACGGACGTGCTTGCTCAGATAGCACAAATTATCGCAGCAGCCGACAGAATCGGTGTCGGATCGGGAATTATACGACGGCGCTGGGTCGTACGCTCCGCCGAAGCATCGGGTGTGGACAACCGGGAGCATCGTGAGGTCCGAACGGATGGTGAAAGGGATACGGATGACTTGGAGCTATCCCTTTCGGAACAACATAAAGCTGCCATGGATTTTATCTGGCACTTCCTTCCTCACGTTGTTCCGTCTGGCCAGACTGCTGCGGTTCTGGACAAGAGAATAATAGCGTCATTGGACACTGAATTCTTTGAGCGGTTCAGAGACATTGTCCCTGAGTTTCCATCTCAGTCCAATAATGTCACAAGAACATTTGAATTATTGAACGACGCTATATTCAAGCTTGCTTCCAAAACAGGCAAAGCTGGTTTCTTGTCCTCCAATGCTCTTAACCTGCCTTTCATTAATGCAAGGAATAAATTCGATACGGCAGGACAGGGTATTCCGAGAGTTCCTCTGCGTCTTGACGATGAGGCGGAAGACTTAGAATTGTCGTTACCGTCGTCTATGTCCGTTCCAACTGCGGTGTTGGATACGACAATCACGTCTAACAGGGCCAGTTTAGACGCTTTATCTTACGCAGACCACCTTACAAAGGCGTTATCACTGCATCTTCAAGGGAAAGAATTCCAGGATATACAATCCTCATTAAGACTTCTTTCAAGGGCAGTGGCTTATTCCACGTATAACTCTGCCCTTTCAGTGGCAAACCTGGAGTTGGTTAGACGTGACGCAGCCTTAGCTACATCCACACGCGTGGATAGTAAGGTGAAGAACTCTCTCAGAGTCGCTTCGGTCTCCGGAGAACTTCTATTCGACGGCAAGCTTTCTGCAATCTACGATAAAATTACGAAGAAAGCTTCGGATTCTCTGTTGTTTAAATCCGCTTCCAAAAAGTCGGATATGACAGAGAAGAATAAGACAGGCACTTCTGGGTCTAATGCGCCCAAGAAAGGTTCCTATAGAGGTTCCGGGACAATCGGTCGGACGCCCCGAGGTCGACGGGACGAGGTGCGGGTCGTGGAGGACGCGGTTTCTCCTCCTGCAGGCCTCGCAGGTCCAGGAGGTGATGGCTTCAACCTCTATCGCGTTCCGGTTGGCGGAAGGTTGTCGAGTTTTTCAGAAGAGTGGGCGTCGATTACGGACGACCCTTGGGTGAGAGGGGTGATTTCGGAAGGTCTAAGAATATCCTTCAAAGGAAAGCCTCCGTTAACTCAAAGTCCAAAATGGACTCAACTTCCGTCAAATCCGCAGAAAAGAGACGCTCTCTTATCGGAGGTGCAGTCTCTTTTAATGAAGAACGTGTTAGAGGTCGTAGAAGACCAGGAAACACCGGGATTCTACAGCCATCTGTTTCTGGTTCCGAAACCAGACGGCTCGTTCCATCCAGTCATAGATTTGAGCTGGATAAATAAGCTGATCGTCGCTCCGAAATTTTATATGGAGACGATTCGGTCGGTCAGAGCGAGTATTCGGGTGAACGATTATGCTACAAGCATAGATCTCAAGGATGCGTACTTTCATGTCATGGTACATCCGACATTCAGAAAGTATCTACGCTTCGCAGTCCTAGGAGTTGTGTATCAATTCCGTGCGATGTGCTTCGGATTGAACTTAGCACCCTGGGCTTTCACTCAGGTAATGAACTCGGTAATGATGTATTTCCGAGCTCATTCGTCTGCGGTAACGTCGGCCTACCTGGACGACATTCTTCAGAGGTACGGCAATGAGTTAACGCTTCAGAACGATGTGCAGAATCTGCTTCTATTGCTCCGACGTCTCGGTTTTGTTATAAACGAGGAGAAGTCAGATCTGGTGCCGTCCAAGTCATTCACTCATCTGGGAATGAGCTTCGAGACGCACAACAATCTTGTTCGTCTGCCGTTAACCAGAGCGAAATTAGTCAGTTGTTACGCTCGCTATTGTCTTCATGCAGACAAAGTCACAGCGAGGGAGTTTATGAGACTGATAGGTTTGTGCGGAGCCGCCGCGGATCTCATTCCGATGGGGCGGTTGCACACTCATCCTCTCCAATTTTCTTAACTCAGAATTGGAGTGTGAAGA
This sequence comes from Pictodentalium vernedei, assembly GCA_031216915.1. Taxonomy (NCBI): domain Eukaryota; kingdom Metazoa; phylum Mollusca; class Scaphopoda; order Dentaliida; family Dentaliidae; genus Pictodentalium; species Pictodentalium vernedei. Next base: position 340,697,763 of record CM062296.1, on the reverse strand, counting down.
TTCATTCGCTCGACATAGATGTTCTCTTGTCAGATCAAGTGAAACAAGAGATTCAGACATGGGCAAACATTCAGTGGTTAACTCAGGGAGTTCCGCTGCAGTTGCCGGATCCGAGTTTTACCATTATGACGGATGCCAGTCAAACAGGTTGGGGTGCAACATTGTTCCCAACGGATTCGAGATGCCAGGGTCTTTGGGATCCACAGTTCCTAACCAAGCACATAAACATCAAGGAAATGATGTCAATTTGGCTTGCGTTACGTCATTGGATGGACATTATTCACAAAGCTCATGTCCAAATTCTGTCCGACAATACGACAGTAGTGGCGTATATACGGAACCAGGGAGCACTCATTCCGTTCCGTTATTCAGTCTAAAGGAGAGAATCCTTCTGTTTGCTCTAGAACATCAGGTTCTACTTTCGGTCCGTCATATACCGGGTCGACTGAATGTACTAGCAGACTCCCTTTCACGGAAGGGCCGCTTGTTGCCGTCAGAGTGGACTCTCAACAAACAAGTATTCAATCAGATTTGCTACCAGTGGGAACGGCCAATGATAGACTTATTTGCGACACATCTCAACAATAAGTTGCAGATGTATGTGTCACCGTGCCCGGATCCAAGAGCGTTTGCAGTAGACGCTCTATCGATCTCATGGGACAGAATGATAGGATATGTATATCCTCAACTTTGATTCAGCAAATATTGCTAAAGATAAAACAATCTCAGTGCAAGATTCTGTTGGTAGCATCTCTGTCTCCACAGAGACCGTGGATAAATCTACTCAGGTGTCTGTTGTGGGACCTACCGCGAAAGCTTCCTCCACTGGAGGATCTTCTTTCGCAGGGGAAACCGCGTCGACTTCATCACAACCCGCAAGGTCTCAACCTTCACGTTTTTCCGTTGTGCGGTCCTTCTTGCATGGCAAGCACTTTACAGGACGAGCAGTGGACGCGATTTCTAACTGTAGGAGGACCTCCTCTTCGCTAAATTATGCGGCTAAGTGGAAGGTTTTTCGTCGTTGGTGTAGGGATCATTCTGTTGATATTTTTGATCCCTCTCTACCAGACATTGCAAACTTTCTAGTATACTTGTTTGACGAAATCAAACTGCAGCCTGTTACTATTAAGGGTTATAGGTCTATGTTATCTGATACCTATGCACATCACGATAGTTTACAAATTGGATCTAATGTCTCTTTATCTAAGTTAGTTAGAAACTTCTCGATAAATAGACCCAGAACTCTTAGGTTAATTCCTAAGTGGAATTTAGCTTGGGTTCTTCTTAAAATTAAGGAAAAGCCATTTGAGCCTCTTGGGACAGTAGATAGCTTTCTCTTCTGCTAGAAGAGTCAGTGAGCTTCATGCACTATCGGTGGATGATTCTCACTATCGTAGTGTCGGGAACACTATCACCTTCACTACTAATGTTGGATTTTTAGCTAAGAATCAGGCTCCTAATAAATATCTGGAATCTATTGTTATTAAGGCTCTTCCGTCTTCAGACGGGCGTAGGCCTTTACTCTGTCCTGTTAGAGCTTTATGCATTTATAAACAGAGATCTCAGTTTATCAGAAAGGGACGAAAACGTTTCTTTCTGTCTCTGATGCCTAATAGAAAGGACATTTCGGTCCATTCTATTGCTAGATGGATTCAATTAACTATCCGTACTGCTTATGAAAGTTTATCTTCTTCCCAGCAGTCTGTGCTTAAGATTTCGGCTCATGAAGTAGGAGCTCTTTCTACTTCTTGGGCTTATGCTAATAGTGTGGCTATTACAGATTTAATGAAGGCTGCTTATTGGTCTCAGCCATCCACATTCACGAATTTTTATCTCAGAAATATTGAGTCCATTTCTGGAGACCTGCATTGTTTAGGTCCATTATCTGTTGCTCAGAATGTCGTCCACTAAACAGTTGCAACTATAGTTATGCAGGCTTTCTGTTCCGGCAGTGACTCCGTCCTGCTGCCCTCTTCGCTCTGGGCTATTTGACCCAGGGCAAGGGGAAGTGGGGGGGGGAGGGTGTTCCCTTAGGTCACCTGCTTTATAGTGAAAAGCAAGGGAATTCCTCCTCCGGAGTCAGTAATTCTGAGTCGTTTCCGGGATGGTTTTAAAGTGTAATACTAATGTTAAAAATTCATTCATGTCATATTTTTAAAGTGTAGCTCGGTGTGAAGCATTTGCATATGTCAAGTGTCAAACAGGCATTAATATACAATCCTCGGACACTTTTAGTGTATATAAAGAGTCTCAATTCTCTGGACTAACTTTATTTATTGGCTTACTTTAAAAATAATTAGTATAATGGGTTATACTGGATGTTAATAGAGAACATGAATGTTATTGTGCTCAATTATGAAGGGTATTGTATCTTTCTAATTTATTATAAAATAAGAAAGATACATGTAAAGCCTAATACTCCTTTTCTCCTTGAGGGGTTCACTCTATATTATATAGTTGAGCTTATTGGATTTTCCTCTATGTCCTAGGCCCTCCAGCCTTTTTACTATTCAGCTAAGTCTGGGTCATTGGTACAGTATAAAAATGTTAAAAAATTTATAGTAATTTATATATTTTTTATACTTACCAATGACCCAGACGGGGATGGCCCTCCCAGGAGTTGGGAACTCTTACGTCCCCGCTGAGTACATAGCGCTGACCAGGCACTGCCAGTAAGAATGGTGATTGGCGCCAATTTCGGAACGTCCTTGACTCTGCGCATGCGCAGAGGGGGCAAAGTATGGAGGTCCTTTAGGACATGATTTCTTTTGGTTTTAGATGCAAATTTTGGTGATTGGGGGGCAAAATTTGTGTTTGGCCCTAGATTTTTAAGAGTTAGCACCAGCTAAGTCTGGGTCATTGGTAAGTATAAAAAATATATAAATTACTATAAATTTTTTAACTCTCGCCCCGCACAAAATTATTTCTATTTTCCAAACCGAGAGGCAGATTTGAACCAAATTTGATATGAGGGCTTATTGGGTCATAAGTACTTAATTTATGCCCCAATTTTTTTCCCGGCGCCCCATGGGAACTGCAGGAGCTAAAAATAGAAAAAATTAAAATGCCCATATCTCCAAAACTACCCGGCAATGAGAATTCTTATTTCGTGTCAAGCTTCCTTAGGGCCAACAGAATGGAATGGTCAAAAAAACTTGCTATCGGTTTTATCATGGGGTACTTTTTGGGGATTTTGAAAAAGTGCTGAGTCAGCATTTTTTAACACTGTGGGTAATCGGAAAAACATTTAAGACTACTTTTCTCCCAAATCACTGCTCCAAAGCTTTCAAATTTCACATATAACATCTTTGGAAGATTGTTTCACATGTTTATTGAAATCAAAGCCCTGGGTTCATATTTGGGCTCTCTATGGGAGCCCAAATGTTTAAATTATTGCAGTATGAGGAATATTCTTTAAAAATCTTCTTCTTCAGATCTACCAATGAGAATCTTTTGATATTTGGTATGCAGCATGCTTAGGGGGGTGAAATTCAAGTTTGTTCAAGCCAAGTCATTGGGTTCATATTTGGGCTCACTGAGGGAGCCCGAATTATAACTTAGTTCAAAATGAGGAATATTTTTATACTGTACCAATGACCCAGACATAGCTGGTGCTAACTCTTAAAATATAGGGCCAAACACAAATTTTGCCCCCCAGTCCCCAAAATTTGCATTTAAAACCAAAGAAAACATGTCCTGAATGGCCCTCCACACTTCACCTCTACTGCGCATGCGCAGTGTCAAAGACGTTCCGAAATTGGCGCCATTAATCATTTCTAAGTTTGGCCCTTCATCAGTTAACATCTGACTGATCTTTGTGCTTGTAAATCTCAGTTTAAATGATGCCAGACACATAAATATTAGTGAAATGGTGATTCTAAGGAGAATAGAGAAGGAGGAGAGGAAAATTGTGTGACAGAATGTTATCAGGGCTGTAACTTAAAATTTTTTAATGAAATTATGTTAAGTTACCTATTTTCGAGGCAGCAGCCATTTTGTTGTCATTCTGGTTATTTAGTTACACTGATTTTTCGGTCTTTTCCTCTCTCCCTTTCCTTTAAGTCCCCTCTTGCTATTCTCCCATGCTTTTGGCATAGTTTCTGTAATTATTATTACTAAAATTTCTTGGGAGTTTTAGCTGAATAACAGAATGAATTCTGTTCTTTTCCCCATGTTTACGTCTTCACCTACGGGTGGTTAGGCGTTGTGTTCTGCATCTACCATCTGATGTTCTGCAGTTTCTTCCCTGGAAGTCTCTGTTTTGCATCAGATAGTGTATTTTTGGTAACTGATTCCGGGCCTGGGTGCCTGGAGTCTTATTTTAGTGTTTTTACACTCATTGTTTACATTTACAACAGCCCTCTGTGTGAGGGGGGGATTTCTTGAAAATAATATCTTGATGTTATTTTAATCATAACTAGATACATTATTATTGTTCGTAAGTGTTGAATAAATTGTCTAAAATATTTTTAAAATTTTTGACCACACTTAGGCTTGGGATCCATTGGGGCACAACGTTACTTTTAGGAAACTTGGGCTGTTCTGAAAAAATATTTTTTCAAAATATTTTGATTTCAATTATTTTTTCTATATTAATGGATCATATTATTATTATGTATTTTGATTGCCAGGGGTTGGTGCGAGTACCAGGACTTTGTTTTCTTTTCACATTGAAAGGATTTTGATCAATTGTAATAAGAGGAAGTCTTCCTCTGACTTTTATAATCATTCTATATGTGGTCAGTGTACTCGCATTAACTCCTGTTCTGTATCGTATGATTTCGATGACAACATGGGAAGCGTATGTCACGGTATGTTAGTGGGGAATTGGACACTCCGGTCCTTTCCCCGCAGGGTCACTCTACTTTATCAATTTCTATTTCAGACGATCAAGATTAGGGTGATGTATCTGTGATGTCTTCCAACAGTGTGCCTCCGTCGTCACAATTAATGAAGGGCTAGCGGAAAAGTGCTCATGTAAATACGCCAATTGCCTAAGAGGACCCTAGTAGGTTCGACGGCCTTTGACGTCCGCTAGCTCGCCCGGTGTAGCGTCCATTCATCGAATGGTTTGGCAGCCGGGTTCGTCCGTTGCAGTCTAGAAGGAGTTTTGGGGTGATGCGAGCACTATAAATCAACCAAATGCACACCCAGTGACGGCGGATTAGAAGGAGAACGGAGGAAGCCTTTTAGTCCGGTTCATAGCTCGTTCTGGTCCATCCGGACGGCGAGCGAGAGAGGCCCCTCTCTCGTACAACAACATCTGGCCCCAGATGTTGTGGTACAAAATGTTTCGCATTCGGAGCATACGTCTGTCGCTCGGGACGCTCCGACATATAGGCAGTCCGGAGTAGACTGTCAATAAGGCTTCCTCATTCTCATGGTAGCGCACACGACCGCTCTTGGCTACGTGACCTCGGATATCCAGTCAGCTTCGCCAGTCAGAGAATCATCGGCGACCAGGTCACACCATCCGGTAGCCAGGGACACGAGGCCTGCAGACTCCGGACGTTCGCATAGGAAAGTGTGCGGGAGTCAACGTACACGGAGCTTCCGGCAGCAATGCATCGTAAGACCGCTACTGCACAGGCCTCGGGAACGGACGTGCTTTCCTAAATAGCACAGCTTATCGCAGCATCCCAGCATCAACTGAATCTGTCGCATATTTTTTATCCGACGATGCTGGGTCGGTACGCTCCGCGGAAGCGGGTACGGACGTCCGAAAATTTCATCCGGTCCGACGGGATACCGAAAGGGATTCGGAGGATTGCGAGCTTTCCCTTTCGGAACAACATATGCTGTTGTGTATGTCATCTGACTTGATCTTCTACAGCTTCTTTCGTCGGACCAGAATGCTGCGATGCCGGATAAGAAACTGATGGCGTCGGTGGACTTAGAAATTTTTGGTTCGGTTCAGGGACATCGTCCCTCAGTTCCGACATAGTCCAATAATGTCACACAAACTTTTGAATTATTGAACGACGCTATATATATTATTATTATATGCTTGCTATTACCAAGCATTTCTGGTTTCTTGTTCGCAAACTTACGGAGATGTCTTTCAAAAGTGTGCCTCTGTCGTCATAGTTAATGAAGAGCTAGCGGCAATAAGTGCTCCTGGAATATGTCTATCGCCTAAGAGGTCCCTTGTAGGATCGACGGAGTGACATTCGCTAGTTCACCCGGTGTTGCGTACATTCATCGAATGGTTCGGCTGCCGGGTTCGTCCGTTGCGGTCTAGGAAGGAGATTTGGGTGATGCGAGCACTATAATTACTTTAGTACTCACCCAGTGACGGCGGATTGAGGACAGATCGGAGGAAGCCTGTTAGTCCGGTTCCTGGCTTGTCCAGGTCTGTCCGGGCTGTGAGCGAGAGAGGTCCCTCTCTCGTCCAACAACATAGGGGACCGCATGTTGTGGTTCAGATATTTTACATTCGGAGCATATGTCTGTCGGTCAGGACGCTCCGTTATATTGACAGTCCTTGAGACTGTCGATAATGCTTCCTCATCCTCACAGCAGGGCACACGACCGCACATTGGCTATGTGACCTCGAGTATCCGATCAGTTTCGTCATTCAGTGATTCCACGGCGAATAGGTCACGCCATCCGGTAGCCAAGGGACATGAGGCCTATACACTCCGTTCGCTCGCATATTAGTAGTATGCACGGGGTAACGATCACGGAGCTTCTAGCGGCAATGCATTGTAGGACCGCTTCTCCACAGGCCTCAGTGACGGACGTGCTATCTGAGTTAGCACAGTTTTTTCGCAGCATCCCAGCAATCGACAGTTTCTTAGTCGAATCAGGAATTATCTGACGGTGCTGGGTCGGTGCGGTCCGCGGTTGCATCAGGTACGGACGACCGAACGCTTTATAGGGTCCGACAGGATGGCGAAAGGGATTCGAAAGATTTCGAGTTTTCCCTTTCGTAGCATCGGAAGCTGCCATTCATATCTTCTGGCATTATCTTCCAGTGATTGTTATTTCAGACTACATTGCTGCGATGTTGGATAAGAGACTTATAGCGTCATTGGACACGGAATTTTGGATTGGTTCAGGGACATTGTCCCTGACTTACCGACACAGTCCAATAATGTCATTAGAACATGTGTATTATTTATCGACGCTATATATGCATATAAGCCTGCTACCAAGCATGATAGTTTAGTTTCTTGTCCGCAATGCTCATTTCTGCCTTTTTATCATTTATACGAATAATTTATTTTGGCAGAGCAGGGCATACCGAGAGTTCATATGCATCTAGACGGCATGGTTAAAGACTGGAAATATTCTTTTTCGCCGTCTATGTCTTTTCCAACCACAATGCTGGAAACGACAATGATGTCTAGTAGACTTAACTTAGACGCTTTATCATACGTAATCCACCTTACTGATGCGTTATCATTACGTCTTCATGAAAAGAATTACGGGATATTATCCTCAATGTGATTTCTTTTGAGGGCAGTAGTTTGTTCACGTATAACTCCGCCCTTCAGTGGCTGATTGGAGTTGGTTAGACGTGACGCAGCCCTAGCTACATCCACGCGCGTGGATAGTAAGGTGAAGAACTCTCTCAGAGTCGCTTCGTTCTCGGAGAAGCTTCTCTTCGACGGCAACTTTTCAGCAATCCATGAATTGCTCGATTTACACGTTCTCTTGTCTATCTAGTGTTGCAAGAGATTCAGACTGGGGCAAACATTCGGTGGTTGACTCAGAGAGTGCCACTGCAGTTGCCGGATCCGAGTGTTATAATTATGACGGTTGCCAGTCAAACAGGTTGGGATATAATATTGATCCCAACGGATTCGAAGTGCCAGGGTCTTTGGGTTCCGCAGTCTCTAAGCAAGCACTTATCTTCCGCAGAATAATGTTTTTTAGGCTTGCTTTATGTCATTGGATGAACATTATTCAGAAACGCATGTCCAAATCCTGTCCGTTAATTCGACAGTAGTGGCGTATCTCCGGAACCAGGGAGGCACTCATTCGTTTCCGTTATTCAATTTAATGGAAAGAATCCTTCTGTTTGTTATAGTACACCAAGTTCTGTTTCGGTCCGTCATATTCCGGGTCGTCTGATTGTTTTACCGGACTCCTGTTCACTTATGGGTCGCTTGTTGCCGTCAGAATGGACTCTCAACAAACTAGTATTCAATCAGATTTGCTAACAATGGGAGCGCCCAATGATAATTTATTTACGACACAGCTTGCTAATCAATTGCAGACGTATGTGTTTGCTTGTCCGGATCTCTGAGCTAATGTTGTTAATGCTCTATTGATCTAATAGGACGGAATGATAGGATATGCGTATCCTCCGGCGCTGTTGTTTCAGCAGGTATTGCTAAGATAAACAACCACAATACATTTCTGTTGATAGCATCTCTGTCTTCACAGAGACCATAGGTAAATTTACTCTGATGTCTACTGTGGGACTTAACGCGAAATCTTCCTTAATGAGAGGATCTTTTTTCGCTGGGTAAAATCGTGTCATCTTTATCACAACCCGCAAGGTCGCAACCTTCACGTATTCCGTTGTATGGTCCGTATTGCATTGTAAGCATTGTACAGGACGAGGTTTGGACGCGTTTTCTTACTATAGGAGATCCTCTTCTTCGCTATTCTATGCGGCTAAAGTGGAGGCTCTTCCGTCGTTGGTGTAGGGATCACTATGTTCATATTGTTGATCCCTCCATACTACTCATTGCAACTTTTTAGTATACTTGTTTGACAAGATCTACTGCAGCCTGTTATTATTAAGGTTATAGGTTTATGTTACCTCATACCTATGCACTCTATGATAGTTTACAATTGAGTCTTATGTCTCTTTATCTAAGTCAGTTAGTAACTTTTTGATAAATAGACTTAGAATCATTAGATTAAATTCCTATATGGAATTTAACTTTGGTTCTTATTTAGCTAAGTAATCATTTGAGCCTCTGGAAACAGTAGTTTTCAAATTCTGACCTTTTAGACAGTAATTCTGTTGGCTTCTCTTTTTCTGAAGAGTCAGTGAGTTTCATGCACTATCGGTGGATGATTTTCACTTTCGTAGTTTCGGAATCACTACTTCCTTTACTATTTAGGTTATTCTGTCTTTGATGCCTATTAGAAGGACGTTACGCTCCATTCTATTGCTAATGGATTCAATTAACTATCGATACTGCTTATGGTATATCATTGACTCCGCAGTTGTGTTTGAGATTTCGGCTCATGAAGTAAGAGTTCTTCTACATCTTGGGCTTACATTAATAGTGTCGCTATTATAGATTTTTGAAGGCTGCTCATTGCGCTCAGCCATCCACATTCATGAAAATTTTTATCTCAGAAATATTGAGTCCATTTCTGGAGGCCTCTATTGTTAGGTCTATTATCTACTGCTCAGAATGTCATTCACTTAACAGTTGCTACTATAGCTAGGTAGGCTGTCTGTTTCGGCAGTGACACCGTTCTGCTGCCCTCTTCGCTCTGGGCTAGTTGACCCAGGGCAAGAAAAAGGGGGGGGGGGGGGGAGGGTGTTCCCTTGGGTCACCTGTTTTACTATGAAAACAAGGGGATACCTTCTCCGGAGTTAGTAATTCTGAGCTGTTATTGGGATGGTTGTTTAATGAGAAGTTTATGTTTTAAAAATTCATTCAAGTCTTAGTTTTTAAAGTATAGCTTTTGAATATAGCACGTGTCAACGGACATGATTATGCAATCCTCAGACACTTTTAAGGAGTATAAAGAGTCTCTATTCTCTAGACTTACTTTATTTATTGGCTTACTTTAAAAATTATTAGTATAAGGATTATACTAGATATTAATAGAGTACATGGATGTATGATGCTCAATTTTGGAAGGTGTTGTATCTTTCTAATTTATCATAAATAAGAAAGATACATGTAAGGCCTATTACTTCTTTTTCCCTAGAGGGGATGACTCTATTTTATATTATTGAGCGTATTCCATCTTGCTCTATGTCCTTGGCCCTCCAGCCTTTTTACTATTCAGCTATGTCTGGGTCATTGGTACAGTATAAAAATGTTAAAAAATTTATAGTAATTTATATATTTTTTATACTTACCAATGACCCAGACGGGGATGGCCCTCCCAGGAGTTCGGAACTCTTACCTCCCCGCTGAGTACATAGCGCTTACCAGGCACTGGTTATTAGAATGATTAATGGCGCCAATTTCGGAACGTCCTTGACACTGCACATGCGCAGTAGAGGTGAAGTGTGGAGGGCCATTCAGGATATGTTTTCTTTGGTTTTAGATGCAAATTTTGGGGATTGGGGGGCAAAATTTGTGTTTGGCCCTATATTTTAAGAGTTAGCACCAGCTATGTCTGGGTCATTGGTAAGTATAAAAAATATATAAAGTACTATAAATTTTTTAACTTTCTTTAAAAATGTTCTTCTTCAGATCGAGCTATCAGAATGTTTTGATAGCAGCATCCTTAGGGGGGAGAGATTCAAGTTTGTTCAAGCCATGTCCCTAGGTCCATATTTGGGCTCACTGTGGTAGCTTGAATTGTAACTTAGTTCAAAATGAGGAATTTTCTTAAAAAATCTTCTTCTTCAGATCTAGCAGTCGGAATGTTTTGATATGTGGTGTGCAGCATCCTTAGGGGGGTGAGATTCAAGTTTGTTAAAGCCAAGTCAAGGGTTCATATTTGGGCTCCCTGTGGGAGCCTGAATTATAACTTAGTTCAATATGAGGAATTTTTCTTCTTCTTCAGATTCAGCAGTCTGAATGTTTTGACATTTGGCATGCCGCATCCTTAGGGGGGTGAGATTCAAGATTGTTCAAGCCAAGTCCCTGGGTTCATATTTGGGCTCACTGTGGGAGCCCGAATGATAACTTAGTTCAAAATGAGGAATTTTCTTTAAATATCTTCTTCTTCTTCAGATCCAGCAGTCAGAATGCTTTTGATATTTTGTATGCAACATCTTTAGGGGGATAAGATTCAAGTTTGTTCAAGCCAAGTCCCTGGGTTGATATTTGGGCTCCCTGTGGGCGCCCAAATTATAACTTAGTTCAATATGAGGAATATTCTTAAAAAATCTTCTTCTTCACATCCACCAATCAGAATCTTTTGATATTCGGTATACAGCATCCCCCTGGAGGTGAGATTCAAGTTTGTTCAAACCAAGTCCTTGGGTTCATATTTATAAATATGTGGGATATTCTTTAAAAATTCTTTTTTTTTTTAGATCCACTGGTCAGAATCTTTGGATATTTGGTATAAGCTTTTCTTAGGAGAGGCAGATGCAACTTGTTGAAATCAATTCCCTGGGTTGATATTTAGGCTACCATGTCAGGTGATTGCCCTCAGGCCCCCCTGTGGCCTCTTGTTCTTAACATTTTCTAGTTGTGTTTACTTTTCTGTTTCACTCAGAATTTCATGTTCAGCATAGTGTTTAGCTCACCTGCTGCGTTCCTTCTCTTCCCATGGTGCTTATACTCATCATACATCTTCTTCATTATCGTTCTATCATGGTTTAACCCTTGTCCAGTGGATTTCTTAAAATTTTTCTTACAATTTTGAACGTTTAGTTTTCTGTTTAGCTCACACTTCGACATTTTGAGTGGGTTAAATTTTTTGTTTACATCAACTGCTGACACCCTTTTCATCCCATGGCCTTTATAATGCTTCCATATGGTGCTTATTATCATTCTACCACTATTTAACCCTCACCCAGTGTGTTTTAAATGTTTCTCTTAACATTATTTAGTTGCGTTTACTTTTCTGTTTAGCTCAGAATTCCATGTTTAACTTAGTGTTTAGGTCAGCTGCTGTGCTCCTTCTCTTCCCATAGCACTTATATTCCTCATACATGTTCCTCAGTATCATTGTTCCATGATTAACCCCTCATACACTGCATTTTAATCATTTTTCTTGACATTTTTAATTGCGTTTAGTTTTCTGTTTAGCTCAGAATTTCATGTTTAACGTAGTGTTTAGCTCACCTGCTGTTTTCAGTGGGTTAAATTTTTTGTTTACATCGACTGCGGACACCCTTTTCATTCCATGGCCTTTATAATGCTTATTATTATTCTACCACTATTTAATCCTCACCCAGTGTGTTTTAAACCTTTTTCTCACCTTTTTAGTTTCGTTTACTTTTCTGTTTACCTCAGAATTTCATGTTTTAGTTTGTGTTTAGGTCAGCTGCAGTTTTCCTTCTCTTCCCATGGTGCTTATATTCCATCATACATGTTCCTTATTATCATTCTAGCATCATTTAACCCTTGTCCAGTGAATTTCTTCAAATTTTTCATCACATTTTTAGCTCACCGAAGGGAGCTTAACTTATCACTTGCCATCCGTCGTCATCCGTTGTCCGTCATCGTGAACATTTTTCAAACAACTTCTCCTCTGAAACCACTGGTCCGATTTTCACGAAACTTCATGTGGATGTTCATTACTATATGACAATTCACGTTTGGCACACTCTCAACAAACGAATATTCAGGCAGATTTGCTACCAGAGAGATCGTACCAGGATAGATCTGTTTGCGGCACAACGGAACGGCACACCAGAACAATCAGTTACCGACGTTTGTGTCGCCTTGCCCAGATCATCAAGCGTACGCAGTAGATGCTCTGTTGATCTCATGGAAACAAATGATAGAAATGATAGGATATGCGTATCCTCCAACTCCGTTGATTCAGCAGATTCTGTTAAGATCAAACAGTCTCGTTGTGAAATCCTGCTAGTAGCACCTCCGTCATCACAGAAACCTTGCATCATGGGATGTTTCCCGGAAGCTTCCTCCACGAGAGGACCTTCTTTATCAGGAGAAGTATTTGTTCTTCACGTCCTTCTCCGCCCTTAGTGGCATTATGGAGTCGGTTAGACGTGAGGGAGCCTTGCAGTTCCTATATTATTTGCTGACTAACACAAGAATGATTAAAGTAATGCTGGTGAGGGGGGTTCGATATGACTTTGATGTGTCCCCCCCCCCTCAAAAAGGGGGGGGAGTTGGGGGGGGGGTGATTTTTTTACCTCTCCTCCAGTTCAATAAGTATGTAACTATGAGTGAAGCTGTTTTGTCTGTAATTATATCCTGGATACAGCTTGTGTTTTATTGTATATGGCGTATGTTTGTGAGGGATATCCTCTCATTCTCAAATACGCCATCCTAATTTTTTGGGGCTTAGTCCAGACTAGCCTTAAAAATTGGGAACTTATTACATCCAAATTAGCATACCCGAATTTTAACAAAGGGTAATATGGGGAATATTCTTTATATGGGGAATATTCTTTAAAAATCTTCTTCAGAACCACCGGTCAGAATCTTTTAATGTATGGTATACATCATTGTTACGAGGGTCAGATTCAAGATTGTTCAAACCAAGTCCCTAGGTTAATATTTGAGCTCAAATTTTAACTTTGTTCAATATGGGGGATAATTTTAAAAAATCTTCTTCAGATCCACCAGTCAGAATGCTATCATATGTGGTATGCTACATCTCTAGGGGGTTCAGATTCAAGTTTGTTCAAATCAGATCTCTAGGTATATATTTGGGCTCGCTATGGTAGCCCAAATTTTTCCTCAGTGCGATATGAGGAAATTTCTTTAAAAATCTTCTTCTTCAGATCAACAAGTCGGAATGCTTTCATATTTGGTATACAACATCTCTAGGGGGGGCGGGGGGGGGGGGGGGGGGGGGGGGGGGTCAGATTCAAGTTTGTTCAATTCGAGTGCCTTGGTTAATATTTGGACTCCATATGGAAACCTGAAATTTAACTTAATACAATATGAGGGAATTTCTTCAAAAATCTTCTTCTTCAGATCCACTAGTCAGAAGGTTTTCATATTTGGTATACAACAATTCTAGGGGGGGTCAGATTTAAGATTATTTAAACCAAGTCCCTAGGTTAATATTTGAGCTTCCTACGGAAGCCCAAATTTTAACTTTGTTCAATATGGAGGATAATTTTAAAAAATCTTCTTCAGATCCATCAGTCAGAATGCTATCATATTTGGTATGCAACATCTCTAGGGGGTTCAGATTCAAGTTTGTTCAAATCAGATCTCTAGGTATATATTTGGGCTCACTATGGTAGCCGAAATTTTTACTTAATGCGATATGAGGAAATTTCTTTAAAAATCTTCTTCTTCAGATCCACCAGTCGGAATGCTTTCATATTTGGTATACAACATCTCTAGGGGGGTCAGATTCAAGTTTGTTCAATTCGAGTGCCTGGGTTAATATTTGGGCTCCATATGGGAACCTGAAATTTAACTTGATACAATATGAGAGAATTTCTTCAAAAATCTTCTTCAGATCCACTAGTCAGAATGCTTTCATATTTGGTATACAACATCTCTAGGGGGTCAGATTCAAGTTTGTTCAAATGGGATCCATAGGTTAATATTTAGGCTCGCTATGGTAGCCCAAATTTTAACTTAGTGCAATATGAAGAAATTTCTTTAAAATTTCTCTTCTTTAGATCCAACTGTCAGAATGCTTTCATATTTGGTACACGACATCTCTTGGGAAGCCAGATTCAACTGTTTTCAAATCGGGAGCCTGGGTTAATATTTGGGCTCCTATGAGAGCCGAAATTGACCATGTTGCTGAAGAATTAAAAATTTTGTATTCAGTACCCTCTAGAGGTGTGTAACTAAGGTTAATCCACATAGGTTGTACCAAGGGGCTTCATAGGGGAGCTCTACATTTTACATTATGATCAACTGAAGAAAAGGCATGATGCCTGGATTATTTTTGTCACTCCTGAGGGACTCAAGGATTGACAGTGTATCCTATGGAGATGGATTGCTTAATGTAGACTCATTCTTGGACTCTGTTTATATTGTGTTCTATTCAAGATGAGCGCTTCAGGTCCCGTGGGGCCTCTTGTTAGCTCACCGAAGGGAGCTTAACTTACCACTTGCTATCCGTCGTCGTCCATCATCCGTCGTGAACTTTACATTATCGACTTCTCCTCACAAACTACTTGACCAAATTGAACCAAATTTTGTGTGCATGTTCCTAATCATATATCAATTCAAGTTTATACAAATAAGCTTGCCACTCCCAAAGGGGGCTCCAGAAGGGGCATAACTCTGATAGCATCCATACATTTTTTCGGGAGGGGGGGGGGGTGGCTGATTCAAGTTTGTTCAAATCGAGTCCTTGGGTTAAGATTTGAGCTCTCTATTGGAGCCCAAAGTTTAACTTGGTGCAATTTGAGACAATTTCTTTAAAAATCTTCTTCTTCAGATCCACCAGTCAGAATCCTTTCATGTTTGGTATACAACATCTGTAAGGGGGTCAGATTCAAGGGAGCCCAAATTTTAACTTTGTGCAATGTGTGGAATATTCTTTAAAAATCTTTTTCTTCAGATTCACCAGTCAGAATCCTCTCATATTTGGTATACATCATCTCTAGGGGGCCAGATTCAAGTTTGTTCAAACCGAGTTTCTCGGTTAATATTTGGGTTCACCATGGGAGCCTGAATTTTAACTTAGTGCAATATGAGAAAATTTCTTTAAAAATCTTTTTCTTCAGTTCCTCCAATCAGAATCCTTTAACATTTGGTATGCATCATCTCTATGAGGGGCCAGATTCAAGTTTGTTCAAATTGGGTCCCTGGGTTGAAAATTTTGAGTCTGGTTCGGACTTACAAAATTTTTATACTGTACCAATGACCCAGACATAGCTGGTGCTAACTCTTAAAATATAGGGCCAAACACAAATTTTGCCCCCCAATCCCCAAAATTTGCATCTAAAACTAAAGAAAACATGTCCTGAAAGGCCCTCCACACTTCGCCCCTACTGCGCATGCGCAGTGTCAAGGACGTTCCGAAATTGGCGCCATTAATCATTCTAAGTTTGTCCCTTCATCAGTTAACATCTGACTGATCTTTGTGCTTATAAATCTCAGTTTAAATGATGCCAGACACATAAATATTAGTGAAATGGTGATTCTAAGGAGGATAGAGAAGGAGGAGAGGAAAAGAATGTGTGACAGAATATTATCAGGGCTGTAACTTAAAATTTTTTAATGAAATTATGTTAAGTTACCTATTTTCAAGGCAGCAGCCATTTTGTTGTCATTCTGATTATTTAGTTACACTGTTTTTTAAGTGTTTTCCTCTCTCCCTGTCCTTTAAGTTCCCCCTTGCTATTCTCCCATGCTTTTGGCATAGTTTCTGTAATTATTATTACTAAAATTTCTTGGGAGTTTTAGCTGAATAACAGAATGAATTCTGTTCTTTCCCCATGTTTACGTCTTCACCTACGGGTGGTTAGGCGTTGTGTTCTGCATCTACCATCTGATGTTCTGCAGTTTCTTCCCTGGAAGTCTCTGTTTTGCATCAGATAGTGTATTTTTGGTAACTGATTCCGGGCCTGGGTGCCTGGAGTCTTATTTTAGTGTTTTTACACTCATTGTTTACATTTACAACAGCCCTCTGTGTGAGGGGGGGATTTCTAAAGAATAATATCTTTATGTTATTTTAATCATAACTAGATACATTATTATTGTTCGTAAGTGTTGAATAAATTGTTTATAATATTTTAAAAATTTTTGTCCACACTTAGGCTTGGGATCCATTGGGGCTCAACGTTACTTTTCAGAAACTTGGGCTGTTCTGAAAAAATATTTTTTCAAAATATTTTGATTTCAATTATTTTTTCTATATTAATGGATCATATTATTATTATGTATTTTGATTGCCAGGGGTTAGTGCGAGTACCAGGACTTGTTTTCTTTTCACATTGAAAGGATATTGATGAATTGTTTTAAGAGGAAGTCTTCCTCTGACTTTATTATCATTCTATATGTGGTCAGTGTACTCGCATTAACTCCTGTTCTGTATCGTATGATTTCGATGACAATATGGGAAGCGTATGTCACGGTATGTTGTTGGGGATTTGGACACTCCGG
Organism: Pictodentalium vernedei; assembly: GCA_031216915.1. Classification (NCBI taxonomy): domain Eukaryota; kingdom Metazoa; phylum Mollusca; class Scaphopoda; order Dentaliida; family Dentaliidae; genus Pictodentalium; species Pictodentalium vernedei. The sequence goes on along the minus strand of CM062296.1, from coordinate 340,680,877 downwards.
TCCTTTCCCCGCAGGGTCACTCTACTTTATCAATTTCTATTTCAGACGATCAAGATTAGGGTGATGTATCTGTGATGTCTTCCAACAGTGTGCCTCCATCGTCACAATTAATGAAGGGCTAGCGGAAAAGTGCTCATGTAAATACGCCAATTGCCTAAGAGGACCCTAGTAGGTTCGACGGCCTTTGACGTCCGCTAGCTCGCCCGGTGTAGCGTCCATTCACCGAATGGTTCGGCAGCCGGGTTCGTCCGTTGCGGTCTAGAAGGAATTTTGGGGTGATGCGAGCACTATAAATTAACTTAATGCACACCCAGTGACGGCGGATCGGAGGGAGAACGCAGGAAGCCTTTTAGTCCGGTTCATAGCTCGTTCCGGTCCATCCGGACGGCAAGCGAGAGAGGCCCCTCTCTCGTTCAACAACATCTGGCCCCAGATGTTGTGGTACAAAATGTGTCGCAAGCGGAGCATACGTCCGTCGCTCGGGACGCTCCGTTGTATAGGCAGTCCGCTGAGACTGCTAAGGCTTTCTCTTCTCGTCAGCGCACACGACCGCACCTTGGCTGCGTGACCGCCGATATATTACCAGCTTCGCCGATCAAGGATTCTTCGGCGACCAGGTCAAACCATCCGGTAGCCAGGGACACGAGGCCTGCAGACTCCGGACGTTCGCATAGGAAGTGTGCGGGAGTCAACGTACACGGAGCTTCCGGCGGCAATGCATCGTAAGACCGCTACTGCACAGGCCTCGGGAACGGACGTGCTTTCCTTAATAGCACAGTTTATCGCAGCATCCCAGCATCAACTGAATCTGTCGCATATATTTTATCCGACGATGCTGGGTCGGGACGCTCCGCGGAAGCGGGTACGGACATCCGAAAATTTCATTCGGTCCGACGGGATACCGAAAGGGATTCGGAGGATTTCGAGCTTTCCCTTTCGGAACAACATATGCTGTTGTGTATGTCATCTGACTTGATCTTCTACAGCTTCTTTCGTCGGACCAGAATGCTGCGATGCCGGATAAGAAACTGATAGCGTCGGTGGACTTAGAAATTTTTGGTTCGGTTCTGGGACACCGGCCCTCAGTTCCGACATAGTCCAATAATGTCACACAAACTTTCGAATTATTGAACGACGCTATATATATTATTATTTTATGCTTGCTATCCAAGCATTTCTGGTTTCTTGTTCGAAGAGTTATGGAGATGTCTTTCAAAAGTGTGCCTCTGTCGTCATAATTAATGAAGAGTTAGCGGCAATAAGTGCTCATGGAATATGTCTATCGCCTACGGAGTGACATTCGCTAGTTCACCCGGTGTAGCGTACATTCATCGAATGGTTCGGCTGCCGGGTTCGTCCGTTGCGGTCTAGGAAGGAGATTTGTGTGATGCGAGCACTTTAATTACTTTAGTACTCACCCAGTGACGGCAGATTGAGGACAGATCGGAGGAAGCCTGTTAGTCCGGTTCCTGGCTTGTCCAGGTCCGTCCGGGCTGTGAGCGAGAGAGGTCCCTCTCTCGCCCAACAACATAGGGGACCGCATGTTGTGGTTCAGATATTTTACATTCGGAGCATATGTCCGTTGGTCGGGACGCTCTGTTATATTGACAGTCCGAGAGACTGTCTTTAATGCTTCCTCATCCTCACAGCAGGGCACACGACCGCACATTGGCTACGTGACCTCGAGTATCCGATCAGTTTCGGCATTCAGTGATTCCACGGCATGTAGGTCGCGCCATCCGGTAGCCAAGGGACACGAGGCCTATACACTCCGTTCGCTCGCATATTGGTAGTATGCACGGGGTAACGATCACGGAGCTTCCAGTGGCAATCCATCGTAAGACCGCTTCTCCTCAGGCCTCAGTGACGGACGTGCTATCCGAGTTAGCACAGTTGTTTCGCAGCATCCCAGCAATTGACAGTTTCTCGGTCGAATCAGGAATTATCCGACGGCGCTGGGTCGGTGCGGTCCGCGGTTGCATCAGCTACGGACGACCGAACGCTTTATAGGGTCCGACAGGATGGCGAAAGGGATTCGAAAGATTTCGAGTTTTCCCTTTAGTAGTATCGGAAGATGCCTTTCATATCTTCTGGCATTATCTTCCAGTGATTATTATTTCGGACTTCATTGCTGCGATCTTGGATAAGAGACTTATAGCGTCATTGGACTCGGATTTTTCGATCGGTTCAGGGACATTGTCCCTGACTTACCGACGCAGTCCAATATTGTCATTACAACATGTGTTTTATTTTTCGACGCTATATATATATATATATACAAGCCTGCTACTAAGCATGATAGTTTAGTTTCTTGTCCGCGTTGCTCATTTCTGCCATTTTATCATTTATACAAATAGTTTATTTTGGCAGAGCAGGGCATACCGAGAGTTCATATGCGTCTAGACGGTGTGATTAAAGACTGCATATATTCTTTTTCGCCGTTTATGTCTTTTCCAATTTCAATGTTGGGAACGACATTATGTATAGTAGACTTAACTTAGACGCTTTATTATACGTAATTCGCCTTACTGAGGCGTTATCATTACGTCTTCAAGAAAAGATTTACGGGATATTATTCTCAATGTAATTTCTTTTGAGGGCAGTAGTTTGTTCACGTATAACTCCGCCCTTCAGTGGCTGATTGGAGTTAGTTAGACGCGACGCAGCCCTAGCTACATCCACATGCGTGGATAGTAAGGTTAAGAACTCTCTCAGAGTCGCTTCGTTCTCGGAGGAGCTTCTCTTCGACGGCAACTTTTCGGCAATCCATGAATTGCTCGATTTATACGTTCTCTTGTCTATCTAGTGTTACAAGAGATTCAGACTGGGGCAAACATTCGGTGGTTGACTCAGAGAGTGCCGCCGCAGTTGCCGGACCCGAGTGTGGCTGTTATGACGGTTGCCAGTCAAACAGATTGGGATATAATACTGGTCCCTACGGATTCGAAGTGCCAGGGTCTTTGGGTTCCGCAGTCTTTTAGCAATCAGTTTAACTTCCGCGGAATAATGTTTTTTAGGCTTGCTTTATGTCATTGCATGAACATTATTCAGAAACGCATGCCCAAATTCCTGTCCTTTAATTCGACAGTAGTGGCGTATCTCCGGAACCAGGGAGGCACTCTTTCGTTTCCGTTATTCAATTTAATGGAAAGAATCCGTCTGTTGGTTATAGTACACCAAGTTCAGTTTTGGTCCATCATATTCCGGGTCGTCTGATTGTTTTATCGGACTCCCGTTCTCTTACGGGTCGCTTGTTGCTGTCAGAATGGACTCTCAACAAACAAGTATTCAATCAGATTTGCTATCTATGGGAGCGCCCAATGATGATTTATTTATGACACAGCTTGCTAATCAATTGCAGACGTATGTGTTGGCTTGTCCAGATCTCTGAGCTAATATTGTTAACGCTCTATTGATCTATAGGACGGAATGATAGGATACGCGTATCCTCCGGCGCTGTTGTTTTAGCAGGTATTGCTAAGATAAACAACCACAATACATTTCTGTTGATAGCATCTCTATCTTCACAGAGATCATGAGTAATTTACTCTCTTGTCTACTGTGGGTCTTAACGTGAAATCTTCCTTTATGTGAGGATCTTTTTCACTGGGTAAATCGTGTCATCTTTATCACAACCAGCAAGGTCGCAACCTTCATGTATTCCGTTGTGTGGTCCGTATTGCATTGTAAGCACTGTGCTGGACGAGCTTTGGACGCGATTTCTTACTATAGGAGATCCTCTTCTTCGCTATTCTATGCGGCTAAAGTGGAGGCTCTTCCGTCGTGGTGTAGGGATCATTATGTTCATATTGTTGATCCCTCCATACTACTCATTGCTATTTTTTAGTATACTTGTTTCACAAGATCTACTGCAGCCTGTTATTATTTAGGTTATAGGTTTATGTTACCTCATACCTATGCACTCTACGATAGTTTACAATTGAGTCTTTTGTCTCTTTATCTAAGTCAGTTAGTAACTTTTTGATAAATAGACTTAGAATCTTTAGATTAAATTCCTATACGGATTTTAACTTCGGTTCTTATTTAGCTAAGTAATCATTTGAGCCTCTGGAAACAGTAGTTTTCAAATTCTGACCTTTTAGACAGTAATTCTGTTGGTTTCTCTTTTACTGTAGAGTCAGTGAGTTTCATGCACTATCGATGGATGATTTTCACTTTCATAGTTTCGGAATCAATACTTCCGTTACTATTTAGGTTGGATTGTTGCATAAGAGTTAGGCTCCTATTATCCGGAACCTATTATTTTAAGGTCCTTCCGTCTTCGTATGGGCATAGGCCTTTACTCTTTCCGGGTACAGTTTATGTATTTATAAACAGATATCTGTTTATTACAAAGGGCGTAAGCTTCTTCTGTCTTTGATGTCTAGTAGAAGGACGTTACGCTCCATTTTATTGTTAATGGATTCTATTAACTATCGGTACTGCTTATGGTATATCATTGACTTAGCAGTTGTGCTTAAGATTTCGGCTCATGAAGTAAGAGTTCTTCTACTTCTTGGGCTTACATTAATAGTGTCGCTATTATAGATTTTTGAAGGCCGCTCATTGCGCTCAGCCATCCACATTCATGAATTTTATCTTAGAAATATCGAGTCCATTTCTGGAGGCCTCTATTGTTAGGTCTATTATCTACTGCTCAGAATGTCATTCACTTAACAGTTGCTACTATAGCTAGGTAGGCTGTCTGTTTCGGCAGTGTCTCCGTTCGGCTGCCCTCTTCGCTCTGGGCTATTTGACCCAGGGCAAGAAAAAGGGGGGGGGGGGAGGGTGTTCCCTTGGGTCACCTGTTTTACTATGAAAACAAGGGGATACCTCCTCCAGAGTTAGTAATTCTGAGCTGTTATTGGGATGGTTGTTTAGTGAGAAGTTTAGGTTTTTAAAATTCATTCAAGTCTTAGTTTTTAAAGTATAGCTTTTGAATATTGCATATGTCAACGGACATGATTATGCAATCCTCAGACACTTTTAGGAGTATAAGAGTCTCTATTCTCTAGACTTACTTTATTTATTGGCTTACTTTAAAAATTATTAGTATAAGGATTATATTGGATATTAATAGAGTACATGGATGTATGAAGCTCAATTTTGGAAGGTGTTGTATCTTTCTAATTTATCATAAATAAGAAAGATACATGTAAGGCCTATTACTTCTTTTTCCCTACAGTGGATGACTCTATTTTATTTTATTGAGCGTATTCCATTTTGCTCTATGTCCTTGGCCCTCCAGCCTTTTTACTATTCAGCTATGTCTGGTCATTGGTACAGTATAAAAATGTTAAAAAATTTATAGTAATTTATATATTTTTTATACTTACCAATGACCCAGACGGGGATGGCCCTCCCAGGAGTTGGGAACTCTTGCCTCCCCGCTGAGTACATAGCGCTTACCAGGCACTGGTTATTAGAATGATTAATGGCGCCAATTTCGGAACGTCCTTGACACTGCGCATGCGCAGTAGGGGCGAAGTGTGGAGGGCCTTTCAGGACATGTTTTCTTTAGTTTTAGATGCAAATTTTGGGGATTGGGGGGCAAAATTTGTGTTTGGCCCTATATTTTAAGAGTTAGCACCAGCTATGTCTGGGTCATTGGTAAGTATAAAAAATATATAAATTACTATAAATTTTTTAACTTTTTGAGCAAAATTTGAGGAGAAAAAAATTTGTTTTGGATTTTTAGCTCAACTTGACAGAGTCCAGCTGAGCTATTGTCATCACTTCTCGTCCGTCGACGTACGTACGTACGTTCGTATGTTCGTATGTACGTACATTAGTACGTTAGTACGTACGTTCACAATTTCCTTTGGCACACCTCACAGGTTGCATTTATGATCAGATCACTTTGAAACTTGGTATGCTTGTTTGGGGTGACCTCTAGATGGGAGCTATCGATTTTCTTTAATTTCCGTCAAAAAATGTTGCTGCGGCCAACGTTCTTAGAACTTAGTTTAGTCAGACCACAATATTTCCCTTTGGCACACCCTACAGGGCACATTTATGATTGGATTGCTTTGAAACCTGGTATGCTTGTTTAGGGTGACCTCTAGATTGGAGCTATCGATTTTCTTCAATTTCTGTCAAAAAATGTTGCCACGGCCAACGTTCTTAGAACTTAGTTTAGTCAGACCTCAATATTTCCCTTTGGCACACCCTACAGGGAACATTTATGATTGGATTGCTTTGAAACCTGGTATGCTTGTTTGGGGAGACCTCTAGATGGGAGCTATCGATTTTTTTCAATTTCCGTCAAAAAATGTTGCCGCGGCCAACGTCCTTAGAACTTTGTTTAGTCAAACCACAATATTTCCCTTTGGCACACCCTAAAGGGCATTTATGATTGGATTGCTTTGAAACCTGTTATGCTTGTTTAGAGTGACCTCTAGATGGGAGCTATCGATTTTCTTCAATTTCCGTAAAAAAATGTTGCTATGGCCAACGTTCTTAGATCTTAGTTTAGTCAGACCTCAATATTTCCCTTTGGCACACCCTACAGGGTACATGTATGATTGGATTGCTTTGAAACCTGGTATATGCTTATTTGGGGTGACCTCTAGATGGGAGCTATCTATTTTTTTTCCATTTCCGTCAAAAAATGTTGCCGCGGCCAACGTTCTTAGAACTTAGTTTAGTCAAACCACAATATTTCCCTTTGGCACACCCTACAGGGCACATTTATATTGGATTGCTTTGAAACCTTGTATGCTTGTTTAGGGTGACCTCTAGATGGGAGCAATCGATTTTCTTCAATTTCCATAAAAAATGTTGCCACGGCCAACGTTCTTAGAACTTAGTTTAGTCAGACCTCAATATTTCCCTTTGGCACACCCTACAGGGCACATTTATGATCACATTGCTTTGAAACCTGATATGCTTGTTTGGGGAGACCTCTAGATGGGAGCTATCGATTTTCTTCCATTTCCATCGAAAAATGTTGCCGCTGCCAACGTTCTTATAACTTAGTTTAGTCAGACCTCAATATTTCCCTTTGGCACACCCTACAGGGCACACTTATGATTGGATTGCTTTGCTTGTTTGGGGTGACCTTTAGATGGGAGCTATTATTTTTCTTCAATTTCCATAAGAAAATGTTGCCGCGACCAATGTTCTTAGAACTTAGTTTAGTCAGACCTCAATATTTCTCTTTGGCACACCCAACAGGGCACATTTATGATTGGATTGCTTTGAAACCTGGTATGCTTGTTTAACTTGGTGTGCTCATTAGACAAGACCTTTTGATAAGATCTATTGATTAGCATTCATTTCTGTGAAAAAAGTTGCCATTTACAATAACATCTGAACACACTGCATTTGTGTATCAACATTCTTCCTTTAGCCAGTCTTACAATTTACATTTAAAAATTGATGGATTACTCTGTTCTTCAATTTTGCCATTTCATTTATAACTTACCAAGTTCAAGTTTGTCAAGTTGAGCTACAGTGTCATTGACACTTTCGTTTATGCTTTTTGTTCAATTTGAGATGAAAACCCCCCCAAATTTTTAGCCTGAAAATTTGGGGTCCGGTTCTGACTCTGAAATTTTGAACCAAAATTCGGAATTTTAAAAAACAATTTTTTGCGTTTTTTGTTCAATTTTGAGACGAAAAAAAAAAATTTTTTTACCCTGAAAATTTTGGGTCTGGTTCAAACTTGGAAATTTTTGACGAAAATTTGGAGAAAAAAATTTGTTTTTCATGTGTTTTGTTCAATTTTGAGATGAAAAAAAAAAATTGGGGTCAGGTTTGGTCATTTTTTGGGGATTTTTATGCATTTTGTTCAATTTTGAGATGGAAAAAAAAATTTATAGCCTGAAAATTTTGGGTCCTGTTCCGATTTGTTTTTAAAATCTTCTTCAGACCGTGTAGTCAGAATGCTTTCATATTTGGTATACAACATCTCTAGGAGGGTTAGATTCAAGTTTGTTCAATCCTAGTCCATGGATTGATATTTGGGCTTCCTATATGGGAGCTGAAATTTTAACTTAGTACAATATAAGAAAATTTCTTTAAAAATCTTCTTCAGATCCACCAGTCAGAATCCTTTAATATTTGGTATACAACATCTCTTGGAGGGTAATACTCAAGTTTGTTCAAACCTGGTCCCGGTGTTATTAATTTGGGCTACCTATGGGAGCCTGAATTTTAACTAAGTGCAATATGAGGGAATTTCTTTTAAAATCTTCTTCTTCAGATCTACCAATCAGAATCCTTTCATATTTGGTATAGAACATCTCTAGGTGGGTCAGATTCAAGTTTGTTCAAATCAGGACCCTGGTTTAATATTTTGGCTCCCTATTTGAGCCCAAAGTTTAACTTAGTGCAATGTGAGGTGATTTCTTTAAAAACCTTCTTCATATCCACCAGTCAGAATTCTTTCCTATTTGGTATATGACATCTCAAGGGGGGTCAAATTCAAGTTTGTTCAATTTGAGCCCTTGGCTTAATATTTGGGCTCTATGGGAAGGGGTGGGGGGGGGGGGGAGGGGCATGTTACATTCAGGTTTGTTCAAATCCATTCCGTAGTGTTTTTCCATAAAATTTGTCTCTCATGACTTCATTCCTTTGTAGTGTTGATGAACCATGTCTAACTGAATGTGACCCAGAATACTTCTTTGAACCATTTTGGCCGATGAGCGATTAAGGCCCCTTGGGGCCTCTTGTTTTGAACACCCTTACCCCAGAAAGGACAACAGATACTCCTATACTCCTAAATAAATAGCTGATGTAATGTCTTGTCACATTTTTAGCTCAACATTGGCGAAGCCAAATTTGAGGTACTGCCATGGCCCCTCGTCTGTCTGTCCGTTTGTCTGTCTGTCCGGGCTTAGCAGAGGTACATTGTGGAGTTTACAATTTAGGGTCAGTGGTAGTTGTGAGGTTGGGTTAGTACAGTGGCCACTTGTGGGGTTATTTTTTTCACTGTGGGGTTAATTTAATTTTTTGACCTTGTGGGGTAAGGGTTTAACATGGGAAAAAACCCACAAGTAAGAACGTGTAAGAATATCTGTCTGTCTATCCGTCCGTTGCGCCATACACTCGGCTCGGGTTAGAGGCCGTATTTATGAACCAATCCTTACGAATCTTCTTGGGTACCTTTGATATCACTGTGAGACAAGAACGAGTGTATTTGGATTCGGTCCAAAATTTAAGATGGCTGCTGGCAGCCATTTTGTACCAAAATTAGGTGCAATCAGATTTTTGCGCAGAACTTCCATATGGAAGCTCCAATTTGAATAATTTTTTTTGTATGAATGTTTAGTACCATGGGATACATCACATATAATACGTGTTTTTTCTCGTGCGTAAATTATGCAAATTAGACTAACTTTGATTTATTTAGTGTTACTTTCAGCACTGTAAGTGCAAATGCCAATACGGCTCGGGCTAGAGGCCATATTTATGAACCGATCTTTACGAAACTTCTTGGGTACCTTTGTTATCACCGTGGGACAAGAACGAGTGTTTTGGGATCCGGTCTGAAATTCAAGATGGCCACTGGTGGCCATTTTGTACAAAATTAGGTGCAATCAGATTTTTCCTCAGAACTTCCATATGAAAGCGCTGATTTGAATAATTTTCTGTGTGAATGTTTAGTATCATGGGATTCATCACGTATAATACAGACTTTTTTCTTGTGCATAAATTATGCCAATTAGACTATCTGATTTATTTAATGTTACTTTCATTACTGTAACTGCAAATGTCAATACGGCTTGGGCTAGAGGCCGTATTTATGAACCGATCTTTACAAAACTTCTTGGGCACCTTTGTTATCACCTTGGGACGAGAACGAGTGTATTTTTATACTGTACCAATGACCCAGACATAGCTGGTGCTAACTCTTAAAATATAGGGCCAAACACAAATTTTGCCCCCCAATCCCCAAAATTTGCATCTAAAACCAAAGAAAACATGTCCTGAATGGCCCTCCACACTTCACCTCTACTGCGCATGCGCAGTGTCAAGGACGTTCCGAAATTGGCGCCATTAATCATTCTAAGTTTGGCTCTTCATCAGTTAACTGATCTTTGTGCTTGTAAATCTCAGTTTAAATGATGCCAGACACATAAATATTAGTGAAATGGTGATTCTAAGGAGGATAGAGAAGGAGGAGAGGAAAAATGTGTGACAGAATGTTATCAGGGCTGTAACTTAAAATTTTTTAATGAAATTATGTTAAGTTACCTATTTTCGAGGCAGCAGCCATTTTGTTGTCATTCTGGTTATTTAGTTACACTGATTTTTCAGTGTTTTCCTCTCTCCCTTTCCTTTAAGTCCCCTCTTGCTATCCTCCCATGCTTTTGGCATAGTTTCTGTAATTATTATTACTAAAATTTCTTGGGAGTTTTAGCTGAATAACAGAATGAATTCTGTTCTTTCCCCATGTTTACGTCTTCACCTACGGGTGGTTAGGCGTTGTGTTCTGCATCTACCATCTGATGTTCTGCAGTTTTTTCCCTGGAAGTCTCTGTTTTGCATCAGATAGTGTATTTTTGGTAACTGATTCCGGGCCTGGGTGCCTGGAGTCTTATTTTAGTGTTTTTACACTCATTGTTTACATTTACAACAGCCCTCTGTGTGAGGGGGGGATTTCTTGAAAATAATATCTTGATGTTATTTTAATCATAACTAGATACATTATTATTGTTCGTAAGTGTTGAATAAATTGTTTAAAATATTTTTAAAATTTTTGTCCACACTTAGGCTTGGGATCCATTGGGGCTCAACGTTACTTTTCAGAAACTTGGGCTGTTCTGAAAAAATATTTTTTCAAAATATTTTGATTTCAATTATTTTTTCTATATTAATGGATCATATTATTATTATGTATTTTGATTGCCAGGGGTTGGTGCGAGTACCAGGACTTTGTTTTCTTTTCACATTGAAAGGATTTTGATCAATTGTAATAGAGGAAGTCTTCCTCTGACTTTTATAATCATTCTATATGTGGTCAGTGTACTCGCATTAACTCCTGTTCTGTATCGTATGATTTCGATGACAACATGGGAAGCGTATGTCACGGTATGTTAGTGGGGAATTGGACACTCCGGTCCTTTCCCCGCAGGGTCACTCTACTTTATCATTTTCTATTTTCAGACGATCAAGATTAGGGTGATGTATCTGTGATGTCTTCCAACAGTGTGCCTCCGTCGTCACAATTAATGAAGGGCTAGCGAAAAAGTGCTCATGTAAATACGCCAATTGCCTAAGAGGACCCTAGTAGGTTCGACGGCCTTTGACGTCCGCTAGCTCGCCCGGTGTAGCGTCCATTCATCGAATGGTTCGGCAGCCGGGTTCATCCGTTGCGGTCTAGAAGGAGTTTTGGGGTGATGCGAGCACTATAAATCAACCAAATGCACACCCAGTGACGGCGGATTAGAGGGAGAACGGAGGAAGCCTTTTAGTCCGGTTCATAGCTCGTTCTGGTCCATCCGGACGGCGAGCGAGAGAGGCCCCTCTCTCGTACAACAACATCTGGCCCCAGATGTTGTGGTACAAAATGTTTCGCATTCGGAGCATACGTCCGTCGCTCGGGACGCTCCGACATATAGGCAGTCCGGAGTAGACTGTCAATAAGGCTTCCTCATTCTCATGGTAGCGCACACGACCGCTCTTGGCTACGTGACCTCGGATATCCAGTCAGCTTCGCCAGTCAGAGAATCATCGGCGACCAGGTCACACCATCCGGTAGCCTGGGACACGAGGCCTGCAGACTCCGGACGTTCGCATAGGAAAGTGTGCGGGAGTCAACGTACACGGAGCTTCCGGCGGCAATGCATCATAAGACCGCTACTGCGCAGGCCTCTGGAACGGACGTGCTTTCCTAAATAGCACAGCTTATCGCAGCATCCCAGCATCAACTGAATCTATTGCATATTTTTTATCCGACGATGCTGGGTCGGGACGCTCCGCGTAAGCGTGTACGGACGTCCGAAAATTTCATCCGGTCCGACGGGATACCGAAAGGGATTCGGAGGATTTCGAGCTTTCCCTTTCGGAACAACATATGCTGTTGTGTATGTCATCTGACTTGATCTTCTACAGCTTCTTTCGTCGGACCAGAATGCTGTGATGCCAGATAAGAAACTGATAGCGTCGGTGGACTTAGAAATTTTTGGTTCGGTTCAGGGACATCGTCCCTCAGTTCCGACATAGTCCAATAATGTCACACAAACTTTCGAATTATTGAACGACGCTATATATATTATTATTATATGCTTGCTATTACCAAGCATTTCTGGTTTCTTGTTCGCAAACTTACGGAGATGTCTTTCAAAAGTGTGCCTCTGTCGTCATAGTTAATGAAGAGCTAGCGGCAATAAGTGCTCATGGAATATGTCTATCGCCTAAGAGGTCCCTTGTAGGATCGACGGAGTGACATTCGCTAGTTCACCCGGTGTAGCGTACATTCATCGAATGGTTCGGCTGCCGGGTTTGTCCGTTGCGGTCTGGGAAAGAGATTTGGGTGATGCGAGCACTATAATTACTTCAGTACTCACCCAGTGACGGCGGATTGAGGACAGATCGGAGGAAGCCTGTTAGTCCGGTTCCTGGCTTGTCCAGGTCCGTCCGGGCTGTGAGCGAGAGAGGTCCCTCTCTCGTCCAACAACATAGGGGACCGCATGTTGTGGTTCAGAAATTTTACATTCGGAGCATATGTCTGTTGGTCGGGACGCTCTGTTATATTGACAGTCCGAGAGACTGTCGATAATGCTTCCTCATCCTCACAGCAGGGCACACGACCGCACATTGGCTACGTGACCTCGAGTATCCGATCAGTTTCGTCATTCAGTGATTCCACGGCAAATAGGTCACGCCATCCGGTAGCCAAGGGACTCGAGGCCTATAGACTCCGTTCGCTTGCATATTGGTAGTATGCACGGGGTAACGATCACGGAGCTTCTAGCGGCAATGCATTGTAGGACCGCTTCTCCACAGGCCTCAGTGATGGACGTGCTATCCGAGTTAGCACAGCTTTTTCGCAGCATCCCAGCAATCGACAGTTTCTTAGTCGAATCAGGAATTATCTGACGGCGCTGGGTCGGTGCGGTCCGCGGTTGCATCAGGTACGGACGACCGAACGCTTTATAGGGTCCGACAGGATGGCGAAAGGGATTCGAAAGATTTCGAGTTTTCCCTTTCGTAGCATCGGAAGCTGCCATTCATATCTTCTGGCATTATCTTCCAGTGATTGTTATTTCGGACTACATTGCTGCGATGTTTGATAAGAGACTTATAGCGTCATTGGACACGGAATTTTGGATTGGTTCAGTGACATTGCCCCTGCCTTACCGACACAGTCCAATATTGTCATTAGAACATGTGTATTATTTATCGACGCTATATATGCATATAAGCCTGCTACCAAGCATGATAGTTTAGTTTCTTGTCCGCAATGCTCATTTCTGCCTTTTTATCATTTATACGAATAATTTATTTTGGCAGAGCAGGGCATACCGAGAGTTCTTATGCATCTAGACGGCGTGCTTAAAGACTGGAAATATTCTTTTTCGCCGTCTATGTCTTTTCCAACCACAATGTTGGAAACGACAATGATGTCTAGTAGACTTAACTTAGACGCTTTATCATACGTAATCCACCTTACTGAGGTGTTATCATTACGTCTTCAAGAAAAGAATTACAGGATATTATCCTCAATGTGATTTCTTTTGAGGGCAGTAGTTTGTTCACGTATAACTCCGCCCTTCAGTGGCTGATTGGAGTTGGTTAGACGTGACCCAGCCCTAGCTACATCCACGCGCGTGGATAGTAAGGTGAAGAACTCTCTCAGAGTCGCTTCGTTCTCGGAGAAGCTTCTCTTCGATGGCAACTTTTCAGCAATCCATGAATTGCTCGATTTACACGTTCTCTTGTCTATCTAGTGTTGCAAGAGATTCAGACTGGGGCAGACATTCGGTGGTTGACTCACAGAGAGCCACTGCATTTGCCGGATCCGAGTGTTATAATTATGACGGTGGCCAGTCAAACAGGTTGGGATATAATATTGATCCCAACGGATTCGAAGTGCCAGGGTCTTTGGGTTCCGCAGTCTCTAAGCAAGCTCTTATCTTCCGCGGAATAATGTTTTTTAGGCTTGCTTTATGTCATTGGATGAACATTATTCAGAAACGCATGTCCAAATCCTGTCCGTTAATTCGACAGTAGTGGCGTATCTCCGGAACCAGGGAGGCACTCATTCGTTACCGTTATTCAATTTAATGGAAAGAATCCTTCTGTTTGTTATAGTACACCAAGTTCTGTTTCGGTCCGTCATATTCCGGGTCGTCTGATTGTTTTACCGGACTCCCGTTCACTTATGAGTCGCTTGTTGCCGTCAGAATGGACTCTCAACAAACAAGTATTCAATCAGATTTGCTATCAATGGGAGCGCCCAATGATAATTTATTTACGACACAGCTTGCTAATCAATTGCAGACGTATGTGTTTGCTTGTCCGGATCTCTGAGCTAATGTTGTTAACGCTCTATTGATCTAATAGGACGGAATGATAGGATATGCGTATCCTCCGGCGCTGTTGTTTCAGCAGGTATTGCTAAGATAAACAACCACAATACATTTCTGTTGATAGCATCTCTGTCTTCACAGAGACCGTGGGTAAATTTTCTCTGATGTCTACTGTGGGACTTAACGCGAAATCTTCCTTAATGAGGGGATCTTTTTTCGCTGGGTAAAATCGTGTCATCTTTATCACAACCCGCAAGGTCGCAACCTTCACGTATTCCGTTGTGTGGTCCGTATTGCTTTGTAAGCATTGTACTGGACGAGCTTTGGACGCGATTTCTTACTATAGGAGATCCTCTTCTTCGCTTTTCTATGCGGCTAAAGTGGAGGCTCTTCCGTCGTTGGTGTAGGGATCACTATGTTCATATTGTTGATCCCTCCATACTACTCATTGCAACTTTTTAGTATACTTGTTTGACAAGATCTACTGCAGCCTGTTATTATTAAGGTTATAGGTTTATGTTACCTCATACCTATGCACTCTATGATAGTTTACAATTGAGTCTTATGTCTCTTTATCTAAGTCAGTTAGTAACTTTTTGATAAATAGACTTAGAATCATTAGATTAAATTCCTATATGGAATTTAACTTCGGTTCTTATTTAGCTAAGTAATCATTTGAGCCTCTGGAAACAGTAGTTTTCAAATTCTGACCTTTTAGACAGTAATTCTGTTGGCTTCTCTTTTACTGAAGAGTCAGTGAGTTTCATGCACTATCGGTGGATGATTTTCACTTTCGTAGTTTCGGAATCACTACTTCCTTTACTATTTAGGTTGGATTTTTGCATAAGAGTTAGGCTCCTAATATCCGGAACCTATTGTTATTAAGGTCCTTCCGTCTTCGTACGGGCATAGGCCTTTACTCTGTCCGGTTAGAGTTTATGTATTTATAAACAGATATCTGTTTATTACTACGGGCGTAAACTTCTTCTGTCTTTGATGCCTATTAGAAGGACGTTACGCTCCATTCTATTGCTAATGGATTCAATTAACTATCGATACTGCTTATAGTATATCTTTGACTCAGCAGTTGTGTTTGAGATTTCGGCTCATGAAGTAAGAGTTCTTCTACATCTTGGGCTTACATTAATAGTGTCGCTATTATAGATTTTTGAAGGCTGCTCATTGCGCTCAGCCATCCACATTCATGAATTTTTTATCTCAGAAATATTGAGTCCATTTCTGGAGGCCTCTATTGTTAGGTCTATTATCTACTGCTCAGAATGTCATTCACTTAACAGTTGCTACTATAGCTAGGTAGGCTGTCTGTTTCGGCAGTGACTCCGTTCTGCTGCTCTCTTCGCTCTGGGCTATTTGACCCAGGGCAAGAAAAAGGGGGGGGGGGAGGGTGTTCCCTTGGGTCACCTGTTTTACTATGAAAACAAGGGGATACCTCCTCCGGAGTTAGTAATTCTGAGCTGTTATTGGGATGGTTGTTTAGTGAGAAGTTTATGTTTTAAAAATTCATTCAAGTCTTAGTTTTTAAAGTATAGCTTTTGAATATAGCACGTGTCAACGGACATGATTATGCAATCCTCAGACACTTTTAAGGAGTATAAAGAGTCTCTATTCTCTAGACTTACTTTATTTATTGGCTTACTTTAAAAATTATTAGTATAAGGTTTATACTAGATATTAATAGAGTACATGGATGTATGATGCTCAATTTTGGAAGGTGTTGTATCTTTCTAATTTATCATAAATAAGAAAGATACATGTAAGGCCTATTACTTCTTTTTCCCTAGAGGGGATGACTCTATTTTATATTATTGAGCGTATTCCATCTTGCTCTATGTCCTTGGCCCTCCAGCCTTTTTACTATTCAGCTATGTCTGGGTCATTGGTACAGTATAAAAATGTTAAAAAATTTATAGTAATTTATATATTTTTTATACTTACCAATGACCCAGACGGGGATGGCCCTCTCAGGAGTTGGGAACTCTTACCTCCCCGCTGAGTACATAGCGCTTACCAGGCACTGGTTATTAGAATGATTAATGGCGCCAATTTCGGAACGTCCTTGACACTGCGCATGCGCAGTAGAGGTGAAGTGTGGAGGGCCATTCAGGACATGTTTTCTTTGGTTTTAGATGCAAATTTTGGGGATTGGGGGGCAAAATTTGTGTTTGGCCGTATATTTTAAGAGTTTGCACCAGCTATGTCTGGGTCATTGGTAAGTATAAAAAATATATAAATTACTATAAATTTTTTAACTTTTGGGTGCAGTCCAAAATTCAAGATGGCTTTCGGCGGCCATTTTGTACCAAAATTGGTGCAATCAGTTTTTTGTACAGAACTTTTGTATAAAAGTTCTGATTTGAATAAATTTCTGTATGAATGTTTAGTAACATGGAATACATCACATATAATACAGGTTTTTTTCTCGTGCAAAAATTATGCAAATTAGATGAACTTTGATTTATTCAGTGCTACTTATACACAGTAAGTGCACATGTCAATACGGCTCGGGCAAGCGTCTGTATTTATGAACCGATCTTCATGAAAATTCTTGGGTACCTTTGTTATCACCTTGGGATGAGAACGAGTGTTTCTGGGTGCGGTCCAAAATTCAAGATGGCTGCCAGTGGCCGTTTTGTACCCAAATTAGGTCCAATCAGTTTTTAGCTCATCTTGACAATCGCTTCCCATCCGTCGTCTGTCAACACCATGTTTTGGTCTTCTCCAAAGCCACTGGGCCAATTCAAGTGAAAGTTTGTGTGAGTGATGGTCCCAAAGGGGCATTTCATTTTTGTTCAACTCATCATGCCCAGCCCCATAGGGAGGAAGTGGGAGAAAATGCTCCAAAATATTTTTAAAATCTTCTTCTCAAGAACCAGTGTGTACAATGACTTGATATTTGCTATGGAGCTTTCATATGAGGTGTAGAATCAAGTTTGTTCAAACGAAGTTCGTAAAGTAATATTTGGCTTTGTAATAGGAGGGGTAAGATTTTTGGCCCCGCCCAAAATTTCTATTTTCTGAACCGATGGTTTGGTTTGTGGTAGTATTGGGTCATAAGTACTTGACCCATGCAAAAAAAAAAAATTCCCACATCCCCATGGGAACCCTGGGAGCTAAAAATAGAAATATTTTCAAACGCCCATATTTCCCAAACCCCACAGGACAGAGAGCTTTTATTTGGTATGAAATATCCTTATGACCAGTAGAATTGAATGGTAAAAAAAAAATTGCCATCAGTTATGTTAGGGTGTTCTGTAATGGGCATCGAAAAAATGCTGAGTCAGCATATTTGCAAAAATTTAAAAAAATCTTTTCTTCAGAACCAATCATCAGAATCTTTTGATATTTGGTATACAGCATTCATAGGGGAGGGGGGGGGGGGGGTCAGATAAAAGTCTGTTGAAATAAAGCTCATTGGTTCATATTTGGGCTCTGCAGAGGCCCGAAGTTTTAACATAGGGTAATATGGGGAATATTCTTTAAAAATCTTCTTCTTGAGAACCACCAGTCAGAATCTTTTAATATTTGGTATACATCATTGTTATGAGGGTCAGATTCTAGATTGTTCAAACCAAGTCCCTAGGTTAATATTTGGGCTTCCAACGGAAGCCCAAATTTTATCTTTGTTCGATATGGAGGGTAATTTAAAAAAATCTTCTTCTTCAGATCCATCAGTCAGAATGCTTTGATATTTGGTATGCTACATCTCTATGGGGGTCAGATTCAAGTTTGTTCAAATCAAATCCCTAGGTATATATTTGGGCTCACTATGGTAGCCCAAATTTTTACTTAGTGCAATATGAGAAAATTTCTTTAAAAATCTTCTTCTGATCCACCAGTCGGAATGCTTTTATATTTGGTATACAACATCTCTAGGGGGGTCAGATACCAGGTTGTTCAATTCGAGTGCCTAGGTTAATATTTGGTCTCCATATGGGAACATGAAATTTAACTTAGTACAATATGTGGGAATTTCTTCAAAAATCTTCTTCTTCAGATTCACTTGTCAGAATGCTTTCACATTTGGTATACAACATCTCTAGGGGGGTCAGATTCAAGTTTGTTCAAATCGGATCCATATGTCAATATTTGGGCTCGCTATGGTAGCCCAAATTTGAACTTAGTGCAATTCGAAGAAATTTCTTTACAATTTCTCTTCTTCAGATCCAACAGTCAGAATGCTTTCATATTCGGTACACAACATCTCTAGGGAAGTCAGATTTAACTGTGTTCAAATCAAGAGCCTGGGTTAATATTTGGGCTCTCTATGGGAGCCGAAATTGGCCATTTTGCTGAAGAATTAAAAATTTTGTATTCAGTACCCTCTAGAGGTACTAAGATTAATCCACATAGGTTG
Source organism: Pictodentalium vernedei (assembly GCA_031216915.1). Lineage (NCBI taxonomy): Eukaryota > Metazoa > Mollusca > Scaphopoda > Dentaliida > Dentaliidae > Pictodentalium > Pictodentalium vernedei. Next base: position 340,662,022 of record CM062296.1, on the reverse strand, counting down.
TATCAAGGGGCTTCATAGGGGAGCTCTACATTTTACTTATGATCAACTGAAGAAAAGGCATGATGCCCAGATTATTTTTGTCACTCCTGAGGGACTCAAGGATTGACAGTGTAGCCTATGGAGATGGCTTGCTTAATGTAGACTCATTCTTGGACTCTGTTTAAATTGTGTTCTGTACAAGATGAGCGCTTCAGGCCCTGTGGGGCCTCTTGTTGTACACAACTTCTATACGGCTTAGGCTAGAGGCCAGATTTATGAACCGATCTTTATGAAACTTCTTGGGTACCTTTGTTATCACCGTGGGAAGAGAACTAGTGTTTTGGGGTGCGGTCCAAAATTCAACCTTTTTGTACCAAAATTAGTGCAATCAGTTTTTTGTTCAGAACTTCTGTATGAAAGTTCTGATTTGAATAAATTTTTGTAGGAATGTTTAGTAATATGGAATTCATCACACATAATACAGGTTTTTTTTCTCGTGCAGAAATTATGCCAATTAGATGAACTTTGATTTGTTCAGTGCTACTTATACACAGTAAATGCTCATGTCAATACGGCTCGGGCTAGAGTCTGTATTTATGAACTGATCTTCACGAAACTTCTTGGGGTACCTTTGTTATCACCTTGTGACAGGAACAAGTGTTTTTGGTTGCCTTTGTTATCACTGTACTATGAGAACAAATATTTTTGGGTTCAGTCAGACCCACTCTGGGACTCAAAGATTTCTTTTCTAGTTTAGCATCTAACTGTTGCCCACCTTTACAATACTTTACCTACACATTTGTTACAGGTTACGGCCAGCATTTATGTACAGACCGTTACAATACTTTATGTGTACCTTTGTTATCAGGTCATTACCTAGATGTTTGTCATTGCTGTGTCACATACTATACATGTACATGTCTTAAACAAGTTGGGCTACAGTGTCATTGACACTTTCATTATGCACATTGTGTGAAGATAATTAATGCTGCAACATTACTTATACCCCCACTCTCCAAGAGATCGGAGGTAGTCTGGATTGCATGTGTCTGTCCATCTGTGCATCCATCCATTGGTCCATCCAGCAGTCTATCCTTCCAGCTGCCCAACCTTCCATCTGTCCATCCGTGCATCCATCCGTCCACAGCAGGGCTGGGGTCAATTACAATTGCAATTACTTGTTAGCTCACTGAAGGGAACTAAACTTATCACTTGCCATCTGTCGTCATCGTCCGTCCGGTGTTGTGAACATTTTTCAAACGACTTCTCCTCTGAAACTGCTAGGTCGATTTGCTCGAAACTTGGTATGGATGTTCATTGTTCAAATGAATTGGACATGCCCACTTGGGGCTCCATAGGGGGCATAACTCCGATAGCACCCTATGTATATTAGACAAATTACTAAAAAATCTTCTTCTCCCGCACAAGTAGGCAGAATCATTTGATATTTGGTATACAGCATTATGAGGTGGATCTGAGTTTGTTCAAATCTGCCTCCTGGATTCATATTTGGGCTCACTATAGAAGCCCAAATTCGAACTTAGTGCATTTCTGCATTTCAGGCAAATTTCTTAAAAAATCTTCTTCTCCAGATCCAGCAGGCAGAATCTTTTGATATTCGGTATGCAACATTGTGGGGTGAATCTGATTCAAGTTTGTTCAAATCGGCCCCCTGGATTCACATTTGGGGTCAGTATAGAAACCTGAATTCGAGCTTAGTTCATTTCAGGCAAATTTCTTAAAAAATCTTCTTCTCCAGATCTAGGAGGCAGAATCTTTTGATATTTGGTATGCAACATTGTGGGGTGGATCTTATTCAAGTTTGTTCAAAACGGCCCCTTGGATTCATATTTGGGCTCACTATAGAGGCTCGAATTCGAGCTTAGTGCATTTCAGGCAAATTTCTTACAAAACATTCTTCTCCAGATCCAGCAGGCAGAGTCTTCTGATATTTGGTATGCAACATTGTGGGGTGGATCTGATTCAAGTTTGTTCAAACCGGCCCCCTGGATTCATATTTGGGCTCTCTATAGAAGCCCGAATTCGAACTGAGTGCATTTCAGGCAAATTTCTTTAAAAATCTTCTTCTCAAGATCCAGCAGCCAGAATTTTTTTGATATTGGGTATGCAGCATGCTTAGGGGGGTGAGATTCAAGTTTGGTCAAGCCAGGTCCCTGGGTTCATATTTGGACTCACTGTGGTAGCCCGAATTATAACTTAGTTCAAAATGAGGAATTTTTTTAAAAATCATCTTCTTCAGATCCAGCAGTCGGAATGTTTTGACATTTGGTATGCAGCATCCGTAGGGGGATGAGATTCAAGTTTGTTCAAGCCATGTCCCTAGGTCCATATTTTGGCTCACTGTGGGAGCCCGAATGACAACTCAGTTCAAAATGAGGAATTTTCTTTAAAAATCATCTTCTTCAGATCCAGCAGTCGGAATGTTTTGACATTTGGTATGCAGCATCCGTAGGGGGATGAGATTCAAGTTTGTTCAAGCCATGTCCCTAGGTCCATATTTTGGCTCACTGTGGGAGCCCGAATGACAACTCAGTTCAAAATGAGGAATTTTCTTAAAAAATCTTCTTCTTTAGATCCAGCTGTCGGAATGTTTTGATATGCGGTGTGTAGCATCCTTAGGTGGGTGAGATTCTAGTTTGTTAAAGCCAAGTCCCTGGGTCTATATTTGGGCTCACTGTGGGAGCTCGAATTGTAACTTTGTTCAAAATGAGGAATTTTCTTAAAAAATCTTCTTCTTCAGATCCAGCAGTCGGAATGTTTTGATATTTGGTGTGCAGCATCCTTAAGGGGGTTTAGTTTGTTAAAGACAAGTCCCTGGGTTCATATATGGGTTCCCTGTGGGAGCCCGAATTATAACTTAGTTCAATATGAGCAATATTCTTTAAAAATCTTTTTTTTTTAAGATGCACTGGTCAGAATCTTTAGATATTTGGTATAAGCTTTTCTTAGGAGGAGCAGATGCAACTTGTTGAAATCAGTTCTCTGGGTTGATATTTAGGCTACCATGTCAGGTGAGCGCCCTTGTTTTTTTTTAAAGTAATTAATTACAATTACAATTACTTTCTGAAAAGTAATTAATTACTTTTAATTACTTTCAATTACTTTTCACAACTACAACACACGGATGGTGGATTATGACCAAATCACCCAGCAGGTGTAATTTCTTATCAACCTACCATACAATTGTTTACTACAGGCTTGCACTACAGTGGAAGTCCCTAACTCGGAAAATGTACTCTCTATTTTGATCTTTCCCAAGGAATTAGGGAAAGAAAAGTGGTGCAAAAGCACCAAGAAAAAATAAGCTAAAACTGGGTCGAGTGCTACCGGCGCACACCCAGTAGGGGACGCTCTTCTCCTGGTACAGATCCACGGCTTCCGGTACCAGAGCGCAGTCAGTGGGGGCCTGTATGGACAGGATTTCTCCTCTCTGTTGAGGGCAAAATTTCTGTTTTTTGGGTCCCTGTCGGCCATCTGGGTTCAGTTGTGTTCCCGCCAGTCCTTGATTTTCTGCCACCTTTGTCTCGCAGTTGGGGGTATTCTTCTACTTTCTACATCTGTTGAGTTCACCTTTTCTTCTACTGCTCTCACCTCTGTTATGCCCTGGACTGTTCCGTGAGGGCAATGCCTTTTGCCCAAGGATGTGATGCGTTCTCGTGCCCGTTCCTCCCGCACCCATGGGGAAGGGGAACGCTGTTGTTCGGAGCCTCCCGACACGACCACGTCTGGTGAGAGTTATACCCTCTCCGTGGGGGATGTGCATTTTTTTCCCTGTGGTGGATACTGTGGGAGCTGTTGAGTTGTCTGGTGAAGAAATGCCTGGTTCCGGGACTGTGGTCCCTCTCCAGTCGACATCTGAGGCTGTCACTCGGGTTGTGATGCCTCCTTTGGAGCCGAGCTCGGTTGCTTTCTCCACTTTTCCACCGGTTTCAACAGCTCCCGTCGAATATGCTGCTACTGCTGTTCCGTCTGCAACGTCATCGGTCATCGTTTCCGCTGCCCTCGGCTTATCCCTGCAGGGGTCTGCAGAGATGTCTGGTAGTGTGGACGTGGGATATCAACCTTCCCTGACTTCAACTCGGCAAAGTCGGAAGGGGCTGCCAGCTGAACCCTCTGCTGTCGTCTCTCAGCCGTTGAGCCCAGCAGCCTTCTCTTTGTATTCGGATGTTCCTGGTGTGGTCACCATAGACTCTGTTGCATTTCCGTCCACGCACTTTGGTCCGACGGCCAGTTTTGCGGGACCGATGCTTTTTGTGCAGCCTGGACATTCTGTCCCTCAGAGGTTCGCTGTGACTCTCCTGAGTTCCCGCACTGTTGATCCTTGGGGTCTGGTATACCCCTATCAGCATCTGCCTGCAGATGTTTCGGCTGCCGCCCATCACCCTGCATGGGGTGTTCTGGAGGATCGTTGACCCTTCGATGGTTCAGAGGGTCAGGAGTGAAGCCACTTTGCCGGTTCGTTCCCACGTCGAACCAGCTGCCACGGGATGTGAGCTTAGGGAGGCCCTCTCCATGCTCACTCAGGTTCTTTCCAAGGGCCTTCCCGTTGCCTCCTGTGAGGCTACTAGTGGTTTCCAGGCACCCCCGTGGCGCCGCCTCCCGGGATTGGAAGCAGGCCACTTTCTGATCCCCCTGGTGTGCCTACACCATGGGAGGCATCGGCTGGTTTGCTCGTGATGGGCTATGTGTCTTCCGACTCAGAGGATGGGTCAGACATACCTGACATTGAGTGCCTTCAGTCTTCTGACTTGGGGGCAGCTCTTGACTTTGTGTTGAGTTCCTACAGGATCTCAAACCATCACACCAGCCGACGGTGTCAGCCAGGCCACGATCATCGGTCGTGTGCCTCTAGCCTGTGGAGCAACCCGCTTCTGGGTGCCTTCGACTGTGCCAGTCAGTACAGGTGGTTGATTCTGCCAGTCCGTTAGTCTGCCAGACTTTGACGGTCTTGGATCAGGACTCCACCTCCCTCAGGCTTTCCAAGCCCAAGTTGGCCGCTATTCCTATGGCACTCTGGAATCCCTGTTGGGCTTATCAAGAGAGATGTTGGGCAAGCTTTCTCTCTCTGATCATGTTGTCTCTGCTTTGGCTGCTTATCTGCCTCCAGATAGGTTTGACGACATACAGACTCCTTTGCGTGTGATTTCCAAGGCATTCATGCATCTTACTCGCACACATGCCTGTACCACGGCTAACTTGGAATTAGTTTGCCGGAACACTGTGTTGGACATAACCTGTTCCCTTTCTGAGGGGCAGCGCACTGCTCTTCGATCTGCTTCTTTTGGAGGTCTGTAACTTTTCCATGGTTCTGTGGCGACGGTCTGGAATGTCGTCCTGCGTCATTCCAAAGATAAGCTGCTGCTTCGCCAGCTTGATCAGCCTTCTGTTGGAGGCAGGGCTGATCCTCCTGCCGCCACTTCTACTTCTTACTCACGTGGTAAGGGTAAGCGTCGGAAGACCAGAGGGAGACCTCAGGATCATTCATCTAATAGAGGAGATGGTTTCTCCTCTCGCGGGCCTCGCCGGGGCTCGAGATGAAGATCCTCACCTCGATTCGTCCCAGGTTGGACGAAGGATATCAGGGTTCACAGACCACCATCACATCCGGTCCTTGGGCGTTAGCCCTTGTTTGGTCCGGGCTGCGAATATAGGGTTCACACTGCTGCCCACGCAGAAAACAGCCGGCAGTGCACTCGACTGTTGGCAGTTTGATACCAAGTAACAGACATTTATCCACAACCTGACATCCCAAGCGACCGAAATAACTTTTCATTCAACCATTCAACATTCCAGCACTTTAACCCCTTCATGTTACATCGACTACACATCACTGTAAATCATCAAATATTTGGTAGCTTTGACAATGCTTGTGTCGACAAAAGAATTGTAACGTCTAGTGGCCAAATACTATTTATTTTCCCGATGCCATCCTGTCAACTATAGGTATAGCGGTTAACCGGTTGACAGCTTTTTCAACTGGTTATGCCGATGACCAGTTGCAAACCAGTTATCTGGCCAACCGTTTCAGCACTACAAAATACTAAAAGAGGAATTTACTTTGGTGAATTCAAAATTGTCCGTTCCACTAAATCGTAGACCAATCATTGCCTATAGAAAAAACAGAAGCCTGGGTAATCTCCTCATTGGGGCCAAACTTGAACCCATCGCGGAATAGTATAAACTTCAGTTTTTGGCAGTCATGTCAACCAGTTTCCTTTCTCTCTATCTTTAACTCTGTAAAAAAAAACTAAAAAACTTTCCCAGGTGGCCAGCCTGGCCCATTTAAAACGAAACAAAAAATATATATATATATATATATATATAAAAAAACAATAAAAAAACTTTTCATTTTATATCTGCCTGCCTGCCTGCCTGCCTGCCTGCCTGCTGCCTGCCTGCCTGCCTGCCTGCCTGATGTAATATAATCTAATCTAAACTAATCTATAAATCCAATCAAATCAAATCATCAAATCAATGTACGGCTGTCGTGGACTGGTCACTTTCCACGGGTGTGCAATAGTTCCATGGACGCAATACTATTAGATTTCAAACACTAATAGAAATAATCATCAAACTTTTAATTAAAATTTTGCTGCTTATGATTTTTATTACCTGGTAAATGCATGTGTAGACATCACTGCCCATACATGTATTATAATCAGTCCACTGCTGCTGTACTGTACATAATACAGAAACTAATACAATCATCTGGCTTTACATGTGGACTGGGAGAAAGGTATGTCATGCATGATAGTCAAATTCACATCTTTAAGCTTAACCCTTAAGGGCCTGGACAAGGGTCTTTAATTCCCACCATTCCACAGTCTCAATACTTCTGATCATCACGTGACTGTCTGATAGTGCAGATGTGCAGCGAGTTTCATAGATAAACTTTTCCAATTTGTATTACGTAGTGGAATCGAAAAAACATTTTTTGTGGGAGGAGGAGAATTTGAACGTGTTCTGAATGCATTCTATTGAGTTTTGGGACAAAATGTGATATTATAGTGTTTTTTGACGATTTGTTTTCTTCAAGGTTTGAGATTTTCAAAGGAAGATGGTGCAGTTGAAACCGATAATGTTAATAACAATGCATTGCATTGTGTGAGTTTGAACTCTTGGTTATTGTTTCACTCAACAATTCAGGTGTGCTTGTGAGATGGAGCGTGCAGGTATCCTTAGATTAACGTAGATCATGCTCAAATAATGTTCAAACGGGTGTAATCAGTTACGGTCCAAAGCATGTCACAATGATTTACTGTTCAACTCGAAAACATTTGTAATTGAATGCATACGTCCTCGAAACTGCTTACTTTCAGCTCTGGGTAGTTCTTTTTGCTATGGGAAAAACCAGCAAAAAAAGGAAAAAGGGCGAAAACCGTCAAGGTTTGGAAAATATAAGTTCAAATAAAACTGCATCGACTGTGGATAGCGAAGACATTGTTAACAAACCAACTCCCAAAATCAGTTAACCATGGCTGACTTTCTTGGAAAAGAAAACCAAGAAATTTTAGGTAATGAAAGTGATCGAGGTCGATTGAAAAACATTGAGTCACAGTTATGTGCAATTGTGAAATGATTAGATTCACTCACTGCGGATACGTCAAAAAACTTTAAATCCTTTTCGTAGAAGCAGGTGTCCAAATTTGAACTGATGCAAATGAAAAACGAGCTAATAGAATCTCTAAGCAAAAAAATCGAATTACTGGAAAACCGCGTTTTCGTACTTGAAGTTGCCTAAGATGAACAGAAAAATGCAAATAAGCAACTGAGAAAAGAAAATAGTGAATTGCGCTCCCATATTGATAAACAAAAATACGAACTAAATGACTTGGAACAATACACTAGAAAAGACAGCGTGAGAATTTATGGGTTGGAAGACTCGACTGGAGAAACAGTTTCCCAGTGTGGTGAAAAGGTCCTCAACTTATTAAATGAAAAACTTTCAATGAAACTCGCAGGTTCTGAATTATCTATTGCCTATAGGGTTAACTCGCGTTCAGTGAAAAAGCAACGGCCTGTCATAGTGAAGTTCACTTCTCATAAAGCAAAACTCGACACAGTGGTGAATAGGAAGAAACATAAGGGATCAGGGATAAGTATAGCAGAGGATGTTACAAGCCTGAACTACTCCTTATTGCAAAGAGCTTTCAAGTCTGCGGGTGTTAACAGCTCCTGGAGCTCAAATGGAAAACTTTTTTTGTTGGACATCGGACGATCGCGTGTTTAAATTTAGGACAGAAACTGATCTAGAAAATATTGTGGCAGTTACAGCCAGGGCACCCAGACAATCAACGCCAATTAGCACTGGAATCCATTTCAGTGGATGAGACAGCTTTTACGGAATAGTCCCAAAATCTAGAAAGTTTTGAAACCAATTAGTAACTTTTAAACTTCCCGTGAATGCTCAATCTGGTGTTAATAATACCCACTTTACAACAGTATACACCAACACACGATGCAGTGTTGTCTCACAGTCTGTGTGTGTGGAGGGGGTGTGTGCACACGAACACACGCGCATACTCGCTTCTATGTAGTCTGCCAAGTACTCACAGACAGTCTCAGAATGTAAGCTGTTGTTGGTGTCGTTGATACGCTTTTCATTTTTTTCCGTTAGAAAAATTTTAAAATATTGTTTCAATTCTCCCGTCTTGTAACGTAGTAGTCTAACATTTAATGTAATGTAATGTACAAATATTCAGTAGATAATAACATACAGAAACACACTTCCAGTGCCGTGTGTGAGTGTATGGGGGGGGGGGGGGGTGTATGTGTGTGTACACGAACACACAGTCGCAGAATGTAGGCTGTTGTTGGTGTTGTTGGTGTTGTTGATGCGCTTTTCATTTTTTTCCGCTAGAAAACATTTTCAAATATTATTTGCTTCTCCCTTCTTGTAATGTAGCAGTCTAAGATTTAATATAATGTAATGTGCAAATCTTCAGTTCATAATAATGTACAGAAACACACTCCCAGAGTTGTGTGTGCGTGAATGGGAGGGGGAACAGTGGTGGTATGTGCTTTTATTTCATTTGCACCCCCAACTGTGTTGGGTCAAGGAAGAGGATAATGAGCCCGAATATCAATGAGCAAATATATAAACAGATGTGTTTATATTTGTGTTCATTCATCGACCATGGTTGCTGAAAGTGTCGGTGCACCCCCCCCCCCCCATCCTCCCCCCACAAAGAAACTCCTTCATTTTTAGCTCAACTTTGGCGAAGTCAAATTTGAGCTTATGCCATGGCCAGTCGTCCGTCTGTCCATCTGTCCGTCAACAATTCAATACGACTCGGGCTAGAGGCCGCATTTTTGAACCGACCTTTACGAAACTTCTTGGGTACCTTTGTTATGACCGTGGGACGAGAACGAGTGTTTTTGGGTCCGATCCGAAATTCAAGTTGGCCGCTGGCAGCCATTTTGTACAAAATTAGGTGCAATCAGATTTTTGTGCAGAACTTCCATATGAAAGCGCTGATTTGAAAAATTTTTTGTATGAATGTTTAGTATCATGGGATACATCACATATAATACTGGCTTTTTTCTCGTGCGTAAATTATGCAAATTAGACTAACTTTGATATTTTTTGGTGTTACTTTCAGCACTATAAGTGTAAATGCCAATACGTCTCGGGCTAGAGGCCGTATTTATGAACCGATCTTTACGAAACTTCTTGGGTACCTTTGGTATCACCGTGGGACGAGAACGAGAGTTTTGGGGACCAGTCCGAAATTCAAGATGGCTGATAGCAGCCATTTTGTACAAAATTAGTTGCAATCAGATTTTTGCACAGAACTTCCATATGAAAGCGCTGATTTGAATAATTTTTTGTGTGAGTGTTTAGTACCATGGGATACATCACATATAATACGGGTTTTTTTCTCGTGCAGAAATTATGCAAATTAGCTGAACTTTGACTTTTTCAGTGCTACTTACACACAGTAAGTACACATGTCAATACGGCTCGGGCTAGAGTCTGTATTTATGAACTGAAACTTCTTGGGTACCTTTGTTATCACCTTGGGACGAGAACGAGTGTTTCTGGGTGCGATCTAAAATTCAAGATGGCTGCCAGTGGCCAATTTGTTCCGAAATTAGGTCTAATCAGTTTTTTGTACACAACTTCTATACGGCTCAGGCTAGAGGCCGTATTTATGAACAGATCTTTACGAAACTTCGTGGGTACCTTTGTTATCACCGTGAGATGAGAACGAGTGTTTTGGGGTGTGGTCCAAAATTCAAGATGGCCACCAGCAGCCATTTTGTACCAAAATTAGTGCAATCAGTCTTTTGTACAGAACTTCTGTATGAAAGTTCTGATTTGAATAAATTTTTGTATGAATGTTTAGTAACATGGAATACATCACATATAGTACAGGTTTTTTTCTCGTGCAGTAATTATGCAGTTAGATGAACTTTGATTTATTCAGTGCTACTTATACACTGTAAGTGCACATGTCAATACGGCTCGGGCTAGAGGCTGTATTTATGAACCGATCTTCACAAAACTTCTTGGGTACCTTTGTTATCACCTTGGGACGAGAACGAGTGTTTCTGGGTGCGGTCCAAAAATCAAGATGGCTGCCAGTGGCCATTTTGTACCGAAATTAGGTCCAATCAGTTTTTTCTCACAACTTCTATACAGCTCGTATTTATGAACTGATCTTCACAAAACTTCTTGGGTCCCCTTGTTTTCACCTTGGGACAGGAACGAGTGTGTTTTGGGGTGCCTTTGTTATCACTGTGCTATGAGAACAAATATTTTGGGGTTCAGTCAGACCCACTCTGGGACTCAAAGATTTCTTTTCTAGTTTAGCATCTGACTGTCACCCACCTTTACAATACTTTACCTATACATTTGTTACAGGCTATGGTCAGTATTTATGTACAGACCATTACAATACTTTATATGTACCTTTGTTATCAGGTCATTACCTAGATGTTTGTCATTGCTGTGTCACATACTATACATGTACATTTCTTAACAAGTTGAGCTAAAGTGTCATTGACACTTTCATTCCATTTTCAGTTATCGAATGCGCCGATAAACCGTAAAAAATCACTCGTATTTATTTTTAATTGATTCACTCAGTCACCCATTCTGTGGATGGATGTATGGATACATCGACAGCTGTGGATGAGTGGGTGAATGGGCGAGTGATTGATTGAATTATTGAATGGGTTTCATAAGAAATCATAGAACTTACATCCTTCTGTTCATTCAGATGATCTCAATACTAGACAGATATCTCATCACCTTTACCAAACTATTCTTCTCTTCCAAAGTCTTATATTAGATAATTAATAACATGAAATTTGTATATATGTTCCAGTTTATGTTTTTGTATTTATTTTGTTCTATACATTTAACCATTCCTACACTACTCTTGACTCTGCGCGAATCATATAGAATTGTATTTATGTTTGTGTACAATGATCTACAAATGCATTCTCCTACGGATGTGCAACTTCGACTTAGCGAGCTCCCTTGTTGTAATGTCGTCAGATAATATTTCATTGGATGAGATCCAGAAAAATCTGAACTATGATTTAAAATCGATTTTAAATGATAGGGCGTGTGAGACACCAGCAAACGGTTTGCCCTTAGATGTTCTCACAAACAATTGTAAATACTATCTACCCGACGAAATGCCCCCTAATTTTAATCTCCAGCAAGAAGAGCTCTCGATTCTTCACCTAACTGTCAAAGTCAAGGCTCATTGGGATTCTTTTAATGAGTTGCTGTCCAAAACACAAGGTTCTCAAAACCATTTTGATGTTATAGGCCTGACAGAAATTTTCCAAATCCCCCCCAAATGTCACTACACACTACATGGCTACCATCCCCTTACTAGGACCACAAGACCTGACGGCGACGATGGATGTGGTGGTATTGGTATGTACATCAAGGAGAATATAGCCTTTAAGACTCGTCGAAATCTCTCAGTCTTTTTACCACATGTCATCGAAAACCTGTTCGTTGAAATCAACTACAACAAGTCTAGTAAATTGCTTGGGGTAATATATAGACCCAACACGCAACCTAAAGCAGACATTGATCTGTTCCTGGCTAAATTAAACAAAATAATGGACAAAATAAATCACGAGAACAAAAAATCATACATAATGGGGGACTTTAACATTGATCTCTTGAAATCGGGTGTCCATACCAAGACCGACATTTATTTACATACAATGATTAGCCAAAGCTTTTTACCACATATCACTAAGCCGACTAGAGTAACGCAGCACTCCGCTGCATTAATAGATCACATATTTACAAACAACGTTCTATCAACATCCCTGTCCGGCATAATCATCACAGACGTTTCTGATCACTTCACCACCTTTCATATTGAAAGAGGCCAGAAAACTCCACTCCATCAGCAACCGCAAAGTGTAAATTTAATCCAGACAGTATAGCTAACTTTAAAACAATTTTGACTGAAAGAACAAAATCCCTGGATGACGAAGGGGCTCCTAACCTCATCAAGTAATAAATCTAAAATTTTTATACTGTACCAATGACCCAGACATAGCTGGTGCTAACTCTTAAAATATAGGGCCAAACACAAATTTTGCCCCCCAATCCCCAAAATTTGCATCTAAAACCAAAGAAAACATGTCCTGAATGGCCCTCCACACTTCACCTCTACTGCGCATGCGCAGTGTCAAGGACGTTCCGAAATTGGCGCCATTAATCATTCTAAGTTTGGCCTTTCATCAGTTAACATCTGACTGATCTTTGTGCTTGTAAATCTCAGTTTAAATGATGCCAGACACATAAATATTAGTGAAATGGTGATTCTAAGGAGGATAGAGAAGGAGGAGAGGAAAAATGTGTGACAGAATATTATCAGGGCTGTAACTTAAATTTTTTTAATGAAATTATGTCAAGTTACCTATTTTCGAGGCAGCAGCCATTTTGTTGTCATTCTGGTTATTAGTTACACTGATTTTTCAGTGTTTTCCTCTCTCCCTTTCCTTTAAGTCCCCTCTTGCTATTCTCCCATGCTTTTGGCATAGTTTCTGTAATTATTATTACTAAAATTTCTTGGGAGTTTTAGCTGTATAACAGAATGAATTCTGTTCTTTTCCCCATGTTTACGTCTTCACCTACGGGTGGTTAGGCATTGTGTTCTGCATCTACCATCTGATGTTCTGCAGTTTCTTCCCTGGAAGTCTCTGTTTTGCATCAGATAGTGTATTTTTGGTAACTGATTCCGGGCCTGGGTGCCTGGAGTCTTATTTTAGTGTTTTTACACTCATTGTTTACATTTACAACAGCCCTCTGTGTGAGGGGGGGATTTCTTGAAAATAATATCTTGATGTTATTTTAATCATAACTAGATACATTATTATTGTTCGTAAGTGTTGAATAAATTGTTTAAAATATTTTTAAAATTTTTGTCCACACTTAGGCTTGGGATCCATTGGGGCTCAACGTTACTTTTCAGAAACTTGGGCTATTCTGAAAAAATATTTTTTCAAAATATTTTGATTTCAATTATTTTTTCTATATTAATGGATCATATTATTATTATGTATTTTGATTGCCAGGGGTTGGTGCGAGTACCAGGACTTTGTTTTCTTTTCACATTGAAAGGATTTTGATCAATTGTAATAAGAGGAAGTCTTCCTCTAACTTTTATAATCATTCTATATGTGGTCAGTGTACTCGCATTAACTCCTGTTCTGTATCGTATGATTTCGATGACAACATGGGAAGCGTATGTCACGGTATGTTAGTGGGGAATTGGACACTCCGGTCCTTTCCCCGCAGGGTCACTCTACTTTATCAATTTCTATTTCAGACGATCAAGATTAGGGTGATGTATCTGTGATGTCTTCCAACAGTGTGCCTCCGTCGTCACAATTAATGAAGGGCTAGCGGAAAAGTGCTCATGTAAATACGCCAATTGCCTAAGAGGACCCTAGTAGGTTCGACGGTCTTTGACGTCCGCTAGCTCGCCCGGTGTAGCGTCCATTCATTGAATGGTTCGGCAGCCGGGTTCGTCCGTTGCGGTCTAGAAGGAGTTTTGGGGTGATGCGAGCACTGTAAATCAACCAAATGCACACCCAGTGACGGCGGATTAGAGGGAGAACGGAGGAAGCCTTTTAGTCCGGTTCATAGCTCGTTCTGGTCCATCCGGACGACGAGCGAGAGAGGCCCCTCTCTCGTACAACAACATCTGGCCCCAGATGTTGTGGTACAAAATGTTTCGCATTCGGAGCATATGTCCGTCGCTCGGGACGCTCCGACATATAGGCAGTCCGGAGTAGACTGTCAATAAGGCTTCCTCATTCTCATGGTAGCGCACACGACCGCTCTTGGCTACGTGACCTCGGATATCCAGTCAGCTTCGCCAGTCAGAGAATCCTCGGCGACCAGGTCGCACCATCCGGTAGCCAGGGACACGAGGCCTGCAGACTCCGGACGTTCGCATAGGAAAGTGTGCGGGAGTCAACGTAGACGGAGCTTCCGGTGGCAATGCATCGTAAGACCGCTACTGCACAGGCCTCGGGAACGGACGTGCTTTCCTAAATAGCACAGCTTATCGCAGCATCCCAGCATCAACTGAATCTGTCGCATATTTTTTATCCGACGATGCTGGGTCGGGATGCTCCGCGGAAGCGGGTACGGACGTCCGAAAATTTCATTCGGTCCGACGGGATACCGAAAGGGATTCGGAGGATTTCGAGCTTTCCCTTTCGGAACAACATATGCTGTTGTGTATGTCATCTGACTTGATCTTCTACAGCTTCTTTCGTCGGACCAGAATGCTGCGATGCCGGATAAGAAACTGATAGCGTCGGTGGACTTAGAAATTTTTGGTTCGGTTCAGGGACATCGTCCCTCAGTTCCGACATAGTCCAATAATGTCACACAAACTTTCAAATTATTGAACGACGCTATATATATATTATTATTATATGCTTGCTATTACCAAGCATTTCGGGTTTCTTGTTCGCAAAGTTACGGAGATGTCTTTCAAAAGTGTGCCTCTGTCGTCATAGTTAATGAAGAGCTAGTGGCAATAAGTGCTCCTGGAATATGTCTATCGCCTAAGAGGTCCCTTGTAGGATCGACGGAGTGACATTCGCTAGCTCACCCGGTGTAGCTTACATTCATCGAATGCTTCGGCTGCCGGGTTTGTCTGTTGCGGTCTAGGAAGGAGATTTGGGTGATGCGAGCACTATAATTACTTTAGTACTCACCCAGTGACGGCGGATTGAGGACAGATCGGAGGAAGCCTGTTAGTCTGGTTCCTGGCTTGTCCAGGTCCGTCCGGGCGAGAGAGGTCCCTCTCTCGTCCAACAACATAGGGGACCGCATGTTGTGGTTCAGATATTTTACATTCGGAGCATATGTCTGTCGGTCGGGACGCTCCGTTAAATTGACAGTCCGAGAGACTGTCGATAATGCTTCCTCATCCTCACAGCAGGGCACACGACCGCACATTGGCTACGTGACCTCGAGTTTCCGATCAGTTTCGTCATTCAGTGATTCCACGGCGAATAGGTCACGCCATCCGGTAGCCAAGGGACACGAGGCCTATACACTCCGTTCGCTCGCATTTTAGTAGTATGCACGGGGTAACGATCACGGAGCTTCCAGCGGCAATGCATTGTAGGACCGCTTCTCCGCAGGCCTCAGTGACGGACGTGCTATCCGAGTTAGCACAGTTTTTTCGCAGCATCCCAGCAATCGGCAGTTTCTTAGTCGAATCAGGAATTATCTGACGGCGCTGGGTCGGTGCGGTCCGCGGTTGCATCAGGTACGGACGACCGAACGCTTTATAGGGTCCGACAGGATGGCAAAAGGGATTCGAAAGATTTCGAGTTTTCCCTTTCGTAGCATCGGAAGCTGCCATTCATATCTTCTGGCATTATCTTCCAGTGGTTGTTATTTCGGACTACATTGCTGCGATGTTGGATAAGAGACTTATAGCGTCATTGGACACGGAATTTTGGATCGGTTCAGGGACATTGTCCCTGACTTACCGACACAGTCCAATAATGTCATTAGAACATGTGTATTATTTATCGACGCTATATATGCATATAAGCCTGCTACCAAGCATGATAGTTTAGTTTCTTGTCCGCAATGCTCATTTCTGCCTTTTTATCATTTATACGAATAATTTATTTTGGCAGAGCAGGGCATACCGAGAGTTCATATGCGTCTAGACGGCGTGGTTAAAGACTGGAAATATTCTTTTTCGCCGACTATGTCTTTTCCAACCACAATGTTGGAAACGACAATGATGTCTAGTAGACTTAACTTAGACGCTTTATCATACGTAATCCACCTTACTAAGACGTTATCATTACGTCTTCAAGAAAAGAATTACGGGACATTATCCTCAATGATTTCTTTTGAGGGCAGTAGTTTGTTCACGTATAACTCCGCCCTTCAGTGGCTGATTGGAGTTGGTTAGACGTGACGCAGCCCTAGCTACATCCACGCGCGTGGATAGTAAGGTGAAGAACTCTCTCAGAGTCGCTTCGTTCTCGGAGAAGCTTCTCTTCGACGGCAACTTTTCAGCAATCCATGAATTGCTCGATTTACACGTTCTCTTGTCTATCTAGTGTTGCAAGAGATTCAGACTGGGGCAAACATTCGGTGGTTGACTCAGAGAGTGCCACTGCAGTTGCCGGATCCGAGTGTTATAATTATGACGGTTGCCGGTCAAACAGGTTGGGATATAATATTGATCCCAACGGATTCGAAGTGCCAGGGTCTTTGGGTTCCGCAGTCTCTAAGCAAGCACTTATCTTCCGCGGAATAATGTTTTTTAGGCTTGCTTTATGTCATTGGATGAACATTATTCAGAAACGCATGTCCAAATCCTGTCCGTTAATTCGACAGTAGTGGCGTATCTCCGGAACCAGGGAGGCACTCATTCGTTTCCGTTATTCAATTTAATGGAAAGAATCCTTCTGTTTGTTATAGTACACCAAGTTCTGTTTCGGTCCGTCATATTCCGGGTCGTCTGATTGTTTTACCGGACTCCCGTTCACTTATGGGTCGCTTGTTGCCGTCAAAATGGACTCTCAACAAACAAGTATTCAATCAGATTTGCTATCAATGGGAGCGCCCAATGATAATTTATTTACGACACAGCTTGCTAATCAATTGCAGACGTATGTGTTTGCTTGTCCGGATCTCTGAGCTAATGTTGTTAACGCTCTATTGATCTAATAGGTCGGAATGATAGGATATGCGTATCCTCCGGCGCTGTTGTTTCAGCAGGTATTGCTAAGATAAACAACCACAATACATTTCTGTTGATAGCATCTCTGTCTTCACAGAGACCGTGGGTAAATTTACTCTGATGTCTACTGTGGGACTCAACGCGAAATCTTCCTCAATGAGAGGATCTTTTTTCGCTGGGTAAAACCGTGTCATCTTTATCACAACCCGCAAGGTCGCAACCTTCAAGTATTCCGTTGTGTGGTCCTTATTGCATTGTAAGCATTGTACTGGACGAGCTTTGGACGCGATTTCTTACTATAGGAGATCCTCTTCTTCGCTATTCTAGGCGGCTAAAGTGGAGGCTCTTCCGTCGTTGGTGTAGGGATCACTATGTTCATATTGTTGATCCCTCCATACTACTCATTGCAACTTTTTAGTATACTTGTTTAACAAGATCTACTGCAGCCTGTTATTATTAAGGTTATAGGTTTATGTTACCTCATACCTATGCACTCTATGATAGTTTACAATTGAGTCTTATGTCTCTTTATCTAAGTCAGTTAGTAACTTTTCGATAAATAGACTTAGAATCATTAGATTAAATTCCTATATGGAATTTAACTTCGGTTCTTATTTAGCTAAGTAATCATTTGAGCCTCTGGAAACAGTAGTTTTCAAATTCTGACCTTTTAGACAGTAATTCTGTTGGCTTCTCTTTTACTGAAGAATCAGTGAGTTTCATGCACTATCGGTGGATAATTTTCACTTTCGTAGTTTCGGAATCACTACTTCCTTTACTATTTAGGTTGGATTTTTGCATAAGAGTTAGGCTCCTAATATCCGTATCCTATTGTTATTAAGGTCCTTCCGTCTTCGTACGGGCATAGGCCTTTACTCTGTCCGGTTAGAGTTTATGTATTCATAAACAGATATCTGTTTATTACTACGGGCGTAAACTTCTAATGTCTTTGATGCCTATTAGAAGGACGTTACGCTCCATTCTATTGCTAATGGATTCAATTAACTATCGATACTGCTTATGGTATATCTTTGACTCAGCAGTTGTGTTTGAGATTTCGGCTCATGAAGTAAGAGTTCTTCTACATCTTGGGCTTACATTAATAGTGTCGCTATTATAGATTTTTGAAGGCTGCTCATTGCGCTCAGCCATCCACATTCATGAATTTTTTATCTCAGAAATATTGAGTCCATTTCTGGAGGCCTCTATTGTTAGGTCTATTATCTACTGCTCAGAATGTCATTCACTTAACAGTTGCTACTATAGCTAGGTAGGCTGTCTGTTTCGGCAGTGACTCTGTTCTGCTGCCCTCTTCGCTCTGGGCTATTTGACCCAGGGCAAGAAAAAGGGGGGTGGGGGGGGGGAGGGTGTTCCCTTGGGTCACCTGTTTTACTATGAAAACAAGGGGATACCTCCTCCGGAGTTAGTAATTCTGAGCTGTTATTGGGATGGTTGTTTAGTGAGAAGTTTATGTTTTAAAAATTCATTCAAGTCTTAGTTTTTAAAGTATAGCTTTTGAATATAGCACGTGTCAACGGACATGATTATGCAATCCTCAGACACTTTTAAGGAGTATAAAGAGTCTCTATTCTCTAGACTTACTTTATTTATTGGCTTACTTTAAAAATTATTAGTATAAGGATTATACTAGATATTAATAGAGTACATGGATGTATGATGCTCAATTTTGGAAGGTGTTGTATCTTTCTAATTTATCATAAATAAGAAAGATACATGTAAGGCCTAATACTTCTTTTTCCCTAGAGGGGATGACTCTATTTTATATTATTGAGCGTATTCCATCTTGCTCTATGTCCTTGGCCCTCCAGCCTTTTTACTATTCAGCTATGTCTGGGTCATTGGTACAGTATAAAAATGTTAAAAAATTTATAGTAATTTATATATTTTTTATACTTACCAATGACCCAGATGGGGATGGCCCTCTCAGGAGTTGGGAACTCTTACCTCCCCGCTGAGTACATAGCGCTTACCAGGCACTGGTTATTAGAATGATTAATGGCGCCAATTTCGGAACGTCCTTGACACTGCACATGCGCAGTAGAGGTGAAGTGTGGAGGGCCAATCAGGACATGTTTTCTTTGGTTTTAGATGCAAATTTTGGGGATTGGGGGGCAAAATTTGTGTTTGGCCCTATATTTTAAGAGTTAGCACCAGCTATGTCTGGGTCATTGGTAAGTATAAAAAATATATAAATTACTATAAATTTTTTAACTTTTATAACAAAAAACTGAGATACCCAAATGAGCAGAATATTAAAAAATATAAAAACTACTGTAAAATATTTAACAGAATTAAAAAACAAAGTAAAGCAATGTACTACTCTAACACACTATCAGAAAATACAGGTAATTTACACAGAACGTGGCAAATTATTAATGATGCCCTACTTAGAACAAACCATACAGACACATTGCCGCAATCCTTCGTAATAGAAAATAATAAAGAAATAGATGATCCAGCGGAAATAATACAGGAATTCAATGACTTTTTTGCGAGTGTAGGGAAACGTACTAGCGAACAAATAAATGTATCCCAGAAAAATTTTCGGGACAGTAATGAACCAAACGGTTTTTTCATAACGCCAACAACTGAATACGAGGTATTTTCTGTTATTAATTCACTTAAGCCTAAAAATAGTGAGGATTGTGATGGCATCACTACTAACCTCCTGAAACACTCAATTAATGTAATAGCTCCTCCTCTGGCCCACATCATTAATATGTTCTTTATCCGCAGTATTGTCCCTGTTAGGATGAAGATAGCAAGAGTTATTCCAATTTTTAAAAGTGGAGATGAGCACGTATTTAATAATTATAGACCAATAAGTATTTTACCAGGCTTTTCTAAAGTATTAGAAAAGCTCATGTGCAACAGAATCATGAAATACCTCGAAACGTCCCATATCTTATATCACCATCAATACGGATTTCGGAAAAAGCATTGTACCATACATTTAGTAATGCAATTACTGAAAATTATAGGTTCTGAAAATAACAAGGACAGTAAAAACAACACACTAGCAGCATTTCTGGATCGTTCTACAACTCTTGATCTCTTGTCATTTGCGGATGACACAACTGTCCATGACTCATTCCCTTATACCAAATCCATAGATACCCATTTTAACCATGAACTCAATAATCTATATAAGTGGTGTTTAGCAAATCAACTCGCTCTGAACGCCAACAAAACAAAATACATCATCATTAATCCAAACCATAAAACTAAAAGTTGCATTCACCCTGAATGGTCAAAAATTAAAAAGGGTGGGTTCAAATGAAGAAGATAAATCTCAAAATTGTTTAGGTATTCATATTGATGAACACTTATCTTATCAAACCCATATATCAAAAATTTGTTCTAAGATTGGATGGGCAAATTATACTTTGAACAGAGCAAAAAAACTACTACCACAACATGTCATGAAGATGCTCTATTACTCTTTGGTCCACTGCCACTTGGTATACGGCATTCAAATATGGGGAAACTCGAGAGGAATCAATAAATTAGTAGTAAGAATACAGAAACGTTCACTTCGAATATTAAACAACAAAAAGTATAATTCCCATGCAGACCCATTGTTCATAAAAGATAAAATATTGCAGGTCACCGACTTGTACAAACTACATGCCTGTTTATTTATGTTTGATTGGAAAAATGGAAAACTTCCAGAATCTTTCGAACATTATTTTACTTCCCCAATCCCTCAATCACACATGAGTACAAGGCAATCAGGACTGGTACGTATCAACAAAACCCGAACAAAGGCTTTAGATAGGCTGCCCTCATATGCCTTTCCGAAAATCTGGAACGAACTGGACCCAGAAGTGCGAAACATAGAAAATAGAAAAGAATTTAAAGAGAAGTTAAGAACAAAACTTCTGTCCTCATATCAAGAAAGCTATCAGTGTGACAACCCATGCTGTCCTGACTGTTACACTCCACAGTAAGGGTCGGCACTCCGATAACCTAAATAACTTAAGAGTCCAAAACTGTCGACACATCGAGGACTTATTTTGTATAATAGTGTGTCCATTATGTTTATCTTGACTGATGAACAATACTTGAACCGTGCCATATTTGTCTTCTAAAGTTAACCACAACCCAGCTTGATAACCATAATATTATCAGATTAGCATAGGGTTAGGGATACCCACTATCAAATTCACAATTAGCCACCTTTTTTTAACCTGGAAACTCGTCCATCAACAGAAATAGACTAACGGGGTACGTAGCTGAGTCAAAGTTGCAGTTCTACTAGCTACTCACAAGTATCTATACAAGTAGATATTTCTATCAAAGATCAATGCGCAGAGCATGTAGTCAGTGTTGGAGTTAAATGTATTACAGGAGTGACAGGTAAACAGCCAATCTGGCTATGTCATTTCCCAACGAGTATAGACTGAATATCATTTTCTAGTTATCTATTTGTATCCTATAGTCCAATATGTAATTGTCTGTAAACTATACCGTTAAATAAAAATATCTAAAAATATCTTCTGATGACGTTGCAGTGATTTCTAGTTAAATCTTGGCTGCCTGTTAAGGCAGCCAAGACTTGACAAGAAACCACTGCCTAGGTAATTTGTCAATTGTCAGCAGGACCTCCTCATGATGGCATCTTAAGGGCACTTGTTCTGAGGTCATAAAAGTCGGAAATAGGCCTTTAAGGGTTAAGGATACACTGGATTGTCAAATGTAGAAGGTCAGAAACATATCTCAATCATAACTTACAAACTACTTGCGGTATTTAGGAGCAGAGGCAAAGATACACTTGGCTTATAACTTTTTTTTTATAAAATTGACCGTTATAGTGGTGAAACGATGTTCATTTCTTTACAGAATTGCGGTTGATGTTCAGCTTGATGGATAGAGTTCCAGATGGAATCATCCCCATGTTACATGCCCTGGAGGCACATATTGTACAACAAGGTCTGGCTGACATGATGGCATCAGCAGATATAATCACTACAGTAAGTAAAAGACAGCGATCAGATTGGAAAACATCATCATGATGTACCACAACAAAAGAACCCATTCTTATCATAATTATGAACATAAAGGAAAAAATATAGCTGCAACCTTTAGAGGTGGTAGTTCTCCCTCCCTCCCCCTCCCACCCCAAATCCTCTTCCCATGCAGATAGGTTATCATACATATGGAGTAGCATAAATGTAACTTTAATTTCTTCGTAACAGTGAGATTGACTTTCTACATATGTAGTGCAAATTGAATTGTTTCTTTGCTCAAATTAGTGCTAAAGACTATATTAAGACATGTTAATACATTGGATATTAAATTTAGGACATATTGATCAGGAAGAAAGATTGAATTCAGTATAGCATCCCTCAGACTTGGAGACGATTAGAAGACAACAGGTGATGATGGGACTGTCCAAATGTCATGATGTTTCCAGGGGAAAACTTTGTGACACCTCCACAATTTCTGTTTTTCGAACCAATTGGCCAATTTGAAACAAATTTGGTATGCAGTGTTATTTGGTAACATGCAATTGATATTTTTATACTGTACCAATGACCCAGACATAGCTGGCGCTAATTCTCAAAAATCTAGGGCCAAACACAAATTTGCCCCCCAGTCCCCAAAATTTGCATCAAAAACCGAAAATAACATGTCCTAAATCGTCCTCCATACTTTTCCTCCACTGCGCATGCGCAGTGTCAAGGAGGTCACGAAATTGGCACCAATTATCATTCTTTGTTTGGCCCTTCATCAGTTCACATCTGACTGATATTTGTGCTTGTAAATCTCAGTTTAAATGATGCCAGACACATAAATATTAGAGAAATGGTGGATCTGAAGAGGAAATAGAAGGAGGAGAGGAAAAATTAGTGGCAGGAAATAATCAGGGCTGTAACTTTAAATTTTTTTATGAAATTATGTTATGTTCCCTAATTTCAAGACATGGGCCTGTTGTTGTCATTCT
The DNA here is from genome assembly GCA_031216915.1 of Pictodentalium vernedei. Taxonomy (NCBI): domain Eukaryota; kingdom Metazoa; phylum Mollusca; class Scaphopoda; order Dentaliida; family Dentaliidae; genus Pictodentalium; species Pictodentalium vernedei. The sequence continues at coordinate 340,638,835 of CM062296.1, read as the reverse complement.
TGCTATAAGTTACACTGCTTGATCAGTGTTTCCTCTCTCCCTTTCCTTTAGTCCCTCCTTGCTATTCTCCCATGCTTTTGGCATATTTTCTGTAATATTATTACTAAAATTTCTTGGGAGTTTTAGCTTGGTAACAGAATGAATTCTGTTTTTTCCCCATGTTTACGTCCTCACCCATGGGTGTTTAGGCATTGTGTTCTGCATCTACCATCTGATGTTCTACAGTTTCTTCCCTGGAAGTCTCTGTTTTGCATCAGATAGTGTTTTAATTGGTAACTGATTTCGGGCCATCTTTATCAGTGCCTGGAGTCATGTTTCCGGTTTTTATTTACTTCATGTTTACTTTGACAACGGTTTTTGTTGAGAGTGATTTCTTGTCTTTGTATTAGTTTAATCATAACAAGATACATTATTATTATACGTAAGTGTTGCATTAATTTTTTTGAAATATTTAAAAAATTTTTGTCCACACTTAGGCTTTTTTGGGATCCATTGGGGCTCAACGTTACTTTCAGAAACTTGGGCTTTTCTGAAAAAATATGTTTTCAAAAAAAATTTTTTTTTTTGATTTCATTTATTTTTTCTATATGTTAATGGATCATGTTATTATGTATCTTTGTTTTCAGGAGTTGGTGCGAGTACTCGGACTGTTTGTGTTCTTTTCACAATGAAAGGATATTGTTCAAATTGTAATAAGAGGAAATCTTCCTCTGACTGTCATAATCATTGTATTAATTGTAGTCAGTGTACTCGCACTAACTCCTACTCAGTGTGTGTCTATTGGGATGACAAACATTGGAAACGTGTGTCACGGTATGTTGTTAGCGGGGATAAGGCCATGCTGGTCCTTTCTCTGCAGGGTCACTCTAGTTTTTCAATCTCTTTTTCAGAGGAACAAGAACAGGGTGATGTTTCCATGATGTCTTCCAAAAGTGTGCCTCCGTCGTCACAGTTAAATGAAGAGCTAGCGGCAAAAGTGCTCATGGAAATACGTCAATTGCCTAAGAGGTCCTTAGTAGGATCGACGGCATTGGCGTCCGCTAGCTCGCCCGGTGTAGCGACCATTCATCGAATGGCTCGGCAGCCGGGTTCGTCTGTTGCGGTCCAGGAAGGAGATTTGGGTGATACGAGCACTATAATAACACAAAGTGCACACCCAGTGACGACGGATCTGAGGATGGAACGGAGGAAGCCTGTTAGTCCGGTTCCTAGCTTGTCCAGGTCCAGAGGTTCCTCTCTCGTACAACAACATCTGGGACCAGATGTGGTACAAAACGTTTCGCATTCGGAGCATACGTCCGCCACTCGGGACGCTCCGTTATACATGTATATACAGTCCGGAGAGACTGTCAATATGGCTTCCTCATCCTCACGGCAGTGCACACGACTGCACCTTGGCTACGTGACCACAGATATCCAGCCAGCTTCGCCGATCAGGGATTCCACGGCGACCAGGTCACGCCATCCGGTAGCCAGGGACACGAGGCCTGTAGACTCCGGAATTTCGCATAAAAGAATTATGCAGGAGTCAACGTCCAGGGAGCTTCCAGCGGCAAAGCAACGTAAGACCGCTGCTCCACAGGCCTCAGTGACGGACGTACTATCACAAATAGCACAACTTATCGCAGCATCCTAGCAGACGACAGAATCTGTGTCGGATCAGGAATTATCCGACGATGCTGGGTCAGTACGCTCCGCTGAAGCATCAGGTACGGACGGCCGAGAACTTCTAATGGTCCGACAGGATGGCGAAAGGGATTCAGAGGATCTGGAGCTTTCCCTTTTGGAACAACATAAAGCTGCTGTAGATTTTATCCGGCATTATCTTCCAGAGGTTGTTCCGTCAGACCAGAATGCTGCGATGCCGGATAAGAGACTGATAGCGTCACTGGACACAGAATTTTTTGATTGGTTTAGGGACATCGTCCCTGAGTTTCCGACACAGTCCAATAATGTCACAAGAACATTTGAACTATTGAAATGACGCTATATATAAGCTCTACATCTGCCTTTCATCAATTCAAGGAACAAATTTGAAACGGCAGGATAGGGCATACCGAGAGTTGCTCTGCGTCTAGACGACCAGGCTGAAGACCTAGCATTGTCTTTACCGTCGTCTATGTCAATTCCAACCACGACGTTGGAAACGACAATAATGTCTAATAGAGTTAACTTAGACGCTTTATCATACGCAGATCACCTTACTAAAGCGTTATCATTACGTCTTGAAGGGAAAGAATTCCAGGATATACAATCCTCCTTAAGAGTTCTTTCAAGGGCCATAGCTTATTCCACGTATAACTCCGCCCTTTCAGTGGCAAACCTGGAGTTGGTTAGACGTGACGCGGCCCTAGCTACATCCACGCACGTGGATAGTAAGGTGAAAAACTCTCTCAGAGTTGCTCCGGTCTCCGGAGAGCTTCTCTTCGACGGCAAGCTTTCAGCAGTCTATGATCAGAGAACTAAGAAAGCTTCGGATTCTCTGCTATTCAAATCCGCTTCTAAAAATCGGATACAGCAGAAAAGAGTAAGACAGGCACTTCTGGGACAAGTACGCCCAAGGGAAGTTCCTATAGGGGTTCCTATGCATCCTCTAGGTCTTATTCTAGAGACCGTCAAGGCAGCGACTCACATAGGGGACGTTATACTGGCCGAGATAACCGGTCAGTCGTCCCTAGGTCGACGGGGCGAGGTGCGGGTCGTGGAGGACGTAGTTTCTCCTTCCGCAAGCCTCGCAGGTCCAGGAGGTGATGGTATGAACCTCTATCGTGTTCCGGTAGGCGGAAGATTGTCAAGTTTTGTAAACAATTGGGCGTCAATTACGGACGACCCCTGGGTTCGAGGGGTAATTTCGTAAGGACTAAGAATATCCTTCAAACGAAAGCCTCCATTAACTTGAAGTCCAAAATGGACTCAGCTTCCGTCAAATCCGCAGAAAAGAGACGCTCTTCTATCAGAAGTACAGTCTCTTCTGGAGAAGAACGCGGTAGAGGTCGTAGAAGACCAGGAATCACCGGGTTTCTACAACCATCTGTTTCTGGTTCCGAAACCAGACGGCTCGTTCCGTCCAGTCATAGATCTGAGCTGGATAAACAAGCTGATCGTCGCTCCGAAGTTCTATATGGAGACAATTTGATCAGTCAGAGCGAGTATTGGGTAAACGACTATGCTACAAGCATAGATCTCAAGGATGCGTACTTTCACGTCATGGTACATCCGACATTCAGAAAGTATCTACGCTTCGCAGTCCTAGGAGTTGTATATCAGTTCCGAGCGATGTGCTTCGGTTTGAACCTAGCGCCCTGGGCTTTCACTCGAATAAAGAACTCGGTAATGATGCATTTCCGAGCTCATTCGTCTGCGGTAACGTCGGCCTACCTGGACGACATTCTTCAGAGGTACGGCAACGAGTTAACGCTTCAGAATGATGTGCAGAATCTGCTTTTATTACTCCGATGACTCGGTTTTATAATAAACGAAGAGAAGTCGGATCTGGTGCTGTCCAAGTCATTCACCCACCTGGGGTTGAGCTTCGAGATGCACAACAATCTCGTTCGTCTGCCATTAACCAGAGCGAAATTAATCAGTTGTTACGCTCGCTATTGTTTTCACTCAGACAAAGTCACAGCGAGAGAATTCATGAGACTGATAGGTCTGTGCAGAGCCGCTGCGGTTCTCATTCCGATGGGGTGGTTACGCACTCGTCCTCTCCAAATTTTCTTGACTCAGAATTGGAGAGTAAAGATTCATTCGCTCGATATAGACGTTCTCTTGTCAAATCAAGTGAAACAAGAGATTCAGACTTGGGCAAACATTCAGTGGTTAACTCAAGGAGTTCCACTGCAGTTGCCGGATCCGAGTTTTACTATTATGACGGATGCCAGTCAAACAGGTTGGGGTGCAACATTGATCCCAATGGATTTGAAGTGCCAGGGTCTTTGGGATCCGCAGTTTCTAGGCAAGCACATAAACATCAAAGAAATGATGTCAATTTGGCTTACACTATGTCATTGGATGAACATTATTCAGAAAGCACATGTCCAAATCCTGTCCAACAATACGACTGTAGTAGCATATATTCGGAAACAGGGAGGCACTCATTCCATTCCATTATTCAATTTAACGGAAAGAATCCTTCTGTTTGTACTAGAACACCAAGTTCTACTTTCGGTCCGTCATATTCCGGGTCGTCTGAATGTATTAGCAGACTCCCTTTCACGGAAGGGTCGCTTGTTGCCGTCAGAATGGACTCTCAGCAAACAGGTATTCAATCAGATTTGCTACCAATGGGAGCGGCCAATGATAGACTTATTTGCGACACAGCTCAACAATCAGTTGCAGACGTATGTGTCACCATGTCCGGATCCTCGAGCATATGCAGTAGATGCTCTATCAATCTCGTGGGACGGAATGATAGGATATGCGTATCCTCCAGCGCCGTTGATTCTGCAGATATTGCTAAAGATAAAACAATCTCGGTGCAAAATTCTGTTGGTAGCATCTCTGTCTCCACAGAGACCGTGGATAAATCTACTCAGGTGTCTGCTGTGGGACATACCACGGAAGCTTCCTGCACGAGAGGATCTTCTTTCGCAGGGGAAATCACGTCAACTACATCACAACCCGCAAGGACTCAACCTTCACGTATTTCCGTTGTGCGGTCCTTCTTGCACGGCAAGCATTTTACAGGACGAGCAGTGGACGCAATTTCTAACTGTAGGAGGACCTCCTCTTCGCTAAACTATGTGACTAAGTGGAAGGTCTTTTGTCGTTGGTGTAGGGATCATTCTGTTGATATTTTTGATCCCTCCATTCCAGACATTGCAAACTTTCTAGTATACTTGTTTGATGAGATCAAACTGCAGCCTGTTACTATTAAAGGTTATAGGTCTATGTTATCTGATACCTATGCACACCATGATAGTTTACAAATTGGATCTAATGTCTCTTTATCTAAATTAGTTAGAAACTTCTCGATAAATAGACCTAGAACCCTTAGATTAATTCCTAAATGGAATTTAGCTTGGGTTCTTAAACTAAAAGAAAAGCCATTTGAGCCTCTCGAGACAGTGGACTTCAAATTCTTATCTTATAAGACAGCATTTCTCTTAGCTTTCTCTTCTGCTAGAAGAGTCAGTGAGCTTCACGCACTATCTGTGGACGATTCTCACTATCGTAGTGTCTGGAACACTATTACCTTTACTACTAATGTTGGATTTTTGGCTAAGAATCAGGCTCCTAATAAATATCCGGAACCTATTGTTATTAAGGCCCTTCCGTCTTCAGACGGGCATAGGCCTTTATGTATTCATAAACGAAGATCTCAGTTTATCAGAAAGGGACGAAAAGGCTTCTTTCTGTCTCTGATGCCTAATAGAAAGAACATTATGGTCCATTCTATTGCTAGATGGATTCAATTAACTATCCGTACTGCTTATGATAATCTATCTTCAACTCAGCAGTCTGTGCTTAAGATTTCGGCTCATGAAGTAAGAGCTCTTTCTACATCTTGGGCTTACACAAATAGTGTTGCTATTACAGATTTAATGAAGGCTGCATATTGGTCTCAGCCATCCACATTCACGAATTTTTATCTCAGAAGTATTGAGTCCATTTCTGGAGACCTTCATTGTTTAGGTCCGTTATCTGTTGCTCAGAATGTCGTCCACTAAACAGTTGCAACTATAGTTATGCAGGCTTTCTGTTCCGGCAGTGACTCTGTCCTGCTGTCCTCTTCGCTCTGGGCTATTTGACCCAGGGCAAGGGGAAGGTGGGGGGGGGGGGGGTGTTCTTAGGTCACCTGCTTTATAGTGAAAAGCAAGGGGATACCTCCTCCGGCGTCAGTAATTCTGAGTCGGTACCGGTATGGTTTTAAAGTGTAAAGCTAATGTTTAAATTCATTCATGTCATATTTTTAAAGTGTAGCTCGGTGTGAAGCATTTGTATATGTCACGTGTCAAACGGGCGTTAATATACAATCCTCGGACACTTTTAATGATTATAAAGAGTCTCAATTCTCTGGACTTACTTTATCTATTGGCTTACTTTAAAAATAATTAGTATAAAGGGTTAAACTGGATGTTAATAGAGAACATGGATGTTATTATGCTCAATTATGAAGGGTGTTGTGTCTTTCTAATTTGTCATAAATAAGAAAGATACATGTAAAGCCTAATCCTCCTTTGCTCCTCGAGGGTATAACTCTATTATATATAGTTGAGCTTATTGGATTTTCCTCTATGTCCTAGGCCCTCCAGCCTTTTTTCTATTCAGCTATGTCTGGGTCATTGGTACAGTATAAAAATGTTAAAAAATTTATAGTAATTTATATATTTTTTATACTTACCAATGACCCAGATGGGGATGGCCCTCCCAGGAGTTGGGAACTCGTACCTCCCCGCTGAGTACATAGCGCTGACCAGGCACTGCTTGTAAGAATGATAATTGGCGCCAATTTCGTGACCTCCTTGACACTGCGCATGCGCAGTGGAGGAAAAGTATGGAGGACCATTTAGGACATGTTATTTTCGGTTTTTGATGTAAATTTTGGGGATTGGGGGGCAAAATTTGTGTTTAGCCCTAGATTTTTGAGAATTAGCGCCAGCTATGTCTGGGTCATTGGTAAGTATAAAAAATATATAAATTACTATAAATTTTTTAACTTATGCAGAAATTTTTGGTTTCAAGTTAAACCCCAGGAGCTAAATATAGACAAAAATTGAAATGCCCCTATTTCGAGAGCAAGAAAATATTTGGGTATTTGGTACAAAGCAACCTTAGGAGTAATGGAATCAGGCTGAAAATAGTGCTATTGGTCTCCTTTGGGGCTCCCTATTTAACACCGTTGGTAATGGGGAAAGCACTGAACAATCTTCTTTTCATGAATGTCTGGAAGCAGTGAGTCAGTATTTGGTATGCATCCTCCTTTAACTCTTAGTCGCTGTGTTATTTCAAGATATTTTTCATCAAATCTAGTCATGGCTGCTGTAAAGCAGCCATGACTAAATTTGAAAAAAAAAATATTCTAAATTTTACTGAAGAAGTCAGTGGTAAAAAAAAAAAATCCATTCAATTAACAGGGGAAAATTGGATTAAATGCATCCAAATTAAACTTGTTTAAGTGTCAAGCGAATTCCAGTCTTGTGCAGAAGTATCCACAACAGCATACAAGAAGTTAATGGTGGAAATTCATGTCTGTTGAAAAAATTTCTCTTGCAATATTTGAGCTTGTTCTGGGAGGTGCAAAATTTATTTCCCCACCCAAAACTTTAGATTTTTATACTGTACCAATGACCCAGACATAGCTGGTGCTAACTCTTAAAATATAGGGCCAAACACAAATTTTGCCCCCCAATCCCCAAAATTTGCATCTAAAACCAAAGAAAACATGTCCTGAGTGGCCCTCCACACTTCACCTCTACTGCGCATGCGCAGTGTCAAGGACGTTCCGAAATTGGCGCCATTAATCATTCTAAGTTTGGCCCTTCATCAGTTAACATCTGACTGATCTTTGTGCTTGTAAATCTCAGTTTAAATGATGCCAGACACATAAATATTAGTGAAATGGTGATTCTAAGGAGGATAGAGAAGGAGGAGAGGAAAAATGTGTGACAGAATATTATCAGGGCTGTAACTTAAATTTTTTTAATGAAATTATGTTAAGTTACCTATTTTCGAGGCAGCAGCCATTTTGTTGTCATTCTGATTATTTAGTTACACTGATTTTTTAGTGTTTTCCTCTCTCCCTGTCCTTTAAGTCCCCCCTTGCTATTCTCCCATGCTTTTGGCATAGTTTTTGTAATTATTATTACTAAATTTTCTTGGGAGTTTTAGCTGAATAACAGAATGAATTCTGTTCTTTTCCCCATGTTTACGTCTTCACCTACGGGTGGTTAGGCGTTGTGTTCTGCATCTTCCATCTGATGTTCTGCAGTTTCTTCCCTGGAAGTCTCTGTTTTGCATCAGATAGTGTATTTTTGGTAAGTGATTCCGGTCCTGGGTGCCTGGAGTCTTATTTTAGTGTTTTTACATTCATTGTTTACATTTACAACAGCCCTCTGTGTGAGGGGGGATTTCTGGAAAATAATATCTTGATGTTATTTTAATCATAACTACATACATTATTATTGTTCGTAAGTGTTGAATAAATTGTTTAAAATATTTTTAAAATTTTTGTCCACACTTCGGCTTGGGATCCATTGGGGCTCAATGTTACTTTTCAGAAACTTGGGCTGTTCTGAAAAAATATTTTTTCAAAATATTTTGATTTCAATTATTTTTTCTATATTAATGGATCATATTATTATTATGTATTTTGATTACCAGGGGTTAGTGCGAGTACCAGGACTTGTTTTCTTTTCACATTGAAAGGATATTGATCAATTGTAATAAGAGGAAGTCTTCCTCTGACTTTTATAATCATTCTATATGTGGTCAGTGTACTCGCATTAACTCCTGTTCTGTATCGTATGATTTCGATGACAATATGGGAAGCGTATGTCACAGTATGTTAGGGGGGAATTGGACACTCTGGTCCTTTCCCCGCAGGGTCACTCTACTTTATCAATTTCTATTTCAGACGATCAAGATTAGGGTGATGTATCTGTGATGTCTTCCAACAGTGTGCCTCCGTCGTCACAATTAATGAAGGGCTAGCGGAAAAGTGCTCATGTAAATACGCCAATTGCCTAAGAGGACCCTAGTAGGTTCGACGGCCTTTGACGTCCGCTAGCTCGCCCGGTGTAGCGTCCATTCACCGTATGGTTCGGCAGCCGGGTTCGTCCTTTGCGGTCTAGAAGGAATTTTGGGGTGATGCGAGCACTATAAATCAACCAAATGCACACCCAGTGACGGCGGATCAGAGGGAGAACGGAGGAAGCCTTTTAGTCCGGTTCATAGCTCGTTCTGGTCCATCCGGACGGCGAGCGAGAGAGGCCCCTCTCTCGTACAACAACATCTGGCCCCAGATGTTGTGGTGCAAAATGTTTCGCATTCGGAGCATACGTCCGTCGCTCGGGACGCTCCGACATATAGTCAGTCCGGAGTAGACTGTCAATAAGGCTTCCTCATTCTCATAGTAGCGCACACGACCGCTCTTGGCTACGTGACCTCCGATATCCAGTCAGCTTCACCAGTCAGAGAATCATCAGCGACCAGGTCACCATCCGGTAGCCAGGGATACGAGGCCTGCAGACTCCGGACGTTCGCATGGGAAGTGTGCGGGAGTCAACGTACACGGAGCTTCCGGCGGCAATGCATCGTAAGACCGCTACTGCACAGGCCTCGGGAACGGACGTGCTTTCCTAAATAGCACAGTTTATCGCAGCATCCCAGCATCAACTGAATCTGTCGCATATTTTTTAGCCGACGATGCTGGGTCGGGACGCTCCGCGGAAGCGGGTACGGACGTCCGAAAATTTCATCCGGTCCGACGGGGTACCCAAAGGGATTTGGAGGATTTCGAGCTTTCCCTTTCGGAACAACATATGCTGTTGTGTATGTCATCTGACTTGATCTTCTACAGCTTCTTTCGTCGGACCAGAATGCTGCGATGCCGGATAAGAAACTGATAGCGTCGGTGGACTTAGAAATTTTTGGTTCGGTTCAGGGACATCGTCCCTCAGTTCCGACATAGTCCAATAATGTCACACAAACTTTCGAATTATTGAACGACGCTATATATATTATTATTATATGCTTGCTAACCAAGCATTTCTGGTTTCTTGTTCGCAAAGTTACGGAGATGTCTTTCAAAAGTGTGCCTCTGTCGTCATAGTTAATGAAGAGCTAGCGGCAATAAGTGCTCATGGAATATGTCTATCGCCTAAGAGATCCCTTGTAGGATCGACGGAGTGACATTCGCTAGCTCACCCGGTGTAGCGTGCATTCATCGAATGGTTCGGCTGCCGGGTTTGTCCGTTGCGGTCTAGGAAGGAGATTTGGGTGATGCGAGCACTTTAATTACTTTAGTACTCACCCAGTGACGGCAGATTGAGGACAGATCGGAGGAAGCCTGTTAGTCTGGTTCCTGGCTTGTCCAGGTTCGTCCGGGCTGTGAGTGAGAGAGGTCCCTCTCTCGTCCAACAACATAGGGGACTGCATGTTGTGGTTCAGATATTTTACATTTGGAGCATACGTCTGTCGGTCGGGACGCTCCGTTATATTGACAGTCCGAGAGACTGTCCATAATGCTTCCTCATCCTCACAGCAGGGCACACGACCGCACATTGGCTACGTGACCTCGAGTATCCGATCAGTTTCTTCATTCAGTGATTCCACGGCAAATAGGTCACTCCATCCGGTAGCCAAGGGACACGAGGCCTATACACTCCGTTCGCTCGCATATTGGTAGTATGCACGGGGTAACGATCATGGAGCTTCCAGCGGCAATGCATCGTAAGACCGCTTCTCCTCAGGCCTCAGTGACGGACGTGCTATCCGAGTTAGCACAGTTGTTTTGCAGCATCCCAGCAATCGACAATTTCTTGGTCGAATCAGGAATTATCCGATGGCGCTGGGTCGGTGCGGTCCGCGGTTGCATCAGGTACGGACGACCGAACGCTTTATAGGGTCCGACAGGATCGCGAAAGGGATTCGAAAGATTTCGAGTTTTCCCTTTCGTAGTATCGGAAGCTGCCATTTATATCTTCTGGCATTATCTTCCAGTGATTGTTATTTCGGACTACATTGCTGCGATGTTGGATAAGAGACTTATAGCGTCATTGGACTCGGAATTTTGGATCGGTTCAGGGACATTGTCCCTGACTTACCGACGCAGTCCAATAATTTCATTACAACATGTGTTTTATTTTTCGACGCTATATATGCATACAAGCCTGCTACCAAGCATGATAGTTTAGTTTCTTGTCCGCGTTGCTCATTTCTGCCGTTTTATCATTTATACGAATAGTTTATTTTGGCAGAGCAGGGCATACCGAGAGTTCATATGCGTCTAGACAGTGTGGTTAAAGACTGGAAATATTCTTTTTCGCCGTCTATGTCTTTTCCAACCTCAATGTTGGAAACGACAGTGATGTCTAGTAGACTTAACTTAGACGCTTTATCATACGTAATCCACCTTACTGAGGCGTTATCATTACGTCTTCAAGAAAAGATTTACGGGATTTTATTCTCAATCTGATTTCTTTTGAGGGCAGTAGTTTGTTCACGTATAACTCCGCCCTTCAGTGGCTGTTTGGAGTTGGTTAGACGTGACCCAGCCCTAGCTACATCCACGCGCGTGGATAGTAAGGTTAAGAACTCTCTCAGAGTCGCTTCGTTCTCGGAGAAGCTTCTCTTCGACGGCAACTTTTCAGCAATCCATGAATTGCTCGATTTACATGTTCTCTTGTCTATCTAGTGTTACAAGAGATTCAGACTGAGGCAAACATTCGGTGGTTGACTCAGAGAGTGCCACCGCAGTTGCCGGACCCGAGTGTTGCAGTTATGACGGTTGCCAGTCAAACAGATTGGGATATAATATTGATCCCAACGGATTCGATGTGCCAGGGTCTTTGGGTTCCGCAGTCTCTTAGCAACCAATTATCTTCCGCGGAATAGTGTTTTTTAGGCTTGCTTTATGTCATTGCATGAACATTATTCAGAAACGCATGCCCAAATCCTGTCCGTTAATTCGACAGTAGTGGCGTATCTCCGGAACCAGGGAGGCACTCATTCGTTTCCGTTATTCAATTTAATGGAAAGAATCCGTCTGTTGGTTATAGTACACCAAGTTCTGTTTCGGTCCGTCATATTCCGGGTCGTCTGATTGTTTTACCGGACTCCCGTTCACTTAGGGGTTGCTTGTTGCTGTCAGAATGGACTCTCAACAAACAAGTATTCAATCAGATTTGCTATCTATGGGAGCGCCCAATGATGATTTATTTAGGACACAGCTTGCTAATCAATTGCAGACGTATGTGTTGGCTTGTCCGGATCTCTGAGCTAATGTTGTTAACGCTCTATTGATCTATAGGACGGAATGATAGGATACGCGTATCCTCCGGCGCTGTTGTTTCAGCAGGTATTGCTAAGATAAACAACCACAATACATTTCTGTTGATAGCATCTCTATCTTCACAGAGACCATGGGTAATTTACTCTGTTGTCTACTGTGGGACTTAACGTGAAATCTTCCTCAATGAGAGGGTCTTTTTTCGCTGGGTAAATCGTGTCATCTTTATCACAACCCGCAAGGTCGCAACCTTCACGTATTCCGTTGTGTGGTCTGTATTGCATTGTAAGCATTGTACTGGACGAGCTTTGGACGCGATTTCTTACTATAGGGGATCCTCTTCTTCGCTTTTCTATGCGGCTAAAGTGGAGGCTCTTCCGTCGTTGGTGTAGGGATCATTATGTTCATATTGTTGATCCCTCCATACTACTCATTTCAACTTTTTAGTATACTTGTTTGACAAGATCTACTGCAGCCTGTTATTATTAAGGTTATAGGTTTATGTTACCTCATACCTATGCACTCTAGGATAGTTTAAATAGACTTAGAATCTTTAGATTAAATTCCTATATGGAATTTAACTTCGGTTCTTATTTAGCTAAGTAATCATTTGAGCCTCTGGAAACAGTATTTTTCAAATTCTGACCTTTTAGACAGTAATTCTGTTGGCTTCTCTTTTACTGAAGAGTCAGTGAGTTTCATGCACTATCGATGGATGATTTTCACTTTCGTAGCTTCGGAATCACTACTTCCTTTACTATTTAGGTTGGATTTTTGCATAAGACTTAGGCTCCTAATATCCGGAACCTATTGTTATTAAGGTCCTTCTGTCTTCGTACGGGCATAGGCCTTTACTCTCTCCGGTTAGAGTTTATGTATTTATAAACAGATATCTGTTTATTACTACGGGCGTAAGCTTCTTCTGTCTTTGATGCCTAATAGAAGGACGTTACGCTCCATTCTATTGATAATGGATTCTATTAACTATCGGTACTGCTTATGGTATATCATTGACTCAGCAGTTGTGCTTAAGATTTCGGCTCATGAAGTAGAGTTCTTCTACATCTTGGGCTTACATTAATAGTGTCGCTATTATAGATTTTTTAAGGCTGCTCATTGCGCTCAGCCATCCACATTCATGAATTTTTATCTCAGAAATATCGAGTCCATTTCTGGAGGCCTCTATTGTTAGGTCTATTATCTACTGCTCAGAATGTCATTCACTTAACAGTTGCTACTATAGCTAGGTAGGCTGTCTGTTTCGGCAGTGACTCCGTTCTGCTGCCCTCTTCGCTCTGGGCTATTTGACCCAGGGCAAGAAAAAGGGGGGAGGGGGGGGGGGGGAGGGTGTTCCCTTGGGTCACCTGTTTTACTATGAAAACAAGGGGATACCTCCTCCGGAGTTAGTAATTCTGAGCTGTTATTGGGATGGTTGTTTAGTGAGAAGTTTATGTTTTAAAAATTCATTTAAGTCTTAGTTTTTAAAGTATAGCTTTTGAATATTGCATGTGTCAACGGACATGATTATGCAATTCTCAGACACTTTTAAGGAGTATAAGAGTCTCTATTCTCTAGACTTATTTTATTTATTGGCTTACTTTAAAAATTATTAGTATAAGGATTTTATTGGATATTAATAGAGTACATGGATGTATGATGCTCAATTTTGGAAGGTGTTGTATCTTTCTAATTTATCATAAATAAGAAAGATACATGTAAGGCCTATTACTTCTTTTTCCCTAGAGGGGATGACTCTATTTTATATTATTGAGCGTATTCCATCTTGCTCTATGTCCTTGGCCCTCCAGCCTTTTTACTATTCAGCTATGTCTGGGTCATTGGTACAGTATAAAAATGTTAAAAAATTTATAGTAATTTCTATATTTTTTATACTTACCAATGACCCAGACGGGGATGGCCCTCCCAGAAGTTGGGAACTCTTGCCTCCCCGCTGAGTACATAGCGCTTACCAGGCACTGGTTATTAGAATGATTAATGGCGCCAATTTCGGAACGTCCTTGACACTGCGCATGCGCAGTAGAGGTGAAGTGTGGAGGGCCACTCAGGACATGTTTTCTTTGGTTTTAGATGCAAATTTTGGGGATTGGGGGGCAAAATTTGTGTTTGGCCCTATATTTTAAGAGTTAGCACCAGCTATGTCTGGGTCATTGGTAAGTATAAAAAATATAGAAATTACTATAAATTTTTTAACTTTTTGAAACCAGTCAACTGATTTGAACCAAAATTAGTACACAGTATTAATAAAGGACATATACTTGATTTAAGCAAAAACAGTTTCCCTATTCCACATGGGAACCTCAGGAGCTGCTTCAAGATGCATCATATAAGGAACACATTTAACATTTGGTAGTGGGTAAACACTGAAGAATCTTCGTCTCAAGAGCTTCTGAATGCAATGACTTGATCTTAGGTGAACATTCTCCTTTAATTATGTAGATTCTGTTTTGTTCAAAGAAAGTTCTTTGGGCCATATTTGGGTTCATCTGAGGAGTGGCAGATTTCTTGTTTTCACCCAAAAGTTCAGTTTTTGAACTGGATAGCTGATTTGAGACAAAAATTTTTGTGTAGTTTTATTGAGTGGCATTTACTTGATGAAAGGAAAAGAAATTTTCATGTGTCCCCGTGGGAACTCCAAGAGCTGAAAAATAGAAAGAAAATTGAAATGCCGATATTTCTTGAATTATTCGAAACAGATGTGATGTAAGGCTTTCTTATGAGTAGTAGAATCAAGACGGAAACTGAAGAATATAAATATTGAGAATTTCATGCTCAGGATTTCTGAAACTTTTGTAAAAGCTGAAATCGATAAAAACAATTTGCCGTTAGATGATATGGTTGACACTTATAATTGTAATTTAGAAAGCTTATTGGATGATGCTGCCCCTTTACTTTCAAAGTCTATCTCAGCAAATGCTGCCCGACCCTGGATGAACGATGATATTGTTGCATCCAAGCAAAAGCGGCATAGGCTAGAAAGGCAATGGCGACGTACCAAATTAACAATACATCGTGAAATGTTTATTGCCCAGTGTAAAGTTGTGAAGCATCTCATAATATTCTCTAAGAAACAGTTTCTATGTAGTAAAGTTGAAGCTTGCAAATCTGACCAAAAGCAACTTTTTAAAATTTTACAGTCTATGGAAACAAGGCATAAACCCAAATTCTCAGTTGAGCTCTCAAATGCTACAATTGCTCACAAGTTCTCGGACTTTTTTGTTTCTAAAATTGAGGAAATAAGGAACCTACTTGATGAAACGCAAGCTATAAGCGTGAATTCCTCTCCCAGCACATCATCCAATATGTCTGGAAGTCTGTTGAAATTTGAAACAGTGCCGAAGGGTACTGTTGAAAAAATCATCATGACCTCGCCAAGCAAGAGTTGTGTGCTGGACCCAATACCCACTTCGTTGTTAAAATCTTGTCTACCTGCTCTCATTGATTCCATCACAAAAATTGTTAATGAGTCCGTATCAAATGGTTATGTGCCCCCATGTCTCAAGACAGCTCTAGTTACACCTCTTCTCAAAAAAGCTTCATTAGATCCTTGTGAACTGAAAAATTATCGACCTGTTTCTAACCTGCCATTTATATCCAAAGTTATTGAGAAGGTAATAGCTCAACAGCTAAGGGTGTTTTTAGATGACCACCAACTAATGGAACCTAAGCAGTCAGCATATCGTCCTGGACACTCTACTGAGTCAGCTCTACTTAGTGTCCAAAATGATATTCTTCAATACATTGACCATCGAAAAGCAGTTGTGTTAATTTTGTTAGATCTCTCAGCTGCATTCGACACCATTGACCATACGATTCTATCCGATAGGCTCGCTCAATTAGGTATTGGTGAGTCAGCACTGAGATGGTTCCAGTCATACATATCAGATAGGTCTCAATGTGTTACCATTGATGGCACTCGGTCGGAACTTGTGCCACTCAGATTCGGGGTACCTCAAGGATCGGTCCTAGGCCCCATTCTTTTCACACTTTACATGCAGCCCCTGGGGGAAATTATACGCTCCCATGGTATAAATTATCACTTCTATGCCGACGATTCACAGATCTACACAGACATTGACCCGACAGATAGTTTGGACATAGAAACCAAATTTCAAATTTTGGATCGTTGTATCATTGACATTAGGAAATTTATGCTGGTAAACAAATTAAAATTGAATGACGAGAAAACAGAACTCATAGTGTTTACATCTAGGTATAGACCCGCCCCGGATACACTACCCTGCCTTAAAGTAGGCGACAAGGTAATAAACCCATCTACAACTGTTAGGAACCTTGGCGTTTATTTTGACAATCATTTGACCATGGCGCCTCATATTTCAAAAATCTGTCAGTCAGCTAATTTACATATTCGAAAAATTGGTCGAGCGAGGAAAATCTTAACGAAAAATGCCTCAGAATGTCTTGTGCATGCATTTATATCATCACGACTCGATTACTGCAACTCACTCCTCTATGGTATTACCAGTAAACAGATTAACAGATTACAAGTCATACAAAATACGGCAGCTCGCATCGTTACTTTAACAAAGAAAAGGGACCACATTTCTCACAAATTAAAAACATTACACTGGCTCCCCATTAAGGCTAGAATAGAGTTTAAAATTCTCCTTTTCACTTACAAATCATGCCTGAATCAAGCTCCAGAGTATATTTCCAAGCTAGTTGAAACTTACAGACCCAAACGCCTCCTACGTTCAGCAGGTCAAACCCTTTTGAAGGAAAAATCGTATACTTTGTCAACATATGGAGGCCGTTGTTACAGCATTAGTGGTCCTAAACTTTTTAACAGCTTACCTGAATCCGTCAAGTCTGCCCCTTCCATTAACTCCTTCAAATCCAAATTGAAAACATTACTTTTTGAAAAATATTTTTAAAGAACACATGGGGGAAGGACTGTATACTTAAATTTTTATTCCTACTAATATCTTTGTAAAGCGCCTTGGAACTCTTTCAAAATTGTGATACGTGCGCTATATAAGTGTATATATTATTATATTACTACTCTCAGCTGCCTCATGGGGTACCATAAGGGAACTCTCATTTTAATACGGTTGGTAATTCTGAAAATACTAAACAGTCATTTCCTTGTGGACTTCCATTTACTCTTATTTGATATATGGTATGCAGTCTGCCTTAATGGTGTAGATTTAAGTTGGTTCAAAGAGTTTCTCGGGCATTGTTTTGGCTTGTTCATAGAATCAAACAATTTTGTAGAATGAAAATAACCACTGTCTGTATTGAAAATGTTGATATTTTGAGTCGTTGCTTTTGATATTTTTATACTGTACCAATGACCCAGACATAGCTGGTGCTAACTCTTAAAATATAGGGCCAAACACAAATTTTGCCCCCCAATCCCCAAAATTTGCATCTAAAACCAAAGAAAACATGTCCTGAATGGCCCTCCACACTTCACCTCTACTGCGCATGCGCAGTGTCAAGGACGTTTCGAAATTGGCGCCATTAATCATTCTCAGTTTGGCCCTTCATCAGTTAACATCTGACTGATCTTTGTGCTTGTAAATCTCAGTTTAAATGATGCCAGACACATAAATATTAGTGAAATGGTGATTCTAAGGAGGATATAGAAGGAGGAGAGGAATAATGTGTGACAGAATATTATCAGGGCTGTAACTTAAAATTTTTTAATGAAATTATGTTAAGTTACCTATTTTCGAGGCAGCAGCCATTTTGTTGTCATTCTTGTTATTTAGTTACACTGATTTTTCAGTGTTTTCCTCTCTCCCTTTCCTTTAAGTCCCCTCTTGCTATTCTCCCATGCTTTTGGCATAGTTTCTGTAATTATTATTACTAAAATTTATTGGGAGTTTTAGCTGAATAACAGAATGAATTCTGTTTTTTTCCCCATGTTTACATCTTCACCTATGGGTGGTTAGGCGTTGTGTTCTGCATCTACCATCTGATGTTCTGCAGTTTCTTCCCTGGAAGTCTCTGTTTTGCATCAGATAGTGTATTTTTGGTAACTGATTTCGGGCCTGGGTGCCTGGAGTCTTATTTTAGTGTTTTTACACTCATTGTTTACATTTACAACAGCCCTCTGTGTGAGGGGGGGATTTCTTGAAAATAATATCTTGATGTTAATTTAATCATACCTAGATACATTATTATTGTTCGTAAGTGTTGCATAAATTGTTTTAAATATTTTTAAATTTTTTGTCCACACTTAGGCTTGGGATCCATTGGGGCTCAACGTTACTTTTCAGAAACTTGGGCTGTTCTGAAAAAATATTTTTTCAAAATATTTTGATTTTAATTATTTTTTCTATGTTAATGGATCATATTATTATTATGTATTTTGATTGTCAGGGGTTGGTGCGAGTACCAGGACTTTGTTTTCTTTTCACATTGAAAGGATTTTGATCAATTGTAATAAGAGGAAGTCTTCCTCTGACTTTTATAATCATTCTATATGTAGTCAGTGTACTCGCATTAACTCCTGTTCTGTATCTGATGATTTCGATGACAACATGGGAAGCGTATGTCACGGTATGTTAGTGGGGAATTGGACATTCCGGTCCTTTCCCCGCAGGGTCACTCTACTTTATCAATTTCTATTTCAGACGATCAAGATTAGGGTGATGTATCTGTGATGTCTTCCAACAGTGTGCCTCCGTCGTCACAATTAATGAAGGGCTAGCGGAAAAGTGCTCATGTAAATACGCCAATTGCCTAAGAGGACCCTAGTAGGTTCGACGGCCTTTGACGTCCGCTAGCTCGCCTGGTGTAGCATCCATTCATCGAATGGTTCGGCAGCCGGGTTCGTCCGTTGCGGTCTAGAAGGAGTTTTGGGGTGATGCGAGCACTATAAATCAACCAAATGCACACCCAGTGATGGCGGATTAGAGGGAGAACGGAGGAAGCCTTTTAGTCCGGTTCACAGCTCGTTCTGGTCCATCCGGACGGCGAGCGAGAGAGGCCCCTCTCTCGTACAACAACATCTGGCCCCAGATGTTGTGGTACAATATGTTTCGCATTCGGAGCAGACGTCCGCCGCTCGGGACGCTCCGACATATAGTCAGTGCGGAGAGACTGTCAATAAGGCTTCCTCATTCTCATGGTAGCGCACACGACCGCTCTTGGCTACGTGACCTCGGATATCCAGTCAGCTTCGCCAGTCAGAAAATCTTCGGCGACCAGGTCACACCATCCGGTAGCCAGGAACACGAGGCCTGCAGACTCCGGACGTTCGCATAGGAAAGTGTGCGGGAGTCAACGTACACGGAGCTTCCGGCGGCATTGCATCGTAAGACCGCTACTGCACAGGCCTCGGGGACGGACGTGCTATCCTAAATAGCACAGCTTATCGCAGCATCCCAGCAACAACTGAATCTGTCACATAATGTTTTATCCGACGATGCTGGGTCGGGACGCTCCGCGGAAGCGAGTACGGACGTCCGAAAATTTCATCCGGTCCGACGGGATACCGAAAGGGATTCGGAGGATTTCGAGCTTTCCCTTTCGGAACAACATATGCTGTTGTGTATGTCATCTGACTTGATCTTCTACAGGTTCTTTCGTCGGACCAGTATGCTGCGATGCCAGATAAGAAACTGATAGCGTTGGTGGACTTAGAAATTTTTGATTCGGTTCAGGGACATCGTCCCTCAGTTCCGACATAGTCCAATAATGTCACACAAACTTTCGAATTATTGAACGACGCTATATATTTATTATTATATGCTTGCTATTACCAAGCATTTCTGGTTTCTTGTTCGCAAGAGTTACGGAGATGTCTTTCAAATGTGTGCCTCTGTCGTCATAGTTAATGAAGAGCTAGCGGCAATAAGTGCTCATGGAATATGTCTATCGCCTAAGAGGTCCCTTGTAGGATCGACGGAGTGACATTCGCTAGCTCACCCGGTGTAGCGTACATTCATCGAATGGTTCGGCTGCCGGGTTCGTCCGTTGCGGTCTAGGAAGGAGATTTGGGTGATGCGAGCACTATAATTACTTTAGTACTCACCCAGTGACGGCGGATTGAGGACAGATCGGAGGAAGCCTGTTAGTCCGGTTCCTGGCTTGTCCAGGTCCGTCCGGGCTGTGAGCGAGAGAGGTCCCTCTCTCGTCCAACAACATAGGGGACCGCATGTTGTTGTTCAGATATTTTACATTCGGAGCATATGTCCGTCGCTCGGGACGCTCCGATATATTGACAGTCCGAGAGACTGTCGATAATGCTTCCTCATCCTCACAGCAGTGCACACGACCGCACATTGGCTACGTGACCTCGAGTATCCGATCAGTTTCGTCATTCAGTGATTCCACAGCGAACAGGTCACGCCATCCGGTAGCCAGGGGACACGAGGCCTATACACTCCGTTCGCTCGCATATTAGTAGTATGCACGGGGTAACGATCACGGAGCTTCCAGTGGCAATGCATCGTAGGACCGCTTCTCCACAGGCCTCAGTGACGGACGTGCTATCCGAGTTAGCACAGTTTTTTCGCAGCATCCCAGCAATCGACAGTTTCTCGGTCGAATCAGGAATTATCCGACGGCGCTGGGTCGGTGCGGTCCGCGGTTGCATCAGGTACGGACGACCGAACGCTTTATAGGGTCCGACAGGATGGCGAAAGGGATTCGAAAGATTTCGAGTTTTGCCTTTAGTAGCATCGGAAGCTGCCATATATATCTTCCGGCATTATCTTCCAGTGATTGTTATTTCGGACTACATTGCTACGATGTTGGATAAGAGACTTATAGCGTCATTGGACACGGAATTTTGGATCGGTTCAGGGACATTGTCCCTGACTTACCGACACAGTCCTATAATGTCATTAGAACGTGTATTATTTATCGACGCTATATATATATAAGCCTGCTACCAAGCATGATAGTTTAGTTTCTTGTCCGCAATGCTCATTTCTGCCTTTTATCATTTATACAATTAATTTATTTTGGCAGAACAGGGCGTACCGAGAGTTCATATGCGTCTAGACGGTGTGGTTAAAGACTGGAAATAATCTTTTTCGCCGTCTATGTCTTTTCCAACCACAATGTTGGAAACGACAATGATGTCTAATAGACTTAACTTAGACGCTTTATCATACGTAATCCACCTTACTGAGGCGTTATCATTACGTCTTCAAGAGAAAGAATTCCGGGATATGATCCTCAGTGTGATTTCTTTGGAGGGCAGTAGTTTGTTCACGTATAACTCCGCCCTTCAGTGGCTGCTTGGAGTTGGTTAGACATGACGCAACCCTAGCTACATCCACGCGCGTGGATAGTAAAGTGAAGAACTCTCTCAGAGTCGCTTCGTTCTCGGAGAAGCTTCTCTTCGACGGCAACTTTTCAGCAATCCATGAATTGCTCGATTTACACGTTCTCTTGTCTATCTAGTGTAGCAAGAGATTCAGACTGGGGCAAACATTCGGTGGTTGACTCAGAGAGTGCCACTGCAGTTGCCGGATCCGAGTTTTATAATTATGACGGTTGCCAGTCAAACAGGTTGGGATATAATATTGATCCCAACGGATTCGAAGTGCCAGGGTCTTTGGGTTCCGCAGTCTCTAAGCAAGCACTTATCTTCCACGGAATAATGTTTTTTTTAGGCTTGCTTTATGTCATTGGATGAACATTATTCGGAAACGCATGTCCAAATCCTGTCCGTTAATTCGACAGTAGTGGCGTATTTCCGGAACCAGGGAGGCACTCATTCGTTTCCGTTATTCAATTTAATGGAAAGAATCCTTCTGTTTGTTATAGTACACCAAGTTCTGCTTCGGTCCGTCATATTCCGGGTCGTCTGATTGTTTTACCGGACTCCCGTTCATTTATGGGTCGCTTGTTGCCGTCAGAATGGACTCTCAACAAACAAGTAATCAATCAGATTTGCTATCAATGGGAGTGCCCAATGATAATTTATTTACGACACATCTTGCTAATCAATTGCAGACGTATGTGTTTGCTTGTCCGAATCTCTGAGCTTATGTTGTTAACGTTCTATTGATCTAATAGGACGGAATGATAGGATATGCGTATCCTCCTGCGCTGTTGTTTCAGCAAGTATTGCTAAGATAAACAACCACAATACATTTCTGTTGATAGCATCTCTGTCTTCACAGAGACTGTGGGTAAATTTACTCTGATGTCTACTGTGGGACTTAACGCGAAATCTTCCTCCATGAGGGGATCTTTTTCGCTGGGTAAAATCGTTTCATCTTTATCACAACCCGCAAGGTCTCAACCTTCACGTATTCCGTTGTGTGGTCCTTATTGCATTGTAAGCATTGTTCTGGACGAGCTTTGGACGCGATTTCTTACTATAGGAGAACCTCTTCTTCGCTATACTATGCGGCTAAAGTGGAGGCTCTTCTGTCGTTGGTGTAGGGATCACTATGTTGATATTGTGGATCCCTCCATACTAGTCATTGCAACTTTTTTGTATACTTGTTTCACAAGATCTACTGCAGCCTGTTATTAAGGTTATAGGTTTATGTTACCTCATACCTATGCTCTCTATGATAGTTTACAATTGAGTCTTATGTCTCTTTATCTAAGTCAGTTAGTAACTTTTCGATAAATAGACTTAGAATCATTAGATTAAATTCCTATACGGAATTTAACTTCGGTTCTTATTTAGCTAAGTAATCATTTGAGCCTCTGGAAACAGTAGTTTTCAAATTCTGACCTTTTAGACAGTAATTCTGTTGGCTTCTCATTTACTGAAGAGTCAGTGAGTTTCTTGCACTATCGGTGACGATTCTCACTTTCGTAGTATCGGAAACACTATTTCCTTTACTATTAATGTTGGATTTTGGCATAAGAGTCAGGCTCCTAATTAATATCCGGAACCTATTGTTATTAAGGTCCTTCCGTCTTCGTACGGGCATAGGCCTTTACTCTGTCCAGTTAGAGTTTATGTATTTATAAACAGATATCTGTTTATTACTACGGGCGTAAGCTTCTTCTGTCTTTGATGCCTAATAGAAGGACGTTACGCTCCATTCTATTGCTAATGGATTCAATTAACTATCGATACTGCTTATGGTATATCATTGACTCAGCAGTTGTGTTTGAGATTTCGGCTCATGAAGTAAGAGTTCTTCTACATCTTGGGCTTACATTAATAGTGTCGCTATTATAGATTTTTGAAGGCTGCTCATTGCGCTCAGCCATCCACATTCATGAATTTTTATCTCAGAAATATCGAGTCCATTTCTGGAGGCCTCTATTGTTAGGTCTGTTATCTACTGCTCAGAATGTCATTCATTTAACAGTTGCTACTATAGCTAGGTAGGCTGTCTGTTTCGGCAGTGACTCCGTTCTGCTGCCCTCTTCGCTCTGGGCTATTTGACCCAGGGCAAGGAAAAGGGGGGGGGGGGGGGGTGGGGCAGGGTGTTCCCTTGGGTCACCTGTTTTACTATGAAAACAAGGGGATACCTCCTCCGGAGTTAGTAATTCTGAGCTGTTATTGGGATGGTTGTTTAGTGAGAAGTTTATGTTTTAAAAATTCATTCAGGTCTTAGTTTTTATAGTATAGCTTTTGAATATAGCACGTGTCAACGGACATTATTATACATTCCTCAGACACTTTTAAGGAGTATAGAGAGTCTCTATTCTCTAGACTCACTTTATTTATTGGCTTACTTTAAAAATTATTAGTATAAGGATTATACTAGATATTAATAGAGTACATGGATGTATGATGCTCAATTTTGGAAGGTGTTGTATCTTTCTATTTTATCATAAATAAGAAAGATACATGTAAGGCCTAATACTTCTTTTTCCCTACAGGGGATGACTCTATT
Source organism: Pictodentalium vernedei (assembly GCA_031216915.1). Lineage (NCBI taxonomy): Eukaryota > Metazoa > Mollusca > Scaphopoda > Dentaliida > Dentaliidae > Pictodentalium > Pictodentalium vernedei. The sequence continues at coordinate 340,615,069 of CM062296.1, read as the reverse complement.
TTATATTTTGAGCGTATTCCATCTTGCTCTATGTCCTTGGCCCTCCAGCCTTTTTACTATTCAGCTATGTCTGGGTCATTGGTACAGTATAAAAATGTTAAAAAATTTATAGTAATTTATATATTTTTTATACTTACCAATGACCCAGACGGGGATGGCCCTCCCAGGAGTTGGGAACTCTTACCTCCCCGCTGAGTACATAGCGCTTACCAGGCACTGGTTATGAGAATGATTAATGGCGCCAATTTCGGAACGTCCTTGACACTGCGCATGCGCAGTAGAGGTGAAGTGTGGAGGGCCATTCAGGACATGTTTTCTTTGGTTTTAGATGCAAATTTTGGGGATTGGGGGGCAAAATTTGTGTTTGGCCCTATATTTTAAGAGTTAGCACCAGCTATGTCTGGGTCATTGGTAAGTATAAAAAATATATAAATTACTATAAATTTTTTAACTTTTCAAGTTTTAGTTTATTTTAATGTTTTGTAGTCTGATTATATTTATTTCATTGAGAATCAGAGCTGTGAAGAGCTGTGAAGTATCAATGATTCCTTGGAACAAAATGGATTATCAAACTGTTAGCTACATTTTACGAAAAAATAAGTTGAGTTCTTTCATTTCAGGATTCAGAGCAGTATGTAGAAAAACTGTTAGAGTTGTTTAACAGATTTAGCACATTGGTTAAAGATGCTTTTAGTGATGATCCTAGATTTTTAACATCTAGAGATAAGGTTTGTTAACATGTTCTATAAATGTAGAATTTAAAGTTTGAGTGTCTTGCAGATTTATTGTTGAATTTACTAATTTCTTTTCATGCACGATAGTTCCATTGAAAGTTTTACATGTTGCAGTGAAACCCTTTTAATTTGATAACCACTTTGCTAGAGAAGATATTCGGATAACAGGAGAATATGATTAACAAAAATTGGATCATTTTCGTATCTTCTAGTTATAAATAGAACATTTAGTTAGTCCTGAAAAAGTTAAAAATCTGTTTCTCAGACCCTCCCCCATGGTCCTTTGGGCTGCCGCATGCTCTCATTTTATAACCAATGCAAACTTACAAAAATAAAAATTAATTCGTTCATGTCCCGATATTTCACCAAGTCAATAAGTCCCTTGAGTGCAACAAGGCTTTGCAATGCTTTAGTATTGCAAAGCCTTCTTGCCCTCAAGGGATGAAATACACCACCACCCATGCAATTTTGTAGATTATGAGGCCTAAAACATAAAACAAACCAAGAACATGAACTTATGATGGCAAAGACATAATTACAAAAATAAAAAATAAAATAAAGATCCGCCCGCACACATGCAGTTTTACAAAAAATGGTCTGAGAAACAAGATTTAGTTTGGGGGAGGGGGGTGGAGCTGGCTTACATCTTGTTGACTTCAGACTCAGGCTGATATGAAGTTACCTCAGGCTGGGGGTAGGGTGGGGAGGGGGGCTTACATCTTGTTGACTTCAGTCTCAGGCTGATATGAAGTTACCTCAGGCTGAAATCTCGGCCGAGATAAAACTAGCCAAGTAATAACCTATAAGTACTAGGTGAACTGTTGTCACAAAGATCCAGACACTTGATGAAACACGTTTGAGTGCTTATATTTAATTAGTACATCACGTGACAAATCCTCAGCTCTTAATTGCATTATAGGAAAAAATTGCTGCTTGAAATTTCAGTATAAAGACATCAGTGTGCACAGGGTTAACATTTGATATGTTGTTCTATGTAACATGATACCCAGTGTTTATTCTCATTAGGGGTTATTCCCACTACTGCTGGCACTGCTTATACACCACATCTTTGAGAATTGATGCGTCAAATATTCAGATCAATTCAGGAATCATGTAACTTTGTGGGTATGTTCTTTGTGCTTTGCAGTGCTAGTGGAATTAAAAGCATGCCTCCATCCCAGATGTCTCATTTGCCAGTACAGTACTTTTGATTGATAGAAATTTTTAAATGGTAATATAAGTTATTGTGATGAATTGACGATAACATGGTCTGAGGTTTGCAGCTCGGAGGTTATGTTTATGTTGAACATACACTCCGAGCCACAAACCTCAGAGCATGTTACCATCAGTTCATCACTATAACATATATGTTGTAATAAGACCTACACATAGCCCAAAACACACATTGTGAAATGAACAAGGCAACTTGAGCGAACAAGGCAACTTTAACAATAACAAATTTAGTAAATAAACCTCTTGTGTACCCTGAAGTCACTGGACAACAAAAAATCAATAACTTAGATAAAGGTTGAAGCTACTCCATATCAATTCAAATCATGAACAAAACACCCCTCCCCAACGGTTAGATTTTGGGCACCAAAACACTTTGTTTGACACTAAAATATCCGGAATAGATCAAGAGTTGGCACCATACCCTTATGGACCAATGTGAACACTGCCAACCATCCAGACCCCAACACCCAGACCAGCAGTTGTGGTCTTATGGTTCTTGAGCTGAAATTTTTTTTTCTTCCATTTTTCCAAGAATCAATAAATGTTTGAAGGTTTATTGAAATATACTTTCCTTGTTGTTGAAAAATGACCAACACATGAATCAGCAGGTGCTGCTGCCCAAAGCTTGATGATGTAGGCATTTTTAGCTTAACTTGACGAAGTCAAGATAAGCTATTTATTACCATCACGCATGCAAAAGTCTGTGAGTCTGTTCGATTTTCCTTTAGCACAGGCTACACCGCATAGTTCTTGTCCGATCATCACAAAATTTCATATGCAGGTTTGAGATCATGTCTAGATGAGAACTTCCCCTTTTGGTTGCGATCGGTCAACCGTGATGGCTGCCCGACCCCAAAACCTTTAGCACAGTCTACAGGTTGTATTTATGAAGGGATTTCATTGTAACTTGGTAGGATGAGAACGTCCCCTTTTGGTCATGATCTGTCAACTGTGATGGCTGCCCAAGTCCGAAACCCAAAAACGTCTAGCACAGTCTACAGGTCATATTTAATATGGAGGGATTTCATTGTAACTTGGTAGGATGACTCCGTATGATATCTAGATGAGAACGTCCCCTTTTGGTCGTGATTGGTCAACTGTGATGGCTACAGGGGCCCAAAGCCCGAAAACCTTTAGCACAGTCTACAGGCTGTATTTATGAAGGGATTTCATTGTAACTTGGTAGGATGACTCCAGATAATGACTAGATGAAAATGTCCCCTTTTGGTCACGATCATTCAACCATGATGGCTGCCTGAGCCCAAAACCCGAAAACCTTTAGCGCAGACTGCAGGTCATATTTATGAAGGGATTTCATTGTAACTTGGTAGGATGACTCGGTATAATGTCTAAATGAGGACGTCCCCTTTTGGTTGCGATCGGTCAACCGTGATGGCTACACAGACCCGAAGCCCAAAAACCTTTAGCACAGTCTACAGGCTGTATTTATGAAGGGATTTCATTGTAACTTGATAGGATGATTCGTTTTGGAATAATTTCACTGTAACTTGGAAATTTAGGTTGACATACATTAACTGTGAGGGTCATATTATCCCACCCCTCAATTCTTTAGTACAGTCTACACCTCAAATTATTTTTATTGAAAACATAGCATACTGGGAACAGAAATTAACATATTCTCAATTATCACAATTCTTGTCATATTTCATATTCCTTTCATAAACATTGGACATTATCCTTTTCATCAAACACAACACATCTGTTTAGCTCAGGATTTCATGTTTAACTTCGTGTTTAGGTCAGCTGCTGTGCTCCTTCTCTTCCCATGGCACTTATATTCAGTCAAGTTAAGCTGCAGTGTGTGCTGCGGTGCAGAATTCAGAGTTACGATGTTGGAGAGCTGACAGCTGCTCGTCGTTGCTCGGTGGTTCTCTCCGGGTACTCCGGCTTCCTCCGCCCGTAAAACTGTCACGGTCACGATTAGCCATTGTGCATAAGTATGTGACCTTAAACACCAATAAATAAATAAATAAATAAGCTGCAGTGTCATTGACACTTTTATTTAAGGTATTTTGTCTTTCTTCCAAGAAACCACAAGTAATAAATGTTTGCAAGCTGGAAAATCCTTCATTGTGGATGTTTGAACCAGTCTCTCTGTATTTTACAAAAAAAATTATTATTTAGGGCATTGAAAAATGACATGTAATAATATATTCAATTTTTCTCACATGCAAATTTATGAAATTTTCATTGTTTGTTTGAAATGAAATGAAACTTTTATTCACAGTATATCAATTACATAAAAAGTACAAATGTTAATTCAATCAAACGCAATTTTGATACACTGCAAGGATGCGACATAGCAGAACATGCTGTCTTCCTGTCGCTCCTCAGACGAAGCCAAAAAAAAAAAAAAATTCTCGACAGCAGACCGTGTATTTAAAACAATTTTTAAGGCGTATGATAGTGTCACATGGACGGCATGGACGGGCAAATAAGGATCGCAGCTGTTGAGGGATTAATAGTTGTATTGACAAGGATACAAGACAAAAACGACTTGATAATTATTAGGCAGTACAAAGTTCCATGATGTATTGAGTCGTAAAGTGACAAAAAAAATAAAATGATGTCTTCATCTTTTAATAATAATGTACCCAGTGCTGGCACCCGAGATCTCCTTTAAATGGGGCCTCGTGCTCCGTGCATTAGGTTACTTAACCTGCTCTTAACTTGCTGTCTGAATACATCATGGTGCAGAATTTAACCAAAAAAGAAATAAAGTTTGCATTACTCTCCAGGATGTTAGATCAAGTCGGTGGGCTGCTCACAAAATGGGATGAGGTTCCAGTGTGAGGGAGATTTCTTTTTTCGTCCTTTTCTTTCTTTCCTTCCATTTTCCTCCCTTCCCTTTTTTTCCCCTTTTCTTCCTTTTCCTCTTTTCCTTTATTTTTCCCATTCAACCCTTCCATTGACACAGTCGGGGCAGTTTCGAAAATTACAGCGAACATTCTCGGAATATGTGTTGAGATATGAGTCCTTCATTTTCTTTTTGAATTGTTATTTTCTTTATTGCTTTAGAGAATAAAGCCTCACTGAATTATTTCTTTTTTTTTCAGGCCTATAAAAATGTTGTTAATGATAGTTCTGTATTTAAACTTGAATTACCTATAAAAAATAAAGGGTAAGTAATGAAATGATATAAAATTATTTGTCAATTTAATTGCAGTTGTAAAAATGAATATTTTGTCAATCTTTTTACTGCTATGTTTAAATCTCTAGCCGGAACCTGTGCGCAAAATGCATGAAAAATAGCCAAATAATACTGAAAGCATGGGCACTTATTAGTTAGAGCATTGGACTTCAATCCTTTACCTAACATGAAAAGCAGACGACACTTGGAAAAAATATTCTTGAAGAACTAATTTTTTTCATTTTTTGTCTCAAAAACATAGGTTATGACCCCTAGTTGGAACAAGCTCGTTCCAACGAGGGGTCATAACCTATGTTTTTGAGACAAAAAATGAAAAAATAATGAAAATTAATTGGCGATTTTTGAGAATAGCGCTAACCGGTTTTGGCCGTTAAGTTGGGTTAAGGGTTATAGTGAAAGGTCGACGGTTTTATTCCAACCCATGCCTTCTGCACAGTATCCTTGGGCAAGACACATAATCCTGATTGCCTATGTGGCGACATGGTGCCAATGTGTACAAAGGCATACTGCAAGTTGATGGTGCACTTCACTTGCCTTCAACCACTGCTAACTCTGCATCTGTATGGTTAGTAAGTTGGAGAGTCTGACATTTGCTCATCACTGCCTGGTGGTTCCCTCTGGGTACTCTGCTTCCTCCACCTGTGAAACTATCTGACACAATATGATCCTGGCTTTTGACAGTGTTGTTAAAACCGGCAAAGTGACTTTTCAGTTAACAGGTTTCCACTGAATTATGCTAGGTAAAATTGAGCAGTTTATAAGGTTAAGAATTAATGGAATTTAGCATTTATCAATGTTGATTTGGCCTTTGGAGGGTGAAACCATCATTATTAATTTATTAAAATTTTTATGTAACCAGAAGTGAAATTTCTCTTCAGCTATATGATACGTTTGTTTCTTTTTTCCTTTTCAGCATTGGTGCAAAAACTCAGCCAGAGTCTAAATGTCCAGAATTATTAGCTAATTACTGTGATATGTTACTAAGAAAAACTCCTCTTAGTAAAAAACTTACTTCTGAAGAAGTAGAAAGCAAACTTAGGGATGTTGTAAGTCAAATTTCTCAGTATCTTTAAAATGTGGTCATATTCTCTGCTCCGCCCCATCTGCTGTATCCTAGCAACCAGACTTTCATTTCAGAAAGCAACTGAATCAGAGAGAGATGCTGAAATTAATACTAATACTTTAGCCAACATGAATAACAGACAGCACTTGTAAAAGAATTTGTTAATAACTAAAAAAATTCATTTTTGGCCTCAAAAACAAAGCTGATGACACCTCTTTGGAATGAGCTGGATAAGCCATTCCAGTGAAGGGTTATAAGTTATGTTTTTGAGGCAAAAATTTAATGGGAGATTTTTTGTGACTAGCTGGATATGTCCATACTTGAGAGAAAGGCTTAACTATTTCTTGTCAAGGCACCATACCTAAACAACCTGCTGCATATCATGTCTGTTGTCCTTGTGCGTATAGAAAAATCCACCAGTTTAGTAGTTCCCTGAGAACAAACAATGCATGTTTGCAATGCAAGGACCCGCCCACATCGTACACTTGGTGGCACACAACCCCTTATTCCCAGTAAATGTGGCATATCATTATCTTCTCAACATATACCTTCACCTACCAATCAAATACTTTCTCTCTCATACTTCGAGCAAATTCCTGAAGTAAATGTAAAAATGTTTGCTCTACCCTTTAAAGTTAGTACAGTGGAACCCTGTTAATTGAATAGCCACTTTGCCAATGACAATTATTCATTAACAGGAGTATTCAATTAACAGGGATTGTATTAATTTCCTGTATTCTAGAGATAAACTTAGCATCTATTCTATTATATCTTGTTTGACAGAGCTCCATGATCTCTGTCAAACAAGATATAATAGATTAAATGCCTGTATTTGATGTACTGTGGCCAAATAGGCCTATAAACAAAGGAAAATTGGGGAGAGTCAGGGTAATTTCTCAACAGGTTAGAAGATTTTTTATTCAATTAACAGGAGTTTACTCTATAACCTATATTCAATTAACAGGTCAAATTTGTACTGGAGGTACGGAAAATGGTTTTGTGTTGGGAAATTATATTCAATTAACAGGGATATACAATTAAGAGATATCCAATTAAGTGGGCTCCACTGTATAATTATGCTGTTTCTATTGTTCACTGTTCTTTTGTTCATCATTCATTGATACAGTAATCTACAGTTTATGGAGAGGAAGTTCAATAAGTGTGTGGCACTTGTCTTTCAATCGTTTTGTACTTTGTGACAAAATATGTTTAAACTGACAGTGGTGCATGTTGGGGCGCCTGTTCTTTTGCATTAAAAAGTGCCCTTAGGGGTAAAGTATGAGAGGTATAAAAAGAAACAAATTTTACTTGACAAATTGAAGTTTTATACACCAAAGAATTGACTGCTTGTCCAGTATGCAAAGGCATATAAATATTATAAAGTTACCTAATTATAATTTGGTGAGTGTAGAATATGTGTGGGTGGGTGTGGGGGGATAATCTACACCATAATGTGCGAGAAGTTTTTTTTAGCTCACCAACTTTAGTTGTGTGAGCTTATGGCATGGCTCAATTGGTCGGCGTCCGTGTCCAATAATGTTAAAGCTTCTGTTTAGGTCACTTATTCGCCCTATTTCCACATCATGGCCTTTATAATGCTGCTATATGATGATTATTATCATTCTACCATGATTTAACCCCTCATACCCTTCATTTTAAACATTTTTCTTGACATTTTTAGTTGCTTTTAGTTTTCTGTTCTGCTCAGAATTTCATGTTTAACTAAGTGTTTAGGTCAGTTGCTGTGCTCCTTCTCTTCCCATGGCACTTATATTCATCAAACGTGTTCCTCAGAATAATTGTTCCATGATAAACCCCTCATACCCTGCATTTTAAACATTTTTCTTGACATTTTTAGTTGCATTTAGTTTTCTATTTAGCTCAGAAATTGATGTTTAACTAAGTGTTTTGGTCAACTACTTTGCTCCTTCTCTTCCCATGGCACTTATATTCATCATACGTGTTTCTCAGTATCATTGTTCCATGATTAACCCCTCATACCCTGCATTTTAAACATTTTTCTTGACATTTTTAGTTGCGTTTAGTTTTCTGTTTAGCTTGGAATTTCATGTTTAACTTGGTGTTTAGGTCAGCAGCTGTGCTCCTTCTCCATGGCACAATTGGTCGGTGTCCGTGTCCAATAATGTTAAAGCTTCTGTTTAGGTCACTTATTCGCCCTATTTCCACATCATGGCCTTTATAATGCTGCTATATGATGATTATTATCATTCTACCATGATTTAACCCCTCATACCCTTCATTTTAAACATTTTTCTTGACATTTTTAGTTGCTTTTAGTTTTCTGTTCTGCTCAGAATTTCATGTTTAACTAAGTGTTTAGGTCAGTTGCTGTGCTCCTTCTCTTCCCATGGCACTTATATTCATCATACGTGTTCCTCAGAATAATTGTTCCATGATAAACCCCTCATACCCTGCATTTTAAACATTTTTCTTGACATTTTTAGTTGCGTTTAGTTTTCTATTTAGCTCAGAAATTGATGTTTAACTAAGTGTTTTGGTCAACTACTTTGCTCCTTCTCTTCCCATGGCACTTATATTCATCATACGTGTTTCTCAGTATCATTGTTCCATGATTAACCCCTCATACCCTGCATTTTAAACATTTTTCTTGACATTTTTAGTTGCGTTTAGTTTTCTGTTTAGCTTGGAATTTCATGTTTAACTTAGTGTTTAGGTCAGCAGCTGTGCTCCTTCTCTTCCCATGGCACTTATATTCATCATACATGATTAACCCCTCATACCCTGCATTTTAAACATTTTTCTTGACATTTTTAGTTGCGGTTAGTTTTCTGTTTAGCTCGTAATTTCATGTTTAACTTAGTGTTTCGGTCACCTGCTGTGCTCCTTCTCTTCCCATGGCACTTATATTCATCATACATGTTCCTCAGTATCATTGTTCCATGATTATCCCCTCACACTCTGCATTTTAAACATTTTTCTTGACATTTTTAGTTGCGTTTAGTTTTCTGTTTAGCTCGGAATTTCATGTTTAACTTAGTGTTTAGGTCAGCAGCTGTGCTCCTTCTCTTCCCATGGCACTTATATTCATCATACATGATTAACCCCTCATACCCTGCATTTTAAACATTTTTCTTGACATTTTTAGTTGCGTTTAGTTTTCTGTTTAGCTCGGAATTTCATGTTTAACTTAGTGTTTAGGTCAGCTGCTGTGCTCCTTCTCTTCCCATGGCACTTATATTCATCATACATGATTAACCCCTCATACCCTGCATTTTAAACATTTTTCTTGACATTTTTAGTTGCGGTTAGTTTTCTGTTTAGCTCGGAATTTCATGTTTAACTTAGTGTTTAGTTCAGCTGCTGTGCTCCTTCTCTTCCCATGGCACTTATATTCATCATACATGTTCCTCAGTATCATTGTTCCATGATTAACCCCTCATACTCTGCATTTTAAACATTTGTCTTCACATTTTTAGTTGCGTTTAGTTTTCTGTTTAGCTCGGAATTTCATGTTTAACTTAGTGTTTAGGTCAGCTGCTGTGCTCCTTCTCTTCCCATGGCACTTATATTCATCATACATGTTCCTCAGTATCATTGTTCCATGATTAACCCCTCATACCCTGCATTTTAAACATTTTTCTTGACATTTTTAGTTGCGTTTAGTTTTCTGTTTAGCTCAGAATTTCATGTTTAACTTAGTGTTTAGGTAAGCTGCTGTGCTCCTTCTCTTCCCATGGCACTTATATTCATCATACGTGTTCCTCAGTATCATTGTTGCATGATGAACCCCTCATACCCTGCATTTTAAACATTTTTCTCGACATTTTTAGTTGCGTTTAGTTTTCTGTTTAGCTCAGAATTTCATGTTTAACTTCGTGTTTAGGTCAGCTGCTGTGCTCCTTCTCTTCCCATGGCACTTATATTCACCATACATGTTCCTCAGTATCATTGTTCCATGATTAACCCCTCATACTCTGCATTTTAAACATTTTCCTTGACATTTTTAGTTGCGGTTAGTTTTCTGTTTAGCTCGGAATTTCATGTTTAACTTAGTGTTTAGGTAAGCTGCTGTGCTCCTTCTCTTCCCATGGCACTTATATTCATAATACGTGTTCCTCAGTATCATTGTTCCATGATTAACCCCTCATACCCTGCATTTTAAACATTTTTCTCGACATTTTTAGTTGCGTTTAGTTTTCTGTTTAGCTCGGAATTTCATGTTTAACTTGGTGTTTAGGTCAGCAGCTGTGCTCCTTCTTTTCCCATGGCACTTATATTCATCATACATGATTAACCCCTCATACCCTGCATTTTAAACATTTTTCTTGACATTTTTAGTTGCGGTTAGTTTTCTGTTTAGCTCGGAATTTCATGTTTAACTTAGTATTTAGGTCAGCTGCTGTGCTCCTTCTCTTCCCATGGCACTTATATTCATCATACATGTTCCTCAGTATCATTGTTCCATGATTATCCTCTCATACTCTGCATTTTAAACATTTTTTATTGACATTTTTAGTTGCGTTTAGTTTTCTGTTTAGCTCGGAATTTCATGTTTAACTTAGTGTTTAGGTCAGCTGCTGTGCTCCTTCTCTTCCCATGGCACTTATATTCATCATACATGTTCCTCAGTATCATTGTTCCATGATTAACCCCTCATACCCTGCATTTTAAACATTTTTCTTGACATTTTTAGTTGCGTTTAGTTTTCTGTTTAGCTCGGAATTTCATGTTTAACTAAGTGTTTAGGTCAGCTGCTGTGCTCCTTCTCTTCCCATGGCACTTATATTCATCATACGTGTTCCTCAGTATCATTGTTGCATGATGAACCCCTCATACCCTGCATTTTAAACATTTTTCTCGACATTTTTAGTTGCGTTTAGTTTTCTGTTTAGCTCAGAATTTCATGTTTAACTTCGTGTTTAGGTCAGCTGCTGTGCTCCTTCTCTTCCCATGGCACTTATATTCACCATACATGTTCCTCAGTATCATTGTTCCATGATTAACCCCTCATACTCTGCATTTTAAACATTTTCCTTGACATTTTTAGTTGCGGTTAGTTTTCTGTTTAGCTCGGAATTTCATGTTTAACTTAGTGTTTAGGTAAGCTGCTGTGCTCCTTCTCTTCCCATGGCACTTATATTCATAATACGTGTTCCTCAGTATCATTGTTCCATGATTAACCCCTCATACCCTGCATTTTAAACATTTTTCTCGACATTTTTAGTTGCGTTTAGTTTTCTGTTTAGCTCGGAATTTCATGTTTAACTTGGTGTTTAGGTCAGCAGCTGTGCTCCTTCTTTTCCCATGGCACTTATATTCATCATACATGATTAACCCCTCATACCCTGCATTTTAAACATTTTTCTTGACATTTTTAGTTGCGGTTAGTTTTCTGTTTAGCTCGGAATTTCATGTTTAACTTAGTATTTAGGTCAGCTGCTGTGCTCCTTCTCTTCCCATGGCACTTATATTCATCATACATGTTCCTCAGTATCATTGTTCCATGATTATCCTCTCATACTCTGCATTTTAAACATTTTTTATTGACATTTTTAGTTGCGTTTAGTTTTCTGTTTAGCTCGGAATTTCATGTTTAACTTAGTGTTTAGGTCAGCTGCTGTGCTCCTTCTCTTCCCATGGCACTTATATTCATCATACATGTTCCTCAGTATCATTGTTCCATGATTAACCCCTCATACCCTGCATTTTAAACATTTTTCTTGACATTTTTAGTTGCGTTTAGTTTTCTGTTTAGCTCGGAATTTCATGTTTAACTAAGTGTTTAGGTCAGCTGCTGTGCTCCTTCTCTTCCCATGGCACTTATATTCATCATATGTGTTCCTCAGTATCATTGTTGCATGATTAACCCCTCATACCCTGCATTTTAAACATTTTTCTCGACATTTTTAGTTGCGTTTAGTTTTCTGTTTAGCTCGGAATTTCATGTTTAACTTGGTGTTTAGGTCAGCAGCTGTGCTCCTTCTCTTCCCATGGCACTTATATTCATCATATATGATTAACCCCTCATACCCTGCATTTTAAACATTTTTCTTGACATTTTTAGTTGCGGTTAGTTTTCTGTTTAGCTCGGAATTTCTTGTTTAACTTAGTGTTTAGGTCAGCTGCTGTGCTCCTTCTCTTCCCATGGCACTTATATTCATCATACATGTTCCTCAGTATCATTGTTCCATGATTATCCCCTCATACTCTGCATTTTAAACATTTTTCTTGACATTTTTAGTTGCGTTTAGTTTTCTGTTTAGCTCGGAATTTCATGTTTAACTTAGTGTTTAGGTCAGCTGCTGTGCTCCTTCTCTTCCCATGGCACTTATATTCATGATACGTGTTCCTCAGTATCATTGTTCCATGATTAACCCCTCATAGCCTTCATTTTAAACATTTTTCTTGACATTTTTAGTTGCGTTTAGTTTTCTGTTTAGCTCAGAATTTCATGTTTAACTTAGTATTTAGGTCAGCTGCTGTGCTCCTTCTCTTCCCATGGCACTTATATTCACCATACATGTTCCTCAGTATCATTGTTCCATGATTAACCCCTCATACTCTGCATTTTAAACATTTTTCTTGACATTTTTAGTTGCGGTTAGTTTTCTGTTTAGCTCGGAATTTCATGTTTAACTTAGTGTTTAGGTAAGCTGCTGTGCTCCTTCTCTTCCCATGGCACTTATATTCATCATATGTGTTCCTCAGTATCATTGTTCCGTGATTAACCCCTCATACCCTGCATTTTAAACATTTTTCTTGACATTTTTAGTTGCGTTTAGTTTTCTGTTTAGCTCGGAATTTCATGTTTAACTTAGTGTTTAGGTCAGCAGCTGTGCTCCTTCTCTTCCCATGGCACTTATATTCATCATACATGTTCCTCAGTATCATTGTTCCATGATTATCCCCTCATACTCTGCATTTTAAACATTTTTCTTGACATTTTTAGTTGCGGTTAGTTTTCTGTTTAGCTCGGAATTTCATGTTTAACTTAGTGTTTAGGTAAGCTGCTGTGCTCCTTCTCTTCCCATGGCACTTATATTCATCATACATGATTAACCCCTTATACCCTGCATATTTTTATACTGTACCAATGACCCAGACTTAGCTGGTGCTAACTCTAACAAAACCAGGGCCAAACACAAATTTTGCCCCCCAATCCCCAAAATTTGCATCCAAAACAAAAAGAAATCATGTCCTAAAGGACCTCCATACTACGCCTCTACTGCGCATGTGCAGTGACGCAGACGTCCCGAAATTGGCGCCAATTATCATTCTCTGTTTGGCCCTTCATCAGTCAACATCTCACTGATCTTTGTGCTTGTAAATCTCAGTTTAAAGGATGCCAGACACGTAATTTTTGGAGAAAATGTGATTCTAAGGAGGATAGAAGGAGGAGAGGAAAAAGAAGTGACAAGAAATAATCAGGGCTGTACTTAAAATTTTTTGATGAAATTATGTTAAGTTGCCTATTTTCGAGGCATGGGCCTCTTGTTGTCATTCTTGCTAATTGTTGCACTGCTTATTCAGTGTTTCCTCTCCCCTAGCCTTCTAAAGTCCCCCCTGGCAATTCTCCCATGCTTTTGGCATATTTTTGAGAAATTTCATTTCTAAAATTTCCTGGGAGAGTTGCTTGGTTACAGAATGTTTTCTGTTATTTTCCCCATAGTTACGTTTTCACCCATGGGTGTATAACGTTTGTGTTCTGCATCTTCCATCTGATGTTCTACAGATTCTCCCCTGGGAGTCTCTGTTTTGCATCAGATAGAGTGTAATTGATGACTGATTCCGGGCCAGTTTTTTCAGTGCCTGGAGTCATGTTTTCTGGTGTTTTTACACTGTTTGTTTTCATTGGCAACAGCCTTTTTTGAGGGGGGCAGTTTGCCTTTGCTGTAGTTTATCTCACTATAAGATACATTTATATTATCCGAAAGTGTCTCATTAATTATTTAATATAAATTTAAAATTTTTGACCACACTTTGCCATCGGATCCATCGGGGCTCAACGTTACTTTTCAGCAACTTGGGCTTCGCTGAAAAAATATTTTTTCAAAATTATTTTGTTTTGCAATTGTTTTTTCATTTATTAATGGATCATGTTATTATGTATCTTTGTGTCAGGGGTTTTTGCGAGTAACTAGGACTTATTGTTGTTCTTTCACAATGAAGGGACGTTGTTCAGATTGTAATAGGAAGAAATCTTCCTCTGACTTTCATGATCATTGTATTAATTGTAGTCAGTGTTCTCGCATTAATCCCTGTCCTATATGTGAACATTGGGATGAGAAACATTGGAAACGTGTGTCACGATATGTTGTTTCTGGAGAAAGAGCGATGTCGGCTCTTTCTCCACAAGGTCACTCTACTCTCTCAGTTTCTATTTCAGAGGAACCAGAACAGGGTGATGTTTCCATGTTATCTTCTTCAAGTGTGCGTCCGTCGTCACAAATGAATTCAGAGCTAGCGGCAAAAGTGCTCATGGAGATTAGACAAATGTCGTCCGCTAGCTCGCCCGGTGTAGCGTCCATTCACCGAATGGTTCGGCAGCCGGGTTCGTCCGATGCGGTCCAAGAGGAAATGTTGGGTGATGCGAGCATTATAAACATAATAGATGCACACCCAGTGACGGCGGATAGTAAGCGAGAACGGAGGAAGCCTTTTAGTCCGGTTCCTAGCTCGTCCAGGTCCAGCCGGGCCACGAGCGAGAGAGGCCCCTCTCTCGCACAACAACATCTGGGACCAGATGTTGTGGTACAAAATGTGTCTTTAGCGGAGCATACGTCCGTCGCTCGGAACGCTCCGTTGTATAAGCAGTCCGCAGAGACTGTTAAGGCTTCCTCTTCTCGTCAGCGCACACGACCACACCTTGGCTGCGTGACCGCCGATATATTACCAGCTTCGCCGATGAAGGATGCTTCGGCGACCAGGTCACACCATCCGGCAGCCAGGGATTCGAGACCGATGGACTCCGGACGTTCGCATAGGAAAAGTATGCGGGAGCCATCTGATGCGGAGCTGCCCTCGGTGAAGCAGCGAAAGACTGCGCCTCCGCAGGTCTCGACGCTGGACATTCTTGTGCAGATAGCACAGCTTATCGCAGCATCCCAGCAGCCGACAGAAACGGTGTCGGATCGAGAATTATCCGACGGCGCTGGGTCGGTACGCTCCGCCGAAGCATCGGGGGCAGACGACCGGGAACATTATGACGTCCGACCGGATGGTGAAAGGGATACGGATGACTTGGAGCTATCCCTTTCAGAACAACATAAAGCTGCCGTGGACTTCATCCGGCACTTTCTCCCTCAAGTTGTTCCGTCGGGCCAGACTGCTGCGCTTCCGGACAAGAGAATTATAGCGTCATTGGACTCTGAATTTTTTGAGCGGTTCAGGGACATCGCTCCCGAGTTTCCGTCGCAGTCCAATAATGTTGCTAGAACATTTGAATTATTGAACGACGCTATATTTAAACTTGCTTCCAGGACGGGGAAAGCAGGTTTCTTGTCTGCTAATACTCTTGACCTGCCTTTCATTAATGCAAGGAATAAATTCGATACGGCAGGACAGGGTATACCGAGAGTTCCTCTGCGTATGGACGACGAGGCGGAAGACTTAGAGCTATCATTACCGTCGTCAGCTTCTATTCCAACCGTGGTGTTGGAAACAGCTATTGCGTCTAACAGAGCCAATTTAGATGCCTTATCTTACGCAGATCACCTTACTAAGGCGTTATCACTGCGCCTTCAGGGGAAAGAGTTTCAGGATATACAATCCTCTTTAAGACTTCTTTCAAGGGCAGTAGCTTATTCCACGTGTAACTCCGCCCTTTCAGTGGCAAATCTGGAGTTGGTTAGATGTGACGCAGCCCTAGCTACATCCACACTAGTGGATTCTAAGGTGAAGAACTCTCTTAGAGTCGCTTCGGTCTCAGGAGAACTTCTCTTTGACGGCAAGCTTTCCGCTATTTATGATAAAATTAAAAAGAAAGCTAATGATTCTCTGTTGTTCAGATCTGCTCCTAAGAAGTCGGATACAGCAGACACGAATAAGACAGGCACTTCTGGGTCTAATGCGCCCAAGAGAGGTTCCTATAGAGGTTCCGGTGTGTCCTCTTGGTCTTATTCGAGAGACCGTCAGGATAGCGACTCTCATTCGGGACGTCCTTCAGGCCGGGACAATCGGTCGGACGCCCCGAGGTTGACGAGGCGAGGTGCGGGTCGTGGAAGACGTGGTTTCTCCTACCGCAGGCCTCGCAGGTCCAGGAGGTGATGGCTTAAACCTCTATCGCGTTCCGGTTGGCGGAAGGTTGTCGAGCTTTTCACAAGAGTGGGCGTCGATTACGGACGACCCTTGGGTGAGAGGAGTGACTTCGGAAGGTCTAAAGATATCCTTCAAACGAAAGCCTCCATTAACTCGAAGTCCAAAGTGGACTCATCTTCCGTCAAATCCACAGAAAAGAGACGCTCTGTTATCAGAGGTGCAGTCTCTTTTAATGAAGAATGCGGTAGAGGTCGTAGAAAACCAGGAATCTCCGGGATTCTACAGCCATCTGTTTCTGGTTCCGAAACCAGACGGCTCGTTCCGTCCAGTCATAGATTTGAGCTGGATAAACAAGCTGATCGTCGCTCCGAAGTTTTATATGGAGACGATTCGATCGGTCAGAGCGAGTATTCGGGTGAACGATTATGCAACGAGCATAGATCTCAAAGATGCGTACTTTCACGTCATGGTACATCCGACATTCCGAAAGTATCTACGCTTCGCAGTCCTAGGAGTGGTGTATCAATTCCGGGCGATGTGCTTCGGATTGAATCTAGCACCCTGGGCTTTCACTCGGGTAATGAACTCGGTAATGATCTACTTCCGAGCTCATTCGTCTGCGGTAACGTCGGCCTACCTGGACGACATTCTTCAGAGGTACGGCAACGAGTTAACGCTTCAGAACGATGTTCAGAATCTTCTTCTATTGCTCCGACGTCTCGGTTTTATAGTAAACGAGGAGAAGTCGGATCTGGTGCCGTCCAAGTCATTCACTCATCTGGGAATGAGCTTCGAGACGCACAACAATCTCGTTCGTCTGCCGTTAACCAGAGCGAAATTAGTCAGTTGTTACGCTCGCTATTGTCTGCACGCAGACAAAGTCACGGCGAGAGAATTTATGAGACTGATAGGTCTGTGCAGAGCCGCCGCGGATCTCATTCCGATGGGGCGGTTACGCACACGTCCTCTTCAAATTTTCCTGACTCAGAATTGGAGTGTGAAAATTCATTCGCTCGATGTAGACGTTCTCTTGTCAGATCAAGTGAAACAAGAGATTCAGACTTGGGCAAACATTCAGTGGTTAACTCAAGGAGTTCCGCTGCAGTTGCCGGATCCGAGTTTTACCGTTATGACGGATGCCAGTCAAACAGGTTGGGGTGCATCATTAATCCCAACGGATTCGAGATGCCAGGGTCTTTGGGATCCGCAATTCCTGTGCAAGCACATAAACATCAAGGAAATGATGTCAATTTGGCTTGCGTTACATCACTGGATGGACATTATTCACGATGCTCATGTCCAAATCCTATCCGACAATACGACAGTAGTGGCGTATATACGGAATCAGGGAGGCACTCATTCAGTTCCGTTGTTCAATCTAACGGAAAGAATCCTTCTGTTTGCGTTAGAACATCACGTTCTTCTTTCGGTCCGTCACATACCGGGTCGTCTGAATGTGCTAGCAGACTCCCTTTCACGAAAGGGTCGTTTGTTGCCGTCGGAGTGGACTCTCAACAAACAAGTATTCAATCAGATTTGCTACCAATGGGAACGGCCAATGATAGACTTATTTGCGACACATCTCAACAATCAGTTGCAGACGTATGTGTCTCCGTGTCCGGATCCAAGAGCATTTGCAGTAGACGCTCTGTCGATCCCTTGGGACGGAATGATAGGATATGCGTATCCTCCAGCGCCGTTAATTCAACAAGTATTGCTAAAGATAAAACAATCTCAGTGCAAGATTCTGTTGGTAGCATCTCTGTCGCCACAGAGACCGTGGATAAATCTACTCAGGTGTCTGTTGTGGGACCTACCGCGGAAGCTTCCTCCATGGGAGGATCTTCTTTCGCAGGGGAAATCGTGCCAACTCCATCACAACCCGCAAGGTCTCAACCTTCACGTTTTTCCGTTGTGCGGTCCTTCTTGCATGGCAAGCACTTTACAGGACGAGCAGTGGACGCGATTTCTAACTGTAGGAGGACCTCCTCTTCGCTAAACTATGCGGCTAAGTGGAAGGTTTTTCGTCGTTGGTGTAGGGATCATTCTGTAGATATATTTGATCCCTCTATACCAGACATTGCAAACTTTCTAGTATACTTGTTTGACGAAATCAAACTGCAGCCTGTTACTATAAAGGGTTATAGATCTATGTTATCTGATACCTATGCACATCATGATAGTTTACAAATTGGATCTAATGTCTCTTTATCGAAGTTGGTTAGAAACTTTTCGATAAATAGACCCAGAACTCTTAGATTAATTCCTAAGTGGAATTTAGCTTGGGTTCTCCTTAAATTGAAGGAAAAGCCATTTGAACCTCTTGGGACAGTAGATTTCAAATTCTTATCTTATAAGACAGCTTTTCTCTTAGCTTTCTCTTCTGCCAGAAGAGTCAGTGAGCTTCATGCACTATCGGTGGATGATTCTCATTATCGTAGTGTTGGGAACACTATCACCTTCACTACTAATGTGGGTTTTTTAGCTAAGAATCAGGCTCCTAATAAATATCCGGAACCTATTGTTATTAAGGCTCTTCCGTCTTCAGACGGGCGTAGGCCTTTACTCTGTCCTGTTAGAGCGTTACGTATCTATAAACAGAGATCTCAGTTTATCAGAAAGGGACGGAAACGTTTCTTTCTGTCTTTGATGCCTAATAGAAAGGACATTTCAGTCCATTCTATTGCTAGATGGATTCAGTTAACTATCCGTACTGCTTATGAAGATTTATCTTCTTCTCAGCAGTCTGTGCTTAAGATTTCTGCTCATGAAGTAAGAGCTCTTTCTACTTCCTGGGCTTATGCTAATAGTGTTGCTATTACAGATTTAATGAAGGCTGCTTATTGGTCTCAGCCATCCACATTTACGAATTTTTATCTCAGAAATATTGAGTCTATTTCTGGAGACCTGCATTGTTTAGGTCCGTTATCTGTTGCTCAGAATGTCGTCCACTAAACAGTTGCAACTATAGTTATGCAGGCTTTCTGTTCCGGCAGTGACTCCGTCCGGCTGCCCTCTTCGCTCTAGGCTATTTGACCCAGGGCAAGGGGAAGGGGGGGGGGGGCGGGTGTTCCCTTAGGTCACCTGCTTTATAGTGAAAAGCAAGGGAATGCCTCCTCCAAGTCAGTATTTCTGAGTCGCTTCTGGGATGGTTTTAAAGTGTAATATTAATGTTTAAATTCATTCATGTCTTATTTTTAAAGTGTAGCTCGGTGTGAAGCATTTGTATATGTCTAGTGTCAAACGGGCTTTAATATACAATACTCGGACACTTTTAAATGACTATAAAGAGTCTCAATTCTCTGGACTACTTTATTTATTGGCTTGCTTTAAAAATAATTAGTATAAGGGTTATACTGGATGTTAATAGAGAACATGAATGTTATTGTGCTCAATTATTAAGGGTAGTGTATCTTTCTAATTTAATATTAAATAAGAAAGATACATGTGAAGCCTAATACTCCTTTTCTCCTTAAGGGGTTACCTCTTTACTATATAGTTGAGCTTATTGGATTTTCCTCTATGTCCTAGGCCCTCCAGCCTGTTTACTATTCAGCTAAGTCTAGGTCATTGGTACAGTATAAAAATGTTAAAAAATTTATAGTAATTTATATATTTTTTATACTTACCAATGACCCAGACGGGGATGGCCCTCCCTGGAGTTGGGAACTCTTGCCTCCCCACTGAGTACATAGCGCTGACCAGGCACTGCCAGTAAAAATGATAATTGGCGCCAATTTCGGGACGTCTGCGTCACTGCGCATGCGCAGTAGAGGCGTAGTATGGAGGTCCTTTAGGACATGATTTCTTTTTGTTTTGGATGCAAATTTTGGGGATTGGGGGGCAAAATTTGTGTTTGGCCCTGGTTTTGTTAGAGTTAGCACCAGCTAAGTCTGGGTCATTGGTAAGTATAAAAAATATATAAATTACTATAAATTTTTTAACTTTAAACATTTTTCTTGACATTTTTAGTTGCGTTTAGTTTTCTGTTTAGCTCGGAATTTCATGTTTAACTTAGTGTTTAGTTCAGCTGCTGTGCTCCTTCTCTTCCCATGGCACTTATATTCATTATACATGTTCCTCAGTATCATTGTTCCATGATTAACCCCTCATACTCTGCATTTTAAACATTTTTCTTGACATTTTTAGTTGCGTTTAGTTTTCTGTTTAGCTCGGAATTTCATGTTTTACTTAGTGTTTAGGTCAGCTGCTGTGCTCCTTCTCTTCCCATGGCACTTATATTCACCATACATGTTCCTCAGTATTATTGTTCCATGATTAACCCCTCACACTCTGCATTTTAAACATTTTTCTTGACATCTTTAGTTGCGTTTAGTTTTCTGTTTAGCTCGGAATTTCATGTTTAACTTGGTGTTTAGGTCAGCAGCTGTGCTCCTTCTCTTCCCATGGCACTTACATTCATCATACATGATTAACCCCTCATACCCTGCATTTTAAACATTTTTCTTGACATTTTTAGTTGCGTTTAGTTTTCTGTTTAGCTCGGAATTTCTTGTTTAACTTAGTGTTTAGGTCAGCTGCTGTGCTCCTTCTCTTCCCATGGCACTTATATTCATCATACATGTTCCTCAGTATCATTGTTCCGTGATTATCCCCTCATACTCTGCATTTTAAACATTTTTCTTGACATTTTTAGTTGCGTTTAGTTTTCTGTTTAGCTCGGAATTTCATGTTTAACTAAGTGTTTAGGTCAGCTGCTGTGCTCCTTCTCTTCCCATGGCACTTATATTCATCATACATGTTCCTCAGTATCATTGTTCCATGATTAACCCCTCATACCCTGCATTCTAAACATTTTTCTTGACATTTTTAGTTGCGTTTAGTTTTCTGTTTAGCTCGGAATTTCATGTTTAACAAAGTGTTTAGGTCAGCTGCTGTGCTCCTTCTCTTCCCATGGCACTTATATTCATCATACGTGTTCCTCAGTATCATTGTTCCATGATTAACCCCTCACACTCTGCATTTTAAACATTTTTCTTGACATTTTTAGTTGCGGTTAGTTTTCTGTTTAGCTCGGAATTTCATGTTTAACTTAGTGTTTAGGTAAGTTGCTGTGCTCCTTCTCTTCCCATGGCACTTATATTCATCATACGTGTTCCTCAGTATCATTGTTCCATGATTAACCCCTCATACCCTGCATTTTAAACATTTTTCTCGACATTTTTAGTTGCGTTTAGTTTTCTGTTTAGCTCGGAATTTCATGTTTAACTTGGTGTTTAGGTCAGCAGCTGTGCTCCTTCTCTTCCCATGGCACTTATATTCATCATACATGATTAACCCCTCATACCCTGCATTTTAAACATTTTTCTTGACATTTTTAGTTGCGGTTAGTTTTCTGTTTAGCTCGGAATTTCTTGTTTAACTTAGTGTTTAGGTCAGTTGCTGTGCTCCTTCTCTTCCCATGGCACTTATATTCATCATACATGTTCCTCAGTATCATTGTTCCATGATTATCCCCTCATACTCTGCATTTTAAACATTTTTCTTGACATTTTTAGTTGCGTTTAGTTTTCTGTTTAGCTCGGAATTTCATGTTTAACTTAGTGTTTAGGTCAGCTGCTGTGCTCCTTCTCTTCCCATGGCACTTATATTCATCGTACATGTTCCTCAGTATCATTGTTCCATGATTAACCCCTCATACCCTGCATTTTAAACATTTTTCTTGACATTTTTAGTTGCGTTTAGTTTTCTGTTTAGCTCTGAATTTCATGTTTAACTAAGTGTTTAGGTCAGCTGCTGTGCTCCTTCTCTTCCCATGGCACTTATATTCATCGTACGTGTTCCTCAGTATCATTGTTCCATGATTAACCCCTCATACCCTGCATTTTAAACATTTTTCTCGACATTTTTAGTTGCGTTTAGTTTTCTGTTTAGCTCGGAATTTCATGTTTAACTTGGTTTTTAGGTCAGCAGCTGTGCTCCTTCTCTTCCCATGGCACTTATATTCATCATACATGATTAACCCCTCATACCCTGCATTTTAAACATTTTTCTTGACATTTTTAGTTGCGGTTAGTTTTCTGTTTAGCTCGGTATTTCTTGTTTAACTTAGTGTTTAGGTCTGCTGCTGTGCTCCTTCTCTTCCCATGGCACTTATATTTTTATACTATACCAATGACCCAGACTTAGCTGGTGCTAACTCTAAAAAATCTAGGGCCAAACACAAATTTTGCCCCCCAATCCCCAAAATTTGCATCTAAAACCAAAAGAAATCATGTCCTTAAGGACCTCCATACTTTGCCCCCACTGCGCATGCGCAGTGTCAAGGACGTTCCGAAATTGGCGCCAATCACCATTCTTTGTTTGGCCCTTCATCAGTTAACATCTCACTGATCTTTGTGCTTGTAAATCTCAGTTTAAATGATGCCAGACACATAAATATTGGAGAAATGGTGATTCTAAGGAGGATAGAGAAGGAGGAGAGGAAAAAGGAGTGACAGAAAATAATCAGGGCTGTAACTTAAAATTTTGTTATAAAATTATGTTAAGTTGCCTATTTTCGAGGCATGGGCCTGTTGTTGTCATTCTTACTTTGAAGTTGCACTGCTTATTCAGTGTTTCCTCTCTCCTTATCCTGTAAGTCCCCCCTTGCTATTCTCCCATTCTTTCGCATATTTTTGAGTAAGATTACTCCTAAAATTTCTTGGGAGAATTAGCTTGGTTACAGAATGAATTCTGTTATTTTCCCCATGTTTACGTTTTCACCCATGGGTGTTTAGACGTTGTGTTCTGCATCTACCATCTGATGTTCTGCAGATTCTTCTCTGGAAGACTCTTGTTTTTCATCAGATAGTGTGTAATTTTGATAACTGATTTCGGGCCAGTATTGTCAGTGCCTGGAGTCATGTTTTCTGGTGTTTATGCACTTCTTGTTTACATTGGCAACAGTCTCTTTTGAGGGGGACTTTTTGCCTTTGGAGTAGTTTATCTCTCTACAAGATACATTATTATTATCCGTAAGTGTTGCAATAATTATTTAAAATAATTTTAAAATTTTTTGACCACACTTACCCTTGGGATCCATTGGGGCTCAAAGTTACTTTTCAGAAATTTGGGCTTCGCTGAAAAAATATTTTTCAAAAATTATTTTGAATTTTCATTTGCTTTTTCAATATTAATGGATCATGTTATTATGTATCTTTGTGTTTAGGGGTTTGTGCGAGTACTAGGACTTGTTGTTGTTTTTTCACAATGAAAGGACATTGTTCATAGGAAGAAATCTTCCTCTGACTTTCATGATCATTGTATTAATTGTAGTCAGTGTACTCGCACTAACTCCTGTTCAATATGTCAATATTGGGATGACAAACATTGGAAACGTGTGTCACGGTATGTTGTTAGTGGAGAAAGGGCTATACCGGTCCTTTCTCCGCTGGGTCACTCTAGTCTATCAGTTTCTATTTCAGATGAACAAGAACAGGGTGATGTTTCCATGTTATCTTCCAAGAGTGCGCTTCCGTCGTCACAATTGAATGAAGAGTTAGCGGCAAAAGTGCTCATGGAGATACAACAATTGCCTAAGAGGTCCCTAGTAGGATCGACGGCGCTGTCGTCCGCTAGCTCGCCCGGTGTAGCATCCATTCACCGAATGGTTCGGCAGCCGGGTTCGTCCGTTGCGGTCCAGGAGGAAATGTTGGGTGATGCGAGCACTATAAATATCCTAGGTGCACACCCAGTGACGGCGGATGTTAGGAGAGATCGGAGGAAGCCTTCTAGTCCGGTTCCTAGCTCGTCCAGGTCCAGCTGGGCCGCGAGCGAGAGAGGCCCCTCTCTCGTACAACAGCATCAGGGACCTGATGTTGTGGTACAAAATGTGTCGCAAGCGGAGCACACGTCCGTCGCTCGGGACGCTCCGTTGTTTAGGCAGTCCGCGGAGACTGCGCAGGCTTCCTCATCCTCTCACCAGCGCACACAACCGCACCTTGGCTACGTGACCGCGGAGATTCTACCAGCTTCGCTGATTAAGGATTCTTCGGCGACCAGGTCACGCCATCCGGTAGCCAGGGACACGAGGCCGGTAGACTCCGGACGTTCGCGTAGGAAGAGTATGCGGGAGTCAGTTGATGCGGAGCTTCCTGCGGCGAAGCAGCGAAAGACCGCCACTCCGCAGGCCTCGATGACGGACGTGCTTGCTCAGATAGCACAAATTATCGCAGCATCCCAGCAGCTGACAGAATCGGTGTCGGATCGGGAATTATCCGACGGCGCTGGGTCGGTACGCTCCGCCGAAGCATCGGGTGCGGACGACCAGGAGCATCGTGAGGTCCGACCGGATGGTGAAAGGGATACGGATGACTTGGAGCTATCCCTTTCGGAACAACATAAAGCTGCCGTGGATTTTATCCGGCACTTCCTTCCTCACGTTGTTCCGTCGGGCCAGACTGCTGCGGTTCCGGACAAGAGAATAATAGCGTCATTGGACACTGAATTCTTTGAGCGGTTCAGAGACATTGTCCCTGAGTTTCCATCTCAGTCCAATAATGTCACAAGAACATTTGAATTATTGAACGACGCTATATTCAAGCTTGCTCCCAAAACAGGCAAAGCTGGTTTCTTGTCCTCCAATGCTCTTAACCTGCCTTTCATTAATACAAGGAATAAATTCGATACGGCAGGACAGGGTATTCCGAGAGTTGCTCTGCGTCTTGACGACGAGGCGGATGACTTAGAATTGTCGTTACTGTCGTCTATGTCCGTTCCAACCGCGGTGTTGGATACGACAGTCACGTCTAACAGGGCCAGTTTAGACGCTTTATGTTACGCAGACCACCTTACAAAGGCGTTATCACTGCGTCTTCAAGGGAAAGAATTCTAGGATATACAATCCTCATTAAGACTTCTTTCAAGGGCAGTGGCTTATTCCACGTATAACTCCGCCCTTTCAGTGGCAAACCTGGAGTTGGTTAGACGTGACGCAGCCTTAGCTACATCCACACGCGTGGATAGTAAGGTGAAGAACTCTCTCAGAGTCGCTTCGGTCTCCGGAGAACTTCTATTTGACGGCAAGGTTTCTGCAATCTACGATAAAATTACGAAGAAAGCTTCAGATTCTCTGTTGTTTAAATCCGCTTCCAAAAAGTCGGATACGACAGAGAAGAATAAGACAGGCACTTCTGGGTCTAATGCGCCCAAGAAAGGTTCCTATAGAGGTTCTGGTGCGTCCTCTTGGTCTTATTCAAGAGACCGTCAAGGCAGCGACTCTCGTGCGGGACGTCCTTCGGTCCGGGACAATCGGTCGGACGCCCCAAGGTCGACGGGACGAGGTGCGGGTCGTGGAGGACGTCGTTTCTCCTCCTGCAGGCCTCGCAGGTTCAGGAAGTGATGGCTTCAACCTTAATCGCGTTCCGGTTGGCAGAAGGTTGTCAAGTTTTTCAGAAGAGTGGGCGTTGATTACGGACGACCCTTGGGTGAGAGGGGTGATTTCGGAAGGTCTAAGAATATCCTTCAAACGAAAGCCTCCGTTAACTCAAAGTCCAAAATGGACTCAACTTCCGTCAAATCCGCAGAAAAGAGAAGCTCTCTTATCGGAGGTGCAGTCTCTTTTAATGAAGAACGCGGTAGAGGTCGTAGAAGACCAGGAAACACCGGGATTCTACAGCCATCTGTTTCTGGTTCCGAAACCAGACGGCTCGTTCCGTCCAGTCATAGATTTGAGCTGGATAAACAAGCTGATCGTCGCTCCGAAATTTTATATGGAGACGATTCGGTCAGTCAGAGCGAGTATTCGGGTGAACGATTATGCTACAAGCATAGATCTCAAGGATGCGTACTTTCATGTCATGGTACATCCGACATTCAGAAAGTATCTACGCTTCGCAGTCCTAGGAGTTGTGTATCAATTCCGGGCGATGTGCTTTGGATTGAACCTAGCACCCTGGGCTTTCACTCTGGTAATGAACTCGGTAATGATGTATTTCCGAGCTCATTCGTCTGTGGTAATGTCAGCCTACCTGGACGACATTCTTCAGAGGTACGGCAACGAGTTAACGCTTCAGAACGATGTGCAGAATCTGCTTCTATTGCTCCGACGTCTCGGTTTTGTTATAAACGAGGAGAAGTCGGATGTGGTGCCGTCCAAGTCATTCACTCATCTGGGAATGAGCTTCGAGACGCACAACAATCTCGTTCGTTTGCCGTTAACCAGAGCGAAATTAGTCAGTTGTTACGCTCGCTATTGTCTTCATGCAGACAAAGTCACAGCGAGGGAGTTTATGAGACTGATAGGTTTGTGCGGAGCCGCCGCGGATCTCATTCCGATGGGGCGGTTGCGCACTCGTCCTCTCCAAATTTTCTTAACTCAGAATTGGAGTGTGAAGATTCATTCGCTCGACATAGATTTTCTCTTGTCAGATCAAGTGAAACAAGAGATTCAGACTTGGGCAAACATTCAGTGGTTAACTCAGGGAGTTCCGCTGCAGTTGCCGGATCCGAGTTTTACGATTATGACGGATGCCAGTCAAACAGGTTGGGGTGCAACATTGATCCCAACGGATTCGAGATGCCAGGGTCTTTGGGATCCACAGTTCCTAACCAAGCACATAAACATCAAGGAAATGATGTCAATTTGGCTTGCGTTACGTCATTGGATGGACATTATTCACAAAGCTCATGTCCAAATTCTGTCCGACAATTCGACAGTAGTGGCGTATATACGGAACCAGGGAGGCACTCATTCCGTTCCGTTATTCAATCTAACGGAGAGAATCCTTCTGTTTGCTCTAGAACATCAGGTTCTACTTTCGGTCCGTCATATACCGGGATCGTCTGAATGTACTAGCAGACTCCCTTTCACGGAAGGGTTGCTTGTTGCCGTCGGAGTGGACTCTCAACACACAAGTATTCAATCAGATTTGCTACCAGTGGGAACGGCCAATGATAGACTTATTTGCGACACATCTCAACAATCAGTTGCAGACGTATGTGTCACCGTGCCCGGATCCAAGAGCATTTGCAGTAGACGCTCTATCGATCTCATGGGACGGAATGATAGGATATGCATATCCTCCAGCGCCGTTGATTCAGCAAATATTGCTAAAGATAAAACAATCTCGGTGCAAGATTCTGTTGGTAGCATCTCTGTCTCCACAGAGACCGTGGATAAATCTACTCAGGTGTCTGTTGTGGGACCTACCACGAAAGCTTCCTCCACGGGAGGATCTTCTTTCGCAGGGGAAACCGCGTCGACTTCATCACAACCCGCAAGGTCTCAACCTTCACGTTTTTCCGTTGTGCGGTCCTTCTTGCATGGCAAGCACTTTACAGGACGAGCAGTGGACGCGATTTCTAACTGTAGGAGGACCTCCTCTTCGCTAAATTATGTGGCTAAGTGGAAGGTTTTTCGTCGTTGGTGTAGGGATCATTCTGTTGATATTTTTGATCCCTCCATACCAGACATTGCAAACTTTCTAGTATACTTGTTTGACGAAATCAAAGTGCAGCCTGTTACTATTAAGGGTTATAGGTCTATGTTATCTGATACCTATGCACATCACGATAGTTTACAAATTGGATCTAATGTCTCTTTATCTAAGTTAGTTAGAAACTTCTCGATAAATAGACCCAGAACTCTTAGGTTAATTCCTAAGTGGAATTTAGCTTGGGTTCTTCTTAAACTTAAGGAAAAGCCATTTGAGCCTCTTGGGACAGTAGATTTCAAATTCTTGTCGTATAAGACAGCTTTTCTCTTAGCTTTCTCTTCTGCTAGAAGAGTCAGTGAGCTTCATGCACTATCGGTGGACGATTCTCATTATCGTAGTGTCGGGAACACTATCACCTTCACTACTAATGTTGGATTTTTAGCTAAGAATCAGGCTCCTAATAAATATCCGGAACCTTTTGTTATTAAGGCTCTTCCGTCTTCAGACGGGCGTAGGTCTTTACTCTGTCCTGTTAGAGCTTTACGCATTTATAAACAGAGATCTCAGTTTATCAGAAAGGGACGAAAACGTTTCTTTCTGTCTCTGATGCCTAATAGAAAGGACATTTCAGTCCATTCTATTGCTAGATGGATTCAATTAACTATCCGTACTGCTTATGAAAGTTTATCTTCTTCCCAGCAGTCTGTGCTTAAGATTTCGGCTCATGAAGTAAGAGCTCTTTCTACATCTTGGGCTTATGCTAATAGTGTGGCTATTACAGAGTTAATGAAGGCTGCTTATTGGTCTCAGCCATCCACATTCACGAATTTTTATCTCAGAAATATTGAGTCCATTTCTGGAGACCTGCATTGTTTAGGTCCGTTATCTGTTGCTCAGAATGTCGTCCACTAAATAGTTGCAACTATAGTTATGCAGGCTTTCTGTTCCGGCAGTGACTCCGTCCTGCTGCCCTCTTCGCTCTGGGCTATTTGACCCAGGGCAAGGGGAAGTGGGGGGGGGGGGGGGAGGGTGTTCCCTTAGGTCACCTGCTTTATAGTGAAAAGCAAGGGAATTCCTCCTCCGGAGTCAGTAATTCTGAGTCGTTTCCGGGATGGTTTTAAAGTGTAATATTAATGTTAAAATTCATTCATGTCATATTTTTAAAGTGTAGCTCGGTGTGAAGCATTTGTATATGTCAAGTGTCAAACGGGCGTTAATATACAATCCTCGGACACTTTTAATGAATATAAAGAGTCTCAATTCTCTGGACTAACTTTATTTATTGGCTTACTTTAAAAATAATTAGTATAATGGGTTATACTGGATGTTAATAGAGAACATGAATGTTATTGTGCTCAATTATGAAGGGTATTGTATCTTTCTAATTTATAATAAATAAGAAAGATACATGTAAAGCCTAATACTCCTTTTCTCCTTGAGGGGTTCACTCTATATTATATAGTTGAGCTTATTGGATTTTCCTCTATGTCCTAGGCCCTCCAGCCTTTTTACTATTCAGCTAAGTCTGGGTCATTGGTACAGTATAAAAATGTTAAAAAATTTATAGTAATTTATATATTTTTTATACTTACCAATGACCTAGACAGGGATGGCCCTCCCAGGAGTTGGGAACTCTTACCTCCCCGCTGAGTACATAGCGCTGTCCAGGCACTGCCAGTAAGAATGGTGATTGGCGCCAATTTCGGAACGTCCTTGACACTGCGCATGCGCAGTGGGGGCAAAGTATGGAGGTCCTTAAGGACATGATTTCTTTTGGTTTTAGATGCAAATTTTAGGGTTTGGGGGGCAAAATTTGTGTTTGGCCCTAGATTTTTTAGAGTTAGCACCAGCTAAGTCTGGGTCATTGGTAAGTATAAAAAATATATAAATTACTATAAATTTTTTAACATTCATCATACATGTTCCTCAGTATCATTGTTCCATGATTATCCCCTCATACTCTGCATTTTAAAAATTTTTCTTGACATTTTTAGTTGCGTTTAGTTTTCTGTTTAGCTCGGAATTTCATGTTTAACTTAGCGTTTAGGTCAGCTGCTGTGCTCCTTCTCTTCCCATGGCACTTATATTCATCATACATGTTCCTCAGTATCATTGTTCCATGATTAACCCCTCATACCCTGCATTTTAAACATTTTTCTTGACATTTTTAGTTGCGTTCAGTTTTCTGTTTAGCTCGGAATTTCATGTTTAACTTAGTGTTTAGGTCAGCTGGTGTACTCCTTCTCTTCCCATGGCACTTATATTCATCATACATGTTCCTCAGTATCATTGTTCCATGATTAACCAACCCCTCATACTCTGCATTTTTCTTGACATTTTTAGTTGCGTTTAGTTTTCTGTTTAGCTCAGAATTTCATGTTTAACTTAGTGTTTAGCTCACCTGCTGTGTTCCTTCTTTTCCCATGGTGCTTATACTCATCATACATCTTCTTCATTTGTCAGTTTCTGTGTTTTACTTTTAAGAGGTTGTGTTTAGGTCAGCTTTGTCGCATGTTATGAGCCTGTTTGATTCAGTTCTTGTGTTTGCCAAAGTTACTATCAAAGAGGAATGTTGGTGAGCTATAGGACGTTGGCGTCCTTGTTGTTTGTATGTGTGAGTTGGTTCCCTCAATTTTCCAATACTGTCCATCGAATCACTCCAAACATGGCATATTTACCCAGCTAAGTCCTGAGAGTGATATTTGGGAGGGAGGTAGAGGTACGATATAGGAGAAAGAAAGGCGGTAAAATTTGGTGAAAACTGCCTATATTGTTCCTTCCCTGAATTCTACAGCAATGCTCATATCCCACCAAACTTTATGTGTATTCCCTGAGTTCAGAGTGCTCACTGGGGGTTCAGGTTTTCATACATGTGGGAATAGGGTAAAAGGGGGTTAATTAGCTTCTAGAAATCTCACACTATCTCCCTTGATTTGCAGTGAACTATCTTTCTGTCCTTGAATGGGTTGGCCAGTAAGTATATAAAATGGAAGAAGTTTAAAGTATTTTTAAGAATCAGTTAATAGGTGTGTGCATTAAAGCAGCAAATTGTAATAGAATTGAAAAATTTGAGTTTAATTAACCAAATAAATTTCTCTCTTATAAGAAGATTTATAGATATTTATTCATTTTTATTTTACAATATTTAGCTTATTCGTTATTTTAATTTGTTCAATTTTAGTTATTGGTATTAAAATATGTACAGAATAAAGATGTGTTTATGAGGTATCATAAGGCACATCTGACAAGAAGGTTAATATTAGACACATCTGCAGATAATGAAAAGGAAGAAAATATGGTGGAATGGCTCAGGGTATGTGGTGGTTTTGATTTTTTTTTTCTGTTTTAAATTTTGCAGTTCCAAAACACATTTTTATTACCAATGTGCTAAGATATCTCACCCTGCCACATATATCACCACCTCACTCAAGGAAGATAAACCAAATTATGTCCCAAGGTGGATGTGTGGGTTAGAGCTGGGAGGTTTTGATTTTTCAGATTCGGTTTTGGTTTGGTTTCAGGACTAAAACTCTGTTTTGGTTCAGTTTTTCTATGTCTTAAGAACAGATAATAAATAATACTTCAGGCTCCTTAACTTGGAAAAAAGTCTGCTAGAGCTTGTTCGACACCACTCACCACAAAGCCCTGTCTGTATTGGGTTCAGCCTAATTTCCCTTTGGGTTCTAGGGGATCAGTTGCAAAACTTATTCAATAAGAAAAAAACCCATAAATCAGGGTGACAAATGAACAAAGTTCATTGAAACTATGTTGTGTTCACATTGTCACCTTTTCTTCCTTATTGACTCATCCACTGTTCAATACCGAAGAAGATGTGACAATGAGAACACGACTTATTTGCCCTTTTGTCCAATAGACTAGATGATGTGAGTCCACAGTGGTTGCTAGTCCAGTCCCCTCCCAGTAAGATAGTTTGATCAGTTTATTCACAAACCCAGTAAAACCATTTGGTAGAGATGGGCGGTTATAACCGAAAATTTGGTTTGGTTTCAGTTTTGTTATCAAAACCAAAATTGAAACCGAAACAATTACAGAAAACCCGTCATCACGGTTTTCAGCTTCAGTGTTGAAAAACTCTAATCAGGTCGTCACTTCTCAGAATAAAGAGAGAAACAACCTAAAGTTAACCATGTTTACAATCTTCAGAGTCGCGATATCCCTTTTTCAGAACAGCTGCACTAATTGGTATTGTGTTCGAGCGTGGCATTTACGGCGAAAATAGGTGACAAAATTATTTCTTGCGCATTGTGGTTTAAATGTTCATCTGTTTATCAAATGCGATTTCCTTTGCAGAACTGGAACTTGTCACTTGTTCTACATTTAAAATGACAAATATAGTTATTTCTACGCGTAATTTTGAAAGCTTGTACTCCAAAGCCAGCATCAAAATCATCGAGTTGAAGTTGGATGGAAATTCAGGGCTACAATGACCTGTATGAGCGACTTTTACTCGATAAAATTTTTATGGTCGGCATAATTTTTTGGGGTGTGTCGGGTTACCCTAAACACAGGTATTGGGGGGTGGGGTGGGGGGGGGGGGTGGCTAATTTTGCGACAGACTTGAGGCAAAAATAATTTTTCTCAAACTTGAAACTCTTGAGATATTTTATGCAAATACATTGTGCTCAGAAAATCAGAGTACCGGTAGGCCTACAGGCTATATTACACAGGTGTCTGGAAAGGGAGTCCCAGTGACACTGAATGGCGCCAAATACATCTTCTTATATGCAAATGTAATGTATTGTTATGTTTGTACAATGAAACCCCGAACCAAAAACCCGACTCTTTGAATGAAACTGGAATTGACATGAAATTTGAAAACCGCCCATCTCTACCATTCAGCCGGTTTTTGCTGAGTCTTACAGTTTGGTTTTCTGATTTGCCATAAAACCGGTGTAACAGATTTTTTTACCCTACTTTTTTACCCCCCCCCAAAGTTCCCCCTCCCCCGCCCTGAGTCCCCCCCCCCCCTCCCCCACACACACACACACACACACACATACACACACACACCTGAATTTGTTTTCTTCTCAGTTTTTTTGTCATATTATTTGCTAATATGGCGAGAAAACCTTTCGTTGACCAAGAAAAATGTATTTTTATACTGTACCAATGACCCAGACATAGCTGGTGCTAACTCTTAAAATATAGGGCCAAACACAAATTTTGCCCCCCAATCCCCAAAATTTGCATCTAAAACCAAAGAAAACATGTCCTGAAAGGCCCTCCACACTTCACCTCTACTGCGCATGCGCAGTGTCAAGGACGTTCCGAAATTGGCGCCATTAATCATTCTAAGTTCGGCCCTTCATCAGTTAACATCTGACTGATCTTTGTGCTTGTAAATCTCAGTTTAAATGATGCCAGACACATAAATATTAGTGAAATGGTAATTCTAAGGAGGATAGAGAAGGAGGAGAGGAAAAATGTGTGACAGAATATTATCAGGGCTGTAACTTAAAATTTTTTAATGAAATTATGTTAAGTTACCTATTTTCGAGGCAGCAGCCATTTTGTTGTCATTCTGATTATTTAGTTACACTGATTTTTCAGTGTTTTCCTCTCTCCCTGTCCTTTAAGTCCCCCCTTGCTATTCTCCCATGCTTTTGGCATAGTTTTTGTAATTATTATTACTAAATTTTCTTGGGAGTTTTAGCTGAATAACAGAATGAATTCTGTTCTTTTCCCCATGTTTACGTCTTCACCTACGGGTGGTTAGGCGTTGTGTTCTGCATCTACCATCTGATGTTCTGCAGTTTCTTCCCTGGAAGTCTCTGTTTTGCATCAGATAGTGTATTTTTGGTAACTGATTCCGGGCCTGGGTGCCTGGAGTCTTATTTGAGTGTTTTTACATTCATTGTTTACATTTACAACAGCCCTCTGTGTGAGGGGGGGATTTCTGGAAAATAATATCTTGATGTTATTTTAATCATAACTAGATGCATTATTATTGTTCGTAAGTGTTGAATAAATTGTTTAAAATATTTTTAAAATTTTTGTCCACACTTAGGCTTCGGATCCATTGGGGCTGAACGTTACTTTTCAGAAACTTGGGCTGTTCTGAAAAAATATTTTTTCAAAATATTTTGATTTCAGTTATTTTTTCTATATTAATGGATCATATTATTATTATGTATTTTGATTGCCAGGGGTTAGTGCGAGTACCAGGACTTGTTTTCTTTTCACATTGAAAGGATATTGATCATTTGTAATAAGAGGAAGTCTTCCTCTGACTTTTATAATCATTCTATATGTGGTCAGTGTACTCGCATTAACTCCTGTTCTGTATCGTATGATTTCGATGACAATATGGGAAGCGTATGTCACGGTATGTTATTGGGGAATTGGACACTGCGGTCCTTTCCCCGCAGGGTCACTCTACTTTATCAATTTCTATTTCAGACGATCAAGATTAGGGTGATGTATCTGTGATGTCTTCCAACAGTGTGCCTCCGTCGTCACAATTAATGAAGGGCTAGCGGAAAAGTGCTCATGTAAATACGCCAATTGCCTAAGAGGATCCTAGTAGGTTCGACGGCCTTTGTCGTCCGCTAGCTCGCCCGGTGTAGCGTCCATTCGCCGAATGGTTCGGCAGCCGGGTTCGTCCGTTGCGGTCTAGAAGGAATTTTGGGGTGATGCGAGCACTATAAATCAACCATATGCACACCCAGTGACGGCGGATCGGAGGGAGAACGGAGGAAGCCTTTTAGTCCGGTTCATAGCTCGTTCTGGTCCATCTGGACGGCGAGCGAGAGAGGCCCCTCTCTCGTACAACAACATCTGGCCCCAGATGTTGTGGTACAAAATGTTTCGCATTCGGAGCATACGTCCGTTGCTCGGGACGCTCCGACATATAGTCAGTCCGGAGTAGACTGTCAATAAGGCTTCCTCATTCTCATGGTAGCGCACAC
Organism: Pictodentalium vernedei; assembly: GCA_031216915.1. Classification (NCBI taxonomy): domain Eukaryota; kingdom Metazoa; phylum Mollusca; class Scaphopoda; order Dentaliida; family Dentaliidae; genus Pictodentalium; species Pictodentalium vernedei. The sequence continues at coordinate 340,580,321 of CM062296.1, read as the reverse complement.
GACCGCTCTTGGCTACGTGACCACGGATATCCAGTCAGCTTCGCCAGTCAGAGAATCATCGGCGACCAGGTCACACCATCCGGTAGCCAGGGACACGAGGCCTGCAGACTCCGGACGTTCGCATAGGAAGTGTGGGGGAGTCAACGTACACGGAGCTTCCGGCGGCAATGCATCGTAAGACCGCTACTGCACAGGCCTCGGGAACGGACATGCTTTCCTAAATAGCACAGTTTATCGCAGCATCCCAGGATCAACTGAATCTGTCGCATATTTTTTTATCCGACGATGCTGGGTCGGGACGCTCCGCGGAAGCTGGTACGGACGTCCGAAAATTTCATCCGGTCCGACGGGATACCGAAAGGGATTTGGAGGATTTCGAGCTTTCCCTTTCGGAACAACATATGCTGTTGTGTATGTCATCTGACTTGGTCTTCTACAGCTTCTTTCGTCGGACCAGATTGCTGCGATGCCGGATAAGAAACTGATAGCGTCGGTGGACTTAGAAATTTTTGGTTCGGTTCAGGGACATCGTCCCTCAGTTCCGACATAGTCCAATAATGTCACACAAACTTTCGAATTATTGAACGACGCTATATATATTATTATTATATGCTTGCTATAACCAAGCATTTCTGGTTTCTTGTTCGCTAAGTTACGGAGATGTCTTTCAAAAGTGTGCCTCTGTCGTCATAGTTAATGAAGAGCTAGCGGCAATAAGTGCTCATGGAATATGTCTATCGCCTACGGAGTGACATTCGCTAGCTCACCTGGTGTAGCGTGCATTCATCGAATGGTTCGGCTGCCGGGTTCGTCCGTTGCGGTCTAGGAAGGAGATTTGGGTGATGCGAGCACTTTAATTACTTTAGTACTCACCCAGTGACGGCAGATTGAGGACAGATCGAAGGAAGCCTGTTAGTCCGGTTCCTGGCTTGTCCAGGTCCGTCCGGGCTGTGAGCGAGAGAGGTCCCTCTCTCGTCCAACAACATAGGGGACCGCATGTTGTGGTTCTGATATTTTACATTCGGAGCATATGTCTGTCGGTCAGGACGCTCCGTTATATTGACAGTCCGAGAGACTGTCCATAATGTTTCCTCATCCTCACAGCAGGGCACACGACCGCACATTGGCTACGTGACCTCGAGTATCCGATCAGTTTCGTCATTCAGTGATTCCACGGCGAATAGGTCGCGCCATCCGATAGCCAAGGGACACGAGGCCTATACACTCCGTTCGCTCGCATATTGGTAGTATGCACGGGGTAACGATCACGGAGCTTCCAGCGGCAATGCATTGTAGGACCGCTTCTCCTCAGGCCTCAGTGACGGACGTGCTATCCGAGTTAACACAGTTGTTTCGCAGCATCCCAGCAATTGACAGTTTCTTGGTCGAATCAGGAATTATCCGACGGCGCTGGGTCGGTGCGGTCCGCGGTTGCATCAGGTACGGACGACCGAACGCTTTATAGGGTCCGACAGGATGGCGAAAGGGATTCGAAAGATTTCGAGTTTTCCCTTTCGTAGTATCGGAAGCTGCCATTCATATCTTCTGGCATTATCTTCCAGTGATTGTTATTTCGGACTACATTGCTGCGATGTTGGATAAGAGACTTATAGCGTCATTGGACTCGGAATTTTCGATTGGTTCAGGGACATTGTCCCTGACTTACCGACGCAGTCCAATAATTTCATTACAACATGTGTTTTATTTTTCGACTCTATATATGCATACAAGCCTGCTACCAAGCATGATAGTTTAGTTTCTTGTCCGCGTTGCTCATTTCTGCCGTTTTATCATTCATACGAATAGTTTATTTTGGCAGTGCAGGGCATACCGAGAGTTCATATGCGTCTAGACGGTGTGGTTAAAGACTGGAAATATTCTTTTTCGCCGTCTATGTCTTTTCCAACTTCAATGTTGGAAACGACAATGATGTCTAGTAGACTTAACTTAGACGCTTTATCATACGTAATCCACCTTACTGAGGCGTTATCATTACGTCTTCAAGAAAAGATTTACGGGATATTATTCTCAATGTGATTTCTTTTGAGGGCAGTAGTTTGTTCACGTATAACTCCGCCCTTCAGTGGCTGATTGGAGTTGGTTAGACGTGACGCAGCCCTAGCTACATCCACGCGCGTGGATAGTAAGGTGAAGAACTCTCTCAGAGTCGCTTCGTTCTCGGAGAAGCCTCTCTTCGACGGCAACTTTTCAGCAATCCATGAATTGCTCGATTTACACGTTCTCTTGTCTATCTAGTGTTACAAGAGATTCAGACTGGGGCAAACATTCGGTGGTTGACAAAGAGAGTGCCACTGCAGTTGCCGGATCCGAGTGTTATGGTTATGACGGTTGCCAGCCAAACAGATTGGGATATAATATTGATCCCAACGGATTCGAAGTGCCAGGGTCTTTGGGTTCCGCAGTCTCTAAGCAAGCAATTATCTTCTGCGGAATAATGTTTTTTAGGCTTGCTTTATGTCATTGCATGAACATTATTCAGAAACGCATGTCCAAATCCTGTCCGTTAATTCGACAGTAGTGGCGTATCTCCGGAACCAGGGAGGCACTCATTCGTTTCCGTTATTCAATTTAATGGAAAGAATCCGTCTGTTGGTTATAGTACACCAAGTTCTGTTTCGGTCCGTCATATTCCGGGTCGTCTGATTGTTTTACCGGTCTCCCGTTCACTTAGGGGTTGCTTGTTGCCATCAGAATGGACTCTCAACAAACAAGTATTCAATCAGATTTGCTATCTATGGGAGCGCCCAATGATAATTTTTTTACGACACATCTTGCTAATCAATTGCAGACGTATGTGTTGGCTTGTCCGGATCTCTGAGCTAATGTTGTTAACGCTCTATTGATCTAATAGGACGGAATGATAGGATACGCGTATCCTCCGGCGCTGTTGTTTCAGCAGGTATTGCTAAGATATACAACCACAATACATTTCTGTTGATAGCATCTCTATCTTCACAGAGACCGTGGGTAATTTACTCTGATGTCTACTGTGGGACTTAACGCGAAATCTTCCTCAATGAGAGGATCTTTTTTCGCTGGGTAAATCGTGTCATCTTTATCACAACCCGCAAGGTCGCAACCTTCACGTATTCCGTTGTGTGGTCCATATTGCATTGTAAGCATTGTACTGGACGAGCTTTGGATGCGATTTCTTACTATAGGAGATCCTCTTCTTCGCTATTCTATGCGGCTAAAGTGGAGGCTCTTCCGTCGTTGGTGTAGGGATCACTATGTTCATATTGTTGATCCCTCCATACTACTCATTGCAACTTTTTAGTATACTTGTTTGACAAGATCTACTGCAGCCTGTTATTATTAAGGTTATAGGTTTATGTTACCTCATACCTATGCACTCTATGATAGTTTACAAATGAGTCTTATGTCTCTTTATCTAAGTCAGTTAGTAACTTTTTGATAAATAGACTTAGAATCTTTAGATTAAATTCCTATATGGAATTTAACTTCGGTTCTTATTTAGCTAAGTAATCATTTGAGCCTCTGGAAACAGTAGTTTTCAAATTCTGACCTTTTAGACAGTAATTCTGTTGGCTTCTCTTTTACTGAAGAGTCAGTGAGTTTCATGCACTATCGATGGATGATTTTCACTTTCGTAGTTTCGGAAGCACTACTTCCTTTACTATTTAGGTTGGATTTTTGCATAAGAGTTAGGCTCCTAATATCCGGAACCTATTGTTATTAAGGTCCTTCCGTCTTCGTACGGGCATAGGCCTTTACTCTGTCCGGTTAGAGTTTATGTATTTATAAACAAATATCTGTTTATTACTACGGGCGTAAGCTTCTTCTGTCTTTGATGCCTAATAGAAGGACGTTACGCTCCATTCTGTTGCTAATGGATTCAATTAACTATCGGTACTGCTTATAGTATATCATTGACTCAGCAGTTGTGCTTAAGATTTTGGCTCATGAAGTAGGAGTTCTTCTACATCTTGGGCTTACATTAATAGTGTCGCTATTATAGATTTTTGAAGGCTGCTCATTGCGCTCAGCCATCCACATTCATGAATTTTTATCTCAGAAATATCGAGTCCATTTCTGGAGGCCTCTATTGTTAGGTCTATTATCTACTGCTCAGAATGTCATTCACTTAACAGTTGCTACTATAGCTAGGTAGGCTGTCTGTTTCGGCAGTGACTCCGTTCTGCTGCCCTCTTCGCTCTGGGCTATTTGACCCAGGGCAAGAAAAAGGGGGGGGGGGGAGGGTGTTCCCTTGGGTCACCTGTTTTACTATGAAAACAAGGAGATACCTCCTCCGGAGTTAGTAATTCTGAGCTGTTATTGGGATGGTTGTTTAGTAAGAAGTTTATGTTTTAAAAATTCATTCAAGTCTTAGTTTTTAAAGTATAGCTTTTGAATATAGCACGTGTCAACGGACATGATCATGCAATCCTCAGACACTTTTAAGGAGTATGAAGAGTCTCTATTCTCTAGACTTACTTTATTTATTGGCTTACTTTAAAAATTATTAGTATAAGGATTATATTGGATATTAATAGAGTACATGGATGTATGATGCTCAATTTTGGAAGGTGTTGTATCTTTCTAATTTATCATAAATAAGAAAGATACATGTAAGACCTATTACTTCTTTTTCCCTAGAGGGGATGACTCTATTTTATATTATTGAGCGTATTCCATCTTGCTCTATGTCCTTGGCCCTCCAGCCTTTTTACTATTCAGCTATGTCTGGGTCATTGGTACAGTATAAAAATGTTAAAAAATTTATAGTAATTTCTATATTTTTTATACTTACCAATGACCCAGACGGGGATGGCCCTCCCAGGAGTTGGGAACTCTTGCCTCCCCGCTGAGTACATAGCGCTTACCAGGCACTGGTTATTAGAATGATTAATGGCGCTAATTTCGGAACGTCCTTGACACTGCGCATGCGCAGTAGAGGTGAAGTGTGGAAGGCCATTCAGGACATGTTTTCTTTGGTTTTAGATGCAAATTTTCGGGATTGGGGGGCAAAATTTGTGTTTGGCCCTATATTTTAAGAGTTAGCACCAGCTATGTCTGGGTCATTGGTAAGTATAAAAAATATAGAAATTACTATAAATTTTTTAACATTTCAATTTTTTAAATGGTCAATGTCAGGCGGGGGGCAATTTTCATAGGCCACAGAAATCTTCCCCCATTTCAGTGAAGAAATGTTTTCAATGTCGTATTATTGTATTATTTGCTAATTTGGCATGAAAACCTATCTTTGACAGTTTTTTTTAATCACGACATGGTTAACCTTTGGTTGGTGGAGTGGGATGGGGGGGGGGGGGGGGGTGGGTGGGTATGTGTGAAATTTCAGTAGGCCACCAAAAATCTTCCCCCACCTCCAAAAAGAAAATTTTTGCGCCACATGATTTGCTAATATGGCGTAAAACCCTCTACTTGATATTTGTTTTCTTATTCTGATGTTGAAAGGCCAACATCAGGTGGGGGCAATTTTTCAATGTCATATCATTGCAAGAAAATCGCTCTTTAACCCAAATTTTCCAATTAATTTGACAATGGTCAATGTCTGGTTGGGGGCGATTTTAGCAAATAATATGAGATTTAAACAAATTCCTTCTGGGGGAGTTACTCAACAGGGTTTCAGGAATTCAAGACATGAGGTATTTATTTCTGAGTAGTCATAACTATGCTTGAGGCGCAGGGTTTTCGGCGACAAGGAATTGCCTGAGGAACAGACTATTTTGTATATGACAGATGACAGGGTGGGGGGGGGGGGGTGGAATAGTTTTTTTTACCCTCCGGGGGGGGGGGGGGGGAGGGAAAAAAAAACTAGAAATGTTTATTAAAGTCTTTTATTCACCAAAGACACTAAATATGGGCAATATATAACAGGCCTGCTGCCAAATGCCAAAAAGTTTTGATAATACAGTAATCCTTCTGACGACATGGAATCTTCATGATTCTATCAAACCTCAGCCCCCAATTCAGCACTGTCTAAAGTTACTCAACAGGATTTCAGGAATTCAAGACATGAGGTATTTATTTCTGAGCAGTCATAACTATGCTTGAGGTGCAGGGTTCTTGGCGACAAGGAATTGCCTGAGGAACAGACTATTTTGTATATGACAGGGCGGGGGGGGGGGGAATAGTTTGCATCTAAAACCAAAGAAAACATGTCCCGAATGGCCCTCCATACTTCGCCTCTACTGCGCATGCGCAGTATCAAGGACGTCCCGAAATTGGCGCCATTAATCTTTCTTTGTTTGGCCCTTCATCAGTTAACATCTGACTGATCTTTGTGCTTGTAAATCTCAGTTTAAATGATGCCAGACACATAAATATTAGAGAAATGGTGGTTCTAAGGAGGATATAGAAGGAGGAGAGGAAAAATGTGTGACAGAAAATAATCAGGGCTGTAACTTAAAATTTTTTAATGAAATTGTGTTAAGTTACCTATTTTCGAGGCAACAGCCTGTTGTGGTCATTCTTGCTATAAAGTTACACTGCTTGTTCAGTGTTTTCCTCTCTCCCTTTCCTTTAAGTCCCCCCTTGCTATTCTCCCATGCTTTTGGCATATTTTCGGTAATATTATTACTAAAATTTCTTGGGAGTTTTAGCTGGATAACAGAATGAATTCTGTTCTTTTCCCCATGTTTACGTCTTCACCCTTGCGTGTTTAGGCGTAGTGTTCTGCATCTACCATCTGATGTTCTGTAGTTTCTTCCCTGGAAGTCTCTGTTTTGCATCAAATAGTGTATTATTGGTAACTGATTTCGGGCCAGGGTTATCAGTGCCTGGAGTCATGTTTCTGGTGTTTTTACACTTCTTGTTTACATTGACAACAGCCTCTGCGTGAGGGGGATTTCTTGAAAATAATATCTTGATGTTAGTTTAATCATATCTAGATACATTATTATTATTCGTAAGTGTTGCATTAAATTTTTAAAATATTTTTAAAATGTTTGTCCACACTTAGGCTTGGGATCCATTGCGATCCATTGGGCCTCAACGTTACTTTTCAGAAACTTGGGCTTTTCTGAAAAAATATTTTTTCAAAAATTATTTTGATTTCAATTATTTTTTCTATGTTAATGGATCATGTTATGTATTTTGATTTGCAGGGGTTGGTGTGAGTACTAGGACTTTTCTTTTCACAATGAAAGGATATTGTTCAATTGGATTAAGAGGAAATCTTCCTCTGACTTTCATAATCATTGCATAAATGTAGTCAGTGTACTTGCACTAACTCCTGTTCAGTATGTGTTATTTTCGATGACAACATGGGAAGCGTGTGTCACGGTATGTTAACGGGAAAATGGCCATGCCGGTCCTTTCCCCGCAGGGTCACTCTAGTTTATCAATCTCTATTTCAGACAATCAAGAACAGGGTGATGTATCCGTGATGTCTTCCAAAAGTGTGCCTCCGTTGTCACAATTAATGAAGAGCTAGCGGAAAAGTGCTCTTGGAAATACGTCAATTGCCTAAGAGGTCCCTAGTAGGATCGACGGCCTTTGACGTCCGCTGGCTCGCCCGGTGTAGCGTCCATTCATCGAATGGTTCGGCAGCCGGGTTCGTCCGTTGCGGTCTAGAAAGGAGTTTTGGGTGATGCGAGCACTATAAAACAACCAAGTGCTCACCCAGTGACGGCGGATTAGTGGAGAGAATGGAGGAAGCCTATTAGTCCGGTTCATAGCTCGTCCAGGCCCATCCGGGCTGCGAGCGAGAGAGGCCCCTCTCTCGTACAACAGCATCTGGCCCCAGATGTTGTGGTACAAAATGTTTTGCATTCGGAGCATACGTCCGCCGCTCGGGACGCTCCGTTATATAGACAGTCCGGAGAGACTGTCAATAAGGCTTCCTCATTCTCATGGCAGTGCACACAACCGCACCTTGGCTACGTGACCTCCGATATCCAGTCAACTTCGCCAATCGGAGAATACGCAGCGACCAGGTCACGCCATCCGGTAGCCAGGGACACGAGGCCTGTAGACTCCGGATGTTCACATAGAAAAGTATGCAGGTGTCTACGTACACGGAGCTTCCAGCGGCAAAGCATCGTAAGACCGCTACTGCACAGGCCTCAGTGACGGACGTGCTATCCCGAATAGCACAACTTATCACAGCATCCCAGCAACGACAGTATCTCTGTCGCATCATGTGATATCCGACGACGCTGGGTCGGGATGCTCCGCTGAAGCATCAGGTACGGACGTCCGTAAACTTCATAGGGTCCGACAGGATGGCGAAAGGGATTCGGAGGATTTCGAGTTTTCCCTTTTGGAACAACATAAGCTGCTGTATATGTCATCCGGCTTTATCTTCTAGAGGTTGTTTCGTCGGACCACAATGCTGCGATGCCGGAAAAGAGACTGATAGCATCGGTGGACACAAAAATTTTTGGATCGGTTCAGGGACATCGTCCCTCAGTTCCGACACAGTCCAATAATGTCACAGGAACTTTCGAATTATTGAACGACACTATTTATATATATATATGCTTGCTATTAACAAGCAAGTCTGGTTTCTTGTTCGCAAAGTTACTGAGATGTCTTTCAAAAGTGTGCCTCTGTCGTCATAGTTAAATGATGAGCTAGCAGCAATAAGGGCTCATGGAATACGTCAATCGCCTAAGAGGTTCCTAGTAGGATCGATGGCGTTGACATTCGCTAGCTCACCCGGTGTAGCGTCCATTCATCGAATGGTTTGGCAGCCGGGTTCATCCGTTGCGGTCCAGGAAGGAGATTTGGGTGATGCGAGCACTATAATAGACAATAGTACACACCCAGTGATGACTGATTAGAGGAGAGATCGGAGGAAGCCTGTTAGTCCGGTTCCTAGCTCGTCCAGGTCCGTCCGGGCTGCGAGCGAGAGAGGTCCCTCTCTTGTACAACAACATCTGGGACCGGATGTTGTGGTACAAACGTTTCGCATTCGGAGCATGTGTCCGCCGCTCGGGACGCTCCGTTATATAGACAGTCCGAGAGACTGTCGATAATGCTTTCTCATCCTCACGGCAGCGCACACGACCGCAACTTGGCTACGTGACCTCGAGTATCCTGCCAGCTTCGTCATTCAGTGATTTCATGGCGAACAGGTCACGCCATCCGGTAGCCAAGGGACACGAGGCCTGTACACTCCGGTCGCTCGCATAATAGAAGTATACACGGGGTAACGATCACGGAGCTTCCAGCGGCAAAGCATCGTAAGACCGCTTCTCCACAGGCCTCAGTGACGGACGTGCTATCCAAAATAGCACAGCTTATCGCAGCATCCCAGCAAACGACAGAATCTCTGTCGGATGAGGAATAATCAGACGATGCTGGGTCGGTTCGCTCTGCTGATGCATCAGGTACGGACGACCGAACACTTCATAGGGTCTGACAGGGTGGCGAAAGGGATTCGGACGATTTCGAGCTTTCCCTTTCGGAACAACAGAAGATGCCATACATTTCTTCCGGCATTATCTTCCAGAGGTTGTTCCATCGGACTAGAATGCTGCGATGCTGGATAAGAAACTAATAGCGTCATTGGACACAGAATTTATTTTTGATCAGTTCAGGGACATCGTCCCTGAGTTGCCGACACAGTCCAATAATGTCACTAGAACTTTCGAATTATTGAACGACGCTATATATATATAAGCTTGCTACCAAACACAATAGTCTAGTTTCTTGTCCGCAAATGCTCTAATCTGCCTTTCATCAAGTCTAGGAATAATTTGAAATGGCAGGACAGGGCATACTGAGAGTTCCTCTGCGTCTAGACGACGAGGCTGAAGACTGGGTATTGTCTTTTTCGCCGTCTCTGTCAATTCCAACCACGACGTTGGAAACGACAATGATGTCTAATAGACTTAACTTAGACGCTTTATCATATGTAGACCACCTTACTGAGGCGTTATCATTACGTCTTCAAGAGAAAGAATTCCAGGATATGATTCTTAATGAGATTTCTTTCAAGGGCAGTAGTTTTCCACGTATAACTCCGCCCTTCAGTGGCAACCTGGAGTTGATTAGACGTGACGCAGCCCTAGCTACATCCACGCGTGGGGATAGTAAGGTGAAGAACTCTCTCAGAGTCGCTTCGGTCTTGGAGAAGCTTCTCTTCGACGGCAACCTTTCAGCAATCTATGAATTGCTCGATATACACGTTCTCTTGTCAATCAAGTGTAACAAGAGATTCAGATTTGGGCAAACATTCGGTGGTTGACTCAGAGAGTTCCACTGTAGTTGCCGGATCCGAGTTTCTCGATTATGACGGATGCCAGTCAAACAGGTTGGGGCACAATATTGATCCCAACGGATTCGAAGTGCCAGGGTCTTTGGGTTCCGCAGTTTTTAGGCAAGTACTTAACTTCCAAGAAATGATATTATTTTGGCTTGCACTACATCATTGGATGAACATTATTCAGAAACGCATGTCAAATCCTGTCCGATAATACGACAGTAGTTGCGTATATCCGGAACCAGGGAGGCACTCATTCGGTTCCGTTATTGAATTTAACGGAAAGAATCCTTCTGTTTGTTATAGAACACCAAGTTCTGTTTCGGTCCGTCATATTCTGGGTCGTCGGATTGTATTAGCAGACTCCCTTTCACGTAAGGGTTGATTGTTGCCGTCAGAATGGACTCTCAACAAACAGGTATTCAATCAGATTTGCTACCAATGGGAGCGCCCAGTGATAAATTTTTTGCGACACAACTCACCAATCAATTGCAGACGTATGTGTCACCGTGTCTGGATCCCCGAGCATATGTAGTTAACACTCTGTCGATCTAGTACGACGGGATGATAGGATATGCGTATCCTCCAGCGCTGTTGATTCAGCAAGTATTGCTAGGATAATACATTCACAATACAATTCTGTTGGTAGCATCTCTGTCTCCACAGAGATCGTGGATAAATTTACTTAGGTGTCTGCTGTGGGACTTACCGCGAAAACTTCCTCCACGAGAGGATCTTTTTTCACTGGGGAAATCGTGTCAACTTCATCACAACCCGCAAGGTCTCAACCTTCACGTATTCCGTTGTGCGGTCCTTCTTGCATGGCAAGCATTGTACAGGACGAGCAGTGGACGCGATTTCTAACTGTAGGAGGACCTCCTCTTCGCTATACTATGCGACTAAAGTGGAGGGTCTTCCGTCGTTGGTGTAGGGATCTTTATGTTGATATTTTTGATCCCTCCATACCAGACATTGCAAACTTTCTAGTATACTTGTTTGATGAGATCAACTACAGCCAGTTACTATTAAAGGTTATAGGTCTATGTTATCTGATACCTATGCACACCATGATAGTTTACAATTGAGCCTAATGTCTCTTTATCTAAGTTAGTTTGAAACTTTTCGATAAATAGACCCAGAATCCTTAGATTAATTCCTATACGGAATTTAGCTTGGGTTCTTATTAAACTAAAGCAACCATTTGAACCTCTTGAGACAGTATTTTCAAATTCTGGCCTTTTAGGACAGCAATTCTCTTAGTCTTCTCTTCTGCTGAAGAGTCAGTGAGCTTCCTGCACTATCGGTGGACGATTCTCACTTTCGTAGTATCGGAAACTCTATTCCTTTACTACTAATGTTGGATTTTTGGTTAAGAATCAGGCTCCTAATAATATCTGGAACCTATTGTTTTTAAGGTCCTTCCGTCTTCGAACGGGCATAGGCCTTTACTCTGTCCGGCTAGACCTTTATGTATTATTAACAGATCTCAGTTTATCAGTAAGGACGTAAAGCTTCTTCTGGCTCTGATGCCTAATAGAAAGGTCATTACGGTCCATTCTATTGCTAAATACATTCAATTAACTATCGGTACTGCTTAGGTTAATCTATCCTTAACTCAGCAGTCTGTGCTTAAGATTTCGGCTCATGAAGTACGAGCTCTTCTACATCTTGGGCTTACGTAAATAGTGTTGCTATTATAGATTTAAGAAGGCTGCATATTGGTCTCAGCCATCCACATTCACAAATTTTTATCTCAGAAATATCAAGTCCATTTCTGGAGGCCTGCATTGTTTAAGTCCATTATCGGCTGCTCAGAATGTCTATCACTTAACTATTGCAACTATAGTTATGTAGGCTTTATGTTCCGGCAGTGACTCCGTCCTGCTGCCCTCTTCGCTCTGGGCTATTTGACCCAGGGCAAGAAAAAAAGGGGGGGGGGGGGGGGGAGGGTGTTCCCTTGGGTCACCTGTTTTTTTATGAAAACAAGGGGATACCTCCTCCGAAGTCAGTAATTCTGAGCTGTTACTGGGATGGTTTTAAAGTGAAAAGTTATGTTTTAAAAATTCATTCATGTCATAGTTTTAAAGTATAGCATTTGAATATGTCACCTGTCAAACGGGCGTTATTATACTATCCTCGGACACTTTTAAAAGAGTATAAAGAGTCTCAATTCTCTGGACTAACTTTATTTATTGGCTTACTTTAAAAGTAATTAGTATAAGAATTATACTGGATGTTAATAGAGAATATGGATGTTATGATGCTTAATTATAGAAGGTATTGTGTCTTTCTAATTTATTATAAATAAGAAAGATACATGTAAAGCCTAATACTCCTTTTCTCCTCGAGGGGATGACTCTATTTTATATAGTTGAGCTTATTGGATTTTCCTCTATTGTCCTGGGCCCTCCAGCCTTTTTACTATTCAGCTATGTCTGGGTCATTGGTACAGTATAAAAATGTTAAAAAATTTATAGTAATTTATATATTTTTTATACTTACCAATGACCCAGACGGGGATGGTCCTCCCAGGAGTTGGGAACTCATACCTCCCCGCTGAGGACATAGCGCTTACCAGGCACTGGTTGTAAGAATGATTAATGGCGCCAATTTCCGGACATCCTTGACACTGCGCATGCACAGTAGAGGCGAAGTATGGAGGGCCATTCAGGACATGTTTTCTTTGGTTTTAGATGCAAATTTTGGGGATTGGGGGGCAAAATTTGTGTTTGGCCCTAGATTTTTAAGAGCACCAGCTATGTCTGGGTCATTGGTAAGTATAAAAAAAATATTTATTGAAATCTTATATTCACCAAAGAAACTAAATATGGACAATATATAACAGGCCTGCTGCCAAATGCCAAAAAGTTTTGATAATACACTAATCCTTCTGACAACATGGAATCTTCATGATTCTATCAAACCTCAGCCCCCAGTTCAACACTGTCTAAAGTTACTCAACAGGGTTTCAGGAATTCAAGACATGAGGTATTTATTTCTGAGCAGTCATAACTATGCTTGAGGTGCAAGGTTCTTGGCGATAAGGAATTGCCTGAGGAACAGAGGGGCGGGGGCGGGGGGGGGGGGGGGGAGGGGGGGAAACTAGTATTTTTATACTGTACCAATGACTCAGACATAGCTGGTGCTAACTCTTAAAAATCTAGGGCTAAACACAAATTTTGCCCCCCCAATGCCCAAAATTTGCATCTAAAACCAAAAAATCATGTCCTAAATGGCCCTCCATACTTTCCCTCCACTGCGCATGCGCAGTGTCAAGGAGGTCTCGAAATTGGCACCAATTATCATTCTTTGTTTGGGCCCTTCATCAGTTCACTTCTGACTGATATTTGTGCTTGTAAATCTCAGTTTTAAATGATGCCAGACACATAAATATTAGAGAAATGGTGGATCTAAAGAGGAAATAGAAGGAGGAGAGGAAAAATGAGTGGCAGGAAATAATCAGGGCTGTAACTTAAATTTTTTTTACGAAATTATGTTATGTTGCCTAATTTCGAGGCATGGGCCTGTTGTTGTCATTCTTGCTATAAAGTTACACTGCTTGTTCAGTGTTTCCTCTCTCCCTTTCCTTTAAGTCCCCCCTTGCTATTCTCCCATGCTTTTGGCATACTTTCGGTAATATTATTACTAAAATTTCTTGGGAGTTTTAGCTGGGTAACAGAATGAATTCTGTTCTTTTCCCCATGTTTACGTCCTCACCCATGGGTGTTTAGGATTAGTGTTCTGCATCTACCATCTGATGTTCTGCAGTTTCTTCCCTGGAAGTCTCTGTTTTGCATCAGATAGTGTGTTATTGGTAACTGATTTCGGGCCATGGTTATCAGTGCCTGGAGTCATGTTTCTGGTGTTTATACACTTCTTGTTTACATTGACAACAGTCTCTGTGGAGGGGGATTTCTTGTCTTTGTATTAGCTTGATCATAACAAGATACATTATTATTATATGTAAGTGTTGCATTAATTTTTTAAAATATTTTTAAAATTTTTGTCCACACTTAGGCTTCTTGGGATCCATTGGGGCTCAACGTTACTTTTCAGAAACTTGGGCTTTTCTGAAAAAATATTTTTTCAAAAAAAATATTTTTGATTTCAGTTATTTTTTCTCTGTTAATGGATCATGTTATTATTATCTTTGTTTTTCAGGAGTTGGTGCGAGTACTAGGACTTTTTGTATCCTTTTCACAATGAAAGGATATTGTTCAAATTGTAATAAGAGGAAATCTTCCTCTGACTTTCATAATCATTGTATTAATTGTAGCCAGTGTACTCGCACTAACTCCTGTTCAGTATGTGTCAATTGGGATGACAAACATTGGAAACGTGTGTCACGGTATGTTGTTAGCGGGGAAAAGGCCATGCCGGTCCTTTCTCCACAGAGTCACTCTAGTTTATCAATCTCTATTTCAGAGGAACAAGAACAGGGTGATGTTTCCGTGATGTCTTCCAAAAGTGTGCCTCCATCGTCACAGTTAAATGAAGAGCTAGCGGCAAAAGTGCTCATGGAAATACGTCAATTGCCTAAGAGGTCCCTAGTATGATTGACGGCGTTGGCGTCCGCTAGCTCGCCCGGTGTAGCGTCCATTCATCGAATGGTTCGGCAGCCGGGTTCATCCGTTGCGGTCCAGAAGGAGATTTGGGTGATGCGAGCACTATAAATAGACAAAGTGCATACCCAGTGACGGCGGATCAGAGGATAGAAACAGAGGAAGCCTATTAGTCTGGTTCCTAGCTCGTCCAGGTCCATCCGGGCTGCGAGCTAGAGAGGTCCCTCTCTCGTACAACAACATCTGGGACCAGATGTTGTGGTACAAAACGTTTCGCATTCGGAGCATGCGTCCGACGCTCGAGGGACGCTCTGTTATATAGACAGTCCGGAGAGACTGTCGATAAGGCTTCCTCATCCTCACGGGCAGCCGCACACGACCGCACCTTGGCTACGTGACCACGGATATCCAGCCAGCTTCGCCAATCAGGGATTCCACGGCGACCCAGGTCACGCCATCCGGTAGCCAGGGACACGAGGCCTGTAGACTCCGGACGTTCGCATAAGAGAAGTATGCAGGAGTCAACGTACACAGAGCTTCTAGCGGCAAAGCAACGTCAGACCGCTACTCCACAGGCCTCAGTGACGGATGTGCTATCCCAAATAGCCCAACTTATCGCAGCATCCCAGCAAACGACAGAATCTCTGTCGGATCAGGAATTATCCGACGACGCTGGGTCGGTACGCTCCGCTGAAGCATCAGGTGTACGGACGACCGAGAACTTCATAGGGTCCGACAGGATGGCGAAAGGGATTCAGAGGATTTGGAGCTTTCCCTTTCTGAACAACATAAAGCTGCCGTAGATTTCATCCGGGCATTTTCTTCCAGAGGTTGTTCGGTCGGACCAGAATGCTGCGATGCCGGATAAGAGACTGATAGCATCATTGGACACGGAATTTTTTTGATCGGTTCAGGGAGATCGTCCCTGAGTTTCCGACACAGTCCAATAATGTCACAAGAACATTCGAATTACTGAACGACGCTATATATAAGCTTGCTACCAAAATGGGCAAGTCTGGTTTCTTGTCTGCAAATGCTCTAAATTTGCCTTTCATCAATTCAAGGAATAAATTCGAAACGGCGGGACAGGGGCATACCGAGAGTTTCTCTGCATCTAGACGACGAGGCTGAAGACTTGCAATTGTCTATACCGTCGTCTATGTCAATTCCAACCACGACGTTGAAAACGACAATAATGTCTAACAGAGTTAACTTAGACGCTTTATCATACGCAGACCACCTTACTAAGGCGTTATCGTTACGTCTTCAAGGGGAAAGAATTCCAGGATATACAATCCTCATTAAGACTTCTTTCAAGGGCAGTAGCTTATTCCACGTATAACTCCGCCCTTTCAGTGGCAAACCTGGAGTTGGTTAGACGTGACTGCAGCCCTAGCTACATCCACACGCGTGGATAGTAAGGTGAAGAACTCTCTCAGAGTCGCTTCGGTCTCTGGAGAGCTTCTCTTCGACGGCAAGCTTTCAGCAATCTATGATAAGATAACTAAGAAAGCTTCGGATTCTCTGCTATTCAAATCCGCTTCCAAAAAGTCGGATACAGCAGAAAAGAGTAAGACAGGCACTTCTGGGACAAGTACGCCCAAGAGAAGTTCCTATAGAGGTTCTTATACGTCCTCTAGGTCTTATTCTAGAGACCGTCAAGGCAGCGACTCTCGTACGGGACGTTATTCTGTCCAAGACAACCGGTCAGATGTCCCTAGGTCGACGGGACGAGGTGTGGGTCGTGGAGGACATAGTTTCTCCTTCCGCAAGCCTCACAGGTCCAGGAGGTGATGGTTTGAATCTTTATCGTGTTCCGGTAGGCGTAAGATTATCGAGTTTTATAAACGAGTGGGTTTCAATTACGGACGACCCCTGGGTCCGAGGGGTAATTTCGGAAGGACTAAGAATATCCTTCAAACGAAAGCCTCCATTAACTCAAGTCCAAAATGGACTCAGCTTCCGTCAAATCCGCAGAAAAGAGATGCTCTTTTATCAGAAGTACAGTCTCTTCTGACGAAGAACGCGGGTAGAGGTTTTAGAAGACCAGGAATCACCGGGTTTCTAAAGCCATCTGTTTCTGGTTCCGAAACCAGACGGCACGTTCCGTCCAGTCATAGATCTGAGCTGGATGAACAAGCTGATCGTCGCTCCGAAGTTCTATGGAGACAATTCGATCAGTCAGAGCGAGTATTCGGTTGTGAACGACTATGCTACAAGCATAGATCTCAAAGATGCGTACTTTCACGTCATGGTACATCCGACATTCAGAAAGTATCTACGCTTCGCAGTCCTAGGAGTAGTATATCAGTTCCGAGCGATGTGCTTCGGTTTGAACCTAGCGCCCTGGGCTTTCACACGAATAATGAACTCAGTAATGATACATTTCCGAGCTCATTCGTCTGCGGTAACGTCGGCCTACCTGGACGACATTCTTCAGAGGTACAGCAACGAGTTAACGCTTCAGAACGATGTGCAGAATCTGCTTCTATTACTCCGACGTCTCGGTTTTATAATAAATGAGGAGAAGTCGGATCTGGTGCCGTCCAAGTCATCCACTCATCTGGGAATGAACTTCGAGACGCACAACAAATCTCGTTCGTCTGCCGTTTAACCAGAACGAAATTAATCAGTTGTTACGCTCGCTATTGTCTTCACTCAGACAAAGTCACAACGAGAGAGTTCATGAGACTGATAGGTCTGTGCGGAGCCGCTGCGGATCTCATTCCGATGGGGCGGTCTGCTTTTATTACTCCGACGTCTCGGTTTTATAATAAACGAGGAGAAGTCGGATCTGGTGCCCGTCCAAGTCATTCACTCATCTGGGAATGAGCTTCGAGACGCACAACAATCTCGTTCGTCTGCCGTTAACCAGAGCGAAATTAATCAGTTGTTATGCTCGCTATTGTCTTCACTCAGACAAAGTCACAGTGAGAGAGTTCATGAGACTGATAGGTCTGTGCGGAGCCGCTGCGGATCTCATTCCGATGGGGTGGTTACGCACTCGTCCTCTCCAAATTTTCTTGACTCAGAATTGGAGTGTAAAGATTCATTCGCTCGATATAGACGTTCTCTTGTCAAATCAAGTGAAACAAGAGATTCAGACTTGGGCAAACATTCAGTGGTTGACTCAGGGAGTTCCACTGCAGTTGCCGGATCCGAGTTTTACGATTATGACGGATGCCAGTCAAACAGGTTGGGGGTGCAACATTGATTCCAACGGATTCGTAGTGCCAGGGTCTTTGGGATCCGCAATTTCTAGGCAAGCACATAAACATCAAGGAAATGATGTCAATTTGGCTTGCACTACGTCATTGGATGAACATTATTCAGAAAGCACATGTCCAAATCCTGTCCGACAATACGACAGTAGTAGCGTATATCCGGAACCAGGGAGGCACTCATTCCATTCCGTTATTCAATTTAACGGAAAGAATCCTTCTGTTTGTTCTAGAACACCAAGTTCTGCTTTCGGTCCGTCATATTCCGGGTCGTCTGAATGTATTAGCAGACTCCCTTTCACGGAAGGGTCGCTTGTTGCCGTCAGAATGGACTCTCAACAAACAGGTATTCAATCAGATTTGCTACCAATGGGAGCAGCCAATGATAGACTTATTTGCGACACAACTCAACAATCAGTTGCAGACGTATGTGTCACCATGTCCGGATCCCCGAGCATATGCAGTAGACGCTCTATCGATCTCGTGGGACGGAATGATAGGATATGCGTATCCTCCAGTGCCGTTGATTCAGCAAATATTGCTAAAGATAAAACAATCACAATGCAAAATTCTGTTGGTAGCATCTCTGTCTCCACAGAGACCGTGGATAAATCTACTCAGGTGTCTGCTGTGGGTCTTACCGCGAAAACCTCCTCCACGAGAGGATCTTCTTTCGCAGGGGAAATCGCGTCAACTTCATCACAACCCGCAAGGTCTCAACCTTCACTTATTTCTTCCTGCACGGCAGAAATTTTACAGGACGAGCAGTGGATGCGATTTCTAACTGTAGGAGGACCTCCTCTTCGCTAAACTATGCGGCTAAGTGGAAGGTCTTTCGTCGTTGGTGTAGGGATCATTCTGTTGATATTTTTGATCCCTCCATACCAGACATTGCAAACTTTCTAGTATACTTGTTTGACGAGATCAAACTGCAGCCTGTTACTATTAAAGGTTATAGGTCTATGTTATCTGATACCTATGCACACCATGATAGTTTACAAATTGGATCTAATGTCTCTTTATCTAAATTAGTTAGAAACTTCTCGATAAATAGACCTAGAACCCTTAGCTTAATTCCTAAATGGAATTTAGCTTGGGTTCTTCTTAAACTAAAAGAAAAGCCATTTGAGCCTCTTGAGACAGTAGATTTAAAATTCTTGTCTTATAAGACAGCATTTCTCTTAGCTTTCTCTTCTGCTAGAAGAGTCAGTGAGCTTCATGCACTATCGGTGGACGATTCTCACTATCGTAGTGTCGGGAACACTATTACCTTTACTACTAATGTTGGATTTTTGGCTAAGATTCAGGCTCCTAATAAATATCCGGAACCTATTGTTATTAAGGCCCTTCCGTCTTCAGACGGGCATAGGCCTTTACTCTGTCCGGTTAGAGCTTTACGTATTTATAAACAAAGATCTCAGTTTATCAGAAAGGGACAAAAACGTTTCTTTCTGTCTCTGATGCCTAATAGACAAGGACATTACGGTCCATTCTATTGCTAGATGGATTCAATTAACTATCCGTACAGCTTATGATAATCTATCTTCAACTCAGCAGTCTGTGCTTAAGATGTCGGCTCATGAAGTAAGAGCTCTTTCTACATCTTGGGCTTACGCAAATAGTGTTGCTATTACAGATTTAATGAAGGCTGCATATTGGTCTCAGCCATCCACATTCACGAATTTTTATCTCAGAAATATTGAGTCCATTTCTGGAGACCTGCATTGTTTAGGTCCGTTATCTGTTGCTTAGAATGTCGTCCACTAAACAGTTGCAACTATAGTTATGCAGGCTTTCTGTTCCGGCAGTGACTCCGTCCTGCTGCCCTCTTATCTCTGGGCTATTTTTTGACCCATAGCAAGGGGGGGGTGGGGGGGGTTAAAGTGTAAAGTTAATGTTTAAAATTCATTCATGTCATATTTTTAAAGTGTAGCTCGGTGTGAAGCATTTGTATATGTCAAACGGACGTTAATATACAATCCTCGGACACTTTTAAAAGAGTATAAAGAGTCTCAATTCTCTGGACTAACTTTATTTATTGGCTTACTTTAAAAATAATTAATATAAAGGGTTATACTGGATGTTAATAGAGAACATGAATGTTATTATGCTCAGTTATGGAGGGTGTTGTGTCTTTCTAATTTATCATAAAATAAGAAAGATACATGTAAAGCCTAATCCTCCTTTTCTCCTCGAGGGGATGACTCTATTTTATATAGTTGAGCTTATTGGATTTTCCTCTATGTCCTAGGCCCTCCAGCCTTTTTACTATTCAGCTATGTCTGGGTCATTGGTACAGTATAAAAATGTTAAAAAATTTATAGTAATTTATATATTTTTTATACTTACCAATGACCCAGACGGGGATGGCCCTCCCAGGAGTTGGGAACTCATACCTCCCCGCAGAGTACATAGCGCTGACCAGGCACTGCTTGTAAGAATGATAATTGGCGCCAGTTTCGAGACCTCCTTGACACTGCGCATGCGCAGTGGAGGGAAAGTATGGAGGGCCATTTCCGACATGATTTTTTCGGTTTTAGATGCAAATTTGGGGGATTGGGGGCAAAAATTTGTGTTTGGCCCTAGATTTTTAAGAGTTAGCACCAGCTATGTCTGGGTCATTGGTAAGTATAAAAAATATATAAATTACTATAAAATTTTTAACTTTTTTTACCCCCCAGGGGGAGGGAAAAAAAAACTAGAAATATTCAGTAAAATCTTATATTCACCAAAGACACTAAATATGGGCGATATATAACAGGCCTGCTGCCAAATGTCAAACATTTTGATAATACAGTAATCCTTCTGACAACATGGAATCTTCATGATTCTATCAAACCTCAGCTCCCAGTTCAGCACTGTCTAAAGTTACTCAACAGGGTTTCAGGAATTCAAGACATGAGGTATTTATTTCTGAGTAGTCATAACTATGCTTGAGGCGCAGGGTTCTCGGCGACAAGGACTTGCCTGAGGTGAGGAACAGACTATTTTGTATATGACAGGGCGGGGGGTGGTGGGGGAACTAGTTTTTTTTTTACCTCCCGGGGGGGGGGGGGAGGGGGTGGGGGGGAACTAGATTAAAATCTTATATTCACCAAAGACACTAAATATGAGCAATATATTACAGGCCTGCTGCCAAATGCCAAAAAGTTTGATAATACAGTAATCCTTCTGACAACATGGAATCTTCATGATTCTATCAAACCTCAGCCCCCAGTTCAGCACTGTCTAAAGTTACTCCACAGGGTTTCAGAAATTCAGGACGTGTTAATCCTCACACTAATTGGCATTCAATAATCCTCCTCAAAGCAACAGATTACTGGCTTGGCTGAATCATAATCTACTGTCATCTCCATAAATCTCATCATTAACTATCTGTTCTGCATTTACCCCCTATGACCATTGTCAGAATTGGAGAACTTTTGTTTTTCTCGCCATATTAGCATATAGTATAACATAAAAAAATGAAGAAAAAAAAAAAATTCAGACGGGGGGGGGGGGGGGGGGGGGGGGGGGGGGCAAAAAAATCAGGGTGGGGGGTAAAAAAAAAACAATTTTTTTCTCCCTCCCTCCCCCCCCACCCCTCCCTGGAGGGCAAAAATACTGTAAAATCTATTTTTTTCCCCCGTGGGGGACATTTTACTGGGGGGGGGGGGGGTTAAAAAAAAACTGGGACACCGGAACCAAACCTGAAAACAAAAACTTCCCAGTCCTAGTGTGGGTGGGGTAAACTAGTTTGAATTTATTTTCTTTTCCATTTCATCTGTACACTAGACACAAATGTAGCATTTTCTGAGTGGTGGCAAGATATAATGCCTTGAGTATCTTCTTCCCCACCCCCCTCATAAAGAGATTTCACGTCAGGTCATGAAGTTCTTTTGGTTCAAATTATCAATATTCAAGAATTTCATTCATGATTTACATTCTCAAGATCCATATTCCAAAGATGTGCTGAGAGAAAGAATTTCAGGTGAGAGCAAGATATTGTGATCTGTGTATTCCCCCCCCCCCACCCCGACCCCCCCCCCCCCCCCCCCCCCATTAGAGACATCAAGTGATGAAATATTTTGTAGTGCTGAATATTGTATTTCTCACAACGAGCTGAATATTGCTGCAATTGATTTTCTCTGCCTAATAAAATGTCTCGCAGTGGCTCAGCATTTATCGAAAGGTTCATGGTTTGATCTTGATCCAGCAGTAACTGCATTGTGTCATTGGACAAGTTACTTTATCCCGATTGCCCATCTGGGGGAACAGTGGCGCTTTGTTCTGTTGAGTACTGCATGTCAATGGTGCACTTGTCTTCAACCAGTGTTAACCCTACTTGTGCAGAGTTAGTATGTTCGGGAGTCTACAGTTGCCCACCGATGTCCGGTGGTTCTCTCTGGGTACTCCAGCTCCTTCACCCATAAAACTGTTCCACATGAGGTGGCCCTGGTATAGAAAGTGTCATTAAACCCCAATAAATAAATAACACAGTGCCTGCCTAATGGAATGAGAATAATGCCTTCGAATGTGGATATGATTGTGTTATGGCATTTACACTCTGCACACTGATGTTGAAATATCAATATTTCAAACTGCAAATATTTCCCATAATGCAACTGAGAATTTAACCACTTCTGTCTTGTTTGACAGAGTTCATTGGGCTCTGTCAAACAAGATTGCAATCGTTAAATTCCATGTTGTATTGGGGGAAAATTTGTTGCTTTAAATTTTTCTCATTTGACATTAGGGTGCAGAGGGGTACAATTGGCAATATCGTTTTTTCGTTTATTGGGATTTCATGATACTTTCAACAACCAAGGTCACATTGTGTCAAACAGTTTTATGGGGGAAGGATGCTGGGGGTACCTAGAGAGAATTACCAAGTAACTGCCAGACTCTCTGTCTTACTAACCTTGATAAACATACTTAGCAGCAGTTGATGTGCATTATGCCTTTGTACACAGTGCCGCCATGCCCTCACGTGAGCAACTAGGATTAAATGTCAGGATCAAACCATCAGCCTTTCAGTTTAAAGTCCAATGCTCTAATGATGAGTTCCCAGTAATATGGCATACACATGCACACGTAACAATGTGTAGCTCTTGGATGGGAGTTCCCTTGTTTTTCTACAGGAACATTCCTTAAAGAAATGCTTGAATTTCTTATCTCTAGGTCCTTGAAATCCCTTGAAAATATACCCGGAAGGTCCAGAAAACTTGATGTAACTACTCATTCAAGTGCAGGGAACCTTTTCAAGTAATATTGCAACTACACGATCATGATCATACATTGTTTTTCAAACTAAAAGATAAATTTTATTGACGTCTGTTTGTCCAAAGGCTCTTGAAATTAGCAATGTCAGACATGTATAATAAAAGAAAATCTACCCTTTTTGGTGAATGTCACCACTTGAAAAATAGCTTCAGAATCAACTCCGAAAGCAGGGTTCTGCTCACAGTATTGTGTGATGGTCGGATTTGTCCATCACTCATTCATTTCCTACAGTCACTTTGGACAACAAATGCTATTTTAACCGCAGCTGAATCTCCCTGATGTCCTATGTAGCCCACATTTGTACCAAAGATGAGACCTTTGTCCTGCTGCTGTCTGGCACTCAGAAAGTGAGGATATTCAAGTGTAGTTTTAATCACACTACTTTAGTGTGTAAAGCTAAACTGGCATTCTTTCTATCTACAGACCACATCACTCTTTTCACACAGAATGCTACCTAATTATATTGGTTATTCATTGTAAAATCCAAAGGATTTTTAAGATCAGGATATGTAATCGATACAAAATGATGCTCGCCTGTGACTTTGGTAAATGTGCAGTTCAGAAGAACTGGGATTATATATATTGCCATTGTTATGTTTAATCTTGACATGACATTGTATTTCGTAAATCATAAGTAGAAGTAAAAAAATGATATGAATAAACACTCGAAAATTGCACTAGATTTCACGGAAATTAAACATAAATGTAGAATTGAATGGGATGAAATAAAAGTTGATATTTTGCACATCTGAAAGAGAAAGTTTTATCCAATTTTGCCATTTTCAGGAGGTTGGTATGCCAGCCGACTATGTAAATAAATTGTCAAGAATGTTTCAAGATATCAAAGTTAGTGAAGACTTGAATTCTGAATTTAAAGAAGCACACAGAAACAATAATGAAGGAATAGCAGGTATTATTTTAACCCTTTACCCAACGTAATGCCCCAAACTAGCAAGCGCTATTCACAAAAATCACCATTCAGTTTTCATTTTTTGTCTCAAAAAAAATAGCCTATGACCCCTCTTTGAACTGAGCTCGTTCCAATGAGGTGTCATAAGCTATTTTTTTTTACACAAAAAAATGAAAAAAAATTAGTTATTCAAGAATTTTGTTTCCAAGTGTCATCTGCCTTTCGTGTAAGATGAAGTGTTAACCCTTCACCTAACTGAAATGGTGACAAAAAATGTAATATTGTTTTCCTTAATTATTAAAATTTTCATACTCCAAAGTTTTCATTGGAATTGATTTTAACCCAAGTCATGTCCCCTTGCTTTTAACCCTTTACCCAACTTAATGGCCAAAACCGGTCAGTGCTATTCACAAAAATCACCATTTATTTTTCATTATTTTTTTTCTTTTTTCCTTCAAAAACATAGCTTTTGAACCCTCATTGGAATGAGCTCAACAAGCTCATTCCAATGAGGGGTCATAAACTATTTTTTTAAGACAAAAAATGAAAAAAATTACTTATTTGGGAATTTTGTTTGCAAGTGTCACTTGTCAATCTTGCTGGGTAAAGGCTTAAAGCATTAACATTATATTTTAATTCTTAAAGTCGTGGATATATTTAGACATTTCTACTACACTTTGACAGTCTACATCCTGTCTTTGCAATTGTTTCTAAGCAAGTCTTGCCTATATAACTCCATGTGTAAGATTTGAAAAACTAATATTTAAAATAATTTTGATATTATGTGTTGGGTAAAGTTTAACTTGAGTTTTCTAGAGCATTACTTCATTTTCAACAGTCACACCTGAATGAATTTTGAGAAACATTTTCCTTAGGACAAAATTTGTGTATTTTTACACTGTACCAATGACCCAGACTTAGCTGGTGCTAACTCTAACAAAACCAGGGCCAAACACAAATTTTGCCCCCTAATCCCCAAAATTTGCATCCAAAACAAAAAGAAATCATGTCCTAAAGGACCTCCATACTACGCCTCTACTGCGCATGCGCAGTGACGCAGACGTCCCGAAATTGGCGCCAATTATCATTCTCTGTTTGGCCCTTCATCAGTCAACATCTCACTGATCTTTGTGCTTGTAAATCTCAGTTTAAAGGATGCCAGACACGTAATTTTTGGAGAAAATGTGATTCTAAGGAGGATAGAAGGAGGAGAGGAAAAAGAAGTGACAAAAAATAATCAGGGCTGTACTTAAAATTTTTTGATGAAATTATGTTAAGTTGCCTATTTTCGAGGCATGGGCCTCTTGTTGTCATTCTTGCTAATTGTTGCACTGCTTATTCAGTGTTTCCTCTCCCCTAGCCTTCTAAAGTCCCCCCTTGCAATTCTCCCATGCTTTTGGCATATTTTTGAGAAATTTCATTTCTAAAATTTCCTGGGAGAGTTGCTTGGTTACAGAATGTTTTCTGTTATTTTCCCCATAGTTACGTTTTCACCCATGGGTGTATAACGTTTGTGTTCTGCATCTTCCATCTGATGTTCTGCAGATTCTCCTCTGGGAGTCTCTGTTTTGCATCAGATAGAGTGTAATTGATGACTGATTCCGGGCCAGTTTTTTCAGTGCCTGGAGTCATGTTTTCTAGTGTTTTTACACTGTTTGTTTTCATTGGCAACAGCCTTTTTTGAGGGGGGCTGTTTGCCTTTGCTGTAGTTTATCTCACTATAAGATACATTTATATTATCTGTAAGTGTCTCATTAATTATTTAATATAAATTTAAAATTTTTGACCACACTTTGCCATCGGATCCATCGGGGCTCAACGTTACTTTTCAGCAACTTGGGCTTCGCTGAAAAAATATTTTTTCAAATTTATTTTGTTTTGCAATTGTTTTTTCATTTATTAATGGATCATGTTATTATGTATCTTTGTGTCAGGGGTTTTTGCGAGTAACTAGGACTTATTGTTGTTCTTTCACAATGAAGGGACGTTGTTCAAATTGTAATAGGAAGAAATCTTCCTCTGACTTTCATGATCATTGTATTAATTGTAGTCAGTGTTCTCGCATTAATCCCTGTTCTATATGTGATTATTGGGATGAGAAACAATGGAAACGTGTGTCACGATATGTTGTTTCTGGAGAAAGTGCGATGCCGGCTCTTTCTCCGCAAGGTCACTCTACTCTCTCAGTTTCTATTTCAGAGGAACCAGAACAGGGTGATGTTTCCATGTTATCTTCTACAAGTGTGCGTCCGTCGTCACAAATGAATTCAGAGCTAGCGGCAAAAGTGCTCATGGAGATTAGACAAATGTTGTCCGCTAGCTCGCCCGGTGTAGCGTCCATTCACCGAATGGTTTGGCAGCCGGGTTCGTCCGATGCAGTCCAAGAGGAAATTTTGGGTGATGCGAGCACTATAAACATAATAGATGCACACCCAGTGACGGCGGATAGTAACCGAGAATGGAGGAAGCCTTTGAGTCCGGTTCCTAGCTCGTCCAGGTCCAGCCGGGCCGCGAGCGAGAGAGACCCCTCTCTCGTACAACAACATCTGGGACCAGATGTTGTGGTACAAAATGTGTCACAAGCGGAGCATACGTCCGTCGCTCGGGACGCTCTGTTGTATAAGCAGTCCACAGAGACTGTTAAGGCTTCCTCTTCTCGTCAGCGCACACGACCGCACCTTGGCTGCATGACCGCCGATATATTACCAGCTTCGCCGATGAAGGATTCTTCGGCGACCAGGTCACACCATCCGGCAGCCAGGGATTCGAGACCGATGGACTCCGGACGTTCGCATAGGAAAAGTATGCGGGAGCCATCTGATGCGGAGCTGCCCTCGGCGAAGCAGCGAAAGACTGCGCCTCCGCAGGTCTCGACGCCGGACATTCTTGTGCAGATAGCACAGCTTATCGCAGCATCCCAGCAGCCGACAGAAACGGTGTCGGATCGAGAATTATCCGACGGCGTTGGGTCGGTACGCTCCGCCGAAGCATCGGGGGTGGACGACCGGGAACATCATGAGGTCCGACCGGATGGTGAAAGGGATACGGATGACTTGGAGCTATCCCTTTCGGAACAACATAAAGCTGCCGTGGACTTTATCCGGCACTTTCTCCCTCAAGTTGTTCCGTCGGGCCAGACTGCTGCGCTTCCGGACAAGAGAATTATAGCGTCATTGGACTCTGAATTTTTTGAGCGGTTCAGGGACATCGCTCCCGAGTTTCCGTCGCAGTCGAATAATGTTGCAAGAACATTTGAATTATTGAACGACGCTATATTTAAACTTGCTTCCAGGACGGGGAAAGCAGGTTTCTTGTCCGCTAATACTCTCAACCTGCCTTTCATTAATGCAAGGAATAAATTCGATATGGCAGGACAGGGTA
Source organism: Pictodentalium vernedei (assembly GCA_031216915.1). Taxonomy (NCBI): domain Eukaryota; kingdom Metazoa; phylum Mollusca; class Scaphopoda; order Dentaliida; family Dentaliidae; genus Pictodentalium; species Pictodentalium vernedei. Next base: position 340,552,772 of record CM062296.1, on the reverse strand, counting down.
TACCGAGAGTTCCTCTGCGTATGGACGACGAGGCGGAAGACTTAGAGCTATCATTACCGTCGTCAGCTTCTATTCCAACCGCGGTGTTGGAAACAGCTATTGCGTCTAACAGAGCCAATTTAGATGCCTTATCTTACGCAGATCACCTTACTAAGGCGTTATCACTGCGCCTTCAGGGGAAAGAGTTTCAGGATATACAATCCTCTTTAAGACTTCTTTCAAGGGCAGTAGCTTATTCCACGTGTAACTCCGCCCTTTCAGTGGCAAATCTGGAGTTGGTTAGACGTGACGCAGCCCTAGCTACATCCACACTAGTGGATTCTAAGGTGAAGAACTCTCTTAGAGTCGCTTCGGTCTCAGGAGAACTTCTCTTTGACGGCAAGCTTTCCGCTATTTATGATAAAATTACAAAGAAAGCTAAGGATTCTCTGTTGTTCAAATCTGCTCCTAAGAAGTCGGATACAGCAGACACGAATAAGACAGGCACTTCTGGGTCTAATGCGCCCAAGAGAGGTTCCTATAGAGGTTCCGGTGCGTCCTCTTGGTCTTATTCGAGAGACCGTCAGGATAGCGACTCTCGTTCGGGACGTCCTTCAGACCGGGACAATCGGTCGGACGCCCCGAGGTCGACGGGGCGAGGTGCGGGTCGTGGAAGACGTGGTTTCTCCTACCGCAGGCCTCGCAGGTCCAGGAGGTGATGGCTTAAACCTCTATCGCGTACCGGTTAGCGGAAGGTTGTCGAGCTTTTCACAAGAATGGGCGTCGATTACGGACGACCCTTGGGTGAGAGGAGTGACTTCGGAAGGTCTAAAGATATCCTTCAAACGAAAGCCTCCATTAACTCGAAGTCCAAAGTGGACTCATCTTCCGGCAAATCCGCAGAAAAGAGACGCTCTGTTATCAGAGGTGCAGTCTCTTTTAATGAAGAACGCGGTAGAGGTCGTAGAAAACCAGGAATCTCCGGGATTCTACAGCCATCTGTTTCTGGTTCCGAAACCAGACGGCTCGTTCCGTCCAGTCATAGATTTGACCTGGATAAACAAGCTGATCGTCGCTCCGAAGTTTTATATGGAGACGATTCGATCGGTCAGAGCGAGTATTCGGGGTGAACGATTATGCAACGAGCATAGATCTCAAAGATGCGTACTTTCACGTCATGGTACATCCGACATTTCGAAAGTATCTACGCTTTGCAGTCCTAGGAGTGGTGTATCAATTCCGGGCGATGTGCTTCGGATTGAATCTAGCACCCTGGGCTTTCACTCGGGTAATGAACTCGGTAATGATCTACTTCCAAGCTCATTTGTCTGCGGTAATGTCGGCCTACCTGGACGACATTCTTCAGAGGTACGGCAACGAGTTAACACTTCAGAACGATGTTCAGAATCTTCTTCTATTGCTCCGACGTCTCGGTTTTATAGTAAACGAGGAGAAGTCGGATCTGGTGCCGTCCAAGTCATTCACTCATCTGGGAATGAGCTTCGAGACGCACAACAATCTCGTTCGTCTGCCGTTAACCAGAGCGAAATTAGTCAGTTGTTACGCTCGCTATTGTCTGCACGCAGACAAAGTCACGGCGAGAGAATTTATGAGACTGATAGGTCTGTGCGGAGCCGCCGCGGATCTCATTCCGATGGGGCGGTTACGCACACGTCCTCTTCAAATTTTCTTGACTCAGAATTGGAGTGTGAAAATTCATTCGCTCGATGTAGACGTTCTCTTGTCAGATCAAGTGAAACAAGAGATTCAGACTTGGGCAAACATTCAGTGGTTAACTCAAGGAGTTCCACTGCAGTTGCCGGATCCGAGTTTTACAGTTATGACGGATGCCAGTCAAACAGGTTGGGGTGCATCATTAATCCCAACGGATTCGAGATGCCAGGGTCTTTGGGATCCGCAATTCCTGTGCAAGCACATAAACATCAAGGAAATGATGTCAATTTGGCTTGCGTTACGTCACTGGATGGACATTATTCACGATGCTCATGTCCAAATCCTATCCGACAATACGACAGTAGTGGCGTATATACGGAATCAGGGAGGCACTCATTCAGTTCCGTTGTTCAATCTAACGGAAAGAATCCTTCTGTTTGCGCTAGAACATCACGTTCTTCTTTCGGTCCGTCACATACCGGGTCGTCTGAATGTGCTAGCAGACTCCCTTTCAGGAAAGGGTCGCTTGTTGCCGTCGGAGTGGACTCTCAACAAACAAGTATTCAATCAGATTTGCTACCAATGGGAACGGCCAATGATAGACTTATTTGCGACACATCTCAACAATCAGTTACAGACGTATGTGTCGCCGTGTCCGGATCCAAGAGCATTTGCAGTAGACGCTCTGTCGATCCCTTGGGACGGAATGATAGGATATGCGTATCCTCCAGCGCCGTTAATTCAACAAGTATTGCTAAAGATAAAACAATCTCAATGCAAGATTCTGTTGGTAGCATCTCTGTCGCCACAGAGACCGTGGATAAATCTACTCAGGTGTCTGTTGTGGGACCTACCGCGGAAGCTTCCTCCACGGGAGGATCTTCTTTCGCAGGGGAAATCGCGCCAACTCCATCACAACCCGCAAGGTCTCAACCTTAACGTTTTTCCGTTGTGCGGTCCTTCTTGCATGGCAAGCACTTTACAGGACGAGCAGTGGACGCGGTTTCTAACTGTAGGAGGACCTCCTCTTCGCTAAACTATGCGGCTAAGTGGAAGGTTTTTCGTCGTTGGTGTAGGGATCATTCTGTAGATATATTCGATCCCTCTATACCAGACATTGCAAACTTTCTAGTATACTTGTTTGACGAAATCAAACTGCAGCCTGTTACTATAAAGGGTTATAGATCTATGTTATCTGATACCTATGCACATCATGATAGTTTACAAATTGAATCTAATGTCTCAGACCCAGAACTCTTAGATTAATTCCTAAGTGGAATTTAGCTTGGGTTCTTCTTAAATTGAAGGAAAAGCCATTTGAACCTCTTGGGACAGTAGATTTCAAATTCTTATCTTATAAGACAGCTTTTCTCTTAGCTTTCTCTTCTGCTAGAAGAGTCAGTGAGGTTCATGCACTATCGGTGGATGATTCTCATTATCGTAGTGTTGGGAACACTATCACCTTCACTACTAATGTGGGTTTTTTAGCTAAGAATCAGGCTCCTAATAAATATCCGGAACCTATTGTTATTAAGGCTCTTCCGTCTTCAGATGTGCGTAGGCCTTTACTCTGTCCTGTTAGAGCATTACGTATCTATAAACAGAGATCTCAGTTTATCAGAAAGGGACGGAAACGTTTCTTTCGGTCTTTGATGCCTAATAGAAAGGACATTTCAGTCCATTCTATTGCTAGATGGATTCAGTTAACTATCCGTACTGCTTATGAAGATTTATCTTCTTCTCAGCAGTCTGTACTTAAGATTTCTGCTCATGAAGTAAGAGCTCTTTCTACTTCCTGGGCTTATGCTAATAGTGTTGCTATTACAGATTTAATGAAGGCAGCTTATTGGTCTCAGCCATCCACATTTACGAATTTTTATCTCAGAAATATTGAGTCCATTTCTGGAGACCTGCATTGTTTAGGTCCGTTATCTGTTGCTCAGAATGTCGTCCACTAAACAGTTGCAACTATAGTTATGCAGGCTTTCTGTTCCGGCAGTGACTCCGTCCGGCTGCCCTCTTCGCTCTGGGCTATTTGACCCAGGGCAAGGGGAAGGGGGGGGGGGGGGGGGGGGTGTTCCCTTAGGTCACCTGCTTTATAGTGAAAAGCAAGGGAATGCCTCCTTCAAGTCAGTATTTCTGAGTTGCTTCTGGGGTGGTTTTAAAGTGTAATATTAATGTAAAATTCATTCATGTCTTATTTTTAAAAGTGTAGCTCGGTGTGAAGCATTTGTATATGTCAAGTGTCAAACGGGCTTTAATATACAATACTCGGACACTTTTAAATGACTATAAAGAGTCTCAATTCTCTGGACTACTTTATTTATTGGCTTGCTTTAAAAATAATTAGTATAAGGGTTATACTGGATGTTAATAGAGAACATGAATGTTATTGTGCTCAATTATTAAGGGTAGTGTATCTTTCTAATTTAATATTAAATAAGAAAGATACATGTAAAGCCTAATACTCCTTTTCTCCTTAAGGGGTTACCTCTTTACTATATAGTTGAGCTTATTGGATTTTCCTCTATGTCCTAGGCCCTCCAGCCTGTTTACTATTCAGCTAAGTCTGGGTCATTGGTACAGTATAAAAATGTTAAAAAATTTATAGTAATTTATATATTTTTTATACTTACCAATGACCCAGATGGGGATGGCCCTCCCTGGAGTTGGGAACTCTTGCCTCCCCGCTGAGTACATAGTGCTGACCAGGCACTGCCAGTAAGAATGATAATTGGTGCCAATTTCGGGACGTCTGCGTCACTGCGCATGCGCAGTAGAGGCGTAGTATGGAGGTCCTTTAGGACATGTTTTCTTTTTGTTTTGGATGCAAATTTTGGGGATTGGGGGGCAAAATTTGTGTTTGGCCCTGGTTTTGTTAGAGTTAGCACCAGCTAAGTCTGGGTCATTGGTAAGTATAAAAAATGTATAAATTACTATAAAGTTTTTAACTTTTCAAGTAAATACCAAGTTATTGATTAATATCACAGAGATCAAATTTTTTCACCTTCAGAGGAGATTGGGTTTGAGCTCCCAACTCTAAATCATTTGCGAGTTTAATTCCTTTTATGTTGACCTAGTCTTCTGATTGCGGAAAAAAACCTTAATATGTTCATGTAGCATTCCTATAAAACTCAACAACAGGATTGGATACCTGTCCACTCCAGTGACCAAGTCTACAAATTTGTGTGTTTTATTTCTTCAGATATGAACCGGCAAGAAAGTGTTGTGTTCAGTCACTGATTGGCAATGTTTATGTACATTTTTATCTTTTTATTTGGTGTAGTGTTCAAATAACTTACAAGCTGTTTTAACCCTTAATCCTTTGAACATGAGAGGCTGCTTATCCAGCCTAGGAACATGATACGTCATAATTTCATTAAGTAGGATGGCTGCTAAGGGAAAGTGTGGAGAGACCAATTAATTAATATTTTCAACATGCAGCCCAAAGGCCATGTCTGAAAATGCAGCTCAAGTTTAATTTTGTCAATTGTTCAAATTTCCATTATGAAGCTTTTGCCCTTTATTGACTGAAAATTTCAAAGATTTTTGGTTTCTGAATGATAACTACAGCTATGTTTAATACAACCAATTCATATTTGGTACATGCCCTCATCAACAGAAAATGCAGATCAGATTTGATTTTGGTGTTTGTCCAACATTCTATTAAGGAATTACTGCCCTTTATTGTCATGAAATTTCATAATGTTTTTGATTTCCCGATGATAACTTCAGCTGTACTGAACACAATCAATCCATATTGGGCACATGGCCTCACCCGCTGAAAATCAAGATCAAGTTTAAAAAACAAATATTTGAACTGGTTTGCTTGGAGGCTGCAAACCATTCAGTAGATTTTGTCATTTTGTTACAGAAATGGTGAAATATTATAAATGTAAAATTTTTTTTCAGATTCAATTAATATAAAAATACTGAATGCTGGTGCATGGTCACGGTCTAGTGATAGGGTAGCAGTCTCTTTACCTATGGAGTTAGAAGACTACATACCTCAAGTTGAAGAATTTTACAAAGTCAAACACAGTGGTCGAAAGTTACAATGGCACCACCTCATGTCAAATGGAATTGTAAGTAATTATTTAGTGTGTTAAATATGTTCATTTCATATATTTAGTTTCATATTTCTTCAGTTTCATGCTCCACCCTCACCCTTGAAAAAAAAAAATAAGATAAAATAAAAAACAAAACAAAAAAGAAACTAATGAACATAGTTTATATTTGCTGCTTGGTCCTTTTAACTGAATGTCCTGACTGACTGTTGGCCCTACCTCTGTGTGGTCTGTATAAATAAAATGAATAAGTTTACTGCTATTGCTGCTCATTCTTTACACGACTGTTGTCTTCAACCCAATAAAGTTTCATCATCTTGACCAAAGTCGATATGTTAAAATTAATGTCAAAGATAGGACGACTTTGATAATAGTTTACTATCCTTGTCCACTTCAGTGTAATCAGATTCAGTTGACAGTGGTTCATTTGAATGTCCTGACTGACTGTTGGCCCTAGCTCTGTGTGGTCTGTATAAATAAAATGAATAAGTTTACTGATATTGCTGCTCATTCTTTACATGACTGTTGTCTTCAACCCAATAAAGTTTCATCATCTTGACCAAAGTCGATATGTTAAAATTAATGTCAAAGATAGGATGACTTTGATTCTAGTTTACTATCCTTGTCCACTTCAGTGTAATCAGATTCAGTTGACAGTGGTTCATTTGTCACACATTTGTTATCACCAAAGGAAATGTCATTGCCATGACCTAGAGTGATACTGATTAGATCAAGGCTACAGACAAGAAGACTTTGATACAGTTCTACTGTTCTTGTGTAGTCCAGATATCTGATCTAACTGACAGATCTTGTGTATTGCTCTGGCCCAAGTTAGTATTATGACATCAACCCAGTGTCACACTTCCAAGGTCAAGGTCACAGGCAGAAGGCTTTGATACTGCTGTACTGTTCTTATCTGGTCCATTATCTGAATATTATCTTATCCAGTTGACAAAAGCGTGATCATAGTTGCCCTTGATGCAATAGTTTGTCATTAGCCTGTCCTATACTCATACATACCTCCAAGGTCACAAATACTGCACCATTCTTATCATTTACAATAGTAAATGTTAGCAGCAAACTGAGTGGAATACGAACATTATCTTAACCATCTATCAGCTTGCTGATTGTCTTTTCTTTAAATCTTCTCACAAAAAGGATTATTGACACTACTTTTTTACTATTTTGAACTAATCTTCAACACTGCAGTCTGTTTAAACTTATTTGTTTTTTTTCAAATGGAAATATCTGATTTACATTGTGACTCAATATATTGTAATTTTCAAAAGTTAGTTACCTGAAGTGGGTTGGAGATATCCTTCTCAACAGTGGTATACAGTGAAAATATTTTGGGTTTTTTTTGGAGTGGAAATAAAGAAAATTTGACATTTGTCCCATGAAAATGATATTTGAGTACAAATGACTAAAGTGTCCGATTTCATTAGTGTACAGTGCAGTAACCAGCCTTGGAGTCAATTTTAGGGAGATTCTCTCTCTCGGAAAAATAACAAGTGAGAGCTCTTCAGGGAGAAGTGAAATTTCTAAAGAAAGAGATGCTGAGAAGAGAATTTAATATTTCAAAATTCCTCAATAGACCATGACGGCTGCGAGAGCCTGAAATCCGAAAACCTTTAGCACACGCAACAGGTTGTATTTATGAAGGGATTTCATTGTAACTTGGTATAATTTCTAGATGGGAACGTCCCCTTTTGGTTGCGATCAGACAACCATGATAAAACATGCTTGATTAGTAATTTAAGAAAGTTTTGTGGGGGGGGGGGGGGGGGGTGGCTCAGTAGGTAAAGGTGCAGGCTGCAAGGCGAGAGGTCCTCGGTTCGAATCCCACCTGCAGCAACCACGTTGTGTCCTTGGGCAAGACACTTCACCCCCAATGCCCATGTGGATGCACAGTGACACTGTGTACTAAGTGGTCCTGCAGATCGATGGTGCATTTGTCTTCAACCAGTGCTAACCATGCTTGGGTGGAGGTAGTATGTTGGGGAGCCTGAAAGTGGCTTAGTGGTTCTCTCTGGGTACTCTGGCTTCCTCCACCCGTAAAACTGTCCAACACGAGGTGACTCTGGCTGTCGTAAGTGTTGTTAAACTCCAATAAATAAATAAGAAAGTTATGTTGTTTTACTCTGTCGTAACCTGTAGTTCATTCAGTATTTTACAATTGAGGTAACCTACACGTAACCTAAATGATTGTTATTTCCAGGCCTGAAACCTTATATGAGGCTTACTGGTATTGAATTTAAATAAGAAATCCACTATTTTATGATGATATAAAAAGTATGAGGAACATGTAACTGGGGGTCCAACCTTGATCTTCCAACTGAAAGCACCATTGTCTTAAATGGTACAATGCTAGAATCCCATATTTGTGCTTCATTTAAAAGTGTGGGTGCCATATTTAAGTTATCATACTCTAAGCATTTACTTCATATTCAGCAAGAAGCAAATAATATTTGCTTGATATAAAAAATTTTTGTCAGGCTATCGAAAAAAAATTGTCTTCTTAATCCTCATTGGAAATATGCCTCCACCACATTTTTTTCACCTGGAAATCTTGTTGATGATGCTATTTTGCACTTGTAGGACTAAACATTTATTAAATTGTATCTTCTTTGAAAGAGCTCAACAGGAGAAACTTTAGATTGTTAAGCCATTTATAATTATTATAAAGTTTGATTTGTTTTCCAATTTAGCATGCAGTTTCGTTATTATTCTCAATAGAAACATTTTGATTTTGTTTGTACTTTTCATATACTTTTTTTCCTCTTTGAAGTTCTAGTTACACCATGGCAATGTTATTTTAACATGAAGTTACTTTTGTAATTCTTGACAAAGCTGTACACATCTTTATTCAGTGTGTGGTTTGACACATCTCTACTTTTTCCTCATTTTGTATTTGATGAGCATAGTTACATCTCATTCTGACCATTTGTAAAATATTGCATAATCATTTTGGAAATTAAAATATATTTTTTAGCTTAACTTCTTTTCCGATCATCACAAAATGTCTTTTGCAGGTTTGATGTCATGTCTAGATGTGAATGCCCATTTTGGTCCCGATCGGTCAACCGTGATGGCTGCGAGAGCCCAAAACCCCAAAACCTTTAGCACAGTCTACAGACCGTATTTATGAAGGGATTTCATTGTAACTTGGTAGGATGACTCTGTATAATGTCTAGATGAGAACGTCCCCTTTTGGTCGTGATCGGTCAACTGTGATGGCTGCGAGAGTCTAAAACCTGAAAACGTTTAGCACAGTCCACAGGTCATATTTATGAAGGGTTTTCATTGTAACTTGGTAAGATGACTCTGTATAATGTCTAGATGGGAACGTCTCTTTTTGGTTGCGATCAGTCAACCGTGATGGCTACACGGGCCCGAAAACCTTTAGCACAGTCTATAGGTGGTATTTATGCAGGCATTTTATTGTAACTTGGAAAGATGGCTCTGTATAATGTCTAGATGAGAATGTTATATTTTGGCTGTGATCGGTCAGCTGTGACAACCGCACAGGCAAATGACCTAGATTTGTTTAGCACAGTCTACAGTTCATAATTATGAAACAATTTCATTGTAACTTGGAAGGATAACTTGGTATGATGTCTAGATGAGAATGTCATATTTTGGTCATGATTGGTTAGCCATTAACACCGCCTGGTCACTTTACCTAGATTCCTTTAGCACTGCTTACAGGTTGTTTTTATGAAAGGATTTCATTGCAACTTGGTAGGATAACTTTGTATGATATCGAGACGAGGCTCTCATATTTTGGTCATGATTGGTCAACCGTAACCACCTAACCGTTACATGACCTAGATTCCTTTAGCACAGTCTACGAGTTATATTTATGAAGGGATTTCATTGCAACTTGGTAGGATGACTCATTTTGGAATGATTTTACTGTAACTTGGTAACTTTGGTTGGCATATGTTAACTGTTAGAGCCACATCAATCCAGGTTTTAATTCTTTTGTACAGCCTACACTCAAATTATTCTTATTGAAAACATAGCATACAGGAAACAGAAATTAACATATTCTCAATTATCACAATTCAATTCTTGTCTTATTTCATAATCCGTTCATAAACATTGAACATTATCCTTTTCATCAAACACTACACAGTCAAGTTAAGCTACAGTGTCATTGACACTTTCATTAAGATTTCCTGTCCCCAGTACAAGCATTTGTCCAGAGATTTGATCTGCCTCTCTTCACTAGAATGGTCACCACTGATTTCAGACCTAGCTCTGCCACTCACGGGATCTGCCTTGTTCTGTCAGTGATATTTGTGGCCTTGTCAAGATGTAAAAATTGACAAGAAAAGATACATTTTAGCAAAAATTAACATTTCCTTATTTTTGGAGGAGTCGCTGAGCTCTTACCATGGTTTTGAAGGATAACATGCAATTGTTGTGCTTATTTTGGTAATTAGACATTTTTTCAAGATACTCCAAAAATTGCCCCTGTATCTTTATGGTTCCCGCTTCAAATCCAAGTCAAATAAAGAAACACAACACAAATCATATTTCCTGTGGTTTTGACAACTTTTATTGAAATAAGTTGTTATATACAAATCATGTTGGTTACTCACTGCAGTGTTTTCACCAATATCTCTCCTAATTTCAACTGTAGAGGTTTGTTTTATGTTTTTTCAGCTTTATTTCTTGATGTTTATAATCTTGTTCGTTTAAAGACAAACATAAGTTAGAGTATCAAATAGTTTTTTATGTCCTTTGTTTTGTTAACTAACAATAAATATAAGGGTTGCATTGAAATGACTCAAGATAAACCACTTTTCTTATGGCAGCTTCTCAAAATCACATGGCGACTTTGATTTCATCCAAACATAGAAATTTGGCATTGTTACCACCTCGTAGAACCTCACCTATCGAAAAAGAAATGCAAATGTATGCATCTCGTGTTTGTTTTTCATGATTCAGTCTTGATTTTGCACTGTTTTATTTATGAAATCCCTGTCTACCCACGTAAAAATGTCGCGACCAGATCACAATCCTATCACAGCCTGATCGAGAAAGAGAATGCTTTTGTGATCACAGTGTTTTAGATTTCTGAGGTAATAGTTTTGTATGAATTTTGTTTTCAGATAACGTTCTGTAATGATATGGGAAGGTATGACATTGAGGTAACAACTTTCCAGATGGCTGTGGTATTTGCATGGAATCAACGTTCTCGGGATAAGATCTCATATGAAAGTGTCAAATTAGCAACAGAACTACCTGATGCAGAACTCAGGAGAACTTTATGGGTATGAATAAGAATATGAGTTAGAGATGATGGTGAAGATGTTTAAAAACCAAGGCTAATATCATGAAATGGATTGCTCCTGGAAAGGAATATTTAATTTTGGGGGAGAAAGTGTTAATACTTTGGTAGCATGATCATTGTAATTTTGATAAACTTAGAAAGAAATTCATGATATTGAATGTTATTTCCTGTTCGGATAGGCAGCACAGTTTACGAAATGTTGTTGTACATACCACAAATGGTTAGTATGTGTCACATACAGCTGACATTTCTTCTTTAGCTTATACGCCAGAAAAAGAAAAGACAGTCATTTTCTTTGTAAACAAATAGATGTTTGAAATGTGCATAGTTTATCTTTCCTTTATGAACTTTGAACTTTGAACGTCGTCATTATAATATGACTCCACTGATGTTTTGTTACTATTACTTCCTTTCCCTCTCCTGAACCCTCCTGTTATACTCCCAAGCTCTTTTGGCATTTTTATTGAGGAATTTTTTATTAAATTCTTGGTATTCTGTTTATCCCCTATGTTTACGTCCTATCTATTTCGGTTCAAGACGTTTTTGTACTCTTGCATCTTCTACCAGATGCATTGTTTTTTCTTCATATGAAGATCTAGCTTTGCATCAGGTGGTTGTTGATCGGTTACTGACTCTGGACCTTTGTTGTGCCTGTTGTTGGCTAGTTTCCTGTTTTTCCTCTTGACGTTGTTGTCTGTTCAATAACGTTTTGGATTCGTATTGATTCAATGTTTAGTTTTGAACAATCACGATATTTTTATACTGTACCAATGACCCAGACATAGCTGGTGCTAACTCTTAAAATATAGGGCCAAACACAAATTTTGCCCCCCAATCCCCAAAATTTGCATCTAAAACCAAAGAAAACATGTCCTGAAAGGCCCTCCACACTTTGCCTCTACTGCGCATGCGCAGTGTCAAGGACGTTCCGAAATTGGCGCCATTAATCATTCTAAGTTTGGCCCTTCATCAGTTAACATCTGACTGATCTTTGTGCTTGTAAATCTCAGTTTAAATGATGCCAGACACATAAATATTAGTGAAATGGTGATTCTAAGGAGGATAGAGAAGGAGGAGAGGAAAAATTGTGTGACAGAATATTATCAGGGCTGTAACTTAAAATTTTTTAATGAAATTATGTTAAGTTACCTATTTTCGAGGCAGCAGCCATTTTGTTGTTATTCTGATTATTTAGTTACACTGTTTTTTAAGTGTTTTCCTCTCTCCCTGTCCTTTAAGTCCCCCCTTGCTATTCTCCCATGCTTTTGGCTTAGTTTTTGTAATTATTATTACTAAATTTTCTTGGGAGTTTTAGCTGAATAACAGAATGAATTCTGTTCTTTTCCCCATGTTTACGTCTTCACCTACGGGTGGTTAGGCATTGTGTTCTGCATCTACCATCTGATGTTCTGCAGTTTCTTCCCTGGAAGTCTCTGTTTTGCATCAGATAGTGTATTTTTGGTAACTGATTTCGGGCCTGGGTGCCTGGAGTCTTATTTTAGTGTTTTTACACTCATTGTTTACATTTACAACAGCCCTCTGTGTGAGGGGGGGATTTTTGGAAAATAATATCTTGATGTTATTTTAATCATAACTAGATACATTATTATTGTTCGTAAGTGTTGAATAAATAGTTTAAAATATTTTTAAAATTTTTGTCCACACTTAGGCTTGGGATCCATTGGGGCTCAACGTTACTTTTCAGAAACTTGGGCTATTCTGAAAAAATATTTTGATTTCAATTATTTTTTCTATATTAATGGATCATATTATTATTATGTATTTTGATTGCCAGGGGTTAGTGCGAGTACCAGGACTTGTTTCTTTTCACATTGAAAGGATATTGATCAATTGTATTAAGAGGAAGTCTTCCTCTGACTTTATAATCATTCTATATGTGGTCAGTGTACTCGCATTAACTCCTGTTCTGTATCGTATGATTTCGATGACAATATGGGAAGCGTATGTCACGGTATGTTATTGGGGAATTGGACACTCCGGTCCTTTCCCCGCAGAGTCACTCTACTTTATCAATTTCTATTTCAGACGATCAAGATTAGGGTGATGTATCTGTGATGTCTTCCAACAGTGTGCCTCCGTCGTCACAATTAATGAAGGGCTAGCAGAAAGTGCTCATGTAAATACGCCAGTTGCCTAAGAGGACCCTAGTAGGTTCGACGGCCTTTGACGTCCGCTAGCTCGCCCGGTGTAGCGTCCATTCACCGAATGGTTCGGCAGCCGGGTTCGTCCGTTGCGGTCTAGAAGGAATTTTGGGGTGATGCGAGCACTATAAATCAACCTAATGCACACCCAGTGACGGCGGATCGGAGGGAGAACAGAGGAAGCCTTTTAGTCCGGTTCATAGCCCGTTCCGGTCCATCCGGACGGCAAGCGAGAGAGGCCCCTCTCTCGTTCAACAACATCTGGCCCCAGATGTTGTGGTACAAAATGTGTCGCAAGCGGAGCATACGTCCGTCGCTCGGGACGCTCCGTTGTATAGGCAGTCCGCGGAGACTGCTAAGGCTTCCTCTTCTCGTCAGCGCACACGACCGCACCTTGGCTGCGTGACCGCCGATATATTACCAGCTTCGCCGATCAAGGATTCTTCGGCGACCAGGTCACACCATCTGGTAGCCAGGGACACGAGGCCTGCAGACTCTGGACGTTCGCATAGGAAGTGTGCGGGAGTCAACGTACACGGAGCTTCCGGCGGCAATGCATCGTAAGACCGCTACTGCACAGGCCTCGGGAACGGACGTGCTTTCCTAAATAGCACAGTTTATCGCAGCATCCCAGCATCAACTGAATCTGTCGCATATTTTTTATCCGACGATGCTGGGTCGGGATGCTCCGCGGAAGCGGGTACGGACGTCCGAAAGTTTCATCCAGTCTGACGGGATACCGAAAGGGATTTGGAGGATTTCGAGCTTTCCCTTTCGGAACAACATATGCTGTTGTGTATGTCATCTGACTTGGTCTTCTACAGCTTCTTTCGTCGGACCAGAATGCTGCGATGCCGGATAAGAAACTGATAGCGTCGGTGGACTTAGAAATTTTTGGTTCGGTTCAGGGACATCGCCCCTCAGTTCCGACATAGTCCAATAATGTCACACAAACTTTCGAATTATTGAACGACGCTATATATATTATTATTTTATGCTTGCTATAACCAAGCATTTCTGGTTTCTTGTTCGCAAAGTTACGGAGATGTCTTTCAAAAGTGTTCATCTGTCGTCATAGTTAATGAAGAGCTAGCGGCAATAAGTGCTCATGGAATATGTCTATCGCCTACGGAGTGACATTCGCTAGCTCACCCGGTGTAGCGTACATTCATCGAATGGTTCGGCTGCCGGGTTCATCCGTTGCGGTCTAGGAAGGAGATTTGGGTGATGCGAGCACTTTAATTACTTTTGTACTCACCCAGTGACGGCAGATTGAGGACAGATCGGAGGAAGCCTGTTAGTCCGGTTCCTGGCTTGTCCCTCTCTCGTCCAACAACATAGGGGACCGCATGTTGTGGTTCAGATATTTTACATTCGGAGCTTATGTCCGTCGGTCGGGACGCTCCGTTATATTGACAGTCCGAGAGACTGTCCTTAATGCTTCCTCATCCTCACAGCAGGGCACACGACCGCACATTGGCTACGTGACCTCGAGTATCCGATCAGTTTCGTCATTCAGTGATTCCACGGCGAATAGGTCGCGCCATCCGGTAGCCAAGGGACACGAGGCCTATACACTCCGTTCGCTCGCATATTGGTAGTATGCACGGGGTAACGATCACGGAGCTTCCAGCGGCAATGCATCGTAAGACCGCTTCTCCTCAGGCCTCAGTGACGGACGTGCTATCCGAGTTAGCACAGTTGTTTCGCAGCATCCCAGCAATCGACAGTTTCTCGGTCGAATCAGGAAGTATCCGACGGCGCTGGGTCGGTGCGGTCCGCGGTTGCATCAGGTACGGACGACCGCACGCTTTATAGGGTCCGACAGGATGGCGAAAGGGATTCGAAAGATTTCGAGTTTTCCCTTTCGTAGTATCGGAAGCTGCCTTTCATATCTTCTGGCATTATCTTCCAGTGATTGTTATTTCAGACTTCATTGCTGCGATCTTGGATAAGAGACTTATAGCGTCATTGGACTCAGATTTTTCGATCGGTTCAGGGACATTGTCCCTGACTTACCGACGCAGTCCAATATTGTCATTACAACATGTGTTTTATTTTTCGACGCTATATATATATATATACAAGCCTGCTACCAAGCATGATAGTTTAGTTTCTTGTCCGCGTTGCTCATTTCTGCCATTTTATCATTTATACGAATAGTTTATTTTGGCAGAGCAGGGCATACCGAGAGTTCATATGCGTCTAGACGGTGTTGTTAAAGACTGGATATATTCTTTTTCGCCGTTTATGTCTTTTCCAACTTCAATGTTGGAAACGACATGATGTATAGTAGACTTAACTTAGACGCTTTATCATACGTAATCCGCCTTACTGAGGCGTTATCATTACGTCTTCAAGAAAAGATTTACGGGATATTATTCTCAATGTAATTTCTTTTGAGGGCAGTAGTTTGTTCACGTATAACTTCGCCCTTCAGTGGCTGATTGGAGTTGGTTAGACGTGACGCAGCCCTAGCTACATCCACGCGCGTGGATAGTAAGGTTAAGAACTCTCTCAGAGTCGCTTCGTTCTTGGAGGAGCTTCTCTTCGACGGCAACTTTTCGGCAATCCATGAATTGCTCGATTTATACGTTCTCTTGTCTATCTAGTGTTACAAGAGATTCAGACTGGGGCAAACATTCGATGGTTGACTCAGAGAGTGCCACCGCAGTTGCCAGACCCGAGTGTGGCTGTTATGACGGTTGCCAGTTAAACAGATTGGGATATAATACTGATCCCTACGGATTCGAAGTGCCAGGGTCTTTGGGTTCCGCAGTCTCTTAGCAACCAGTTTTCTTCCACGGAATAATGTTTTTTAGGCTTGCTTTATGTCATTGCATGAACATTATTCAGAAACGCATGCCCAAATCCTGTCCTTTAATTCGACAGTAGTGGCGTATCTCCGGAACCAGGGAGGCACTCTTTCGTTTCCGTTATTCAATTTAATGGAAAGAATCCGTCTGTTGGTTATAGTACACCAAGTTCTGTTTTGGTCCGTCATATTCTGGGTCGTCTGATTGTTTTACCAGACTCCCGTTCTCTTACGGGTCGCTTGTTGCTGTCAGAATGGACTCTCAACAAACAAGTATTCAATCAGATTTGCTATCTATGGGAGCGCCCAATGATGATTTATTTACGACACAGCTTGCTAATCAATTGCAGACGTATGTGTTGACTTGTCCAGATCTCTGAGCTAATGTTGTTAACGCTCTATTGATCTATAGGACGGAATGATAGGATACGCATATCCTCCGGCGCTGTTGTTTCAGCAGGTATTGCTAAGATAAACAACCACAATACATTTCTGTTGATAGCATCTCTAGCTTCACAGAGATCATGGGTAATTTACTCTCTTGTCTACTGTGGGTCTTAACGTGAAATCTTCCTCTATGTGAGGATCTTTTTTCACTGGGTAAATCGTGTCATCTTTATCACAACCCGCAAGGTCGCAACCTTCATGTATTCCATTGTGTGGTCCGTATTGCATTGTAAGCACTGTACTGGACGAGCTTTGGACGCGATTTCTTACTATAGGAGATCCTCTTCTTCGCTATTCTATGCGTCTAAAGTGGAGGCTCTTCCGTCGTTGGTGTAGGGATCATTATGTTCATATTGTTGATCCCTCCATACTACTCATTGCAATTTTTTAGTATACTTGTTTCACAAGATCTACTGCAGCCTGTTATTATTAAGGTTATAGGTTTATGTTACCTCATACCTATGCACTCTACGATAGTTTACAATTGAGTCTTATGTCTCTTTATCTAAGTCAGTTAGTAACTTTTTGATAAATAGACTTAGAATCTTTAGATTAATTCCTATATGGATTTTAACTTCGGTTCTTATTTAGCTAAGTTATCATTTGAGCCTCTGGAAACAGTAGTTTTCAAATTCTGACCTTTTAGACAGTAATTCTGTTGGTTTCTCTTTTACTGTAGAGTCAGTGAGTTTCATGCACTATCGATGGATGATTTTCACTTTCGTAGTTTCGGAATCACTACTTCCGTTACTATTTAGGTTGGATTTTTGCATAAGAGTTAGGCTCCTATTATCCGGAACCTATTATTTTTAAGGTCCTTCTGTCTTCGGGCATAGGCCTTTACTCTTTCCGGGTAGAGTTTGTGTATTTATAAACAGATTTCTGTTTATTACTATGGGCGTAAGCTTCTTCTGTCTTTGATGCCTAGTAGAAGGACGTTACGCTCCATTTTATTGTTAATGGATTCTATTAACTATCGGTACTGCTTATGGTATATCATTGACTTAGCAGTTGTGCTTAAGATTTCGGCTCATGAAGTAAGAGTTCTTCTACTTCTTGGGCTTACATTAATAGTGTCACTATTATAGATTTTTGAAGGCCGCTCATTGCGCTCAGCCATCCACATTCATGAATTTTTATCTCAGAAATATCGAGTCCATTTCTGGAGGCCTCTATTGTTAGGTCTATTATCTACTGCTCAGAATGTCATTCACTTAACAGTTGCTACTATAGCTAGGTAGGCTGTCTGTTTCGGCAGTGTCTCCGTCCTGCTGCCCTCTTCGCTCTGGGCTATTTGACCCAGGGCAAGAAAAAGGGGGGGGGGGGGGGGGGGGAGGGTGTTCCCTTGGGTCACCTGTTTTACTATGAAAACAAGGGGATACCTCCTCCGGAGTTAGTAATTCTGAGCTGTTATTGGGATGGTTGTTTAGTGAGAAGTTTAGGTTTTTAAAATTCATTCAAGTCTTAGTTTTTAAAGTATAGCTTTTGTATATTGCATATGTCAACGGACATGATTATGCAATCCTCAGACACTTTTAGGAGTATAAGAGTCTCTATTCTCTAGACTTACTTTATTTATTGGCTTACTTTAAAAATTATTAATATAAGGATTATATTGGATATTAATAGAGTACATGGATGTATGAAGCTCAATTTTGGAAGGTGTTGTATCTTTCTAATTTATCATAAATAAGAAAGATACATGTAAGGCCTATTACTTCTTTTTCCCTACAGGGGATGACTCTATGTTATTTTATTGAGCGTATTCCATTTTGCTCTATGTCCTTGGCCCTCCAGCCTTTTTACTATTCAGCTATGTCTGGGTCATTGGTACAGTATAAAAATACTTACCAATGACCCAGACGGGGATGGCCCTCCCAGGAGTTGGGAACTCTTGCCTCCCCGCTGAGTACATAGCGCTTACCAGGCACTGGTTATTAGAATGATTAATGGCGCCAATTTCGGAACGTCCTTGACACTGCGCATGCGCAGTAGAGGCGAAGTGTGGAGGGCCTTTCAGGACATGTTTTCTTTGGTTTTAGATGCAAATTTTGGGGATTGGGGGGCAAAATTTGTGTTTGGCCCTATATTTTAAGAGTTAGCACCAGCTATGTCTGGGTCATTGGTAAGTATAAAAAATATAGAAATTACTATAAATTTTTTAACTTTTCTATCAAGATAAATAGTATATCTTATTCTGGTACTTTAGCTTTTAT
Source organism: Pictodentalium vernedei (assembly GCA_031216915.1). Classification (NCBI taxonomy): domain Eukaryota; kingdom Metazoa; phylum Mollusca; class Scaphopoda; order Dentaliida; family Dentaliidae; genus Pictodentalium; species Pictodentalium vernedei. The sequence continues at coordinate 340,534,110 of CM062296.1, read as the reverse complement.
TAGTTAGTGGTTTTCCACACTTAGGCTCTATTGAGATGCCCTTGGGCTCAGGAGGTTCCCTTGGGGCACTTAAGACTTCATTCAAAATTTAAAAAAAAAATTTTATTCGAAAATTTTTTGTTTTGTCTATGTTATGTATCCTTGTAATGTTTATTTTTAGGAGTGCAGCAGACTTATGATATTGGTCTCATTAATATTGTTGCCATTATAATAACTGGTGTAAGTCATTGATGCCTCGGAATATAGGCTTGCTGTTGCCGATAGTTGCGTCACTCCTTCAATACTTGTACCATGGGATGCGAACGTTGGAAATGGGTGTTGACCTGTGTGGTAGGCAGTGAAACCTTCACCGCTGCTGGCTAATACTAGTCTTTCAGTCTCTTTTTCAGAGGAACAAGATCATGGTCATGGTACTTTGACACCTGTCAGTTACGTGCTGCTGTTGTTGCACACTGATGAGTAAAATAGAGCTAGCTGCCAAGGTGCTCGTGATATAAATGCACTGGATTAAAGCCGGAGTAGCTTAATTCTCTGCATGCAGCTAGCTTGACCGGTGCAGTGGTTGGCCCTTTTAAGGGAGCCGAGACACCTGTCAGTTACGTGCTGCTGTTGTTGCACACTGATGAGTAAAATAGAGCTAGCTGCCAAGGTGCTCGTGATATAAATGCACTGGATTAAAGCCGGAGTAGCTTAATTCTCTGCATGCAGCTAGCTTGACCGGTGCAGTGGTTGGCCCTTTTAAGGGAGCCGAGACGTCGGTGTCGACTGTTTGTCTGTTGTGAGAAACTTTTATGAGTCGGAGCAAAGCTCCTACCACACTTCAGCCAGAGTTGGCTGTTGTTACGGCTTCCTCTACTTCCATGAAAAATCACATTAAGGGGTAGAAGCCTACAAGTTTCTAAACGGAACACTCGGCGAGGTCTGTAGGCAGCCTGCGAGCGGGAGACCCCTCTCCATTCCGTCAGCAGTCGGGGCCAACTGTTTTCATTTCAAGAAACTTTTGTTAGTTGGGACGCCCGTTCACGCTTGTGGTTCAGGACGCACTTCCACACTGCAGACGGGGCCGGTTGCAGCTATGACATGCATTGAAGATCTGGGGACAGATCTCCGTCCCATGAGCAGCATATGGTGAAGAAATGGATAATCGCTGCTCTGCAGGCCTCGTTCACGGACCTGCTGCCACAGATTGCACAGCGTATCGCAGCATCCCAGTAGTCGCAGGTTCTGCCATCAACAGTCTCCGGTAGTGAGCTGTCGGACAGTGCTGGGTTGGTCCAGTCATCTGTTCATTCGGATGGTGTTGACCAAATTTCAGATGGAACATTCAGATGGTGAGAGGGCTATGGAGGTTGATTCTCCAGCCCTCACGGAATGGCACATTAAGAGTTTGAATTTGTTTTCATAAGGTCTTCGAATCATGTTCCATCGGAACAAAAGTCTGCATTTGCTAGGCAAAAAACAGCTTAAGGTACCGGGCAAAGGAAAGACGAAGATCTTCCTTCCCGGATCTTTCGGCTCAGGTGTTGAAGGCTTTTGGTCTGATTAACAATGCCTCCCTAGGCTTAGTAATAGTATAAGAAAGGCAATGATCTATTCCTTACGAATAGAAGATCGAAAGCTCATAGATAGGCTGAGACAGCTGTCTTGTTGGGAATAGAGCTGTTAGAAGAAGTAAGTACGTCTTTCCCGTCTCGGTGTTGTATTCCTAGGTGTGAGAGGCATTTAGTGCTATTGTGGACGCCATAGTCACCTTATGTGCAGTTAGAGCGGTCTTTCCTTATACATTAGCGGCTAACGTCGTAAGTCTCCGTTTAGTGAGCTGTCTAAGGCCGCAGGGTTACACACAAATATTTGTTTTTCACCGATATATTACTTTTAGGCTCTGTTAGCTATGCTGAGACTGCTAGCTGTTTGGAATAAGCCGTTAGAAGGAAAGAGATACATTTTTCTTCTCAGTGTAATATTCCTAGGTGTCACAGGCAATTAGTCCTATTGTTGTCGCCTTAGTTTGGCTTATGTGAATTATGAGTGGTCTGTGTCTATATTTCATGAGCGGCTAATGTCATAGTGGCCTTATATATTGTTACAGCGGTCTTTTTCATATATATTGCGGCTAATGTTGTAAGTCTCCGTTTAGTGAGCTTTCCAAGGCTGCAGGTGAAACAGATATTTGTATTCATGGAGATGAAGACTAATAATTGCGTTAGCTACCTGAGACTACTATTACTGTCTCTTTGGAATTTCGGTCGTTAGAGCCATCCTTGTTCCTTACCTTGAGTGACTAATGTTGTAAGTCTCCATTTAGTGAGCTTTCAAGGTTGCAGTTTCACCCAGATATCTGTCTTCACGGGATGAAGACTTATTATCTACGCTATCTAATAGGAGACTGCTGTCTATTTGGAATTGAGGCCGTTGAAGGGAAAGAGTACGTTGTTTCCTTCTCGGTATTGTATTCTTAGGCATCTGGGGCTTTTAGTCCTTTTGTTGACGCCTTATAAGAATCAAGTGCGGCCCTTTTTTCCCTTAACTTGAGCAACTAACGTTGTAAGTCTCCATATAGTGAGCTGTCTAAAGTCACAAAATTCACACCGAGATATCTGTCTTCACAGAGATGAAGTCTTCTAAGCACCATTAGCTAGGCCGAGACTGCTGTCTTTTGGGAATAGAACCGCTAAGGGAAAAGAGTGCTCTTTTCCTTCTCGGTGTTGTTTTCTTAAGTGTCATAGACTCTAGTTCTATTGTTGCCATCTTAGTAGCCTAGCTAGAAGTTTGAGCGGTGTTTTTATCCCTGCCATTAGCGTCTAGCATTGTAAGTCTCCTTTAGTGTGCTTCTAGGGCTGCAGTTATCAGCCATTTTATTGTCTTTTCGAATAGAAAGACCTTCAGCTGCTTCAGCCAGGCCGAGACCACTGTCCTATCGGATAAGGTACCATTACATGAGAAGAGTTTGTTCTCTCCTTAGCGGTATTGTTTTTAGCTCATCTTGACAAAGTCAAGCTGAGCTAATTTCATCTCTTCCCGTCCGTCGTCCGTCAACACCATGTTTTGGTCTTCTCCTCCAAAGCCACTGGGCCACTTCAGGTGAAAGTTTGTGTGAATGATGGTCCCAAAGGGGCATTTCATTTTTGTTCAACTCAGCATGCCCAGCCCCATAGGGAGGGAGTGGGGGAAAATGCTCCAAATATTTTAAAAATCTTCTTCTCAAGAACCAGTGTGTACACTTGATATTTGCTATGGAGCTTCCATATGAGGTGTAGAATCAAGTTTGTTCAAACGAAGTTCGTGAAGTAATATTTGGCTTTGTAATAGGAGGGGTAAGATTTTTGGCCCCGCCCAAAATTTCTATTTTCTGAACCGATGGTCCGGTATGAACCAAATTTGGTTTGTGGTAGTATTGGGTCATAAGTACTTGACCCATGCAAAAAAAAAATTCCCGCATCCCCATGGGAACCCTGGGAGCTAAAAATAGAAATATTTTCAAATGCCCATATTTCCCAAACCCCACAGAACAGAGAGCTTTTATTTGGTATGAAGTATCCTTATTGCCAGTAGAATTGAATTGTAAAAAAAAATTGCCATCGGTTATGTTAGGGTGTTCTGTAATGGGCATCGAAAAAATGCTGAATCAGCATATTTGCAAAAATTTTAAAAAATCTTTTCTCCAGAACCAATCATCAGAATCTTGATATTTGGTATACAGCATTCATAGGGGGGTCAGATAAAAGTTTGTTGAAATAAAGCTCATTGGTTCATATTTGGGCTCTCTACAGGAGCCCGAAGTTTTAACATAGGGTAATATGGGGAATATTCTTTAAAAATCTTCTTCTTCAGAACCACCAGTCAGAATCTTTTAATATTTGGTATACATCATTGTTATGAGGATCAGCTTCTAGATTGTTCAAACCAAGTCCCTAGGTTAATATTTGGGTTTCCTATGGAAGCCCAAATTTTATCTTTGTTCAATATGAAGGTTAATTTAAAAAAATCTTCTTCTTCAGATCCATCAGTCAGAATGCTTTGATATTTGGTATGCAACATCTCTATGGGGGTCAGATTCAAGTTTGTTCAAATCAGATCCCTAGGTATATATTTGGGCTCACTATGGTAGCCCAAATTTTTACTTAGTGCAATATGAGAAAATTTCTTTAAAAATCTTCTTCTTCAGATCCACCAGTCGGTGCAATATGAGAAAATTTCTTTAAAAATCATCTTCTTCAGATCCACCAGTCGGAATGCTTTTATATTTGGTATACAACATCTCTAGGGGGGTCAGATTCCAGGTTGTTCAATTCGAGTGCCTAGGTTAATATTTGGGCTCCATATGGGAACATGAAATTTAACTTAGTACAATATGAGGGAATTTCTTCAAAAATCTTCTTCTTCAGATTCACTTGTCAGAATGCTTTCACATTTGGTATACAACATCTCTAGTGGGGTCAGATTCAAGTTTGTTCAAATCGGATCCATAGGTCAATATTTGGGCTCGCTATGGTAGCCCAAATTTGAACTTGGTGCAGTTCGAAGAAATTTCTTTACAATTTCTCTTCTTCAGATCCAACAGTCAGAATGCTTTCATATTCAGTACACAACATCTCTAGGGAAGTCAGCTTTAACTGTGTTCAAATCAAGAGCCTGGGTTAATATTTGGGCTCTCTATGGGAGCCGGAATTGGCCATTTTGCTGAAGAATTAAAAATTTTGTATTCAGTACCCTCTAGAGGTACTAAGATTAACCCACATAGGTTATATCAAGGGGCTTCATAGGGGAGCTCTACATTTTACTTATGATCAACTGAAGAAAAGGCATGATGCCCAGATTATTTTTGTCACTCCTGAGGCACTCAAGGATTGACAGTGTAGCCTATGGAGATGGCTTGCTTAATGTAGACTCATTCTTGAGCGCTTCAGGCCCCGTGGGGCCTCTTGTTATGTTAGTTGTCTGAGGCTTTTAGCCCTATTGATAACATCATATTAACCTATTATGATTAATGAGCCTTCCTTCGAATGCCTATAGCTAACTCCTTTTCAGGATTATATTCCAGCTATAATCGGTACAAGACGCAAGGAGTTCATCTTGGTTTCTTGTGATCGGGTGCCAGAACATAGTTTTCGTCTCCCGCTTTCATTCTTATCGAATCTAATGTGGATTATATTTCCACTTGATGATTGGATATTATGTCTATATGGTGTATTATTTGACATGGCATACTGTCTTGATTTCAAGGGATATGTCAACGCTGTTTCAGCGGGTATATTCCTTGCAATAGTGCCATGTTCATCACATCCCTCTCTGTCCTTAGTGGCATTATGGATTCGGTCAGACGTGAAGGAGTCATATGGTTTCTATACTATTCTAGATAACTAACACTAAAGCATTACGAGTCATGCCGGGTTAGTGTCATTCTGCTTGCTTGGGCTAACTACAAGCTTTTTAGCTGTATTACTCTTTATTGAGAATAGCAGCAGCAGTGTTGCTTGGGAATGGAGCTTGAAGTTTTCTTTTTCTTATAGCGAAAAAGGAATTTGTCAGTGTCCCAAGCCTTAATATTACTGCACCGGCCTTACTTATCTAGCGATTCAAGTATTGCAGGTGAGGGGGGTTCAATATGATTTATTTGTCGAACCCCCCCCCCCTTCCCCCGCCAATATGTTAAGAGGTGATTACAGGGCAGGACGTAGTGCTCTTCCTGTAAGCCTCGTATGCATTCAATTATATGCATGCCTTTCATTGCTCTTCAATTGGCGGGTGGGTTGTGGTCTAATGGTGACATCAGGGGCCCAGCCACTCTAGTTGGTTTGCTTCCTGTGATTGATCATTCATAAGTGATATATGAGTATATGATTCCTGAACAGTAACTGTTCTTGGATTCCATATTCTGTCATGAATACATTTGGTTGATAGTACTAGCCTTTCGTGTTCCTGTATGACAGGCATGTCGGTTATCTGGGCAATATTCTCCAAATGTGGCAATTAGTCTACTCTGAGCAGTTACGCTCAGAGCTGTCTGCTTTTCTTACGACGTATGACTCTATTCCTCAGGTTGATCGCATTAACGTCGTTTTAAGGTGGGATTCTGTTTATTGCGTGCATAATATGTACACATTATTAGCAGGTCTGTTTTTTTTCAGAATTTTGCATAACCCCTTTACTGTTCACCTGATTTGAGCCTTGGTAACCCATTGTTTGTTCACCTAAATCTGACATAGGTAACCCATGACGTAACCAAAAAATGTATTATACCCACAAAAGACAATGGACCTTTGGAATTTTATTTTAAGACAGACAAGATACATTTCTGTTTGAAAAAGAATAAACTAAGTCACAGTTAAGTGACTGCGCGGGGGACGTTTTAAGACTGGAACCCCAAACCAGCAATCCACCAGAGAGACTGCAATACTGGCGTCTTAAATTTCGCTTGAGGTGAAAAGGTTTGTTCTGTTGTTGTGACTTGTCAGCTTAACGATACTGCAATGGTGACCAGCGTGATCTTTATAAAGGCTTTAAAAAAAGTTCATGATATCAAAGTCTGAGATCACTAAAAATTATTTAAAATCAGCCATGGAATGAAGCAAATTAAATTTGGTGAGACATATGGGGAGGGGGGGTCACATTAGGCGTAAGCACTATCAGCAATGAGAAAAAAGAGTTCTTCGATAGCTAATTTGATTACCTCCCTTACATTAGTTACCTTTCATCAGTACAAAAATACACTTCTTGATATGTTTCTGGTGAGCTGTCTTTATGTCCCAAAGCCGCTTCGAACCATGTTGGTTCAGTGGCGGATGAAGGACTTTACTAAAAGCTGTGAGGGCCGGGCCGGGGGAGGGGGGGGGGCACACCTAGGCCCAAGTTTGCCGGAGTGTATTCATAATTGTCAACCAAATTTTGAAATTTAATCCTAAAAGATGCAATTACCTCGCACCTGAAGCAGATATCCACAATGCACAACCCGTCTTCGGGTGAAAATAGGGTGGGGGGTGGGGTAGGGAGAAGGCGCATGCCAAGTGCGCCGATGACTGGATTCGCCCTTGTGATAAAATAATGTGATTGTAATGTTATTGATAGACCATTTAATAGATGTTTCAATGCATAAGGCAACTATTTAAAGCATGTCAATTGCAGTGGCAGCTCACCCTGTTAGGAGTACAATGGACAAGTCCAGGGGACCTCGGTCCAGGGGGGCAAATGTGGGATGCTATATGAAGCCAACCGGGGCCTTCCTTTCATGTGGATGTGAATGAATCGCCAATTAGGTGTAAATAAATGTTACTGACAGGTGCGTAAAACACCCAAATCACGTATCGCGATACGATATTTTTATACTGTACCAATGACCCAGACATAGCTGGTGCTAACTCTTAAAATATAGGGCCAAACACAAATTTTGCCCCCCAATCCCCAAAATTTGCATCTAAAACTAAAGAAAAAATGTCCAGAGAGGCCCTCCACACCTCGCCCCCACTGCGCATGCGCAGTGTCAAGGACGTTCCGAAATTGGCGCCATTTATCATTCTAAGTTTGGCCCTTCATCAGTTAACATCTGACTGATCTTTGTGCTTTTAAATCTCAGTTTAAATGATGCCAGACAAATAAATATTAGTGAAATGGTGATTCTAAGGAGGATAGAAAAGGAGGAGAGGAAAAGAATGTGTGACAGAATATTATCAGGGCTGTAACTTAAAATTTTTTAATGAAATTATGTTAAGTTACCTATTTTCAAGGCAGCAGCCATTTTGTTGTCATTCTGATTATTTAGTTACACTGTTTTTACAAGTGTTTTTCCTCTCTCCCTGTCCTTTAAGTTCCCCCTTGCTATTCTCCCATGCTTTTGGCATAATTTCTGTAATTATTATTACTAAAATTTCTTGGGAGTTTAGCTGAATAACAGAATGAATTCTGTTCTTTCCCCATGTTTACGTCTTCACCTACGGGTGGTTAGGCGTTGTGTTCTGCATCTACCATCTGATGTTCTGCAGTTTCTTCCCTGGAAGTCTCTGTTTTGCATCAGATGGTGTATTTTTGGTAACTGATTTCGGGCCTGGGTGCCTGGAGTCTTATTTTAGTGTTTTTACACTCATTGTTTACATTTACAACAGCCCTCTGTGTGAGGGGGGGGATTTCTAAATAATAATATCTTTATGTTATTTCAATCATAACTAGATACATTATTATTGTTCGTAAGTGTTGAATAAATTGTTTAAAATATTTTTAAAATTTTTGTCCACACTTAGGCTTGGGATCCATTGGGGCTCAACGTTACTTTTCAGAAACTTGGGCTGTTCTGAAAAAATATTTTTTCAAAATATTTTGATTACAATTATTTTTTCTATATTAATGGATCATATTATTATTTTGTATTTTGATTGCCAGGGGTTAGTGCGAGTACCAGGACTTGTTTTCTTTTCACATTGAAAGGATATTGATCTATTGTTTTAAGAGGAAGTCTTCCTCTGACCTTATTATCATTCTATATGTGGTCAGTGTACTCGCATTAACTCCGGTTCTGTATCGTATGATTTCGATGACAATATGGGAAGCGTATGTCACGGTATGTTGTTGGGGATTTGGACACTCCGGTCCTTTCCCCGCAGGGTCACTCTACTTTATCAATTTCTATTTCAGACGATCAAGATTAGGGTGATGTATCTGTGATGTCTTCCAACAGTGTGCCTCCGTCGTCACAATTAATGAAGGGCTAGCGGAAAAGTGCTCATGTAATACGCCAATTGCCTAAGAGGACCCTAGTAGGTTCGACGGCCTTTGACGTCCGCTAGCTCGCCCGGTGTAGCGTCCATTCACCGAATGGTTCGGCAGCCGGGTTCGTCCGTTGCGGTCTAGAAGGAATTTTGGGGTGATGCGAGCACTATAAAATTAACTTAATGCACACCCAGTGACGGCGGATCGGAGGGAGAACGGAGGAAGCCTTTTAGTCCGGTTCATAGCTCGTTCCGGTCCATCCGGACGGCAAGCGAGAGAGGCCCCTCTCTCGTTCAACAACATCTGGCCCCAGATGTTGTGGTACAAATGTGTCGTTAGCGGAGCATACGTCCGTCGCTCGGGACGCTCCGTTGTATAGGCAGTCCGCTGAGACTGCTAAGGCTTCCTCTTCTCGTCAGCGCACACGACCGCACCTTGGCTGCGTGACCGCCGATATATTACCAGCTTCGCCGATCAAGGATTCTTCGGCGACCAGGTCACACCATCCGGCAGCCAGGGATTCGAGACCGATGGACTCCGGACGTTCGCATAGGAAAAGTATGCGGGAGCCATCTGATGCGGAGCTGCCCTCGGCGAAGCAGCGATAGACTGCGCCTCCGCAGGTCTCGACGCCGGACATTCTTGTGCACATAGCACAGCTTATCGCAGCATCCCAGCAGCCGACAGAAACGGTGTCGGATCGAGAATTATCCGACAGCGCTGGGTCGGTAGCCGGGGACTCGAGGTCTGCAGACTCCGGACGTTCGCATAGGAAGTATGCGGGAGTCAACGTACACGGAGCTTCCAGCGGCAATGCATCGTAAGTCCGCTACTGCACAGGCCTCGGGAACGAACGTGCTTTCCTTAATAGCACAGTTTATCGCAGCATCCCAGCATCAACTGAATCTGTCGCATATATTTTATCCGACGATGCTGGGTCGGGACGCTCCGCGGAAGCGGGTACGGACGTCCGAAAGTTTCATCCGGTCCGACGGGATACCGAAAGGGATTCGGTGGATTTCAAGCTTTCCCTTTCGGAACAACATATGCTGCGATGCCGGATAAGAAACTGATAGCGTCGGTGGACTTAGAAATTTTTGGTTCGGTTCAGGGACATCGTCCCTCAGTTCCGACATAGTCCAATAATGTCACACAAACTTTCGAATTATTGAACGACGCTATATATATTATTATTTTATGCTTGCTATCCAAGCATTTCTGGTTTCTTGTTCGAAGAGTTATGGAGATGTCTTTCAAAAGTGTGCCTCTGTCGTCATAGTTAATGAAGAGTTAGCGGCAATAAGTGCTCATGGAATATGTCTATCGCTTACGGAGTGACATTCGCTAGCTCACCCGGTGTAGCGTACATTCATCGAATGGTTCGGCTGCCGGGTTCGTCCGTTGCGGTCTAGGAAGGAGATTTGGGTGATGCGAGCACTTTAATTACTTTAGTACTCACCCAGTGACGGCAGATTGAGGACAGATCGGAGGAAGCCAACAACATAGGGGACCGCATGTTGTGGTTCAGATATTTTACATTCGGAGCATATGTCCGTTGCTCGGGACGCTCCGTTATATTGACAGTCCGAGAGACTGTCTTTAATGCTTCCTCATCCTCACAGCAGGGCACACGACCGCACATTGGCTACGTGACCTCGAGTATCCGATCAGTTTCGGCATTCAGTGATTCCACAGCGAATAGGTCGCGCCATCCGGTAGCCAAGGGACACGAGGCCTATACACTCCGTTCGCTCGCATATTGGAAGTATGCACGGGGTAACGATCTCGGAGCTTCCTGCGGCAATGCATCGTAAGACCGCTGCTCCTCAGGCCTCAGTGACGGACGTGCTATCCGAGTTAGCACAGTTGTTTCGCAGCATCCCAGCAATTGACGGTTTCTCGGTCGAATCAGGAATTATCCGACGGCGCTGGGTCGGTGCGGTCCGCGGTTGCATCAAGCTACGGACGACCGAACGCTTTATAGGGTCCGACAGGATGGCGAAAGGGATTCGAAAGATTTCGAGTTTTCCCTTTAGTAGTATCGGAAGATGCCTTTCATATCTTCTGGCATTTCTTCCAGTGATTATTTTTCGGACTTCATTGCTGCGATCTTGGATAAGAGACTTATAGCGTCATTGGACTCGGATTTTTCGATCGGTACAGGGACTTTGTCCCTGACTTACCGACGCAGTCCAATATTGTCATTACAACATGTGTTTTATTTTTCGACGCTATATATTTATATATATACAAGACGGCTACTAAGCATGATAGTTTAGTTTCTTGTCCGCGTGGCTCATTTCTGCCATTTTATCTTTTTTACATATAGTTTATTTTGGCAGAGCAGGGCATACCGAGAGTTCATATGCGTCTAGACGGTGTGATTAAAGACTGCATATATTCTTTTTCACCGTTTATGTCTTTTCCAATTTCAATGTTGGGAACGACATTATGTATATTAGACTTAACTTAGACGCTTTATTATACGTAATCCGCCTTACTGAGGCGTTATCATTACGTCTTCAAGAAAAGATTTACGGGATATTATTCTCAATGTAATTTCTTTTGAGGGCAGTAGTTTGTTCACGTATAACTCCGCCCTTCAGTGGCTGATTGGAGTTGGTTAGACGTGAGGCAGCCCTAGCTACATCCACGCGTGGATAGTAGGTTAAGAACTCTCTCAGAGTCGCTTCGTTCTCGGAGGAGCTTCTCTTCGACGGCAACTTTTCGGCAATCCATGAATTGCTTGATTTATACATTCTCTTGTCTATCTAGTGTTACAAGAGATTCAGACTGGGGCAAACATTCGGTGGTTGACTCAGAGAGTGCCGCCGCAGTTGCCGGACCCGAGTGTGGCTGTTATGACGGTTGCCAGTCAAACAGATTGGGATATATACTGATCCCTACGGATTCGAAGTGCCAGGGTCTTTGGGTTCCGCAGTCTTTTAGCTATCAGTTAACTTCCGCGGAATAATGTTTTTTAGGCTTGCTTTATGTCATTGCATGAACATTATTCAGAAACGCATGCCCAAATTCCTGTCCTTTAATTCGACAGTAGTGGCGTATCTCCGGAACCAGGGAGGCACTCTTTCGTTTCCGTTATTCAATTTAATGGAAAGAATCCGTCTGTTGGTTATAGTACACCAAGTTCAGTTTTGGTCCGTCATATTCTGGGTCGTCTGATTGTTTTATCGCACTCCCGTTCTCTTACGGGTCGCTTGTTGCTGTCAGAATGGACTCTCAACAAACAAGTATTCAATCAGATTTGCTATCTATGGGAGCGCCCAATGATGTTTTATTTATGACACAGTTGGCTAATCAATTGCAGACGTATGTGTTGGCTTGTCCAGATCTCTGAGCTAATACTGTTAACGCTCTATTGATCTATAGGACAGAATGATAGGATACGCGTATCCTCCGGCGCTGTTGTTTTTAGCAGGTATTGCTAAGATAAACAACCACAATATATTTCTGTTGATAGCATCTCTATCTTCACAGAGATCATGAGTAATTTACTCTCTTGTCTACTGTGGATCTTAACGTGAAATCTTCCTCTATGTGAGGATCTTTTTTCACTGGGTAAATCGTGTCATTTTTATCACAACCAGCAAGGTCGCAACCTTCATGTTTTCCGTTGTGTGGTCCATATTGCATTGTAAGCACTGTACTGGACGAGCTTTGGACGCGATTTCTTACTATAGGAGATCCTCTTCTTCGCTATTCTATGCGACTAAAGTGGAGGCTCTTCCGTCGTGGTGTAGGGATCATTATGTTCATATGGTTGATCCCTCCATACTACTCATTGCTATTTTTTAGTATACTTGTTTCACAAGATCTACTGCAGCCTGTTGTTATTTAGGTTATAGGTTTATGTTACCTCATACCTATGCACTCTACGATAGTTTACAATTGAGTCTTTTGTCTCTTTATCTAAGTCAGTTAGTAACTTTTTGATAAATAGACTTAGAATCTTTAGATTAAATTCCTATACGGATTTTAACTTCAGGTTCTTATTTAGCTAAGTAATCATTTGAGCCTCTGGAAACAGTAGTTTTCAAATTCTGACCTTTTAGACAGTAATTCTGTTGGTTTCTCTTTTACTGTAGAGTCAGTGAGTTTCATGCACTATCGATGGATGATTTTCACTTTCATAGTTTCGGAATCAATACTTCCGTTACTATTTAGGTTGGATTGTTGCATAAGAGTTAGGCTCCTATTATCCGGAACCTATTATTTTAAGGTCCTTCCGTCTTCGTATGGGCATAGGCCTTTACTCTTTCCGGGTACAGTTTATGTATTTATAAACAGATATCTGTTTATTACAAGGGCGTAAGTTTCTTCTGTCTTTGATGTCTAGTAGAAGGACGTTACGCTCCATTTTATTGTTAATGGATTCTATTAACTAGCGTACTGCTTATGGTATATCATTGGCTTAGCAGTTGTGCTTAAGATTTCGGCTCATGAAGTAAGAGTTCTTCTACTTCTTGGGCTTACATTAATAGTGTTCTATTATAGATTTTTGAAGGCTGCTCATTGCGCTCAGCCATCCATTCATGAATTTTATCTCAGAAATATCGAGTCCATTTCTGGAGGCCTCTATTGTTAGGTCTATTATCTACTGCTCAGAATGTCATTCACTTAACAGTTGCTACTATAGCTAGGTAGGCTGTCTGTTTCGGCAGTGTCTCCGTTCGGCTGCCCTCTTCGCTCTGGGCTATTTGACCCAGGGCAAGAAAAAGGGGGGGGGGGAGGGTGTTCCCTTGGGTCACCTGTTTTTACTATGAAAACAAGGGGATACCTCCTCCGGAGTTAGTAATTCTGAGCTGTTTTTAGGATGGTTGTTCAGTGAGAAGTTTAAGTTTATAAAATTCATTCAAGTCTTAGTTTTTAAAGTATAGCTTTTGAATATTGCATATGTCAACGGACATGATTATGCAATTCTCACACACTTTTAGGAGTATAAGAGTCTCTATTCTCTAGACTTACTTTATTATTGGCTTACTTTAAAAATTATTAGTATAAGGATTATTGGATATTAATAGAGTACATGGATGTATGAAGCTCAATTTTTGGAAGGTGTTGTATCTTTCTAATTTACCATAAATAAGAAAGATACATGTAAGGCCTATTACTTCTTTTCCCTACAGGGGATGACTCTATTTTATTTTATTGAGCGTATTCCATTTTGCTCTATGTCCTTGGCCCTCCAGCCTTTTTACTATTCAGCTATGTCTGGGTCATTGGTACAGTATAAAAATGTTAAAAAATTTATAGTAATTTATATATTTTTTATACTTACCAATGACCCAGACGGGGATGGCCCTCCCAGGAGTTGGGAACTCTTGCCTCCCCGCTGAGTACATAGCGCTTACCAGGCACTGGTTATTAGAATGATAAATGGCGCCAATTTCGGAACGTCCTTGACACTGCGCATGCGCAGTGGGGGCGAGGTGTGGAGGGCCTCTCTGGACATTTTTTCTTTAGTTTTAGATGCAAATTTTGGGGATTGGGGGGCAAAATTTGTGTTTGGCCCTATATTTTAAGAGTTAGCACCAGCTATGTCTGGGTCATTGGTAAGTATAAAAAATATATAAATTACTATAAATTTTTTAACTTTTCATCTTGAGTTTCAGTGCTGTGTAGACATTACATAGCAACCCATCCCTAATTAGCCTGACTGTCATTACCGAATCGGACTGTATCATATTTTTGTGGCAATCCACGAAGTGATTTGGAACAATTCTCACACATATATGGCTCATCATTATAAACAATATTTATGCGAATCCTCAAAAACTTTGCGCGAACCATCGGGGATTTCGAGGCAACCCATTTTTCGTAAGCGTGTTTTTCAATTCAGGCGACCTCCAGGTGAACCAAACGATCGTTCGCCTGAAAAAAAAAAAGGCCTGATTAGGCAGACTTATTACGGAATAGATTCTCTTGATTCTGGCTCTGCATTACTATAGAGCTTATGAGAATTTTGGGGCTAGTTGGATCAGTTATGGAGTTTCCAACAGGCCGTCTATGCATACGTTCTCTAATTTTGACTTCATTATTCGGAGTGGTAAATTCTTTCTCCGAACAGTCATTGGTTTTAACAGACCTAGGGAACAATGAATTATTGGGGATGGTCCGTGACGGGCTTTTTAATCGTATCCCGTTCCATATTCGGAATCCAGTTTTCAACCATAAAGTGGTACAAGTGGCTTATTCCTACACTCCTATAATTGTATGGTTACAATTAGGTGGTTCATTATTGGAATTGTACACCTGAACGTGGTCGCCTGTGTGTTGGCTAAGAAACGTATAGTTCTATTAGATAACTTTCCATAGGGATTCAATTGGACAAGTTTTAAAGTTGTACGTTTTTATATCACCGGTTTTCGACCTATCTACGTATTCCAGATGCGGCATACATGTTTAAGCTTGCAATTTTAATAACTGGGATCGCCACAATATAGCCTTAGCACCAATAAATTCATAATAATTAATGGCCGGGTGCCTTTTAGACGAATATATATATTATTCGGTACCGCTTTTTCACTGTTTCCAGACTGCTTCCCTCTTTGTTTTAGGGGGGGGGGGGGGATGTTTTCTCCTTACCTCTTCTCCCCATTTAATAAGTGTGTAACTATGAGTTAAACTGTTATCGTCTGTAGATTATTCTGATATTATGGACAGCTTGTTACATTATATATAGCGTGTGTTTGTGGGCGTTAGTCTCTCATTCTCGGACACACTTTTCCTAATTTTAAGTGTCTTATTCCAGACTAGCCTTAAAATTGGGGGCTTGTTACACACAATTAGCGTAATCATCTTACGCTAAGTAATAGGGAATTACTTGGATATTGCTCCTTATTTCAGTGGTATGTCTTATGTATTGTGGTATAGCGAGACGTACAGGTAGTTCCTTATAACATTGAAATTCCTTTTCACTTTGGGAGTTCTAATGCAGGCTAAGGAGCTGTATTTTGGTCTGCTAATTCTTTAAGTCCTAGGCCCGCCGCCTTTTTCGATTCAGATAAGTCTGGGCCATTGGTTTTAGTATTAAAATATGATAAATTTAAAGTAATTTGTATATTTTTAAAACTTACCAATGGCCCAGATGGGGATGGACACTCAAACCTCCCCGCTGAGTTATCACTTCAGAAGGCACAACTAGGAAGAATGTTGTTGGCGCAAATTCCAGTCTCTTCCTGGGTACTTTGCATGCGCAAGTACTAAAACTATGGAGGGCCAGATAGGACTTTTAATTTTCGGTATTGTATGCAAATTTTGGGGATTGGGGGGGGGGGGGGGGGGGTTTCAAAATTTGTGTTTGGCCCTTAATAATATTGAGGTTGCACCAGCTATGTCTGGGCCATTGATAAGTATTATACATATACAAATTACTTTAAATTTATCATTTTTACAAATTTTGAGCTCATTAGTGCAATAACTTGAACAACCATTCTTCGATTTTACAAATATTTACCATACAGGTCTTTTGTAATGATATCTCAAGCAAGTTTGAAAACTGGCTCGACCCAGTTTTTTTATACAACAACCGATGACCCAGACTAGCTGGTGCTAACTCAAAAATTAATCCAGGGCCAAACACAAATTTTGCCCCCTAATCCCCAAAATTTGCATGCAAAACCAAAACTTTTATGCCCTATCTGGTCCCCCATACTATTGCGAACTGCGCATGCATAGTATCCAGGAAGACACAGAAATTGGCACCAACCATCATTCTTTCTTTCTTTGGCCCTCCAGTCAGAAACAACAAACTGACATCTGTGCTTTTAAATCTCAGTTTTAATGATGCCAGACAAAAATCAATGGTAGAATTGGTGGATCTAAGGACACAATTGGATGATGGAAGTGAACAACAGTGGTTGGAAACGTTCAGGGCTGTAACTTTATAATTTTTATCAAAATTATTTCATGTTTCCCAATTTCGGGACATGGGCCTGACGTCATCATTCTTGCTAATGATTTTTCCACTGTTTGTTAAGTGTTCCTTCCCTATCCTTCCTTGAAGCCTTCCTGTCAAACCCCAAGCTTTTTGGCTTATTTTATTGAAATTTTTTTTATAAAATTTCTTGGGAGTTTGACGTGTTATACAGAATGTTTATTCTGTATTTTCCCATGTTACGTCCTCACTCTCGGGGTGTTTAGGCATTTGGATCATGCATCATATATCCGATGTATCGTTTTTTCTTCATCTGAAGATCTTGCTTTACATCGGATAGTCTAAAATCTGTTACTGACTTCGGACCTTGTTTATTCAGTAGCCTGGAGTCTTGTTTCCGTTTTTTCTACTGATGTTGTTTACATTGACAACGTCTCATAAATATATGTAGTTTCTTATTTAAATTACTGTAGGATTGTTGTAAGATACATATTATGTTATTCCTGTAGGGTAACAATAATTTTTGGAATTTTGTCCACACTTAGGCTCTATCGGGATACCCTTGGGCTCGTCTGTTCCCTTTGTCAAAATTTTTTCTAAAATTTTTTGAAAATTAATTTTTCGATTTTTATTTTGAATGTGATTTATTATGTATCTTTATTATATATTTATTGTGGAGTTGGTGGGAGTACTGTCGACTTTGTTTTTATAAATTATAAAGGCTTATTGCTCAAAATGCAAGGCTAGGAAGTCTACCGATTTACATGCGTGTTGCCTTGCTTGTAGTCGATGTACTCCCACTAATTCTTGTCCTACATGTGTTGGATGGGATGACAAAACTTTGGTACACAGGTGTCACGGTACGTTGTTAGCGGTGAAAGGCCAATGCCGATCCTCTCGCCGCAAAGTCAATCAAGTTTCTCAGTTTCTTTTTCAGAGGAACAAGAACATGGTGATGGTTACAGGACACCTAGAGAAAGTGTGCTACCGTCGTCGCACTCAGATAAGCAAACAGAGCTAGCTACCAAGGTGCTCATGAATATTAGACAGGGGATAAAGCCACTAGCTGGTGGTTTTAGTCCCTTGTCTGCAGCTAGCTCGACTGGTGAAGCGGTTGCTCTATCCGTGGGTACCGTGACGCCAGATATGTCCGTTGCGGTCGATAGAAGTGGATTGGGTAGAGTGAGCCCCTTAAAACATAAACATGCTCACCCAGCGACAACGGAACAGAGGAAGAAGCCTGCAAGTACCGTTGGAAGCTCAGCGAGGTCTGACAGGACTGCGAGCGAGAGAGGCCCCTCTCTTTCCCAACAGCATCTGGGGCCAGATGTTGTGATTAAAAACTTGCGAGAGTCGGAGCATACGTCCACGCTTTCCGTTCGGGACGTTCCACATAGATCACAGCCACCCTCGGCTGCAGTTACGGCTTCTACAACATCGTCTTCCAAGCACACATGACCACACCCTAGTTACCTGACTTCGGATATCCAGCCTGCATTGCCAAGAAGGGACCACTCGTCGTCTGCAAAGTCAGACCATCCGGTAGCTAGGGAGACGAGGCCTCGTTCATCGGAACGTCCTGAGAAAAGAGCCATCTCGGACACACCGTCCCAGGAGCGGCTAAGAAACAAAAGACTGCTGCTCCTCAGGCCTCCGTAACGGACTTGCTGTCGCAGATTGCGCAGCTGATCGCAGCATCCCAGAAAGTGCAAGAGCAGCCTACGGCAGTCTCAGAACCTGAACTGTTGGATGGTGCTGAGTCGGTCCTGTCATCTGCCCATTCAGATGCAGCAGACCGAGAGTCACAACTGATTCTTTCCGATGGTGAAAGGGATATGGAAGAAGATTACCCTTCCCTTTCGGACACATGGTTGCGATGGATTTAATCCATCAATACTACCCTGAATTTGTTCCGGCGAATCAGAATTCAGAATGCTGCGACGACGAGAAAGAAACCGCTGGCGTCGTTAGACGCAGACTTTATCATCCGGACAAAGGAGGAGGCCCTATCTTTTCCGGTTCAGTCTAGGCAGGTGTCGCAGGCCTTCGGCCATTTAGACGACGCTGTATTTAAACTCCCCAGTGGGAAGAAGAAATGCGATTTCTTATCATCATCTTCCATAAATTTACCGTTTCTTGGACCACGTTCATTTAAAATGGTCGGGAAGATGTGCAGAGAGTTCCTCTGCATTTGGATGAGCAGGCCGAGGATCTAGAGGTATCCTTGCCTGGGTCATTCTCAATTCGCTCGGACACAATTGAGATGGCAATTTCTTCAAATAGAGCGAATTTGGACGCTAGGTCTTACGCAGATCACCTTACCAGAGCTATGGTGCAACGACTCAACGGGAAGGAATTTGAGGACATCTGTACCTCTTTAAGAGTTCTTTCCAGGGCAATTACGTTTACCACGTATAACACCACCTTAACTGTGGCTAATTTGGAGTTAATCAGACGTGATGGTGCCCTTGCGTCGTCATCTTTGATAGATGACAAGGTGAAAAACTCTCTCCGAGTCACTCCGGTTTCCGGACACACTATATTGGACGACAAGCTTTCTCTGGTTTATGACCAGGCTACTAAGAAAGCATCTAATACTCTGCTTCTAGAGTTGGCGTCTCATCGACCCACGTCAGCAGAAAAGAGTAAAGGAGGACATCCCGGACAGAAATCATCAAAAGGGGACTCCTCGCGAGGGTATAGGAAACCCTCATATGGTTACTCTGGAGGTCGTCATTACAGCGACTCGGGAAAGGGGCGTAGGTCTGATCGAGACTACCGGTCAGACACCCCTAAGCCAACGGGTCGAGGCTCTTCACAGGGAGGACGTGGTTTCTCCTCCTGTATGCCTTGCATGTCGTACAGGTGATGGACACAACCTCTATTGCTTGCCAGTTGGCGGAAGGTTATCAAGCTTTACAAAAAACTGGATAACAATTACGGAAGATCAGTGGGTGAGAATTGTAATCTCGGACGGCCTACGGCTACCATTCTGAGCGAAACCACCACTAACAAGATATCCGTGCTGGACGAATCTTCCGTCAGATCTTTGCAAAAGAGAGTCTTTCCTAGCGGATGTACAGGCTCTCTTATCAAAAGAAGCAATAGAGGTTGTCGAGAATCAAAATTCTCAAGGTTTCTACAGTCACCTGTCTCTTGTGCTGAAACCAGACAGCTCGCTCCGACCAGTAATAGACTTGAGCTGGATAAACAAGCTTATCGTGGCTCCGAAGTTCTTTTTGGAGACCATTCGGTTGGTAAGAGTGAGCATTCAAGTGAACGACTATGCGGCAAGCATAAAGGAAGCATACTTTCATGTTCTGGTACATCTGGCATTCAGAAAGTACCTGTGGTTCACAGTACAAGGGAAAGTGTATCAGTTCTGAGCGTTGTGCTTCGGTCTGAACCTGCCTGGGCTTTCACTCGAATAATGAACTTGGTGATGTCTCACTTCCGAGCTCATTTGTCTGCGGTAACGTCGGCTTACTTGGACAACATTCTTCAGAGATACGGCAACAAAATTATTCTTCAGAACGATGTTCAGAGTCTGCTTCTATTGCTCTGACATCTCGGTTTCATCGTAAACGAGAAAAAGTCGGATCTAGCTCTGTCCAAGTCGTTCATTCACTTGGGAATGAGCTTCGAGACTTGCAACAATCTGGTTTGCCTGCTGTTACCCAGAGCGAAATTAGTCAGTTGTTATCCTCGCTTTTGTCTACACTTAGACGCATTAACAGCGAGGGAATTCATGCGACTGATGGGGCTGTGCGGAGCGGCTGCAGATCTTATGCCGATGGGCCGCCTGCACACACATCCCCTCCAGATATTCTTTACTCAGAACTGGAGTGTGAAGACGCATTTGCTCGAGACCAGTATTGTTTTAACAGACCTAGAAAAACAAAAGGTCCAAATTTGGGCAGATATTCAGTGGGTAACTCCGGGAGTTCTGCTGCAACTGCCGGATCTGGCTTTCACGATTATGATGGATGCGAGTCAAATGGGATGAGGCGCGACCCTGAGCCCGTCAGACTTGAAGTGGCAGGGTCTTTGAGACCCTTAGTTCCTAGAAAAACACAGAAACATCAAGGAGATGATGTCAATACGGTTAGCGTTACAACATTGGATTCACATTCTTGCGGACGCTCACATTCAGATATTGTTGGACAACTTGACAGTCATAGCGTATATCAGAAACCAGGGCGGCACTCATTCGATTCCGTTATGCAAACTAACGGAAAAAATTCTTCTGTATGTCGTTAATCATCATGTTCATCTCTCGGTCCGTCATATACTGGGTCTTTTGAACGTAACAGCAGACTCACTATCTCGGAAAGGTCGCCTGTTGCCATCGGAGTGGATGCTTAAAAAGCATGTATTCAGACAGATTTGCTACCAGTGGGATCGACCCATGATAGATCTGTTCGCGACACATCTGAACAATCAGTTACAGACGTATGTGTTGCCATGTCCAGACCATCGAGTGTACACAGTAGACGCTCTGTCAATTCCATGGGACGGAATGATAGGATATGCGTATCCTCCAACTTGATTCAGCAGATTCTGTTAAAGATCAAACAGTCTTGTTGCAAAATTCTTCTAGTAGCACCTCTGTCGTCACAGAAACCGTGGATCAATCTTCTCAGGTGTCTGTTATGGGACGTTCCCCGGAAACTTCCTCCGCGAGAGGACCTTCTTTATCAGGGGAAGTCACGCGCACTGCATCACAACCCAGAAGGTCTCAACCTTCACGTATTTCCGTTGTGCGGTCCTTCTTGCACAGCAAGCAATTTACAGGACCAGCAGTGGTCGCAATTTCTAACTGCAGGAGGTCCTCCTCTTCGTTGAATTACGCACGGAGTGGAGGTCGATAGACATATACGATCCGTCCATTCCGGACATTGCCAACTTTCTGGTCTACTTGTTTGACGATCTCAAACTGCAGCCCGTCACTATTAAGGGCTGTAGGTCTATGTTATCAGACACGCTCATCATGATAACTTGGGAATTGGATCAAATGCTTCATTATCCAAACTGGTTAGAAATTTTTCTATCAATAGACCTAGAACCCTCAGATTAATTCCTAAGTGGAATTTGGATTGGGTTCTGCTGAAGCTTAAAGAAGCTCCATTTGAGCCGTTTGACGTTGTTCAAATTCTTGACCTATAAAACGGCATTTTTCTTAGCCTTTGCATCTGCTAGAAGAGTTAGTGAACTTCATGCTTTATCTGTTGACGAATCTCACTACCATAGTGTGGGTAATACCATTACTTTAACTACTGAAGTGGGATTTTTGGCAAAGAATCAGGCTCCAGATAAATGGCCTGAGCCTATTACCATTAGGGCTCTGCCTCCTACGGACAACCGTAGACCTCGGCTGTGTCCAGTCTGGGCTATGCTCATATATAAACAGCAATCCGATTTTATTAGAAAAGGAAGAAAACGCTTCTTTCTTTCTTTAATTCCTAACAGAAAGGATATTTCTGTTCATTCTATTGTTAGATGGATTCAGTTGGCAATGCGCATTGCCAATGAAAATCTATCTTCAGAACAGCATTCTGTTAATAAGATATCAGTGCATGAAGTTAGAACGTTGTCCACTTCCTGGGCCTATTCTAACAGTATAGCCATTTCTGATCTCATGAAGGCTGTGAACTGAACACATTTACCAAGTTTTACCTGAGAAATTTAGAGTCCATCTCAGGTGACCTTAGATGTTTAGGTCCTCTTTCTGTTGCTCAGAATGTCGTCCACTAAATTGTTTACATCTATAGTTATTTAGGCAGCCCATTCCAGCAGTGACACTGTTCCGCTGCCCTCTTCGTTCTGTGGTCATGTGCCTCAGCACAAGGGGAAGGGGGGGGGGGGATGTTTTTTCCCTTAGGATCATCTGGCTTTATAGTGAAAAGCAAGGGAAGACCTCCTCCTGTGTCAGTAGCTCTGAGTCGGTGCTGGAATGGTTTTAATGTGTGGCTCAGTGTGAAGCAAATAATATGTCTCATTATGTATTGTTTTTAAAGTGTAGCTCACTGTGAAGCATTTGTATATGTCACATGTCAAACGGGCGTTAATATACAATCCTCGGACACTTTTAAATGAGTATGAAGAGTCTCATTCTCTGGACTGTCTTTATATATTGGCTTTCCTTCACCGAATTAGCATAATGGGTTATGCTGGCATTAAATGGAAAATTATATAACATGTAATACTCAATTACATTGTTGGTGTTTCTCGTTTTCTTGCAAATGAGAAAGACATATATAATTCCTTTCTCTCCTATTTTCCTTTAGGAGATATCCTTTATGAAGTGATTGAGTGATTGGATTTTCCTCTATGTCCTAGGCCCTCCAGTCTGTTTACGATTCAGCTAGTCTGGGCCATTGGTTGTTGTATAAAAATATTATAAATTCTTAGTAATTTGTATATTTTTAGCTCAACTTGAAAGTCAAGCTGAGCTATTGCCATCACTTCTCGTCCGTCGGCGTATGTACATATGTACGTTCGGGCATACGTACATCCCCAATTTCCTTTGGCACACCTCACAGGTCGCATTTTTGATCAGATCACTTTTGAAACTTGGTATGCTTGTTTGGGGTGACCTCTAGATGGGAGCTATCGATTTTCTTCAATTTCCATCAAAAAATGTTGCCGCGGCCAACGTTCTTAGAACTTAGTTTAGTCAGACCTCAATATTTCCCTTTGGCATACCCTACAGGGCACATTTATGATCGGATTGCTTTGAAACGTTGCATGCTTGTTTGGGGTGACCTCTAGATGGGAGCTATCGATTTTCTTCCATTTCCATCAAAAAATGTTGCCGCAGCCAACGTTCTTAGAACTTAGTCAGACCTCAATATTTCCCTTTGGCACACCCTACAGGGCACTTTTATGATCGGATTGCTTTGAAACCTGGCATGCTTGTTTGGGGTGACCTCTAGATGAGAGCTATTGATTTTCTTCCATTTCCATCAAAAAATGTTGCCGCGGCCAACGTTCTTAGAACTTAGTTTAGTCAGACCTCAATATTTCCCTTTGGCACACCCTACAAGGCACATTTATGATCGGATTGCTTTGAAATCTGGCATGCTTGTTTGGAGTGACCTCTAGATGGGAGCTATTGATTTTCTTCCATTTCCATCAAAAAATGTTGCCGCTGGCAATGACCTTCGATGAACTTAGTGCAGTTATGCATCAATATTTCGCTTTTGGCACACCCTGCAGTGCACAGTTTTGACCAGATCATTTTGAAACTTGGCATGCTTGTTTGGGGTGAGCTCTAGATGGGAGCTATCGATTTTCTTCCATTTCTGCCAAAAAATGTTGCATAGAACTTAGTTTAGTCAAACCTCAATATTTCCCTTTGTCACACCCTACAGGGCACATTTATGATTGAATTGTTTTGAAACCTGGCATGTTTGTTTGGGGTGACCTATACATGGAAGCTATTGATTTTCTTCCATTTTCCGTCAAAAAATGTTGCCACTGGCAACGACCTTTGAACTCAGGGATCAACATATTCCTTTGGCACGCCCTACAGGGCACATTTATGATCAGGATGGTTTGAAACTTGGTAGATTTGTTTGGGGTTACCTCTAGATGGGAGCTATTGATTTTCTTCCATTTCCGTCAAAAAATTTGCCATTGGCAGCGTTCTTAGAACTTAGTTTAGTCAGACCTCAGTATTTCCCTTTGGCACACCCTACAAGGCACATTTATGATCGGATTGCTTTGAAATCTGGCATGCTTGTTTGGAGTGACCTCTAGATGGGAGCTATTGATTTTCTTCCATTTCCATCAAAAAATGTTGCCGCTGGCAATGACCTTCCATGAACTTAGTGCAGTTATGCATCAATATTTTGCTTTTGGCACACCCTGCAGTGCACAGTTTTGACCAGATCACTTTGAAACTTGGTATGCTTGTTTGGGGTGAGCTCTAGATGGGAGCTATCGATTTTCTTCCATTTCTGCCAAAAAATGTTGCATAGAACTTAGTTTAGTCAAACCTCAATATTTCCCTTTGTCACACCCTACAGGGCACATTTATGATTGAATTGTTTTGAAACCTGGCATGCTTGTTTGGGGTGACCTCTACATGGGAGCTATTGATTTTCTTCCATTTTCCGTCAAAAAATGTTGCCACTGGCAACGACCTTTGAACTCAGGGATCAACATATTCCTTTGGCACGCCCTACAGGGCACATTTATGATCAAGATGGTTTGAAACTTGGTAGATTTGTTTGGGGTTACCTCTAGATGGGAGCTATTGATTTTCTTCCATTTCCGTCAAAAATAGTTGCCATTGGCAACAACCTCTGATGAACTTAGTAAAAACTTAGTGCTGTTAAGCATCAATATTTTCCTTTGACACACCCTGCAGGGCACATTTATGATTGGATCGCTTGCAAACTTGGTGTGCTTGTGTGGGGTGACATCTATATGGGAACTGTCGATTTTCTTCCATTTCTGTCAAAAAATGTTGCCGCTGACCTTTGAATTTAGTTTAGTCAGACCTCAATATTTCTCTTTAACACACCCTTCAGGGCACATTTATGATCGGATCACTTTGAAACTTGGTATGTGCGTTCGGGGTGACCTCCGGATGTGAGCTATTGCTTTTTTTCGTTTCCATAAAAAATTATTGTCATTATCACCAGCCTTTGAACTTACCGCATTTGTGCATCAATTTATCCCTTTTGCACTCTCTGCAGGGTATATTTATGAATTTCCATAAAAAAAAACCCCAAAACCATGGCCACAAGCAATGACCTTCTATTTAGGCATTTGCGCATAAACATCTTCCTTTGGCATGCCTCAGAGGGCACATTCATTATCAGGTTGTTTTGAAACTGTGTATGCTTATGCAGGGTGACAAAGATAGGAGCTATTGATTTTCTTTTCATTTCCATCAAAAACTGTTGCTGTTAGCAACTATCTTTGAATTTATTGCATTTGTGCATGAACATTCTTCTTTGACATGGCCTACAGGGCACATTTATCATAGGATTATTTTTGAACTTGGTGTGCTCATCAGACAAGACCTTTAGATAAGAGCTATTGATTAGCATTCATTTCTGTGAAAAAAGTTTGCCATTTACAATAACCTCTGAACATACTGCATTTGTGTATCAACATTCTTCCTTTTGCCAGTCTTACAGTTTACATTTAAGAATGCATGGATTACTCTGACGTTGTGCACACACAATGCTGTTATGCTGAAATTTCATCAAATAACGTTGGTACCAATGATCTTTAATTTTGCCGTTTCATTTATAACTTACCAAATTCAAGTTTGTCAAGTTGAGCTACAGTGTCATTGACACTTTCATTTATACTTACCAATGGACCAGACGGGGATGGCCCTCCCATGAGTGGGCACTCATACCTCCCCGCTGTTTACAACCTTTAGCAGGTAATTTTTAGAAAGAATGATGGTTGGCGCCAATTTCGGTGTCTTCCTGGATACATGCGCAGTTCGCAAAAGTATGGAGGACCAGATAGGACATGAAATTTTCGGTTTTGCATGCAAATTTTGGGGATTGGGGGCAAAATTTGTGTTTGGCCCTGGATTAATTTTTGAGTTAGCACCATCTAATCTGGGCCATTGGTAAGTATAAAAAATATACAAATTACTATGAATTTATAATTTTTCGTTATAGAGTTATGGGCCTTAATTAGTCAGTTTTTACGAATTTTGCATTCTTTAGCACAATAACTTGAACAAACATTCTCCAATTTGACCAATATTTGCCATAGAGATCTTTTGCAATAATATCTCAAGCGGGTTCGAAAACTGGCCCAACCCATTTTTTCATTTCAGAGTTATGGGGCTCAGTTAATTTTTATGAATTCTGAACTTCTCAGCATTATAACTTGAACAAAAGTTCCAGATTTGACAACCGGCATAAGATTGATAACCAGGTTATGGACATGCAACACTCCGATTGCCACCACAAATCAACGCCTGCATCTCTGATGCACACCTCTTGTTCCTTTGTAGTCCCCCATGGTTTACCGTGAGGGGTCTTATGGATTGCACTCTGTCTTTTTGTCTGTCTATCCTGTTACCACCTGTATCTCAGAGACGCTTCGTAACTTTTTTTCAAATTTTCAGCATTGATCAGACATTATATAAATCTGTCAATTATTTTCAAAAAAAAATTCAAGATGGCCGACTAGCAGCTATTTTTGTTTGAAATTGGTTGTAATTAGTTTTCTGCCTAGAACTTTTAAACAACAATTCCGATTTCAATAATTTTTGGTATTGAGGTGCAGCAGCATACAATAAATAACATATACAGTAAAACCTGTCTTGAGCGACCCCACTCATGAGCGACCACCTCACATTAACGACTGGGTTTTGAATGCACTAATGAAATCACTCACAAACTGTACTTTCATGAGCAACCACCTCCAAAACGCAACCAGCGACCACAATTGCAAACCTAATTTGGCAATATTTACCTGTTTGCGGACGACCACTTATGAATCAAAAAAATGTCTAAGTTTGTTTGCGGTGCCTATTTTCACTGTATTTCATGGTACAGTCCGATTCCTGTTTGGAACATTTCTTTTTTAGCTCACTGAAGGAAGCTTAACTTATCACTTGCCGTCTGTCGTCGTCGGCGTCCATCGTGAACTTTATATTATCGACTTCTCCTCCCAAACTACTGGACCAAATTAAACCAAATTTGGTGTGCATGTTCCTTATCATATGTCAATTCAAGTTTGTACAGATAAACTTTCCGCGTCCACAGGGGGCACCACAAGGGGCATTAATCTGATAGCACCCATAAATTTTTTTTTAAAATTAAAAAAATCTTCTTCTCCAGAACCATCATTTAGAATCTTTTGATATTTGGTATAGGTTCCGCTCCACAGTTTCGCACTATTGCACAGGGGTGAAATTCTAAACAAAGGGCGTATGTTGAAATTAAGGCCATGTAAAATAGAGAAATATTTTTAGTATCAGATATATGATTACATTAGGCTTTTTGTTGGACAAGAGAATTTGAAGTTTTGGTCTCAAAGTTGGAGTCTGATACATAGGGGTAAATTACCAGATGAATTATGGGAAACAGTGGCTTCGAAAAATTGGCTATTTTTTTAAATGTAATTTTTACACGGGTTTGTTACCAGACAGGTAACTAAAAAATGAGACGGAAACATATAAATTTTTTTTTGCATTTTAGAAACAAGGGATGCTCTGCTCCAGGGGTGGGTAGGCGGGGTTGGTGGGAAAATTCTGCTTTTGAGGCTGCTAGGTGGCTGAAAATGACTGGTTTCGGTATTTTTTCAGGCAATTTTTCAGGTTAAAGTCTTGCCTTTGACAATAAATAATTCCACCCACATTCAGATTGTTTATTTCTACTTAGTCAGATAGTGTTATATGTTTTTTGTGGATTTGGGAAATGTAATACATGTAATGGGTTTGATAACTAAGTTACAGGATATTTGCATTTGAAGAGAGTGTATGGCATGTCACATTTGGAAATGCCTGGAAAACTGTGGAGTGGAACCAAAAACATCTCTATTGGGGTCAGATTCAAGTTTGTTCAAATCGAGTCCCTGGGTTAATAATTGGGCTCCCTGTAGGAGCCCGAATTTTAACTTAGTGAAATATGAGGAAATTTCTTTAAAAATCTTCTTTTTCAGTTCCACCAGTCACATTGCTTTCATATTTGGTATACAATATCTATAGGGGGGTCAGATTCAAGCTTGTACAAATTGGGTCCCTGAGTGAGTATTTGGGCTCACTATTGAAGCCCAAAGTTTAACTTCGTGCAATTTGAGGAAATTTCTTCTTCTTCAGATCCACCAGTCAGAATCCTTTCATATTTGGAAAACAACATCTGTAGGGGGGGTCAGATTCAAGTTTGTACAAATTAGGTCCCTGAGTTAGTATTTGGACTCTCTATTGAAGCCCAAAGTTTAACTTTGTACAATTTGAGGAAATTTATTTAAAAATCTTCTTCAGCTCCACCAGTCAGAATTCTTTTATGTTTGGTATACAACATCTATAGGGAGGTCAGAATCAAGTTTGTTCAAATCGAGTCCCTGGGTTTATATTTGGGCTCCCTATGAGAGCCTGAATTTTAACTTAGTGAAATATGAGGAAATTTCTTTAAAAATCTTATTCTTCAGATCCACCAGTCAGAATGCTTTCATATTTGGTATACAACATCTATAGGGGGGTGGGGGCAGATTCAAGCTTGTACAAATTGGGTCCCTGAGTGAGTATTTGGGCTCTCTATTGGAACCCGAAGTTTAACTTCGTGCAATTTGAGGAAATTTCTTTAAAACTCTTCTTCTTCAGATCCACCTGTCAGAATCCTTTCATATTTGGTATACAACATCTATAGGGGGTCAGATTCAAGTTTGTACAAATCGGGTCCCTGAGTTAGTATTTGTGTTCTATGTTGAAGCCCAAAGTTTAACTTCGTACAATTTGAGGAAATTTCTTTAAAAATCTTCTTCTTCAGCTCCACCAGTCAGAATCCTTTCATGTTTGGTATACAACATCTTTAGGGGGGCGGGGGGGTCGGTCAGATTCAACTTTGTTCAAATCGAGTCCCTGGATTTATATTTGGGCTCCCTATGAGAGCCTGAATTTTAATTTAGTGAAATATGAGGAAATTTCTTTAAAAAAATCTTCTTCTTCAGATCCACCAATCAGAATGCATTCATATTTGGTATACAACATCTTGAGGTGGGTCAGTTTCAGGTTTGTTCAAATTGCTTACCTGGGTAAATTTTTGGGCTCCCTATTGGAGCCTGAATATCAACTTAGTGCAATATAGGGAATTTTAAAAAAAAATCCTCTTCTTTAGACCCTGTAGTCAGAATGTTTTCATATTTGGTATACAACATTTCTAGGAGGGTCCGATTCAAGTCTGTTCAAATCTGGTCTATGGGTTGATATTTGGCTTCCTATGGGAGCCCGAATTTTAACTTAGTGCAATATGAGGAAATTTCTTTTAAAAGTCTTCTTCAGATCCACCAATCAGAATCCTTTCATATTTGGTATACAACATCTCTAGGTGGGTCAGATTCAAGTTGTTCAAATCGGGTCCCTGGGTAAATATTTTGGCTTATTTGAGCCCAAAGTTTAACTTAATGCAGTGTGAGGACATTTCTTTAAAAACCTCCTTGTTCAGATCCACCAGGCAGAATTCTTTCATATTTGGTATATACATTTGTAACATCTCAAGAGGGATCAGATTCAAGTTTGTTCAATTTGAGTCCATGGCTTATTATTTGGGCTCTCTATGGGCAGGGTTGTGGGGGGGGGGGGGGGGGAGGGGGAACATGTTAGGTTCAGGTTTGTTCAGATCCATTTCCATAAAATTTGCCTTTGCATGGCATCATTCCTTTGTAGTGTTGATAAACCATGATAAACACTTCTTTGAACCACTTTGGCCGGTGAGCGATTAAGGCCCTCTTGTTTACAGTACATATTATTTGTTTGTAATGTGTAGTGTGAGGAAATAAAATGTTTGTTCCATTTCATGTTGTAAAATGACAAAAGAATGTTTAAAAATAAATTCGTAAATTACAGCTATGATCTATTGTTTTTAGCTGAACTTGACAAAGTCAAGCTGAGCTAATCCCATCGCTCTCCGTCCGCCGTCCACCTGTCCGTCTGTCGTCCGTCAGCACCATGTTTTGGTCTTCTCCTCCAAAGCCACTGGGCCAATTCAAGTGAAAGTTTGTGTGAGTGATGGTCCTGAAGGGGCATTGCATTTTTGTTCAACTCAACGTGCGCAGCCCCAAAGGGAGGGGGTGGGGGAAAATGCTCCGAAATGTTTTTAAAATATTCTTCTCATGAAACAGTGGGTACAATGACTTGATATTTATTATGGAACTTCCTTTTGAGGTGTAGATTCAAGTTTGTTCAAACAAAGTTTGTGAAGCAATATTTGGCTTTGTAATGGGAGGGGTAAGATTTTTTGCCCCACCCAAAATTTCTATTTTCTGAACTGATGGTCCGATTTGAACCAACTTTTGTATGTGGTATCATTGGGTCATAAGCACTTGACTCGTGCAAAAAAAAAGCAATTCCCACATCCCCATGGTAACCCCAGGAGCTAAAAATATAAATATTTTCAAACACCCATATTTCCCAAACTACATGGAACAGAGAACTGTTATTTGGTATGAAGCATCCTTAGGACCAGTAGAATTGAATGGTGAAAAAAATTTGCCATCGGTTATGTTAGGGTGTTCTGTAGAGGGCATCGAAAAAATGCTGAGTCAGCATATTTGCAAAAATTTTTAAAAATATTTTCTCCACAACCAATGGTCGGAATCTTCTGATATTCGGTATACAGCATCCATAGGGGGACAGATTCAATTTTGTTAAAATAAAGCCCATTGGTTCCTATTTGGGCTCAATACAGGAGCCTGAATTTTTAACTTAGGGCAATATGGGGAATATTCTTTAAGAACTTTCTTCAGAACCACCAGTCAGAATCTTTTAATGTTTGGTATACATCATTGTGAGGGTCAGATTCAAGATGGTTCAAACCAAGTCCCTAGGTTAATATTTGGGCTTCCTAAGGAAGCCAAAATTTTTACTTAGTTCAATATGGGGGATAATTTTTAAAAATCGTCTTCTTCAGATCCACCAGTCAGAATGCTTTCATATTAGGTATACAACATCTCTAGGGGGGACAGATTCAATTTTGTTCAAATCGGGTCCCTAGGTAGATATTTGGGCTTGCTATAGAAGCCCAAATTTTAACATAGTGCAATATGAGGAAATTTCTTTAAAAATCTTCTTCTTCAGATCCACCAGTCGGAATGCTTTCAAATTTGGTATACATCATCTCCAGGGAGGTCAGATTCAAGTTTGTTCAATTCGAGTGCCTGGGTTAATATTTGGGCTCCATATGGGAACCTGACATTTAACTTGGTACAATATGAGAATTTCTTCAAAAATCTACTACAGATTCACTTGTCAGAATCTTTCATATTTGGTTTGCAACATCTCTAGGGGAGTCAGATTCAAGTTTGTTCACATTGGTTCCCTGGGTTAATATTTGGGCTTCCAATGGTATCTCGAATTTTAACTTCGTGCAATATGAGGAAATTTCTTAAAAAATCTTCTTCTTCAGATCCACCAGTCGGAATGCTTTCATATTTGGCATACATCATCTCCAGGGAGGTCAGATTCAGGTTTGTTCAATTCGAGTGCCTGGGCTAATATTTGGGCTCCATATGGGAACCTGACATTTAACTTGGTACAATATAAGGGAATTTCTTCAAAAATCTTTTTCTTTAGATCCACTAGTCAGAATGCTTTCATATTTGGTGTACAACATCTCTAGGAGGGTCAGATTCAAATTTATTCAAATCGGATCTGTAGGTTAATATTTGGGCTCGCTATGGTAGCCCAAATTTTAACTTAATGCAATATGAAGAAATTTCTTTAAAAATTTTCTTCTTCAGATCCAACAGTCAAAATGCTTTCATATTTGGTATACAACATTTCTAGGGAGGTCAGATTCAACTTTGTTCAAATCGAGAGCCTGGGTTAATATTTGGGCTCCCTATGGGAGCCAGAATTGTCCATGTAGCTAAAGAATTAGAAATTTTGTATTCAGTACCCTCCCGAGGTGTGTAACTAAGATTAATCCACATAGGTTGTATCAAGGGGCTTCATAGGGGAGCTCCACATTTTACAGTATGATCAACTGAAGAAAAGGCATGATGCTTGGACTATTTTTGTCACTTCTGAGGGGCTCAAGGATTGACAATGTATCCAATGAAGATGGATTGCTTAATGTAGACTCATTCTTACTTCAGGCCCAGTGTGGCCTCTTGTTATTTTGAAAATGTGTACACATGCTTTCATCACAGAGGGCGTCACAAGCATAATGTCAACAATAAAGCTGTGTGTCTCTGTACTGTTGTAATTATTGAACAATAAACAGTAGAAAGAAATTGTTATTTAATGTTTTGTTTGTAAAGTCGGATTTGTATGATGGGGCTGATGAAAAGTCGAGCGACTGTGGGTTGTGTGATTTTTTATTTGATGGGGCGGATGAAAGACGTGCGGCTGTGAGTTATGTGATTTTATTGTTAACACACAAGCCATTTTTTTTTACTGTATAAAAAGACGCACTACTGATAGTTGGTCACAAAATCAATTTTAATTCATAGTATATAGGATATACATTACAAAACATTTTTAATGCTGATGAGACAGGCCTGTACATAAGAGGACTTCCGGAGAGATCTTTAGTCTCCAAAAACGACGAAAGAAAAGGAGTTAAAAAAGCAAAGGACAGAGTAACCATATTATTAGCATGCAGTGCCACTGGAGAAAAAACTTGAACTTTTAGTCATTTAGTCACTTTTAGTCATTGGAAAGTCAAAAAATCACAGATGCTTCAGAGAATTCAAAATGTCGAACATGGGCATTGCATACCATTCAAATGAAAAGGGATGGATGACGAGAGAAATATTCACCCAATGGCTGTGCTCAGTGAATATAAAAATGAAAAGAAACAATAGATAAATTTTAATTTGGTTGACAATTGTAGTGCCCATTCTGATGCTGAACTGAGCAATGTCTACCAGCTAATACCACATCGAAATTGCAGCCATGTGATGCTGGGATTTTTCAGTGTGTGAAACTGAACTATAGAAAAAAGTTTCTGTGACATATATTGTGCAAAATTGATGACTGTTCAACCGCAACAGAATTTGCAAAAAGTGTTTCACTTCTGGATGCTATAATGTGGGTTAAGTCAGCATGGGCTGATGTCAGTGCACAAACTGTTGAAAAATGTTTTTCAAAGTGTGGGATTGGTGAGAGCTTAAGTGTGGCAGAAACTGTGGAAAGTGACAATACATGTATTGATGAGAACACACGAAAGTTGTTGAAAGGCACCCCACTCGCAGAATATTGCAACATAGACAGTAATGCGCAAACTTCCCCAGAAGAACTGAACGATGACTGGGAAGTCAGAATTCTGAAAGGGCTGTCAATAGTTGACCCTGCATTGGAAAGTGACAATGGAAGTGATGAGGATTCAGAGTACGTGGACACTTCTGAAAAGTTTGAGTCATGTGTTAAACAATTTTGCAGAAATTAAAATATATGCTCTGCAAAATCAAACGGGTGACCTCATTTACCAGGTAGGGTTAATAGAAGCCAGTCTGGAAAATGATCTTTGCGACAGTAAAACAAAACAATCATCCATTAATAATTTCTTTCAGAAGAAATAAATTATCAATGACTGATTGTTTTCTTTTTATACCCCCGCCTGGCGGGGGTATATAGGATTCCTCGTGTCCGTCAGTCCATCTGTCCGTCAGTCCTATCGTCGCGAAATTGTTCAGTGGAGGGTACCGTCATGCTGTAATCAACTCCTCCCCACTTTTCAATTCACATAGTTGAAACTTCAGAATATGATCATACACACAATGAAGATGTGCAACATGTATAAAGTCGTGCGAAAATTTTGTTTCTCCACAGTTATTTCCCTTTCTTGATTTTTAACTTAGATTTTTCAACATTCTTCTGTTTTCATTTGGGAAATATTGTTGGAAGAGGGTTAGTTGGGCCGAAGAGTGGGGGTATCTTTATGTGTCATCAGCTGATGACACACGCTCTCTAGTTTTGTCTCATTTTGGCAAACAATATGGCTTCAAAAATCCTCTCCCTCACCCCCCCCCCCCCCTCCACACACTTTCTGAATAAGTATTGATGCACATGAGCTCGTTAAAAAACAATGATTCAACAATAAAATAATATAAAATAAGCATAACTGGATACCATCCATATACTAGTACATAATAAATAACTAGTATATGGGTGGTATCCAGTTATGCTTATTTTATATTATGTTATTCCTGAATCATTGTTTGTAATGAGCCCCTGTGATTGATGTTTGAGGCACATGTCGGATTGAAAATGAAAATGTAATGATATATTCAAAAGGAGCTAACACAGTTGATATTTTTATACTGTACCCAATGACCCAGACTTAGCTGGTGCTAACTCTTAAATATTCAAGGGCAAACACAAATTTTGCCCCCCAATCCCCAAAATTTGCATCCAAATAAAAAAAACTGATGTCCTATATGGTCTTCCATACTTTTGCCTACTGCGCATACGCAGTGTCAAGGAAGTACCGAAATTGGCACCAGAGCCTCATTCTTTGGCCCTTCTGTCGGTAACATCTCTCTGACTTCTGTGCTTATAATCTCAGTTAAAATGATGCCAGACACAATATCATGAAGGAAATGGTGGATCCAAGGAAGCAATAAGAGGATGAGAGGAAGAAGCAATGGATGGATGTGTTCAGGGCTGTAACTTATAATATTTTTATACTGTACCAATGACCCAGACATAGCTGGTGCTAACTCTTAAAATATAGGGCCAAACACAAATTTTGCCCCCCAATCCCCAAAATTTGTATCTAAAACCAAAGAAAACATGTCCTGAATGGCCCTCCACACTTCACCTCTACTGCGCATGCGCAGTGTCAAGGACGTTCCGAAATTGGTGCCATTAATCATTCTTAGTTTGGCCCTTTATCAGTTAACATCTGACTGATCTTTGTGCTTGTAAATCTCAGTTTAAATGATGCCAGACACATAAATATTAGTGAAATGGTGATTCTAAGGAGGATATAGAATGAGGAGAGGAAAAATGTGTGACAGAAAATTATCAGGGCTGTAACTTAAAATTTTTTAATGAAATTATGTTAAGTTACCTATTTTCGAGGCAGCAGCCATTTTGTTGTCATTCTTGTTATCAAGTTACACTGATTGTTCGGTGTTTTCCTCTCTCCCTTTCCTTTAAGTCCCCTCTTGCTATTCTCCCATGCTTTTGGCATATTTTTTGTAATTTTATTACCAAAATTTCTTGGGAGTTTTAGCTGAATAACAGAATGAATTCTGTTCTTTTCCCCATGTTTACGTCTTCACCTATGGGTGGTTAGGCATTGTGTTCTGCATCTACCATCTGATGTTCTGCAGTTTCTTCCCTGGAAGTCTCTGTTTTGCATCAGATAGTGTATTATTGGTAACTGATTTCGGGCCTGGGTGCCTGGAGTCTTATTTTAGTGTTTTTACACTTATTGTTTACATTTACAACAGCCCTCTGTGTGAGGGGGGATTTCTTGAAAATAATATCTTGATGTTAATTTAATCATAACTAGATACATTATTATTGTTCGTAAGTGTTGCATAAATTGTTTAAAATATTTTTAAAATTTTTGTCCACACTTAGGCTTGGGATCCATTGGGGCTGAACGTTACTTTTCAGAAACTTGGGCTGTTCTGAAAAAAATATTTTTTCAAAATATTTTGATTTCAATTATTTTTTCTATGTTAATGGATCATATTATTATGTATTTTGATTGTCAGGGGTTGGTGCGAGTACTAGGACTTTGTTTTCTTTTCACATTGAAAGGATTTTGGTCAATTGTAATATGAGGAAATCTTCCTCTGACTTTTATAATCATTCTATATGTAGTCAGTGTACTCGCACTAACTCCTGTTCTGTATGTGATGATTTCGTTGACAACATGGGAAGCGTGTGTCATGGTATGTTAGTGGGGAATTGGACATTCCGGTCCTTTCCCCGCAGGGTCACTCTACTTATCAATTTCTATTTCAGACGATCAAGATTAGGGTGATGTATCCGTGATGTCTTCCAAAAGTGTGCCTCCGTCGTCACAATTAATGAAGGGCTAGCGGAAAAGTGCTCATGTATACGCCAATTGCCTAAGAGGACCCTAGTAGGTTCGACGGCCTTTGACGTCCGCTAGCTCGCCTAGTGTAGTGTCCATTCATCGAATGGCTCGGCAGCCGGGTTCGTCCGTTGCGGTCTAGAAGGAGTTTTGGGGTGATGCGAGCACTATAAATCAACCAAATGCACACCCAGTGACGGCGGATTAGAGGGAGAACAGAGGAAGCCTTTTAGTCCGGTTCCTAGCTCGTCCAGGTCCATCCGGACGGCGAGCGAGAGAGGCCCCTCTCTCGTACAACAACATCTGGCCCCAGATGTTGTGGTACAAAATGTTACGCATTCGGAGCATACGTCCGCCGCTCGGGACGCTCCGACATATAGTCAGTCCGGAGAGACTGTCAATAAGGCTTCCTCATTCTCATGGTAGCGCACACGGTTACATGACCTCGGATATCCAGTCAGCTTCGCCAATCAGAGAATCATCGGCGACCAGGTCACACCATCCGGTAGCCAGGGACACGAGGCCTGCAGACTCCGGACGTTCGCATAGTAAGACCGCTACTGCACAGGCCTCGGGGACGGACGTGCTATCCCAAATAGCACAGCTTATCGCAGCATCCCAGCAACAACTGAATCTGTCGCATAATGTATTATCCGACGATGCTGGGTCGGGACGCTCCGCGGAAGCAGGTACGGACGTCCGAAAATTTCATCCGGTCCGACGGGATTCCGAAAGGGATTCGGAGGATTTCGAGCTTTCCCTTTCGGAACAACATATGCTGTTGTGTATGTCATCTGACTTGATCTTCTACAGGTTCTTTTGTCGGACCAGAATGCTGCGATGCCGGATAAGAAACTGATAGCGTCGGTGGACTTAGAAATTTTTGGTTCGGTTCAGGGAAATCGTCCCTCAGTTCCGACATAGTCCAATAATGTCACACAAACTTTCGAATTATTGAACGACGCTATATATATTATTATATGCTTGCTATTACCAAGCATTTCTAGTTTCTTGTTCGCAAAGTTACGGAGATGTCTTTCAAAGTGTGCCTCTGTCATCATAGTTAATGAAGAGCTAGCGGCAATAAGTGCTCATGGAATATGTCTATCGCCTAAGAGGTCCCTTGTAGGATCGACGGAGTGACATTCGCTAGCTCACTCGGTGTAGCGTACATTCATCGAATGGTACGGATGCCGGGTTCGTCCGTTGCGGTCTAGGAGGGAGATTTGGGTGATGCGAGCACTATAATAACTTTAGTACTCACCCAGTGACGACGGATTGAGGACAGATCGGAGGAAGCCTGTTAGTCCGGTTCCTGGCTCGTCCAGGTCCGTCCGGGCTGTGAGCGAGAGAGGTCCCTCTCTCGTCCAACAACATAGCAGACCACATGTTGTTGTTCAGATATTTTGCATTCGGAGCATATGTCCGCTGCTCGGGACGCTCCGTTATATTGACAGTCCGAGAGACTGTCGATAATGCTTCCTCATCCTCACAGCAGCGCACACGACCGCACATTGTCTACGTGACCTCGAGTATCCTACCAGTTTCGTCATTCAGAGATTCCACGGCGAACAGGTCACGCCATCCGGTAGCCAAGGGACACGAGGCCTATACACTCCGTTCGCTCGCATAATAGAAGTATGCACGGGGTAACGATCACGGAGCTTCCAGCGGCAATGCATCGTAAGACCGCTTCTCCACAGGCCTCAGTGACGGACGTGCTATCCAAGTTAGCACAGTTTTTCGCAGCATCCCAGCAATCGACAGTTTCTCGGTCGGATCAGGAATTATCCGACGACGCTGGGTCGGTGCGCTCCGCTGTTGCATCAGGTTCGGACGACCGAACGCTTTATAGGGTCCGACAGGATGGCGAAAGGGATTCGGACGATTTCGAGTTTTCCCTTTCGGAACATCGGAAGCTGCCATACATTTCTTCCGGCATTATCTTCCAGTGGTTGTTCCTTCGGACTACATTGCTGCGATGTTGGATAAGAGACTTATAGCGTCATTGGACACGGAATTTTGGATCGGTTCAGGGACATTGTCCCTGACTTACCGACACAGTCCAATAATGTCATTAGAACATGTGTATTATTTATCGACGCTATATATATATATAAGCCTGCTACCAAGCATGATAGTTTAGTTTCTTGTCCGCAATGCTCAATTCTGCCTTTTATCATTTCTAGGACTAATTTATTTTGGCAGAACAGGGCATACCAAGAGTTCATATGCGTCTAGACGGCGTGGTTAAAGACTGGAAATTATCTTTTTCGCCGTCTATGTCTTTTCCAACCACAATGTTGGAAACGACAATGATGTCTAATAGACTTAACTTAGACGCTTTATCATACGTAATCCACCTTACTGAGGCGTTATCATTACGTCTTCAAGAGAAAGAATTCCGGGATATGATCCTCAATGTGATTTCTTTTGAGGGCAGTAGTTTGTCCACGTATAACTCCGCCCTTCAGTGGCTACCTGGAGTTGGTTAGACGTGACGCAGCCCTAGCTACATCCATGCGCGTGGATAGTAAGGTGAAGAACTCTCTCAGAGTCGCTTCGGTCTCGGAGAAGCTTCTCTTCGACGGCAACTTTTCAGCAATCCATGAATTGCTCGATTTACACGTTCTCTTGTCTATCTAGTGTAGCAAGAGATTCAGACTGGGGCAAACATTCGGTGGTTGACTCAGAGAGTGCCACTGCAGTTGCCGGATCCGAGTTTTATAATTATGACGGTTGCCAGTCAAACAGGTTGGGATACAATATTGATCCCAACGGATTCGAAGTGCCAGGGTCTTTGGGTTCCGCAGTCTCTAGGCAAGCACTTATCTTCCACGGAATAATGTTTTTTAGGCTTGCTTTATGTCATTGGATGAACATTATTCAGAAACGCATGTCCAAATCCTGTCCGATAATACGACAGTAGTGGCTTATCTCCGGAACCAGGGAGGCACTCATTCGTTTCCGTTATTCAATTTAATGGAAAGAATCCTTCTGTTTGTTATAGTACACCAAGTTCTGCTTCAGTCCGTCATATTCCGGGTCGTCTGATTGTATTACCGGACTCCCTTTCACTTATGGGTCGCTTGTTGCCGTCAGAATGGACTCTCAACAAACAAGTATTCAATCAGATTTGCTATCAATGGGAGCGCCCAATGATAATTTATTTACGACACAACTTGCTAATCAATTGCAGACATATGTGTTTACATGTCCGGATCTCTGAGCTTATGTTGTTAACGCTCTATTGATCTAATAGGACGGAATGATAGGATATGCGTATCCTCCTGCGCTGTTGTTTCAGCAAGTATTGCTAAGATAAACAACCACAATACATTTCTGTTGATAGCATCTCTGTCTTCACAGAGACCGTGGGTAAATTTACTCAGATGTCTACTGTGGGACTTAACGCGAAAACTTCCTCCATGAGAGGATCTTCTTTCGCTGGGGAAAATCGTGTCATCTTCATCACAACCCGCAAGGTCTCAACCTTCACGTATTCCGTTGTGTGGTCCTTATTGCATTGTAAGCATTGTACTGGACGAGCTTTGGACGCGATTTCTTACTGTAGAAGAACCTCTTCTTCGCTATACGATGCGGCTAAAGTGGAGGCTCTTCCGTCGTTGGTGTAGGGATCACTATGTTGATATTGTTGATCCCTCCATACTAGTCATTGCAACTTTCTAGTATACTTGTTTGACAAGATCTACTGCAGCCTGTTACTATTAAGGTTATAGGTTTATGTTATCTCATACCTATGCACTCTATGATAGTTTACAATTGAGTCTTATGTCTCTTTATCTTAGTCAGTTAGTAACTTTTCGATAAATAGACTTAGAATCATTAGATTAAATTTCTATACGGAATTTAACTTCGGTTCTTAATTAGCTAAGTAATCATTTGAGCCTCTGGAAACAGTAGTTTCAAATTCTGACCTTTTAGACAGTAATTCTGTTGGCTTCTCTTTTACTGAAGAGTCGGTGAGCTTCATGCACTATCGGTGGATGATTCTCACTTTCGTAGTTTCGGAATCTACTTCCTTTACTATTTAGGTTGGATTTTTGCATAAGAGTCAGGCTCCTCATAAATATCCGGAACCTATTGTTATTAAGGTCCTTCCGTCTTCGTACGGGCATAGGCCTTTACTCTGTCCGGTTAGAGTTTACGTATTTATAAACAGATATCTGTTTATTACTACGGGCGTAAGCTTCTTCTGTCTTTGATGCCTAATAGAAGGACGTTACGCTCCATTCTATTGCTAATGGATTCAATTAACTATCGATACTGCTTATGGTATATCATTGACTCAGCAGTTGTGCTTGAGATTTCGGCTCATGAAGTAAGAGTTCTTCTACATCTTGGGCTTACATTAATAGTGTCACTATTATAGATTTTTGAAGGCTGCTCATTGCGCTCAGCCATCCACATTCATGAATTTTTATCTCAGAAATATCGAGTCCATTTCTGGAGGCCTCTATTGTTAGGTCTGTTATCTACTGCTCAGAATGTCATTCACTTAACAGTTGCTACTATAGCTAGGTAGGCTGTCTGTTTCGGCAGTGACTCCGTTCTGCTGCCCTCTTCGCTCTGGGCCATTTGACCCAGGGCAAGAAAAAGGGGGGGGGGGGGGGGAGGGTGTTCCCTTGGGTCACCTGTTTTACTATGAAAACAAGGGGATACCTCCTCCGGAGTTAGTAATTCTGAGCTGTTATTGGGATGGTTTTTTAGTGAGAAGTTTATGTTTTAAAAATTCATTCAGGTCTTAGTTTTTAAAGTATAGCTTTTGAATATAGCATGTGTCAAACGGACGTTATTATACAATCCTCAGACACTTTTAAGGAGTATAAAGAGTCTCTATTCTCTAGACTTACTTTATTTATTGGCTTACTTTAAAAATTATTAGTATAAGGATTATACTAGATATTAATAGAGTACATGGATGTATGATGCTCAATTTTGGAAGGTGTTGTATCTTTCTAATTTATCATAAATAAGAAAGATACATGTAAGGCCTAATACTTCTTTTTCCCTAGAGGGGATGACTCTATTTTATATAATTGAGCATATTCCAACTTGCTCTATGTCCTAGGCCCTCCAGCCTTTTTACTATTCAGCTATGTCTGGGTCATTGGTACAGTATAAAAATGTTAAAAAATTTATAGTAATTTATATATTTTTTATACTTACCAATGACCCAGACGGGGATGGCCCTCCCAGGAGTTGGGAACTCATACCTCCCCGCTGAGTACATAGCGCTTACCAGGCACTGGTTATAAGAATGATTAATGGCGCCAATTTCGGAACGTCCTTGACACTGCGCATGCGCAGTAGAGGTGAAGTGTGGAGGGCCATTCAGGACATGTTTTCTTTGGTTTTAGATGCAAATTTTGGGGATTGGGGGG
This sequence comes from Pictodentalium vernedei, assembly GCA_031216915.1. Lineage (NCBI taxonomy): Eukaryota > Metazoa > Mollusca > Scaphopoda > Dentaliida > Dentaliidae > Pictodentalium > Pictodentalium vernedei. The sequence continues at coordinate 340,492,408 of CM062296.1, read as the reverse complement.
CAAAATTTGTGTTTGGCCCTATATTTTAAGAGTTAGCACCAGCTATGTCTGGGTCATTGGTAAGTATAAAAAATATATAAATTACTATAAATTTTTTAACTTTTATACAAAATTATTTCATGTTCCCTAATTTCAGGGCATGGGCCTGATGTTTCATTCTTGCTATGAAATCTCCACTGTTTGTTAAGTGTTTCCTCTCTCCCTTTCCTTGAAACCCCCCTAGTTAATCTCCCATGCTTTTGGAATAATTTTTGAAATGTTTTTCTGGAAAATTTCTTGGGAGTTAACTTAGTTACAGAATGTTTATTCTGTTATAACCATGGTTACGTCCTCAACCTTTGGGTGTTTAGGCATTGTTAGTCATGCATCTACCATCTGATGTATTCCAGTTTCTTCCGATGAAGATTCTGTTTTACATCGGATAGTTTTAAGAATCTGTTACTGACCTCGGGCTGGGTTTATCAGTGCCTGGAGTCTTGTTTCCGGTTTTTATGTGTACCCATACTATGTATGGTACACATAATGCTGGCATCCGGGGTGGCCATCCGTCGTTCATCCATCCTTTGTCCATCTGTCTGGCCATCTGTCTGTCTGTCTGTCCATCTGTCCATCCAGCATCCGTATCCATTTCTTTTGGCATTCGATAACTTGAAAAATATTGCATGAATTGTCAAGTTACTTTATATTTGTGTTCAGGTTACTGATGTGCCGAGCTGTATAGTTTTTGGTGTAAATCTGATAATTTGATCCTGAGATATTAACTTCTTATCCTTCAAATTGAGAATTCTTCCAATCCCTTTGGCATGAGATAACTCAAAAATATCAATCCAATTGTCATGTTACTTTATATATATCTTCAGGTTACTGACGTTCCGAGCTGTATAGTTTTTGGTGTAAATCTGTTATTTTGATCCTGAGATATTATCCCTTTATCCTTCAAATTCAAAATTCCTCCAGTCCCTTTGGCATTCGATAACTTGAAAAATATTGCTTGGATTGTCAAGTTACTTTATATTTGGGTTCAGGTTACTGATGTGCCGAGCTGTATAGTTTTGGGTGTAAATCTGATAATTTGATCCTGTGATATTAACCCTTTATCCTTCAAATTGAGAACTCTTCCAATCCATTTCTTCGGCATGCGTTAACTCAAAAAATATGAATCCGATTATCAGGTTACTTTATATATGTATTCAGGTTACTGATGTGCCGAGCGGTATAGTTTTTTATGTAAATCTGATAATTTGATCTGGAGATATTAACCCTTTATCCATCAAATTAGGCACTCCTCCAATCCATCCGTCATACAGCTTTCTACTAGTTGCGCGTATGGGTACACATCTGACAATTTCATCGGCCTATTTTTATTATTATTTGTTTACGTTGACAATGGTTACTTTTCTTAAGTAATTTCTTGTCATCTGTTAGGATATATATGTAGTCAGATACATTAATTTACTCCGTAAGTGTTACATTAAATTTTTAGATGGTTTAAAAAATTTTGTCCACACTTAGGCTTTTTTAGGATCCATTTGGGCTCATCGTTCCCATTGAGAACTTGGGCTCATGTCAAAATTTTTTCGAAATTTTTTTTTTTGGAATTATTTTTCGAAATTTTTATATGGATTGTATTATTTCATGTATCTTTGTATTATAAGGGTTAGTGCGAGTACTACGGCTTTATCTCTGTATTATAAGGGTTAGTGCGAGTACTACGGCTTTATAAATTATGAAAGAATTTTGTTCAAATTGTAATTCGAGGAAGTCTTCCTCGGATTCTCATACTCATTGTGTTTGCTGTAGTCATTGTACTCGTACTAACTCTTGTTCTGTTTGTGCCAATTGGGATGACAAACGTTGGAGACGCGTGTCACAGTACATTTTTAGTGGTGAGAGATCCATGCCTGTTCTCTCACCACAAGGTCACTCAAGTTTTTCAGTTTCTTTTACAGAGGAACAAGAACATGGTGATGTTTCTGTGATGTCTTCAGGAAGTGTGCTGCCGTCATCGCAAACTAATGAGGAGCTAGCAGAAAAAGTGCTTAATGAAATTAGACAAGTGCCTAGGTCCCAAAAGGGATTTATGGCCTTGTCGGAAATTAGACATGTGCCTAGGTCGCAAGAGGAATTTACGGCCTTGTCGGAAAATAGACATGCGCCTAGGTCCCAAGAGGGATTTACAGCCTTGTCACCAGCTAGCTCGACCTGCGGTTGCATCACCCCTCAAATGGGTGGTGTGGCTTCGGGTAAGTCTTGCGGTCCAGAGAGGAATACGGGTGTTGCGAGCACTATAATCTCGGATGACGCACACCCTGTGATGACAAAACGGAGGATGGAAAGGAGGAAGCCACTCAGTTCGGTAGTAAGCTTTCAGGTCTTCACAGACCGCAAATGAGAGAGGTCCCTCTCTCGTACAACAGCATCTGGGTCCAGATGTTGTTGTTCATAATGTTTGTCAGTCGGAGCATACATCCACACCTGTTCGGGACGCTCCGTCTTATAGACAGCCGGTCTCGGCTAGTCTATCGGCTTCCTCTTCCACACATCAGCACACACGACCGTACCTTGGATTTGTGACCTCAGATATCCAGCCTGCTTAGCCGACAAAGGATTCCATGTCGTCTAGGTCACGCCATCCAGTAGCCAAGGATTCGAGGCCTCATCAGTTGGTACGTTCACATAAAAGAATTATGTTGGACACACTGTCGCAGGAGCTTCCAGCAGCTAAGCAACATAAGACCGCTGCTCCACAGGCCTCCGTGACGGACTTGCTATAACAGATAGCAAAGCTCATCGCAACATCCTACAATGGTTTCAGATCAGGAACTGTCGGATGAAGCTGGGTCGGTTCATTTCTCTGCTAGGTCAGACAGGGATGACCGAGATTCTCATCTGGTCCACTTGGATGGAGAAAGGGAAATAACAGAGCTGGATTTTTCCCTTCGGGAACAACACAAGGTGGCGATGGAGTTTATCCGTCAAAACCTTCCTGACGTTGTTCCATCGGACCAGGTTGCTGCAACAGTGGATAAGAGACTGATAGTGTTACTGGATACTGACTTCTTTGGCCGAGTTAGGGAAGATGTTCCTGAATATCCGATCCAGTCCAGCAATATCTCACGGACGTTTGAATTGCTGAATGACACTATTTTTAATTTAGCCTCTAAGACAGGCAAAAACAGTTTCTTGTCACAAACTGCTCTACATCTGCCGTTCATCAGTACTAATAATAGATTTGCAACGGCAGGACAGGGCATACCGAGAGTTCCTCTGCGTTTGGATAGTCAGGCTGAGGATTTCTATTTATCCCTGCCTTCGTCTTTTTCGATCTTCCCTAGTACTATGGAGACGACAATTTCATCGAATAGGGTGAATTTAGACGCACTAACTTATGCAGATCACCTTACCAGAGCGTTAGCGCTATGTCTCGATGGTAAAGAATTCGTGGACGTTCGTTTCTCATTAAGAGTTCTTTCGAGGGCTATTGTATTTTCCACGTACAACTCTGCCCTATCAGTGGCTAATTTGGAGTTGATTAGACGTGATGCGGCCCTGGCTTCATCCAATATAGTGGATTCAAAGGTGAAAAACTCTCTTTGAGTCGCTCCAGTTTCCGGTGATTTTCTCCTAGATGGAAAGCTTTTGGTTATCTATGATCAGATTATCAAAAAAGCTTCAGATTCTCTGCTTTTTAAGTCGGTTTCTAAAAAACCTGACGTAGCAGAGAAGAGTAAGACAGGAGCTTCTGGTGCGAGTACATCTAAAGGAAGCTCCTATAAAGGATATAAAAAATCGTCTAGCTCTTACTCTAGAGACTGTTAGAGTAGCGACTCAGGTAGGGGACGTGGTTCTGGCCGAGACAACCGGTCAGATGCCCCTAGGTCGACGGGATGAGTCACTGGATGGGGAGGACGTAGTTTCTCTTCAGTTTCTATTGCCGTCCAGTAGGCGGAAGACTGACAAAGTTTTTGACCAATTGGTTGTCAATTACAGACGACCATTGGGTAAAGGAGGTTATCTTGGATGGCCTAAAGCTATCTTTCCGAGAAAAACCTCTGCTAACACGAAGTCTGCGCTGGACTCAGCTTCCGTCAAATCTTCAAAAAAGAGATTCACTTCTAGCAGAGGTGCAATCTCTTTTGGAGAAGAATGCAATAGAGGTCGTGGAAACCCAGGAATCCCTGGGTTTTTACAGTCACCCGTTCCTGCTACCAAAGCCAGATGGCTGGTTCCGTCCAGTTATAGATATGAGCTGGATAAACAAGCTGATTGTGGCTCCAAAGTTCTATATGGACACCATTCGATCAATGAGAGCGAGCATTCGAGTAAACGACTATGCATCAAGCATAGAACTCAAGGATGCGTACTTTCATGTCATGGTACATCCGGCATTCAGAAAGTATCTTCGCTTCGCCGTCCTAGGAATCATTTATCAGTTCCGAGCGATGTGCTTCGGATTTCCGAGCTCATTCGTCTGTGGTAACGTTGGCTTACTTAGACGACATTCTTCAGAGATACTGCAACAAAACAATTCTTCAGAATGATGTTCAAAGTCTACTTCAATTGCTCCGATGTCTTGGTTTCATAGTAAACGAAAAGAAGTCAGATATAGCTCCGTCCAAGTCATTCATTCACTTGGGAATGAGCTTCAAGACTCACAGCAATCTAGTTCGTCTTCCGTTACCCAGAGCGAAGTTAGTCAGTTGTTATGCTCGCTTTTGTCAACACTCAGACGTAGTAACAGTGAGAGAATTCATGCAACTGATGGGATTGTGCGGAGCGGCAGCCGATCTCATTCCGATGGGCCGCTTGCGCGCATGTCCACTCCAGATATATTTTTATACTGTACCAATGACCCAGACTTAGCTGGTGCTAACTCTTAAATTCTAGGGGCAAACACAAATTTTACCCCCCAATCCCCAAAATTTGCATCTAAAACCGAAAATTACATGTCCTATATGGTCCTCCATACCTTTCCTCCACTGTGCATGCGCAGTGTCAAGGAGGTCTCGAAATTGGCGCCAAAAGTCATTCTTTGTTTGGCCCTTCATCAGTTCACATCTGACTGATATTTGTGCTTGTAAATCTCAGTTTAAATGATGCCAGACACATAAATATGAGAGAAATGGTGGATCAAAAGAGGAAATAGAAGGATGGGAGGAAAATTCAGTGGCAGGAAATAATCAGGGCTGTAACTTAAAATTTTTTATGAAATTATGTTATGTTCCCTAATTTCGAGGCATGAGCCTGTTGTTATCATTCTTGCAATGAAAGTTCCACTGCTTGATCAGTGTTGCCTCTCTCCCTTTCCTTTATTCCCCCCCCCCCCCCCCCCCCCCCCCCCCCCCCCTGCTATTCTCCCACGCTTTTGGCATATTTTCTGTAATATTATTACTAAAATTTCTTGGGAGTTTTGGCTTCGTAACAGAATGAATTTCTGTTCTTTTCCCCATGTTGACGTCCTCACCCTTGGGTGTTTAGGCGTTGTGATCTGCATCTACCATCTGATGTTCTGCAGTTTCTTCTATGGAAATCTCTGTTTTGCATCAGATAGTGTTTAAATTGGTAACTGATTTCGGGCCATGTTTATCAGTGCCTGGAGTCATGTTTCCGGTTTTTATTTACTTCTTGTTTACATTGACAACGGTTTCTGTTGAGAGTGATTTCTTGTCTTTATATTAGTTTAATCATAACAAGATACATTATTATTATACGTAAGTGTTGCATTAATTTTTTTGTAATATTTTAAAAAATTTTGTCCACACTTAGGCTTTTTTTGGATCCATTTGGGCTCGTTGTTCCCATTGGGAACTTGGGCTCTTCTGAAAAATTTTTTCAAAAAATTTTTTTTTTGAAAATTATTTTCTTTCAAAGATTATAATGGATTATGTTATATTATGTATCTTTATTTCAAGGGATAGTGCGACTAATATGACTGTTTTTTTTATTCATAAAAAAAAAAAAAAAAAAAAAAAGAAGATATTTTTTATTTATAATGCGAGGATATCTTCCTCTAATTCTCAGGTTCAATGTATTCGCACTAATTCCTACTCTCTGTGTGTTGATTGAAATGACAACGTTGGAGGCGTGTGTCACGATATTGTGTTTGCGGGGAGGGGTCCTTACCGGTCCTCTCTCCATAGGGTCACTCTATATTATCACTTTATTTTTCAGAATTCAGAGTGATGTTTTCGTGATGTCTTCAACAAGTGTGTCTCCGTCGTTGCAGTGTTAGGGCTAGCGGCTAAGTGCTCAGGGTAATACGACAATTGCCGAAGAGGTCCGTAGTAGGATCGAAGGCATTGATCGTCCGCTAGTCCGCCCGGTGTAGCGACCATTCATCGAATGGCTCGGCAGCCGGGTTTGTCCGTTACGGTTCTGGGAAGCAGTGTGGGTGATGCGAGCACTATAAACTTGGAACGTGCACACCCAGCAACGACGGATCTGAGGATAGTACGGAGGAAGCCTGTCAGTCTAGTAGCTAGCTCGTCCAGGTCTATCTGGACCGCGAGCGAGAGAGGCCCCCTCTCTCTTACAACTACATTTGAGCCGCAATGTTGTATGTTTGTTTGTTAGTTGGAACATACGTCCAATCCTCCTGTTCGGGATGTTCCGTGACATACACAGTCCGAACTGGCTGTGTTATGGGCTTCCTCATCCTCATGTCAACACACACCACCGCACCTGGCTTGTGACCACAGAGTTCCAGGGGACGTTCGCATATTATATAAATGCAGGAATGAACGTTCCTAGAGCTCCTGCTTTGCCGACCAGGGAATATTGTCGACCAGGTTACTTCATCTGTTAGCCAAGGATATGAGATCTTTCCTGATGGGACGTTTACATATTATATAAATGCAGGAATGAACGTCCCTGGATCTGCCAGTGGATATTATGTAAATCACGGCTCCACAGGCCTCATTCAGGAATAAGAATGCGGTGATTTTCTGTGATGTCTTCAAAAAGTGTGCTTCCGTCATCACAGTCAAATGAAGAGCTAGCGGATAAGTGCTCATAATATTACGTCAATTGCCTAAGAGGTCCCAAGTAGGATTGACGGCTTTGGCGTCCGCTAGCTCGCCCGGTGTAGCGTCCATTCATCGAATGGTTCGGTAACCGGGTTCATCCGTTGCGGTCCAGGAAGGAGATTTGGGTGATGCGAGCACTATAAAATATACTATGTGCACACCCAGTGACGATGGGTACGAGGAGGGTACGGAGGAAGCCTTTAAGTCCGGTTCCTAGATCGTCCAGGTCCACCCAGGCTGCGAGTGAGAGAGGTCCCTCTCTCGTACAACAACATCTGAGAACAGATGTTGTGGTACAAATGTTTCTCATTCGGAGCATACGTCCACCGCTCGGGACGCTCCGTTATATAGACAGTCCGGAGAGACTGCTCTAATGGCTTCCTCACGGCAGCGCACACGACCGCACCTTGACTACGTGACCACTGTTATCTAGCCAGTCTCGTCGACCAAGGATTTCACGGCGACCAGGTCACGCCATCCGCTAGTCAGGAATACGAGGCCTATAGACTCCGGACGTTCGCATAAGAAATATGCAGGAGTTAACATCCTGGGAGCTTTCAGCGGCTAAGTAACATAAGACCGCTGCTCCACAGGTCTCCGTAACGGACGTGCTATTACAAATAGCACAAATTATCGCAGCATCCCAGCAGATGACAGAATCTCTGTCAGATCAGGATTTATCCGACGACGATGGGTCGGTACGCTCCGTTGAAGCATCAGGTACGGATGACCAAGAATTTCAAGTGGTTCGACAGGATGGCAAAGGGATACCGAGGAGTTGGTTTTTTCCCTTTCGGAACAACATAAAGTTGCCGTAGATATCATCCGGCATTATCTTTCAGAAGTTGTTCTGTCGGACCAAAAGGCTGCGATGCCGGATAAGAAACTGTTAGCGTCACTGGACACGGAATAATTTTATCGGTTTAGGGACATCGTCCCTGAGTTTCCGACACAGTCCAATAATGTCACAAGAACATTTAAACTATTGTAGGACGCTATATATAAGCTTGCTACGAAAATGAGCAAGTCAGGTTTCTTATCGGCGAATGCTCTGCATCTGCCTTTCATCAATTCAAGGAATAATTTCGAAACGGCAGGACAGGGCATACCGAGAGTTCCTCTGCGTCTGGACGATCAGGCCGAAGATCTAGAATGATCTATACCGTCGTCTATGTCTGTTTCAACCGCGATGTTGGAAATGACAATAATGTCTAACAGAGTTATCTTAGACGCATTATCGTACGCAGATCACCTTACTAAAGCGTTTTCATTACGCCTTGAAGGGAAAGAATTCCAGGATGTACTATCTTCCTTAAGAGTTCTTTCAGGGGCAATAGCTTATTCCACATATAACTCCACCCTTTCAGTGGCAAACCTGGAGTTGGTTAGACATGACGCAGCCCTAGCTACATCCACACGTGTAGATGGTAAGGTGAAAAACTCTCTCAGAGTCGCTTCGGTCTTCGGAGAGCTTCTCTTCGACGGCAAGCTTTCAGCAATCTATGATCAGATAACTAAGAAAGCTTCGGATTCTCTGCTATTCAAATCCGCTTCTAAAAAGTCGGATACAGCAGAAAAGAGTAAGACAGGCACTTCTGGGACAAGTACGCCCAAGAGAAGTTCCTATAGAGGTTCCTATGCGTCCTCTAGGTCTTATTCTAGAGACCGTCAAGGCAGCGACTCACGTGGGGGACATTATTCTGGCCGAGATAACCGGTCAGACGTCCCTAGGTCGACGGGGCGAGGTGCGGGTCGTTGGGGACGTAGTTTCTCCTTCTGCAAGCCTCGCATGTCCAGGAAGTGATGGTATGAACCTCTATCGTGTTCCGGTAGGCGGAAGATTGTCAAGTTTTATAAACAATTGGGCGTCAATTACGGACGACCCCTGGGTTCGAGGGGTAATTTCGGAAGGACTAAGAATATCCTTCAAACAAAAGCCTCCATTAACTCGAAGTCCAAAATGGACTCAGCTTCCATCAAATCCGCAGAAAAGAGACGCTCTTCTATCAGAAGTACAGTCTCTTCTGGAGAAGAATGCGGTAGAGGTCGTAGAAGACCAGGAATCACCGGGTTTCTACAGCCATCTGTTTCTGGTTCCGAAACCAGACGGCTCGTTCCGTCCAGTCATAGATCTGAGCTGGATAAACAAGCTGATCGTCGCTCTGAAGTTCTGTATGGAGACAATTCGATCAGTCAGAGCGAGTATTCGGGTGAATGACTATGTTACAAGCATAGATCTTAAGGATGCGTACTTTCACGTCATGGTACATCCGACATTCAGAAAGTATCTACGCTTCGCAGTCCTAGGAGTTGTATATCAGTTCCGAGCGATGTGCTTCGGTTTGAACCTAGCGCCCTGGGCTTTCACTCGAATAATGAACTCGGTAATGATACATTTCCGAACTCATTCGTCTGCGGTAACGTCGGCCTACCTGGACGACATTCTTCAGAGGTACGGCAACGAGTTAACGCTTCGGAACGATGTGCAGAATCTGCTTCTATTACTCCGACGTCTCGGTTTTATAATAAACGAGGAGAAGTCGGATCTGGTGCCGTCCAAGTCATTCACCCACTTGGGAATGAGCTTCGAGATGCAGAACAATCTCGTTCGTCTGCCGTTAACCAGAGCGAAATTAATCAGTTGTTACGCTCGCTATTGTCTTCACTCAGACAAAGTTACAGCAAGAGAATTCATCAGACTGATAGGGTTGTGTGGAGCTGCCGCGGATTTTATTCCAATGGGGCGGCTACGCACTTGTCCTCTCCAAATCTTTTTGACTCAAAAAGAACAGAGTTGGAGGGTGAAGATTCTTTCGCTCGTTACGTACATCCTCTTGTAAGTCAAGTGAAACAGATTCAGACTTGGGCAGATATTCAGTGGTTTATTCAGGGAAATAACTTCCACCGCAATTGCCGGATCCGAGTTTTACAGTTTTGACTGATGCTAGTTAAATAGGTTGGGACCCAACATTGAGCCCAACGGTTTTTAAGTGCCAGGGTCCTTGGGATCCATAGTTCCTAATCAAGCACATAAACATCAGGAATTGATGTTATTTTGGCTTGCGTTACGTCATTGCATGAATGTTATCCAGATTGCCCACAGGCAATTCTATCTGACAATTCGACGGTATAAGCGTATTGTCGGAACTAGGGAGGTACTCATTCCATTCTGTTATTCACTGTAACGGAATGAATCCTTCTGTTGGTACTAGAACATCAAGTTCTCCTATCGGTCCGTCGTATTCCGGGTCGTCTGAACGTATTAGCGGACTCCCTTTCACGAAAGGGTCGCTTGTTGCAGTAAAATGGACTTTTAACAACGAGTATTTATATCAGATTTGCTACCTATGAGAGCGGCCAATGATGGACTTATTTGGGACGCATCTCAACAATCAGTTGCAAGTGTATGTGTCAGCATGTTCGGATCCTCGAGCGTTTGCAGTTGCCGCTCTATCCATCTCGTGAGACGGGATAATAGGATATGGGTATCCTCCAGCACCGTTGATTCAGCAGATATTGCTTAAGTTAAATAATCTCAATGCAATTCTGTTGGTAGCACCGCTGTCTCCACAAAGACCGTGCATTAATCTATTCAGGTGTCTGTTGTGGCTTATGCTGTGGAAACTTCCTCCACATTTCGGTCCATTCTATAGCTAGATGGATTCTATTAGCTTTCGGTACTGCTTATGATAATATCTTCAACACAGCAGTCTGCGATTAAGATTTTAGTTCTTGAAGTAAGAGTTCTTTCTACTTCAGAGGCTTATGCTAATAGCGTTGCTATTACAGTTCTAATGACGGCTGCATATTGGTTTTAGCCTTTCACTTGCACGAATTTATACCTCAGAAATATTTAGTCCATTTCTAGAGACCGGCATTGTTTAGGTTCGTTATTTGTTGCTCAGAATGTCGTCCACTAAACAGTTGCAACTATAGTTGTGTAGGCTTTTGGTTCCGGCAGTGACTCTGTGCTGCCGCCCTCTTTGCTCTGGGGTATTTGACCCAGGGCAAGGGGAAGGGGGGGGTGGGGGTGGGTGTTCCCTTAGGTCACCTGCTTTATAGTGAAAAGCAAGGGAATACCTCCCCTAGAGTCAGTAATTCTAGTCGATACCGGGATGATTTTTAAAGTGTAAAGATAATTTTTTACTCATCCATGTAATATTTTTAAGTGTACCTCGGTGTGTAGTATTTGTATATGTCACATATCATGCAGACGTTAATATACAATTATCGGTCACTTTTAATGAATTTAAGAGTCTCATTTATCTGGACTACTTTATTTATCGGCTTTCCTTTAAAAATAATTACCATAATGGATTATACTGGAGGTTAATAGACATCAGTGATGTTATTATGCTCAAGTACAGAATGGTGTTGTGTCTTTCTCGTTTTGATGCAGAATAGAAAGATACATGTAAAGCCTATTTCTCCTTTCTCCTTGAGGGGATAATTCTGTATATATATAGTTGAGTTATTGGATTGCTTTAAGTCCTAGGCCCTCCAACTTTTTTACTATTCAGCTAAGTCTGGGTCATTGGTACAGTATAAAAATGTTAAAAAATTTATAGTAATTTATATATTTTTTATACTTACCAATGACCCAGACAGGGATGGCCCTCCCATGAGTTGGGAACTCATACCTCCCCGCTGAGTACATAACGCTTTTCCAGGCACTGCTTGTAATAATGACTTTTGGCGCCAATTTCGAGACCTCCTTGACACTGCGCATGTGCAGTGGAGGAAAGGTATGGAGGACCATATAGGACATGTAATTTTCGGTTTTAGATGCAAATTTGGGGGATTGGGGGGTAAAATTTGTGTTTGGCCCTAGAATTTAAGAATTAGCACCAGCTATGTCTGGGTCAATGGTAAGTATAAAAAATATATAAATTACTATAAATTTTTTAACATTTCATATTTTTAGAATAGACATCCTAGGGTGATATCTAAGAAGTACCCCCTCCATTTAAATGTATATGTGGGTAACCAATTTGGTACACACAAATTTTATTTAAGTATCTAAACTTTATATGTTTAGAATAGACATCCCTGTGTGACATATCTAAGAAGTACCCCCCCCACCCCCCCCCCCCCCCCACCCCCTCTCCATTTAAATGTGTATAAAATATAGACATTGGACACATATATATCTTTGTGAGGTGTGTTTTTGTATAATGAAGTAAAACACATTAGATATACTTGGAGGACACATCTAAGAGTACCCCCCCCCCCCCCCCCACCCCCCACCCTCCAGTAAATATGTGTACAGTTTGTACTTTGGACATAGTTATATCTTTATGAAATGTATTTGTGTGTAACCAAGTAGTTCATACCTCTTATATAAGTATTAAACGTGTGTGAGAAAATAGTTCATACCCCTTATGTGAGTATTTAATACTTTTGTCTGTGGATTAGATACCTTTGTGTGACATATCTAAGCGGTGGTCACTCCTTTCTATGAAAGTGGGTAAATTTGTATATCTTAGGAATAGATATCTTTGTGTGATGTAAGTGTCCCCGCCCACCCATGTGTGAGCATTTAAATTTTGTTACCGGGACATAGAAACCACTGTGTAATATATTTATATGTAATCAGTTTGTGAATACTGACATCTTAGGTCAGTACCTCCCTCTCAAATAAATGGCTAAATTTGTACACCTTCAGATAAGATATCTGCACATTATATATCTGTGTGCAATCAGCCTGAATGTGTATGTGTGTAATACTATTTGTGTATATGCGGATATACACATATACTTTTGTGTGGTAGATCTAATGTGTAACCAGTATGTGAATACACATGTTTCTATGTAGTATACTCTCTCAAGCAAGTGTTTCCCTCTCAAATAAATGGCTAAATTTGTACACCAGCAGATAAGATATCTGCTCATTATATATCTGTGTGCAGTCAGTCTGAATGTGTATGTGTGTAATACTATTTGTATATATGCGGATATACACATATACTTTTGTGTGGTAGATCTAACCAGTATGTGAATACACATGTTTCTATGTAGTATACTCTCTCAAGCAAGTGTTTCAACTGTATACCTTAGACATAGATATTTTTAGAAAATTCTTTTGTGTCTAACCAAGTTGCATATGCCTCTTATGAGAGTATTTTAATTTTTATACCTTTGGAACAGATTTCTTCATGTGATATACACTAATAATACCCATTCCCTCCTCTGTAAACTTTTATATTTATACACTGGGCAACATTGTGGGGTGGATCTGATTCAAGTTTGTTCAAATAGGCCCCCTGGGTTCATATTTTGCTCAGTTTCGGAGCCCGATTTCGAACTAAATGCATTTCAGGCAAATTTCTTAAAAAATCTTCTTCTCCAGATCTAGCAGGCAGAATCTTTTGATATTTGGTATGCAACATTGTGGGGTGGATCTGATTCAAGTTTGTTCAAATCGGCTCCCTAAATTCATATTTGGGCTCACTATAGAAGCTTGAATTCGAACTTAGTGCATTTCAGGCAAATTTCTTCAAAAATTTTCTTCTCCAGATCCAGCAGGCAGAATGTTTTGATATTTGGTATGCAACATTGTGGGGTGGATCTGATTCAAGTTTGTTCAAGTCGGCTCCCTAGATTCATATTTGGGCTCGCTATAAAAGCCCGAATTCGAACTTAGTGCATTTCAGGCAAATTTCTTAAAAAATTTTCTTCTCCAGATCCAGCAGGCAGAATCTTTTGATATTTAGCATGCAACATTGTGGGGTGGATCTGATTCAAGTTTGTTCAAAACGGGGACCCCTGGGTTTATATTTGGGCTCAGTATAGAAGCTTGAATTCGAACTTAGTGCATTTCAGGCAAATTTCTTCAAAAATCTTCTTCTCCAGATCCAGCAGGCAGAGTCTTTTGATATTTGGTATGCAACATTTTGGGGTGGATCTGATTCAAGTTTGTTCAAATCGGCCCCCTGGATTCATATTTGGGCTCACTATAGAAGCCCGAATTCGAACTTAATGCATTTCAGGCAAATTTCTTAAAAAATCTTCTTCTCCAGATCCAGCAGGCAGAATGTTTTGATATTTGGTATGCAACATTGTGGGGTGGATCTGATTCAAGTTTGTTCAAATCAGCCCCCTGGGTTTATATTTGGGCTCAGTATAGAAGCTCGAATTCGAACTTAGTGCATTTTAGGCAAATTTCTTAAAAAATCTTCTCCAGATCCAGCAGGCAGAATCTTTTGATATTTGGTATGCAACATTGTGGGGTGGATCTGATTCAAGTTTATTCAAATGGGCCCCCTGGGTTTATATTTGGGCTTAGTATAGAAGCTCGAATTCGAACTTAGTGCATTTCAGGCAAATTTCTTGAAAAATCTTCTTCTCCAGATCCAGCAGGCAGAATTTTTTGATATTTGGTATGCAACATTGTGGGGTGGATCTGATTCAAGTTTGTTCAAATTGGCCCCCTGGATTCATATTTGGGCTCACTATAGAAGCTCGAATTCGAACTTAGTGCATTTTAGGCAAATTTATTCAAAAATCTTCTTCTCCAGATCCAGCAGGCAGAATCTTTTGATATTTGGTATGCAACATTGTGGGGTGGATCTGATTCAAGTATGTTCAAACTGGCCCCCTGGATTCATATTTGAGCTCACTATAGAAGCCCGAAATCGAACTTAGTGCATTTCAGGCAAATTTCTTAAAAAATCTTCTTTTCCAGATTCAGCTGGCAGAATCTTTTGATATTTGGTATGCAACATTGTGGGGTGGATCTGATTCAAGTTTGTTCAAATGAGCCCCCTTGGTTTATATTTGGGCTCAGTATAAAAGCTCGAATTCGAACTTACTGCATTTCAGGCAAATTTCTTCAAAAAACTTCTCCAGATCCAGCAGGCAGAATGTTTTGATATTTGGTATGCAACATTGTGGGGTGGATCTGATTCAAGTTTGTTCAAATCAGCCCCCTGGGTTTATATTTGGGCTCAGTATAGAAGCTCGAATTCGAACTTAGTGCATTTTAGGCAAATTTCTTAAAAAATCTTCTCCAGATCCAGCATGCAGAATCTTTTGATATTTGGTATGCAACATTGTGGGGTGGATCTGATTCAAGTTTATTCAAATGGGCCCCCTGGGTTTATATTTGGGCTTAGTATAGAAGCTCGAATTCGAACTTAGTGCATTTCAGGCAAATTTCTTGAAAAATCTTCTTCTCCAGATCCAGCAGGCAGAATTTTTTGATATTTGGTATGCAACATTGTGGGGTGGATCTGATTCAAGTTTGTTCAAATTGGCCCCCTGGATTCATATTTGGGCTCACTATAGAAGCTCGAATTCGAACTTAGTGCATTTCAGGCAAATTTATTCAAAAATCTTCTTCTCCAGATCCAGCAGGCAGAATCTTTTGATATTTGGTATGCAACATTGTGGGGTGGATCTGATTCAAGTATGTTCAAACTGGCCCCCTGGATTCATATTTGAGCTCACTATAGAAGCCCGAAATCGAACTTAGTGCATTTCAGGCAAATTTCTTAAAAAATCTTCTTTTCCAGATTCAGCTGGCAGAATCTTTTGATATTTGGTATGCAACATTGTGGGGTGGATCTGATTCAAGTTTGTTCAAATCGGCTCCCTAGATTCATATTTGGGCTCGAAGCTCGAATTCGGACTTAGTGCATTTCAGGCAAATTTCTTTGAAAATCTTCTTCTCAAGATCTAGCAGGCAGAATCTTTTGATATTGGGTATGCACCATGCTTAGGGGGGTGAGATTCAAGTTTGTTTAAGCCAAGTCCCTGGGTTCATATTTGGACTCACTGTGGTAACCAGAATTATAACTTAGTTCAAAATGAGGAATTTTCTGTAAAAATCATCTTCAGATCCAGCAGTTGGAATGTTTTGATATTTGATATGCAGCATCCTTAGGGGGGTGAGATTCAAGTTTGTTCAAGCCATGTCTCTAGGTCCATATTTGGTATCACTGTGGGAGCTTGAATTGTAACTTAGTTCAAAATGAGGAATTTTCTTTAAAAATCTTCTTCTTCAGATCCAGCAGTCGGAATGTTTTGACATTTGGTGTGCAGCATCCTTAGGGGGGTGAGATTCAAGTTTGTTAAAGCCAAGTCCCTGGGTTCATATATGGGCTCCCTGTGGGAGCCCGAATTATAACTTAGTTCAATATGAGGAATATTCTTTAAAAATCTTCTTTTTTTTTTTAGATCCACTGGTCAGAATCTTTGGATATTTGGTATAAGCTTTTCTTAGGAGAAGCAGATGCAACTTGTTGAAATCAATTCTCTGGGTTGATATTTAGGCTACCATGTCAGGTGAGCGCCCTCAGGCCCCTTGGGGCCTCTTGTTTGTACAGAACTTCTGTATGAAAGTTCTGATTTGAATAAATTTTTGTATGAATGTTTAGTAACATGGAATACATCACATATAATAAGGGAGGGGTTTTATACACAGTAAGTGCACGTGTCAATACGGCTTGGGCTAGAGGCTGTATTTATGAACCGATCTTCACAAAACTTCTTGGGTACCTTTGTTATCACCTTGGGATGAGAACGAGTGTTTCTGTGTGGGGTCCAAAATTCAAAATGGCTGCCAGTGGCTATTTTGTACCGAAATTAGGTCCAATCAGTTTTTTGTACACAACTTCTATATGGCTCAGGCTAGAGGCTGTATTTATGAACCAATCTTTACGAACCTTCTTGGGTACCTTTGTTATCACCGTGGGACGAGAACGAGTGTTTTTGGGTGCAGTCCAAAATTCAAGATGGCCACCAGCAGCCATTTTGTACCAAATTTAGTGCAATCAGTTTTTAGCTTACCGAAGGGAGCTTAACTTATCACTTGCCATCTGTCGTCGTCTGGCGTGAACTTTACATTATCGATTTCTCCTCCCAAACTACTGGACCAAATTGAACCAAATTTGGTGTGCATGTTCCTTATCATATGTCAATTCAAGCTTGTACAAATAAACTTTCCGCGTCCACAGGGGACACCACAAGGGGCATTACTCTTATAACACCCATAAATTTTTTTTTAAAATTAAAAAAATCTTCTTCTCCAGAACCATCATTTAGAATCTTTTGATATTTGGTATATAACATCTCTGTTGGGGTCAGATTCAAGTTTGTTCAAATCGAATCCCTGGGTTAATAATTGGGCTCCCTGTAGGAGCCCGAATTTTAACTTAGTGAAATATGAGGAAATTTCTTTAAAAATCTTCTTCTTCAGATCCACCAGTCAGAATTCTTTCATATTTGGTATACAACATCTATAGCTGGGTCAGATTCAAGCTTGTACCAATCGGGTCCCTGAGTGAGTATTTGGGCTCTCTATTGAAACCCAAAGTTTAACTTTGTACAATTTGAGGAAATTTCTTTAAAAATCTTCTTCTTCAGCACCACCAGTCAGAATCCTTTCATGTTTGGTATACAACATCTATAGGGGGGTCAAAATCAAGTTTGTTCAAATCGAGTCCCTGTGTTTATATTTGGGCTCTCTATGAGAGCCTGAATTTTAACTTAGTGAAATATGAGGAAATTTCTTTAAAAATCTTCTTCTTTAGATCCACCAATCAGAATGCATTCATATTTGGTATACAACATCTTGAGGTGGGTCAGTTTCAGGTTTGTTCAAATTGCTTACCTAGGTAAATTTTTGGGCTCCCTATGGGAGCCCGAATATCAACTTAGTGCAATATAGGGAATTTTTTTTGTAAAATCATTTTTTTTAGACCCTGTAGTCAGAATGTTTTCATATTTGGTATACAGCATCTCTAGGAGGGTCCGATTCAAGTTTGTTCAAATCTGGTCTATGGGTTGATATTTGGCTTCCTATGGGATCCCGAATTTTAACTTAGTGCAATATGAGGAAATTTCTTTTAAAAGTCTTCTTCTTCAGATCCACCAATCAGAATCCTTTCATATTTGGTATGCAACATCTCCAGGTGGGTCAGATTCAAGTTTTTCAAATCGGGTTCCTGGGTTAATATTTTGACTCCCTACTTGAGCCCAAAGTTTAACTTAATGCAATGTGAGGACATTTCTTTAAAAACCTCCTTGTTCAGATCCACAGTCAGAATTCTTTCATATTTGGTATATACATTTGTAACATCTCAAGGGATCAGATTCAAGATTGTTCAATTTGAGTCCCTGGCTTATTATTTGGGCTCTCTCTGGGCAGGGTTGGGGGGGCAGGGAGAGCATGTTAGGTTCAGGTTTGTTCAGATCCATTTCCATAAAATTTGCCTTTGCATGGCTTCATTCCTTTGTAATATTGATGAACCATGTCTAACAAAATGTGACCCCAAACACTTCTTTGAACCACTTTGGCCGGTGAGTGATTAAGGCCCCTGTGCAATTGCCAATACGGCCTGGGCTAGAGGCCGTATTTATGAACCGATCTTTACGAAACTTCTTGGGTACCTTTGTTATCACCGTGGGACGAGAACGAGTGTTTTGGGTCTGGTCTGAAATTCAAGATGGCCACTGGCAGCCATTTTGTACAAAATTAAGTGCAATGAGATTTTTGCGCAGAACTTCCATATGAAAGCGCTGATTTGAATAATTTTTTGTGTGAATGTTTAGTACCTTGGGATACATCACATATAATACGGGGTTTTTTTCTCGTGCATAAATTATGCCTATTAGACTAACTTTGATCTATTTAGTGTTACTTTCAGCACTGTAACTACAAGTTCCAATACGGTTCGGGCTAGAGGCCGTATTTATGAACCGAACTTTACGAAACTTCTTGGATACCTTTGTTATCACCGTGGGACAAGAACGAGTGGTTTTGGGTGGGTCTGAAATTCAAGATGGCCACCAGCAGCCATTTTGTACTTTAGTTAGTGCAATCACTTTTTTGTACAGAACTTCTGTATGAAAGTTCTGATTTGAATAATTTTTTGTAGGAATTTTTAGTAACATGGAATACATCACATATAATACAGGTTTTTTTCTCTTGCAGAAATTATGCAAATTAGATGAACTTTGATTTGTTCAGTGCTACTTATACACAGTAAGTGCACATGTCAATGCGGCTCGGACTAGAGTCTGTATTTATGAACCGATCTTCACGAAACATCTTGGGGTACCTTTGTTATCACCTTGTGACAGGAACGAGTGTTTTTGGGTGCCTTTGTTACCACTGTGCTATGAGAACAAATATTTTTGGGTTCAGTCAGACCCACTCTGGGACTCAAAGATTTCTTTTCTAGTTTAGCATCTAACTGTCACCCCACCTTTACAATACTTTACCTATATATTTGTTACATGCTACGGTCAGCATTTATGTACAAACCGTTACAAAACTTTACATGTACCTTTGTTATCAGGTCATTATCTAGATGTTTGTCATTGCTGTGTCACATACTATACATGAACATGTCTTAAACAAGTTGAGCTACAGTGTCATTGACACTTTCATTGTATCCACAGAATAGACATATTTTGCGATACATTTATGTAGTACCTACTTCTTCCTGGCCTTGGTATGTATTTGTGATATGTATTTGTGTGTAACAAAGTAATATAGATCTCTTAAGTTCGTGTTCATATTTCATATCTTTGTACAGAAATCCTTGTGTGACATAACAATGTAGCCCCCCCTCCCCACCTCCCCTTCCCACACACACACATTTTAAATGTATATAAATTCCATATACTGGACCTGGATGTGTCTTTGTGAAATGTATTTTTGTGTAATCAAGTCGTTCATACCAATTTTGCAAAGCTCTGGTGTTAAAAATATATCGATGAGCAATCCAGTACGTGTATGGATACATGAAGACTTGTTCCCCATACAAGTGTTTAAATGTTTTCCATGTTGTATTCAGTTTATATAAATTATGCGTGTCTTTCAGTATTCCACAACGTAAAGAGCTTAAACTACTAGTTTCTGAAACCTTGATGTATATATACTTTTTTGTATTTCACCTGATAAACATATCCCAGTATACTCTTCCACTCAGATGCCATTTTATGCCTTATAGATCCTAGAAATAATTTCTTAAGCAATACCCTCCTTCCAGTAAGTGTATGCATCTTCTACCATTTTGACTAATATCGATGTAACATATTTAGGTGAAACCGTATGTGTACATATACATGTGTACACATGTGGTACCTCCATGGAAGTGATGAAATTCTAACCTTATATGTACGTATGTATATATAACATCCACATCATTCGCACTCATTGAGGTATTCTGGTGTGTAACCATTTGTGTGCATGTGTATTTATGACATCCATCTCTTCACTATCGTTAAGATATTTTGACGTGTGCTGTAACTTCACTTTTCCCACTTCTACAAAACTGCGAATGCTCAGAACTGTTTTTATTTTGTCTGAAAATTCTTCTCATCTTTCATCCAAGTATGTTTTGGGGTACAAAAAAAAATGCAAGATGAATATCCAAGTGTGTTGGTGCTTCGACACTAGATTTGAACAATTCATGCCGTAATATCTTCAAACTCCACTTGCTAACCACAGACTCTATTAACTTCAGCCTTAAACTCTTAGATTATATACGAGCAGAAGAGATTTGGGTATAATACAATAAGAATAAGATGGATATCCAAACTCATATGTCCATATTATCTCAATGTAAATTAAACTGCTATCCGCATATAAATATCTCCACAAGATGAAAGCAAAGAGAAACTCTTCTCTTTTCGCTTTTCTGCATCCTCCTTTTCGAATTGCTTACGAGAGATTAAACTAGATTAATACAACCCTGAAGTGAGCACAAGTATCTCGTGACAAGTAAGGAAAAGCTACATTTGTGCTTCTTTTCCTTGTCAATTCCGACGTCAATGGGACAAAAAACTATATACAGCCAACAAACCAACTGAGTTTTACTTTTTGTATCTACAGTTGTGGCTGATGCACATTGTAACAAAGATAACCTTCAACACATGTCTTGACGTGGCTTTGGTTCGTACTGAAAACTCATTTTTCCCAATTCAGAATTGGTTTTTCATGTGGGACGCGCGAGCCGCAGATGACGTGTAAGTGTGTGAGTATGTATATGTGTCATATATTGTGCGTGTGTACATATTGGTTAATATTTATATATTATGTACATATGTATGTGTGTGACTGGTATATGTGTGTATTTGTGTTTATATGTCGAATGTGGCCTGTGTGTCTCACATGGGAACCATCCCGTATCGCAAATTTTAGTTAACTATTCTCGATTGGATGACCATCAAACGTAATTTGTACCATCCATTCACTCCATTGACAGTTTCCTATGAAACAAAACACATTTGTATTTGATCTTTTCTGTATTTACATTTCTTTTCATGTTTCATTTTATTTCAGCACAAAAAGTGACACAATGAGCTTATCACAATATTTTTTCACAAGGCATTATGACATCCTCACTAGGAAGGACCTATCCTCAATATATAGATATATTTCAATTACAACCTATCCTAATGGCTGACGACATAAGTACATATAGATCAAGGATAGGTCTTTTTCATGGCGGAGACTCACGCTGCTCATTAAGTTTTATGACAGTCGTTTTAGTCAATCTTTTTATTACCAGCGACCTCCAAGGCATTATAGTAGCGATTTTCATTCAGTTAATTCTAAGTGGTGACGTTGAACTCAATCCAGGGGCTATTAGCATAATACACATCAATATAAGGGGACTTCGTAATAAAAAAAAGACCTACTTCATGCAGAGCTAGGGTATTGCGATATTATAGGTGTGACAGAAACCATGTTAACTGCGGATGTGGATAATGAGAGTCTTGACATTCCAGGTTATTGCACCCTATTGCTTAAGGACTGGAACCATGGACTTGGAGGAGGAGTGGCTATGTACATAAAGTCAGGCATTATTTTTAAACGTCGTATTGATTTAGAACGACCTGGATTGGAAATAATTTGGACTGAAGTACGACTCCAGAATCAAAAATCCATCCTGGGTGTTATATATAGACCACCTGCTAGTAATAACATGTACTGGGACTTAATTGAAGACTTGATTCAAGCAGCCAGAACAGACATGTCATTAAAATGTATCTTAATTGGAGACTTTAACGCCAATTGTCTCATAACAAAACATCCCAAAATTGCACATTTGGAAAATTATTTTGGTATGACACAAGTGATAGATTCACCTACTCGTATTACGTACAACTGGTGCAGTCTAATTGATCTTGCTCTAGTATCCTGCAAAAATTATGTAGAAAAATACCTAATAATCCCACCTTTCTGTAGTGATCATTACGCAACAGGAGTAGTCCTAAAATCACCAAACCCTCATAATAAACCTTTCCAGAGAAGAGTGTGGAAATACAATGAGATGGACAAAAATGAGTTGCATAACCATTTCTCACAAACATCTTGGGATGTTTTGTTCAATAATGATATAAATGATTCTACCGAAAGCCTGACCAAGTATATCATAGATACTGCAAACCAATATATTCCTCAAAAAACGGTTCTTATTCGACCTAAGGATAAACCCTGGATGAATTCCTCAATGCGGAAAATGATGAGATCACGTGACAAAGCTCATTATAAAGCAAAACAGCATAATTGGACAGAAAATTGGGCACATTTTCGGCAAATCAGAAATGAAACTATTGCACTAATAAGAAAAGCAAAAGCTGAGTATGACATAAAACTTGAAAATTACGTTTCAGCCTGCAACTTTAGTGAAAAACATTGGTTGTCTACTTTAAAATCTTTTTCTAAAGAACAAAGTACGAATAACAGTTTTCCCTCCTTAGAAGAAAATGGTGAAGTAGTGAGTGATGCAAAGGCTGTTGCTGATCTGTTAAATGACTTTTTCATAGAACAGTCAAGTTCTGTTAATGATAAAGAGTTACTTCCCCTGGCTTTTTATAATTTTGATTTAAATGAAGTGCATATCAGCGAGGATGAGGTGACAGCTATTCTTCTTAAAATAGATCCTAAAAAGGCGAGCAGTCCAGACGAAATTAATAACAAAATTTTGAAATTATGTGCTCATGAACTTACTAGCCCACTGACCAGGTTGTTCAACCTTTCATTAACTAGCAAAACTTTTCCAAATTTATGGAAGATGGCAAGAGTCGTACCTATACATAAGAAAGAATCAATACATAATAAGAAAAATTACCGCCCCGTTTCCCTGACTAGTTGCGTTAGTAAAATCCTGGAGAAAATTATTTTCAAGCATTTGTTTTCTTTCTTAACTGAAAATAATCTCTTAACCCCCCTACAATCTGGGTTCATCCTTGGAGATAGCACGATTTATCAATTAATTGACATTGATCATGATATCTCTCTAAGCTTGGGTACAAATACAGATATCAGTCGTATTTTGTGATATTAGTAAGGCTTTCAATAGAGTCTGGCATAAAGGTCTGTTACATAACTCAATTCAATAGGAATAAGGGGTGACCTTTTATTGTGGTTTGAAAGCTATCTAACGCTCCGTTCCCAATGTGTTGTCATTAACGGAGAGACGTCTACAAGCAAAATAGTACCAGGAGGGGTCCCACAAGGCTCGGTATTAGGACCAATTTTGTTCAATATTTATATCAATGATATTGTGAATAATATAGTGTCAAATATAAGGGTATATGCCAACGACACCACACTGTATCTAGCAGTAGAAGATGCAAAGCTTTCGGCCAAAATTTTGAACGATGATCTTGAAAAAATTGCCATCTGCTGTGAGACTCTTGAATAGCCTTCACGAGAACGTCAGAAACTGCGAAACAATAAATGTCCTAAAAAAGTTTTAGCAATTGATGATATCATTGTCCCTAAACATTACTATGCCGGGAGTAGAAAAGCACAGATTATCCATTGTAAACTTCATTTAAATTGTATCAAACTAAATGGCCATAAGTTTGACAGATTTATTGGGGATAATCCTGAATGCTGCTGTGGCTATCATTTTGAAAACTCCAGTCACTATATACTTTCATGTCCTATTTATGCACAGGAATGCCATGTGATGTTTAACAAATTGGTAAATGATGACAAAACCATCGATGCACTACTCCATGGAAATCCATATTAATCTGACTCACACAACAGTTTTGTTTTCAATACTTTTAAGAATACATTATCAAAACGAGAAGGTTTGAAAACTTATTCTAGGAAAGTGGTATTTTCACGGCAGCTGTGATGCCCTGGTGTCGACTCGAAGGAATCCGCATTCCATATACTACATTTATAGCTGAGTCTTCGCCATCATGATGCATACACACCCATCTTAATTTGTCTGATCATACTCCCGACCTCAAAATAGTTTAGATAACCATTGTGCACCAACTCGTGATAGCTTTACAGATTTACCGGTTTATTAAACTAAACAATCTGTGAGGTTGACAAATAAAAATTTTATTCTGAGAGCAGTTTTTTGTTACGCTACACTGTTATGGAACTCACAACTGGAAACTGTTCAATGATCACTTTCCGGGTGTGTGTTGCAGAGCAGCCAAGCTACTACTCTTTCTACTAGCGTATGGTGGGACAAGAGTAATGATATGTAGCTTCTCAAGAGCCTTTTAAATACTTATGATTAAGAAGGTAATGTAGTCACATGGCTAACTTTGTTTTTTTGTATTGCAGTATAGATTATCTGGAGCATTCATAATGTCGGCAGTGTGCGCGTCATAACTGGGTGATGGGTGTCTCGAGAAATGCTTTGTAACGCACTATGCCTTAGTTGTACTGGAAATAGGTATTTTTATACTGTAACCAATGACCCAGACTTAGCTGGTGCTAACTCTTAAATATTCAGGGCCAAACACAAATTTTGCCCCCCATTTCTTTGTTTGGCCCTTCTGTCAGGAAACATCTCACTGACTTCTGTGCTTATAAATCTCAGTTAAAATGATGCCAGACACAATATCATGATGGAAATGGTGGATCCAAGGATGCAATAAGAGGATGAGAGGAAAAAACAGTGGTTAGATGTGTTCAGGGCTGTAACTTATAATTTTTATTGAAAATTATTTCATGTTCCCTAATTTCGGGACATGAGCCTGATGTTTTCATTCTTGCTATGAAATATCCACTGTTTGTTAAGTGTTTCCTCTCTTCCCCTTCCTTGAAACCCCCCCCTAGTTAATCTCCCATGCTTTTGGAACATTTATAAAAAAAAATTTCTTGAAAATTTCTTGGGAGTTTAACTTGGTTACAGAATGTTTAGGCTATTATCCCCATGGTTACGTCCTCACCCTTGGGGTGTTTAGGCATTTTGAGCCATGCATCTACCATCTGATGTATTGCAGTGTCTTCTGAGGAAGATTCTGCTTTACATCGGATAGTTTTAAGAATCTGTTACTGACTTCGGCCTTGTTTTTCAGTGCCTGGAGTCTTGTTTCCGGATTTTATAGACTTTTGTTTACGTTGACAACGGTTACTTTCTTTTAGTAATTCCTTGTCATCTGTTAGGTTAGATATGTAGTCAGATACATTAATATACTCCGTAAGTGTAACATTAAATTTTAGCTCAACTTTGGCGAAGCCAAATTTGAGCTTTTGTCATGGCCCGTCGTCTGGCGTCCGTCTGTCTGTCTGTCCGTCTGTTGGATAATTAAACAATTGGATACGGCTCGGGCTAGAGGCCATATTTATGAACCGATCTTTACGAAACTTCTTGGGTACCTTTGTTATGACCGTGGGACAAGAACGAGTGTTTTTGGGTACAGTCCGAAATTCAAGATGGCTGCCAGCCGCCATTTTGTACCGACGATGCAGAAATCTGTTTATTGTACAGAACTTCCATATGAAAGCTCTGATTTGAATAATTTTTTGTATGAATGTTTAGTACCATGGGATGCATCACATATAATACGGGGTTTTTTCTCGTGAGTAAATTGTGCAAATTAGACTAATTTTGATGTTTTTTGGTGTTACTTTCAGCACTGCAAGTGCAAATGCCAATATGGCTCGGGCTAAAGGCCGTATTTATGACCCGATCTTTACAGACTTAGGTGAAATCAGATTTTTGCGCAGAACTTCCATATGAAAGCGCTGATTTGAATACTTTTTTGTATGAATGTTTAGTACCATGGGATACATCACATATAATACAGGGTTTTTTCTCGTACGTAAATTATGCAAATTAGACTAACTTTGATGTATTTAGTGTTACTTTCAGCACTGCAAGTGCAAATGCCAATATGGCTCGGGCTAAAGGCCGTATTTATGACCCGATCTTTATGAAACTTCTTGGGTACCTTTGGTATCACCGTGGGACGAGAACGAGTGTTTTGGGGTTCGGTCCGAAATTCAAGATAGCTGATGGCAGCCATTTTGTACAAAATTAGGTGCTATCAGATTTTTGCACAGAACTTCCATATGAAAGCGCTGATTTGAATAATTTTTTGTGTGAATGTTTAGTACCATGGGATACATCACATATAATACAGGCTTTTTTCTCGTGCAGAAATTATGCAAATTAGATGAACTTTGATTTTTTCAGTGCGACTTACACACAGTAAGTACACATGTCAATACGGCTCAGACTAGAGTCTGTATTTATGAACTGATCTTCACGAAATGTCTTGGGTACCTTTGTTATCACCTGGGACGAGAACGAGTGTTTCTGGGTGCGGTCTAAAATTCAAGATGGCTGCCAGTGGCCATTTTGTACCGAAATTAGGTCTAATCAGTTTTTTGTACACAACTTCTATACAGCTCAGACTAGAGGCCATATTTATGAACCAATCTTTACGAAACTTCTTGGGTACCTTTGTTATCACCGTGGGATGAGAGCAAGTGTTTTTGGGTGTGGTCCGAAATTCAAGATGGCCACCATCAGCCATTTTGTACCAAAATTAGTGCAATCAGTCTTTTGTACAGAACTTCTGTATGAAAGTTCTGATTTGAATAAATTTTTGTATGAATGTTTAGTAATAATGGAATACATCACATATTGTAAGGGTTTTTTTTTCGTGCAGAAATTATGCAAATTAGATGAACTTTGATTTATTCAGTGCTACTTACACAATGTAAGCACACATGTCAATACGGCTCAGGGTAGAGGCTGTATTTATGAACCGATCTTCACAAAACTTCTTGGGTACCTTTGTTATCACCTTGGGACGAGAGTGAGTGTTTCTGGGTACTGTCCATAATTCAAGATGGCTGCCAGTGGCAATTTTGTACCGAATTTAGGTCCAATCAGTTTTTTGTCACAAGTTCTGTACAGCTCGTATTTATGAACTGATCTTCACAAAACTTCTTGGGTACCTTTGTTTTCACCTTGGGACAGGAACGAGTGTGTTTTGGGGTGCCTTTGTTATCACTGTGGTATGAGAACAAATATTTTGGGGTTCAGTCAGACCCACTCTGGGACTCAAAGATTTCTTTTCTAGTTTAGCATCTGACTGTCACCCACCTTTACAATACTTTACCTATACATTTGTTACAGGCTATGGTCAGTATTTATGTACAGACCGTTACAATACTTTATATGTACCTTTGTTATCAGGTCATTACCTAGATGTTTGTCATTGCTGTGTCACATACTATACATGTACATGTCTTTGTCTTGACAAGTTGAGCTACAGTGTCATTGACACTTTCATTTAGTTTGTTTAAAAAATTTTGTCCACACTTAGGCTTTTTTGGGGATCCATTTGGGCTCATCGTTCCCATTGGGAACTTGGGCTCATGTCAAAATTTTTTGAAAATTTTCTTTTTATGAATTATTTTTCGAAATTTTGTTATGGATCGTATTATTATTATGTATCTTTGTAATATTGATGTTTAGTGCGAGTACTACAGCATAATAATATTTTGTAATTATGAAAGAATTTTGTTCAAATTGTAAATCGAGGAAGTCTTCCTCGGATTCTCATGCTCATTGTGTTTGCTGTAGTCATTGTACTTGCACTAACTCTTGTTCAGTTTGTGCCAATTGGGATGACAAACGTTGAAGATGTGTGTCACGGTACATTGTTAGTGGTGAGAGATTGATGCCTGTTCTCTCACCACAAGGTCACTCTAGTTTTTCAGAGGAACAAGAACATGGTGATGTTTCCGTGATGTCGTCTGAAAGTGTGCTGCCGTCGTCGCAAATTAATGAAGAGCTAGCGGCAAAAGTGCTCAATGAAATTAGACAAGTGCCTAGGTCCCAAAAGGGATTTACGGCCTTGTCGCCAGCTAGCTCGACCGGCGGATCTATCACTCCACATATGGGTGGTGTGATGCCGGGTAAGTCCGTTGTGGTCCAGGAAAGAAAAAAGGGTGTTGCGAACACCATAATCTCGGATCATGCACACCCTGCTATGATGGAACGGAGGATGGAACAGAGGAAGCCAGTCTGTTTGGTAGTAAGCACATTCAGATCATCCCGGACCGCGAGTGAGAGAGGTCCCTCTCTCTTACATCTGGGACCGGATGTTGTTGTACAAAACGTTCTTCAGTCGGAGCATACGTCCACACCTCCTGTTCAGGACGCTCCGTCTTATAAACAGCCGGCGTCGGCTAGTCTATCGGCTTCCTCTTCAGCATATCAGCACACACGACTGCACCTTGGCTTTGTGACCTCAGATATCCAGCCTGCTACATCGACAAAGGATTCCATGTCATCTAGGTCACACTATCCAGTAGCCAGGGACACGAGGCCTCATCAGTTGGGACGTTCACATAAACGGGCCTCCGTGACGGACTTGCTATCACAGATAGCACAGCTCATCACAGCATCCCAGCAACCTACGGAACATCCTACATCAGTTTCGGATCAGGAACTGTCGGATGAAGCTGGGTCGGTTTGTTCCTATGCAAGGTCAGACAGGGACGACCGAGATTCTCATCTGGTCCACTCGAATGGTGAAAGGGAAATTATGGAGCTGGATTTTTCCCTTTTGGAACAATGTTAGGTGGCGATGGAGTTTATCCATCAACACCTTCCAGACATTGTTCCATCAGACCAGGTTGCTGCGACAAAGGATAAGAGACTGATAGCGTCATTGGATACTGACTTTTTTGGTCAGATTAAGAAAGATGTTCCTGATTATCTGGTCCAGTCCAGCAATGTCTCATGGACGGTTGAATTGCTTAATGACGTTATTTTTAATTTAGCCTCAAAGACAGGCAAAAACAGTTTCTTATCTCAATGTGCTCTGCATCTGCTCTTCATCAATAGTAGTAATAGATTTGCAATGGCAGGACAGGGCATACCAAGAGTTCCTCTGCATTTGGACGATCAGGCTGAGGACTTAGACTTGTCCCTGCCTTCGTCTTTTTCCATTCTCCCTAGCACTTTGGAGACGACGATTTTGTCTAATAGAGCAAATTTAGACGCATTGTCATACGCAGATCACCTTACCAGAGTGTTAGCTCAACATCTCGACGGTAAAGAATTTGAGGACGTTCGCTCCTCCTTATGAGTTCTTTCTAGGGCTATTGCATTCTCCACGTATAACTCCGCCCGATTCAGTGGCTAATTTGGAGTTGGTTAGACGTGATGCTGCCCTGGCTTCATCCACTATAGTGGATTCAAAGGTGAAAAACTCTCTTCGAGTCGCTCCGGTTTCTGGGGATTTTCTCTTTTGATGGTAAGCTTTCTTTGATCTATGATCAGATTACCAAGAAAGCTTCAGATTTTCTGCTTTTTCAGTTGGTTTCTAAAAGACCTGATTCAGCAAAAAAGAGTAAAGCAGGAGCTTCTGATTCGTGTATGTCCAGGGGAAGCTCCTATAAAGGATATTAAAAATCCTCTAGCTCTTACTCTAGAGACCGTCAGAGTAGAGACTCAGGTAGGGGACGTAGTTCTGGCCAAGACAACTGGTCAGATGCCTCTAGGTCGACAGGATGAGGCACAGGACGGGGAGGACCTAGAACTCTTAGGTTAATTCCTAAATGGAATTTAGCTTGGGTTCTACTGAAGCTCAAAGAAGCTCCTTTTGAACCTCTGAACACTGTAGACTTCAAATTCTTGTCATATAAGACAGCTTTTCTCTTAGCCTTTGCTTCCGCAAGAAGAGTTAGTGAACTTCATGCTCTGTCTATTGATGATTCTCATTATCGTAGTATTGGTAATACTATTACTTTAACTACTAATGTGGGATTTTTGGCTAAGAATCAGTCTCCAAATAAGTATCCTGAGCCTATTGTTGTTAAGGCTCTTCCGTGTCCAGTTAGAGCTATGCGTATTTATAAACACAGATCAGAGTTTATCAGAAAGGGGCGAAAATGATTCTTCCTGTCTTTAATTCCCAATAGAAAGGACTTTTCTGTTCATTCTATTTCTGGATGGATTCAGTTAGCTATTCGTACTGCTTATGAGAGCTTCTAATCAGCAGTCTGTGCTTAAGATTTCAGCGCATGAAGTTAGAGCACTGTCAGCATCTTGGGCTTATTCTAACAGTATTGCTATTACGGATCTTATGAAGGCTGCTTACTAGTCACAGCCTTCTACTTTCACTAATTTTTACCTTAGAAATATAGAGTCTATTTCTGGCAACCTTGATGTTTAGGTCTGTTATCTGATGCTCAGAATGTCGTCCACTAAACGATTACAGCTATAGTTATGTAGGTTTTCTGTTCCAGCAGTGACTCTGTCCTGCTGCCCCTTCGTTCTGTGGTGATTTGACCCAGAGCAAGGGGAAGGGGGAGGAGGGGATGGTGTTTCCCTATATCACCGGCTTTATAGTGAAAAGCAAGGGAATACCTCCTCCTAAGTAAGTAATTCCGAGTCTGTGCTGGGATGGTTTTAAATGTAAAGCTAATGTCTATCACATTTATGTAATATTTTTAAAGTGTAGCTCGGTGTGAAGCATTTGTATATGTCACGTGTCATACGGGCATTTATACATTTATATACAATCCTCGGACACTTTTAAATGAGCATAAAGAGTCTCATTCTCTGGACTGTCTTTATTTATTGGCTTTCCTGTAAGGAATTAGTATAATGGGTTATGCTGGATATTAATAGAGATCATGGATGTTATTATGCTCAATTATTAAATGGTAATGTGTCTTTCTTATTTTTTATAAACAAGAAAGACATGTGTAAATCCTTTCTCTCCTTTTCTCCTTGAGGGAATATTCCTGTATATATAATTGAGCTTATTGGATTTTCCTTTATGTCCTAGGCCCTCCAGCCTTTTTTCTATTTAGCTAAGTCTGGGTCATTGGTTACAGTATAAAAATATGAAAAATTTAAAGTAATTTATATATTTTTTATATTTACCAATGACCCAGACGGGGATGGCCCTCCCATGAGTTTGGAACTCATACCTCCCTGCTGATTATATAACATTTAGCAGGAACTGGTTGTAAGAATGAGGCTTGGCACCAATTTCGATACTTCCTAGGCACTGTGCATGCGCAGTAGGCAAAAGTATGGAGGACCATACAGGACATCAGTTTTTTTTATTTGGATGCAAATTTTGGGGATTTGGGGGGCAAAATTTGTGTTTGGCCCTGAATATTTAAGAGTTAGCACCAGCTAAGTCTGGGTCATTGGAAAGTAGAAAAAATATATAAATTACTTTAAATTTTTTTATTTTCCATTAGTTTGGAAGTACATCTTGATACCTGATATGCGGTCACTTTTGCACAACTGCACAAGCACCATACAATGTAATTTTATAATGTAAGGGTAAGGCATTAAGATAGGCCTATCCTGTTCACCAAACCCGATTTCAAATGAATGAAATAAAAATATTGTTTAAAAAAAACCAAAAGATTGCATGGCCATGGGTAATGCATGTGCT
This sequence comes from Pictodentalium vernedei, assembly GCA_031216915.1. Taxonomy (NCBI): domain Eukaryota; kingdom Metazoa; phylum Mollusca; class Scaphopoda; order Dentaliida; family Dentaliidae; genus Pictodentalium; species Pictodentalium vernedei. The sequence goes on along the minus strand of CM062296.1, from coordinate 340,460,723 downwards.
CAGAATAAAATGAAAGGTAAAAATATAATAAAATAATAATAAAAAGATTATTGCGGAAGTCAAAATCAGTGTGTGTTTGTGGTGGGGGGGGGGGGGGGGAGGGGGTGGGAGGGGGAGAGGGGTGGTATTAAATGAAGACAACAAGATTGCATGTCCATGGGTGAAACTTTATTTATTTATGAAAACTTTTATTCATTAAAATAGAGTACATCTACAAGTAACTATATTGTTATGTTCATTCAACAATCTGTACACTTTTGATAATGTATTCATGTACAAGAATGAATGAAAAATAATGAAACCATACATTTTGATAATACACTGAAACATACATTTTTAACATAATTATATATCTATTAATACATGTACTCAGAATAAAATGAAAGGTAAAAATCAAATAAAACAATAATAATAAAAAATGTTTTTATTTTCAACCTATTTCCAATAAATGTATGAATAAATAGTTCCCAGACAGTCCCAGTTGCCTTTGTACATGCAAAAAATGTCAAGCCTCTCGTGAGAGACCACCTCTCTTGAAAGACCACTTTTGTCTTGCAAAAGGGAAGTCTCTCAAAAGAGGTTCTACTGTACAGGTTTTTCTTGTGCATAAATTATGCAAATTAGACAAACTTAAACTTTTTTTGGTCATATTTTTATATATTATGTTTGTGTGTCCTGTTATCACCTGTATCTCGGAGACACTTAAACTTTAACTCTTTTGTTTCAAATTTTCACCAATGATCAGACATTGTGTAAAATATTGATGCCCGACAATTGTTTTAAAAAGAAAAATTCAAGATGGGTGACTGGCAGCCGTTTTTGTTAGGTTTCTGCCTAGTTCCATCTGTGTCTATATTGAGTTAAAAAAAACCCAGGCTGGTCTACCGATTTCAGATTGGTTCTCCACTACCCCCCCCCCCCCCCCCCCCATCAGTAATCAGTAATGAGTAACCCTTGTTCCATCTGTGTCAATCCATGGAGGACTACTGTTTGACCGTTGGTGATTGGCATTGCACTTGTTATCCTTGTATTTTTTTAAAAAAATATTTGTGTTCAAATGAAACTCCTTTTTAAAATCCCACAAAAAACTTCCTATGATATGTTTTGTATTTCAGTCCCTAGTAGCTTTTCCAAAGCTGAAACGTCAAGTGTTACTTTGTAAACCAGAAGCTAAATCTCCAAAGGATTTCGATGACAGTACACAGTTTTGGGTGAATCAAGATTTTTCATTAATGTGAGATAATAGTTGTATATTATACTTTTCAACACTCAACACAGCTTCCACAAAACTTTGTCAAACTTTTAAATTCAGTTCAGTTTCCTTTCCTTTTTTAGCTGATCAAATACTGTTCGAACAGTGTGTTACAAAAGAGCATATCATCTACTAAATGAAATGCACTCTTGGTATTAGGCGTGTTTTCTTAGGTCACTTAGATAACAGAGGTGTAGATCTTGGTATGGACAGACTTCTTCGGCCATACCAATGCTTGGAGTAGCAAAAAATATATATGGTGGAATATATACTTGATAAAGACAGAATATACACAAAACGACAAACGTGTGTGAATTGGTTAATCGATATGGCATGAATGCCATCGTGGAAGAATAAAATGAGAGGCCACAGGCCTAGAGTTTTATCCTTCCATGATGGCACAAGTGCCATATCGAGGAACTCATTCACACACGTGTGTCATTCTGTGTTTATTACATGCCTTCACATCTATAAAAACAATTATTAGAAGGCCAGTCGGCAATTTATTTGACAGCCATCAACAAAAAGAACACATTTTATCACCAACCAAATTTGCGAGGGGAACCAGTGTTACTATTGCCTCCCCTGAGTTCCGATGTGTTCTATGTGCCCACTGGATGATACAATGCATTAGAACTCAGGGGTCCATTTTTAGCTCAACTTGACAAAGTCAAGCTGATCTATTGCCATCACTTCTCGTCCATACGGATGGCCGGGCATACATAAATATGTCCACAATTTCCTTTGGCACACCTCACAGGTCGCATTTATGATCAGATCCCTTTGAAACTTGGTTTGCTTGTTTGGGGTGACCTCTAGATGGGAGCTCTTCCATTTCCGTCAAAAAATGTTGCCACTGGCAACATTCTTTGAACTTAGTTTAGTCAGACCTCAATATTTCCCTTTGGCACACCCTACAGGGCACATTTATCATCAGATTGCTTTGAAACCTGGTATGCTTGTTTGGGGTTACCTCTAGATGGGAGCTATCGATTTTCTTCGATTTCATCAAAAAATGTTGCCGCTGGCAATGACCTTCGATGAACTTCATGCAGTTATGCATCAATATTTCCCTTTGCACACTCTGCAGTGCACAGTTTTGACTGGATCACTTTGAAACTTGGTATGCTTGTTTGGGATGACCTCTAGATGGGAGCTATCGATTTTCTTCTATTTCCGTCGAAAAATGTTGCCGCTGGCAACGTTCTTAGAATGTAGTAAAGTCAAACCTCAATATTTCACTTTGGCATACCCTACAGGGCACATTTATGATTGGATTGCTTTGTAACCTGGCATGCTTGTTTGGGGTGACCTCTAGATGGGAGCTATCAATTTTTGTTCCATTTCCGTCAAAAAATCTTGCCGCTGTCATTGACCTTTGAACTTAATTTAGTCAGGCATCAATATATTTCTTTGGCACGCCCTACAGGGCACATTTATGATCAGATCGGTTTGAAACATGGGGTGTTTATTTGGGGTAACCTGTAGATGGGAGCTATCGATTTTCTTCCATTTCCATCAAAAAATGTTCCCGCTGGCAACAACCATTGAACTTGGTTTAGTTCGGCATCAATATATTCCTTTGGCACGCCCTACAGGGCACATTTATGATCAGATCGATTTGAAACTTGGTATGCTTGTTTGGGGTTACTTCTATATGGGAGCTATCAATTTTCTTCGATTTCCCCATGGGAACCCCGGGAAGTGAAGCAGTGCCTCTTCACTGCGGTAAACAGGCTCTGTTTTACTGGTAAAATAGGACCTAGTCACCAATGGGAGGTGCAAACCCTCTCTAAAATGGGCAACATGGCTTATTAACGCTCACCCCTGGTCTTGAGTTGATACTCATGTGATCATGATTAGCCATTGTGCAAAAATATGTGACTTTAAACACCAATAAATAAATAAATTTCTTTGATTTCCATCAAAAAATATTGCTGCTGGCACTGACCTTCGATGAACTTAGTGCAGTTATGCATCAATATTTCCCTTTGGCACACCCTGCAGTGCACAGTTTTGACTGGATTGCTTTGAAACTTGGAATACTTGTTTGGGGTGACCTCTAGATGGGAGCTATCAATTTTTTAGCTCAACTTGACAAAGTCAAGCTGAGCTATTGCCATCACTTCTCGTCCGTCGGCGTACGTACATTAGTACATACGTATGTACGTATGTACATACGTATGTCCTAATGTACGTACATCCACAATTTCCTTTGGCACACCTCACAGGTCACATTTATGATCAGATCGCTTTGAAACTTGGTATGCTTGTTTGGGGTGACCTCTAAATGGGAGCTATCGATATTTTTATGCTGTACCAATGACCCAGACTTAGCTGGTGCTAACTCTATTATTCTAGGTCCAAACACAAATTTTGCACCCCCAATCCCCAAAATTTGCATCAAAATCCAAAAATTAGATGTCCTATGTGGTCATCCATACTTTTATCCACTGTGCATGCGCAGTAGTCAAGTAAAATCTCAGTTTAAAGGATGCCAGACACATAATCATGAGAGAAATGGTGGATCTAAGGATGAAATAAAAGGATGACAGGAAGAAACAGTGGAAGGATGTGTTCAGGGTTGTAACTTATAATTTTTATGAAAAATTAGTTCATGTTCCCTAATTTTGGGGCATGGGCCTGATATTTTCATTCTTGCTCTGAAATTTCCATTGTTTGTTCAGTGTTTCCTCTCTCCCTTTCCTTAATACCCCTCTTGCTATTCTCCCATGCTTTTGGCCAAATTTTTGTAATTATTTTACAATGAAATTTCTTGGGAGTTTTGGCTTGGTAACAGAATAATTATTCTGTTTTCCCCATGGTTATGTCCTCACCCTAGGGTGGTTAGGCGTTTCAGTCATGCATCTACCATCCGATGTACTGCAGTTTCTTCTCAGGAAGCCTCTGTTTTACATCGGATAGTGTTAAAATTGGTTACTGATTTGGGGCCATATTTTCAGAGCCTGGAGTCTTGTTTCCAGTTTTATTCACTTTTGTTTACATTGACATTGATTTACTTCAGACAGTGATTCCTTGTCATCTATTAAGTTCTGCTCATAGCCAGATACATAATATTATACGTAAGTGTAACATTAATTTTTAGACATGATTTAAAATTTTTGTCCACACTTAGGCTTTTTTGGGATCCATTTGGGCTCATCATTCCCATTGGGAACTTGGGCTCAACTTGAAATTTTTTTTTTCGAAAATTGTTTCTTTCGAATTATTTTTCGAAATGTTACTAAAGGATTATATTATCATGTATCTTATTTTCAAGGGTTAGTGCGAGTACGTTGACTGTTTAACCTTTTTCAAAATGAAAGAAGTTTGTTCAAGTTGTAATTCGAGGAAGTCTTCCTCTGATTCTCATGTTCAGTGTATTAATTGTAGTCGGTGTACTCGCACTAATTCTTGCTCTGTGTGTGCCAATTGGAATGACAAACGTTGGAGACGTGTGTCACGGTATATTGTTAGTGGTGAGAGGTCCATGCCGGCCCTCTCACCACAGGGTCACTATAGTTTTTCAGTCTCTTTTTCAGAGGAACAAGAACAGGGGGATGTTTCCGTGATATCTTCACAAAGTGTGCCTCCGTCATCGCAGATAAATGAAGAGCTAGCGGAAAAAGTGCTCAATGAAATTTGGCAAATGCCTAAGAGGTCCCACGTAGGATCGACGGCATTGTCGCCCACTAGCTCGCCTGGTGAAGCAATCATTCACGAAATGGTTGTGATGGCGGGTTCGTCCGTTGCGGTCCAGGAAAGGAGATCGGGTGTTGTGAGCACTATAAACATGGATCGTGCACACCCGGCGACGATGGATCCGAGGATAGTATGGAGGAAGCCAATCAGTCCGGTACCAGCTTGTCCAGGTCTGCCCGGACCGCGAGCGAGAGAGTCCCCTCTCTCTTACAACAACATCTGGGACCAGATGTTGTTGTACGTAATGTTTGTCAGTCGGAGCATACGTCCACCCCTCGGGACGCTCCGTCATATAGACAGTCCGGCGCGACTAGTCTATTGGCTTCCTCATCCTCATGGCAGCACACACGACCGCAACTTGGCTACATGACTTCTGATATCCAGCCTGCTTCACCGACCAGGGATTCCACGTCGATCAGGTCACGCCATCCGGTAGCCAAGGACACGAGGCCTTACCAGTCGGGACGTTTCCATAAAAGAAGTATGCAGGAAGTAACGTCCCAGGAGCTCCCAGCGGCTAAATCACGTAAGGCCGCAGCTCCACAGGCCTCCGTGACGGACTTGCTATCACAGATAGCTCAACTCATTGCAGCATCCCAGCAGCCATCAGAAACTTTTTCGGAACAGGAATTGTCTGAGGAAGCTGGGTCGGTTTGCTCCCCTGCAGAGTCAGAAAGGGACGACCGAGAATCTCATATGGTCCAGTCGGATGGCAAAAGGGAATCAGCGGAGCTGGAATTTTCCCTTTCTGAACAACATAAGGTGGCCGTAGATTTCATCCGGCAATACCTTCCAGAAGTTGTTCCTCTGGACCAAAATGCTGCATTACCGGATAAGAGACTGATAGCGTCAATGGACACAGACTTTTTCGGCCTGATTAGGGACACTGTCCCTGAGTTTCCGACCCAGTCCAGAAATGTCACACGGACATTTGAACTTTTGAATGACGCTATATTCAAGCTAGCCTCTAAGACTGGCAAATCCGGTTTCTTATCGCCTAGTGCTATACAGCTGCCTTTCATCAATGCGAGACATAGATTTGAAACGGCAGGACAAGGCGTGCCGAGAGTTCCTCTGCGTTTGGACGACCAGGCTGAAGACCTGGAGTTGTCATTGCCAGCGTCCATGTCTATTAACTCCAGTATTCTGGAGACGACAGTCTCATATAATAGAATTAATTTCGACGCATTATCTTATGCAGATCACCTTACCAGAGCATTATCATTACGTCTCGAAGGTAAAGAATTCCAGGATGTTCAGACTTCCTTAAGAGTTCTTTCAAGGGCTATAGCATATTCTACGTATAACTCTGCCCTTTCAGTGGCAAATCTGGAGTTGGTCAGACATGATGCTGCCCTGGCTGTGTCCACTAGAGTGGACAGTAAGGTAAAAAACTCTCTTCGAGTCGCTCCTTCTCCGGAGTGCTTCTCTGCAACGGAAAGCTTTCTATTATCTATGATCAGATTACTAAGAAAGCTTTGGACTCTCTGCTTTTTAAATCCGCTTCTAAAAAGTCGGACTCAGCAGAGAAGAGTAAGGCAGGTACTTCTGGGGCGAATACGTCCAAGGGAAGTTCCTATAGAGGATCTAAGAAAGCCTCTACATCTTACTCTAGAGACCGTCAGAGTAGCGACTCAGGTAGGGGCCGTTATACTGGCCGAGATAACTGGTCAGATGCCCCTAGGTCGACGGGACGATGTGCGGGTCGTGGAGGACATGGTTTCTCCTCCCGCAGGCCTCACAGGTCCAGGAGGTGATGGCTTAAACCTCTATTGCGTTCCAGTCGGTGGAAGGCTGTCGAGATTCTTAACCAATTGGTTGTCAATTACGGACGACCCATGGGTGCAAGGGGGGATTTCCGAAGGTCTAAAACTGTCCTTCAAGGAAAACCTCCATTAACTCGAAGTCCACGTTGAACTCAGCTTCCGTCAAATGTTCAGAAGAGAGAATCGCTTCTATCAGAAGTTCAATCTCTGCTGGACAAACGCTATAGAGGTCGTAGAAAAACAGGAATCTCCAGGTTTCTACAGTCACCTGTTTCTGGTTCCAAAACCAGACGGCTCGTTTCGTCCAGTCATAGATTTGAGCTGGATAAACAAGCTGAACGTGGCTCCAAAATTTTATATGGAGACCATCCGATCGGTCAGAGCGAGCATTCGAGTGAACGATTATGCTGCGAGCATAGATCTCAAAGATGCGTACTTTCACGTCATGGTACATCCAGCATTCAAAAAGTATCTTCGCTTTGCTGTCCTAGGAGTCGTTTATCCGTTCCGAGCGATGTGCTTCGGTCTGAATCTAGCGCCCTGGGCATTCACTCGAATAATGAACTCGGTAATGACTCATTTCTGAGCTCATTCGTCTGTAGTAATGTCGGCCTACCTGGACGACATTCTTCAGAGGTACGGCAACGAGTTAACGCTTCAGAGCGATGTTCAGAGTCTGCTTCAACTGCTCCGACGTCTCGGTTTCATAGTAAACGAAAAGAAGTCAGATCTCGTGCTGTCCATGTCATTCATCCACCTGGGAATGAGCTTCGAGATGCACAACAATCTCGTTCGTCTGCCGTTAACCAGAGCAAAATTGGTCAGTTGTTACGCTCGCTTTTATCTTCACTCATATGTAGTAACAGCGAGAGAATTCATGAGACTGACAGGTTTGTGCGGAGCTGCTGTGGATCTTATTCCGATGGGGCGGCTACGCACTCGTCCACTCCAGATATTTTTTACTCAGAATTGGAGTGTGAAGACTCATTTGCTCGAAACAAACATCGTCTTGTCGAATCAAGTGAAACAACAGCTTCAGACATGGGCAGATATTCAGTGGTTAACTCAAGGAGTACCACTGCAACTGCCGGATCCAAGTTTTACGATAATGACGGATGCGAGTCAAACAGGTTGGGGCGCAACTCGGAGCCCAACAGATTCCAAGTGCCAGGGTCTTTGGGATCCGCAGTTCCTAAACAAGCACATAAACATCAAAGAGATGATGTCAATATGGCTTGCGCTACGTCAGTGGATGAACATTCTTCAGAATTCGCATGTTCAAATTCTGTCCGACAATTCGACAGTAGTAGCTTATATTCGGAACCAGGTAGGCACTCATTCCATTCCGTTATTCAATTTAACGGAAAGGATCCTTCTGTTTGTCTTAGAGCATCAAGTTCTTCTATCGGTCCGTCATATACCAGGTCGTCTGAACGTTCTAGCAGACTCCCTTTCTCGGAAATGTCGTGTTGCTGTCAGAATGGACTCTCAACAAACGAGTATTCAATCAGATTTGCTACCAATGGGATCGTCCTATGATAGACTTGTTTGCGATGCATCTCAACAATCAGTTGCAGACGTATGTGTCGCCATGCCCAGATCCTCGAGCGTTGCAGTAGACGCCCTCTCGATCTCTTGGAACGGAATGATAGGATACACGTATCCTCCAGCTCTGTTGATTCAGCAGATATTGCTAAAAATCAAGCAATCTCACTGCAAGATTCTGTTGGTAGTATCTCTGTCACCCCAGAGACCATAGATAAATCTACTCAGGTGTCTGTTGTGGGACATTCCGCGGAAGCTTCCTCCACGGGAGGACCTTCTTTCGCAGGGGAAATCGCACACACTGCATCACAACCCGCAAGGTCTCAACCTTCACGTATTTCCATTGTGCGGTCCTTCTTGCACAGCAAGCATTTTACAGGACGAGCAGTGGACGCAATTTCTAACTGTAGGAGGACCTCCTCTTCGCTAAATTATGCTGCTAAGTGGAAGGTTTTCTATAGGTGGTGTAGGGATCATTCTATTGATATTTATGATCCCTCCATTTCAGACATTGCTAATTTTCTGGTCTACTTGTTTGACGAGATCAAACTGCAGCCAATAACCATTAAGGGTTATAGGTCTATGCTATTGGATACCTATACTCATCATGATAGTTTACAGATTGGATCTAATGTCTCTTTATCTAAGTTAGTGAAAAACTTTTCGATAAATAGACCTAGAACCCTTAGGTTAATTCCTAAGTGGAATTTAGCTTGGGTTCTTCTGAAGCTAAAAGAAGCGCCATTTGAACCCCTTGATACGGTAGACTTCAAATTCTTATCTTATAAGACAGCTTTTCTCTTAGCCTTCTCTTCTGCCAGAAGAGTTAGTGAGCTTCATGTACTATCGGTCGATGATTCTCACTATCGTAGTATTGGTAATACTATTACTTTAACTACTAATGTTGGATTTTTGGCTCAGAATCAGGCTCCTAATAAGTATCCTGAACCTATTGTTATTAAGGCTCTTCCATCTTCAGACGGTGATAGGCCTTTGCTCTGCCTAGTTAGAGCCATGCGCATTTTCAAATGTAGATCTGACTTTATCAGAAAGGGACGTAAGTGTTTCTTTCTGTCTCTGCTGCCTAACAGAAAGGACATTACAGTCCATTCTATTGCAAGGTGGATTCAATTAACTATCCGTACTGCTTATGAAAAATTATCTTCAACTCAGCAGTCTGTGCTTAAGATTTCGGCGCATGAAGTAAGAGCGCTGTCTACATCTTGGACTTATGCTAATAGTGTTGCTATTACCGATCTGATGAAGGCTGCATATTGGTCTCAGCCTTCCACAAATTTTTATCTTAGAAATATTGAGTCCATTTCTGGCAACCTGCATTGTTTAGGTCCGTTATCTGTTGCTCAGAATGTCGTCCACTAAACAGTTGCAACTATAGTTATGCAGGCTTTCTGTTCCGGTAGTGACTCTGTCCTGCTGCCCTCTTCGTTCTGGGGTATTTGACCCAGAGTGGGGGGGGGGGGGGGGGGGGAATGGTGTTCCCTTATAGCACCTGCTTTATAGTGAAAAGCAAGGGAATACCTCCTCTGGAGTCAGTAATTCCGAGTCGGTGCCGGGATGGTTTTAAAGTGTAAAGCTAATGTCTATCTCATTTATGTAATATTTTTAAAGTGTAGCTCGGTGTTAAGCATTTGTATATGTCACGTGTCATACGAGCGCTAATATACAATCCTTGGACACTTTTAAATGAGTGTAAAGAGTTTCATTCTCTGGGCTATCTTTATTTATTGGCTTTCCTTTAAAAAGATTAGTATAATGGGTTATACTGGATGTTAATAGAGATCATTGATGTTATTGCGCTCAATTACGGAATGGTATTGTGTCTTTCTTTTTTGGTACAAACAAGAAAGATACATGTAAAACCTGTTCTCCTCTTCTCCTTGAGGGGATAATTCTGTTTACATGTAATTGAGCCTATTGGATTTTCCTTTATGTCCTAGGCCCTCCAGCCTTTTTTCTATTCAGCTAAGTCTGGGTCATTGGTACAGTATAAAAATGTTAAAAAATTTATAGTAATTTACATATTTTTTATACTTACCAATGACCCAGATGGGGATTGCCCTCCCATGAGTTGAGAACTCATACTTCCCTGCTGATTACATAACACTTACCAGGCACTGGTTGTAAGAATGAGGATTTGGCTCCAATTTCGGACTTCACAGCTAAGTCTGGGTCATTGGTAAGTATAAAAAATATATAATTTACTATAAATCTTTTAACTTTCTTCAATTTCTGTCAAAAAATGTTGCCGCGGCCAATGTTCTAAGAACTTAGTTTAGTCAGACCTCAATATTTCCCTTTGGCACACCCTACAGGGCACATTTATGATTGGATTGCTTTAAAACCTGGCATGCTTGTTTAGGGTGACCTCTAGATGGGAGCTATCAGTTTTCTTCAATTTCCGTCAAAAAGAACTCAGTTTAGTCAGACCATAATATTTCCCTTTGGCACACCTTACAGGGCACATTTATGATTGGATTGCTTTGATACCTGGTATGCTTGTCTGGGGTGACCTCTAGATGGGAGCTATCGATTTTCTTCCATTTCCGTCGAAAATGTTGCCAACATTCTTAGAACTTAGTTTAGTCAGACCTCAATACTTCCATTTGGCACACCCTACAGGGCACATTTATGTTTGGATTGCTTTGAAACCTGGCATGCTTGTTTGGGGTGACCTCTAGATTGGAGCTATCGATTTTCTTCCAATTCTGTCCATCAAAAAATGTTGCCACTGGCAACGATCTTTGAACTAAGTTTAATCAGGCATCAATATATTCCTTTGGCATGCCCTACAGGGCACATTTATGATCAGATCGGTTTGAAACTTTGTATGCTTGTTTGGGGTTACCTCTAGTTGGGAGCTATTGATTTTCTTTGATTTCCTTCAAAAAATGGTGCCACTGGCATTGACCTTTGATGAGCTTAGTAAAAACTTAGTGCAGTTAAGCATCAATATTTCCATTTGAAACACCCTGCAGGGCACATTTAAGATTGGATTGCTTGCAAACTTGGTGTGCTTGTGTGGGGTGACATCTATATGGGAGCTGTCTATTTTCTTCCATTTCTGTCAAAAAATGTTTGCCGCTGACCTTTGAACTTAGTTTAGTCAGACCTCAATATTTCCCTTTAACACACCCTTCAGGGCACATTTATGATCTGATCACTTTGAAACTTGGTATGTGTGTTTGGGGTGACCTCTTGATGTGAGCTATTTTTTAATTTCCATAAATAAAAAGTTATTGTCGTTATCACCAGCCTTTGAACATACTGCATTTGTGCATCACCTTATCCCTTTTGCACTCTCTGTAGGGTATATTTATGAATTTCCATAAAAAAAAACCAAAAAACCATTGCCACAAAGCAATGACCTTCTACTATAATAAAAAATTATTATCTCTGCAGGGTATACTTATGAATTTCCATAAAAAAAAACATTGCCACAAGCAATGACCTTCTACTTAGTGCATTTGTGCATTAACATCTTCCTTTGGCATGCCTCAGAGGGCACATTCATTATCAGGTTTTATTGAAACTTTGTATGCTTATGCAGGGTGACAAAGATAGGAGCTATTGATTTTCTTTTCATTTCCATCAAAATCTATTGCTGTTGGCAACAATCATTGAATTTATTGCATTTGTGCATCAACATTCTTTGACATGGCCTACAGGCCACATTTATCATAGGATTGTTTTTGCACTTGGTGTGCTCATAAGTCAAGAACTCTAAGTAAGAGCTGTTGATTAACATTCATTTCTGTGAAAAAATTTGCCATTTATAATAACATCTGAACATACTGCATTTGTGTATCAACATTCTTCCTTTAGCCAGTCTTACAGTTTACATTTAAAAATGCATGGATTACTCTGACGTTGTGCACACACAATGCTGTTATGTTGAAATTTCATCAAATAACATTGGTATCAATGACCTTCAATTTTGCCATTTCATTTATAACTTACCAAGTTCAAGTTTGTCAAGTTGAGCTACAGTGTCATTGACACTTTCATTTCTATTCCTGTCAAAACAAATTGCAGCTGGCGATATAAGTTATCTCGGGCAACATCCAGGGTACATGGAGATTTAATACCTGGATGTCGGTTTTCAACCATGAGGCACAAGCCGAATGGTTGAAAAGGAGACATCCAGGTATTAAATCTCCATGTACCCTGGATGTTGCCTGAGATAACGATTTTGTCCCGCCTCCTAACACAGAAATAATGCCGCGATGTAAAATATGATCCCACATTAAGACTCAGGTGACAAAGTTTAAACCCCACACAGAGCCTCAGGTTTTGAACCAAACAGCGAAACAAAGAATTTACAGAAAAACTATAAATAGACCGAGTCTATTTCCGATTCGTTGTTTATAAACCAGGTCAAACATGGAAAAGTTTTTCACTTTGGTGAAGTTTTAAAACCGATTCAAATTCAGTATCAAAGTCTTTCTCTTACAAATACTCTCTAAAAAGCTGTGCAGCAGTATTATTTGATTTGACGGTGGATTTAGGCGTGAGTTCAATCCATTTGCGAATGATGTCTCCATCAGAGTGACAAGCGAAGCTAGAGATTGACATGTATTCTGATCAAGTGATATCGAAGATAAACAGATGAGTTGCTCCCCTTGATGTTCTCACCCCGCAAAGTGCAAAAGTATATTTGCGAACCCGATTCAATCTGTTCAGTTCTCATCTATACGACAGCCAACAAGTGCTTCTACTCATAGGGCTGCAACAATGTTTTTTTAATTTGTATTAGTATTCACTACAATACGACAATAAGTTGGATATAACTTAACAGTTCTAATAGGAGTTTCTGCAATCGATGTGACCCAGTCGGGTGTCAAAGGTTATTTTTATCACCTGGATGTTTCTCGAGTGACAAACGGAACAACGGCGATTGCTCTTATCACCCACATGTTTGAAGATAGCCGTTACCATGGCTATTTGTTTTAGCCGATACCATTGCTATTTGTTTTGGTCATGTTAACCAATCAGAAGATGCGATGCATACTGATACAGGGACAATGACCTTTGAACTTAGTTTAGTCATACCTAAATATTTCCCTTTGGCACACCCTACAGGGAACATTTATGATCAGATTGCATTGAAACCTGGTATGCTTGTTTGGGGTGACCTCCAGAGGGGAGCTATCGATTTTCTTCAATGACCTTTGAACTTAGTTAAGTCAGGCATCAATATGTGCCTTTGGCATGCTCTACAGAGCACCTTTATGATCAGATAGGTTTGAAACTTGCTATGCTTGTTTGGGGTTACCTCTAGATGGGTGTTATTGATTTTCTTCGATTTCCATAAAAAAATGTTGCCGCTGGCAATAGCCTTCGATGAACCTAGTGCAGTTATACATCAATATTTCCCTTTGGCACTCCCTGCAGTGCACATTTATGATCGGATCGCTTTGAAACCTGGTGTGCCTCTTTGGGGGGACCTAGATGGGAGCTATCCTCTTTCTTCTATTTTCGTCAAAAATTGTTGCAGCTGGCAATGACCTTTGAACTTAGTTTAGTTATGTCTCTCCTTCCCAGAAGGGAGACATATTGTTTTAGTGCATATTCTTCTTCTTCTTCTTCTTCTTCTTCTTCTTCTTCTCCTCCTCCTTCTTCTCATACAAACTTTGTCCGGGCCATAACTTTTTTGTCTTTTGACCTACACCTTAGATACTTGGCATGTGGATGTATCACCATGAGCCGGTGTGCAGTGTACCATAGTGACCTTCATGTGACCTTGACCTTTGACCTGAAGGTCAGATTTATGTGTTTTTTTAAGGGAAACTGTCTGGACCAGAACTTTTTTGTATTTCGAGTCAGGCTTTAGATATTTGGCATGTGGATGTTTCACCATGAGCCGGTGTGCAGCATACCATTGTGACCTTCATGTGACCTTGACCTTTGATCTGAAGGTCAGATTTGTGCTTTTTTCAAGGAAACTTTGTCCGGACCAAAACTTGTTTGTCTTTTGAGCCAGGCCTTAGATATTTGGCACGTGGATGTATCACCATGAGCCGGTGTGTCGCATACCATTGTGACCTTCATGTGACCTTGACCTCAAGGTCAAATTTATGTACTTCAAATAGGGAGTAATTGTCCAGACCAGAATTTTTTTGTTTTTTGACCTAGGACTTGGTTATTTGACATGAGGATGTGTCACCATGAGACTGCATGTCGTCTACCTCGATGACCGTCATGTGACCTTGACCTCTGACCTTAAGGTCAAATTTATGTACATCAAATAGGGAATAATTATCCAGACCAAAACTTTTTTGTTTTTTGACCTAGGACTTAGATATTTGACATGTGGATGTATCGCAATTAGATCGCATGTCACATGTAATCATGACCTTCATGTGACCTTGACCTCAAGGTCAAATTTATGTACCTTAAATAGGGAGTAATTGTCCAGACCAGATTTTTTTTTTTTGGACATGTGTCACCATGAAACCGCATGTCTGCTACCTTGATGAACTGCATGTGACCTTGACCTCTGACCTCAAGGTCAAATTTATGTACTTCAAATAGGGAATAATTGTCCAGATCAGAACTTTTTTTGTTTTTGACCTAGGACTTAGATGATTGACATGTGGATGTATCACAATCAGACCACATGTCATCATGATCTTCATGTGACCTTGACGTCAAGGTCAAATTTATGTACTTTAAATAGGGAGTAATTGTCCAGACCAGAATTTTTTTTTTGACATGTGGATGTGTCACCATGAAACTGCATGTCCGCTACCTTGATGAACTGCATGTGACCTTGACCTCTGACCTCAAGGTCAAATTTATGTACTTCAAATAGGGAATAATTGTCCAGATCAGAACTTTTTTGTTTTTTAACCTAGGACTAAGATGATTGATGACATGTGGATGTATCACAATGAGACCACATGTCATCATGACCTTCATGTGACCTTGACCTCAAGGTCAAATTTATGTACTTTAAATAGGGAGTAATTGTACAGACCAGAATTTGTTTTTTTTTGACATGTGGATGTTGAGCTAGATCATAGATATTTATAACCCCACTCCCCAAAGGGGAAGTTGGGACATACTTGTTTTCTCTGAATTCAAAAATTCTCTCTGTATAATTCTAATTATTATGTCTCAGAAGGGAGACATATTGTTTTAGTGCATATTCTTCTTCTTCTTCTTCTTCTTCTTCTTCTTCTTCTTCTTCTTCTTCTTCCTCTCATACAAACTTTGTTCAGGACATAACTTCCTTGTCTTTTGACCTAGACCTTAGATATTTGGCATGTGGATGTATCACCATGAGCCGGTGTGTCGCGTACCATAGTGACTTTCATGTGCCCTTGACCTTTGACCTGAAGGTCAGATTTATTTGCTTTTTAGGGGAAACTTTGTCCGGGGCATAACCTTTTTTGTCCTCTGACCTAGACCTTAGATATTTGGCATGTGGATGTATCACCATGAGCCAGTGTGTCACGTACCATAGTGACCTTCATGTGACCTTAACCTTTGACCTGAAGCTAAGATTTATGTGCTTTTTAATTTCTCTTTTGAGCTGTTTTGAGCAAGACCTTAGATATTTGGTATGATTGTCAATATTACGCATGTATATATAATTTGCAGTGTATTAAATAGAAAGGAAGTGGAGACATATGTTTTAGTGTGCTAAATAGTTTCTAGTTAGACCTTAATATTTCCCTTTGGCACACCCTACAGGGAACATTTATGATCAGATTGCATTGAAACCTCGTATGCATGTTTTGGAGTAACCTCGAGATAGGAGCTATTTATTAGCTTAACTTGTCATAGTCAAGATAAGCTATTGCCATAATGCGTGCAGAAGTCTGTGAGTCTGTGACCTCTGTTCACATTTTCCTTTAGCACGGGCTACACCCTGCAGTTCTTGTCTGATCGTCACGAAATTTCATATGCAGGTTTGGGGTCATGTCTAGATGAGAACGTCCCCGTTTTGGTCGCGATCGGGCAACCGGTATGGCTGCCCGAGCCCAAAAACCATTAGCACAGTCTACAGGTCATATTTATGAAGGGATTTCATTGTAACTTGGTAGGATGCCTCTGTATAATGCCTAGATGAGAACGTCCCCTTTTGGGCATGATCTATCAACCGTGATGGCTGCCCAAGCCCAAAACCCAAAAACTTTTAGCACAGTCTGCAGGTCATGTTTAATGTGGAGGGATTTCATTGTAACTTGGTAAGATGACTCCTTATGATGTCTAGATGACAATTTCCCCATTTGGGCATGATCTGCCAACCATGACGACTTCCCGAGCCCAAAACCCGAAAACCTTTAGCACAGTATACAGGTCATATTTATTGAGGAATTTCATTGTAACTTGGTGGGCTGACTTCATACAATGTCTAGATGAGAACGTCCCCTTTTGGACATGATTGGGCAACTTTGATGGCTAAAGGTTCCCGAAGCCCGAAAACCTTTAGCACTGTCTACAGGTCCTATTTATGAAGGGATTTCATTGTAACTTGGTAGGATGACTCCAAATAATGTCTAGATGAGAACGTCCCATTTTGATCGCGATCATGCAGCCTTGATGGGTGCCCAAGCCCAAAAACCTTTAGCATAGGCAAAAGGTCATATTTATGGAAGGATTTCATTGTAATCTGTTAGGTTGACTCCATATAATACCTAGATGATGACATCCCCTTTTGGTCGTGATTGGTCAGTTGTGATGGCTACAAGTGCCCGAAGCCTGAAAACCTTGAGCACAGTCTACAGGTCATATTTATGAAGGGATTTCATTGTAACTTCTTAGGATCACTCCAGATGATGCCCAGATGAGATTGTCCCCTATGGTTACGATCATTCAGCCATGATGGCTGCCCATGCCCGAAGCCCGAAAACCTTTAGCACAGTCTGCAGGTCATATTTATGAAGGGATTTCATTGTAACTTGGTAGGTTAACTTCATATAATGTCTAGATGAGAACGTCCCCTTTTGGACATGATTGGGCAACTGTGACAGCTAAAGGTGCCTGAAGCCCGAAAACCTTTAGCACAGTCTACAGGTCATATTTATGAGGGGATTTCATTGTAACTTGGTAGGATGACTCCAAATAATGTCTAGATGAGAACGTCCCATTTTGATTGTGATCATTCAGCCTTGATGGGTGTCCGAGCCGAAAAACCTTTAGCACAGGTAAAAGGTCATATTTATGGAAGGATTTCATTGTAACCTATTAGGTTGACCCCATATAATGCCTAGATGATGACATCCCCTTTTGTTCGTGATTGGTCTGCTGTGATGGCTACAAGTGACCGAAGCCCAAAAACCTTGAGCACAGTCTACTGGTCATATTTATGAAGGGATTTCATTGTAACTTCGTAGGATCACTCCAGATGATGCCCAGATGAGATTGTCCCCTTTGGTTGCGATCATTCAACCATGATGGCTGCCCGAAGCCCGAAAACCTTAAGCACAGTCTACAGGTCATATTTATGAAGGGATTTCATTGTAACTTGGTAGGTTGACTTCATATAATGTCTAGATGAGAACGTCCCCTTTTGGACATGATTGGGCAACTTTGACGGCTAAAGGTGCCCGAAGCCCGAAAACTTTTAGCACTGTCTACAGGTCATATTTATGAAGAGATTTCATTGTAACTTGGTAGGATGACTCCAAATAATGTCTAGATGAGAACATCACATTTTGGCTGTGATCATTCAGCCTTGATGGCTGCCCGAGCCCAAAAACCTGTAGCATGTCTGTAGGTCGTATTTATGGAAGGATTTCATTGTAACTTGTTAGGTTGACTCCATATAATGCCAAGATGATGACATCCCCTTTTGGTCGTGGTTGGTCAACTGTGATGGCTACTGGTGCCTGAAGCCCAAAAATCTTGAGCACAGTCTACAGGTCATACTTATGAAGGGATTTCATTGTAACTTCGTAGGACCACTCCAGATGATGTCCAGATGAGAATGTCCCCTTTTGGTTGCGATCAGCCATGATGGCTGCCCAAGCCTAAAGCCCGAAAACCTTTAGCACAGTCTTCAGATCATATTTATGAAGGGATTTCATTGGGGGCGCGGTGGCTCAGTAGGAAGAGGTGCAGGCTGCAAGCCGAGAGGTCCTCGGTTCGAATCCCACCTGCGGCAACCGTGTTGTGTCCTTGGGCAAGACACTTCACCCCCATTGCCCGTGTGGGGGCACGATGACGCCGTGTACTAAGGCGTACTGCACGTCGATGGTGCGCATGTCTTCAACCAATCTAACCCTGCCTGTGCTGCAGTGCGGAGTTACGATGTTGGGGAGCTGGCAGCTGCTCGTCGTTGCTCGGTAGTTCTCTCCGGGTACTCCGGCTTCCTCCACCCGTAAAACTGTCACGGTCATGATTAGCCATAGTGCATAAATATGTGACCTTAAACATCAATAAATAAATAAATAAGGGATTTCATTGTAACTTGGTAGGTTGACTTCATGTAATGTCTAGATGAGAACAGCCCCTTTTGGACACCATTAGGCAACTGTGTTGGCTACAGAGGCCCAAAGCCCGAAACTGTTTAGCACAGTCTGCAGGTGATATTTATGAAGGGATTTCATTGTACCTTGGTAGGATGACTCTAAATAATGTCTAGATGAGAACGTCCCCTTTTGGTCACGAACATTCAGCCTTGATGGCTGCCCGAACCCAAAACCTTTAGCATAGTCTATTGGTCATATTTATGGAAGGACTTCATTGTAACCCATAAGTTTGACTACATATAATGCCTAGATGATGACATCCCCTTTTGGTCATGATTGTCAACTGTGACGGCTTCAGGGGCCCGAAGCCCAAAAACCTTGAGCACAGTCTGCAGGTCATATTTATGAAGGGATTTCATTGTAACTTTGTAGGATCACTCCAGATGATGCCCAGATGAGAATGTCCCCTTTTGGTTGCGATCATTCAACCATGATGGATGCCAGAGCCCAAAGCCCAAAAACCTTTAGCACAGTCCACTGGTCATATTTATTAAGGGATTTCATTGTAACTTGGTTGGTTGACTTCGTATAATGTCTAGATGAGAACGTCCCCTTTGGACGCAATTGGGAAACTGACGGCTACAGGAGCCCCGAAGCCCGAAAACCTTTAGCACAGTCCACAGGCCATATTTATGAAGGGATTTCAATGTAACTTGATAGGATGACTCGTTTTGGAATAATTTCACTGTAAGTTGGTAACTTTTGTTGATATACGTTAACTGTGAGGGCCACATACATTAACTGTGAGGTCATATTAACCCACCCCTCAGCTCTTTAGTACAGTGTACACCTCATATTATTTTTATCATAAACATAACATACAGGACACAGAAATGAACATATTCCCAATTATCACAATTCTTGTCTTATTTCATAATCCTTTCATAAACATTGAACATTATCCTTTTCATCAAACACAACACACAAGTTAAGCTACAGTGTCATTGACACTTTCATTTTCTTCCTTGTCCATCAAAAAATGTTCCATTGGTACCGCCAATGAGTTAAGAGGCGATTACTGGGTAAGACGTAGTTTTCTTCCCGTAAGCCTCGTATGCATTTAAGTATATACATGCATTTCATGACTTCTCAATTGGCAGCTGGGTCGTGTTCTGTGGTGACCTCATGGGCACATCCACTTTTTAGTTGGTTGGTTTCATGTAGTTGTTCGTCTATATGTCATATATGAGCATATGATTCATCATCAATAAATTGCTAACCTTTGGGTACCTGTAAGGCTGTCTAGTCTATTAACTGGTATTCAGATGATTACATGCAGGATTTCAATGCTCACATGCATAATAAATACATTATTAGGCAGACGCATTATTGTATGTTATGGACCGTAGAAACAATGAATTATTTCGGGGGCGGTCTGTGACGAGTCTGTTAATCATAGCTTGTTCTATTTCTAAATCCAGGTTTCTATTAATTTCGGTACCCAATCGAATACAACTTGTCTTTACACTCTTGTATATTCGCATGTTTCTGGGAGCATAGATATCGGATAGAACACATCTGGGAGTGTTATTTATTGGAATTTATTGTACACCTGAATGGGGTCGCCTGTGGGTTACCTCGGAAGTGTGTTTTCTCTCCAGATATTGTCCATTGTGATTCTATTGGACATGTGTATGTTATATATTATATCACCGGTTTTCGACCTATCTACGTATGCCGACTCCAGTATACGTTAAAAGCGGGCGATATTAATTACCGGGATTGCTGTGATAGCCTTAGCTTCTGAAGTGGTGTTAAGCACCAATTTATTAATAATTAATACCTGGGTGCCTGTTCGACCAATATATATTGTTATTTGGTACCGCTTTTAATGATTCCAGAGCACTCCCCTCTTTGTTTTTGAAGAAGATTCCTTGAAAAAGGGGGAGGGGGGGTGATTTTTTTACCTCTCCTCCGCCTTGATAAGTGTGTAACTATGAGTGAAGCTGTTTTGTCTGTAGATTATATCCTGGATACAGCTTGTGTATTATTGTATATGGCGTATGTTTGTGGGGGATAACCTCTCATTCTCAAATACGCCATCCTAATTTTGGGGCTTAGTCCAGACTGGCCTTAAAAATTGGGGGCTCGTTACACCCAATTAACATAATCATTCATGCTAGGAATATGGAATTACTTGGATATAGCTCCTTATTTATGATATGTCTTCTCTATTATTGTATAGCGAGACATACATGTAATTCCTTTTAATTTTTATTCTCCTTTCACCTTGGAATGCAGCCTTAGGAGCTATATTTGGTCTGCTAATTCTTAAGTCCTAGGCCCTCCTCCTTTTTACGATTCAGCTAGTCTGGGCCATTGGTTGTCGTATAAAAATATGATAAATTTTAGGTAATTTGTATATTTTTTATACTCACCAATGGCCCAGACGTGGGCACTCATACCTCCCCACTGAGTTATTATTAGTACGCTCATCTACAAAGAATGATGTTGGCGCCAATTCCAGTCTCTTCCTGACCACTGCGCAGGCGCAGAGAGGAAAGGGGAAAGGTATGGAGGGCCAGATAGGATTTTTAATTTTCGGTTTTGTATGCAGATTTTGGGGATGGGGGGGGGGGGGGGGGGGGGGTCAAAATTTGTGTTTGGCCCCTGATAATATCGAGTTTGCACCAGCTAGTCTGGGCCATTGGTAAGTATAAAAAATATACAAATTACTTAAAATTTATCATTTTCATAAAAAAGAAAAAAAAAACATTGCCACAAGCAATGACCTTCAAACTTAGTGCATTTGTGCATTAACATCTTCCTTTGACATGCCTTAGAGGGCACATTCATTATCAGGTTGTTTTGAAACTTTGTTTGCTTATGCATGGTGACAAAGATAGGAGCTATTGATTTTCTTTTCATTTCCATCAAAAACTGTTACTGTTAGCAACAATCTTTGAATTTATTGCATTTGTGCATCAACATTCTTTTTTGACATGGCCTACAGGGCACATTTATCTTAGGATTGTTTTTGAACTTGGTGCGCTCATTAGGCGGGATCTCTAGATAAGAGCTACTGATTAGCATTCATTTCTGTGAAGTTATTGGAGTTATTGTTCTTTGTTTAATAAAAATATAGTGTAATGCTTGTTTATGGCATAACTTTAACAATAAAAACCAGATTTCATTTCTTTTCAGTATATATCTGTATAACAACAATGTCTACGTCAGGTTCGATGGCCCGCAATATTCGATGAAATTTATTACAGTTATTGCCCTTTGTTAAAAAATATCATGTGATGCATGTTTACGGAATAACTTAAACATTAGTAACCAAATATCAATATTTTTATACTGTACCAATGACCCAGACTTAGCTGGTGCTAACTCTAACAAAACCAGGGCCAAACACAAATTTTGCCCCCCAATCCCCAAAATTTGCATCCAAAACAAAAAGAAATCATGTCCTAAAGGACCTCCATACTACGCCTCTACTGCGCATGCGCAGTGACGCAGTCGTCCCGAAATTGGCGCCAATTATCATTCTCTGTTTGGCCCTTCATCAGTCAACATCTCACTGATCTTTGTGCTTGTAAATCTCAGTTTAAAGGATGCCAGACACGTAATTTTTGGAGAAAATGTGATTCTAAGGAGGATAGAAGGAGGAGAGGAAAAAGAAGTGGCAAAAAATAATCAGGGCTGTACTTAAAATTTTTTGATGAAATTATGTTAAGTTGCCTATTTTCGAGGCATGGGCCTCTTGTTGTCATTCTTGCTAATTGTTGCACTGCTTATTCAGTGTTTCCTCTCCCCTAGCCTTCTAAAGTCCCCCCTGGCAATTCTCCCATGCTTTTGGCATATTTTTGAGAAATTTCATTTCTAAAATTTCCTGGGAGAGTTGCTTGGTTACAGAATGTTTTCTGTTATTTTCCCCATAGTTACGTTTTCACCCATGGGTGTATAACGTTTGTGTTCTGCATCTTCCATCTGATGTTCTACAGATTCTTCCCTGGGAGTCTCTGTTTTGCATCAGATAGAGTGTAATTGATGACTGATTCCGGGCCAGTTTTTTCAGTGCCTGGAGTCATGTTTTCTAGTGTGTTTACACTGTTTGTTTTCATTGGCAACAGCCTTTTTTGAGGGGGGCTGTTTGCCTTTGTGGTAGTTTATCTCATTATAAGATACATTTATATTATCCGAAAGTGTCTCATTAATTATTTTATATAAATTTAAAATTTTTGACCACACTTTGCCATCTGATCCATCGGGGCTCAACGTTACTTTTCAGCAACTTGGGCTTCTCTGAAAAAATATTTTTTCAAAATTATTTTGTTTTGCAATTGTTTTTTCATTTATTAATGGATCATGTTATTATGTATCTTTGTGTCAGGGGTTTTTGCGAGTAACTAGGACTTATTGTTGTTCTTTCACAATGAAGGGACGTTGTTCAAATTGTAATAGGAAGAAATCTTCCTCTGACTTTCATGATCATTGTATTAATTGTAGTCAGTGTTCTCGCATTAATCCCTGTCCTATATGTGAACATTGGGATGAGAAACATTGGAAACGTGTGTCACGATATGTTGTTTCTGGAGAAAGAGCGATGCCGGCTCTTTCTCCGCAAGGTCACTCTACTCTCTCAGTTTCTATTTCAGAGGAACCAGAACAGGGTGATGTTTCCATGTTATCTTCTTCAAGTGTGCGTCCGTCGTCACAAATGAATTCAGAGCTAGCGGCAAAAGTGCTCATGGAGATTAGACAAATGTCGTCCGCTAGCTCGCCCGGTGTAACGTCCATTCACCGAATGGTTCGGCAGCCGGGTTCGTCCGATGCGGTCCAAGAGGAAATTTTGGGTGATGCGAGCACTATAAACATAATAGATGCACACCCAGTGACGGCGGATAGTAAGCGAGAACGGAGGAAGCCTTTTAGTCCGGTTCATAGCTCGTCCAGGTCCAGCCGGGCCGCGAGCGAGAGAGGTCCCTCTCTCGTACAACAACATCTGGGACCAGATGTTGTGGTACAAAATGTGTCTTTAGCGGAGCATACGTCCGTCGCTCGGGACGCTCCGTTGTATAAGCAGTCCGCAGAGACTGTTAAGGCTTCCTCTTCTCGTCAGCCACGACCGCACCTTGGCAGCGTGACAGCCGATATATTACCAGCTTCGCCGATGAAGGATTCTTCGGCGACCAGGTCACACCATCCGACAGCCAGGGATTCGAGACCGATGGACTCCGGACGTTCGCATAGGAAAAGTATGCGGGAGTCATCTGATGCGGAGCTGCCCTCGGCGAAGCAGCGAAAGACTGCGCCTCCGCAGGTCTCGACGCCGGACATTCTTGTGCAGATAGCACAGCTTATCGCAGCATCCCAGCAGCCGACAGAAACGGTGTCGGATCGAGAATTATCTGACGGCGCTGGGTCGGTACGCTCCGCCGAAGCATCGGGGGCGGACGACTGGGAACATCGTGAGGTCCGACCGGATGGTGAAAGGGATACGGATGACTTGGAGCTATCCCTTTCGGAACAACATAAAGCTGCCGTGGACTTCATCCGGCACTTTCTCCCTCAAGTTGTTCCGTCGGGCCAGACTGCTGCGCTTCCGGACAAGAGAATTATAGCGTCATTGGACTCTGAATTTTTTGAGCGGTTCAGGGACATCGCTCCCGAGTTTCCGTCGCAGTCCAATAATGTTGCTAGAACATTTGAATTATTGAACGACGCTATATTTAAACTTGCTTCCAGGACGGGGAAAGCAGGTTTCTTGTCCGCTAATACTCTCAACCTGCCTTTCATTAATGCAAGGAATAAATTCGATACGGCAGGACAGGGTATACCGAGAGTTCCTCTGCGTATGGACGACGAGGCGGAAGACTTAGAGCTATCATTACCGTCGTCAGCTTCTATTCCAACCGCGGTGTTGGAAACAGCTATTGCGTCTAACAGAGCCAATTTAGATGCCTTATCTTACGCAGATCACCTTACTAAGGCGTTATCACTGCGCCTTCAAGGGGAAGAGTTTCAGGATATTCAATCCTCTTTAAGACTTCTTTCAAGGGCAGTAGCTTATTCCACGTGTAACTCCGCCCTTTCAGTGGCAAATCTGGAGTTGGTTAGACGTGACGCAGCCCTAGCTACATCCACACTAGTGGATTCTAAGGTGAAGAACTCTCTTAGAGTCGCTTCGGTCTCAGGAGAACTTCTCTTTGATGGCAAGTTTCCGCTATTTATGATAAAATTAAAAAGAAAGCTAATGATTCTCTGTTGTTCAGATCGGCTCCTAAGAAGTCGGATACAGCAGACACGAATAAGACAGGCACTTCTGGGTCTAATGCGCCCAAGAGAGGTTCCTATAGAGGTTCCGGTGCGTCCTCTTGGTCTTATTCGAGAGACCGTCAGGATAGCGACTCTCGTTCGGGACGTCCTTCAGGCCGGGACAATCGGTCGGACGCCCCGAGGTCGACGAGGCGAGGTGCGGGTCGTGGAAGACGTGGTTTCTCCTACCGCAGGCCTCGCAGGTCCAGGAGGTGATGGCTTAAACCTCTATCGCGTTCCGGTTGGCGGAAGGTTGTCGAGTTTTTCACAAGAGTGGGCGTCGATTACGGACGACCCTTGGGTGAGAGGAGTGACTTCGGAAGGTCTAAAGATATCCTTTAAACGAAAGCCTCCATTAACTCGAAGTCCAAAGTGGACTCATCTTCCGTCAAATCCACAGAAAAGAGACGCTCTGTTATCAGAGGTGCAGTCTCTTTTAATGAAGAACGCGGTAGAGGTCGTAGAAAACCAGGAATCTCTGGGATTCTACAGCCATCTGTTTCTGGTTCCGAAACCAGACGGCTCGTTCCGTCCAGTCATAGATTTGAGCTGGATAAACAAGCTGATCGTCGCTCCGAAGTTTTATATGGAGACGATTCGATCGGTCAGAGCGAGTATTCGGGGTGAACGATTATGCAACGAGCATAGATCTCAAAGATGCGTACTTTCACGTCATGGCACATCCGACATTCCGAAAGTATCTACGCTTTGCAGTCCTGGGAGTGGTGTATCAATTCCGGGCGATGTGCTTCGGATTGAATCTAGCACCCTGGGCTTTCACTCAGGTAATGAACTCGGTAATGATCTACTTCCGAGCTCATTCGTCTGCGGTAACGTCGGCCTACCTGGACGACATTCTTCAGAGGTACGGCAACGAGTTAACGCTTCAGAACGATGTTCAGAATCTTCTTCTATTGCTCCGACGTCTCGGTTTTATAGTAAACGAGGAGAAGTCGGATCTGGTGCCGTCCAAGTCATTCACTTATCTGGGAATGAGCTTCGAGACGCACAACAATCTCGTTCGTCTGCCGTTAACCAGAGCGAAATTAGTCAGTTGTTACGCTCGCTATTGTCTGCACGCAGACAAAGTCACGGCGAGAGAATTTATGAGACTGATAGGTCTGTGCGGAGCCGCCGCGGATCTCATTCCGATGGGGCGGCTACGCACACGTCCTCTTCAAATTTTCCTGACTCAGAATTGGAGTGTGAAAATTCATTCGCTCGATGTAGACGTTCTCTTGTCAGATCAAGTGAAACAAGAGATTTAGACTTGGGCAAACATTCAGTGGTTAACTCAAGGAGTTCCGCTGCAGTTGCCGGATCCGAGTTTTACCGTTATGACGGATGCCAGTCAAACAGGTTGGGGTGCATCATTAATCCCAACGGATTCGAGATGCCAGGGTCTTTGGGATCCGCAATTCCTGTGCAAGCACATAAACATCAAGGAAATGATGTCAATTTGGCTTGCATTACGTCACTGGATGGACATTATTCACGATGCTCATGTCCAAATCCTATCCGACAATACGACAGTAGTGGCGTATATACGGAATCAGGGAGGCACTCATTCAGTTCCGTTGTTCAATCTAACGGAAAGAATCCTTCTGTTTGCGTTAGAACATCACGTTCTTCTTTCGGTCCGTCACATACCGGGTCGTCTGAATGTGCTAGCAGACTCCCTTTCACGAAAGGGTCGCTTGTTGCCGTCGGAGTGGACTCTCAACAAAAAAGTATTCAATCAGATTTGCTACCAATGGGAACGGCCAATGATAGACTTATTTGCGACACATCTCAACAATCAGTTGCAGACGTATGTGTCTCCGTGTCCGGATCCGGATCCAAGAGCATTTGCAGTAGACGCTCTGTCGATCCCTTGGGACGGAATGATAGGATATGCGTATCCTCCAGCGCCGTTAATTCAACAAGTATTGCTAAAGATAAAACAATCTCAATGCAAGATTCTGTTGGTAGCATCTCTGTCGCCACAGAGACCGTGGATAAATCTACTCAGGTGTCTGTTGTGGGACCTACCGCGGAAGCTTCCTCCATGAGAGGATCTTCTTTCGCAGGGGAAATCGCGCCAACTCCATCACAACCCGCAAGGTCTCAACCTTCACGTTTTTCCGTTGTGCGGTCCTTCTTGCATGGCAAGCACTTTACAGGACGAGCAGTGGACGCGATTTCTAACTGTAGGAGGACCTCCTCTTCGCTAAACTATGCGGCTAAGTGGAAGGTTTTTCGTCGTTGGTGTAGGGATCATTCTGTAGATATATTTGATCCCTCTATACCAGACATTGCAAACTTTCTAGTATACTTGTTTGACGAAATCAAACTGCAGCCTGTTACTATAAAGGGTTATAGATCTATATTATCTGATACCTATGCACATCATGATAGTTTACAAATTGGATCTAATGTCTCTTTATCGAAGTTGGTTAGAAACTTTTCGATAAATAGACCCAGAACTCTTAGATTAATTCCTAAGTGGAATTTAGCTTGGGTTCTCCTTAAATTGAAGGAAAAGCCATTTGAACCTCTTGGGACAGTAGATTTCAAATTCTTATCTTATAAGACAGCTTTTCTCTTAGCTTTCTCTTCTGCCAGAAGAGTCAGTGAGCTTCATGCACTATCGGTGGATGATTCTCATTATCATAGTGTTGGGAACACTATCACCTTCACTACTAATGTGGGTTTTTTAGCTAAGAATCAGGCTCCTAATAAATATCCGGAACCTATTGTTATTAAGGCTCTTCCGTCTTCAGACGGGCATAGGCCTTTACTCTGTCCTGTTAGAGCACTACGTATCTATAAACAGAGATCTCAGTTTATCAGAAAGGGACGGAAACGTTTCTTTCTGTCTTTGATGCCTAATAGAAAGGACATTTCAGTCCATTCTATTGCTAGTTGGATTCAGTTAACTATCCGTACTGCTTATGAAGATTTATCTTCTTCTCAGCAGTCTGTGCTTAAGATTTCTGCTCATGAAGTAAGAGCTCTTTCTACTTCCTGGGCTTATGCTAATAGTGTTGCTATTACAGATTTAATGAAGGCTGCTTATTGGTCTCAGCCATCCACATTTACGAATTTTTATCTCAGAAATATTGAGTCCATTTCTGGAGACCTGCATTGTTTAGGTCCGTTATCTGTTGCTCAGAATGTCGTCCACTAAACAGTTGCAACTATAGTTATGCAGGCTTTCTGTTCCGGCAGTGACTCCGTCCGGCTGCCCTCTTCGCTCTGGGCTATGTGACCCAGAGCAAGGGGAAGGGGGGGGGGGGGGGGGGGGGGGGGGGGGGCGGGTGTTCCCTTAGGTCACCTGCTTTATAGTGAAAAGCAAGGGAATGCCTCCTCCAAGTCAGTATTTCTGAGTCGCTTCCGGGATGGTTTTAAAGTGTAATATTAATGTTTAAATTCATTCATGTCTTATTTTTAAAGTGTAGCTCGGTGTGAAGCATTTGTATATGTCAAGTGTCAAACGGGCTTTAATATACAATACTCGGACACTTTTAAATGATTATAAAGAGTCTCAATTCTCTGGACTACTTTATTTATTGGCTTGCTTTAAAAATAATTAGTATAAGGGTTATACTGGAGGTTAATAGAGAACATGAATGTTATTGTGCTCAATTATTAAGGGTAGTGTATCTTTCTAATTTAATATTAAATAAGAAAGATAGATGAGAAGCCTAATACTCCTTTTCTCCTTAAGGGGTTACCTCTTTACTTTATAGTTGAGCTTATTGGATTTTCCTCTATGTCCTAGGCCCTCCAGCCTGTTTACTATTCAGCTAAGTCTGGGTCATTGGTACAGTATAAAAATGTTAAAAAATTTATAGTAATTTATATATTTTTTATACTTACCAATGACCCAGACGGGGATGGCCCTCCCTGGAGTTGGGAACTCTTGCCTCCCCGCTGAGTACATAGCGCTGACCAGGCACTGCCAGTAAGAATGATAATTGGCGCCAATTTCGGGACGACTGCGTCACTGCGCATGCGCAGTAGAGGCGTAGTATGGAGGTCCTTTAGGACATGATTTCTTTTTGTTTTGGATGCAAATTTTGGGGATTGGGGGGCAAAATTTGTGTTTGGCCCTGGTTTTGTTAGAGTTAGCACCAGCTAAGTCTGGGTCATTGGTAAGTATAAAAAATATATAAATTACTATAAATTTTTTAACTTTTTTTGGTATACAACACTTTGGGAACAATGTCTACCTTAAGTTTGATGACCACCATTATCCATTGAAAATTGTCAGAGTTATTGCCCCCCAATGAAATGCACACCCAATTAGTCATTTTTTTTAATTTGCTCCAAAATGCATTTTGAAAGATTTACAGTGTGCTCATGTGTCAAAAATATTTTACTCCTATAATCCCACCCCCACCCCGTGTCAATTAGGCATTTTTTTTTCTTCGCTCAAAAATGCATTTTGAATGATTTAGAGTGATTACATGCAGAAAATCCCCCCATGCCCTCCCTCTGTCTGGTCAGTTTGGCCTAAAAAATTTTTTTTTTGTTCTCCCAAGATTTTTTGCTCGCCTTGACAAAGTCAAGCTGAGCTAATCTCATCACTCTCCGTCTGTCGTCCGTCAACACCATGTTTTGGTCTTCTCCTCCAAAACCACTGGGCCAATTCAAATGAAAGTTTGTGTGAGTGATGGTGCCGAAGGGGCATTGCATTTTTGTTCAACTCAACATGCTCAACCCATAGGGAGGAGGAGGGGGAAAATGCTCCAAAATATTTTTAAAATCTTCTCATGAACCAGTGGGCCCAATGACTTGATATTTATTATGGAGCTTCCTATTGAGGTGTAGAATCAAATTTGTTCAAACAAAGTTCATGAAGCAATAATTGGCTTTGTAATGGGAGGAGTAAGTTTTTGGCCCCGCCCCAAATTTCTATTTTCTGAACCGATAAGCCTATTTGAACCAAATTTGGTATGTGGTATTATTGGGTCATAAGTACTTGACTCGTGCCAAAAAAAAATTCCTGCATCCCCATGGGAACCCCAGAAGCTAAAAATAGAAATATTTTCAAATGCCCATACTTCCCAAACCTGCACGGAACAGAGAGCTGTTATTTGGTATGAAGCATCCTTAGGACCAGTAGAACTGAATGGTAAAAAAAAATACCATCGGTTATGTTAGATTGTTCTGTAGAGGGCATCGAAAAAATGCTGAGTCTGCACATTTGCAAAAATTTTAAAAAATCTTTTCTCCAGAACCAATGGTCAGAATCTTTTGATATTCGGTATACTCCATTCATAGGGGGAGGGGGGGGGGGGGGGGGGGGGGGGTCAGATACAAGTTTGTTAAAATAAAGCCCTTTGGTTCATATTTGGGCTCAATACAGGAGCCCACATTTTTAACTTCGTGCAATGTGGGGAATATTCTTTAAAAATCTTCTTCAGAACCACTATTCAGAATTGTTTAATGTTTGGTATACATCATTGTTATGAGGGTCTGATTCAAGATTGTTCAAACCAAGTCCTTGGGTTAATATTTTGGCTTCCTGAGGAATGGATTTTAACTTAGTTCAATATGGTGGATAATTTTTAAAAATCTTCTTCAGATCCACCGGTCAGAATGCTTTCATATTTGGTATACAACCTCTCTAGGGAGGTCAGATTCAAGTTTGTTCAAATCGGGTCCCTAGGTATATATTTGGGCCCGCTATGGTAGCCCAAATTTTAACTGCAATATGAGGAAATTTCTTTAAAAATCATCTTCTTCAGATCCACCAGTCGGAATGCATTCATATTTAGATTCAAATTTGTTCAATTCAAGTGCCTGGGTTAATATTTGGGCTCCATATGGGAACCTAAAATTTAACTTAGTACAATATGAGGAAATTTCTTCAGACATCTTCTTCAGATTCACCTGTCAGAATACTTTCATATTTGGTCTACAACATCTCTTGGGGAGTCAGATTTAAGTTTGTTCAAATTGGGTCCGTAGGTTAATATTTCGGCTCGCTGTGGTAGCCCAAATTTTAACTTAGTGCAATATGAAGAAATTTCTTTAAAAATCTTCTTCTTCAGATCCAACAGTCAGAATGCTTTTATATTTGGTATACAACATCTCTAGGGAGGTCAGATTCAACTTTGTTTAAATCGAGAGCCTGGGTTAATATTTGGGCTATGTGAGCCGGAATTGGCCATGTAGCTGAAGAATTAGAAATTTTGTATTCAGTACCCTCTAGAGGTGTGTAACTAAGATTAATCCACATAGGTTGTATCAAGGGGCTTCATAGGGGAGCTCCACATTTTACATTATGATCAACTGAAGAAAAGGCATGATGCTCGGACTATTTTTGTGACTACTGAGGGGCCCAAGGATTGACAATGTATCCTATGGAGATGGATTGCTTAATGCAGACTCATTCTTGGACTCTGTTTATATTGTGTTCTGTTCAAGGTGAGTGCTTTAGGCCCCATGGGGCCTCTTGTTTTCTGTGCTCTAAAATGCATTTTGAAGGATATAGAATTTATTTAGAGTGTGTACATGCAGAAAAGTTTTTTTTATTCCTACGCCCCCCCCACTCCCCTCTGTGCCAATCAGGCAGGATTTAGAGTGTGTACAGGCGAAAAAAATTGTTTACTCCTATGACAACAATATATTTGCCTGTTGTCAGCTTGTTAGCGTAATAACTTGAACAAATATCAATTGATTTGGTCAATATTTGGTATGTGAGACTTTCTTAACAATGTCTTGAATGAGTTTGAAAACTAGTATGGTTTGGCTATACTGTGCAGAGTTATGGCCCTTAATTAGTTAATATTTGCTTGTTTTCAGCTCATAAGCACGATAACTTGATATATCAATGGATTTGATATTCTTATAGTGGTAAGCCTTAGAGGTACGAGAAAACCTTGACCCCGGATTGGCTATGCGTAAGCCTTGTTTACTTTGGTTGATTTACTGGTAAAGTAGCACCTGGTTACCAATGCCTGGGTGGAAATCCTCAAAAGTGGGCAGTGTAGGTGTAAACGATTGGATAAACTTTTACTAATAAGCAAATAAATGAAGAATATTCTTCAAAAATGTTCAGATCCAATGAGGCATCAAATTTAGGTTCAATGTCTGCAAACATTTTGAAATGGATGGCCTTAATATTAAAGATATAGAGAGACAGAGATAAACTTTCAAGTTTGAAAAGCTGTTGCAAAGCTTGAAGAAAAAAAATCATTGCCACTGAAAATGGTCTCCATACTGTCCTTCTTATCAGAAAACTTTAGAATAATTGTCAGAGAAACTGACTTTTTTTTAATCCTTAATCGACTGCATCCCCCTTAATTTACAAATTAAGCTGTTGAAAAAAATAAAGTATAAAAACAATTTCAACAAAACAACATTATCTGACCCCCTCATTGGAAAAGATCTCAAACTTGTCCCATTGATATGGTTTTGTTGAAATTTTTAAAAAAATTTAAAAAACAATAATTAAATTAATTCCTTTTGGTCTTTGTGTTGGGTAAAGGGTTAACTACCTTATAGGCTGTTAAAGGTGTATGTTTTGTTTTATTATATACTTTATAAATAAACACATTTCTATTGGCTGGATCTTATACACGTGACTGGTACTTAAAAATCCATCATGTACACTGGTTTTCCAGTAAATATCAACTTTCTAAATATAGCTTTTGGAAATCCCTTCTCTAGTTCAATTTCAATCGACGTAATCTCTATAACATTGTTTATTTTTATGTTATTCTGCAGACGATAAGTATTTTATTGTTAAATAAAAGTATTTCTGGTTGATATAATTGAGCTTTTAATTGACAAATAGAAAACTGTTTTTTTTTAGGATAGTGTATATAATAAAACAGTTATGGATTTTTGTGGTGGTAAATATGATGTGATATGAACCTAAAAAAATTATATTGACCTCTGCTAATGCCATGGTCAATATTAGTTTTTTAGGTTCATATCACATCATATTCAGACATGTTAAGTTTCACGATTTTGGCGGGAGGCTCCCGATTTTTTATGCCCTCTCCCGACCTCACGATAGGGCACAAATTCTCACGATTTTGAGACCCCATGTTTTGTTATGCAAACTTGAGTCTTGAGTTTTCAGTTTACTGTACTAATTGCAATAAATAAGCCGAGTGGAATTTGGAAGATAAAAAAATTATTTCAAACAAATTGCCTTACACTTGCCTGGGTTGTTTCAGCTGTCTGAAAGAATAACTGAAAATAGAGAAAAAAAATAATGAGGTAAAAAACGAACCTCTACAGTCGAAATTAGGAAAGATATTGGTGAAAATATTGGAGTGAGTAACGAACAAAAGTTATTCGCATTCCACGACTTAATTCAATTCAATAAAAGTTAACAAAATCACAAGAAATATGATTTGTGTTGTTTTTCTTTTATTTCACTGGTATTTGAAGCGGGAATCATAAAAACAGGGCAGATTTTGGTGTTTCTTGCAGTGATGTCTATTTACTGAAATAAGCACAACAATTGCATATTATGCCCCAAAACCATGATAAAAGCTTAGTGACTCCTCAAAAAATAAGGAAATATTGATTTTTGCTAAAATGTAGCCTTTTTGTAAATTGTTTGATAAAGCATGTAATCTTACTTTCCAGTGGTGGAGCCATGGTCTGAAATCCTGGGGGACTGTACTTGTACTGAGGGCAGGAAATCAAATTTATTTTCAAAATGGGGGTGGGGGAGGGTGAAGTGCTTCCCCCCTCATTTTTCTGACTTGAACTTATGGTATGTTTATGGAGGGGGGGGGGGGGGGGGGTGTGAGGAGGGGGTGGAATTTATTTTATGCAAATTTTTTTCAATCTAATTTTTGTCAAATCAGTCAGGTGAAACTGTGCCATATGTTCCTGCAACATTGCCAATATTTTATTTATTTTTTGAGCATGATTTCTAAAAGTAATGGATGAGGTTGGGGGAGGAGAATTACCGTTTTTGTCCTGTATGGAAAAACAAGCATTGCCACATCAAATATCTCATAATTTTGAGTTTTTCAAACTTAACATGTCTGATCATATTCACCACCACAAAAGTCCATAATTGTATAATATATACTTTCCCTGAATTCGCAATTGGTACATTTGCAGTAGCCTAGTAAGTGCAATAGCCCATGAGTAATGTGAGTGCATGTACTAGAGTTGGAGCATATCACAATAGAATATTTTTATACTACAACCAATGGCCCAGACTAGCTGGTGCTTACTCAAATTAATCCAGGGCCAAACACAAATTTTGCCCCACAATCCCCAAAATTTGCATACAAAACCCCCCAAAAAATTAAGTCCTAGATGGTCCTCCATATTTTTGAAATCTGCGCATGCGCAGTATCCAGGAAGGTACCGAAATTGGCACCAACCATCATTCTTTCTTTCTTTGGCCCTAAAGTCAGCAACAATAAACTGACATCTGTGCTTTTAAATCTCCTTTTTTGAGGATGCCAGACACAAATCAATGGTAAAATTGGTGGATCCAAGGCTGGAAATGGATGACGGAAGTGAACAACGGTGGTTAGAAACGTTCAGGGCTGTAACTTTATAATAATTATGAAAATTATTTCATATTTCCCAATTTCGCGACATCCACTCTACACCATCATTCTTGCGAATGATTTTTCCACTGTTTGTTAAGTGTTCCTTCCCTATCCCTCCTTGAAGCCCTCCTGTTAAACTCCTAAGCTTTTTGGCTGTTTTTTATCGAAAATTTTTTATTAAATTTCTTGGGAGTTTAATGTGTATTACAGAATGTTTATTCTGTTTATCTCCATGGTTACGTCCTCACCCTAGGGGTGTTAGGTCGTTTTGGTCTTGCATCTTCTATCCGATGTATCATTTTTTGTTTATATGAAGATCCAGCTTTTCATCTGGTAGCATTAAAATCTGTTACTGACTTTGGGCCTTTTTTCTGTGCCTGAGGTCTTGTTTCCAGTTTTTCCTTTGATGTTGTGTACATTTATTTATTTATTTATTTATTGATGCTTAAGGTCACATATTTATGCACAATGGCTAATCATGACCGTGACAGTTTTACGGGTGGAGGAAGCCGGAGTACCCGGAGAGAACCACCGAGCAACGACGAGCAGCTGCCAGCTCCCCAACATCGTAACTCCGCACTGCGGCACAGGCAGGGTTAGATTGGTTGAAGACATGCGTACCATCGACGTGCAGTACGCCTTAGTACACGGCGTCATCGTGCCCCCACGCGGGCAATG
Organism: Pictodentalium vernedei; assembly: GCA_031216915.1. NCBI lineage: Eukaryota > Metazoa > Mollusca > Scaphopoda > Dentaliida > Dentaliidae > Pictodentalium > Pictodentalium vernedei. The sequence goes on along the minus strand of CM062296.1, from coordinate 340,425,496 downwards.
GAGATGAAGTGTCTTGCCCAAGGACACAACGCGGTTGCCGCAGGTGGGATTCGAACCGAGGACCTCTCGGCTTGCAGCCTGCACCTCTACCTACTGAGCCACCGCGCTCCCTGTTGTGTACATTGGCAACGTCTTTAAATATATGTAGTATTTAGGTATTATATCACTGTAGGATTATTGTAAGATACATTGATTATGATTCCGGTAGTGTAGCCCCAAAAATTTGGATTTTGTCCACACTTAGGCTCTATCGGGATGCCCTTGGGCTCTTCATGTTCCCTTTGGGAACTTAGGCTTTTTCAAAATTTGTTCGAAACATTTTTTGGAATTAATTTTTCGATTTTGATTTTGATTGCAATTATTTATGTATCTTTATCATATATTTATTGTAGGAGTACTATCAACTTATTTTGATTGAATCATGAAAGCTTACTGCTCTAAATGCATGGCGAGGAAGTCTACCTCAGATTTACATGCTTGTTGCCTTGCCTGTAGTCGATGTACTCCTGCAGTTTCTTGTCCTACATGTGTGAATTGGGATGGCAAATGTTGGAGATGGGTGTCACGGTACGTTGTTGGCGGTGACCTGCCTATGCCAGTACTCTCACCGCAAGATAATTTGAGTTTTTCAATTTCTTTTTCAGAGGAACAAGAACATGGTGATGGTATTGTGACACCCGCCAAAAGTGTGCTACCGTCGTCGCACTCTGATGAGCAAACAGAGCTAGCTGCTCATGAATATTAAGCAAGGGATAAGGCCACTAGTTAGTGTTCTTAATCCCTTGCAACTATCTCGACTGGTGAAGCGGGTACTCTGTCTGTGAGAGCCGTGACACCTAGTATGTCCGTTGCTGTCGAAGGAAGTGTAAATTTAGGCAGAGCCATCACCTTAAAATCAAAAGCTCACCCAGCGACGATGGAAATCGGGAGGAAGCCAGCAAGTTTCTTTTTTTGGGAGGCTCGGCGAGGTCTGACAAGGCCACGAGAGGGAGAGGTCCCTCTCTAACCCAACAACATCTGGGGCCAAAGATTGTTTTGAGAAACTTGCACAGGCCGGAGCATATGTCCACACCTGCCGCTCTGGATGCTCCGTCTAGACTGCAGCCGGCCTCAGCTACAGTCACGGCTTGCTCCGCTATAAATTATAAGCACACATGACCAAATCCTAGCTACCCGACTTTGGATATACAGCCAGCTGCGTGAAGATGGAGCCAGTTTTCGCCCGTGAAGGCAGACCATCCGGTAGCTAGGGAACCGAGGCTTTGATGATCAGGACGTTTGGAGAAGAGATCCATCTCTGGAATGCCATCCCAGGAGCAGCAAGCGGCTAAAAAAACAGAAAAACGCTGCTCCTCAAGCCTCGGTGATGGACCCGAGATTGTGCAGCTGATTGCAGCATCCCAGCAAGTGCGTAAGCAGACTCCAGTAGTGAGCTGTCGGTTGGTGCTGGGTCAGTCCAGTCATCTGTACATTCAGATGCGATGGACCGGGAATCACAGCTGATTCAGTCGGATGGTGAAAGGGATCAGGAAGAAGATTACTCTTCCCTTTTGGAACAACATATAGTAGCGATGGAATTTATCCATCAATGCTATCCTGAATTTGTTCCACCTAATCAGCAAGCTGCGACAACAAGGGATAAACCGCTGTCGTCTTTAGATGCAGACTTTGTACAGAGGACATAAGAAGTTCTTTCTTTTCCCATACAGTCAAGACAGGTGTCGCAGGCCTTCGGCCATGTCGACAACGCCATAGTTAACCTCTCTACTGTGAAGAGGAAAGGCGGTTTTTTATCAACATCTTCAACAAATATACCGTTCCTTGGACCACGTTCATTTAAAATGTTTGGAGAAAATGTTCAGAGAGCTCCTGTGTGTTCAGATGAGCAGGCTGGGGATTTAGATATGTCCCTACCTGCATCATTCAACATTCGCTCGGATGTGATGGAATGTGCTATTTCATCAAATAGAGCGAATCTGGATGCGATGTCCTACACAGATCACCTTACCAGAGCTGTAGCGCAACGTCTCAACGGGAAAGAATTTGTGAGGACGTTTGTTCCTCGCTTAGAGTTCTTTCTAGGGCAATCATGTATGCCACGTATAACTCTGCCCTGACTGTGGCAAATCTGGAGTTAATCAGACGTGATGCTGCCCTTGCGTCATCATCACTTATAGATGACAAGGTGAAAAGCTCTCTCTGGTCTCCGGACATACTCTGTTTGACGACAAGCTTTCGTAAGTCTGTGAACAGGCTACTAAGAAAGCTTCCAGTGCTCAGCTTTTGAAGTCGGTGTCTCAACAACACGCTTCAGCAGACCGGGGTAAGCGAGGACGTTCTAAATCTAAATCATCAAAAGGAAACGCCCCGCGAGGGTTCAAGAAACCCTCATATAATTACTCCGGAGGTCGTCAGTACAGCGACTTGGAAAAGGGGCGTAAGTCTGATCAGGATTATCGGTCAGATGACTCTAAGCCAACGGGACGAGGATCTTTGTGGGGAGGACGTAGTTTCTCCTCCCGTAAGCCTCACAAGTCCTACAGGTGATGGTCAAGACCTCTATTGCTTGCCAGTTGGCGGAAGGTTATCATCGCGAGAAACTGGATAACAATCACGGAAGATCAGTGGGTGAGAAATATAGTCTCGGAAGGCCTATGGCTATCATTCCGAGCAAAACCCCCACTAACAAGATGTCCGCGTTGGATAAATCTTCCGTCGAATCCTTTCGAAAGAGAGTCTCTCCTAGCGGAGGTACAGGCTCTCTTATTAAAGGAAGCAATAGAGGTCGTCAGGACTCAAAATTCTCAAGGTTTTAACAGTCACCTGTTCTCGTACCAAAGCCAGACAGCTTGTTCCGACCGGTAATTATCAGTTCAGAGCAATGTGCTTTGGTCTGAACCTGACTCCTTGGGCTTTCACTCGAATAATGAACTCGGTAATGTCATACTTCTGAGCTCATTCGTCTGCGGTAACGTCAGCTTACTTGGACGACATTCTTTAGAGATGCGGCAACAGAATTATTCTTCAGAACGATGTTCAGAGTCTACTACAATTGCTCCAACGTCTCGGTTTCATTGTAAACGAGAAAAAGTCAGATCTAGCTCCGTCCAAGTCATTCACTCACTTGGAAATGAGCTTCGAGACTCACAACAATCTGGTTCATCTGCCATTACCCAGAGCGAAATTAGTCAGTTGTTATGCTCGCTTTTGTCTAAACTCAAACGCAATAACAGCGAGGGAGTTTATGTGACTGATGGGGCTGTGCGGAGCGGCTGCAGATCTTATTCCGATGGGCCGCCAGCACATGCGTCCCCTCCAGATATTCTTTGTTCAGAACTGGAGTGTGAAGACGCATTCACTCGAATCCAGTATTGTTCTAACGGACCTAGTAAAACAAAAGGTTCAGATTTGGACAGATCTTCAGTGGTTAATTCAAGGAGTTCCACTTCAACTGCCGGATCCGGCTATCACGATTATGACGGATGCGAGTCAGACGGGCTGGGGGGGCATCCCTAAGTTGAGCAGACTTGAAGTGCCAGGGTCTTTGGGACTCTCCGTTCCTAGAGAAACACATAAACATCAAGGAGGTGATGTCAATTTGGCTAGCACTACAACATTGGATTCGTCAAATAGCGAATGTCCATGTTCAAATTCTGTCGGACAATTCGACAGTAGTTGCTTACCTCAGGAACCAAGGCAGCACTCACTCGATTCCGTTATGCGAATTAACGGAGAAGATTCTCCTATTCGTTCTGAATCATCATGTTTATCTCTGAGTCCGTCATATACCGGGTCATCTGAATGTATTAGCAGACTCGCTCTCTCGGAAAGGTCGCCTGTTGCCATCGGAATGGACTCTCAACAAGCGAATATTCAGACAGATTTGCTACCAGTGGGATCGTCCCATGATAGATCTTTTTGCGACTCACCTAAACCATCAGTTACTGATCGTGTCGCCATGCCCAGATCATCCAGCGTATGCAGTAGACGCTCTATCGATCTCATGGGACGGGATGATAGGATATGCATATCCTCCAGTTCCGTTGATTCAGCAGATTCTGTTAAAGATCAAACAGTCTCACTGCAAAATCTTGCTAGTAGCACCTCTGTCGTCACAGAAACATGAACCATGAATCAATCTTCTCAGGTGTCTGTTATGGGCCATTCCCCAGAAGCTTCCTCCACAAGAGGACCTTCTATATCAGGGGAAGTCCCGCGGACAGCATCACAACCCGGAAGGTCTCAACCTTCATGTATTTCCGTTGTGCTGTCCTTCTTGTGCAGAAAACATTTTACAGGTCAAGCAGTGGATGCAATTTCTAACTGTAGGAGGACCTCCACTTCGTTGAATTACCCAGCGAAGTGGAAGGTTTTCTTCTGTTGGTGTAGGGATCAGTCTGTCGACATATATGATCCGTCCATTCCACATATTGCCAACTTCTTGGTCTACCTGTTTGACGAACTCAAACTGCAGCCCGTCACTATTAAGGGCTACAGGTCTGTGTTATCAGACACATACGCTCATCATGATAACTTGGCTATTGGATCAGATACTTCTTTATCCAAGCTTGTTAGAAATTTATAGACCTAGAACCCTCAGATTAATTCCTAAGTGGAATTTGGCTTGGGTTCTGTTGAAGCTTAAGGAAGCTCCTTTTGAGCGTTAAGACATTGTAGAGTTCAAACCCTTGACCTATAAAACAGCATTTCTCTTAGCCTTTGCATCTGCTAGAAGAGTCAGTGAACTTCATGCATTATCTGTTGATGGATCTCATTACCGTAGTGTGGGTAATACCATTACCCTTACTACGGAAATGTGTTTTTTGGCTGAAAATCAGATTCTGGATAAGCGGCCGGAGCCTATTATCATTAAGGTTTTACCGTCATCAGATAACCGTAGACCTTTTCTGTGTCCAGTCAGAGCTATGCGCATTTATAAACGTTGATCAGATTTTATTAGAAAGGGAAGAAAACGTTTCTTCCTTTCTTTGGTTCCTAACAGAAAAGATATTTCTGTTCATTCCATAGCCAGATGGATTCAGTTGGCAATACGTATTGCCTACAAAAATCTATCTTCGGATCAAAGCTCTGTCAACAAGATTTCAGCGCATGAGGTTAGAGCACTGTCCAACTTTGGGGCTTATTCTAACAGAATAGCCATTACTGATCTTATGAAGGCTGCTTACTGGACACAGCCCTCTACATTTTCCAAGTTTTACCTGAGAAATTTAGAGTCCATCTGCGGTGACCTTAGATCTTTGGGTCCTCTTTCTGTTGCTCAGAATGTCGTCCACTGATGTTATATCTATAACATTTTTAGGCAGTCTGCTCCAGCTCTGACGCTGTTCCGCTGCCCTCTTCGTTCTATGGAATTTTACCTCAGAACAGGGGGAAGGGTGGACCGTTTTTCCCTTATGATCATCTGGCTTTACAGTGAAAAACAAGGGAATACCTCCTCCGGTAACAGTAGTCCCGCGTCGGTGCTGGGGTAGTTTTAATGTGTAGCTCGGTGTGAAGCAATAACTATGTCTCATTTATGTACTGTTTTAAAGTGTAGCTCACTGTGAAGCATTTGTATATGTTACATGTCAAACGAGCATTAATATACAATCCTCGGAACACTTTTAAATGAGTATAAAGAGTCTCATTCTCTGGACTATCTTTATATATTGGTTTTCCTTCACCGAATTAACGGGTTATGCTGGCATTAAATGGAAAATTATATATTATGTAATACTCAATTACATTGTTGGTGTCATGCCTTTCTCTTTTCTCGTAAAAGAGAAAGACATATATTTTCCTATCTTCTCCTATTCTGTAGGAGCTATCCTTCTCTGAAGTAATTAAGAGATTGGATTTTCCTTTAAGTCCTAGGCCCTCCAGCCTTTTTACGATTCAGCTAGTCTGGGCCATTGGTTGTAGTATAAAAATATGAAAGATTTTAAGTAATTTGTATATTTTTTATACTTACCAATCGCCCAGACGGGGATGGCCCTCCCATGAGTGGGCACTCATACCTCCCTGCTGTTTATAACATTTAGCAGGCATCTGTAGAAAGAATGATGGTTGGTGCCAATTTCGGTACCTTCCTGGATACTGCGCATGCGCAGATCTCAAAAGTATGGAGGACCATCTAGGACTTAATTTTTTCGATTTTGTATGCAAATTTTGGGGATTGGGGCAGATTGGGGGGCAAAATTTGTGTGTTGGCCCTGGATTAATTTGAGTTAGCACCAGCTAGTCTGGGCCATTGGTAAGTATAAAAAATATACAAATTACTTAAAATTTTTCATTTTTTAGCTCAACTTGACAAAGTCAAGCTGAGCTATTGCCATCATTTCTCGTCCGTCGGCGTACGTACGTATGTACGTGCGTACGTATGTACGTACAAATGTACGTACGTATGTCCACAATTTCCTTTGGCACACCTCACAGGTCGCATTTATGATCAGATCGCTTTGAAACTTGGTATGCTTGTTTGGGGTGACCTATAGATAGGAGCTATCGATTTTCTTCCATTTCCGTCAAAAAATGTTGCCACGGCCAACATTCTTAGAACTTAGTTTAGTCAGGCCTCAATATTTCCCTTTGACACACCCTACAGGGCACATTTATGATCGGATTGCTTTGAAACCTGTCATGCTTGTTTAGGGTGACCTCTGGATGGGAGCTATCGATTTTCTTCCATTTCCGTCAAAAAATGTTGCCACGGCCAACGTTCTTAGAACTTAGTTTAGTCAAACCTCAATATTTCCATTGGCACACCCTACAGGGCACATTTATGATCAGAATGGTTTGAAACTTGGTACATTTGTTTGGAGTTACCTCTAGATGGGAGCTATCGATTTCCATTTGGCACACCCTGCAGGGCACATTTATGATCGGATTGCTTTGAAACCTGGCATGCTTGTTTGGGGTGATCTCTAGATGGGAGCTATCGATTTTCTTCCATTTCTGTCAAAAAATGTTGCCACGGCCAACGTTCTTAGAACTTAGTTTAGTCAGACCTCAATATTTCCCTTTGGCACACCCTACAAGGCACATTCTCAGTTGGTAGAGATGCAGACTGCAAGCCGAGAGGTCCTCGGTTCGAATCCCACCTGCGGCAACCGCGTTGTGTCCTTGGGCAAGACACTTCACCCCGATTGCCTACATGGGGGCACGATGACGCTGTGTACTGAGGCGTACTGCACGTCGATGGTGCGCATGTCTTCAACCAATCTAACCCTGCCTGTGCTGCGGTGCAGAGTTCAGAGTTACGAAGTTGGAGAGCTGACAGCTGCTCGTCGTTGCTCGGTGGTTCTCTCCAGGTACTCCGGCTTCCTCCACCCGTAAAACTGTCACGGTCACGATTAGCCATTGTGCATAAGTATGTGACCTTAAACACCAATAAATAAATAAATAATACAAGGCACATTTATGATGGGATTGCTTTGAAACCTGGCATGCTTGTTTGGGGTGACCTCTAGATGGGGGCTATCGATTTTCTTCCATTTCCATTTGTCAAAATGTTGCCGCTGGCAACGATCTTTGAACTTAGTTTAGTCAGGCATCAATATATTCCTTTGGCATGCTGTACAGGGCTATTTATGATCAGATCGGTTTGAAACTTTGTACGCTTGTTTGGGGTTACCTCTAGATGGGAGCTATCGATTTTCTTCAATTTCCGACACAAAATGTTCCCACTGGCAATGACCTTCGATGAACTAGTGCAGTTAAGCATCAATATTACCCTTTGACACACCCTGCAGGGCACATTTATGATTGGATCGCTTGCAAACTTGGTGTGCTTGTGTGGGGTGACATCTATATGGGAGCTGTTGATTTTCTTCCATTTGGGTCAAAAAATGTTGCCACTGACCTTTGAACTTAGTTTAGTCAGACCTCAATATTTTCCTTTAACACACCCTTCAGGGCACATTTATGATCGGATCACTTTGAAACTTGGTTTGTGTGTTTGGGGTGACCTCTAGATGTGAGCTATTGCTTTTTTTCATTTCCATAAAAAATTATTATCTCTGCAGGGTATTTTTATGAATTTCCATAAAAAAAAAACATTGCCACAAGCAATGACCTTCTACTTAGTGCATTTGGGCATTAACATCTTCCTTTGGCATGCCTCAGAGGGCACTGAATGCAGGGTTCATACAGCTCTTGAAAAACCCGTGAAAATGAGTTTTTTCTTGAAAAACCCTGGAATTTGAAATTAGCTCTTGAGAAACCCTTGAACTTTCAGAAATCTCTTGAAAAACCCTTGAATACCAAGCTATTTCCTGGGCATTGTAAATATATGTGTACTCGCCTTTTACTTGTTTGTTGCACTCGTGTCGCTCAGTTAAAAAAAACATAAAAAAGTATGGAACGTTTTACCAAGATTACTGTAACACAGATCACACTTTGGGTACCAGTACTTTCTGACTTCCAAAGTCAGATCCATGTCATGTGAATCTTAGATTTTTAGAGCTCATACAACAAGCTGAATAGTATATGTAGCCCTTGAAGAAAAAAAAAGAAGCCTTGAAAAGCCCTTGAAAAACCCTTGAACTTTTTGAGTAAATTTTTGTATGAACCCTGATTCATTATCAGGTTGTTTTGAAACTTTGTATGCTTATGCAGGGTGACAAAGATAGGAGCTATTGATTTTCTTTTCATTTCCATCAAAAACTGTTGCTGTTAGCAACAATCTTCGAATTTATTGCATTTGTGCATCAACACCCTTTGACATGGCCAATAGGCCACATTTGTCATAGGATTGTTTTTGAACTTGGTGTGCTCATTAGGCAAGACCTTTAGATAAGACCTATTGATTAGCATTCATTTCTGTGAAAAAAAATTGCCATTTACAATAACCTCTGAACATACTGCATTTGTGTATCAACATTCTTCCTTTAGCCAGTCTTACAGTTTACATTTAAAAATGCATGGATTACTCTGACGTTGTGCACACACAATGCTGTTATGTTGAAATTTCATCAAATAACATTGGTATCAATGACCTTCAATTTTGCCATTTCATTTTAACTTACCAAGTTCAAGTTTGTCAAGTTAAGCTACAGTGTCATTGACACTTTATTTTACATTTCAACAGAAAAATTTGGAAGGTGCAAAAAAGAGAAAAATCTATTTTAATAAGAAGGTTACAGTTTTCAGCAGGAAAGGGTAATGTCTGAGCATACTCTAATAAAACTGTTTTACTTTTCAACAGAAAAAATGGGAAGGTGCAAAAAAGAGGAAAACTTAATTTAATAGGAAGGTTACAGTTATCAACAGAAAAGAGTAAAGAGGAAGATAATGAAGGAATTATGCAGCTGAGGATATTAAGAGTTCAGGTACTTGTGCTTTTTCTCATTACATCTTGCTGATCAGCCCATACCCATCATTTTTACCCCTTCTCCTTCCACACCCCCCCCCCCCACCCCCCCACCCCCAAATATATTGGAAACAACAAAAAATAGAAAGACAACTGAACTGTTTGATTGGTTGCTTGAGTTTGTCGTCAGGTTTGTTCAAATCAAATCTCCGAGTTCATTTTTGGGCTTTATAATGATTTGAGATTCAAATTTGTTAAACTCAAGACCCTGGGTTAATATGGGGCATCAATTCAGATTTGTTAAAATCAAGTCCCTAGGTTCATATTTCAGTTTTGTGAAATTTGAGGAATATTCTTTAAAAATCTTCTCCTTCAGATACACCAGTGAGAATCTTTTGATATTTGGTGTTCAGCATCCTTCAGCATTCGAGTTTGTTTAAATCAAGTCCCTGGATTCATATTTTGGTTCCCTGCATGATATTCAACATCCTTATTTGGGTCAGATTCAAGCTTTTTCAAATCAGGTTTTGGGGGGTTTTATTTGAGCTTTTAGTGTTAACTAGCTATAGATGCAGAATGTGGCTTTAAATCCTTCTTGAAACACTTTTCTCATGTGAGCGATTAAGGCTCCTTGGAGCCTCTTGTTTAAAGTTTGCCTCCAGAACATAGCTTATGCCCCCTCATTGGATTGAGCTCATGTAATAGAGGCAAACATTAAACAAGAGGCACTAAAGGGCCTTGATTGCTCACCCGAGAAAGGTGTTGAGAAAGGGTTTAAGGTTACATTCATCATCTAGGGCTTGTTAATTTTTTTTTACTTATAAAGAAATTGTTTTGTAAATGTCATATGCTAGTCATATTTGGCAAAGTTTATGTCCAGTTATCTTGCCAATGGTAGTTGATACCAACTATAGTCAGTGTATCATAACACTGCCCAGTACTCTGACAGGTAAAGATATTGAGAAGGATGAAATTCAATTTACCCATCGATTCATTGGGATACCTACAGTACAGTCACTGTGGATTGGTTGTAATCCAGACATGGACAGTGATGTCCATGCATGCGTTCACCAGGTACTAAAAATCATTAGAAGCAAAATTTTAATTAATGAAGCACCGGGTTTTACCCGTTTTTGAGTAGCTGTCAGATTTATCTCTTCAATGACAGTAAGAAAATGCAAGTTTTAACAAGTGGCTGAAAGATGCAAATGAAAACTTGTATGTTTTTATACTAAAACCCAATGGCTCAGACTTAGCTGGTGCAACCTCAATATTATTAAGGGCCAAGCAGAAATTTTGAACCCCCCCCCATCCCCAAAATTTGCACACAATACCGAAAATTAAAGGTCCTATCTGGCCCTCCATACTTTTAGTACTTGCGCATGCGCAGTACCCAGGAAGAGACTGGAATTGGCGCCAACATCATTCTTCTGTTTGGCCCAAAGTCAGTAACAACTGAACTGACATCTGTGCTTTAAAATCTCATTTTTTAAGATGCCAGACACAAATCAATGATGGTTTTCATGGAATCAACAGTGTAGTAGGATGCTGGAAGTGAATAATGTTGGTTTCGGATGTTCAGGGCTGTAACTTTATAATTTTTATGTGAAATTATTCATGTTCCCCAATTTTGGGATATGCTTCTGAACGTCGTCATTATAATATGACGCCACTGTTGTTTTGTTAGTATTACTTCCCATCCCTCTCCTGAACCCTCCTGTTATACTCCCAAGCTCTTTCGGCTTTTTTATTGAAGAATTTTTTATTAAATTCTTGGGAGTTTAACTTGTAAAACGGAATAGGTATTCCGTTTATCTCCTATGTTTATGTCCTGTTCATTCCTGCTCAGGACGTTTTGTATTCTTGCTTCTTCTACCAGATGCATTGTTTTTTCTTCATTTGAAGATCTAGCTTTGCATCAGGTGGTTGTTGATTGATTACTGACTTTGGGCATTTGTTGTGCCTGTTGTTGGTTAGTTTCCATATCTTATTCTGGTAATTTAGCTTTAATTAGTAAGTGCTTGTCCGCACTTAGGCTCTATCGGGATGCCCTTGGGCTCATGAGGTTCCCTTGGGGCACTTTGGCTTCATTCTGAATTTTCCGAAAAATTTTTAAAAATTCATTTTGAAACTTTTTGTTATTGTCTATGTTATGTATCCTTGCGATGTTTATTCTGTATTATTATTGGGAGTGCAGCGGGCTTATGTTTTTGGCTTCATTATTATTATATTCATTATAATAATTGGTACTTAGTGTAAGTCCAGGAAGCCTCGGGATTAAAGGCTTGTTGTTTGCCGATAGTCGTGGCACTCCTTCAATACTTGTACTATGGGAGTCGAACTTTGGAAACGGGTGTCGACCTGTGTGGTGGGCAGTGAAGTTCCGATGTAGGAGGTTTCACAGCTGGCTAATACTAGTCTTTTAATCTCTTTTTCAGAGGACCAAGAACATGGTGATGGTACCTTGACACCTGTCCGTTACGTGCTGCCGGCATCACACTCTGATGAGCCCCATTCTGATGAGTAAACAGAGCTAGCTGCCAAGGTGCTAATGATATTTGCACAGGATTAAAGCCATTAAAAGCCTAATTCTCTGCATGCAGCTAGCTCACCTGGTGAAGCGATCGTCCCTATATGGGAGCCGGGACACCTGGTAGGTCCATTGCAGTCATGTAGTATAACGTGGGTAGAGTGAGCACCTCATAATATAAAGCTCACCCAGTGACGACGGCAAAAGGAGAAGAAGCCTGAAAGTTTCTCTACGGGACGTTAGCAGTCGGGGTCGACTGTGTCCGTTGTGAGAAACTATATGAGTCGGAACACGCGTCGGGATGTTCCTTCCACACTGCAGCCGGGGTTGGCTGCAGTTATGGCTTCTTCTTCTTACATGGAAGTGCACGCAAAGGGGATTAGCCTACAAGTTTCTCAACGGGATATGCAGCGAGATCTGTGGTCAGATCCCGAGCGTTCTCCTTCCCGTTAGCAGTCGGGGTCGACTGTTTTCTGTTGTGAGAAACTTCAATGTGACGGAGCACCTGTCAGAAATGTGCGAGTCGGATGCTCCTTTCATACTTCAGCCGGGGTCGGCTGTTGTTATGGCTTCCTCTTTTTCCATGAAAATGCACGCTAAGGGGTAGAAGCCTAGAAGTTTCTAAACGGAACGCTGAGCGAGGTCTGGAGCCAGACCACAAGCTGCAGAACCCTCTCTGTTCTGTCCGCAGTCGGGGTCGACTGTTTTCGATTCGAGAAACTTTAGTGAGTTGGGATGCCCATTCACGCTTGCGGTTCGGGAGGCTTCTTCCACACTGCAGCCGGGGCCGGTTGAAGCTATGGCTTCTTCCCCTGCTTCATCGATGAATGAAGCACGTTAGACAGCAGACTTGCTATCCGGCTTCGCATGTTCATGCTATTCCATGGAGATGTTTCTAGTCTTCACCACCAAAGTCGGATTAGCCTCTAGCTAGTTGTTCGAGGCATTTTTATGCAGGACATGCATCAAAAGATCTGGGGACAGATCTCCATCCCGTGAGCAGCATATGGTGAAGAAGCAGATATTCGCTGCTCTGCAAGTATCCTTCACAGACCTGATGCCACAGATTGCGCAGCATATCGCAGCATCCCAGTAGTCACAGGTTCTGCCGTCAACAGTCTCCTGTAGTGAGCTGTTGGACGGTGCTGGGTGTTATGATAGAGCACTGTTTAATGTTGAAGGACAGTGGAAGTCAGAAGTGAGTTATTTCAGTAGGACCATTTGGACAAGCAGAGCTTTTTAGTGGGACTGGAAGGGAGTTGTAAATATATTTAATGGAGTGAGTAAATGAAGGTGAACTGAATCAAACAAAGAAACGCTAGCGCTAGCAGAAGATGAGGTTGGATCTGGTGATTGAAGATAATAATTCAGAATGTTATTAGGTGAGTTCTCTGTTGACTGCCAATTGGTAGCAGAGCGAGGTTCAACGGAAATTAGAGAAAACTTCAAGCTGAATTTGACTTTGGTGAAATTACAAAAATGGCGACTGGATTCAAAATACCACCCGTGTTCAGCGAGTCAAAGCCATACAGTAGATGGCTCGAGGAGATAAAAGTGTGGCAAACAGTAACAGAACTTGACGCCAAGAAACAAGCTTCGGCAATAGCTCTATCCCTTCCCGAATCAGAAGGAGGAATTCGAGACAAAGTTTTCAGTGAACTTTCTGTTGATGATCTGAATTCAGACGATGGGGTTAAAACACTGATAAAATTTTTGGATAAAATTTACAAAAAGGATGAACTCTCTGAAGCATTTGAAGTGTATGTGGACTTTGACAGATTTAAAAAGAAGCAGATATGGACATGGATCATTTCATAACTGAATTTGACAAAAGATATAACAGAACACGAAAATTCAAAATGGACTTGCCACAACCAGTTTTGGCTTTTAAATTGTTAGAAGGATCAGCATTAGAACACAAAGATCGGCAGTTGGTTCTGACAGGGGTGAAGTATGAGAATGCTGATACTCTTTATACCTAAATGTGTCTTTCTCTTAGAAAATATTTTGATCGACAATCTTCTGCGTGTGATTACAGACGTGAACAACATCCACACATAAAAGTGGAACCACAAGACAGGGAAACATTTTATTCAGCGATGAGGGGCAAAAGTAGATTTCGCGGAAGAGGTGGAAGGCAAAATTTTAGCCAAAACAATAGTAGAGGACAATATTTGAACGATAATTTGGAAGACAGAGTCAGCCTCGTAGACGGACCAATCCTTTGGGCTCAGATGGAAAACCATTATTATGTAAAATTTGTCAGTCAATCTTCCATTTTGCTAGATTTTGCCCTGACGCTTATGAAAACAATAACAATGTGTATGTGACTTCATATGATGACAAAAACAATGAGGTAGAAGCAGTCTTATTTACTGGGAATCAGCATTCCGAATTAGAAATTCTTGTAGCTGAGGCTATTAATTGTGCTATTTTAGATAGTGCATGCAGCTCGACTGTTGCTGGTTCTGTGTGGATGAAAACCTTTTTGGATTCTCTGAATGAAAATGATTTTTCTTGTGTCACAAAATCTCCAGGTGGAACTGTATTCAAATTTGGTGGAGGGACACGATTAATTTCTAAAGAAAAAGTGACATTTCCATGTGAAATAGCTGGCCGAAAGTGTAAAATCATATCTGATGTTGTTGATAGTGACATACCCTTACTTCTTGGAAAACCGGCAATGAAAAAAGCCCAAATTGTGTTAGATTTGAAAAATGACCAAGCTTCAATATTTGGTAAAGAAGTAGACTTACAATGTACCTCATCTGGACATTACTGTATACCTCTCACTCCTTCTGAAATTCATATAAAAGAAACCTCTATTTATGAGGTTGCTGTGGTAGGTAAGGATATGAAAACAGAAAAAGAGAAAAGGCATATTGTATTAAAGTTACAAAAACAATTTTCACATCCATCTGCCGATCGATTGAAATCTTTGCTGAAAGATGCTGGAATAAATAGTAAAATTTATTCGGAACTAGTTGATGATGTATGCTCGACATGTGAAATCTGTACCAAATATAAACGAACACCATCAAGACCTGTGGTTTGCTTACCGATAGCGAAAGAATTCAGTGAAACTGTTGCAATGGATTTAAAAGAATGCAAATCAGGAATTTACTTCCTACATCTAATTGATTTGGCCACAAGATTTTCTCTTTCAACTGTGATTTATGACAAGAAGCCCGAAACTGTTATTGATCAGATTATGCGAATGTGGGTTGGAGGTGGATTCGGAACACCTGTTCGCTTTTTATCAGACAATGGTGGGGAGTTTGCATCAGAGAAGTTTAGAGACATGGCAGGAAATCTCAATATTGAAGTGTGGAATACTTCAGCCAACAGCCCATGGCAAAATGGTATATGTGAAAGAAATCATGCAGTTATAGACAACAATGTGTCCAAAATAATGTCTGATGATCCTAAAATGGACCTTGACATAGCACTTTCATGGGCTGTAAATGCTAAGAACTCACTGCAAATGGTCTATGGCTATAGTTCATATCAACTTGTATTTGGAATTAATCCAAAGATTCCTTCTATCTTGACAGATACTCCTCCGGCACTGGAAGGAAAAACCAGAAGTGAAGTTTTTGCTAAACATTTAAGTGCTTTGCATGCAGGAAGAAATGCTTTTATCAGGGCAGAATCATCAGACAAGATTCATCGAGCACTTAAACACCAAATTCGCCCATCTGGAGAAACCTTTGAAATTGGTCAGAAAGTATACTTCAAGAAAGAAAAGTGTTTAGAATGGCAAGGACCTGCAAAAGTGTTAGGTCAGGATGGAAAGATTATCTTTTTGAGACATGGTAGTTTATATATTAGAGTGCCATCATGTCGAGTAGTAAAAGTTGGCCAGGAGTTTTCTAAGGAATCGTCGGATGAACAAGACACTACTGAGAATTATAAAAAAAAGACAAGACAAGAAATAACTTCACCAGCTGCCAATAAAGAAGCTGAAACTGAATATGAGAGTGAAGAAGAAGAGAAAATTACAGCTTGTGATGAGCCTGTAGTAACTGTGCCGCTTCAAGATCACATTCCCCTTCCAAATGACAAAACTAAGATACCAAAAGTAAATGACTGCATTCTTACAGATTTGGTAGTGATGGGGTTTGGAAAAGAGGAAATATTGTAAGCAGAGGTGGAAAGATGACAGGTAAATACAGGAACTGGTATAATGTGAAGAATACATATAGTTCTGATTTGGAGGGAGTAGATTTTGGAAATCCTCAAGTGGAATGGAAGCGTTTTAGTAATGAAGAATACGATAGTGAAGAAGATAAAGAAGTCAATGTTGTAATAAGCGAGCAGGAAAATGATGAAATAGCTGAAGCTAAATCTAAGGAAATTGACAACTGGAGAAAATTTTCTGTATTTGAAGAGGTAGATGATATTGGTCAATCTTATCTATCAACTCGGTGGGTTGTTACTGAAAAACACATCAATGGTGAGAAAAAGATAAAGCCTCGACTTGTTGCAAGAGGATTCGAAGAAGAGAGTGAACATCAGACAGATTCACCAACTGCAGGAAAAGAAACACTTAAAATATTTTTGGCATTATCTTCTTCACATCTGTGGATTTGTAACATCATAGATGTCAAGGCTGCTTTTCTGCAAGGAAAAAAAATTGAACGTGAAGTATATCTTAAACCAGATATTAATACATTACCTCAAAACAAATTATGGAAACTCAACAAGTGTGTATATGGGCTCAGTGATGCGTCTCGCCAGTGATACTTCCGAGTCTGTGATGTTATGAAACAGTTAGGATGCAAGAAATCTATCAATGATCCTAGTCTGTTCTATGAGTATGATAAAAATGATCTTTCTGGAATGTTCTTGTTTCACGTGGACGATTTTATCTGGGCTGGTACTGATGAATTCATGAAAAATATTATAATTCCACTGACAGAGACTTTTGACATTGGAAAAGAAAAAAGTCATCAGTTTAAATACATTGGACTTGATATCAGACATTCTACTGAAGGCATATTCATGAATCAAAAACAATATATTCATTGCACACAAGTAACTCCTTTAAGTAGTTCAAGAAAATTAATGAGGAAAGAACCATTAACTGAAGATGAAATTGCTCATTTAAGAAGAGTGTCTGGACAAATAAACTGGATAGTAAATCAAACCCATCCTGATATAGCTTATGATGCTTTGGAGCTTAGCACTTCCATCAAAGATCCTCGAGTTGAACATTTGATTAAAGGCAACAAACTTCTAAAACAACTCAAGTTGGACTCTTTGGAACTTAAATTCACTATACTCACACAGATTGAAACGCTTCGATTAAGACTCTATTGTGAAGCATCATTCGCTAATCTACCTGATGGTTTCTCAAGTTCCTCTGGTTATATCATTCTTTTGGTTGACGAATCTGGGCAGTGCTGCCCAATTTGTTGGAAATCAAACAAAATTCGAAGAGTGGTAAAGCATACTTTAGCAGCAGAAGCACTAGCCATGGTTGATGGAATTGATACTGCATATTATCCAGGATGTATATTGAGTGAATTACTTTACAACAGAGCTGACAGAAATCAAATTCCTATCGATGTGTTTACTGACAATCGCTCTTTAGTTGAGAATATAAAATCTACAAAATTGGCATCAGAAAAGAGACTTAGAATTGATATCTCAAGCATCAAGCAGATGATAAATGAAGAAGAAATAGTAAAAGTTCATTGGATAGAGAGCAAAAAACAGCTTGCTGATTCACTAACCAAGAAAGGAGCCTCAAGTACATATTTAATGGAAGTCCTCACCACAGGGAAAATATAAAAGGTTTTGTTGGAAGACTTGTGAAGTAGCTAAACTATCAGTGTAAATAATATATGTATACAGACCTGTAAAAGTTTAAAAAAAAAAAAAAATAAAAAAAGAGAGAAAAGAAGAGGAATGTGTTATGATAGAGCACTGTTTAATGTTGAAGGACAGTGGAAGTCAGAAATGAGGTTATTTCAGTAGGACCGTTTGGACAAGCAGAGCTTTTTAGTGGGACTGGAAGGGAGTTGTAAATATATTTAATGGAGTGAGTAAATGAAGGTGAACTGAATCAAACAAAGAAACGCTAGTGCTAGCAGAAGATGAGGTTGGATCTGGTGATTGAAGATAATAATTCAGAATGTTATTAGGTGAGTTCTCTGTTGACTGTCACTGGGTTGGTCCAGTCATCTGTACATTCGGATGGTGTTGACCATGTTTTGAGATGGAACATTCAGATGGTGAGAGTGCTACAGAGGCTGATTCTCCATACCTCACGGAACGTCAGATTAAGACGTTGAATTTTTATTCATAAGCTCTTCGAATCTTGTTCCATCTGAACAAAAGTCTGCATTTACTAGGCAAAAAACAGCTTAAGGTACCGGGCGAAGGAAACACGAAGATCTTTCCTTCCCGGATCTTTCTGCTCAGGTATTGAAGGCTTTTGGTCCGATTAACGGCGCCTCCCTTGGCTTAGCAATAGTATAAGAAAGGCAATGATCTATTTCTTACGAATAGAAGATCGACAGCTCATAGATAGGCTGAGACAGCTGTCTTGTTTGGAATAGAGCCGTTAGAAGGAATAAGTACATCTTTTCCATCTCGGTGTTGTATTCCTAGGTGTCAGAGGCATTTAGTGCTAATGTGAATGCCATAGTCGCCTTATGTACAGTTAGAGCGGTCTTTTCTTATACATTAGCGGCTAACGTTGTAAGTCTCTGTTTAGTGAGTTGTCTAAGGCTGCAGGATAACACACAGACATCTGTCTTCACCGATATATGACTTCTTAACTGTGTTAGTTACCCTGAGACTAACAGCTTTTTGGAATAAGGCTGTTAGAAGGAAAGATTGTTTTCCATCTTAGTGTAGTATTCCTAGGCGTCACAGGCAATTAGCCCTATTGTTGTTGCCTTAGTTTGTCTTATGTGAATTAAGAGCGGTCTGTGTTTATATATCATTAGCGGCAAATGTCATAGTTGCCTTATATATTTTACAGCTTATACATTGCGGCTAACATTGTAAGTCTCCGTTTAGTGAGCTTTCCAAGGCCGCAGGTGATATTTTTATACAACAAACAATGGCCCAGACTAGCTGGTGCTAACTGAAAAATTAATCCAGGGCCAAACACAAATTTTGCCCCCTAATCCCCTAAATTTGCATGCAAAAGAGAAAATTGAATGTCCTATCTGGTCCTCCAAACTTTTGCGATCTGCACATGCGCAGTATCCAGGAAGACTCCGAAATTGGCGCCAACCATCATTCTTTGTTTGGCTCTCCAGTCAGTAACAACAAACGGACATCTGTGCTTTTAAATCTCAGTTTTGAAGATGCCAGACACAAATCAATGGTAGAATTGGTGGATCCAAGGACATAATTGGATGATGGAAGTGAACAATGGTGGATGGAAACGTTCAGGGCTTTAACTTCATAATTTTTATCAAAATTATTTCATGTTTCCCAATTTCGGGACATGGGCCTGACGTCATCATTCTTGCTAATGATTTATCCACTGTTTGTTAAGTGTTCCTTCCCTATCCTTCCTTGAAGCCCTCCTGTTAAACTCCCAAGCTTTTTGGCTTATTTTATTGAAATTTTTTTATAAATTTCTTGTGAGTTTGACATCTTATACAGAATGTTTATTCTGTATATCCGCATGGTTACGTCCTCACCCTAGGGGTGTTTAGGCGTTTGGGTCATGCATCTTGTATCCGATGTATCGTTTTTTTCTTCATCTGAAGATCTTGCTTTACATCAGATAGTGTAAATATGTTATCCACTGTTTGTTAAGTGTTCCTTCCCTATCCTTCCTTGAAGCCCTCCTGTTAAACTCCCAAGCTTTTTGGCTTATTTTATTGAAATTTTTTTATAAATTTCTTGGGAGTTTGACATCTTATACAGAATGTTTATTCTGTATATCCGCATGGTTACGTCCTCACCCTAGGGGTGTTTAGGCATTTGGGTCATGCATCTTGTATCCGATGTATCGTTTTTTTCTTCATCTGAAGATCTTGCTTTACATCAGATAGTGTAAATATGTTACTGATTTCAGGCCTCTTTATTCAGTGCCTGGGGTCTTGTTTCTGGTTTTTCTTCTGACGTTGTTTACAATAGCAACGTCCTATAAATATATGTAGTATCCTATTTATTTTACTGTAGGATTGTTGTAAGATACATATTATGCTATTCCGGTGGTGTAGCAATTATTTTTGGAATTTTGTCCACACTTAGGCTCTATCGGGATACCCTTGGGCCCGTCTGTTCCCTTTGGGAACTTGGGCTCCTGTCAAAATTTTTGCGAAAGATTTTTTTAAATTAATTTTTCGATTTGTATTTTGAATGTTGATTATTATGTATCTTTATCATATATTTATTGTGGAGTTGGTGGGAGTACTGTCGACTTTGTTTTGATTAATTATGAAAGCTTATTGCTCAAAATGCAAGGCTAGGGAATCTACTTCAGATTTACATGCTTGTTGCCTTGCTTGTAGTCGATGTACTCCCACTAATTCTTGTCCTACATGTGTTAGATGGGATGACAAATGTTGGACACAGGTTTCACGGTATGTTGTTAGTGGTGAGAGGCCAATGCCGGTCCTCTCGCCGCAAAGTCAATCAAGTTTCTCAGTTTCTTTTTCAGAGGAACAAGAACATGGTGATGGTTATGTGACACCTAGAGAAAGTGTGCTACCATCATCACGCTCTGATGAGCAAACAGAGCTAGCTGCCAAGGTGCTCATGAATATTAGACGTGAGATAAAGCCACCAGATGGTGGGTGTAATCCCTTGTCTGCAGCTAGCTCGACGAAGCAGTTACTCCGTCCTTGGGTACCGTGACGCCGGGTGTGTCCATTGCAGTTGATAGAAGTGGATTGGGTCGAGCGAGCACCTTAAAACACAAGAGGCCCCAGGGGGCCTGAGGGTGCTCATCTGACATGGTAGTCTAAATATCAAACTAAGGACTTGAATAAGCTGCATACGCCCCTCCAAAGAAAAGCATATACCAACTAGATGAAGCAATTGTGCCCACACAATACACAGGATATTTTTATACTGTACCAATGACCCAGACATAGCTGGTGCTAATTTTCAAAATTCTAGGGCCAAACACAAATTTTGCCCCCCAATCCCCAAAATTTGCATCTAATACCGAAAATAACATGTCCTAAATGACCTCCATACTTTTCCTCCACTGCGCATGCGCAGTGTCAAGGAGGTCTCTAAATTGGCGCCAATTAGCATTTTTTGTTTGGCCCTTCATCAGTTCACATCTGACTGATATTTGTGCTTGTAAATCTCAGTTTAAATGATGCCAGACACATAAATATTAGAGAAATGGTGGATCTAAAGAGGAAATAGAAGGAGGAGAGGAAAAATTAGTGGCAGGAAATAATCAGGGCTGTAACTTAAAATATTTTTATACTGTACCAATGACCCAGACATAGCTGGTGCTAACTCTTAAAATATAGGGCCAAACACAAATTTTGCCCCCCAATCCCCAAAATTTGCATCTAAAACCAAAGAAAACATGTCCTGAATGGCCCTCCACACTTCACCTCTACTGCGCATGCGCAGTGTCAAGGACGTTCCGAAATTGGCGCCATTAATCATTCTAAGTTTGGCCCTTCATCAGTTAACATCTGACTGATCTTTGTGCTTGTAAATCTCAGTTTAAATGATGCCAGACACATAAATATTAGTGAAATGGTGATTCTAAGGAGGATAGAGAAGGAGGAGAGGAAAAATGTGTGACAGAATATTATCAGGGCTGTAACTTAAAATTTTTTAATGAAATTATGTTAAGTTACCTATTTTCGAGGCAGCAGCCATTTTGTTGTCATTCTGATTATTTAGTTACACTGATTTTTCAGTGTTTTCCTCTCTCCCTGTCCTTTAAGTCCCCCCTTGCTATTCTCCCATGCTTTTGGCATAGTTTTTGTAATTATTATTACTAAATTTTCTTCGGAGTTTTAGCTGAATAACAGAATGAATTCTGTTCTTTTCCCCATGTTTACGTCTTCACCTACGGGTGGTTAGGCGTTGTGTTCTGCATCTACCATCTGATGTTCTGCAGTTTCTTCCCTGGAAGTCTCTGTTTTGCATCAGATAGTGTATTTTTGGTAACTGATTCCGGGCCTGGGTGCCTGGAGTCTTATTTTAGTGTTTTGACATTCATTGTTTACATTTACAACAGCCCTCTGTGTGAGGGGGGGATTTCTGGAAAATAATATCTTGATGTTATTTTAATCATAACTAGATACATTATTATTGTTCGTAAGTGTTGAATAAATTGTTTAAAATATTTTTAAAATTTTTGTCCACACTTAGGCTTGGGTTCCATTGGGGCTCAACGTTACTTTTCAGAAACTTGGGCTGTTCTGAAAAAATATTTTTTCAAAATATTTTGATTTCAATTATTTTTTCTATATTAATGGATCATATTATTATTATGTATTTTGATTGCCAGGGGTTAGTGCGAGTACCAGGACTTGTTTTCTTTTCACATTGAAAGGATATTGATCAATTGTAATAAGAGGAAGTCTTCCTCTGACTTTTATAATCATTCTATATGTGGTCAGTGTACTTGCATTAACTCCTGTTCTGTATCGTATGATTTCGATGACAATATGGGAAGCGTATGTCACGGTATGTTAGTGGGGAATTGGACACTCCGGTCCTTTCCCCGCAGGGTCACTCTACTTTATCAATTTCTATTTCAGACGATCAAGATTAGGGTGATGTATCTGTGATGTCTTCCAACAGTGTGCCTCCGTCGTCACAATTAATGAAGGGCTAGCGGAAAAGTGCTCATGTAAATACGCCAATTGCCTAAGAGGACCCTAGTAGGTTCGACGGCCTTTGACGTCCGCTAGCTCGCCCGGTGTAGCGTCCATTCACCGAATGGTTCGGCAGCCGGGTTCGTCCGTTGCGGTCTAGAAGGAATTTTGGGGTGATGCGAGCACTATAAATCAACCAAATGCACACCCAGTGACGGCGGATCAGAGGGAGAACGGAGGAAGCCTTTTAGTCCGGTTCATAGCTCGTTCTGGTCCATCCGGACGGCGAGCGAGAGAGGCCCCTCTCTCGTACAACAACATCTGGCCCCAGATGTTGTGGTACAAAATGTTTCGCATTCGGAGCATACGTCCGTCGCTCGGGACGCTCCGACATATAGTCAGTCCGGAGTAGACTGTCAATAAGGCTTCCTCATTCTCATGGTAGCGCACACGACCGCTCTTGGCTATGTGACCTCGGATATCCAATCAGCTTCGCCAGTCAGAGAATCATCGGCGACCAGGTCACACCATCCGGTAGCCAGGGACACGAGGCCTGCAGACTCCGGACGTTCGCATAGGAAGTGTGCGGGAGTCAACGTACACGGAGCTTCCGGCGGCAATGCATCGTAAGACCGCTACTGCACAGGCCTCGGGAACAGACGTGCTTTCCTAAATAGCACAGTTTATCGCAGCATCCTAGCATCGACTGAATCTGTCGCATATTTTTTATCCGACGATGCTGGGTCGGGACGCTCCGCGGAAGCGGGTACGGACGTCCGAAAATTTCATCCGGTCCGACGGGATACCGAAAGGGACTTGGAGGATTTCGAGCTTTCCCTTTCGGAACAACATATGTTGTTGTGTATGTCATCTGACTTGGTCTTCTACAGCTTCTTTCGTCCGACCAGAATGCTGCGATGCCGGATAAGAAACTGATAGCGTCGGGGGACTTAGAAATTTTTGGTTCGGTTCAGGGACATCGTCCCTCAGTTCCGACATAGTCCAATAATGTCACACAAACTTTCGAATTATTGAACGACGCTATATATATTATTATTATATGCTTGCTATAACCAAGCATTTCTGGTTTCTTGTTCGCAAAGTTACGGAGATGTCTTTCAAAAGTGTGCCTCTGTCGTCATAGTTAATGAAGAGCTAGCGGCAATAAGTGCTCATGGAATATGTCTATCGCCTAAGAGATCCCTTGTAGGATCGACGGAGTGACATTCGCTAGCTCACCCGGTGTAGCGTGCATTCATCGAATGGTTCGGCTGCCGGGTTCGTCCGTTGCGGTCTAGGAAGGAGATTTGGGTGATGCGAGCACTTTAATTACTTTAGTACTCACCCAGTGACGGCAGATTGAGGACAGATCGGAGGAAGCCTGTTAGTCCGGTTCCTGGCTTGTCCAGGTCCGTCCAGGCTGTGAGCGAGAGAGGTCCCTCTCTCGTCCAACAACATAGGGGACCGCATGTTGTGGTTCAGATATTTTACATTCGGAGCATATGTCTGTCGGTCGGGACGCTCCGTTATATTGACAGTCCGAGAGACTGTCCATAATGCTTCCTCATCCTCACAGCAGGGCACACGACCGCACATTGGCTACGTGACCTCGAGTATCCGATCAGTTTCGTCATTCAGTGATTCCACGGCGAATAGGTCACGCCATCCGGTAGCCAAGGGACACGAGGCCTATACACTCCGTTCGCTCGCATATTGGTAGTATGCATGGGGTAACGATCACAGAGCTTCCAGCGGCAATGCATTGTAGGACCGCTTCTCCTCAGGCCTCAGTGACGGACGTGCTATCCGAGTTAGCACAGTTGTTTCGCAGCATCCCAGCAATCGACAGTTTCTTGGTCGAATCAGGAATTATCCGACGGCGCTGGGTCGGTGCGGTCCGCGGTTGCATCAGGTACGGACGACCGAACGCTTTATAGGGTCCGACAGGATGGCGAAAGGGATTCGAAAGATTTCGAGTTTTCCCTTTCGTAGTATCGGAAGCTGCCATTCATATCTTCTGGCATTATCTTCCAGTGATTGTTATTTCAGACTACATTGCTGCGATGTTGGATAAGAGACTTATAGTGTCATTGGACTTGGAATTTTGGATCGGTTCAGGGACATTGTCTCTGACTTACCAACGCAGTCCAATAATTTCATTACAACATGTGTTTTATTTTTCGACGCTATATATGCATACAAGCCTGCTACCAAGCATGATAGTTTAGTTTCTTGTCCGCGTTGCTCATTTCTGCCGTTTTATCATTTATACGAATAGTTTATTTTGGCAGAGCAGGGCATACCGAGAGTTCATATGCGTCTAGACGGTGTGGTTAAAGACTGGAAATATTCTTTTTCGCCGTCTATGTCTTTTCCAACCTCAATGTTGGAAACGACAATGATGTCTAGTAGACTTAACTTAGACGCTTTATCATACGTAATCCACCTTACTGAGGCGTTATCATTACGTCTTCAAGAAAAGATTTACGGGATATTATTCTCAATGTGATTTCTTTTGAGGGCAGTAGTTTGTTCACGTATAACTCCGCCCTTCAGTGGCTGATTGGACTTGGTTAGACGTGACGCAGCCCTAGCTACATCCACGCGCGTGGATAGTAAGGTTAAGAACTCTCTCAGAGTCGCTTCGTTCTCGGAGAAGCTTCTCTTCGACGGCAACTTTTCAGCAATCCATGAATTGCTCGATTTACACGTTCTCTTGTCTATCTAGTGTTACAAGAGATTCAGACTGGGGCAAACATTCGGTGGTTGACTCAGAGAGTGCCACTGCAGTTGCCGGACCCGAGTGTTGCAGTTATGACGGTTGCCAGTCAAACAGATTGGGATATAATATTGATCCCAACGGATTCGAAGTGCCAGGGTCTTTGGGTTCCGCAGTCTCTTAGCAACCAATTATCTTCCGCGGAATAATGTTTTTTAGGCTTGCTTTATGTCATTGCATGAACATTATTCAGAAACGCATGCCCAAATCCTGTCCGTTAATTCGACAGTAGTGGCGTATCTCCGGAACCAGGGAGGCACTCATTCGTTTCCGTTATTCAATTTAATGGAAAGAATCCGTCTGTTGGTTATAGTACACCAAGTTCTGTTTCGGTCCGTCATATTCCGGGTCGTCTGATTGTTTTACCGGACTCCCGTTCACTTAGGGGTCGCTTGTTGCTGTCAGAATGGACTCTCAACAAACAAGTATTCAATCAGATTTGCTATCTTTGGGAGCGCCCAATGATGATTTATTTACGACACAGCTTGCTAATCAATTGCAGACGTATGTGTTGGCTTGTCCGGATCTCTGAGCTAATGTTGTTAACGCTCTATTGATCTATAGGACGGAATGATAGGATACGCGTATCCTCCGGCGCTGTTGTTTCAGCAGGTATTGCTAAGATAAACAACCACAATACATTTCTGTTGATAGCATCTCTATCTTCACAGAGACCATGGGTAATTTACTCTGTTGTCTACTGTGGGACTTAACGTGAAATCTTCCTCAATGAGAGGATCTTTTTTCGCTGGGTAAATCGTGTCATCTTTATCACAACCCGCAAGGTCGCAACCTTCATGTATTCCATTGTGTGGTCCGTATTGCATTGTAAGCATTGTACTGGACGAGCTTTGGATGCGATTTCTTACTCGCTATTCTATGCTATTCTATGCGGCTAAAGTGGAGGCTCTTCCGTCGTTGGTGTAGGGATCATTATGTTCATATTGTTGATCTCTCCATACTACTCATTGCAACTTTTTAGTATACTTGTTTGACAAGATCTACTGCAGCCTGTTATTATTAAGGTTATAGGTTTATGTTACCTCATACCTATGCACTCTAGGATAGTTTACAATTGAGTCTTATGTCTCTTTATCTAAGTCAGTTAGTAACTTTTTGATAAATAGACTTAGAATCTTTAGATTAAATTCCTATATGGAATTTAACTTCGGTTCTTATTTAGCTAAGTAATCATTTGAGCCTCTGGAAACAGTAGTTTTCAAATTCTGACCTTTTAGACAGTAATTCTGTTGGTTTCTCTTTTACTGAAGAGTCAGTGAGTTTCATGCACTATCGATGGATGATTTTCACTTTCGTAGTTTCGGAATCACTACTTCCTTTACTATTTAGGTTGGATTTTTGCATAAGAGTTAGGCTCCTAATATCCGGAACCTATTGTTATTAAGGTCCTTCCGTCTTCGTACGGGCATAGGCCTTTACCCTATCGTGTTAGAGTTTATTTATTTATAAACTGATATCTGTTTATTACTATGGGCGTTATCTTCTTCTGTCTTTGATGCCTAGTAGAAGGACGTTACGCTCCATTCTATTGCTAATGGATTCTATTAACTATCGGTACTGCTTATGGTATATCATTGACTCAGCAGTTGTGCTTAAGATTTCGGCTCATGAAGTAAGAGTTCTTCTACATCTTGGGCTTACATTAATAGTGTCGCTATTATAGATTTTTGAAGGCTGCTCATTGCGCTCAGCCATCCACATTCATGAATTTTTATCTCAGAAATATCGAGTCCATTTCTGGAGGCCTCTATTGTTAGGTCTATTATCTACTGCTCAGAATGTCATTCACTTAACAGTTGCTACTATAGCTAGGTAGGCTGTCTGTTTCGGCAGTGACTCCGTTCTGCTGCCCTCTTCGCTCTAGGCTATTTGACCCAGGGCAAGAAAAAGGGGGGGGGGGGGGGAGGGTGTTCCCTTGGGTCACCTGTTTTACTATGAAAACAAGGGGATACCTCCTCCGGAGTTAGTAATTCTGAGCTGTTATTGGGATGGTTGTTTAGTGAGAAGTTTATGTTTTAAAAATTCATTCAAGTCTTAGTTTTTAAAGTATAGCTTTTGAATATTGCATGTGTCAACGGACATGATTATGCAATTCTCAGACACTTTTAAGGAGTATAAGAGTCTCTATTCTCTAGACTTACTTTATTTATTGGCTTACTTTAAAAATTATTAGTATAAGGATTATATTGGATATTAATAGAGTACATGGATGTATGATGCTCAATTTTGGAAGGTGTTGTATCTTTCTAATTTATCATAAATAAGAAAGATACATGTAAGGCCTATTACTTCTTTTTCCCTAGAGGGGATGACTCTATTTTATATTATTGAGCGTATTCCATCTTGCTCTATGTCCTTGGCCCTCCAGCCTTTTTACTATTCAGCTATGTCTGGGTCATTGGTACAGTATAAAAATGTTAAAAAATTTATAGTAATTTCTATATTTTTTATACTTACCAATGACCCAGACGGGGATGGCCCTCCCAGGAGTTGGGAACTCTTGCCTCCCCGCTGAGTACATAGCGCTTACCAGGCACTGGTTATTAGAATGATTAATGGCGCCAATTTCGGAACGTCCTTGACACTGCGCATGCGCAGTAGGGGTGAAGTGTGGAGGGCCATTCAGGACATGTTTTCTTTGGTTTTAGATGCAAATTTTGGGGATTGGGGGGCAAAATTTGTGTTTGGCCCTATATTTTAAGAGTTAGCACCAGCTATGTCTGGGTCATTGGTAAGTATAAAAAATACAGAAATTACTATAAATTTTTTAACTTTTTTATGAAATTATGTTATGTTCCCTAATTTCAAGGCATGGGCCTGTTGTTGTCATTCTTGCTATAAAGTTCCACTGCTTGATCAGTGTTTCCTCTCTCCCTTTCCTTTAGTCCCCCCTTGCTATTCTCCCATGCTTTTGGCATATTTTCTGTAATATTATTACTAAAATTTCTTGGGAGTTCTAGCTTGATAACAGAATGAATTCTGTTTTTTCCCCATGTTTACGTCCTCACCCATGGGTGTTTAGGCATTGTGTTCTGCATCTACCATCTGATGTTCTGCAGTTTCTTCCCTGGAAGTCTCTGTTTTGCATCAGATAGTGTTGTAATTGGTAACTGATTTGGGGTCATGTTTATCAGTGCCTGGAGTCATGTTTCCGGTTTTTATACACTTCTTGTTTACATTGACACCGGTTTCTGTTGAGAGTGATTTCTTGTCTTTGTATTAGTTTAATCATAACAATCTTTGTATTAGTTTAATCATAACAAGATACATTATTATTATACGTAAGTGTTGCATTCATTTTTTTGAAATATTTTTAAAAATTTTGTCCACACTTAGGCTTTTTTGGGATCCATTGGGGCTCAACGTTATTTTCAGAAACTTGGGCTTTTCTGAAAAAATATTTTTTCAAAAAATTTTTTTGATTTCATTTATATTTTCTATATGTTAATGGAACGTGTTATTATGTATCTTTGTTTTCAGGATTTGGTGCGAGTACTAGGACTGTTTGTGTTCTTTTCACAATGAAAGGATATTGTTCAAATTGTAATAAGAGGAAATCTTCCTCTGACTTTCATAATCATTGTATTAATTGTAGTCAGTGTACTCGCACTAACTCCTGCTCAGTGTGTGTCAATTGGGATGACAAACATTGGAAACGTGTGTCATGGTATGTTGTTGGCGGGGATAAGGCCATGCCGGTCTTTTCTCCGCAGGGTCACTCTAGTTTTTCAATCTCTTTTTCAGAGGAACAAGAACAGGGTGATGTTTCCGTGCTGTCTTCCAAAAGTGTGCCTCCGTCGTCACAGTTAAATGAAGAGCTAGCGGCAAAAGTGCTCATGGAAATACGTCAATTGCCTAAGAGGTCCCTAGTAGGATCGACGGCATTGGCGTCCGCTAGCTCGCCCGCTGTAGCGACCATTCATCGAATGGCTCGGCAGCCGGGTTCGTCCGTTGCGGTCCAGGAAGGAGATTTGGGTGATGCAAGCACTATAATAACACAAAGTTCACACCCAGTGATGACGGATCAGAGGATAGAATGGAGGAAGCCTATTAGTCCGGTTCCTAGCTCGTCCAGGTCCATCCGGGCTGCGAGCGAGAGAGGTCCCTCTCTCGTACAACAACATCTGGGCCCAGATGTTGTGGTACAAAACGTTTCGCATTCGGAGCATACGTCCACCACTCGGGACGCTCCGTTATATAAACAGTCCGGACAGACTGTCAATATGGCTTCCTCATCCTCACGGCAGCGCACACGACCGCACCTTGGCTACATGACCACGGATATCCAGCCAGCTTCGCCGATCAGGGATTCCACGGCGACCAGGTCACGCCATCTGGTAGCCAGGGACACGAGGCCTGTAGACTCCGGACGTTCGCATAAAAGAAGTATGCAGGAGTCAACGTCCAGGAAGCTTCCAGCGGCAAAGCAACGTAAGACCGCTGCTCCACAGGCCTCAGTGATGGACATGCTATCACAAATAGCACAACTTATCGCAGCATCCCAGAAGACGACAGAATCTCTGCCGGATCAGGAATTATCCGACGACGCTGGGTCGGTACGCTCTGCTGAAGCATCAGGTACAGACGACCGAGAACTTCATACGGTCCGACAGGATGGCGAAAGAGATTCAGAGGATTTGGAGTTTTCCCTTTCGGAACAACATAAAGCTGCTGTAGATTTTATCCGGCATTATCTTCCAGAGGTTGTTCCGTCGGACCAGAATGCTGCAATGCCGGAGAAGAGACTGATAGCGTCACTGGACACAGAATTTTTTGATCGGTTTAGGGACATCGTCCCTGAGTTTCCGACACAGTCCAATAATGTCACAAGAAAATTTGAACTATTGAATGACGCTATATATAAGCTTGCTACCAAAACGAGCAAGTGTGGTTTCTTGTCCGCAAATGCTCTACATCTGCCTTTCATCAATTCAAGGAACAAATTTGAAACGGCAGGACAGGGCATACCGAGAGTTCCTCTGCGTATAGACGACCAGGCTGAAGACCTAGAATTGTCTATACCGTCGTCTCTGTCAATTCCAACCACGACGTTGGAAACGACAATAATGTCTCTTAGAGTTAACTTAGATGCTTTATCATACGCAGATCACCTTACTGAAGCGTTATCATTACGTCTTCAAGGGAAAGAATTCCAGGATATACAATCCTCCTTAAGAGTTCTTTCGAGGGCCATAGCTTATTCCATGTATAACTCCGCCCTTTCAGTGGCAAATCTGGAGTTGGTTAGACATGACGCGGCCCTAGCTACATCCACGCGCGTGGATGGTAAGGTGAAAAACTCTCTCGGAGTCGCTTCGGTCTCCGGAGAGCTTCTCTTCGACGGCAAGCTTTCAGCAAACTATGATCAGATAACTAAGAAAGCTTCGGATTCTCTGCTATTCAAATCCGCTTCTAAAAAGTCAGATACAGCAGAAAAGAGTAAGACAGGCACTTCTGGGACAAGTACGCCCAAGGGAAGTTCCTATAGAGGTTCCTATGCGTCCTCTAGGTCTTATTCTAGAGACCGTCAAGGCAGCGACTCATGTAGGGGATGTTATACTGGCCGAGATAACCAGTCAGACGTCCCTAGGTCGACGGGGCGAGGTGCGGGTCGTGGAGGACGTAGTTTCTTCTTCGCAAGCCTCGCAGGTCCAGGAGGTGATGGTATGAACCTCTATCGTGTTCTGGTAGGCGGAAGATTGTCGAGTTTTATAAACAATTGGGCGTCAATTACGGACGACCCCTGGATTCGAGGGGTAATTTCGGAAGGACTAAGAATATCCTTCAAATGAAAGCTTCCATTAACTCGAAGTCCAAAATGGACTCAGCTTCCATCAAATCCGCAAAAAAAGAGACGCTCTTCTATCAGAAGTACAGTCTCTTCTGGAGAAGAACGCGGTAGAGGTCGTAGAAGACCAGGAATCGTCAGGTTTCTACAGCCATCTGTTTCTGGTTCCGAAACCAGACGGCTCGTTCCGTCCAGTCATAGATTTGAGCTGGATAAACAAGCTGATCGTCGCTCCGAAGTTCTATATGGAGACAATTCGATCAGTCAGAGCGAGTATTCGGGTGAACGACTATGCTACAAGCATAGATCTCAAGGATGCGTACTTTCACGTCATGGTACATCCAACATTCAGAAAGTATCTACACTTCGCAGTCCTAGGAGTTGTATATCAGTTCCGAGCAATGTGCTTCGGTTTGAACCTAGCGCCCTGGGCTTTCACTCGAATAATGAACTCGGTAATGATACATTTCCGAGCTCATTCATCTGCGGTAACGTCGGCCTACCTGGACGACATTCTTCATAGGTACGGCAACGAGTTAACGCTTCAGAACGATGTAAAGAATCTGCTTTTATTACTCCGACGTCTCGGTTTTATAATAAACGAGGATCTGGTGCCGTCCAAGTCATTCACCCACTTGGGAATGAGCTTCGAGACGCACAACAATCTCGTTCGTCTGCCGTTAACCAGAGCAAAATTAATCAGTTGTTACGCTCGCTATTGTCTTCACTCAGACAAAGTCACAGCGAGAGAACGGATCTCATTCCGATGGGGCAGTTACGCACTCGTCCTCTCCAAATTTTTTTGACTCAGAATTGGAGAGTAAAGATTCATTCGCTCGATATAGACGTTTTCTTGTCAAATCAAGTGAAACAAGAGATTCAGACTTGGGCAAACATTCAGTGGTTGACTCAGGAGTTCCACTGCAGTTGCCGGATCTGAGTTTTACTATTATGACGGATGCCAGTCAAACAGGTTGTGGTGCAACATTGATCCCAACGGATTCGAAGTGCCAGGGTCTTTGGGATCCGCAGATTTTTATACTGTACCAATGACCCAGACATAGCTGGTGCTAACTCTTAAAATATAGGGCCAAACACAAATTTTGCCCCCCAATCCCCAAAATTTGCATCTAAAACCAAAGAAAACATGTCCTTAAAGGCCCTCCACACTTCGCCTCTACTGCGCATGCGCAGTGTCAAGGACGTTCCGAAATTGGCGCCATTAATCATTCTAAGTTTGGCCCTTCATCAGTTAACATCTGACTGATCTTTGTGCTTGTAAATCTCAGTTTAAATGATGCCAGACACGTAAATATTAGTGAAATGGTGATTCTAAGGAGGATAGAGAAGGAGGAGAGGAAAAATGTGTGACAGAATATTATCAGGGCTGTAACTTAAAATTTTTTAATGAAATTATGTTAAGTTACCTATTTTCGAGGCAGCAGCCATTTTGTTGTCATTCTGATTATTTAGTTACACTAATTTTTTAGTGTTTTCCTCTCTCCCTGTCCTTTAAGTCCCCCCTTGCTATTCTCCCATGCTTTTGGCATAGTTTTTGTAATTATTGTTACTAAATTTTCTTGGGAGTTTTAGCTGAATAACAGAATGAATTCTGTTCTTTTCCCCATGTTTACGTCTTCACCTACGAGTGGTTAGGCGTTGTGTTCTGCATCTTCCATCTGATGTTCTGCAGTTTCTTCCCTGGAAGTCTCTGTTTTGCATCAGATAGTGTATTTTTGGTAACTGATTCCGGGCCTGGGTGCCTGGAGTCTTATTTTAGTGTTTTTACATTCATTGTTTACATTTACAACAGCCCTCTGTGTGAGGGGGGGATTTCTGGAAAATAATATCTTGATGTTATTTTAATCATAACTAGATACATTATTATTGTTCGTAAGTGTTGAATAAATTGTTTAAAATATTTTTAAAATTTTTGTCCACACTTAGGCTCGGGATCCATTGGGGCTCAACGTTACTTTTCAGAAACTTGGGCTGTTCTGAAAAAATATTTTTTCAAAATATTTTGATTTCAATTATTTTTTCTATATTAATGGATCATATTATTATTATGTATTTTGATTGCCAGGGGTTGGTGCGAGTACCAGGACTTGTTTTCTTTTCACATTGAAAGGATTTTGATCAATTGTAATAAGAGGAAGTCTTCCTCTGACTTTATAATCATTCTATATGTGGTCAGTGTACTCGCATTAACTCCTGTTCTGTATCGTATGATTTCGATGACAATATGGGAAACGTATGTCACGGTATGTTATTGGGGAAATGGACACTCCGGTCCTTTCCCCGCAGGGTCACTCTACTTTATCAATTTCTATTTTCAGACGATCAAGATTAGGGTGATTTATCTGTGATGTCTTCCAACAGTGTGCCTCCGTCGTCACAATTAATGAAGGGCTAGCGGAAAAGTGCTCATGTAAATACGCCAATTGCCTAAGAGGACCCTAGTAGGTTCGACGGCCTTTGACGTCCGCTAACTCGCCCGGTGTAGCGTCCATTCACCGAATGGTTCGGCAGCCGGGTTCGTCCGTTGCGGTCTAGAAGGAATTTTGGGGTGATGCAAGCACTATAAATCAACCTAATGCACACCCAGTGATGGCGGATCGGAGGGAGAACGGAGGAAGCCTTTTAGTCCGGTTCATAGCTCGTCCCGGTCCATCCGGACGGCAAGCGAGAGAGGCCACTCTCTCGTTCACTACATCTGGCCCCAGATGTTGTGGTACAAAATGTTTCGCATTCGGAGCATACGTCTGTCGCTCGGGACGCTCCGACATATAGTCAGTCCGGAGTAGACTGTCAATAAGGCTTCCTCATTCTCATAGTTGCGCACACGACCGCTCTTGGCTACGTGACCACGGATATCCAGTCAGCTTCGCCAGTCAGAGATTCATCGGCGACCAGGTCACACCATCCGGTAGCCAGGGACACGAGGCCTGCAGACTCCGGACGTTCGCATAGGAAGTGTGCGGGAGTCAACGTACACGGAGTTTCCGGCGGCAATGCATCGTAAGACCGCTACTGCACAGGCCTCGGGAACGGACGTGCTTTCCTAAATAGCACAGTTTATCGCAGCATCAACTGAATCTGTCGCATATTTTTTATCCGACGATGCTGGGTCGGGACGCTCCGCGGAAGCGGGTACGGACGTCCGAAAATTTCATCCGGTCCGACGGGATACCGAAAGGGATTTGGAGGATTTCAAGCTTTCCCTTTCGGAACAACATATGCTGTTGTGTATGTCATCTGACTTGGTCTTCTACAGCTTCTTTCGTCCGACCAGAATGCTGCGATGCCGGATAAGAAACTGATAGCGTCGGAGGACTTAGAAATTTTTTGTTCGGTTCAGGGACATCGTCCCTCAGTTCTGACATAGTCCAATAATGTCACGCAAACTTTTGGATTATTGAACGACGCTATATATATATTATTATTATATGCTTGCTATAACCAAGCATTTCTGGTTTCTTGTTCGCAAAGTTACGGAGATGTCTTTCAAAAGTGTGCCTCTGTCGTCATAGTTAATGAAGAGCTAGCGGCAATAAGTGCTCATGGAATATGTCTATCGCCTACGGAGTGACATTCGCTAGCTCACCCGGTGTAGCGTACATTCATCGAATGGTTCGGCTGCCGGGTTCGTCCGTTGCGGTCTAGGAAGGAGATTTGGGTGATGCGAGCACTTTAATTACTTTAGTACTCACCCAGTGACGGCAGATTGAGGACAGATCGGAGGAAGCCTGTTAGTCCGGTTCCTGGCTTGTCCAAGTCCGTCCGGACTGTGAGCGAGAGAGGTTCCTCTCTCATCCAGCAACATAGGGGACCGCATGTTGTGGTTCAGATATTTTACATTCGGAGCATATGTCTGTCGGTCGGGACGCTCCGTTATATTGACAGTCCGAGAGACTGTCCTTAATGCTTCCTCATCCTCACAGCAGGGCACACGACCGCACATTGGCTACGTGACCTCGATTATCCGATCAGTTTCGTCATTCAGTGATTCCACGGCGAATAGGTCGCGCCATCCGGTA
Source organism: Pictodentalium vernedei (assembly GCA_031216915.1). Classification (NCBI taxonomy): domain Eukaryota; kingdom Metazoa; phylum Mollusca; class Scaphopoda; order Dentaliida; family Dentaliidae; genus Pictodentalium; species Pictodentalium vernedei. Next base: position 340,390,256 of record CM062296.1, on the reverse strand, counting down.
GCCAAGGGACACGAGGCCTATACACTCCGTTCGCTCGCATATTGGTAGTATGCACGGGGTAACGTTCACGGAGCTTCCAGCGGCAATGCATTGTAGGACCGCTTCTCCTCAGGCCTCAGTGACGGACGTGCTATCCGAGTTAGCACAGTTGTTTCGCAGCATCCCAGCAATTGACAGTTTCTTGGTCGAATCAGGAATTATCCGACGGCGCTGGGTCGGTGCGGTCCGCGGTTGCATCAGGTACGGACGACCGAACGCTTTATAGGGTCCGACAGGATGGCGAAAGGGATTCGAAAGATTTCGAGTTTTCCCTTTAGTAGTATCAGAAGCTGCCTTTCATATCTTCTGGCATTATCTTCCAGTGATTGTTATTTCGGACTTCATTGCTGCGATCTTGGATAAGAGACTTATAGCGTCATTGGACTCGGATTTTTCGATCGGTTCAGGGACATTGTCCCTGACTTACCGACGCAGTCCAATAATTTCATTACAATATGTGTTTTATTTTTCGACGCTATATATGCATACAAGCCTGCTACCAAGCATGATAGTTTAGTTTCTTGTCCGCGTTGCTCATTTCTGCCGTTTTATCATTTACACGATTAGTTTATTTGGCAGAGCAGGGCATACCGAGAGTTCATATGCGTCTAGACGGTGTGGTTAGACGGGAAATATTCTTTTTCGCCATTTATGTCTTTTCCAACTTCAGTGTTGGAAACGACATGATGTATAGTAGACTTAACTTAGACGCTTTATCATACGTAATCTGCCTTACGGAGGCGTTATCATTACGTTTTCAAGAAAAGATTTACGGGATATTATTCTCAATGTAATTTCTTTTGAGGGCAGTAGTTTGTTCACGTATAACTCCGCCCTTCAGTGGCTGATTGGAGTTGGTTGACGTGACGCAGCCCTAGCTACATCCATACGCGTGGATAGTAAGCTTAAGAACTCTCTCAGAGTCGCTTCGTTCTCGGAGGAGCTTCTCTTCGACGGCAACTTTTCGGCAATCCATGAATTGCTCGATTTACACGTTCTCTTGTCTATCTATTGTTACAAGAGATTCAGACTGGGGCAAACATTCGGTGGTTGACTCAAAGAGTGCCACCGCAGTTGCCGGACCCGAGTGTGGCTGTTATGACGGTTTCCAGTCAAGTAGATTGGGATATAATACTGATCCCAACGGATTCGAAGTGCCAGGGTCTTTGGGTTCCGCAGTCTCTTAGCAACCAATTTTCTTCCGCGGAATAATGTTTTTTAGGCTTGCTTTATGTCATTGCATGAACATTATTCAGAAACGCATGCCCAAATCCTGTCCGTTAATTCGACAGTAGTGGCGTATCTCCGGAACCAGGGAGGCACTCTTTCTTTTCCGTTATTCAATTTAATGGAAAGAATCCGTCTGTTGGTTATAATACACCAAGTTCTGTTTTGGTCCGTCATATTCCGGGTCGTCTGATTGTTTTACCGGACTCCCGTTCACTTACGGGTCGCTTGTTGCTGTCAGAATGGACTCTCAACAAACAAGTATTCAATCAGATTTGCTATCTATGGGAGCGCCCAATGATGATTTATTTACGACACAGCTTGCTAATCAATTGCCGACGTATGTGTTGGCTTGTCCAGATCTCTGAGCTAATGTTGTTAACGCTCTATTGATCTATAGGACGGAAAGATAGGATACGCGTATCCTCCGGCGCTGTTGTTTCAGCAGGTATTGCTAAGATAAACAACCACAATACATTTCTGTTGATAGCATCTCTATCTTCACAGAGATCATGGGTAATTTACTCTCTTGTCTACTGTGGGTCTTAACGTGAAATCTTCCTCAATGTGAGGATCTTTTTTCACTGGGTAAATCGTGTCATCTTTATCACAACCCGCAAGGTCTCAACCTTCATGTATTCCGTTGTGTGGTCCGTATTGCATTGTAAGCATTGTACTGGACGAGCTTTGGACGCGATTTCTTACTATAGGAGGTCCTCTTCTTCGCTATTCTATGCGGCTAAAGTGGAGGCTCTTCCGTCGTTGGTGTAGGGATCATTATGTTCATATTGTTGATCCCTCCATACTACTCATTGCAATTTTTTAGTATACTTGTTTCACAAGATCTACTGCAGCCTGTTATTATTAAGGTTATAGGTTTATATTACCTCGTACCTATGCACTCTACGATAGTTTACAATTGAGTCTTATGTCTCTTTATCTAAGTCAGTTAGTAACTTTTTGATATATAGACTTAGAATCTTTAGATTAAATTCCTATATGGATTTTAACTTCGGTTCTTATTTAGCTAAGTAATCATTTGAGCCTCTGGAAACAGTAGTTTTCAAATTCTGACCTTTTAGACAGTAATTCTGTTGGTTTCTCTTTTACTGTAGAGTCAGTGAGTTTCATGCACTATCGATGGATGATTTTCACTTTCGTAGTTTCGGAATCACTATTCCGTTACTATTTAGGTTGGATTTTTGCATAAGAGTTAGGCTCCTAATATCCGGAACCTATTGTTATTAAGGTCCTTCCGTCTTCGTACGGGCATAGGCCTTTACTCTTTCCGGGTAGAGTTTATGTATTTATAAGCAGATATGTGTTTATTACTATGGGCGTAAGCTTCTTCTGTCTTTGATGCCTAGTAGAAGGACGTTACACTCCATTCTATTTTTAATGGACTCTATTAACTATCGGTACTGCTTATGGTATATCATTGACTCAGCAGTTGTGCTTAAGATTTTGGCTCATGAAGTAAGAGTTCTTCTTCATCTTGGGCTTACATTAATAGTGTCGCTATTATAGATTTTTGAAGGCTGCTCATTGCGCTCAGCCATCCACATTCATGAATTTTTATCTCAGAAATATCGAGTCCATTTCTGGAGGCCTCTATTGTTAGGTCTATTATCTACTGCTCAGAATGTCATTCACTTAACAGTTGCTACTATAGCTAGGTAGGCTGTCTGTTTCGGCAGTGTCTCCGTTCTGCTGCCCTCTTCGCTCTGGGCTATTTGACCCAGGGCAAGAAAAAGGGGGGGGGAGGGTGTTCCCTTGGGTCACCTGTTTTACTATGAAAACAAGGGGATACCTCCTCCGGAGTTAGTAATTCTGAGCTGTTATTGGGATGGTTGTTTAGTGAGAAGTTTATGTTTTAAAAATTCATTCAAGTCTTAGTTTTTAAAGTATAGCTTTTGAATATTGCATATGTCAACGGACATGATTATGCAATCCTCAGACACTTTTAAGGAGTATAAGAGTCTCTATTCTCTAGACTTACTTTATTTATTGGCTTACTTTAAAAATTATTAGTATAAGGATTATATTGGATATTAATAGAGTACATGGATGTATGAAGCTCAATTTTGGAAGGTGTTGTATCTTTCTAATTTATCATAAATAAGAAAGATACATGTAAGGCCTATTACTTCTTTTTCCCTACAGGGGATGACTCTATTTTATATTATTGAGCGTATTCCATTTTGCTCTATGTCCTTGGCCCTCCAGCCTTTTTACTATTCAGCTATGTCTGGGTCATTGGTACAGTATAAAAATGTTAAAAAATTTATAGTAATTTCTATATTTTTTATACTTACCAATGACCCAGACGGGGATGGCCCTCCGAGGAGTTGGGAACTCTTGCTTCCCCGCTGAGTACATAGCGCTTACCAGGCACTGGTTTTTAGAATGATTAATGGCGCCAATTTCAGAACGTCCTTGACACTGCGCATGCGCAGTAGAGGCGAAGTGTGGAGGGCCTTTAAGGACATGTTTTCTTTGGTTTTAGATGCAAATTTTGGGGATTGGGGGGCAAAATTTGTGTTTGGCCCTATATTTTAAGAGTTAGCACCAGCTATGTCTGGGTCATTGGTAAGTATAAAAAATATAGAAATTACTATAAATTTTTTAACTTTCTAGGCAAGCACATAAACATCAAAGAAATGATGTCAATTTGGCTTGCACTATGTCATTGGATGAACATTATTCAGAAAGCACATGTCCAAATCCTGTCCGACAATACGACAGTAGTAGCGTATATTCGGAACCAGGGAGGCACTCATTCCATTCCGTTATTCAATTTAACGGAAAGAATCCTTATGTTTGTACTAGAACACCAAGTTCTACTTTCGGTCTGTCATATTCCGGGTCATCTGAATGTATTAGCAGACTCCCTTTCACGGAAGGGTCGCTTGTTGCCGTCAGAATGGACTCACAACAAACAGGTATTCAATCAGATTTGCAACCAATGGGAGCGGACAGTGATAGACTTATTTGCGACACAGCTCAACAATCAGTTGCAGACGTATGTGTCACCATGTCCGGATCCTCGAGCATATGCAGTAGACGCTCTATCGATCTCGTGGGACGGAATGATAGGATATGCGTATCCTCCAGCGCCGTTGATTCAGCAGATATTGCTAAAGATAAAACAATCTCAATGCAAAATTCTGTTGGTAGCATCTCTGTCTCCACAGAGACCGTGGATAAATCTACTCAGGTGTCTGCTGTGGGACATACTGCGGAAGCTTCCTCCACGAGAGGATCTTCTTTCGCAGGGGAAATCGCGTCAACTACATCACAACCCGCAAGGTCTCAACCTTCACCTATTTCCGTTGTGCGGTCCTTTTTGCATGGCAAGCATTTTACAGGACGAGCAGTGGACGCAATTTCTAACTGTAGGAGGACCTCCTCTTCGCTAAACTATGCGGCTAAGTGGAAGGTCTTTTGTCGTTGGTGTAGGGATCATTCTGTTGATATTTTTGATCCCTCCATTCCAGACATTGCAAACTTTCTAGTATACTTGTTTGATGAGATCAAACTGCAGCCTGTTACTATTAAAGGTTTTTGGTCTATGTTATCTGATACCTATGCACACCATGATAGTTTACAAATTGGATCTAATGTCTCTTTATCTAAATTAGTTAGAAACTTCTCGATAAATAGACCTAGAACCCTTAGATTAATTCCTAAATGGAATTTAGCTTGGGTTCTTCTTAAACTAAAAGAAAAGCCATTTGAGCCTCTTGAGACAGTGGACTTCAAATTCTTATCTTATAAGACAGCATTTCTCTTAGCTTTCTCTTCTGCTAGAAGAGTCAGTGAGCTTCATGCACTATCTGTGGACGATTCTCACTATCGTAGTGTCGGGAACACTATTACCTTTACTACTAATGTTGGATTTTTGGCTAAGAATCAGGCTCCTAATAAATATCCGGAACCTATTGTTATTAAGGCCCTTCCGTCTTCAGACGGGCATAGGCCTTTACTCTGTCCTGTTAGAGCTTTACGTATTTATAAATGAAGATCTCATTTTATCAGAAAGGGACGAAAACGTTTCTTTCTGTCTCTGATGCCTAATAGAAAGGACATTATGGTCCATTCTATTGCTAGATGGATTCAATTAACTATCCGTACTGCTTATGATAATCTATCTTCAACTCAGCAGTCTGTGCTTAAGATTTCAGCTCATGAAGTAAGAGCTCTTTCTACATCTTGGGCTTATGCAAATAGTGTTGCTATTACAGATTTAATGAAGGCTGCATATTGGTCTCAGCCATCCGCATTCACAAATTTTTATCTCAGAAATATTGAGTCCATTTCTGGAGACCTGGATTGTTTAGGTCCGTTATCTGTTGCTCAGAATGTCGTCCACTAAACAGTTGCAACTATAGTTACGCAGGCTTTCTGTTCTGGCAGTGACTCTGTCCTGCTGCCCTCTTCTCTCTGGGCTATTTGACCCAGGGCAAGGGGAAGGGGGGGGGGGTGGAGGGTGTTCCCTTAGGCCACCTCCTTTATAGTGAAAAGCAAGGGGATACCTCCTCCGGAGTCAGTAATTCTGAGTCGGTACCGGGATGGTTTTAAAGTGTAAAGCTAATGTTTAAATTCATTCATGTCATATTTTTAAAGTGTAGCTCGGTGTGAAGCATTTGTATATGTCACGTGTTACGGGCGTTAATATACACTTTTAATGAATATAAAGAGTTTCAATTCTCTGGACTTACTTTATTTATTGGCTTACTTTAAAAATAATTAGTATAAAGGGTTATACTGGATGTTAATAGAGAACATGGATGTTATTATGCTCAATTATGAAGGGTGTTGTGTCTTTCTAATTTGTCATAAATAAGAAAGATACATGTAAAGCCTAATCCTCCTTTTCTCCTCGAGGGGATAACTCTATTATATATAGTTGAGCTTATTGGATTTTCCTCTATGTCCTAGGCCCTCCAGCCTTTTTTTCTATTCAGCTATGTCTGGGTCATTGGTAGAGTATAAAAATGTTAAAAAATTTATAGTAATTTATATATTTTTTATACTTACCAATGACCCAGACGGGGATGGCCCTCCCAGGAGTTGGGAACTCGTACCTCCCTGCTGAGTACATAGCGCTGACCAGGCACTGCTTGTAAGAATGATAATTGGCTCCAATTTCGAGACCTCCTTGACACTGTGCATGCGCAGTGGAGGAAAAGTATGGAGGACCATTTAGGACATGTTATTTTTGGTTTTAGATGAAAATTTTGGGGATTGGAGGGCAAAATTTGTGTTTGGCCCTAGATTTTTGAGAATTAGCACCAGCTAAGTCTGGGTCATTGGTAAGCATAAAAAATATATAAATTACTATGAATTTTTTAACTTTCCTTCAATTTTCAGTTTCTGCACTTTTACGTCCCAAAATTGAGATAAACGCATAAAAAACAGATTTTTTTTTATTTTTGTTCGGAAATTTTCGAAGTCCCAAACAAAATATTTTCAGACTAAAAATTATTTTTTCTTCTTCTTAAAATTGATCAAAACGCATAAAAAACCAAAAAAACTAATTTCCGGATTTGGGTCCAAAATTTCTAAGTCCCACTCGGACCCCAAATTTTCAGTGTAAAAAAAAAAAAAATTTTGTCTTAAAATTGACCGAAATGCATAAAAAAACAAAAAACTCATATCCGGATTTCGGTCTGGACCGGGACCCCAAATTTTCAGCCTAAATATGAACCCAGGGACTTGGCTTGAACAATCTTGAATCTCACCCCCCCCCCCCTGCCCCCCCCCCCCCCCCCCCCCCCCCCGCCCCCTAAGGATGCTGCATACCAAATATCAAAAGATTCTTATTGGTAGATCTGAAGAAGATTTTTAAAGAATATTCCTCATACTGCACTAATTTAAACATTTGGGCTCCCATAGAGAGCCCAAATATGGACCCAGGGAATTGGTTTCAATAAACATGTGAAACAATCTTCCAAAGATGTTATATGTGAAATTTGAAAGCTTTTGGAACAGTGGTTTGGGAGAAAAATAGTCTTAAATGTTTTTCCCATTACCCACAGTGTTCAAAAATGCTGACTCAGCACTTTTTCAAAGTCCCCAAAAAAGTACCCCATGATAAAACCGATAGCAATTTTTTTTTACCATTCCATTCTTTTGGTCCTAAGGAAGCTTCACACCAAATAAGAATTCTCAGTGCCGTGTAGTTTTGGAGATATGAGCATTTTAATTTTTTTCGAATTTTAGCTCCTGCGGTTCCCATGGGGCGATGGGAAAACAATTTTTGGCATAAATTAAGTACTCATGACCCAATAAGCCCTCATATCAAATTTGGTCCAAATCTGACTCTTGGTTTGGAAAATAGAAATTTTGGGCGGGGCGAAAATTCTTCCCTCTCCCATAACGATTGCAAATATAGCTCTTCGAACTTCTCTTGAGCAAATCTGAGTCTACAGCACAAAAGGAAGCTGCACACTAAATATCAAGTCTCTGCTACTTCTGGTTCATGAGGAGAAGATTTTTTAAGATTTTGTTGCCCCTTGGGGACGTGGCACCACCCAGGGAAAGGAGCAACTTCATTTGAACAAATCCAAATTGGCATTAGGTAATAAACATTTACCCAACATTTGAATAAAATTGGGCTAGTGGTTTTGGAGGAGAAGTCGGTTTTGTAAAGTTTTTGACCGACGGAAAGTGATCAGTAAAGCTCCCCTTGAGCTTTGCTCAGGTGAGCTAATAAACATGCTCACCTAGCAACGACGGAACAGAGGAAGAAGCCATCAAGTACTGTGGGAAGCTCGACGAGGTCTGAAAGGACCGCGAGCTAGAGAGGTCCCTCTCTTTCCCAACAACATCTGGGGCCAGATGTTGTGATAAAAAACTTGCGTCAGTCGGAGCATACATCCACACCTCCCATTCGGGACACTCCATATAGATCGCAGCCGGCCTTGGCTATAGTTACGGCTTCTTCCACATCATCTACAAAGCACACACGACCGCACCCTAGCTACCCGACTTTGGATATCCAGCCTGCATCACCAAGAAGGGACCACCCCTCACCTGTGAAGTCGGACCATCCAGTAGCTAGGGAGACGAGGCCTCGTTCATCGGGACATTTGGAGAAAAGAACCATCTCTGACACCTCGTCCCAGGAGCATCAAGCGCCGAAGAAACAGAAGACCGCTGCTCCTCAGGCCTCCGTAACGAACTTGATGTCACAGATTGAGCAGCTGATCGCATCATCCCAGCAAGTGCAAGAGCAACCTTCTACAGTCTCAGATCCGGAGTTGTCGAACGGTGCTGGGTCGGTCCGGTCATCTGTTCATTCAGATGCAAGGGACCGAGATTCACAACTGATTCTTTCGGATGGTGAAAGGGATATGGAAGAAGAATGCCCTTCCCTTTCGGAACAACACATGGTTGTGATGGATTTCATCCATCAATACTACCCTGATTTTGTTCCGGCGAATCAGAATGCTGCGACGACTAGAAAGAACCACTCGCGTTGTTGGATGCATACTTACTCCAGACAAAGAAGGAGGTCCTTTTTTTCCGGTTCAGTTTAGGCAGGTGTCGCTGGCCTTCGGCCATTGGGAAGAAGAAAGGCCATTTCTTAACATCATCTTCCATAAATTTACCGTTTCTTGGACCACGTTCATTTAAAACGGTCAGGGAAGATGTTCAGAGAGTTCCTCTGTGTTTGGATGAGCAGGCCGAGGATCTAGAGGTATCCTTACCTGGTTCATTCACAATTTGCTCAAACACAATTGAGACAGCAATTTCTTCTAATAGAGCGAATTTGGACGCTTTGTCTTACGCAGATCACCTTACAAGAGCTATGGTGCAACGTCTCAATGGAAAGAAATTTGAGGACGTCCGTACCTCGCTAAGAGTTCTTTCCAGGGCAATTATGTATACAATGTATAACTCCGCCCTAGCAGTGGCTAATCTGGAGTTAATCAGACGTGATGGTGCCCTTGCGTCTTTGTCGATAGATGACAAGGTGAAAAGCTCTCTCCGAGTCGCTCTGTTTTCTGGACATACTATATTTGATGACAAGCTTTCATTAGTCTTTGACCAGGCTACAAAGAATGCATCTAATACTCTGCTTTTAAAGTCGGCGTCATATTGACCCACTACAGCAGAAAAGAGTAAAGGAGTACGTCCCAGCCAGAAATCGTCAAAAGGGGGTATAGGAAACCCTTTTATAATTACTCGAGAGGTTGTCAGTATAGCGACTCGGGAAAGGGGCATAGGTCTGATCGAGACTACTGGTCAGATGCCCCTAAGCCGACGGGTCGAGGCTCTTCATGGGGAGGTCGTGGTTCCTCCTACCGTAAGCCTCGCAGGTCATACAGGTGATGGTCAGGACCTCTATTGCTTGCCAGTTGTCGGAAGGTTGTCAACCTTCGCGAAAAACAGGATAGCAATTATGGAAGACCAGTGGGTGAGAAGTGTAGTCTCGGATGGCCTTCGGCTAACATTCCGAGCGAAACCACTACTAACAAGATGTCCATGTTGGACAGATCTTCCGTCCAATCCTTCCAAAAGAGAGTCTGTCCAAGCGGAAGTACAGGCTCTCTTATTAAAGGAAGCAATAGAGGTCGTCGAGAATTTAAATTCTCAGGTTTTCTACAGTCACCTGTTCCTCGAACCGAAGCCAGACAGCTCGTTCCGACTGGTAATAGACTTGAGCTGGATAAACAAGCTTATTGTGGCTCCGAAGTTCTATATGGAGACCATTTGGTGTGTAAGGTCGAGCATTTGAGTGAACGACTATGCGGCAAGCATAGATCTAAAGGATACATACTTTCATGTCATGGTACATTCGGCATTCAGAAAGTACCTTCGGTTCGCTGTGCAAGGGAAAGTGTATCAGTTCCGAGCGATGTGCTTCAGTCTGAACCTGGCTCCCTTGGCATTCACTCGAATAATGAACTCGGTAATGTCTCACTTCCGAGCTCATTCGTCTGCGGTAACGTCGGCTTACTTGGACAACATTCTTAAGAGATACCGCAACAAAACTATTCTTCAGAACGATGTTCAGAGTCTGCTTCTATTACTCCGACGTCTCGATTTCATCATAAACGAGAAAAAGTCGGATCTAGCTCCGTCCAAGTCGTTCATTTACTTGGGAATGAGCTTCGAGATTCACAACAATCTGGTTTGTCTGCCGTTACCCAGAGCGAAATTAGTCAGTGGTTATGCTCGCTTTTGTCAACACTCAGACGCATTAACAGCAAGGGAATTCATGCGACTGATGGGGTTGTGCGGAGCGGCTACGGATCTTATTCTGATGGGCTGCTTGTGCGCGCATCCTCTCCAGATATTCTTTACTCAGAACTGGAGTGTGAAGACGCATTCGCTCGAGACCAGTATTGTTTTAACAGACCTAGTAAAACAAAAGGTCCAGATTTCGGCAGATATTCAGTGGTTAACTCAGGGAGTTCTACAACTGCCGGATCTGGCTTTCACGATTATGACAGATGCCAGTCAAACGGGTTGGGGTGCGACCCTGAACCCCGCAGTCTTGAAGTGTCAGGGTCTTTGGGACCCTTGGTTCCTGGAGAAACACATAAACATCAAGGAGATGATGTCAATATGGTTAGCGCTACAACATCGGATTCACATAATAGCGGACGCTCATGTTCAGATATTGTCGGACAACTCGACAGTCGTAGCGTATATCAGGAACCAGGGCGGCACTCATTCGATTCCGTTATGCGAACTAACAGAGAAGATTCTTCTATATGTCGTGAATCATCATGTTCAGCTTTCTGTCTGTCATATACTGGGTCGTCTGACGTACTAGCAGACTTACTCTCTCGGAAGGTCACCTGTTGCCATCGGAGTGGACGCTCAACAAGCGAGTATTCAGACAGATTTGCTACCAGTGGGATCGCCCCATGATAGATCTGTTTGCGACACACCTGAACAAACAGTTACTGACGTTCGTGTCGTCATGTCCAGACCATCGAGCGTACGCAGTAGACGCTCTGTCGATCTCATGGGACCGAATGATAGGATATGCGTATCCTCCAACTCCATTGATCCAGCAGATTCTGTTAAAGATCAAACAGTCACGTTGCAAAATTCTTCTAGTAGCACCTCTGTCGTCACAGAAACCATGGATCAATCTTCTCAGGTGTCTGTTATGGGACGTTCCCCGGAAGCTTCTTCTGCGAGAGGACCTTCTTTATCAGGGGAAGTCCCACACACTGCATCACAACCCAGAAGGTCTCAACCTTCACAAATTCCCGTTGTGCGGTCTTTCTTGCATGGCAAGCAGTTTACAGGACAAGCAGTGGACGCAATTTCTAACTGCAGGAGGTCCTCCTCTTCGTTGAATTACGCAGCAAAGTAGAAGGTTTTCTTCCGTTGGTGTAAGGATCAGTCAATAGATGTCTATGATCCGTCCATACCGGATATTGCCAACTTTCAGGTCTACCTGTTTGACGATCTCAAACTGCAGCCCATCACTATTAAGGGCTCTTGATCTATGTTATCAGACACATACGCTCATCATGATAACTTGGCAATTGGATCTAATGCTTCATTGTCCAAACTTGTTAGAAATTTCTCTACTAATAGACCTAGAACCGTCAGATTAATTCTCAAAGTGGAATTTGGCTTGGGTTCTGTTGAAGCTTAAAGAAGCTCCGTTTGAGCTGTTGGACGTTGTAGAGTTCAAATTTTTGACCTATGAAACAGCATTTCTCTTAGCCTTTGCATCTGCTAGAAGAGTTAGTGAACTTCATGCTTTATCTGTTGTCGAATCTCACTACCATAGTGTGGCTAATACCATTACTCTAACTACGGAAATGGGATTTTTGGCGAAGAATCAGACTGCAGATAAACGGTCTGAGCCTGTTACCATAAAGGCTCTGTCATCTACGGACAACCATAGACCTCTGCTGTGTCCAGTTAGGGCTATGCGCATATATAAACTTCGATAAGATTTTATTAGAAAAGGAAGGAAACGTTTTTTTCTTTCATTAATTCCTAACAGAAAAGATATTTCTGTTCATTCAGTTGCTAGATGGATTCAGCTGGCAATACGCATTGCCTATGAAAATCTATCTTCAGATCAATGTTCTGTAAGTAAGATTTCAGCGGATGAAGTTGGTGCACTGTCCACTTCCTGGGCTTATTCTAACAGTTTATCTATTACTGATCTCATGAAGGCTGCGTACTGGACACAGCCCTCTACATTTACCAAGTTTTACCTGAGAAGTTTAGAGTCCATCTCTGGTGACCTTAGATGTTTAGGTCCTCTTTCTGTTGCTCAGAATGTCGTCCATTAACTGGTAGAGCGCTAAATTATTTTTACTCATCAAAATTTGTTCACAAATCTTTGCCTTGTTACAATTTGTAGGAGAGTGCCTGTAGGCACTCTCTCATAAATTGTAACAAGAAAAATCCATACAGACCAAATAATTTATATTCAAAGATAATATGAAGGACAGCCAAAGAGTTTGAAGACTCTGAGTTGCAGTTCCAGTACTTGAGAGTAAAGCCCAAATATGGGCTTCCAGCACTCAACCTATAGTTATTTAAGCAGCCCGTTCCAGCAGTGACGCTGTTCCGGAAGGGGGGGGGGATGGTTTTTTACCTTATGATCATCTGGCTTTATAGTGAAAAGCAAGGGAAGACCTCCTCCAGTGTCAGTAGTCCTGAGTCGGTGCTGGGATGGTTTTAATGTGTAGCTCGGTGTGAAGCAAATACTATGTCTCATTTATGTATTGTTTTTAAAGTGTAGCTCACTGTGAAGCATTTGTATATGTCACGTGTCAAACGGGCATTAATATACAATCCTCGGACACTTTTAAATGAGTATAAAGAGTCTCATTCTCTGGACTGTCTTTATATTTTGACTTCCCTTTACCGAATTAGCATAATGGGTTATGCTGGCATTAAATGGAGAATTATATACTATGTAATACTCAATTACATTGTTGGTGTTATGTCTTTCTCGCTTTCTCGTAATGGAGAAAGACATATATAATTCCTATCTTCTCCTATTCTCCTGTAGGAGATATCCTTTATGAAATGATTGAGTAATTGGATTTTTCTTCATGTCCTAGGCCCTCCAGCCTTTTTACGATTCAGCTAGTCTGGGCCACTGGTTGTTGTATAAAAATATTATAAATTCAAAGGAATTTGTATATTTTTTTTATACTTATCAATGGCCCAGACGGGTATGGCCCTCCCATGAGTGGGCACTCATACCTCCCCGCTGTTTACAACATTTAACAGGCAATTATAGAAAGAATGATGGTTGTCGCCAGTTTCGGTTTCTTCCTGGATACAGCGCATGCGCAGATCGCAAAAGTATGGAAGACCAGATAGGACATTCAATTTGCAAATTTTTGGGATTGGAGGGCAGAATTTGTGTTTGGCCCTGGATTAATTTTTGAGCTAGCACCAGCTAGTCTGAGCCATTGGTAAGTATAAAAAATATACAAATTACTTTGAATTTATAATATTTGTCTTCATGGAGATGAAGACTAATAAACTGCGTTTGCTAAGCTGAGACTACTGTCTCTTTGGAATTACGGCCGTTAGAAGAGCGGTCCTTATTCCTTACCTTGAGCGACTAATGTTGTAAGTCTCCTTTTTGTGAGCTTTCAAAGTCGCAGTTTCTCCGACATATCTGTCTTCACGGGATGAAGACTTATGAGCTGTGCTAGCTAATCTGAGACTGCTATCTCTTTAGAATTAGGGTTTTTAAAAGGAAAGAGAACATTGTTTCCTTCTCTGTGTTGTATTCTTAGGCATCTGGGACTTTTAGTTCTTTTATTGACGCCTTTTTAGAATCAAGTGCGGCCCTTTTTCCCTTAACTTGAGCGACTAACATTGTAAGTCTCCATCTAATGAGCTTTCTAAAGTCGCAAAAACTACACCGAGATATCTGTCTTCATAGAGATGAAGTCTTCTGAGCTTCATTAGCTAGGCTGAGACCACTATCTTTTGGGAATAGAACTGCTAAGGGAAAGAGTTCATATTTTCCTTCTCGATGTTTTCCTTGGTGTCACAGACTTTAGCCTTATTGTTGACACTATAGTAGCCTAGCTAGAATTTTGGGCGATGTTTTTCCCTATCATTAGTGGCTAACATTGTAAGTCTTCTTTAGTGAGCTTCTAGGGCCGCAGTTAACAGCCATTTAATTGTCTTCATGAATAGAAAGACCTTTAGCTGCTTCAGCCAGGCTGAGACCACTGTCCTATCAGACAAGGTACCGTTACAAGAGAAGAGTTGTTCTCTAGTTAGCGGTATTGTTTTTGTGTTAGTTGTCTGAGGCTTTTAGCCCTATTGATGACGCCATATTAACCTAGTGTGATTAATGTGCAGTCTTTCGAATGCCTATAGTTAACTCCTTTTCAGGAATATATTTCCTGCTATAATCGGAACAAGGTGCAAAGGAGTTCATCTAGGTTTTTATGATCGGGTGCCGGTATATAGTTTTCGTCTCCCCCTTCAGTTCTTATCCGATCGTCACGAAATTTCATATGCAGGTTTGGGGTCATGTCTAGATGAGAACGTCCCCTTTTGGTTGCGATCGGGCGACTGATAGCTGCCCGAGCCCAAAACCTGAAAACTTTTAGCACAGTCTACAGGTTGTATTTATGAAGGGATTTCATTGTAACTTTGTAGGATGCCTCTGTATAATATCTGGATGAGAACGTCCCCTTTTGGTCATGATCTGTTAACCATGGCGGCTGCCCAAGCCCAAAACCCAAAAACGTTTAGCACAGTCTGCAGGTCATATTTAATATGGAGGGATTTCATTGTAACTTGGTAGGATGACTCTGTATGATGTCTAGATGAGAACTTCACCATTTGGTCGCAATCTGTCATCCGTGACGACTGCCCGAGCCAAAAACCTTTAGCACAGTCTACAGGTCATATTTATAGAGGGATTTCATTGTAACTTGGTAGGTTGACACCATATAATGTCTAGATGAGAATGTCCCCTTTTGGTCGCGATTGGTCAAATCTGACGGCTACAGGGGCCCAAAGCCTGAAAACCTTTAGCACAGTCTATAGGTCAAATTTATGAAGGGATTCCATTGTAACTTGGGAGGATGACTCCAGATAATGTCTAGATGAGAACGTCCCCTTATGGTCACAATCATTCAGCCGTGACAGCTGATCAAGCCCAAAACCTGAAAACCTTCAGCACAGTTTACAGGTCGTATTTATGGAGGGATTTTATTGTGGCTTGGTAGGATGACTCAGTATAATGTCTAGATGAGGACGTCCCCTTTTGGTTGCGATCGGTCAACCATGATGGCTACACAGGCACGAAACCCAAAAACCTTTAGCACAGTCTACAGACCGTATTTATGAAGGGATTTCGTTGTAACTTGATAGGATGACTCGCTTTGGAATAATTTCACTGTAAATTGGTAACTTTCGTTGATATACATTAACTGTGATGGCCACATAAATTAACTGTGAGGGCCACATTAACACACCCCCCAATTCTTTAGTACAGTCTACACCTCATATTATTTTTATTGAAAACATAGCACACAGGGAACAGAAATTAACATATTCCCAATTATCACAATTCTTGTCTTATTTCATAATCCTTTCTTAAAACATTGAACATTATCTTTTTCATCAAACATATCACACAGACAAGTTAAGCTACAGTGACACTTTCATTATCAAATCTATTCTTGTGGATTATATTTCCACTTGGTGGATTGGATATTTATGTCTTTCTGGTGTATTATTTGATGCCATGTCTTGATTTCAAGAGATATGTCGAGGCTATTTCAGCGGGTATATTCCTTGCTATAGTGCCATGTTCATCACGTCCCTCTCCGTCCTTAGTGGCATTATGGAGTCGGTCAGGCATGAGGGAGCCCTATGGTTTCTATACTATTTTAAATAACTAACACTAAAGCATTACGAGTCGCGCCGGGTTAGTGTCATTATGCTTGCTTTGACTAACTATATGCTTTTTAGCTGTATTACATTTATTGAGAATAGCAGCTGCAGTATAGCTTTGGGAATGTAGCTTCTTTTTCATATAGTGAAAAAGGAATTTGTCACTGTTCCAAGCTTTAATATTACTGCACCGGCCTTACTTATCTAGCGATTCAAGTACTGCGGGCGAGGTGGGTTCGATATGAATTATTCGTTGAACCCCCCCCCTCCCCAATATGTTACGAGGCGATTATAGGGCAGGACGTAGTGCTCTTCCTGTAACCCTTGTATGCATTTAATTATATGCATGTCTTTCATTGCTCTTCGATTGACGGGTGGGTTGTGGTCTAACGGCAACATCAGGGGCGCATCCACTCTTCAGTTGGTTTGCTTCCTGTGGTTGGTCATTCGTAAGTTGAATATGAGCATATGATTCCTGAACAGTAACTGTTTTTAGATTCCAAATTCTTTCATGAACACATTCGGTTGATATTGCTAGCCTCCGTGTTCCTGTGTGGCAGGCATGTTGGTTATCTGGGCGACATTCTCCAAATGTGGCAATTAGTCCACTCTGAGAAGTTACGCTCAGAGTTGTCTGCTTTTCTTCCGACATATGAGTCTATTCCTCAACTTAATCGCATTAACGTTGTTTTATTCCTTCAGTTTCCTGGTTAGTTTTTTTTGTATCGCTTGGTCACACCTTTGATAAGGCTGTATTCAGATGAATGTACAAGCGGGATTCTGTTGATTGCATGCATATGTATATATTATTAAGCAGATGTATTATTGAATAGATTCTCTTAAATTCGGGCTCTGCGTTAGTATAGAGCTTATGAGAATTGTGGGACAAGTTGGATCAGTTATGGAGTTTCCAACAGGCCGTCTATGCATATGTTCTCTATTTTTTGGCTTCATTATTCAGTGTGGTCTATTCTTCTCCGAACAGTCATTGGTTTTAACGGAAGTAGGGAACAATGAATTATTTGGGGCCGGCCTGTGACAGGGTTTTTTAATCGTATCCTGTTCCATGTTCTGTATTTAGTCTTCAACCGGAAGCGGTACACAAGGCATATTCCTATTCTCATATAATTGAATGGTTACAATTTGGAGGTTCATTATTGGAATTAATTGTACGCCTGAACATGGTCACCTGTTGGTTGTCTCAGAAGCATATAAGTTCTATCAGATAACTATTCATTGGGATTCAATTGGACAAGTTTAAGGTTGTACATATTGATATCACCGGTTTTCGACCTATCTACGTATTCAGGATGCAGTATATGTTTAGAAGCTTGTGATTTTAATAACCGGGATCACCATGAGATAGCCTTAGCTGCTGATGTGGTGTTAAGCACCAATAAATTAATAATAATTAATAGCCGGCTACCTTTTAGGTGAATATATATATTATTCTGTACCGCATTTTCACTGATTCCAGACCACTTTGCTCTTTGTTTTGAAGATTATTCCTTCAAAAAAAGGGGGGGGGGATGGTTTTCTCTTTACCTCTTCTGGCCTAAAAATAAGTGTGTAACTTTGAGTGAAGATGTTATCGTCTGTAGATTATTCTGATCTTATGTACAGCTTGTTACATTATATATGGCGTGTGTTTGTGGGCATTAGTCTCTCACTTTCATACACGCCTTTCCTAATTTTAAGTGTCTTATTCCGGACTAGCCTTAGAATTGGGGGCTTGTTACACCCAATAAGTGTAATCATTTATGCTAAGTAAAAGGGAATTACTTGGATATTGCTCCTTATTTTGGTGGTATGTCTTCTCTGTTGTTGTATAGAGAGACATATAGGTAATTCCTTAAAATTTTAATCTCCTTTTCACCTTGGGAGTTCTAATGCAGGCTAAGGAGCTGTATTTTGGTCTGCTATTTCTTTAAGTCCTAGGCCCTCCGCCTTTTTACGATTCAGCTAAGTCTGGGCCATTGGGTTTTAGTACAAAAATATGATAAATTTTTAGTAATTTGTATATTTTTAATACTTAACGATGGCCCAGATGGGGATGGCCCTCCCATGAGTGGGCACTCATACCTCCCCGCAGAGTTATCACTTCAGTAGTCACAACTAGGAAGAATGATGTTGGCGCCAATTCCAGTCTCTTCCTGGGTACTGCGCATGCGCAAGTACTAAAAGTTAGGAGGGCCAGATAGTACTTTAAATTTTCGGTATTGTATGCAAATTTTGGGGATTGGGGTGGGGGGGGGGTTCAAAATTTGTGTTTGGCCCTTAATAATATTGAGGTTGCACCAGCTAAGTCTGAGCCATTGGTAAGTATTAAAAATATACAAATTACTATAAATTTATCATATTTTTATACTGTTCCAATGACCCAGACTTAGCTGGTGCTAACTCCAACAAAACCAGGGCCAAACACAAATTTTGCCCCCCAATCCCCAAAATTTGCATCCAAAACAAAAAGAAATCATGTCCTAAAGGACCTCCATAGTACGCCTCTACTGCGCATGCGCAGTGACGCAGTCGTCCCGAAATTGGCGCCAATTATCATTCTCTGTTTGGCCCTTCATCAGTCAACATCTCACTGATCTTTGTGCTTGTAAATCTCAGTTTAAAGGATGCCAGACACGTAATTTTTGGAGAAAATGTGATTCTAAGGAGGATAGAAGGAGGAGAGGAAAAAGAAGTGGCAAAAAATAATCAGGGCTGTACTTAAAATTTTTTGATGAAATTATGTTAAGTTGCCTATTTTCGAGGCATGGGCCTCTTGTTGTCATTCTTGCTAATTGTTGCACTGCTTATTCAGTGTTTCCTCTCCCCTAGCCTTCTAAAGTCCCCCCTGGCAATTCTCCCATGCTTTTGGCATATTTTTGAGAAGTTTCATTTCTAAAATTTTCTGGGAGAGTTGCTTGGTTACAGAATGTTTTCTGTTATTTTCCCCATAGTTACGTTTTCACCCATGGGTGTATAACGTTTGTGTTCTGCATCTTCCATCTGATGTTCTACAGATTCTCCCCTGGGAGTCTCTGTTTTGCATCAGATAGAGTGTAATTGATGACTGATTCCGGGCCAGTTTTTTCAGTGCCTGGAGTCATGTTTTCTAGTGTGTTTACACTGTTTGTTTTCATTGGCAACAGCCTTTTTTGAGGGGGGCTGTTTGCCTTTGTGGTAGTTTATCTCATTATAAGATACATTTATATTATCCGAAAGTGTCTCATTAATTATTTTATATAATTTTAAAATTTTTGACCACACTTTGCCATCGGATCCATCGGGGCTCAACGTTACTTTTCAGCAACTTGGGCTTTTCTGAAAAAATATTTTTTCAAAATTATTTTGTTTTGCAATTGTTTTTTCATTTATTAATGGATCATGTTATTATGTATCTTTGTGTCAGGGGTTTTTGCGAGTAACTAGGACTTATTGTTGTTCTTTCACAATGAAGGGACATTGTTCAAATTGTAATAGGAAGAAATCTTCCTCTGACTTTCATGATCATTGTATTAATTGTAGTCAGTGTTCTCGCATTAATCCCTGTCCTATATGTGAACATTGGGATGAGAAACATTGGAAACGTGTGTCACGATATGTTGTTTCTGGAGAAAGAGCGATGCCGGCTCTTTCTCCACAAGGTCACTCTACTCTCTCAGTTTCTATTTCAGAGGAACCAGAACAGGGTGATGTTTCCATGTTATCTTCTTCAAGTGTGCGTCCGTCGTCACAAATGAATTCAGAGCTAGCGGCAAAAGTGCTCATGGAGATTAGACAAATGTCGTCCGCTAGCTCGCCCGGTGTAGCGTCCATTCTCCGAATGGTTCGGCAGCCGGGTTCGTCCGATGCGGTCCAAGAGGAAATTTTGGGTGATGCGAGCACTATAAACATAATAGATGCACACCCAGTGACGTTGGATAGTAAACGAGAACGGAGGAAGCCTTTTAGTCCGGTTCCTAGCTCGTCCAGGTCCAGCCGGGCCGCGAGCGAGAGAGGTCCCTCTCTCGTACAACAACATCTGGGACCAGATGTTGTGGTACAAAATGTGTCTTTAGCGGAGCATACGTCCGTCGCTCGGGACGCTCCGTTGTATAAGCAGTCCGCAGAGACTGTTAAGGCTTCCTCTTCTCGTCAGCGCACACGACCGCACCTTGGCTGCGTGACCGCCGATATTTTACCAGCTTCGCCGATGAAGGATTCTTCGGCGACCAGGTCACACCATCCGGCAGCCAGGGATTCGAGACCGATGGACTCCGGACGTTCGCATAGGAAAAGTATGCGGGAGCCATCTGATGCGGAGCTGCCCTCGGCGAAGCAGCGAAAGACTGCGCCTCCGCAGGTCTCGACGTCGGACATTCTTGTGCAGATAGCACAGCTTATCGCAGCATCCCAGCAGCCGACAGGAACGGTGTCGGATCGAGAATTATCCGACGGCGCTGGGTCGGTACGCTCCGCCGAAGCATCGGGGGCAGACGACCGGGAACATCGGGAGGTCCGACCAGATGGTGAAAGGGATACGGATGAATTGGAGCTATCCCTTTCGGAACAACATAAAGCTGCCGTGGACTTCATCCGGCACTTTCTCCCTCAAGTTGTTCCGTCGGGCCAGACTGCTGCGCTTCCGGACAAGAGAATTATAGCGTCATTGGACTCTGAATTTTTTGAGCGGTTCAGGGCCATCGCTCCCGAGTTTCCGTCGCAGTCCAATAATGTTGCAAGAACATTTGAATTATTGAACGACGCTATTTTTAAACTTGCTTCCAGAACGGGGAAAGCAGGTTTCTTGTCCGCTAATACTCTTAACCTGCCTTTCATTAATGCAAGGAATAAATTCGATACGGCAGGACAGGGTATACCGAGAGTTCCTCTGCATATGGACGACGAGGCGGAAGACTTAGAGCTATCATTACCGTCGTCAGCTTCTATTCCAGCCGCGGTGTTGGAAACAGCTATTGCGTCTAACAGAGCCAATTTAGATGCCTTATCTTACGCAGATCACCTTACTAAGGCGTTATCACTGCGCCTTCAAGGGGAAGAGTTTCAGGATATACAATCCTCTTTAAGACTTCTTTCAAGGGCAGTAGCTTATTTCACGTGTAACTCTGCCCTTTCAGTGGCAAATCTGGAGTTGGTTAGACGTGACGCAGCCCTAGCTACATCCACACTAGTGGATTCTAAGGTGAAGAACTCTCTTAGAGTCGCTTCGGTCTCAGGAGAACTTCTCTTTGACGGCAAGCTTTCCGCTATTTATGGTAAAATTAAAAAGAAAGCTAATGATTCTCTGTTGTTCAGATCGGCTCCTAAAAAGTCGGATACAGCAGACACGAATAAGACAGGCACTTCTGGGTCTAATGCGCCCAAGAGAGGTTCCTATAGAGGTTCCGGTGCGTCCTCTTGGTCTTATTCGAGAGACCGTCAGGATAGCGACTCTCGTTCGGGACGTCCTTCAGGCCGGGACAATCGGTCGGACGCCCCGAGGTCGACGAGGCGAGGTGCGGGTCGTGGAAGACGTGGTTTCTCCTACCGCAGGCCTCGCAGGTCCAGGAGGTGATGGCTTAAACCTCTATCGCGTTCCGGTTGGCGGAAGGTTGTCGAGTTTTTCACAAGAGTGGGCGTCGATTACGGACGACCCTTGGGTGAGAGGAGTGACTTCGGAAGGTCTAAAGATATCCTTCAAACGAAAGCCTCCATTAACTCGAAGTCCAAAGTGGACTCATCTTCCGTCAAATCCACAGAAAAGAGACGCTCTGTTATCAGAGGTGCAGTCTCTTTTAATGAAGAACGCGGTAGAGGTCGTAGAAAACCAGGAATCTCTGGGATTCTACAGCCATCTGTTTCTGGTTCCGAAACCAGACGGCTCGTTCCGACCAGTCATAGATTTGAGCTGGATAAACAAGCTGATCGTCGCTCCGAAGTTTTATATGGAGACGATTCGATCGGTCAGAGCGAGTATTCGGGTGAACGATTATGCAACGAGCATAGATCTCAAAGATGCGTACTTTCACGTCATGGTACATCCGACATTCCGAAAGTATCTACGCTTCGCAGTCCTAGGAGTGGTGTATCAATTCCGGGCGATGTGCTTCGGATTGAATCTAGCACCCTGGGCTTTCACTCGGGTAATGAACTCGGTAATGATCTACTTCCGAGCTCATTCGTCTGCGGTAACGTCGGCCTACCTGGACGACATTCTTCAGAGGTACGGCAATGAGTTAATGCTTCAGAACGATGTTCAGAATCTTCTTCTATTGCTCCGACGTCTCGGTTTTATAGTAAACGAGGAGAAGTCGGATCTGGTGCCGTCCAAGTCATTCACTCATCTGGGAATGAGCTTCGAGACGCACAACAATCTCGTTCGTCTGCCGTTAACCAGAGCGAAATTAGTCAGTTGTTACGCTCGCTATTGTCTGCACGCAGACAAAGTCACGGCGAGAGAATTTATGAGACTGATAGGTCTGTGCGGAGCCGCCGCGGATCTCATTCCGATGGGGCGGCTACGCACACGTCCTCTTCAAATTTTCCTGACTCAGAATTGGAGTGTGAAAATTCATTCGCTCGATGTAGACGTTCTCTTGTCAGATCAAGTGAAACAAGAGATTCAGACTTGGGCAAACATTCAGTGGTTAACTCAAGGAGTTCCGCTGCAGTTGCCGGATCCGAGTTTTACCGTTATGACGGATGCCAGTCAAACAGGTTGGGGTGCATCATTAATCCCATCGGATTCGAGATGCCAGGGTCTTTGGGATCCGCAATTCCTGTGCAAGCACATAAACATCAAGGAAATGATGTCAATTTGGCTTGCGTTACGTCACTGGATGGACATTATTCACGATGCTCATGTCCAAATCCTATCCGACAATACGACAGTAGTGGCGTATATACGGAATCAGGGAGGCACTCATTCAGTTCCGTTGTTCAATCTAACAGAAAGAATCCTTCTGTTTGCGTTAGAACATCACGTTCTTCTTTCGGTCCGTCACATACCGGGTCGTCTGAATGTGCTAGCAGACTCCCTTTCACGAAAGGGTCGCTTGTTGCCGTCGGAGTGGACTCTCAACAAACAAGTATTCAATCAGATTTGCTACCAATGGGAACGGCCAATGATAGACTTATTTGCGACACATCTCAACAATCAGTTGCAGACGTATGTGTCTCCGTGTCCGGATCCAAGAGCATTTGCAGTAGACGCTCTGTCGATCCCTTGGGACGGAATGATAGGATATGCGTATCCTCCAGCGCCGTTAATTCAACAAGTATTGCTAAAGATAAAACAATCTCAATGCAAGATTCTGTTGGTAGCATCTCTGTCGCCACAGAGACCGTGGATAAATCTACTCAGGTGTCTGTTGTGGGACCTACCGCGGAAGCTTCCTCCACGGGAGGATCTTCTTTCGCAGGGGAAATCGCGCCAACTCCATCACAACCCGCAAGGTCTCAACCTTCATGTTTTTCCGTTGTGCGGTCCTTCTTGCATGGCAAGCACTTTACAGGACGAGCAGTGGACGCGATTTCTAACTGTAGGAGGACCTCCTCTTCGCTAAACTATGCGGCTAAGTGGAAGGTTTTTCGTCGTTGGTGTAGGGATCATTCTGTAGATATATTTGATCCCTCTATACCAGACATTGCAAACTTTCTAGTATACTTGTTTGACGAAATCAAACTGCAGCCTGTTACTATAAAGGGTTATAGATCTATGTTATCTGATACCTATGCACATCATGATAGTTTACAAATTGGATCTAATGTCTCTTTATCGAAATTGGTTAGAAACTTTTCGATAAATAGACCCAGAACTCTTAGATTAATTCCTAAGTGGAATTTAGCTTGGGTTCTCCTTAAATTGAAGGAAAAGCCATTTGAACCTCTTGGGACAGTAGATTTCAAATTCTTATCTTATAAGACAGCTTTTCTCGTAGCTTTCTCTTCTGCCAGAAGAGTCAGTGAGCTTCATGCACTATCAGTGGATGATTCTCATTATCGTAGTGTTGGGAACACTATCACCTTCACTACTAATGTGGGTTTTTTAGCTAAGAATCAGGCTCCTAATAAATATCCGGAACCTATTGTTATTAAGGCTCTTCCGTCTTCAGACGGGCGTAGGCCTTTACTCTGTCCTGTTAGAGCACTACGTATCTATAAACAGAGATCTCAGTTTATCAGAAAGGGACGGAAACGTTTCTTTCTGTCTTTGATGCCTAATAGAAAGGACATTTCAGTCCATTCTATTGCTAGATGGATTCAGTTAACTATCCGTACTGCTTATGAAGATTTATCTTCTTCTCAGCAGTCTGTGCTTAAGATTTCTGCTCATGAAGTAAGAGCTCTTTCTACTTCCTGGGCTTATGCTAATAGTGTTGCTATTACAGATTTAATGAAGGCTGCTTATTGGTCTCAGCCATCCACATTTACGAATTTTTATCTCAGAAATATTGAGTCCATTTCTGGAGACCTGCATTGTTTAGGTCCGTTATCTGTTGCTCAGAATGTCGTCCACTAAACAGTTGCATCTATAGTTATGCAGGCTTTCTGTTCCGGCAGTGACTCCGTCCGGCTGCCCTCTTCGCTCTGGGCTATTTGACCCAGGGCAAGGGGAAGGGGGGGGGGCGGGTGTTCCCTTAGGTCACCTGCTTTATAGTGAAAAGCAAGGGAATGCCTCCTCCAAGTCAGTATTTCTGAGTCGCTTCCGGGATGGTTTTAAAGTGTAATATTAATGTTTAAATTCATTCATGTCTTATTTTTAAAGTGTAGCTCGGTGTGAAGCATTTGTATATGTCAAGTGTCAAACGGGCTTTAATATACAATACTCGGACACTTTTAAATGATTATAAAGAGTCTCAATTCTCTGGACTACTTTATTTATTGGCTTGCTTTAAAAATAATTAGTATAAGGGTTATACTGGATGTTAATAGAGAACATGAATGTTATTGTGCTCAATTATTAAGGGTAGTGTATCTTTCTAATTTAATATTAAATAAGAAAGATACATGTAAAGCCTAATACTCCTTTTCTCCTTAAGGGGTTACCTCTTTACTATATAATTGAGCTTATTGGATTTTCCTCTATGTCCTAGGCCCTCCAGCCTGTTTACTATTCAGCTAAGTCTGGGTCATTGGTACAGTATAAAAATGTTAAAAAATTTATAGTAATTTATATATTTTTTATACTTACCAATGACCCAGACGGGGATGGCCCTCCCTGGAGTTGGGAACTCTTGCCTCCCCGCTGAGTACATAGCGCTGACCAGGCACTGCCAGTAAGAATGATAATTGGCGCCAATTTCGGGACGACTGCGTCACTGCGCATGCGCAGTAGAGGCGTACTATGGAGGTCCTTTAGGACATGATTTCTTTTTGTTTTGGATGCAAATTTTGGGGATTGGGGGGCAAAATTTGTGTTTGGCCCTGGTTTTGTTGGAGTTAGCACCAGCTAAGTCTGGGTCATTGGTAAGTATAAAAAATATATAAATTACTATAAATTTTTTAACTTTCTTGCAGTTAAAATGAGATAATTCTTGTGCTACTCAAAAACAGTAGGTACTCCAATTAGTATTTTTGGTGCAAACTTGTGTGTCAAACTTGATTTTTGCAATTAAAACACCAAAATTCTGAAATCACCCTGTGGTATATCAATCTAAACATATCTTGTAATGTGCATAACTTACAAAATCTTGCAATGTGCATCACTTACAGAAAGATAATCTTTTATATCTCTCGTAACAATAGATATCGAACATATTTGTCAGACTTTTTACCTTTATTTTATAAGCTTGCATATATTAAATATTGTTTTCTTTCTTTTCACAGGAAGCTATAGTGAAAATAATGAAAATGCGAAAGAAAATCACAAATGCAGCATTACAGACTGAATTAGTTGAAATTCTTAAAAACATGTTTCTTCCTTCTAAAAAACTGATCAAGGAGCAGATAGAATGGCTTATAGACCACAAGTATATGAAGAGAGATGAGGAGAATATAAACATGTTTATTTATATGGCTTGATTTATACAATTCTTGGGAGACTGATCTAAAATATAGATTCATTTTTTAGATGTTCACCCGATCTGTGTCAAACTTGATTTTACCAAGAATTCTTCGTAGGACACAGTGTGAAGTGTCAAAAAAGAAACTCGCATGTGAAACATCATTGAGAAGATTTTGTTTCACTTTCCAACAAGGTGTTGATTCTTTACCAATGTAAAATTTACAGAGGTCTGCTAAGATTTAATTTTCCCTACCAGAAAATATCTTGCCACTCCTTTATTAGCACATTGAGCTGGTTTCAATTGGGCATAAAATATGTTTAGGGGAAAAATAATGTTGAATTTAAAAACTACCCCTCAGTAAGAATTATTTTTAACACAGGCTTGGTTTAGCCATTTTTATTAGACGAAGTTGAGAATTTTTCACATGATCAACATATATAGATCTGAACTGACCCTAAGAGACAAAATTATTTTGTAAAATAGAACATTGCTCAGCTGTGACTCCAAGACCACTTTATCTCTCAACTCTTGTTATCCCCGCCAAAACGAAGTTTGTGGGGGATATAGAAATGGGTTCCATCCATTCATTCATCCATCCATCTGTTCATTTGTCTGCCCATCCATCCATCCATCCATCCATCCGTCCGTCCGTCCGTCCGTCTGTCCGTCCGTCCGTCCGTCCATCCGTCCATCCAGCTGCCAGTAACAACTTTGGACCTTCATATCTCAGTCAGTGGATGTTGGATTTAAATGATCTTTGGTATGCTGATAGCAGGGTTCCCACGCCTCCTTGAATTCCTTGAAAGTCCTTGAATTTCAAAACCCCCCTCCCAAGGACCTGGAAACTCCTTGAATTTTGAAGCACCTCCTGGAAACTCCTGGAATTTTAGAAAAATCAAGTCGGTTGCTCACAGGATTAATTCAACTCCTAACATTTTTCCTTCTTCCCAACACATGGTCACTTTATACTCCTTGAAAACCCTTGAATATCACCCAGCTGACTCCTGGAAACTCCTTGAAAAATTGATCTGAATCTCCTGGAAACTCCTGGAATTCACTTCTCAATTTGGTGCAGGAACCCTGGATAGGCCACCATCGGAGAAAGGATATTCACAAGTAACCGGTTTCGTCCATTTTTTTTTTCTACAGTTATGGGCCTTTTTCTGCTCTTTTCAACTTAGAAAATTTCAATTTTTATGGTTTCTGCTCAGCTGGGGATACCGGTGGCATTGCACCTTGTTTTATGAACAAGCGCAGTTAAGTTATTGGTGGCTTAATCCCTAATAACAATTTTCCATGGTTTTCGGCAACCATGACAACTATGCCCTATAGATTTGTAGTGATATCTAGTTAAGTCTTGGCTGGCTTTGAAGGCAGCCAAGACTTGACTAGAAACCCGAGTCAGGGTGCTTTGAATTTATTTTGCAAGTTTACACAAAGGCACCAGATTAGATTATCTATTCTGAAGTTTGAACGAAGTTGAAAGTAGCCCCTTAAAGGTTATAAGAGTTAATTCACATTTTCTTTCATTATCAATTGAATGTCCATAAGAGGTTTTTAGCTCACCTGACTTTCAGTCAGGAGAGCTATAGTGATCACTCACCGTCCGTCGTCCGTGAACATGGTGTTTGCATCTTCTCCCAAACCGCTGAACCAATTTAATTGATATTTGAGATAATAGTTTATGACATCACAATTTGATTTTGTTCAAATCAAGTTGCCTCACCCCTCGGTAGGGCCACGCCCAAAAAGTGTGCTTAAATGTTAAAAAATCTTCTTCTCATAAACCAGCAATAGCAGAGACTTAATATTTGGTGTGCAGCTTCCTTTTGAGGTGTAGACTCAGATTTGTTCAAGAGAAGTTCGAGGAGCTATATTTGCCTTCATTATGGGAGGGGCAAGAATTTTTGCCCCGCCCAAAATTTCTATATTTTTATACTGTACCAATGACCCAGACATAGCTGGTGCTAACTCTTAAAATATAGGGCCAAACACAAATTTTGACCCCCAATCCCCAAAATTTGCATCTAAAACCAAAGAAAACATGTCCTGAATGGCCCTCCACACTTCACCTCTACTGCGCATGCACAGTGTCAAGGACGTTCCGAAATTGGCGCCATTAATCATTCTAAGTTTGGCCCTTCATCAGTTAACATCTGACTGATCTTTGTGCTTGTAAATCTCAGTTTAAATGATGCCAGACACATAAATATTAGTGAAATGGTGATTCTAAGGAGGATATAGAAGGAGGAGAGGAATAATGTGTGACAGAATATTATCAGGGCTGTAACTTAAAATTTTTTAATGAAATTATGTTAAGTTACCTATTTTCGAGGCAGCAGCCATTTTGTTGTCATTCTTGTTTTTCAGTGTTTTCCTCTCTCCCTTTCCTTTAAGTCCCCTCTTGCTATTCTCCCATGCTTTTGGCATAGTTTCTGTAATTATTATTACTAAAATTTATTGGGAGTTTTAGCTGAATAACAGAATGAATTCTGTTCTTTTCCCCATGTTTACGTCTTCACCTATGGGTGGTTAGGCGTTGTGTTCTGCATCTACCATCTGATGTTCTGCAGTTTCTTCCCTGGAAGTCTCTGTTTTGCATCGGATAGTGTATTTTTGGTAACTGATTTCGGGCCTGGGTGCCTGGAGTCTTATTTTAGTGTTTTTACACTCATTGTTTACATTTACAACAGCCCTCTGTGTGAGGGGGGGATTTCTTGAAAATAATATCTTCATGTTAATTTAATCATAACTAGATACATTATTATTGTTCGTAAGTGTTGCATAAATTGTTTAAAATATTTTTTAAATTTTTTGTCCACACTTAGGCTTGGGATCCATTGGGGCTCAACGTTACTTTTCAGAAACTTGGGCTGTTCTGAAAAAATATTTTTTCAAAATATTTTGATTTTAATTATTTTTTCTATGTTAATGGATCATATTATTATTATGTATTTTGATTGTCAGGGGTTGGTGCGAGTACCAGGACTTTGTTTTCTTTTCACATTGAAAGGATTTTGATCAATTGTAATAAGAGGAAGTCTTCCTCTGACTTTTATAATCATTCCATATGTAGTCAGTGTACTCGCATTAACTCCTGTTCTGTATCTGATGATTTCGATGACAACATGGGAAGCGTATGTCACGGTATGTTAGTGGGGAATTGGACATTCCGGTCCTTTCCCCGCAGGGTCACTCTACTTTATCAATTTCTATTTCAGACGATCAAGATTAGGGTGATGTATCTGTGATGTCTTCCAACAGTGTGCCTCCGTCGTCACAATTAATGAAGGGCTAGCGGAAAAGTGCTCATGTTAATATGCCAATTGCCTAAGAGGACCCTAGTAGGTTCGACGGCCTTTGACGTCCGCCAGCTCGCCCGGTGTAGCGCCCATTCATCGAATGGTTCAGCAGCCGGGTTCGTCCGTTGCGGTCTAGAAGGAAATTTGGGGTGATGCGAGCACTATAAATCAACCAAATGCACACCCAGTGACGGCGGTTTAGAGGGAGAACGGAGGAAGCCTTTTAGTCCGGTTCATAGCTCGTTCTGGTCCATCCGGACGGCGAGCGAGAGAGGCTCCTCTCTCGTACAACAACATCTGGCCCCAGATGTTGTGGTACAAAATGTTTCGCATTCGGAGCAGACGTCCGCCGCTCGGGACGCTCCAACATATAGTCAGTCCGGAGAGACTGTCAATAAGGCTTCCTCATTCTCATGGTAGCGCACACGACCGCTCTTGGCTACGTGACCTCGGATATCCAGTCAGCTTCGCCAGTCAGAGAATCATCGGTGACCAGGTCACACCATCCGGTAGCCAGGGACACGAGGCCTGCAGACTCCGAACGTTCACATAGGAAAGTGTGCGGGAGTCAACGTACACGGAGCTTCCGGCGGCATTGCATCGTAAGACCGCTACTGCACAGGCCTCGGGGACGGACGTGCTATCCTAAATAGCACAGCTTATCGCAGCATCCCAGCAACAACTGAATCTGTCGCATAATGTTTTATCCGACGATGCTGGGTCGGGACACTCTGCGGAAGTGGGTACGGACGTCCGAAAATTTCATTCGGTCCAACGGGATACCGAAAGGGATTCGGAGGATTTCGAGCTTTCCCTTTCGGAACAACATATGCTGTTGTGTATGTCATCTGACTTGATCTTCTACAGGTTCTTTCGTCGGACCAGAATGCTGCAATGCCGGATAAGAAACTGATAGCGTCGGTGGACTTAGAAATTTTTGGTTCGGTTCAGGGACATCGTCCCTCAGTTCCGACATAGTCCAATAATGTCACACAAACTTTCGAATTATTGAACGACGCTATATATTTATTATTATATGCTTGCTATTACCAAGCATTTCTGGTTTCTTGTTTGCAAAAGTTACGGAGATGTCTTTCAAAAGTGTGCCTCTGTCGTCATAGTTAATGAAGAGTTAGCGGCAATAAGTGCTCATGGAATATGTCTATCGCCTAAGAGGTCCCTTGTAGGATCGACGGAGTGACATTCGCTAGCTCACCCGGTGTAGCATACATTCATCGAATGGTTCGGCTGCCGGATTCGTCCGTTGCGGTATAGGAAGGAGATTTGGGTGATGCGAGCACTATAATTACTTTAGTACTCACCCAGTGTCGGCGGATTGAGGACAGATTGGAGGAAGCCTGTTAGTCCGGTTCCTGGCTTGTCCAGGTCCGTCCGGGCTGTGAGCGAGAGAGGTCCCTCTCTCGTCTAACAACATAGGGGACTGCATGTTGTGGTTCAGATATTTTACATTCGGGGCATATGTCCGTCGCTTGGGACGCTCCATTATATTGACAGTCCGAGAGATTGTCGATAATGCTTCCTCATCCTCACAGCAGTGCACACGACCGCACATTGGCTACGTGACCTCGAGTATCCGATCAGTTTCGTCATTCAGTGATTCCACGGCGAACAGGTCACGCCATCCGGTAGCCTAGGGACACGAGGCCTATACACTCCGTTCGCTCGCATATTAGTAGTATGCACGGGGTAACGATCACGGAGCTTCCAGCGGTAATGCATCTTAGGACCGCTTCTCCACAGGCCTCAGTGATGGACGTGCTATCCGAGTTAGCACAGTTTTTTCGCAGCATCCCAGCAATCGACAGTTTCTCGGTCGAATCAGGAATTATCCGACGGCGCTGGGTCGGTGCGGTCCGCGGTTGCATCAGGTACGGACGACCGAACGCTTTATAGGGTCTGACAGGATGGCGAAAGGGATTCGAAAGATTTCGAGTTTTCCCTTTATTAGCATCGGAAGCTGCCATATATATCTTCCGTCATTTTCTTCCAGTGATTGTTATTTCGGACTGCATTGCTGCGATGTTGGATAAGAGACTTATAGCGTCATTGGACACGCAATTTTGGATCGGTTCAGGGACATTGTCCCTGACTTACCGACACAGTCCAATAATGTCATTAGAACATGTGTATTATTTATCAACGCTATATATATATAAGCCTGCTACCAAGCATGATAGTTTAGTTTCTTGTCCGCAATGCTCATTTCTGCCTTTTATCATTTATACGAATAATTTATTTTGGCAGAACAGGGCATACCGAGAGTTCATATGCGTCTAGACGGCGTGGTTAAAGACTGGAAATAATCTTTTTCGCCGTCTGTGTCTTTTCCAACCACAATGTTGGAAACGACAATGATGTCTAATAGACTTAACTTAGACGCTTTATCATACGTAATCCACCTTACTGAGGCGTTATCATTACGTCTTCAGGAGAAAGAATTCCGAGATATGATCCTCAATGTGATTTCTTTTGAGGGCAGTAGTTTGTTCACGTATAACTCCGCCCTTCAGTGGCTGCTTGGAGTTGGTTAGACGTGACGCAGCCCTAGCTACATCCATGCGCGTGGATAGTAAGGTGAAGAACTCTCTCAGAGTCGCTTCGTTCTCGGAGAAGCTTCTCTTCGGCGGCAACTTTTCAGCAATCCATGAATTGCTCGATTTACACGTTCTCTTGTCTATCTAGTGTAGCAAGAGATTCAGACTGGGGCAAACATTCGGTGGTTGACTCAGAGAGTGCCACTGCAGTTGCCGGATCCGAGTTTTATAATTATGACGGTTGCCAGTCAAACAGGTTGGGATATAATATTGATCCCAACGGATTCGAAGTGCCAGGGTCTTTGGGTTCCGCAGTCTCTAAGCAAGCACTTATCTTCCACGGAATAATGTTTTTTTTAGGCTTGCTTTATGTCATTGGATGAACATTATTCAGAAACGCATGTCCAAATCCTGTCCGTTAATTCGACAGTAGTGGCGTATCTCCGGACTAGGGAGGCACTCATTCGTTTCCGTTATTCAATTTAATGGAAAGAATCCTTCTGTTTGTTATAGTACACCAAGTTCTGCTTCGGTCCGTCATATTCCGGGTCGTCTGATTGTATTACCGGACTCCCGTTCACTTATGGGTCGCTTGTTGCCATCAGAATGGACTCTCAACAAACAAGTATTCAATCAGATTTGCTATCAATGGGAGCGCCCAATGATAATTTATTTACGACACAACTTGCTAATCTATTGCAGACGTATGTGTTTGCTTGTCCGGATCTCTGAGCTTATGTTGTTAAAGCTCTATTGATCTAATAGGACGGAATGATAGGATATGCGTATCCTCCTGCGCTGTTGTTTCAGCAAGTATTGCTAAGATAAACAACCACAATACATTTCTGTTGATAGCATCTCTGTCTTCACAGAGACTGTGGGTAAATTTACTCTGATGTCTACTGTGGGACTTAATGCGAAATCTTCCTCCATGAGGGGATCTTTTTTCGCTGGGTAAAATCGTGTCATCTTTATCACAACCCGCAAGGTCTCAACCTTCACGTATTCCGTTGTGTGGTCCTTATTGCATTGTAAGCATTGTACTGGACGAGCTTTGGACGCGATTTCTTACTATAGGAGAACCTCTTCTTCGCTATACTATGCGGCTAAAGTGGAGGCTCTTCCGTCGTTGGTGTAGGGATCACTATGTTGATATTGTGGATCCCTCCATACTAGTCATTGCAACTTTTTTGTATACTTGTTTGACAAGATCTACTGCAGCCTGTTATTATTAAGGTTATAGGTTTATTTTACCTCATACCTATGCTCTCTATGATAGTTTACAATTGAGTCTTATGTCTCTTTATGTAAGTCAGTTAGTAACTTTTCGATAAATAGACTTAGAATCATTAGATTAAATTCCTATACGGAATTTAACTTCGGTTCTTATTTAGCTAAGTAATCATTTGAGCCTCTGGAAACAGTAGTTTTCAAATTCTGACCTTTTAGACAGTAATTCTGTTGGCTTCTATTTTACTGAAGAGTCAGTGAGTTTCTTGCACTATCGGTGGACGATTCTCACTTTCGTAGTATCGGAAACACTATTTCCTTTACTATTAATGTTGGATTTTCGCATAAGAGTCAGGCTCCTAATTAATATCCGGAACCTATTGTTATTAAGGTCCTTCCGTCTTCATACGGGCATAGGCCTTTACTCTGTCTGGTTAGAGTTTATGTATTTATAAACAGATATCTGTTTATTACTACGGGCGTAAGCTTCTTCTGTCTTTGATGTCTAATAGAAGGACGTTACGCTCCATTCTATTGCTAATGGATTCAATTAACTATCGATACTGCTTATGGTATATCATTGACTCAGCAGTTGTGTTTGATTTCGGCTCATGAAGTAAGAGTTCTTCTACATCTTGGGCTTACATTAATAGTGTCGCTATTATAGATTTTTGAAGGCTGCTCATTGCGCTCAGCCATCCACATTCATGAATTTTTATCTCAGAAATATCGAGTCCATTTCTGGAGGCCTCTATTGTTAGGTCTGTTATCTACTGCTCAGAATGTCATTCATTTAACAGTTGCTACTATAGCTAGGTAGGCTGTCTGTTTCGGCAGTGACTCCGTTCTGCTGCCCTCTTCGCTCTGGGCTATTTGACCCAGGGCAAGGAAAAGGGGTTTGGGGGGGGGGGGGGGAGGATGTTCCCTTGGGTCACCTGTTTTACTATGAAAACAAGGGGATACCTCCTCCGGAGTTAGTAATTCTGAGCTGTTATTGGGATGGTTGTTTAGTGAGAAGTTTATGTTTTAAAAATTCATTCAGGTCTTAGTTTTTATAGTATAGCTTTTGAATATAGCATGTGTCAACGGACATTATTATACATTCCTCAGACACTTTTAAGGAGTATAAAGAGTCTCTATTCTCTAGACTCACTTTATTTATTGGCTTACTTTAAAAATTATTAGTATAAGGATTATACTAGATATTAATAGAGTACATGGATGTATGATGCTCAATTTTGGAAGGTGTTGTATCTTTCTAATTTATCATAAATAAGAAAGATACATGTAAGGCCTAATACTTCTTTTTCCCTAGAGGGGATGACTCTATTTTATATTTTGAGCGTATTCCATCTTGCTCTATGTCCTTGGCCCTCCAGCCTTTTTACTATTCAGCTATGTCTGGGTCATTAATAAATGTAAAAAAAAAAAAGTATAAAAATGTTAAAAAATTTATAGTAATTTATATATTTTTTATACTTACCAATGACCCAGATGGGGATGGCCCGCCCAGGAGTTGGGAACTCTTACCTCCCCGCTGAGTACATAGCGCTTACCAGGCACTGGTTATGAGAATGATTAATGGCGCCAATTTTGGAACGTCCTTGACACTGCGCATGCGCAGTAGAGGTGAAGTGTGGAGGGCCATTCAGGACATGTTTTCTTTGGTTTTAGATGCAAATTTGGGGGATTGGGGGGCAAAATTTGTGTTTGGCCCTATATTTTAAGAATTAGCACCAGCTATGTCTGGGTCATTGGTAAGTATAAAAAATATATAAATTACTACAAATTTTTTAACTTTCCAAACCGAGAGGCAGATTTGAACCAAATTTGATATGAGGGCTTATTGGTTCACAAGTACTTAATTTATGCCCAAATTTGGTACTATGGGTACCTCAGGAGCTAAAAATAGAAAAAAATTAAAACGCCCATATCTCCAAAACTACACAGCACTGAGAATTCTTATTGGTGTGAAGCTTCCTTAGGACCAACAGAATGGAATGGTAAAAAAAACTGCTATCCGTTTTATCATGGGGTACTTTTTTGGGGACTTTGAAAAAGTGCTGAGTCAGCATTTTTTATCACTGTGGGTAATGGGAAAAACATTTAAGACTACTTTTCTCCCAAACCACTGCTCCAAAAGCTTTCAAATTTCACATGTAATATCTTTGGAAGATTGTTTCACAGGTTTATTGAAATCAAATCCCTGGGTCCATATTTGGGCTCTCTATGGGAGCCCAAATGTTTAAATTAGTGCAGTATGAGGAATAGTCTTTAAAAATCTTCTTCTTCAGATCTACCAATCAGAATCTTTTGATATTTGGTATGCAGCATGCTTACGTGGGTGGGATTCAAGGTTGTTCAAGCCAAGTCGCTGGGTTCATATTTGGGCTCACTGTGGGAGCCTGAATTATAACTTAGTTCAAAATGAGGAATTTTCTTTAAAAATCTTCTTCAGATCCAGCAGTCAGAATGTTTTGATATTTGGTATGCAGCATCCTTAGGGGGGTGAGATTCAAGTTTGTTCAAGCCATGTCCCTAGGTTCATATTTGGGCTCACTGTGGGAGCCTGAATGATAACTTAGTTCAAAATGAGGAATTTTCTTTAAAAATCTTCTTCTTCAGATCCAGCAGATGAATGCTTTTGATATTTGGTATGCAGCATCTTTAGGGGGGGTAAGATTCAAGTTTGTTCAAGCCATGTCCCTTTGCCCCATGTCCCTAGTTCCATAAAATTTGTCTCTCACGACTTCATTCCTTTGTAGTGTTGATGAACCATGTCTAACTGAATGTGACCCCAAATACTTCTTTGAACCACTTTGTTTGAATCACTTTGCCCGGTGAGCGATTAAGGCCCCTTGGGGCCTCTTGTTTTAAAACCAATTCCAGCAAAGTGCAACTAAACTCTTTACTTCATGAAATGACAATATCCACCCAGTGCAGTGCCCAGAAAGCATCCTAGAAATTTGGTTATTTTGATAATTTCTTCTTTGAAAACATAGATTATAATTCATTATTGAAATGTGCTCATCAGGAGCTCATGCCAGTGTAGTGTAGTAATCTACGTTTCAGATGCAAACTGTGAAATTATTCAGTTATTTCAGACAAAGATGTTGTGAATGTTGTCTTCCAGTCATGTTACATTGAGGGTTAACTGTCTTAGTACAGAAAACCACTTCCAGACACCAAACCATTTACCATACATTCAATAAAATTTGACCTGTTAAATGCAAAAAAGTCACAGAGTCAAATGCTATTAAGTGAATAAGTGTGTGATCTTTTAAAGAATTACACAATTATGAGCTCTGTCAAACAAGTTTTTATAGAATAAATGCCCAGTTTATGAATAGAAGATATGAAAATGAGCAAATTCATGTTACTTGTATACTGCTCTTAATTGAATATTTTTCTCGGGCAGTGTGGCTATTCAATTAACAGTGTTCCACAGTATTAGCATTTAACCAAGTATATATTGTTATCAGAACACCATGAGGGAGCGCGGTGGCTCAGTGGTAGACTTTTGGACTTCAATGCTAGAGGTCACAAGTTCGATGACCCAAGTTGTGTCCTTGGGCAAGGCACTTTATCCCTGTTGCCTACACTTGCCTGTGTACTAAGGCGTACTGCACGTCGATGGTGCACATGTTTTCAACCGCTGTAACCCTGCTTGAGCGCAGCTTGAACAGAGTTAGAATGTTGAGCAGACAGTTGCTCATCGATGCTCGGTGGTTCTCTCTGGGTACTCCAGCTTCCTCCACCCGTAAAACTGTCATGGTCATGATTAGCCATTGTGCATAAATATGTGACCTTAAAAAAACAATAAATAAATAAATAACAGAACACCATGAGCTTTCTCAAACAAGATCTAACAGAATAAATGCTCTATTTATCACTTGAATTCCCTGTTCCCGAAGTGAGTCCGTGCTTGTTTACTATGGTAAACATTGTCTGTTTTACTGATAAAATAGGACCCATTAACCAATGCCTAGGGTGAAAGTCCTCAAAATGGGCAACATTGGTATAAACAATTGGCTGGACTTGACTTTTTGTCCATGTTGCGGTCATGATTAGCCATTGTGTAGATATATGTGACCTTAAACACCGATAAATAAATAAATATAAAGGTGAGTGTTACAGTAAAGCCCTTGGGGTCATATGCAGGCGTGTTATGGAACTCAAGATTTTAACACTGTGGGTAATTGACAAAGTGGTGATTCAATTAACAGGGTTCCACTGTACCACCAACCATAAACAGTCTTGACTGACTTGAATATTTTTACACAGTATACCAATGGCTCAGACACAGCTGGTGCTAACTCTAAAATATCTAGGGCCAAACACAAATTTTGCCCCCCAATCCCCCAAATTTGCATGCAAAACCGAAAATAAGAAGTCCTAACTGGTCCTCCATACATTTACCCTCTGCGCATGCGCAGACGTCAGGAAGTGACCGGAATTGGCGACAACACCATTCTTTGTTTGGCCCTTGTCAGATAACAACAAACTGACTTTTGTGCTTTTTAAATCTCAATTAATAATGATGCCAGACACAAATCAATGGTTAAATTGTTGGATCCAAGGACACAATTGGATGAAGGAAGGAAGAAACGGTGGTTTGAAAATGTTCAGGGCTGTAATTTTATAATATTTATAAAAATTAGTTCATGTTCCCTAATTTCGGAACATGAGCCTGACATCATCATTGTTGATAATGATTTTTCCACTGTTGGTTAAGTATTCCTTTCCTAACCTCCCTTGATCCCCCCCTGTTAAACTCCCAAGCTTTTTGGCTTGTTTTTTTTAATTTTTTATATAAAATTTCTTGGGAGTTTAACATGTTATACAGAAAGTTTTTTCTGTATTTCCCCAGGGTTACGTCCGCACCCTTTGGGTGTTTAGGCATTTTTAGTCATGCATCATACTTCCAATGTATTGTTTTTTCTTCTGATGAAGATCTTGCCTTACATCATATAGTTCAAAAATCTGTTACTGACTTCGGGCCGTGTTGCCTGGGGTCTCGTTTCCGGTTTTCAATTGGACGTTGTTTACATTAGCAACTTTTGTTATTTTTGTGTACCTATTTCTGATATGGTAGGTCTGTTGTAAGATACATTATACAGTCCCGTAGTATGACAGTTAATTTTTGGGAGGAAAAAAGTAATTTTGTCCACACTTGGGCTCTTTTGGGATACATTTGGGCACTTCATTCCCTTTGGGAACTTGGGCTCTTTGCAAAATTTTTCAAAACATTTTTTGGTGTAAACTATTTTTAGATTTATATTTTGAATGTTTTTGTTATGTATCTTTTTATTTGTATTTAATGTGGAATTGGTGGGAGTACAATCGACTTAGTCTGCTTCATTATGTAAGAATATTGCTCTTTGAGCAAGGCGAGGAAGTCATTCCTCTTATTTTCTCATAGGTTGCCTTGCTTGTAGTCGATGTAGTTCTACTAATTCTTGCTCACATGTGTCGCATGGGATGACAAACGTTGCTGACGGGTGTCACGGTACGTTGTTAGCGAGGGACCACTGCCAGTCCTCTCGTAATGAGAGGCTGCCACCAGTCCTCTCGCTCTAGATCGCTCTAGTTTATTAGTTTATATTTACAGAGGAACAAGAACATGGTGATGTTTACGTGACGCCGTCAGATAGTGTGCTTCCGTCATCGCATTAATTTGTCAATCAGAGCTAGCAGCAAAAGTGCTCATGAATATTAGACAGGGCAATAAACCACAGTGTGGTTTCAAATCCCTGTCGCCAGCTATCTCGATCGGTGAAGCGGTACACCGCCTGAGGGGTACCGTGACGCCGGGTGTATCCGTTGCGGTCAAGGAGAATGGAAAGGGTAGAGCAAGCACTATAATATAATATATCAATATAAGGCTCACCCTGCAACGATGGAAAGGAAGAAGCCAGCAAGTTCAGCAAGAAGCTCGGCTAGTCAGAAGGAAAGGAGAGAGGGCCCCCCCTCTATCTTTTATTATAACATCTGGGGCCAGATGTTATGGATTGGAACTTGCGTCAGTCGGAGCATACGTCCACGTCTCCCATCCAGGATGCTCCGTTCTGTTTACAGCCGTGGTCGGCTATAATTACGGCTTCTTCAACGTCTACCAAGCACACACGACCACACCTCCTTGGCTACGTGACTTCTGATATCTAGCCTGCATCGCCGAGAAAGTCACTCTTCGTCAGTGAAGTCACACCATACAGTAGCCAAGGAGATGAGGTCTCCTTTATAGGGACGTCCGCAGAAAAGAGCCATCTCGGACGCACTGTCCCAGGAGCAGCCGGTGGCCATGCAACAGAAGACCGCTGCTCCTTAGGCCTCCGTAATGGACTTGCTGTCGCAGATTGCGCAGCATCCCAGCAAATGCAGAAGCAGACATCTCAGAACTTGAGCTGTCGGAAGGTGCTGGGTCGGTCCAGTCATCTGCGCATTCAGATGCTGATGACCATGAGTATAATCTGATTCAGTTGGAGGATGAAAGGGATTTGGAGGAGAATTACCCTTCCCTTTCAGAACAACAGGGTGGCGATAGCGCTTATGCATCTATACTTCCCTGAGTTTGTTCCTGAGAATCAGAATGCCTCAACAGCTCGAAAGTAGCACTATTCAATAGCTTAGATGAGGCCTCATATATCAGGACGTCCGGAGAAAGTGCGTCACGGACATACCGCTGCTCCTTAGGCCTCCGTTATGGTTTTGCTGATGCAGATGTGCAGCACCTCGCAGCATCCCAGCAAGTGCAGTAGCAATCAACGGCAGTCTCAAAATCTGAGCTGTCGCATGGTGCTGGGTCGGTCCAGTTATCTGCACATTCAGATGCCGTTGACCATGATTTCAACTGATTCAGACAAATGATGAAGGGATATGGAGGGGATTTACCCTCCACATTTGGAACAATACAGGGTTGAGAGGATTTATTCCATCAACACTACCCTGAATGTGTTCCAACGAATCAGAATGCTGCGTCTATTTACAAGAAAATGCTAGCGTTGTTGCACGCTAAATTATCCGGAAAAAGAGAAGGAATGTCTTTTCCGGTTAAGTATAGACAGGTGTCGCAGGCTTTTCGCCTTTTAGAAGACTCCACATTCAACTTTCCAATGGAAAGAAGTAAGGCGGTTTCTTGTCATCTTCTTCTGTAGTTTCGCTGGTCGGAAAACAGTGAAGATGTATTGAGAGTTCCTCTGCGTTTGAATGAGTAGGCTAAGAACCTAGCTATGGCCTTACCTTCGTCATTCATTATTCGCTTGGTCACAATTGAGACAACATTTATTCATTCAGACCGAATTTAGACTCACTGTAAAGGATCACCTTTAAGAACTGTGACGCTACGTCTCTACGGAAAGGAATTGGAGGACGTTTGTACCTCATTTAGAGTCCTTTCCAGGGCTATATATTTATCACATATAACTCTGTCTTAACAAGTTGCTAATTTGGAGTTAAATAGACGTGACAGAGCCCTTGCGTCGTCATCCTTAATAGATGACAAGGTGAAAAACTCTCTTAGAGTCCCTCCGGTTTTTGGACACTAAGTTTTTGACGATAAGCTTTCATTGGTTTCTGAACAAGCTACAAAGAAAGCATCAATACTCTGCTCCTTATGTCAACGTATATTCAACACGCATTAGCAGAAAGGAGTAAGTCAGGACTTCCTAGACAGAAGGTCGCCTATAAGGACTCCTCGTGAGGGTATAGTTTACTCTCCTATAATTACTCTAGGGATCATCATATAGCGACTTGAATACGGGGCTTACATCTGAACGAGACTTCCGTTCAGTCTCCCCTAAACTGCTGGGTCGAGGCTCTTTGCGAATGAGACGCAGTTCCTCCTTCCGTAGGCCTCGCAGGTGCTACAGGTTTGAGTTAGGACCTCTGTTGTTTTGCAGTTGATGGATGGTTGTCAAGATGAGCATCAATCTGGATAACTGTTACGGAGACTAGTAGTTCAGAAGTGTGGTTTCGGAAGGCCTGCGGCTATCTTTCCGAGAGAACCACAACTAAATTAATGTCTGATAGACAATGCTTCCATCTAATCCTTGCATAAGAGTCTCTCCAATCAGAGGTAAAGGTTCTCTTGGCAATAATGTTAATAGAGGTCGTCGAAAATCAAGATTCTCTGGAATTCTGTATCCACCTGTTTCTCTTACCGAAGCCTAAGAGCTCGTTCCGACAGTTAATACACTGGAGCTTGTTAACAAGTTTATCAAAGCTCTAAAAGTTTATTTATGGTTATCATTTAGTTGGTTAAATGAGTGTTCAAGTGATTGACTATGCTATAAGCATAGATCTAAGGATAGCTTTGGTCTGGAGATAGCGCCCTGTGCTGTCACTCAAATATTAACTTGGTAATGTCTCATAACAATCTGGTTTGTCTGCCATTATCCAGAACGAATTAATTTTATGCGACTGATGGAGATGTGCTGAGCGGCTGCACAACTTGTTTAGATTGGTGCTTACGCACATGCCCCCTCCAGTTATTCTTACCCAGAACTGGAGTGTGACAACGCATTTGCTCAGGACCAGTATTGTTTTAACGGATATAGTAAACAAAAAGGTCCATATTGAGGCAGATTTTCAGTGGTTAACTCATTAGTTCCGCTGCAACTGCCAGATCCGGCTTTCACGATTATGATGGGTATGAGTCAGTAGTTTGGGGCACGGCCCTGAGTCCTACAGACTATAATTGCAGGGGTCTGAGACCCCCGGTTCCTGTAGAAACACATAACCATCAAGAATGATGTCAATATTGTTGGCGCTATATCAATGCATTTACGCTTGTTCAGAGTTTGTTGAACAACTCAATAGTGGTAGCTTACATCAGGAACCAGGGCGGCACCCATTCACTTTTGTTATAATACCTAACAGAGAATCATTTTCATGTCTCTCTATCCATCATATACCGGGTTGTCTAAACATACTAGCAGACTCGCTCCTTGGAAAGGTCGCCTGTTTCATATGTATGGATGCTCAACATGCGTTTATTTGTACAGTTTTGCTACCAGTGATATCACCCCATGATTCTTTAGTTTGCGACGCATTGGAACAATTGTTACCATCATTTGTGTCGCCATGCCCAGATTATTGATTGCAGGCAGTAGGTGCTCTTCAAATTCATGGGGAGGAATAATAGGATATGCGTATTCTATTCATTTGATTCAATAACTTATGTTTAAATTTAAACAGTGAATCCTACTGGTAGCACCTCTGTTGCCACAAGAATCTTGGATCAGTATTCTCAAGTGTCGGTTATGTGACGCTCTCCAGAAGCTTTCTCCCAGAGAGGGTCTTCTTTCAGGGGATGTTTTATTCTTCACGTTCCTCCTCCGTCCATAGTGGCATATGGAGTCAATTAGACGTGAGGGAACCATTTCGGTGCCTATATTTTTTATCTTAACTGACACAGGTACAATTAAATAATACAGGTGAGGGGATTTCGTTATGACTTCGAATTCCCCCCCCCACCCCCCCCCCCCCCCCCCACCACCATGAGAGAACCATTGCTGTTCCTATATTTTTCTGTTAACTGATACAAGTACGATTGAATAATGCGGGTGAGGAGATTTCGTTATGACTTTGAATTCCCTCCCCCCCCCACCACATACACACTTGGACACTTCCTTATGCGTTATAAGCAATTACCAGGCAAGGCGTAGTTCTCTTCCCGCAAGCTTTATTATTGTAGTACATGCATTCATTTCTCATGGGCTCATCCACTTTTTAGCTGAATTAATGCCCTATTATTTTGTTTTGGTTGATTTGTTATATACAAGCGTTTATTTATAAATCATCACAATTAAATTGCTACTCTTGAGTACCTCGCAGGCTGCATAACCAGTTAACAGGTATTCAGATGATTACATGCTAATATATATGCGATCGCGCATTATTAGTCCCCTACGGGAACCGTAAGGGCTCAAAATTTTTTTTTCAAAATCCAAGATGGCGGAATGGTGGCCATTTTTGTTGTGTTTTTTAAGCTTTTTTTCTCTATTATGATGTTACCACCCCTCCCACCAACATGGTTCAAGCTACACCTTTCATATTTGGTACATGGATAAATGTTTCTGAGGGGATGATGCCCACTCAAAATTTGTTTTTCAAAATCCAAGATGGCGGAATAGTGGCCATTTTTGTTGTGTTTTTTAAGCTTTCTTTTCTCTATTTTCATGTTACCACCCCTCCCACCAACATGGTTCAAGCTACACCTTTCATATTTGGTACATGGATAAATGGTTCTGAGGGGATGATGCACGCTCAAAATTTGTTTTTCAAAATCCAAGATGGCGGAATTGCGGCCATTTTTGTTGTGTTTTTTAAGCTTTTTTTCTCTATTTTGATTTTACCACCCCTCCCACCAACATGGTTCAAGCTACACCTTTCATATTTGGTACATGGATAAATGGTTCTGAGCGGATGATGCACGCTCAAAATTTTTTTTGCAAAATCCAAGATGGCGGAATGGCGGCCATTTTTGTTGTGTTTTTTAAGTTTTTTTTCTCTATTTTGATGTTACCACCCCTCCCACCAACATGGTTCAAGCTACACCTTTCTTATTTGGTACATGGATAAATGGTTCTGAGGGGATGATGCACGCTCAAAATTTTTTTTTCAAAATCCAAGATGGCAGAATGGCGGCCATTTTTGTTGTGTTTTTTTAAGCTTTTTTTTCTCTATTTTCATGTTACCACCCCTCCCACCAACAAGGTTCAAGCTACACTTTGCATATTTGGCACATGGATAGAGGGTTGGGAGGGGATGATGCACGTTCAATATTTTTTCTTCCAAATCCAAGATGGCGGCATGGCGGCCATTTTTGTTGTGTTGTTTAAGCTTTTTTTCTCTATTTTCATGTTACCACCCCTCCCACCAACATGGTTCAAGCTAC
The DNA here is from genome assembly GCA_031216915.1 of Pictodentalium vernedei. Lineage (NCBI taxonomy): Eukaryota > Metazoa > Mollusca > Scaphopoda > Dentaliida > Dentaliidae > Pictodentalium > Pictodentalium vernedei. Next base: position 340,346,149 of record CM062296.1, on the reverse strand, counting down.
ACTTTTTATATCTGGCACATGGATAGAGGGTTGTAATGGGATGTTGCACGTTCAATATTTTTTTTCCAAAATTCAAGATGGCACCATGGCAACCATTTCTGTTGTGTTTTTTAAGCTTTTTTCTCTATTTTATGTTACCACTACTCCCTCCAACATGGTTCAAGCTGCACTTTTCATATATGGTACATGGAATAAGGATGTTGTGAGGGGATTATGCACGCTCAATATTTTTTTTTCAAAATCTAACATCTGTCTGTCTGTCCGTCTGTCTGTCTGTCAGTTTTTACCACCTCTCCCTCTAATATGCTTCAAGCTACACCTTTCATATTTGGTACATGGATAAATGGTTCTAAGGGGATGATGCACAGTCAATATTTATTTTTCAAAATCCAAGATGGCAGAATGGCGGCCATTATTGTTGTGTTTTTTTAAGCTTTTATCTCTATTTTATGTTACCACACCTCCCTCCAACATGGTTCAAGCTACGCCTTTCATATATGGTACATGGATAAAGGGTTGTGAGGGGATTATGCACGCTCAATATTTTCTTTTAAAAATCCAAGATGCTTAAAAACTCTAGTGTCTTCTGTGACAAAAACACCTTATGTCACAAAAGCGCCGTAGGGGACTAATACCACCTCGGTGGTCAAACACTTGTTCTTTTTTGGCTAACACTTTATTGTATTCGGTGGACCTTGGACTAATAATTTATTTTGGGGGCGGTCTGTGTAGGAGCCTGTTAATTATACCTTTGTACATTTCTAGATCCAAGTTTCTATTTTGTTTGGTTCTCATATTACATGTGCTTTTACGATCATATATATCGGATTATTCACGTTGGAGAGTGTTGTTACTGGAATTTATTGTACAGTAGCCGCCTATGGATCGTGTAGGAAGTGTGCTTTCTCTTCAGGAATCGTTCCTTGTGGCTTGATTAGATATGTGTATGTTATATTTTATATCATCGGTTTTCGACGTATCTGTGTACGTTGTCTGCAGTATATGCTATTTACTGTGCAATATTGATTACCAGGATTGTCGCTATAGCCGTAACTTCTGAAGTAACGTTAAGCACCATTTATTAATCTTGAATTAATATCTGAGTGCGTGTTCGACGATTAATTATATTGTTGTTGGGTACTGCTCTTATTGTTTCCAGAGCTCTCCCCCTTTTTAGCTCAACTTTGACGAAGTCAAATTTGAGCTATTGTCATGGCCCATCGTCCGTCTGTCCGTCCGTCCGTCTGTCCATCTGTCTGTCTGTCCGTACATCAACAATTGGCTATGGCTCGGGCTAGAGGTCGTATTTATGAACCGATCTTTACGAAACTTCTTGTGTACCTTTGTTATGACCCTGGGACGGGAACGAGTGTTTTTAGGTGTGGTCCGAAATTCAAGATGGCTGCCAGCGGCCATTTTGTACCGATGATGCAAAAATCAGTTTTTTGTACAGAACTTCTGTATGAAAGTTCTGATTTGAATAAAGTTTTGTATAAATGTTTAGTACCATGGGATACATGACATATAATACGGGTTTTTTTCTCGTGCGTAAATTATGCAGATTAGACTGACTTTGATTTATTTAGTGTTACTTTCAGAGCTGTAAGTGCCAAGCTGCTATGGTTCGGGCTAGAGGCCGTATTTATGAACCGATCTTTACGAAACTTCTTGGGTTCCTTTGTTATGACCGTGGGACGAGAACGAGTGTTTTTGGGTGCGGTCCGAAATTCAAGATGGCTGCCAGCCGCCATTTTGTACAGATACAGAACTTCCATATGAAAGCTCTGATTTGAATAATTTTTGTGTGAATGTTTAGTACCATGGTATACATCACATATAATACGGGTTTTTCTCTCGTGTGTAAATTGTGCAAATTAGACTAATATTTTTATACTGTACCAATGACCCAGACATAGCTGGTGCTAACTCTTAAAATATAGGGCCAAACACAAATTTTGCCCCCCAATCCCCAAAATTTGCATCTAAAACCAAAGAAAACATGTCCTGAATGGCCCTCCACACTTCACCTCTACTGCGCATGCGCAGTGTCAAGGACGTTCCGAAATTGGCGCCATTAATCATTCTAAGTTTAGCCCTTCATCAGTTAACATCTGACTGATCTTTGTGCTTGTAAATCTCAGTTTAAATGATGCCAGACACATAAATATTAGTGAAATGGTGATTCTAAGGAGGATAGAGAAGGAGGAGAGGAAAAATGTGTGACAGAATATTATCAGGGCTGTAACTTCAAATTTTTTAATGAAATTATGTTAAGTTACCTATTTTCGAGACAGCAGCCATTTTGTTGTCATTCTGATTATTTAGTTACACTGATTTTTCAGTGTTTTCCTCTCTCCCTTTCCTTTAAGTCCCCTCTTGCTATTCTCCCATGCTTTTGGCATAGTTTCTGTAATTATTATTACTAAATTTTCTTGGGAGTTTTAGCTGAATAACAGAATGTATTCTGTTCTTTTCCCCATGTTTACGTCTTCACCTACGGGTGGTTAGGCATTGTGTTCTGCATCTACCATCTGATGTTCTGCAGTTTCTTCCCTGGAAGTCTCTGTTTTGCATCAGATAGTGTATTTTTGGTAACTGATTCCGGGCCTGGGTGCCTGGAGTCTTATTTTAGTGTTTTTACATTCATTGTTTACATTTACCACAGCCCTCTGTGTGAGGGGGGGATTTCTTGAAAATAATATCTTGATGTTATTTTAATCTTAACTAGATACATTATTATTGTTCGTAAGTGTTGAATAAATTGTTTAAAATATTCTTAAAATTTTTGTCCACACTTAGGCTTGGGATCCATTGGGGCTCAACGTTACTTTTCAGAAACTTGGGCTGTTCTGAAAAAATATTTTTTCAAAATATTTTGATTTCAATTATTTTTTCTATATTAATGGATCATATTATTATTATGTATTTTGATTGCCAGGGGTTGGTGCGAGTACCAGGACTTGTTTTCTTTTCACATTGAAAGGATTTTGATCAATTGTAATAAGAGGAAGTCTTCCTCTGACTTTTATAATCATTCTATATGTGGTCAGTGTACTCGCATTAACTCCTGTTCTGTATCGTATGATTTCGATGACAACATGGGAAGCGTATGTCACTGTATGTTAGTGGGGAATTGGACACTCCGGTCCTTTCCCCGCAGGGTCACTCTACTTTATCAATTTCTATTTCAGACGATCAAGATTAGGGTGATGTATCTGTGATGTCTTCCAACAGTGTGCCTCCGTCGTCACAATTAATGAAGGGCTAGCGGAAAAGTGCTCATGTAAATACGCCAATTGCCTAAGAGGACCCTAGTAGGTTCGACGGCCTTTGACGTCCGCTAGCTCGCCCGGTGTAGCGTCCATTCATCGAATGGTTCGGCAGCCGGGTTCGTCCGTTGCGGTCTAGAAGGACTTTTGGGGTGATGCGAGCACTATAAATCAACCAAATGCACACCCAGTGACGGCGGATTAGAGGGAGAACGGAGGAAGCCTTTTAGTCCGGTTCATAGCTCGTTCTGGTCCATCCGGACGGCAAGCGAGAGAGGCCCCTCTCTCGTACAACGACATCTGGCCCCAGATGTTGTGGTACAAAATGTTTCGCATTCGGAGCATACGTCCGTCGCTCGGGACGCTCCAACATATAGTCAGTCCGGAGTAGACTGTCAATAAGGCTTCCTCATTCTCATGATAGTGCACATGACCGCTCTTGGCTACGTGACCTCGGATATCCAGTCAGCTTCGCCAGTCAGAGAATCATCGGCGACCAGGTCACACCATCTGGTAGCCGGGGACACGAGGCCTGCAGACTCCGGACGTTCGCATAGGAAAGTGTGCGGGAGTCAACATACACGGAGCTTCCGGCGGCAATGCATCGTAAGACTGCTACTGCACAGGCCTCGGGAACGGACGTGCTTTCCTAAATAGCACAGCTTATCGCAGCATCCCAGCATCAGCTGAATCTGTCGCATATTTTTTATCCGACGATGCTGGGTCGGGACGCTCCGCGGAAGCGGGTACGGACGTCCAAAAATTTCATCCGGTCCGACGGGATACCGAAAGGGATTTGGAGGATTTCGAGCTTTCCCTTTCGGAACAACATATGCTGTTGTGTATGTCATCTGACTTGATCTTCTACAGCTTCTTTCGTCGGACCAGAATGCTGCGATGCCGGATAAGAAACTGATAGCGTCGGTGGACTTAGAAATTTTTGGTTCGGTTCAGGGACATCGTCCCTCAGTTCCGACATAGTCCAATAATGTCACACAAACTTTCAAATTATTGAACGACGCTATATATATTATTATTATATGCTTGCTATAACCAAGCATTTCTGGTTTCTTGTTCGCAAAGTTACGGAGATGTCTTTCAAAAGTGTGCCTCTGTCGTCATAGTTAATGAAGAGCTAGCGGCAATAAGTGCTCATGGAATATGTCTATCGCCTAAGAGATCCCTTGTAGGATCGACGGAGTGACATTCGCTAGCTCACCCGGTGTAGCGTACATTCATCGAATGGTTCAGCTGCCGGGTTCGTCCGTTGCGGTCTAGGAAGGAGATTTGGGTGATGCGAGCACTATAATTACTTTAGTACTCACCCAGTGACAGCGGATTGAGGACAGATCGGAGGAAGCCTGTTAGTCCGGTTCCTGGCTTGTCCAGGTCCGTCCGGGCTGTGAGCGAGAGAGGTCCCTCTCTCGTCCAACAACATAGGGGACCGCATGTTGTGGTTCAGATATTTTACATTCGGAGCATATGTCTGTCGGTCGGGACGCTCTGTTATATTGACAGTCCGAGAGACTGTTGATAATGCTTCCTCATCCTCACAGCAGGGCACACGACCGCACATTGGCTACGTGACCTCGAGTATCCGATCAGTTTCGTCATTCAGTGATTCCACGGCGAATAGGTCACGCCATCCGGTAGCCAAGGGACATGAGGCCTGTACACTCCGTTCGCTCGCATATTGGTAGTATGCACGGGGTAACGATCACGGAGCTTCCAGCGGAAATGCATTGTAGGACCGCTTCTCCTCAGGCCTCAGTGACGGACGTGCTATCCGAGTTAGCACAGTTGTTTCGCAGCATCCCAGCAATCGACAGTTTCTTACTCGAATCAGGAATTATCTGACGGCGCTGGGTCGGTGCGGTCCGTGGTTGCATCAGGTACGGACGACTGAACGCTTTATAGGGTCCGACAGGATGGCGAAAGGGATTCGAAAGATTTCGAGTTTTCCCTTTCGTAGCATCGGAAGCTGCCATTCATATCTTCTGGCATTATCTTCCAGTGATTGTTATTTCGGACTACATTGCTGCGATGTTGGATAAGAGACTTATAGCGTCATTGGACACGGAATTTTGAATCGGTTCGGGGACATTGTCCCTGACTTACCGACACAGTCCAATAATGTCATTACAACATGTGTTTTATTTTTCGACGCTATATGTGCATATAAGCCTGCTACCAAGCAAGATAGTTTAGTTTCTTGTCCGCAATGCTCATTTCTGCCGTTTTATCATTTATATGAATAATTTATTTTGGCAGAGCAGGACATACCGAGAGTTCATATGGGTCTAGACGGCGTGGTTAAAGACTGGAAATATTCTTTTTCGCCGTCTATGTCTTTTCCAACCACAATGTTGGAAACGACAATGATGTCTAGTAGACTTAACTTAGACGCTTTATCATACGTAATCCACCTTACTGAGGCGTTATCATTACGTCTTCAAGAAAAGATTTACGGGATATTATTCTCAATGTGATTTCTTTTGAGGGCAGTAGTTTGTTCACGTATAACTCTGCCCTTCAGTGGCTGATTGGAGTTGGTTAGACGTGATGCAGCCCTAGCTACATCCACGCGCGTGGATAGTAAGGTGAAGAACTCTCTCAGAGTCACTTCGTTCTCGGAGAAGCCTCTCTTCGACGGCAACTTTTCAGCAATCCATGAATTGCTCGATTTACACGTTCTCTTGTCTATCTAGTGTTACAAGAGATTCAGACTGGGGCAAACATTCGGTGGTTGACTCAGAGAGTGCCACTGCAGTTGCCGGATCCGAGTGTTATAGTTATGACGGTTGCCAGTCAAACAGATTGGGATATAATATTGATCCCAGCGGATTCGAAGTGCCAGGGTCTTTGGGTTCCGCAGTCTCTAAGCAAGCAATTATCTTCCGCGGAATAATGTTTTTTAGGCTTGCTTTATGTCATTGCATGAACATTATTCAGAAACGCATGTCCAAATCCTGTCCGTTAATTCGACAGTAGTGGCGTATCTCCGGAACCAGGGAGGCACTCATTCGTTTCCGTTATTCAATTTAATGGAAAGAATCCGTCTGTTGGTTATAGTACACCAAGTTCTGTTTCGGTCCGTCATATTCCGGGTCGTCTGATTGTTTTACCGGACTCCCGTTCACTTAGGGGTCGCTTGTTGCCGTCAGAATGGACTCTCAACAAACAAGTATTCAATCAGATTTGCTATCTATGGGAGCGCCCAATGTTAATTTAGTTACGACACAGCTTGCTAAACAATTGCAGACGTATGTGTTGGCTTGTCCGGATCTCTGAGCTAATGTTGTTAACGCTCTATTGATCTAATAGGACGGAATGATAGGATACGCGTATCCTCTGGCGCTGTTGTTTCAGCAGGTATTGCTAAGATAAACAACCACAATACATTTCTGTTGATAGCATCTCTGTCTTCACAGAGACCGTGGGTAATTTACTCTGATGTCTACTGTGGGACTTAACGCGAAATCTTCCTCAATAAGAGGATCTTTTTTCGCTGGGTAAATCGTGTCATCTTTATCACAACCCGCAAGGTCGCAACCTTCACGTATTCCGTTGTGTGGTCCGTATTGCATTGTGAGCATTGTACTGGACGAGCTTTGGACGCGATTTCTTTCTATAGGAGATCCTCTTCTTCGCTATTCTTTGCGGCTAAAGTGGAGGCTCTTCCGTCGTTGGTGTAGGGATCACTATGTTCATATTGTTGATCCCTCCATACTACTTATTGCAACTTTTTAGTATACTTGTTTGACAAGATCTACTGCAGCCTGTTATTATTAAGGTTATAGGTTTATGTTACCTCATACCTATGCACTCTATGATAGTTTACAGTTGAGTCTTATGTCTCTTTATCTAAGTCAGTTAGTAACTTTTTGATAAATAGACTTAGAATCTTTAATTTCCTATATGGAATTTAACTTCGGTTCTTATTTAGCTAAGTAATCATTTGAGCCTCTGGAAACAGTAGTTTTCAAATTCTGACCTTTTAGACAGTAATTCTGTTGGCTTCTCTTTTACTGAAGAGTCAGTGAGTTTCGTGCACTATCGATGGATGATTTTCACTTTCGTAGTTTCGGAATCACTACTTCCTTTACTATTTAGGTTGGATTTTTGCATAAGAGTTAGGCTCCTAATATCCGGAACCTATTGTTATTAAGGTCCTTCCGTCTTCGTACGGGCATAGGCCTTTACTCTGTCCGGTTAGAGTTTATGTATTTATAAACAGATATCTGTTTATTACTACGGGCGTAAGCTTCTTCTGTCTTTGATGCCTAATAGAAGGACGTTACGCTCCATTCTATTGCTAATGGATTCAATTAACTATCGGTACTGCTTATGGTATATCATTGACTCAGCAGTTGTGCTTAAGATTTCGGCTCATGAAGTAAGAGTTCTTCTACATCTTGGGCTTACATTAATAGTGTCGCTATTATAGATTTTTGAAGGCTGCTCATTGCGCTCAGCCATCCACATTCATGAATTTTTATCTCAGAAATATCGAGTCCATTTCTGGAGGCCTCTATTGTTAGGTCTATTATCTACTGCTCAGAATGTCATTCACTTAACAATTGCTACTATAGCTAGGTAGGCTGTCTGTTTCGGCAGTGACTCCGTTCTGCTGCCCTCTTCGCTCTGGGCTATTTGACCCAGGGCAAGAAAAAGGGGGTGGGGGGGAGGGTGTAACCTTTGGTCGCCTGTTTTACTATGAAAACAAAGGGATACCTCCTCCGGAGTTAGTAATTCTGAGCTGTTATTGGGATGGTTGTTTAGTGAGAAGTTTATGTTTTAAAAATTCATTCAAGTCTTAGTTTTTAAAGTATAGCTTTTGAATATAGCACGTGTCAACGGACATGATTATGCAATCCTCAGACACTTTTAAGGAGTATAAGAGTCTGTATTCTCTAGACTTACTTTATTTATTGGCTTACTTTAAAAATTATTAGTATAAGGATTATATTGGATATTAATAGAGTATATGGATGTATGATGCTCAATTTTGGAAGGTGTTGTATCTTTCTAATTTATCATAAATAAGAAAGATACATGTAAGGCCTATTACTTCTTTTTCCCTAGAGGGATGACTCTATTTTATATTATTGAGCGTTTTCCATCTTGCTCTATGTCCTTGGCCCTCCAGCCTTTTTACTATTCAGCTATGTCTGGGTCATTGGTACAGTATAAAAATGTTAAAAAATTTATTGTAATTTCTATAGTTTTTATATTTACCAATGACCCAGACGGGGATGGCCCTCCCAGGAGTTGGGAACTCTTGCCTCCCCGCTGAGTACATAGCGCTTACCAGGCACTGGTTATTAGAATGATTAATGGCGCCAATTTCGGAACGTCCTTGACACTGCACATGCGCAGTAGAGGTGAAGTGTGGAGGGCCATTCAGGACATGTTTTCTTTGGTTTTAGATGCAAATTTTGGGGATTGGGGGGTAAAATTTGTGTTTGGCCCTATATTTTAAGAGTTAGCACCAGCTATGTCTGGGTCATTGGTAAGTATAAAAAATATAGAAATTACAATAAATTTTTTAACATTTTTATGTGTACCCATACTATGTATGGTACACATAATGCCGGCATCCGGGGTGGCCATCCGTCGTTCGTCCATCCTTTGTCCGTCCATCTGTCTGTCTGTCCGTCCCTCCGTCCGTCTGTCCGTCCGGCGTCCATATCCATCCCTTTGGCATTCGATAACTTGAAAAATATTGCTTGGATTGTCTAGTTACTTTATATTTGTGTTCAGGTTACTGATGTGCCGAGCTGTATAGTTTTTGGTTTAAATCTGATAATTTAATCCTGAGATATTAACCCTTTATCCTTCAAATTGAAAATTCCTCCAATCTCTTTGGCATTCGATAACTTGAAAAATATTGTTTGGATTGTCAAGTTACTTTATATTTGTGTTCAGGTTACTGATGTGCCGAGCTGTATAGTTTTTGGTGTAAATCTGATGATTTGAGCCCGAGATATTAACCCTTTATCCTTCAAATTGAAAATTCCTCCAACCCTTTGGCATTCGATGACTTGAAAAATATTACTTGGATTGTCAAGTTACTTTATATTTGTGTTCAGGTTACTGATGTGCCAAGCTGTATAGTTTTTGGTGTAAATCTGTTATTTTGATCCTGAGATATTAACCCTTTATCCTTCAAATTGAAAATTCCTCCAATCCCTTTGGCATTCGGTAACTTGAAAAATATTGCTTGGATTGTCTAGTTACTTTATATTTGTGTTCAGGTCACTGATGTGCCGAGCTGTATAGTTTTTGGTGTAAATCTGATAATTTGATCCTGAGATATTAACCCTTTATCCTTCAAATTGAAAATTCCTCTAATCCCTTTGGCATTCGATAACTTGAAAAATAGGATTGTCAAGTTACTTTATAATTGTGTTCAGGTTACTGATGTACTGAGCTGTATAGTTTTTGGTGTAAATCTGATAATTTGATCCTGAGATATTAACCCCCTTTATCCTTCAAATTGAAAATTCCTCCAATCCCTTTGGCATGAGATAACTCAAAAAATATCAATCCGATTGTCATGTTACTTTATATATTTATTCAGGTTACTGATGTGCTGTGCTGTATAGTTTTTTATGTAAATCTGGTAATTTGATCCGGAGATATTAACTCTTTATCCATCAGATTAGCGACTCTTCCAATCCATTTCTATATGTACCCATACCTTGTATGATGTACATAATGTCGGCATCCGTGGTGACCCTCCGTCATACAGCTTTCTACTAGTTGCACGTATGGGTACACATCTGACAATTTCATCGGCCTATTTTTATACTTACCAGTGGCCCAGACAGGAAGGGCCCTCCCATGAGTGGGCATTCATACCTCCCCGCTGAATTATTATGTAATACTCTCTTTTACAAAGAATGGTGTTGGTGCCAATTCCGGTCACTTCGTGACGTCTGCGCATGCGCAGAGAGTAAATATATGGAGGACCAGTTAGGACTTCTAATTTTTGGTTTTGCATGCAAATTTGGGGGATTGGGGGGCAAAATTTGTGTTTGGCCCTAGATATTTTAGAGTTAGCACCAGCTATGTCTGGGCCATTGGTAAGTATAAAAATATACAAATTGGTATAAATTTATCATTTTTCAAGAAGTGAACCAAAATTCACTTTAGTATTCACTTTGACTGTTTCTGTAATGTTTGAAATCAGCGTTCATTCTGGAATGGTAAACCAAGGAGCCTTGGCTTTGGCATTATAAATAATGTGAAGATCTATCACATATTTGTTTTATAAAATGATGAACAGCAGACTTGTTTTGGTGATAAATTGTAAAACAGTGAAAAAGAAAATAGAGTCAGATTTTAATATACTTATTAAGGATAATTAAAGAATTTTAGTTGTTTGATTCTGTTAAAATAAAAAAAATTTTCAGATTCATGAAACAACAAATTGACCAGGTAACATTGACTCTCAAAAAAGGCAATCACTGGCAGATATCTCCCAGTCATCTTTCAACCTCTTGTTTGAACCTTGGGAGTTGGAGTAGTGCTTGATTACCCTGGTAAACAATTTGTTTTCATGGTGTAATAGAACCCAGTAACAGAGGAATCCTTTTAGCTCTTTACCCAGTGCACACAATATTAAATTTTTCTCTTTTTTTTTTTCTTCAAATTTAAAAAAAAAATTCTAACAAAACTATTTCATGTGATCGCTCATTGGAATGAACTTGACAAGCTCGTTTCTTTGAGGAGTCAGATCATATGGTTTTGCTGAAATTTTCTAAAAAAAAAATATTGTTTTCAACAGCTCAATTTGTAAATTGTGAGGGTGGATGCAGTTGATTCGTTATTTAAAGATTTAAAGACAATAGCATTTGGTTTAACATAACTTTATACCTGTTTTGCAATCCTTATACTGCCATTGATACTGACTGTGACCCAAAACATCAATAAACAAACACCCACCCTTAGTCACCTGGGTGGAGGATGCAGTGGCATTCGCGGTGGGGGGGGGGATGCAGTGGCATTCGCGGTAACCGGTTCTCGTCAGATCACTAAAGTTAAGCAAACGTCGAGGCCGGTTAGTCCTCGGATGGGTGACCATCTGAGCGATCGATTCAGACTCCCACGTTGTGTCCTTGGGCAAGGCACTTAACCCTGATTGTCCATACGGGGGCACGATGACGCCGTGTACTAAGGCATACTGCACGCCGATGATGCGCATGTCTTCAACCAATCTAACCCTGCCTGTGCTGCAGTGCGGAATTAGATGTTGGGGAGCTGGCAGCTGCTCGTCATTGCTCGGGGGTTCTCTCCGGGTACTCCGGCTTCCTCCATCCATAAAACTGTCACGGTCATGATTAGCCATTGTGCATAAGTATGTGACCTTAAACACCAATAAATAAATAAATAAGTCACCCCAGGTTTGGACTTTAGATACCAACCATGATTACTTTTCAGATGTGGAACTTTTAAAAAACAATTGTTACATACATCAAAATAGATGCACAATTTATATGTGTTGTCAATTTAATTTAGGTATCAGATCAAGCCCTCTGGTCACCAGTCAAATTTTGTAAGGAATTTGTCACTGTTAAAGGCTATTTGTTTACCTACTTTCATGGAGTTTGTGCTTGATGTAATGTGATGTCCCTTTATTTACAAAGATATAGATATTCTTTCATGCTCCAGTTATAGGTATTTCAATAAATTGGTATTTAATTCACCTTGAAACATTGACACTATTAGTAAAACAATGTGGCATGATCATAAAACTACAGCTGTAATGAGTTTTTATTCATACTATTTAGTAAACAGACATGTCTAATAGTAAGATTTTGTCATCAAAGACTCAATCAAATCAAATCCTGATTGAAAAACATTTCTTGTGTTGATTCAAAGAAAATGAATGTTTGAGGTATGTTTAATTCAATCAGATGAAATATTTCAGTCAGTTGAAAAAACAAACCATTCAGGTTTGCTTTTTCGACCAACTGATATGTTCCATCTGATTGAATCTAAAAACAGACATTGGACTATTTGAGGGCTTAACTGGTTCCAGGCCATAACAGCGTCAGAATCGTTTAACAATGGTGGAGAGCTTGGCATCAGACTAGATAACCGAGAAAATCTTGAAAACTTTTTGTTAAACATCTGACAACAGTGTGTGTTATTATTTAACCTTTAAGAACAGTTTTGTAGAATTTTCATCACCATGAAACCCTGGTAAATGGAGCCGTGCATGTTTGCTGTCATAAACAAGTATTGTTTTACTGGTAACTTAAGACTTGGTATCCATCGCCTGAAGTGGAAGTCCTCTGAAGTGGGCAGCATAGGTATAAACAATTTGCTAAACTTGACTTCATACTTGTGTGGCAGTCATAATATAGCCACAGTGCTGAGAGTTACCTTAAATACCAGTATATAAAGAAAATGTGTAATTTTTCAGTAGGTCAGCCTTAATAAGTTTTAATTGCTTTGCAGTGATTCTGGTAAAGTCCTGGCTGCCTGTATGTGTAGCCTAGACATGACTGGATTTCAATGCCAGGATAATTTTATTAGCTCAACTTGACAAAGTCAAGCTGAGCTATTGCCATCACTTCTCGTCCGTCGGCGTACGTACGTACGTTAGTACGTACGTTAGTACGTACGTCCACAATTTCCTTTGGCACACCTCACAGGTCGCATTTATGATCAGATTACTTTGAAACTTGGTATGCTTATTTGGGGTGACCTCTAGATGGGAGCTATTGATTTTCTTCAATTTCCGTCAAAAAATGTTGCCGCGGCCAACGTTCTTAGAACTTAGTTTAGTCAAACCACAATATTTCCCTTTGGCACACCCTACAGGGCACATTTATGATTTGATTGCTTTGAAACCTGGTATGCTTATTTAGGGTGACCTCTAGATGGGAGCTATCGATTCTCTTCAATTTCCGGCAAAAAATGTTGCCACGGCCAACGTTCGTAGAACTTAGTTTAGTCAGACCTCAATATTTCCCTTTGGCACACCCTACAGGGCACATTTATGATCAGATTGCTTTGAAACCTTGTATGCTTGTTTGGGTAGACCTCTAGATGGGAGCTATCGATTTTCTTCAATTTCTGTCAAAAAATGTTGCCGCGGCCAACGTTCTTAGAACTTAGTTTAGTCAGAAGACTCAATATTTCCCTTTGGCACACCCTACAGGGTACATTTATGATCGGATTGCTTTGAAACCTGGCATGCTTGTTTGGGGTGACCTCTAGATGGGAGCTATCAATTTTCTTCAATTTCCATCAAAAAATGTTGCCGCGGCCAACGTTCTTAGAACTTAGTTTAGTCAAACCACAATATTTCCCTTTGGCACACCCTACAGGGCACATTTATGATTTGATTGCTTTGAAATGTGGTATGCTTATTTAGGGTGACCTCTAGATGGGAGCTATCGATTTCCTTCAATTTCCGGCAATAAATGTTGCGACGGCCAACGTTCGTAGAACTTAGTTTAGTCAGACCTCAATATTTCCCATTGGCACACCCTACAGGGCCCATTTATGATCAGATTGCTTTGAAACCTGGTATGCTTGTTTGGGGATACCTCTAGATGGGAGCTATCGATTTTCTTCAATTTCTGTCAAAAAATGTTGCCGCGGCCAACATTCTTAGAACTTAGTTTAGTCAGAAAACTCAATATTTCCCATTGGCACACCCTACAGGGTACATATATGATCGGATTGCTTTGAAACCTGGCATGCTTGTTTGGGGTGACCTTCAGATGGGAGCTATCGATTTTCTTCAATTTCTGTCAAAAAATGTTGCCGTGGCCAACGTTTTTAGAACTCAGTTTAGTCAGACCACAATATTTCCCTTTGGCACACCCTACAGGGCACATTTATGATTTGATTTCTTTGAAACCTGGTATGCTTGTTTGGGGAGACCTCTAGATGGGAGCTATCGATATTTTTATACTGTACCAATGACCCAGACATAGCTGGTGCTAACTCTTAAAATATAGGGCCAAACACAAATTTTGCCCCCCAATCCCCAAAATTTGCATCTAAAACTAAAGAAAACATGTCCTGAAAGGCCCTCCACACTTCGCCCCTACTGCGCATGCGCAGTGTCAAGGACATTCCGAAATTGGCGCCATTAATCATTCTAAGTTTGGCCCTTCATCAGTTAACATCTGACTGATCTTTGTGCTTATAAATCTCAGTTTAAATGATGCCAGACACATAAATATTAGTGAAATGGTGATTCTAAGGAGGATAGAGAAGGAGGAGAGGAAAGGAATGTGTGACAGAATATTATCAGGGCTGTAACTTAAAAATTTTTAATGAAATTATGTTAAGTTACCTATTTTCAAGGCAGCAGCCATTTTGTTGTCATTCTGATTATTTAGTTACACTGTTTTTTAAGTGTTTTCCTCTCTCCCTGTCCTTTAAGTTCCCCCTTGCTATTCTCCCATGCTTTTGGCATAGTTTCTGTAATTATTATTACTAAAATTTCTTGGGAGTTTTAGCTGAATAACAGAATGAATTCTGTTCTTTCCCCATGTTTACGTCTTCACCTACGGGTGGTTAGGCGTTGTGTTCTGCATCTACCATCTGATGTTCTGCAGTTTCTTCCCTGGAAGTCTCTGTTTTGCATCAGATAGTGTATTTTTGGTAACTGATTTCGGGCCTGGGTGCCTGGAGTCTTATTTTAGTGTTTTTACACTCATTGTTTACATTTACAACAGCCCTCTGTGTGAGGGGGGGATTTCTAAAAAATAATATCTTTATGTTATTTTAATCATAACTAGATACATTATTATTGTTCGTAAGTGTTGAATAAATTGTTTAAAATATTTTTAAAATTTTTGTCCACACTTAGGCTTGGGATCCATTGGGGCTCAATGTTACTTTTCAGAAACTTGGGCTGTTCTGAAAAAATATTTTTTCAAAATATTTTGATATCAATTATTTTTTCTATATTAATGGATCATATTATTATTATGTATTTTGATTGCCAGGGGTTAGTGCGAGTACCAGGACTTGTTTTCTTTTCACATTGAAAGGATATTGATCAATTGTTTTAAGAGGAAGTCTTCCTCTGACTTTATTATCATTCTATATGTGGTCAGTGTACTCGCATTAACTCCTGTTCTGTATCGTATGATTTCGATGACAATATGGGAAGCGTATGTCACGGTATGTTGTTGGGGATTTGGACACTCCGGTCCTTTCCCCGCAGGGTCACTCTACTTTATCAATTTCTATTTCAGACGATCAAGATTAGGGTGATGTATCTGTGATGTCTTCCAACAGTGTGCCTCCGTCGTCACAATTAATGAAGGGCTAGCGGAAAAGTGCTCATGTAAATACGCCAATTGCCTAAGAGGACCCTAGTAGGTTCGACGGCCTTTGACGTCCGCTAGCTCGCCCGGTGTAGCGTCCATTCACCGAATGGTTCGGCAGCCGGGTTCGTCCGTTGCGGTCTAGAAGGAATTTTGGGGTGATGCGAGCACTATAAATTAACTTAATGCACACCCAGTGACGGCGGATCGGAGGGAGAACGCAGGAAGCCTTTTAGTCCGGTTCATAGCTCGTTCCGGTCCATCCGGACGGCAAGCGAGAGAGGCCCCTCTCTCGTTCAACAACATCTGGCCCCAGATGTTGTGGTACAAAATGTGTCGCAAGCGGAGCATACGTCCGTCGCTCGGGACGCTCCGTTGTATAGGCAGTCCGCTGAGACTGCTAAGGCTTCCTCTTCTCGTCAGCGCACACGACCGCACCTTGGCTGCGTGACCGCCGATATATTACCAGCTTCGCCGATCAAGGATTCTTCGGCGACCAGGTCACACCATCCGGTAGCCAGGGACACAGGGCCTGCAGACTCCGGTCGTTCGCATAGGAAGTGTGCGGGAGTCAACATACACGGAGCTTCCGGCGGCAATGCATCGTAAGACCGCTACTGCACAGGCCTCGGGAACGGACGTGCTTTCCTTAATAGCACAGTTTATCGCAGCATCCCAGCATCAACTGAATCTGTCGCATATATTTTATCCGACGATGCTGGGTCGGGACGCTCCGCGGAAGCGGGTACGGACGTCCGAAAGTTTCATCCGGTCCGACGGGATACCGAAAGGGATTCGGAGGATTTCGAGCTTTCCCTTTCGGAACAACATATGCTGTTGTGTATATCATCTGACTTGGTCTTCTACAGCTTCTTTCGTCGGACCAGAATGCTGCGATGCCGGATAAGAAACTGATAGCGTCGGTGGACTTAGAAATTTTTGGTTCGGTTCAGGGACATCGTCCCTCAGTTCCGACATAGTCCAATAATGTCACACAAACTTTCGAATTATTGAACGGCGCTATATATATTATTATTTTATGCTTGCTATCCAAGCATTTCTGGTTTCTTGTTCGAAGAGTTATGGAGATGTCTTTCAAAAGTGTGCCTCTGTCGTCATAGTTAATGAAGAGTTAGCGGCAATAAGTGCTCATGGAATATGTCTATCGCCTACGGAGTGACATTCGCTAGCTCACCCGGTGTAGCGTACATTCATCGAATGGTTCGGCTGCCGGGTTTGTCCGTTGCGGTCTAGGAAGGAGATTTGGGTGATGCGAGCACTTTAATTACTTTAGTACTCACCCAGTGACGGCAGATTGAGGACAGATCGGAGGAAGCCTGTTAGTCCGGTTCCTGGCTTGTCCAGGTCTGTCCGGGCTGTGAGCGAGAGAGGTCCCTCTCTCGCCCAACAACATAGGGGACCGCATGTTGTGGTTCAGATATTTTACATTCGGAGCATATGTCCGTTAGTCGGGACGCTCCGTTATATTGACAGTCCGAGAGACTGTCTTTAATGCTTCCTCATCCTCACAGCAGGGCACACGACCGCACATTGGCTACGTGACCTCGAGTATCCGATCAGTTTCGGCATTCAGTGATTCCACGGCGAATAGGTCGCGCCATCTGGTAGCCAAGGGACACGAGGCCTATACACTCCGTTCGCTCGCATATTGGTAGTATGCACGGGGTAACGATCACGGAGCTTCCAGCGGCAATGCATCGTAAGACCGCTTCTCCTCAGGCCTCAGTGACGGACGTGCTATCCGAGTTAGCACAGTTGTTTCGCAGCATCCCAGCAATTGACAGTTTCTCGGTCGAATCAGGAATTATCTGCCGGGGCTGGGTCGGTGCGGTCCGCGGTTGCATCAGCTACGGACGACCGAACGCTTTATAGGGTCCGACAGGATGGCGAAAGGGATTCGAAAGATTTCGAGTTTTCCCTTTAGTAGTATCGGAAGATGCCTTTTATATCTTCTGGCATTATCTTCCAGTGATTATTATTTCGGACTTCATTGCTGCGATCTTGGATAAGAGACTTATAGCGTCATTGGACTCGGATTTTTCGATCGGTTCAGGGACATTGTCCCTGACTTACCGACGCAGTCCAATATTGTCATTACAACATGTGTTTTATTTTTCGACGCTATATATATATATATACAAGCCTGCTACTAAGCATGATAGTTTAGTTTCTTGTCCGCGTTGCTCATTTCTGCCATTTTATCATTTATACAAATAGTTTATTTTGGCAGAGCAGGGCATACCGAGAGTTCTTATGCGTCTAGACGGTGTGATTAAAGACTGCATATATTCTTTTTCGCCGTTTATGTCTTTTCCAATTTCAATGTTGGGAACGACATTATGTATAGTAGACTTAACTTAGACGCTTTATTATACGTAATCCGCCTTACTGAGGCGTTATCATTACGTCTTCAAGAAAAGATTTACGGGATATTATTCTCAATGTAATTTCTTTTGAGGGCAGTGGTTTGTTCACGTATAACTCCGCCCTTCAGTGGCTGATTGGAGTTAGTTAGACGTGACGCAGCCCTAACTACATCCACACGCGTGGATAGTAAGGTTAAGAACTCTCTCAGAGTCGCTTCGTTCTCGGAGGAGCTTCTCTTCGACGGCAACTTTTCGGCAATCCATGAATTGCTCGATTTATACGTTCTCTTGTCTATCTAGTGTTACAAGAGATTCAGACTGGGGCAAACATTCGGTGGTTGACTCAGAGAGTGCCGCCGCAGTTGCCGGACCCGAGTGTGGCTGTTATGACGGTTGCCAGTCAAACAGATTGGGATATAATACTGATCCCTACGGATTCGAAGTGCCAGGGTCTTTGGGTTCCGCAGTCTTTTAGCAATCAGTTTAACTTCCGCGGAATAATGTTTTTTAGGCTTGCTTTATGTCATTGCATGAACATTATTCAGAAACGCATGCCCAAATTCCTGTCCTTTAATTCGACAGTAGTGGCGTATCTCCGGAACCAGGGAGGCACTCTTTCGTTTCCATTATTCAATTTAATGGAAAGAATCCGTCTGTTGGTTATAGTACACCAAGTTCAGTTTTGGTCCGTCATATTCCGCGTCGTCTGATTGTTTTATCGGACTCCCGTTCTCTTACGGGTCGCTTGTTGCTGTCAGAATGGACTCTCAACAAACAAGTATTCAATCAGATTTGCTATCTATGGGAGCGCCCAATGATGATTTATTTATGACACAGCTTGCTAATCAATTGCAGACGTATGTGTTGGCTTGTCCAGATCTCTGAGCTAATATTGTTAACGCTCTATTGATCTATAGGACGGAATGATAGGATACGCGTATCCTCCGGTGCTGTTGTTTTAGCAGGTATTGCTAAGATAAACAACCACAATACATTTCTGTTGATAGCATCTCTATCTTCACAGAGATCATGAGTAATTTACTCTCTTGTCTACTGTGGGTCTTAACGTGAAATCTTCCTCTATGTGAGGATCTTTTTCACTGGGTAAATCGTGTCATCTTTATCACAACCAGCAAGGTCGCAACCTTCATGTATTCCGTTGTGTGGTCCGTATTGCATTGTAAGCACTGTACTGGGCGAGCTTTGGACGCGATTTCTTACTATAGGAGATCCTCTTCTTCGCTATTCTATGTGGCTAAAGTGGAGGCTCTTCCGTCGTGGTGTAGGGATCATTATGTTCATATTGTTGATCCCTCCATACTACTCATTGCTATTTTTTAGTATACTTGTTTCACAAGATCTACTGCAGCCTGTTATTATTTAGGTTATAGGTTTATGTTACCTCATACCTATGCACTCTACGATAGTTTACAATTGAGTCTTATGTCTCTTTATCTAAGTCAGTTAGTAACTTTTTGATAAATAGACTTAGAATCTTTAGATTAAATTCCTATACGGATTTTAACTTCGGTTCTTATTTAGCTAAGTAATCATTTGAGCCTCTGGAAACAGTAGTTTTCAAATTCTGACCTTTTAGACAGTAATTCTGTTGGTTTCTCTTTTACTGTAGAGTCAGTGAGTTTCATGCACTATCGATGGATGATTTTCACTTTCATAGTTTCGGAATCAATACTTCCGTTACTATTTAGGTTGGATTGTTGCATAAGAGTTAGGCTCCTATTATCCGGAACCTATTATTTTAAGGTCCTTCCGTCTTCGTATGGGCATAGGCCTTTACTCTTTCCGGGTACAGTTTATGTATTTATAAACAGATATCTGTTTATTACAAAGGGCGTAAGCTTCTTCTGTCTTTGATGTCTAGTAGAAGGACGTTACGCTCCATTTTATGGTTAATGGATTCTATTAACTATCGGTACTGCTTATGGTATATCATTGACTTAGCAGTTGTGCTTAAGATTTCGGCTCATGAAGTAAGAGTTCTTCTACTTCTTGGGCTTACATTAATAGTGTCGCTATTATAGATTTTTGAAGGCCGCTCATTGCGCTCAGCCATCCACATTCATGAATTTTATCTTAGAAATATCGAGTCCATTTCTGGAGGCCTCTATTGTTAGGTCTATTATCTACTGCTCAGAATGTCATTCACTTAACAGTTGCTACTATAGCTAGGTAGGCTGTCTGTTTCGGCAGTGTCTCCGTTCGGCTGCCCTCTTCGCTCTGGGCTATTTGACCCAGGGCAAGAAAAAGGGGGGGTGGGGGGGGGTGTTCCCTTGGGTCACCTGTTTTACTATGAAAACAAGGGGATACCTCCTCCGGAGTTAGTAATTCTGAGCTGTTATTGGGATGGTTGTTTAGTGAGAAGTTTAGGTTTTTAAAATTCATTCAAGTCTTAGTTTTTAAAGTATAGCTTTTGAATATTGCATATGTCAACGGACATGATTATGCAATCCTCAGACACTTTTAGGAGTATAAGAGTCTCTATTCTCTAGACTTACTTTATTTATTGGCTTACTTTAAAAATTATTAGTATAAGGATTATATTGGATATTAATAGAGTACATGGATGTATGAAGCTCAATTTTGGAAGGTGTTGTATCTTTCTAATTTATCATAAATAAGAAAGATACATGTAAGGCCTATTACTTCTTTTTCCCTACAGGGGATGACTCTATTTTATTTTATTGAGCGTATTCCATTTTGCTCTATGTCCTTGGCCCTCCAGCCTTTTTACTATTCAGCTATGTCTGGGTCATTGGTACAGTATAAAAATGTTAAAAAATTTATAGTAATTTATATATTTTTTATACTTACCAATGACCCAGACGGGGATGGCCCTCCCAGGAGTTGGGAACTCTTGCCTCCCCGCTGAGTACATAGCGCTTACCAGGCACTGGTTATTAGAATGATTAATGGCGCCAATTTCGGAACGTCCTT
Source organism: Pictodentalium vernedei (assembly GCA_031216915.1). Taxonomy (NCBI): domain Eukaryota; kingdom Metazoa; phylum Mollusca; class Scaphopoda; order Dentaliida; family Dentaliidae; genus Pictodentalium; species Pictodentalium vernedei. The sequence continues at coordinate 340,325,233 of CM062296.1, read as the reverse complement.
GACACTGCGCATGCGCAGTAGGGGTGAAGTGTGGAGGGCCTTTCAGGACATGTTTTCTTTAGTTTTAGATGCAAATTTTGGGGCTTGGGGGGCAAAATTTGTGTTTGGCCCTATATTTTAAGAGTTAGCACCAGCTATGTCTGGGTCATTGGTAAGTATAAAAAATATATAAATTACTATAAATTTTTTAACTTTCTACAATTTCCGTCAAAAAATGTTGCCACAGCCAACGTTCTTAGAATTTAGTCGAGTCAGACCACAATATTTCCCTTTTGTACACCCTACAGGGCACATTTATGATCGGATTGCTTTGAAACCTGGCATGCTTGTTTGGGAAGGCCTCTAGATGGGAGCTATCGATTTTCTTCGGTTTCTGTCAAAAAATGTTGCCACTGGCAAAAAAAAAAATGACACTGGTACCAATGATCTTCAATTTTGCCATTTCATTTATAACTTACCAAGTTCAAGTTTGTCAAGTTGAGCTACAGTGTCATTGACACTTTCATAATTGTTTGAAAAACTTTCAAAGGATTGCACAGAGGTGCACCCTTTCTGAGATCATAGAGTTTATCAGAGTCAGCCTTAAAGCTTTGAGAGTCAAGTAATCTAACTATTTCAGAGCCATGTGACTGTGTGTTAATTTATTGGCCATGTTTTTGAAAAGAGATGCAGTGATGTATACAATCAATTCATTGTTATTCAGAAGTGCATAACAATTACATAACATTGGTGGAGAATTCTAAACAATGGGAATTTAATGCCCATCTGTGCAATCCATCATATGAATGCTATACAGTGAAGCCCACTTAATTGTACGTCTCTTAATAGAATCACCCTGTTAATTGAAGATAATTTCCAAACAAAAACATTTCCCATACTTTCAGTATAAATGTTTCCTGATAATTGCCTGTATAGACAGATGTGTGTTTGAATCGGTGGGTGTTTTACATACTGAGTTGGAATGGCATAGTCATATTTTGCGAGAGCTGTCGGCTCAAGTAAAATATGACCACGCCATTCCAACAAGTTATATCAAACACACACCGCGTTCTGTGTTTATTACACATCCTATGCATTAAAATTCAGTTAAATAAACAAATTTTAATTCCGGTGTTTAACCCAAAATAGTCTGTTTGTTTTGCTTGAAGCTGTAGTGATGAAATGGGTTGGTAAAAAATCAAAACAACCTTGTTTTGGGAACAGTCTAAATTACATTCGTTATCTTTTCTATCGGGCATGTTTGTTGAAATTCGTATCGCAGTTTCTCTTCGGCAGATGTCCATTCACACCTAACGATTTTGAGGCTATTATTGATGGTAAAAATAGAAGTACAGATTTGGGCAGATTTGCAAAACAGCTGAAAGAAACTTTTTTAAAACAAGTTCGAAGCATGTCAGGATGTCTGAAGATTTACCAAAATAAAGCTGACCAATTTAAATGTATGGGGATCCGCAGGAGAGACAGCCTCGGGTCTGGGTTAATGTTTTGGTTGCAAATGATTGTTTTTTTAATATTATGCCATTTTTGGTTAACTAATTTTTTTGTGAACTGACTTTATTTTGCTTTGGACATTTTCATTTTCACACTACGCAAGAGATGATCGATAATTGTATAACGAAATTTGGAAACTGTTTGAAGCATAACTAATGACCCGACAGGAAAGGAACTAATATAAACGGTGCTGGGAAAAAAGTTCCAGCTTTTTTTTTGCAATACATTCTCAACACATTTAGATTATCTACCCTGACATATATTGCTGCAGAGCTTATTTATAATATTCCATGTGCAAAAATGACAAGATAATCAGTAGCTTTGAACATAAATAATTACAGAATGTATCCAGATGAGCTGTAATTTCTGTCTGCAAAATCTTAAAATAACAGTTTATTTTATGCAGTCCTTTCCAGTCGTTAGTTGGGGGAATGGGGGTTGTTATGGATTATACTGGAGCCCACTTAATTTATGGTGTGCGGACATTTCCCCATCGGACATTTCCCCATCCGGACATTTCACCATCGGACAATTCCCCATCCGGACATTTCACCATCGGACAATTCCCCATCAGCATTCCCCCATCAGAGGTGGACAGTTTCCCATCGGAGGTGGACATTTCCCCGTGGACATTTCCCCGTCGGATGTTAACACTTAGGCCAGCCGCTGATTTGTCACGGTTCTTTGATGAGAAGGCGTTGGTTACCTCTGTACTCCCAACTGCCTCTCTCTTCCCAAGCTTCTCCTCTCCTCCCAACACTCGGAGACGAACTGCTTGATGACATCCCTTACCCCATTCTTCCCAATCTCAGATATTTAAATTGCAGTGAAAAAATCCATATTGTTCAATCCGCTTGTGTGATAAAAAGTGATGTATTCATTGAATTTCACACTAAAGACATGACCGCTTATCAATCATCTCAACAAAAAGTTAACTGTAAATTGCTACGAAAACAGAACACAAATGTCTTATAAACACGAACAATTCAAACAATAATACCCATGTCGGCTTAATAAAAAGGGAATGATACACAACAAATCAATAGGAAAATTTCAAACAAACAGACCCACAAAAAATTAAGAAATGGATGGTGAAAGTCCGCATGGGGAATTGTCCGTTTTTCTATTAAGCAGAATGGGGTAATGTCCGATTGGGAAATGTCCGGCCTAAATGGGATGGGAAAATGTCCGGATGGGGAAATGTCCGATGGGGAAATGTCCGGCAACCTTAATTTATATCTTTTAACTCAATAACCCTGTTGATTGTAGAAAATTTACAAACACCAAACCATTTACAGTACCTTCAGTACAAATTTGATCTTTTAATAGCTTATAGCTTACAGAGTAAACTCTTGTTAATTGAATAAAAATATCTTGTAATTTGTTGAAGAATTACTCTTGACATCTTCTGAATTCCCCACATTTAAAGACATTTTTGGCCTCAATACATCCAACATAGACATTTAATCTATTATATGTTGTTTGACAGAGCTCCCTTTGAGACCTACCCAAATTATATTTTTGGTGCCAAATGCTGCATTTTTGGTACCAAATGCTGTATTTCTGGTGCCAAATGAATTTTTTAGTGCAATTGGCATCTGACAGAGTGAACACTGAAAGGGAAATATAAACCACTTTAATGCTCGATGTGTAACATCTTTTTAGCTCACCTGACTGAAAGTCAGGATAAGCTATTCTGATCACTTTTCGTCCGTCGTCCATTGTGAAGGTGGTGTTTGGGTCTTTTTCTCCCAAACCACTGGCCACATTTTAATGAAATTTCACATGAGTAGTGGTTATATAGGGGCATTTGGGTTTTTCTTCAAATTTGGTTTCTGCTCATATTGAGAAGGGGGTGGGGCCAAAATGCCCCAATTTTTAAAAAAATCTTCTCATGAACCAGTTTTAGCAGAGACTTGATATTTGATATACAGCTTCCTTTTGAGGTGCAGACTCAAGTTTGTTTAAGAGAAGTTTGAGGGGCTTTGTTCAAGAGAAGTTCGAGGGGCAATATTTGTCATCATTACGGGAGGGGCAAGAATTTTTGCTCTGTCCAGAATTTCTATATTTTTATACAACAACCAATGGCCCAGACCAGCTGGTGCTAACTCAAAAATTAATCCAGGGCCAAACACAAATTTTGCCCCCCAATTTCCCAAAATTGCTTGCAAAACCAAAAACTTAAATGTCCTATCTGGTCCTCCATACTTCTGCGCATGCGGAGTATCCAGGAAGACACCGAAATTGGCGCAAACCATCATTCTTTGTTTGGCCCTGAAGTCAGCATCAATGAACTGACATCTGTGCTTTTAAATCTCATTTTTGAGGATGCCAGACACAAATCAGTGGTAAAATTGGTGGATCCAAAGACATAATTCGATGATGGAAGTGAACAACGGTGGTTTGAAGCATTCAGGGCTGCAACTTTATAATTTTTATCAAAATTATTTCATGTTTCCCAATTTCGGGACATGGGCCTGACGTTATCATTCTTGCTAATGATTTATCCACTGTTTGTTAAGTGTTCCTTCCCTATCCTTCCTTGAAGCCCTCCTTTTAAACTCCCAAGCTTTTTGGCTTATTTTTATTGAATTTTCTTATTAAATTTCTTGGGAGTTTAACATGTATTACAGAATGTTTATTCTGTATATCCCCAGGGTTGCGTCCTCACCCTAGGGGTGTTTGGGCATTTTGGGTCATGTATCTTCTATCCGATGTATCGTTTTTAGCTCAACTTTAAGGTAAGTCAAATTTGAGCTTATGCCATGGCCAGTCGTCTGTCTGTCCATCACAATTCAATACGGCTCTGGCTAGAGGCCGTATTTATGAACCGATCTTTACGAAACTTCTTGGGTACCTTTGTTATGACCGTGGGACGAGAAAGAGTGTTTTGGGGTCCGATCCGAAATTCAAGTTGGCCGCTGGCAGCCATTTTGTACAAAATTAGGAGCAGTCAGATTTTTGCGCAGAACTTCCATATGAAAGCTCTGATTTGAATAATTTTTTGTATGAATGTTTAGTACCATGGGATACATCACATATAATACGTTTTTTTTTCTCGTGCGTAAATTATGCAAATTAGACTAACTTTGATGTTTTTAGTGTTACTTTCAGCACTGTAAGTGCAAATGCCAATACGGTTCGGGCTAGAGGCCGTATTTATGAAACGCTCTTTACAAAACTTCTTGGGTATCTTTGGTATCACCGTGGGACGAGAACGGGTGTTTTGAGGTCCGGTCCGAAATTCAAGATGGCCGAAAACGGTCATTTTGTACAAAATTAGGTGCAATCAGATTTTTGCACAGAACTTCCATTTGAAAGCACTGATTTGAATAATTTTTTGTGTGAATGTTTAGTACCATGGATACATCACATATAATACGTTTTTTTTTCTAGTGCAGAAATTATGCAAATTAGATGAACTTTGATTTTTTCAGTGCTACTTACACACAGTAAGTACACATGTCAATACTGCTCGGGCTAGAGTCTGTATTTATGAACCGATCTTCACGAAACAGCTTGAGTACCTTTGTTATCACCTTGAGGCGAGAACGAGTGTTTTTGGGTGCGGTCCAAACTTCAAGATGGCTGCCAGTGGCCATTTTGTACCGAAATTAGGTCTAATCCGTTTTTTTACACAACTTATATACGGCTCAGGCTAGAGGCCCTATTTATGAACTGATCTTTACGAAACTTCTTGGGTACCTGTGTTATCACCATGGGATGAGAACGAGTGTTTTGGGGTGTGGTCCAAAATTAGTGCAATCAGTTTTTTGTACAGAACTTCTGTATGAAAGTTCTGATTTGAATAAATTTTTTGTATGAATGTTTAGTAACATGGAATACATTACATATAGTACAGGTTTTTTTCTCGTGCAGAAATTATGCAAATTAGAAGAACTTTGATTTATTCAGTGCTACTTGTACACAGTAAGTGCACATGTCAATACGGCTTGAGCTAGAGGCTGTATTTATGAACCGATCTTCACAAAACTTCTTGGGTACCTTTGTTATCACCTTGGGATGAGAACGAGTGTTTCTGAGTGCAGTCCAAAATTCAAGATGGCTGCCAGTGGCCATTTTGTACCGAAATTAGGTCCAGTCAGTTTTTTGTCTCAACTTCTATACGGCTCGTATTTATGAACTGATCTTCACGAAGCTTCTTGGGTACCTTTGTTATCACCTTGAGACAGGAACGAGTGTGTTTTGGGGTGCCTTTGTTATCACTGTGCTATGAGAACAAATATTTTGGGGTTCAGTCAGACCCACTCTGGGACTCAAAGATTTCTTTTCTTGTTTAGCATCTGACTGTCACCCACCTTTACAATACTTTACCTATACATTTGTTACAGGCTACAGTCAGTATTTATGTACAGATCATTACAATACTTTATATGTACCTTTGTTATCAGGTCATTACCTAGATGTTTGTCATTGCTGTGTCACATACTATACATGTACATGTCTTAACAAGTTGAGCTACAGTGTCATTGACACTTTCATTTCTTCATCTGAGGACCTTGCTTTACATTGGGTAGCTTTAAAATCTGTTACTGACTTCAGGCCTTTTTTATTCAGTGCCTGGGGTCTTGTTTCCGTTTTTTTCATTGACGTTGTTTACATTGACAACGTCCTATAAATATATGTAGTTTCAACTTATTATTACTGTAGGATTGTTATAAGATACATGTTATAATATTCTGGTAGTGTAGCAATTATTTTTGGAATTTTGTCCACACTTAGGCTCTATCGTGATACCTTTGGGCTTGTCATGTTCCCTTTGGGAACTTGGGCTTTTGTCAAAAAATTTTTGGGAATTTAATTTTTCAATTTGTATTTTGAATGTTGATTTTTATGTATCTTTTTTATATATTTATTGTGGAGTTGGTGGGAGTTCAATAGACTTTGTTCAAAATGCAAGGCGAACTGTTCCTCAGATTTACATGCTTGTTGCCTTGCTTGTAGTTGATGTACTCCCGCAAATTCTTGTCCTATATGTGTTGATTGGGATGACAAACGTTGGACACGGGTGTCACGGTATGTTGTTAGCGGTGAGAAGCCAATGCCAGTCCTCTCGCCGCAGAGTCATTCAAACTTCTCAGTTTCTTTTTCAGAGGAACAAGAACATGGTGATGATTATGTGACACCTACCAAAAGTGTGCTACCGTCGTCGCACTCTGATGAGCAAACAGAGCTAGCTGCCAAGGTGCTCATGAGTATTAGGCAGGGGATAAAGCCACTAGCCGGTGGTTTTAATCTCTTGTCAGCAGCTAGCTCGACCGGTGAAGCGGTTACTCCGTTTGTGGGTACCGTGAGGCCGGGTATATGTGGTCAAAGGAAGTGTAGTGGGTAGAGCGAGCACCTTAAAATCCAAACATGCTCACCTAGCAACGACAGAACTAGGGAAGAAGCCAGCAAGTGTTTTGGGAAGCTCGGTGAGGTTTGAAAGGACTGTGAGTGGGAAAGATCCCTCTCTGTTCCAACAACATCTGGGGCCAGATGTTGTGGTGAAGAACTTGCGCGGGCCGGAGCATATGTCCACACCTTCCGCTCAGGATGCTCCGTATAGATTGCAGCCGGCCTCAGCTACAGTCATGGCTTCTTCCACTTCATCTACTAAGCACACACAACTGCATCCTAGCTACCCGACTTCGGATATCCAGCCTGCTCTGCAAAGAAGGGACCATGCTTCGCCCATGAAGTCGGACCATCCAGTAGCTAGGGAGACGAGGCCTCGATCATCGGGACGTGCGGAGAAGAGAGCCATCTCTGACATACCGTCCCAGGAGCAGCAAGCGGCCAAGAAACAAAAGACTGCTGCTCCTCAGGCCTCGGTGATGGACTTGCTGTCACAGATGGCGTAGCTGATCGCAGCATCCCAGCAAGTGCAAGAGCAGCCTTCCTCTGAGCTGTCGGATGGTTTTGGGTTGGTCCAGTCTTATGTCCACACAGATGCAATGGACCGAGATTCACAACTGATTCTCTCGGATGGTGAAAGGGATAAGGAAGAGGATTACCCTTCCCTTTCGGAACAGCACATGGTTGCGATACTACCCTGAATTTGTTCCGTCGAATCAGAATTCTGCGACGAGAAGGAAGAAACCGCTGGCGTCGTTGGACACAGACTTTATCCGGACAAAGGAGGAAGTCCTTTCATTTCCGGTCCAGTCTAGGCAGGTGTCGCAGGCTTTCGGCCATATAGACGATGCCATATTTTACCTCTCGTGTGTGAGAAGGAAAGGCGGTTTCTTAAGTTCATCTTCCATAAATATACCATTTCTTGGACCACATCCATTTGAAACCCGTCGGGGAAGATGTTCAGAGAGTTCCCCTGCGTTTGGATAAGCAGGCAGAGGATCTAGAGGTATCCTTACCTGATTCATTCACAATTCACTCAAACACAATGGAGACAGCAATTTCTTCAAATAGAGCGAATTTGGACGCTATGTCTTACGCAGATCACCTTACCAGAGCTATGGCGCAACGTCTCAACAGAAAGGAATTTGAGGAATTCTTTCTAGGGCAATTATGTATACCACGTGTAACTCTGCCCTTACAGTGGCTAATCTAGAGTTAATCAGACATGATGCTGCCCTTGCATCATCATCACTGATGGATGACAAGGTGAAAAGCTCTCTCTGAGTCACTCCGGTCTCCGGACATACCATTTTTGATGACAAGCTTTCATTAGTCTATGATCAGGCTACTAAGAAAGCGTCTAGTACTCTGCTTTTAAAGTCGGTGTCTCAAAAATCCGCTTCAGCAGACAAGAGTAAAGGAGGACATTCCAGACAAAAAATGTCAAAAGGAAGCTCCTCACGAGGGTACAAGAAACCCTCTTATAATTACTCTGGAGGTTGTCAGAATAGCGACTCGGGAAAGGGGCAGAGGTCTGATCAGGACTATCGATCAGATGCCCCAAGGCCGATGGGATGAGGCTCTTCGTTGGGAGGACAGGGTTTCTCCTCCCGTAAGCCTCGCAGGTCATACAGGTGATGGTCAAGACCTCAATTGCTTGCCAGTTGGCGGAAGGTTATCAAGCTTTGCGAAAAACTGGATAGCAGTTATGGAAGACCAGTGGGTGAGAAGTGTAGTCTTGGACGGCCTACGGCTATCATTCCGAGCGAAACGCCCACTAACAAGATGGCAGCGTTGGACAAATCTTCCGTCAGATCCTTGCAAAAGAGAGTCTCTCCTAGCGGAGGTACAGGCTCTCTTATCAAAGGAAGCAATAGAGGTCATCGAGAATCAAAGTTCTCAAGGTTTTTACAGTCACCTGTTCCTCGTACCGAAGCCAGATGGCTCGTTCCGACCGGTAATAGACTTGAGCTGGATAAACAAGCTTATCGTGGCTCCAAAGTTCTATATGGAGACCATTCAGTCGGTAAGGCCGAACGTTCAAGTGAACGACTATGCGGCAAGCATAGAACTAAAGGATGCATACTTTCATGTCCTGGTTCATCCGGCATTCAGAAAGTACCTACGGTTTGCCGTACAAGGGAAGGTGTATCAGTTCAGAGCAATGTGCTTTGGCCTGAACCTAGCTCCCTGGGCATTCTCTCGAATAATGAACTCGGTAATGTCACACTTCCGAGCTCGTTCGTATGCGGTAATGTCGGTTTACTTGGACGACATTCTACAAAGATACGGCAACAGAATTATTCTTCAGAACGATGTTCAGAGTCTGCTTCTATTATTCTGACGTCTCGGTTTCATCGTAAACGAGAAAAAGTCGGATCTAGCACCGTCCAAGTCATTCACTCACTTGGGAATGAGCTTCGAGACTCACAACAATCTGGTTCATCTGCCGTTACCCAGATCAAAACAGCGAGGGAATTCATGCGACTGTTGGGGCTGTGTGGAGCGCCTGCGGATCTTATTTCAATGGGTCGTCTGCGCACGCGTCCCCTCCAGATATTCTTTACTCAGATTCGCTTGAAACCAGTATTGTTTTAACAGACCTGGTAAAACAAAGGGTTCAGATTTGGGCAGATATTCAGTGGTTAACTCAGGGAGTTCCGCTGCAACTGCCGGATCTGGCTTTCTCGATTATGACGGTTGCGAGTCAGACGGGTTGGGGCATGACCCTTAGTCCCGCAGACTTGAAGTGTCAGGGTCTTTGTGACCCTCGGTTCCTAGAGAAGCACATAAACATCAAAGAGATGTCAATATGGCTAGTGCTACTACAATTGATTCACATAATAGCGGACGCTCATGTGCAGATTTTGTCGGACAACTCAACAAATCGACTGTAGTAGCATACATCAGGAACCAGGGTGGCACTCATTCGATTCCGTTATGCGAACTAACGGAGAAGATTTTTTTTTATGTCATGAATCATCAGGTTCAGCTTTCTGTCCATCATATACTGGGTTGTCTGAACGTAATAGCAGACTCGCTCTCTCGGAAAGGTTGTCTGTTGCCATCGGAGTAGACCCTCAACAAGCGAGTATTCAGGCAGATTTGCTACCAGTGGGATCGCCCCATGATAGATTTGTTTGCGACGCATCTGAACAATCAGTTACCAATGTTCGTGTTGCCATGTCCAGACCATCGACACTCTGTCGATCTCATGGGACGGAATGGTAGGATATGCGTATCCTCCAAGTGCATTGATTCAGCAGATTCTGTTAAAGATCAAACAGTCTCATTGCAAAATTCTACTAGTAGCATCTCTGTCATCACAGAAACCATGGATCAATCTTCTCAGGTGTCTGTTATGGGATGTTCCCCAGAAGCTTCCTCCACGAGAAGACCTTCTTTATCAGGGGAAGCGAGTATTCAGGCAGATTTGCTACCAGTGGGATCGCCCCATGATAGATCTGTTTGCGACGCATCTGAACAATCAGTTACCGATGTTCGTGTCGCCATGTCCAGACCATCGACGCTCTGTCGATCTCATAGGACGGAAGGCATATCCTCCAACTCCGTTGATTCAGCCGATTCTGTTAAAAATCAAAGTCTTATTGCAAAATTCTACTAGTAGCGCCTCTGTCGTCACAGAAACCATGGATCAATCTTCTCTGGTGTCTGTTATGGGATGTTCCCCAGAAGCTTCCTCCACGAGAGGACCTTCTTTATCAGGGGAAGTCACGCACACTGCATCACAAACCGGAAGGTCCCAACCTTCATGTATTTCCGTTGTGCGGTCCTTCTTGCACAGGAAGCAATTTACAGGACAAGCAGTGGATGCAATTTCTAACTGCAGGAGGTCCTCCTCTTCATCGAACTATGCAGCGAAGTGGAAGGTTTTCTTCCGTTGGTGTAAAGATCAGTCGATAGACATTTATGATCTGTCTATACCAAATATTGCCAATTTCCTGGTCTACTTGTTTGACGATCTCAAACTGCAGCCCGTCACTATTAAGGGCTATAGGTCTATGTTATCAGACACTTACGCGCATCATGATAACTTGGCTATTGGATCTAATGCTTTATTGTCCAAGCTGGTTAGAAATTTCTCTATTAATAGACCTAGAATCCTCAGATTAATTCCTAAGTGGAATTTGGCTTGGGTTCTGTTGAAGCTTAAAGAAGCTCAGTTTGAGCCGTTGGATGTTGTAGAGTTCAAATTCTTGACCTATAAAACAGCATTTCTCTTAGCCTTTGCATCTGCAAGAAGAGTTAGTGAACTTCATGCTTTATCAGTTGATGAGTCTCACTACCGTAGTGTGGGTAATACCATTACCCTAACTACGGAAGTTGGATTTCTGGCTAAGAATCAGACTCCAGATAAACGGCCTGAGCCTATTACCATTAAGGCTTTTCCAACATCGGACAACCGAAGACCTCTGCTGTGTCCAGTCAGGGCTATGCGCATCTATAAATTTCGATCAGATTTTATTAGAAAAGGAAGAAAATGTTTCTTTCTTTCATTGATTCCTAATAGAAAAGATATTTCTTCGTTCTGCTGTCTCGTACCTCAGAACGGGGGGGGTTACATTTTTTTCCCTTTTGATCATCTGGCTTTATAGTGAAAAGCAAGGAAGACGTCCTCCGGTGTCAGTAGTCCTGAGTCGGTGCTGGAATGGTTTTAATGTGTAGCTCGGTGTGAAGCAATAACTATGTCTCATTTATGTACTGTTTTTAAAGTGTAGCTCACTGTGAAGCATTTGTATATGTCACGTGTCAAATGGGTGTTAATATACAATCCTCGGACACTTTTAAATGAGTATAAAAAGTCTCATTCTCTGGACTATCTCTTCTTCTTCTCATACAAATTTTGTCCGGGGCATAACTTTTTGTCTTTTGACCTAGACCTTAGATATTTGGCATGTGGATGTATCACCATGAGCCGGTCTGTCACGTACCATAGTGACCTTCATGTGACCTTGACCTTTGACCTGAAGGTCAGATTTATGTGCTTTTTAAGGGAAACTTTGTGCGGGGCATAACTTTTTTGTCTTTTGAGCTAGACCTTAGATATTTAGTATGATTGTCAATATTATTCATGTATATATAATTTGCAGTGCACTAAATAGAAAGGAAGGGGAGACATATGTTTTAGTGTGCTAAAACAGTTTCTAGTTATATATTATGTAATACTCAATTACATTGTTGGTGTTATGTCTTTCTCGTTTCACGTAAAGGAGAAAGACATATATAATTGCTTTTTTCTCCTATTCTCCTGCAGGAGATATCCTGTACTGAAGTGATTGAGAGATTGGATTTTCCTTTATGTCCTAGGCCCTCCAACTTTTTAACAATTCAGATGGTCCGGGCCATTGGTTGTTGTATAAAAATATGATAAATTCTAAGTAATTTGTATATTTTTTATACTTACTAATGGCCCAGACGGGTATGGCCCTCCCATGAGTGGGCACTCATACCTCCCCGCTGTTTACAACATTTAACAGGCAATTATAAGAAGAATGATGGTTGGCGCCAATTTCTGTTTTGCATGCAAATTTTGGGGATTGGGGGGCAAAATTTGTTTTTGGCCCTGGATTAATTTTTTTGAGTTAGCACCAGCTAGTCTGGGCCATTGGTAAGTATAAAAAATATACAAATTACTTAGAATTTATCATTTTCTAAACCGAGAGGCCGATTTGAACCAAATTTGATATGAAGTATTAATGGGCTATAAGTACTTGATTTATGTCAAAAATTTGTTTCAAAATGCCCCGTGGGAACCACAGGAGCTAAAAATAGAAAAACTTTCAAATGCCCGTATCTCCAAAACTACATAGCACTGAGAATTTTTATTTGGTGTGAAGCTTCCTTAGGCCCGACAGAATGGAAGGGTAAAAAAAAATTGCTATCGCTTATATCATAGGGTGCTTTTTCGGGACTTTGAAAAAATGCTGAGTCAGCATTTTTTAACACTGTGGGTAATGGGGAAAACATTTAAGACTTGTTCTCCACTGCTCCAAAAGCTTTCAAATTTCACGTATAACATCTTTGGAGGATTGTTTCACATGTTTTTTGAAATCAAATCCCTGGGTCCATATTTGGGCTCTATGGGAGCCCAAATGTTTAAATTAGTGCAGTATGAGGAATATTCTTTAAAAATCTTCTTCAGATCCACCAATCAAAATCTTTTGATATTTGGTATGCAGCATCCTTAGGGGTGTGAGATTCAAGTTTGTTCAAGCCAAGTCTCTGGGTTCATATTTGAGCCCCCTGTGGGAGCCCAAATTATAACTTAGTTCAGTATGAGGAATTTTCTTTAAAAATCTTCTTATTCAGATCCCGCAGTCGGAATGTTTTGATATTTGGTATACAACATCCTTAAGGAGGTGTGATTCAAGTTTGTTCAAGCCAAGTCGCTGAGTCCATATTTGGGAGACCGAATTGTAACTTAGTTCAATATGAGGAACATTCTTTAAAAATCTTCTTCTTCACATTCACCAGTAGGAATCTTTTGATATTTGGTATACTGTATCGTTAGCGAGGTAGGTGAGATTAAAATTTGTTAAAGCCGAGTCCCTGGTTCATATTTGGGCTCCCTATGGGAGCCCGAATTACAACTTAGTTCAATATGAGGAGTATTTATAAAAAAAAATTTTTCAGATCCACCGTTCAGAATGTTTGGATATTTGGTATATGGTTTTCTTAATGGGGCAGATGCAAGTTTGTTCAAATCAGGACCCTCAGTTGATAGTTGTCAGTGTAAGGTGAGCGCTGTCAGGCCCCTTGGGGCCTCCTGTTAAAGATGCTTTACAAGTTTGTTCAAATCGAGCCTTTGATGTCTAATTTAGTGGTGTTTATAAAATAACATTAGTAAGCACATAAAATTGTTCTTGTCCAAATCTTAGTGGAAGGAGGTATCACAATGAAACTAGCCCAGCATATGGAACACCACTAGATGGTGTGTCACATAAAAGATTCAAGATTGAGCCAGTGAGATCAAGGTTTTATATAGAGGTCAACACATGGAATCGGCATATACATCAACATGTGTGTCCGGGCCATACATTTTTAGTGGAAGGAGATATCACAATGAAATTTTCACAACATATGGACCAGACAGTGTATCACATATGAAACCAAGGTCACAGATAGAGGGCAACTGATGATATCAGCATGCACATCAACTTGTCCGCACCATAAGTTTGTAGTGAAGAATATCATATGAATGTGCTATGAAACTTGCACAACATATGAACCACCACTAGAAGGTAAATCGAATACAAGATTGACTGACCCACCAAAGTTAAGCTCACAGAGGTTAACACATCTGCATGCACATCAGCACATCCAGATCTAGTTCCATCCCCAACCCTCCCCCCCCCCCCCACACACACACACTTATTATTACCCACCTGATATAGAATGGGAATTTGATGCCCACTAAGTGGTGCTCCTGTTATGACCCTGACCTCTGGAGGAGGGTTTGAGGGCAAAAAGGTGAGGTTTGCGTCCTCACTTCTTTTCCAACATTTTGTATTGTAACCCAAATATCGGTTGTCGGAGCCCATTGGTATGGCGAGAGACCAACATGGGGGAAAGGATATCCACATATGTTGGGATTTGTCCATGCATTCCTACCGTTTCATTTGCTTATTTTTACCAGAGTTATAGCCCTTGTTTGAAGTTTGAAACATAGTGAGATTTCTTTTCGATATTTCCACTGAGAAGCGCAACACTCCACAACCTGAATGTCTGTGGCATATGCACATCCTTTGCGTTGCACTTTGTTTGTTTATATTTTTGGGGTATTTCAGTCAAAGCTCACCTCAGTGGTTGCCATCACAATTAGACTTAAGTGTCTGTGATTCCTACCTCTTGTATTAAATTTTTCTTCAAATTCTGGTTTATTTTTATCATTTATGTATCACAGTGGTTGGATAGCAGACCTTACAAACAGTGTAGTTCTTTTTTTTTCAGACAATATAGCATAGTACCGCAGTTCATCATGTTAGATCTGGCTGATCTGTTCCTGTCAATGAGATGGATTGTGAAACCCCAGATCAAATGACCGTTGTAATAATTTATTTATTATATGCTAGTAAAGTTTTCAAAATTGAATACAAAACATGAAATGTAAGCAGAAAAGAAAGTAAGGTTGTTTGTCCTGAGTGTTCACGGCCAAGGCACTCAAGTTTTTATTTCATATTTGTAAAATCACCACTTAAAAAATCTCCAAATGTCATTGACATCATGAGAGGATCATTGGAGACAGGCATGATGCAGATTTTAAAAAGTTAGACTCATTTGCTGAAGACCCCAGGGAAACCACGAGAAGTGGAGCAGTGCTTGTTTACTGTGATGAACAAATTCTCCTTTACTAGTAAAATAGGGCCCGAAACCAATGCTTGGGGTGGAAGTCCTCTAAAGTGGACAGAATAGGTATCAACCATTGGCTAAATGTGACTTTATACCCATGTTGCCATCATGATGACCGTAACGCCAATAAAGAAATAAATTGAGGGGATATTCGTAGTACCCAGTAGTCATATTCCAGAAATAATAAAACTGGAGAATCCCCTTGGAAGAAAAAATATGCAGTTGTTTCCCTTTTATCAATACAGTTGTAGGCTGCATTTCAAATTGACACTTCGTTTTCTTTGAATGTCTATGTTTGAATAGGATTTTACACATACTGAGCTTTATTTTGTGTTGATGACAGCGTGATATCCAAGAAATGAATAATTAATTTTATTGTTGGACTAGTTCATGTACGAACTTGAGCCAAATAAGATTATTTTATTCACTGTCCTACCAAGTTCTACTTCCATCTGTACTGAATCTCTCAGCCTACTGGTAAAGTGTTCAGTTTCACATGCATGCATGAATTGCTGTGCAATATAAAATGGATTTATGGCATCATTCAACACAGGAGAATAAACAAATTAAAAAACAGCATTTATTTTTTATTCTATTTAACAAGGGTATTAGTATTACTGGAATGGAAAAGGAAAAGGGAGAAAAAAAAAACCAATTTCACATTGCATGTACTCACCTAACTTTCATAATTTTTAGACCTAATTGTGGGTGTACCTTATACAAAGGCAATAGGTGCAAGGAAGATATTTTTAGAGAGAATTCAGGATGCGACTTATACATGGGAGTAACTTGTATACAGACGTTTGTATACAGACATATACAGTATTAACATACTTTATGACCTCTCTTCCAACATTAATTGATAATTTCACTGTTTTAAGGGGTCATTAGGTAAGTTTTTTAAGAATAAAATAATAAAAAAATTATCGTATTTCAACTATATGAAGCCGAAACTCTGTATTTGATTTTTTTCACTTTTTGAGAAACCTCAATCTGAATTAATGTCTTAGGTTTAAATTGAAAGAGGAACCCAGAGGATAAATTGTGAGATTCTAATCCATTGTATGGGATAGCATCAGCAAATTCCCCCACTGGGGACCTCATTCTGCAAATGACAGCTCGCTTATTTCTAGGCATGGGTGTAACCTATTTGCAAAGTTATGAAGTCTGTTAACTGTGTTTGTGGTCTTTTACTTAAAATCTGCTATAGACATATTCAGCAAGTTAGTCACATCTCAGTATTCTCAAAGTTAATTTTAGTTTGCTGAACTCATGCTTAGCTACTTTTCAGAAATATGTGGCCTTAAATACCAATAAATAAGTAAAGTTTGCTAAACTTGAAGTCGATTACATATGCTCATAGTAGTTGTAGCAGCACCAGCTTTTTTAACAGCATGAATAGAAGTCGAGATGTAGTTTTAAATGCTTTCAAAAGGTGACAGTATTGAACAATTACAGTATGTGTTTCTGTCAACTGTTGGAATCATGATCCTGCTTTCCATAGGAAATAAAAAAATGTCTCTTCTCCTGTTTGAAAGTTTCAGTTATCATCGGTGATTTATGAATGGAGTAAAAGTAAAACAATGGTATATATGATATGAAACACTTAGCATTTTCTTTTCTACCTTACTGTATTTATTGATTATATTTAAACAAAATTTGTATTTGAGTTGTGTTTGAAAAATATACCATCTCTACAGATGCACAGACATTAAAATGATATCTTAAAAATGCGATGAGTGTCTTGGATGAAAAGTTTGACTCTTACCACTCCTAATATGATCTTAACCCTTTACCCAACACACAGGATATCAAAATTTATTATTTTAATTATTGTTTTTTTTTTTAGCTCAACTTGACAAAGTCAAGCTGAGCTATTGCCATCACTTCTCGTCCGTCAGCGTACATACGTCCACAATTTCCTTTGGCACACCTCACAGTTCGCATTTATGATCAGATCGCTTTGAAACTTGTTTGGGGTGACCTGTAGATGGGAGCTATTGATTTTCTTCAATTTCCGTCAAAAAATGTTGCCGCGGCCAACGTTCTTAGAACTTAGTTTAGTCAGACCTCATTATTTCCCTTTGGCACACCCTACAGGGCTCATTTATGATTGGATTGCTTTGAAACCTGGCATGCTTGTTTGGGGTGACCTCTAGATGGGAGCTATCGATTTTCTTCCATTTCCGTCAAAAAATGTTGCTACGGCCAACGTTCTTAGAACTTAGTTTAGTCAGACCTCAATATTTCCCTTTGGCACACCCTACAGGGCACATTTATGATCGGATTGCTTTGAAACCTGGCATACTTGTTTGGGGAGACCTCTAGATGGGAGCTATCGATTTTCTTCCATTTCCGTCAAAAAATGTTACCACAGCCAACTTTCTTAGAATTTAGTTTAGTCAGACCTCAATATTTCCCTTTGGCACACCCTACAGGGCACATTTATGATCGGATTGCTTTGAAACCTGGCATGCTTGTTTGGGTTGACCTCTAGATCGGAGCTATTGATTTTCTTCCATTTCAGTCCGTCAAAAAATGTTTCCGCTGGCAACGATCTTTGGACTTAGTTTAGTCAGGCATCAGTATATTCCTTTGGCATGCCCAACAGGGCACATTTATGATCAGATCGGTTTGAAACTTTGTATGCTTGTTTGGGGTTACCTCTAGATGGGAGCTGTTGATTTTCTTCGATTTCCTTCAAAAAATGTTGCCACTGGCAATGACCTTCGATGAACTTAGTAAAAACTTAATGCAGTTAAGCATCAATATTTCCCTTTGACACACCCTGCAGGGCACATTTATGATTGGATCACTTGCAAACTTGATGCGCTTGTGTGGGGAGACATCTGCATGGGAGCTGTCAATTTTCTTCCATTTCTGTCAAAAAATGTTGCCGCTGACCTTTGAACTTAGTTTAGTCAGACCTCAATATTTCCCTTTAACACACCTTTCAGAGCACATTTATGATTGGATCACTTTGAAACTTGGTATGTGTGTTCGGAGTGACCTCTGGATGTGAGCTATTGCTTTTTTTCATTTCCATAAAAAATTGTTGTCGTTATCACCAGCCTTTGAACTTACTGCATTTGTGCATCAACTTATCCCTTTTGCACTCTCTGCAGGGTATATTTATGAATTTCCATAAAAAAAACCCCAAAAACCATTGCCACAAGCAATGACCTTCTACTTAGTGCATTTGTGCATTAACATCTTCCTTTGGCATGCCTCGGAGGGCTCATTCATTATCAGGTTGTTTTGAAACTTTGTATGCTTATGCAGGGTGACAAAGATAGCTATTGATTTTCTTTTCATTTCCATCAAACACTGTTGCTGTTAGCAACAATCTTTGAATTTATTGCATTTGTACATCAACATTCTTTGACATGGCCTACAGGCCACATTTATCATTGGATTGTTTTTGAACTTGGTGTGCTCATTAGGCAAGCCCTTTAGATAAGAGCTTATTGATTAGCATTCATTTCTGTGAAAAAAGTTGCTATTTACAATAACCTCTGAACATACTGCATTTGTGTATCAGCATTCTTCCTTTAGCCTGTCTTACAGTTTACATTTAAAAATGCATGGATTACTCTGACGTTGTGCACACACAATGCTTTTATGTTGAAATTTCATCAAATAACATTGGTACCTATGATCTTCAATTTTGCCATTTCATTTATAACTTTCCAAGTTCAAGTTTGTCAAGTTGAGCTACAGTGTCATTGACACTTTCATTTAATTTTTCCAAAACTTTTAAGAAAACTGTATCATATGACTTCTCATTGGAACGAGCTCACTGAGCGTGTTCCAATAAGGGGTCACATGATATGGTTTTGTTGAAACTTTTTGTTTTCAACTGCTAAATTTGACAATTACGTGGATGGATGTGGCCAGTTCGTTAGGTAAAAAAATGTTCAATTTCAATAAAATCAGCTCATGACTTGATTTGATGAAAAATTCAAGTAAAATGTAAGTTTTTGAAATCTCTGATGAAATCATGACGATGTGTTCTACATTATTTATTGTTAACCCTTTACCTAACGAATTGCCTGCATCCGTCTGCGTAATTTGCAAATTGAGCAGTTGAAAAAAATAAATTGCTCAAATTATTTCAACAAAACCATATAATGTGACCTCTCATTGGAACGAGCTCGTTGAGCTCGTTCCAGTGAGGGGTTACATGATATGGATTTGTTGAATGTTTTTGAAAAATTTTAAAAAATAGTAATTAAAATAATAAATTTTGATCATATTCTCTACATTGGGTAAAGGGTTAAATAAAGACAGGATGTACCTTTGCTAAAGACAAGAGTAGAGCAACAGTACTGTGATCATAAAAGTGGCCTGAGAATTTCAGCCAGATCGTGACTGATTGCGATTTGGTTGGAATTCTCTGTTCACAATTTCTCCCCTACGCACTGTACAACCTCACCTGTTGAAAAGGAAAATACTGAATGAGAGATGCTCTTTTGTTTGGTTTTCTTGAGGTCTTGATTATGCAGTATTTTAGTTAGGAAATCTCGACCCACTGGTGGAAGCATGTTATAATGAAGTTAGGAATCCTATCCACTGCATGCAAGGAGTTGAAAATTAATATGATTTGAGTGATGTCCAACTCAAGTATACTCTGAAGGAGAGAGTTTTCATATTGTTTTTCTCAAAAAGGTGTGCATGATCAGCCAACCTTCTAGCCAGCAGTACATTTTATCGTACACCGTGTACTAAATTGTAAAATTTACTCCCGCTTCTCCCCTTGGGAACCCTGGGAAGTGAAGCAGTGCTTGTTCACTGTGTTAAGCAGCTATGTTTTACTGGTAAAATAGGACTTGATCACCAATGCTTGGGGTGAAAGTCCTCTATGTGCAACATGGGTTTTAACGATTGGCTGAACTTGACTTTATATCCATGTTGCGATCACGATTAGCCATTGTGCAGAAATGTGTGACCTTAAACACCAATAAATACCACCGCAAAAAACTGGTGTCATAGCAGTCCCATATCAGTTAATTCGTCACTAGACATTATAACTAATATCGGAACATATTCCACTTGTGAAGTTGGAAATGGTGCTATGTTTTGTGTGTGGCTCTGTCACCCATTAAAAACATAATATTTTTATACTGTACCAATGACCCAGACATAGCTGGTGCTAACTCTTAAAATATAGGGCCAAACACAAATTTTGCCCCCCAATCCCCAAAATTTGCATCTAAAACTAAAGAAAACATGTCCTGAAAGGCCCTCCACACCTCGCCCCCACTGCGCATGCGCAGTGTCAAGGACGTTCCGAAATTGGCGCCATTTATCATTCTAAGTTTGGCCCTTCATCAGTTAACATCTGACTGATCTTTGTGCTTTTAAATCTCAGTTTAAATGATGCCAGACACATAAATATTAGTGAAATGGTGATTCTAAGGAGGATAGAAAAGGAGGAGAGGAAAAGAATGTGTGACAGAATATTATCAGGGCTGTAACTTAAAATTTTTTAATGAAATTATGTTAAGTTACCTATTTTCAAGGCAGCAGCCATTTTGTTGTCATTCTGATTATTTAGTTACACTGTTTTTTCAAGTGTTTTTCCTCTCTCCCTGTCCTTTAAGTTCCCCCTTGCTATTCTCCCATGCTTTTGGCATAGTTTCTGTAATTATTATTACTAAAATTTCTTGGGAGTTTTAGCTTAATAACAGAATGAATTCTGTTCTTTCCCCATGTTTACGTCTTCACCTACGGGTGGTTAGGCGTTGTGTTCTGCATCTACCATCTGATGTTCTGCAGTTTCTTCCCTGGAAGTCTCTGTTTTGCATCAGATGGTGTATTTTTGGTAACTGATTTCGGGCCTGGGTGCCTGGAGTCTTATTTTAGTGTTTTTACACTCATTGTTTACATTTACAACAGCCCTCTGTGTGAGGGGGGGATTTCTAAATAATAATATCTTTATGTTATTTTAATCATAACTAGATACATTATTATTGTTCGTAAGTGTTGAATAAATTGTTTAAAATATTTTTTAAATTTTTGTCCACACTTAGGCTTGGGATCCATTGGGGCTCAACGTTACTTTTCAGAAACTTGGGCTGTTCTGAAAAAATATTTTTTCAAAATATTTTGATTTCAATTACTTTTTTCTATATTAATGGATCATATTATTATTATGTATTTGATTGCCAGGGGTTAGTGCGAGTACCAGGACTTGTTTTCTTTTCTCATTGAAAGGATATTGATCAATTGTTTTAGGAGGAAGTCTTCCTCTGACCTTATTATCATTCTTATGTGGTCAGTGTACTCGCATTAACTCCTGTTCTGTATCGTATGATTTCGATGACAATATGGGAAGCGTATGTCACGGTATGTTGTTGGGGATTTGGACACTCCGGTCCTTTCCCCGCAGGGTCACTCTACTTTATCAATTTCTATTTCAGACGATCAAGATTAGGGTGATGTATCTGTGATGTCTTCCAACAGTGTGCCTCCGTCGTCACAATTAATGAAGGGCTAGCGGAAAAGTGCTCATGTAATACGCCAATTGCCTAAGAGGACCCTAGTAGGTTCGACGGCCTTTGACGTCCGCTAGCTCGCCCGGTGTAGCGTCCATTCACCGAATGGTTCGGCAGCCGGGTTCGTCCGTTGCGGTCTAGAAGGAATTTTGGGGTGATGCGAGCACTATAAAATTAACTTAATGCACACCCAGTGACGGCGGATCGGAGGGAGAACGGAGGAAGCCTTTTAGTCCGGTTCATAGCTCGTTCCGGTCCATCCGGACGGCAAGCGAGAGAGGCCCCTCTCTCGTTCAACAACATCTGGCCCCAGATGTTGTGGTACAAATGTGTTGTTAGCGGAGCATACGTCCGTCGCTCGGGACGCTCCGTTGTATAGGCAGTCCGCTGAGACTGCTAAGGCTTCCTCTTCTCATCAGCGCACACGACCGCACCTTGGCTGCGTGACCGCCGATATATTACCAGCTTCGCCGATCGAGGATTCTTCGGCGACCAGGTCACACCATCCGGCAGCCAGGGATTCGAGACCGATGGACTCCGGACGTTCGCATAGGAAGTATGCGGGAGCCATCTGATGCGGAGCTGCCCTCGGCGAAGCACCGATAGACTGCGCCTCCGCAGGTCTCGACGCCGGACATTCTTGTGCACATAGCACAGCTTATCGCAGCATCCCAGCAGCCGACAGAAACGGTGTCGGATCGAGAATTATCCGACAGCGCTGGGTCGGTAGCCGGGGACTCGAGGCCTGCAGACTCCGGACGTTCGCATAGGAAGTGTGCGGGAGTCAACGTACACGGAGCTTCCAGCGGCAATGCATCGTAAGTCCGCTACTGCACAGGCCTCGGGAACGGACGTGCTTTCCTTAATAGCACAGTTTATCGCAGCATCCCAGCATCAACTGAATCTGTCGCATATATTTTATCCGACGATGCTGGGTCGGGACGCTCCGCGGAAGCGGGTACGGACGTCCGAAAGTTTCATCCGGTCCGACGGGATACCGAAAGGGATTCGGTGGATTTCAAGCTTTCCCTTTCGGAACAACATATGCTGCGATGCCGGATAAGAAACTGATAGCGTCGGTGGACTTAGAAATTTTTGGTTCGGTTCAGGGACATCGTCCCTCAGTTCCGACATAGTCCAATAATGTCACACAAACTTTCGAATTATTGAACGACGCTATATATATTATTATTTTATGCTTGCTATCCAAGCATTTCTGGTTTCTTGTTCGAAGAGTTATGGAGATGTCTTTCAAAAGTGTGCCTCTGTCGTCATAGTTAATGAAGAGTTAGCGGCAATAAGTGCTCATGGAATATGTCTATCGCTTACGGAATGACATTCGCTAGCTCACCCGGTGTAGCATAATTCATCGAATGGTTCGGCTGCCGGGTTCGTCCGTTGCGGTCTAGGAAGGAGATTTGGGTGATGCGAGCACTTTAATTACTTTAGTACTCACCCAGTGACGGCAGATTGAGGACAGATCGGAGGAAGCCAACAACATAGGGGACCGCATGTTGTGGTTCAGATATTTTACATTCGGAGCATATGTCCGTTGCTCGGGACGCTCCGTTATATTGACAGTCCGAGAGACTGTCTTTAATGCTTCCTCATCCTCACAGCAGGGCACACGACCGCACATTGGCTACGTGACCTCGAGTATCCGATCAGTTTCGGCATTCAGTGATTCCACAGCGAATAGGTCGCGCCATCCGGTAGCCAAGGGACACGAGGCTTATACACTCCGTTCGCTCGCATATTGGAAGTATGCACGGGGTAACGATCTCGGAGCTTCCTGCGGCAATGCATCGTAAGACCGCTGCTCCTCAGGCCTCGGTGACGGACGTGCTATCCGAGTTAGCACAGTTGTTTCGCAGCATCCCAGCAATTGACGGTTTCTCGGTCGAATCAGGAATTATCCGACGGCGCTGGGTCGGTGCGGTCCGCGGTTGCATCAAGCTACGGACGACTGAACGCTTTATAGGGTCCGACAGGATGGCGAAAGGGATTCGAAAGATTTCGAGTTTTCCCTTTAGTAGTATCGGAAGATGCCTTTCATATCTTCTGGCATTTCTTCCAGTGATTATTTTTCGGACTTCATTGCTGCGATCTTGGATAAGAGACTTATAGCGTCATTGGACTCGGATTTTTCGATCGGTACAGGGACTTTGTCCCTGACTTACCGACGCAGTCCAATATTGTCATTACAACATGTGTTTTATTTTTCGACGCTATATATTATATATATATACAAGCCTGCTACTAAGCATGATAGTTTAGTTTCTTGTCCGCGTGGCTCTTTTCTGCCATTTTATCTTTTTTACATATAGTTTATTTTGGCAGAGCAGGGCATACCGAGAGTTCATATGCGTCTAGACGGTGTGATTAAAGACTGCATATATTCTTTTTCGCCGTTTATGTCTTTTCCAATTTCAATATTGGGAACGACATTATGTATAGTAGACTTAACTTAGACGCTTTATTATACGTAATCCGCCTTACTGAGGCGTTATCATTACGTCTTCAAGAAAAGATTTACGGGATATTATTCTCAATGTAATTTCTTTTGAGGGCAGTATTTTGTTCACGTATAACTCCGCCCTTCAGTGGCTGATTGGAGTTGGTTAGACGTGATGCAGCCCTAGCTACATCCACGCGTGGATAGTAGGTTAAGAACTCTCTCAGAGTCGCTTCGTTCTCGGAGGAGCTTCTCTTCGACGGCAACTTTCCGGCAATCCATGAATTGCTTGGTTTATACATTCTCTTGTCTATCTAGTGTTACAAGAGATTCAGACTGGGGCAAACATTCGGTGGTTGACTCAGAGAGTGCCGCCGCAGTTGCCGGACCCTAGTGTGGCTGTTATGACGGTTGCCAGTCAAACAGATTGGGATATATACTGATCCCTACGGATTCGAAGTGCCAGGGTCTTTGGGTTCCGCAGTCTTTTAGCTATCAGTTTAACTTCCGCGGAATAATGTTTTTTAGGCTTGCTTTATGTCATTGCATGAACATTATTCAGAAATGCATGCCCAAATTCCTGTCCTTTAATTCGACAGTAGTGGCGTATCTCCGGAACCAGGGAGGCACTCTTTCGTTTCCGTTATTCAATTTAATGGAAAGAATCCGTCTGTTGGTTATAGTACACCAAGTTCAGTTTTGGTCCGTCATATTCGGGGTCGTCTGATTGTTTTATCGCACTCCTGTTCTCTTACGGGTCGCTTGTTGCTGTCAGAATGGTCTCTCAACAAACAAGTATTTAATCAGATTTGCTATCTATGGGAGCGCCCAATGATGTTTTATTATGACACAGCTTGCTAATCAATTGCAGACGTATGTGTTGGCTTGTCCAGATCTCTGAGCTAATACTGTTAACGCTCTATTGATCTATAGGACGCAATGATAGGATACGCGTATCCTCCGGCGCTGTTGTTTTAGCAGGTATTGCTAAGATAAACAACCACAATACATTTCTGTTGATAGCATCTCTATCTTCACAGAGATCATGAGTAATTTACTCTCTTGTCTACTGTGGATCTTAACGTGAAATCTTCCTCTATGTGAGGATCTTTTTTCACTGGGTAAATCGTGTCATCTTTATCACAACCAGCAAGGTCGCAACCTTCATGTATTCCGTTGTGTGGTCCGTATTGCATTGTAAGCACTGTACTGGACGAGCTTTGGACGCGATTTCTTACTATAGGAGATCCTCTTCTTCGCTATTCTATGCGACTAAAGTGGAGGCTCTTCCGTCGTGGTGTAGGGATCATTATGTTCATATGGTTGATCCCTCCATACTACGCATTGCTAGTTTTTAGTATACTTGTTTCACAAGATCTACTGCAGCCTGTTGTTATTTAGGTTATAGGTTTATGTTACCTCATACCTATGCACTCTACGATAGTTTACAATTGAGTCTTTTGTCTCTTTATCTAAGTCAGTTAGTAACTTTTTGATAAATAGACTTAGAATCTTTAGATTAAATTCCTATACGGATTTTAACTTCGGTTCTTATTTAGCTAAGTAATCATTTGAGCCTCTGGAAACAGTAGTTTTCAAATTCTGACCTTTTAGACAGTAATTCTGTTGGTTTCTCTTTTACTGTAGAGTCAGTGAGTTTCATGCACTATCGATGAATGATTTTCACTTTCATAGTTTCGGAATCAATACTTCCGTTACTATTTAGGTTGGATTGTTGCATAAGAGTTAGGCTCCTATTATCCGGAACCTATTATTTTAAGGTCCTTCCGTCTTCGTATGGGCATAGGCCTTTACTCTTTCCGGGTACAGTTTATGTATTTATAAACAGATATCTGTTTATTACAAGGGCGTAAGCTTCTTCTGTCTTTGATGTCTAGTAGAAGGACGTTACGCTCCATTTTATTGTTAATCGATTCTATTAACTAGCGTACTGCTTATGGTATATCATTGGCTTAGCAGTTGTGCTTAAGATTTCGGCTCTTGAAGTAAGAGTTCTTCTACTTCTTGGGCTTACATTAATAGTGTTGCTATTATAGATTTTTGTAGGCTGCTCATTGCGCTCAGCCATCCATTCATGAATTTTATCTCAGAAATATCGAGTCCATTTCTGGAGGCCTCTATTGTTAGGTCTATTATCTACTGCTCAGAATGTCATTCACTTAACAGTTGCTACTATAGCTAGGTAGGCTGTCTGTTTCGGCAGTGTCTCCGTTCGGCTGCCCTCTTCGCTCTGGGCTATTTGACCCAGGGCAAGAAAAAGGGGGGGGGGGAGGGTGTTCCCTTGGGTCACCTGTTTTTACTATGAAAACAAGGGGATACCTCCTCCGGAGTTAGTAATTCTGAGCTGTTATTGGGATGGTTGTTTAGTGAGAAGTTTAAGTTTATAAAATTCATTCAAGTCTTAGTTTTTAAAGTATAGCTTTTGAATATTGCATATGTCAACGGACATGATTATGCAATTCTCACACACTTTTAGGAGTATAAGAGTCTCTATTCTCTAGACTTACTTTATTATTGGCTTACTTTAAAAATTATTAGTATAAGGATTATTGGATATTAATAGAGTACATGGATGTATGAAGCTCAATTTTTGGAAGGTGTTGTATCTTTCTAATTTATCATAAATAAGAAAGATACATGTAAGGCCTATTACTTCTTTTCCCTACAGGGGATGACTCTATTTTATTTTATTGAGCGTATTCCATTTTGCTCTATGTCCTTGGCCCTCCAGCCTTTTTACTATTCAGCTATGTCTGGGTCATTGGTACAGTATAAAAATGTTAAAAAATTTATAGTAATTTATATATTTTTTATACTTACCAATGACCCAGACGGGGATGGCCCTCCCAGGAGTTGGGAACTCTTGCCTCCCCGCTGAGTACATAGCGCTTACCAGGCACTGGTTATTAGAATGATAAATGGCGCCAATTTCGGAACGTCCTTGACACTGCGCATGCGCAGTGGGGGCGAGGTGTGGAGGGCCTTTCAGGACATGTTTTCTTTAGTTTTAGATGCAAATTTTGGGGATTGGGGGGCAAAATTTGTGTTTGGCCCTATATTTTAAGAGTTAGCACCAGCTATGTCTGGGTCATTGGTAAGTATAAAAAATATATAAATTACTATAAATTTTTTAACTTTCACTTCACTTGTGACATATTGGTTTCTTCTCCCAAATAAAGTGGTACTCTATTAACCCTTTACCTATCGAATTAGCTGCACCTGCCTTCGTAATTTAGAAACTGAGCAGTTGAAATAAAATAATTTTTCAAAATATTTCAACAAAACCATATCATGTGACCCCTCATTGGAACGCGCTTGCTGAGCTCATTCCAATTAAGGGTCACATGATATGGTTTTGTTGAAATTTTTTGGAAAATCTGAAAAAACTTCAATTACAATAATAAATTTTGTTATTGTGTGTGTTGGGTAAAGGGTTAATTAAATAGCCACTTTACCAATGATAATTTTTCAGTTAACAGGAGTATTCAATTAACAGGGATTTGTTCACCTATCTGTATTTTAGAGATAAACTGAGCATTTATTCTATTATATCTTGTTGGATAGAGCTCATGGTGCTCTCTCAGACAAGATATAATAGATTAAATGCCTTTATTGGATGTACTGAGGCCAAATATGCCTATAAACAAAGTGAATTTGGTAATTGTCATGGTAATTTTGTGACATATTACAAGCTTTTTATTCATTTAACAGCGGTTTACTCTATTACCTATATATACAATTAACAGGTCATATTTGTACAGATAATATAGTAAATGGTGTTGTGTTTGAAAGATAGGTATATTCAACTAACAAGGTTCAGTTGAGAGGTATCCAATTAAGTGGGCTCCAGTGTACAGTTCTTTGGACATACAACGGCAAATTGAATTTGTAAAATTGTAAAACCCAAAATGCTGATTCAAGATGGTTACAAGACCTCCAGTTAGGTCTTTAGGTGTTTAAATCTTTACCTTTTCTGTAGTATCATGCCATAGAAAGGAAAGAGTAGTTGTCAGTTACATTTTTGGTTCAATATCATACTTGCCTTATGGTATGCCAGTAACGACAATAATTTCTTACGCTCCACCTAATCCTTTACCCAACGTAACGGCCAAAACCAGCCAGCACTATTCACAAAAATCGCCAATTAATTTCATTATTTTTTTCATTTTTTGTCTCAAAAACATAGGTTATGACCCCTCTTTGGAACATGCTCATCGAGCTCATTCGAATGAGGGGTCATAACCTATGTTTTTGAGACAAAAAATGAAAAAATTTAGTTATTCAAGAATTTTGTTTGCAAGTGTCGTCTGCTTTTCATGTTAGGTAAAGGGTTAATAAGTACTGTTGTAACAATGTAACGTAACGTCTGCATCTGGGAACTGGTGTGACCTTCTTGTTAGCAAGATAACTTGAACAAATATCAATAGATTTGGTCAATATTTGGTATATGAGACTTTCTTAACAATGTCTTGAATGTGTTCTAAAACTGCTACTGTTCGGTCATACTGAGTGGCATAATAGCCCTTAATTAGTTAGTTTTTGCTTGTTTTCAGCTCGTCATCGTAATTACTTGAACAAATATCAATGGATTTGGTATGTCAGACTTTCTTAGCAACAAGCACTCTCCAATAATTTGTAATAAAACAAATTTTGATGAACAAATTTAGACAAGGAAAAATAATTTAGCCCTCAACCAGTTAACAGTGTCATGAATGACTTTGGAAAATTGTGCAGTGTGTGTTTTTTGGTCATGATCTAGCCATGGTGCTGAAAGTAATTTTTCCCCAATAAACTTGAGGTGTTACTGTCCCAGAATGGCCTGTCCATACTCCCCGCCGCCATGATTATTCAGACGAAAAGTGGCAAAACTTTCGTAAAAAAAAAAGTCTGATTAAAACTATAATTGCAGGTGCACAGGTTCCCATGGTAGTGAACCTCCTTACCAAGTTTCTAAGTAATCGACCCAAAAATATCTGAGAAAATCTCCAGACAAAATTCAGCCATTCTAAGATGAAAAGGAGTATAACTCTGGCAAGAATAGTCTGATCGAAACTATAATTGCAGGTGCACAGGTTTCCATGGTAGTGAACATCCTTACCAAGTTTCTAAGGAATCGACCCAAAAATATTAGAGATATCTCCGGTCAAAATTCAGGCATTCTAAGATGAAAAGGGGTATAATTCTGGTAAAAAAGTCAGATCAAAACTGTAATCGCAGGTGCACAGAATCCCATGGCAGTAAACATCCACACCAAGTTTCAAAGGAATCGACCCAAAAACATTTTAGAAAATCTCCGGATAAAATTCTATGCCTGATTTTTCAAGTCAAAAAGGAGCATAATTCTGGTAAAAATAATCCCACTGGAACTATAATCGCAGGTGCACAGGTTCCCATGGTGGTGAACATACATACCAAGTTTCGAGCAGATTGGTTCATAAACATCTGAGAAAATCTCAGAACAAAATTATGTCTTCGGACGGACAGACAGACGGATGAGGTGATTTGAGTATACTCCCCCTCCCCTCAACTTGTCAAAAAATCATATTAGAGAAAAACCTACATAATGGTAAAAATACCGTTTCTATTGTCGCTCAATCCAGATCAAGACACCCCAAAGCACTCAAAACATTGAAATATTTCTTACATACCATTTACACTTGATTTATATGGCACAGGACAAGTTTTTGACCTCTTTCTATGTTGGGAGACATTCAAACACTGAATCACTCATTAATGTACTGTCGGAGAAAAGAAACACAAGTTCAGTTTGGTGATATAATTTTTTTATCCACAGACCAAATGTAAAATTTGACAGCTACCTCAGTGTTTTGCCTAAAGAGTCTTTGGTTAAAATTCAGTCAAACATGACCACATGCAATGCTGCATGCTTTCAACAGATTTTTCGACAAAGCATGCATCCGGGACACTCCGTGGGCTTGAAAACCATACCAAATCAAAGTTTTGAACACATCAATTGCACACATTTCAACTCGATTGAAAAGCAAAATGTTGCGATTGTCCAAGGTTGATAGGGGTAGGGCTATTGCTCTAATTATGCAGGGCCAATCGCAACATCTCGTTGCCCAGCAATTGGGGTCCATCAGTCAACAATAGCCCATTTACCTAGTTGGACGTCTCGAGAGCCACAGGAAGATTAGTTGACCATCCCAGTAGTGGACGTCTGTGTGTTACATCGCCACGTCAAGATAGAGGCATACGTCTCTCACACCTCCGTAACTGATTTGAGACGGTGAGTCAGGTTGTAGGCATCCCTACGTTTGTCTGCAACTTACACCCAGGCAACGTCGATTGCAATGGCTGCAGGCACATGCACCAAATCAGTTTCACTTAGCCACTGGAAATGTGTGTTATTCACTGATGAGTCTCGGTTCACTCTTTACAGGTCAGATGGACTACAGCGTTGCTATCGATGTTGCGGTAAGCGATTCTGATGTGTGTGTGTTAAGGAAAACAACATATTCGGGGTGGGTGGGGGGGGGGAGGTCTGTTATGGTTTGGGCGAATTTCTTATGGCATGAAAACACCTCTCGTGGTCATCCAGAGTAATCTTACAGCCATAAGATATCGGGATCAGGTCCTCTTGCCTGCCTCATGTCCTTCCACATATCCATGTGCATAACCTTACTTTGCAGCAGGATAATCTGAAGCCACACGTTACTAGGATTTGTTGTGACTTCCTCAACCAAAACAGTGTCCCAGTTCTTGATTGGCTACAGTCCAGATTTGTCCTCAATCGAGCATTTGTAGGATGAGCTGGACAGGAGGGTCAGGAAGTGGGTCGACATCCCAAACAACATCACTCAGCTCACGCAGGCCCTTCAGGTTTTGAATAACATCCCACAAAGGACCATAAACAACTTGATGGAGTCAATGGTAAGGAGAGTTAGAGCAGCGACTGAAGCCCGGGGTTGGCACACCCGCTATTGACTGTGATCAGGAAATGGCATAGGGTACCCACATTTGAATGTTATCCATGCAAACGCCGTCTGTGTTGAGACAACAAAACTCATCAAAATTTAATCAGTATTGAAGAAATAACATTAAAATCCAAACAATGAAATAATCATCCATAACACATTTGAAATATTTACCACAGAAAAAACTTGCGTTTCTTTTTTTCCGCTGGTAAAAAATAGTCCATCAACAAAATCATATCTCAATTCTGTCCACATTAGCTTGATTTTGTAGACCAGCACCAATAGAAGTAAAATGTTTTTTTTAAATTGAATGGCACTCAATGCATTTTGTTAGGCGGATCATTAATATTTTCAACCTGCAGCCACATGGCTGCAGATTAAAAATATTAATGGACCTTCTCCACAAATTCCCCATAGGAAATGCAGAAAGTGGAGCAGTGCTTGTTTACCATGATAAACAAGTCCTCCTTTAATGGTGAAATATGACATGGTAACCAACGACTGAAGTGGAAGTAGTTTATAGTTGGCAGGTTGGTCAATTTGCTAAACTTGTATGGCAGTCATGATATAGCCATAGATGCTGAAAGTTACATTAAACACCAATAAATAAATAAACTAGGCTGTTCCAAAACAATTCATTAAACCAGAATAGAAGATACCAGTTTTTTCATATCAGCAGTTGAAAGACTAATTGCGAAATCTAGCAAGACTTTTTGCATTACTTGCACCTTGCTCGTTCTGGATAGAATTCTGGAAGGATTTTATCATTTTTGTAATGCTTGTTAAGTGGCTGCTGAAAAATGCAGAGAGGATATTTTCATTGTTTTCAACATTTTTACTGTTGGAAAAAAAATATTAAAAAGACTCTGTACACAAAATGCAGTTATTCTTCTTTTCACACTCCCCTTGTTTTACATTTTTTATTTATCATGTTTGTTTTGCCTGTATCATGTATATATCCCACAAGTCGGCAACGTGACCAAAACTTGTCTGAAAATTTGGAAGTTTTCTTGAACCACATTGATGAAGTTCAAACACAGTTCAAACACTGGTTTGGTTTGGAGTTTTGTGGCAAACTGGCTTTTGTGGCAGTGGGGTCGTACAAATTATTGCAGATTTTTTCCAAGTGAAAGAGCCTGAAGTGTTATTTACTTTCTGTTCTAACACGTAGCTTTCTGTTCTTAACACATAGAAAAACTGAACTGAAACCGATGTTTTTTCCTGAAACCGAACCAAAATCGAATCTGAAAAATCACAGCCTCCCAGCTATATGATTCATCTATCACACACTAACTCGCCCAGTATTTTGGTTCACATTGAGACCTTGTGTGCACTCGATATGCGAGAATTAGAATTGGCAGTTCTTGAATGTTGTTTGCAGTAATTCCTACAACAACCATCTGTTCAGTGTTCAGATTTCAGTAAATCGAAGACTTGTCAACATTTAATATGACTGAAACAGATTAATGTCGTGTGTGGTTTCAGATTAAACAAATAATTCTCCCTATGAAATGGGAGATCTGTGAGGATGCCTTTGTCTGGATTTGAATGTATTTTGCCTGTGTACCACACACCAAAAAACAGTGGAAGTAACTCAACATTGTGTATAAAATGATGCTGTATTCATTTCATTTTTTTCCAATGCCTAACTGTGACTTACAAGATGTATTTTTGCCTTTGAAAATCAGAATGTTTCTAAACATTAGAATGTAAATGTCACTCATCAACCTCTGTCATACAAAATTGAATTCATTAAATTTCCAGTTGCATAATGGGAAAAAAATTGCTCTTTCAAATGTTGGTATTTTGATATGCTTGTGTAGATGGTTAATTGGTAAAATAGGACCTAGTAACCAATGTTTGGGTAACGATTGGCTACATTTGTGTTGTGGTCTTGATATAGCCATAGATGCTGAAGGTGACCATATGCCCAATAAACAAACATAAATGGAACTCGGTGGATTTGTATTGAAGATCAATAATTATTCAATTTTGTATCATATTTTGTTTATATTGCCATTTCAATGCTATAACAACCCCAGGGAGTGGAGCAGTTCTTATTTTGCTCCCCAAAAAATTTTTTTCCGTTCATCTGTCCGAAACAAATGGTTTCTGGATGATAATGCTAGTTCGCTTGATGTATGACCTTATAATTTTGCAGCATTTACTACCTACCATGAAATGCAGGTCAAGTTCGATTGTCATTGTTATGGCACTTACCATTCCAGTTCCAGAGTTATGCCCCATGAAAAGTTGCAAAATGGTAAAATCAGTGGTTTCCGGATGATAACTCACTTTGATGTAAGACTTTTTAATTTTGCAACCTAACTATCTAACATGTATGTCAAGTTTGATTTTCACCATTATGGAGTTTATCGTTCCAGTGTGATGCCCCTTGAAATGTGGCAAAATGGTAGAGAGATAAAACATTTCTTGATATCTAATTAAATGCCCAGTGCATGTATAATCAAACCGGCTTATACATTCACTCTAATTAAGCAGTGACCTGTCTGCAGATGCCAGTTTAATCTCTTTCCCAAGGAGCTTTTAATACAGGTTTACTGTACTGTTAGCCTTGTCCTTCCACACGTTTTTGTATTTTTCTTTTTTATAAGACTTCAACCATTTCACAGTTATGCATTTGAAAAAAAAAATCAGAATGTTGTTTCCATCAATTTGCATTTTGGGGATCATCTGTTGGCTGAGCCAACTTTTTACTTGATTACTAAGATAGACAAGTTCTGTTTATTTCCAGTAAGTAGGAAATTCCACTAGCAACCCCCCCCCCCCCCCTCCTTACACACACATCTCCAACCACACACATCCTTTAGTCAAAATGTTCCCGCTGCAGGTTTTAAGAGACATAATTCTATTTGTACACCTTCTTTGACTGTAAATTTTCCGACTGAGGCTCTGGGTAGTTTACAAATTCCAACTTCACACCAATATTGGGGCGATTTTTAGCTCAACTTTGGCGAAGCCAAATTTGAGCTTATGCCATAGTCAGTTGTCCGTCAACAATTCAATACGGCTTGGGCTAGAGGCCGTATTTATGAACCGATCTTTACCAAACTTCTTGGGTACCTTTGTTATGACCGTGGGACGAAACGAGTGTTTTGGGGTCCGATCCGAAATTCAAGTTGGCCGCTGGCAGCCATTTTGTACAAAATTAGGTGCAATCAGATTTTTGCGCAGAACTTCCATATGAAAGCGCTGATTTGAATAATTTTTTGTATGAATGTTTAGTACCATGGGATACATCACATATGATACGGGTTTTTTCTCGTGCGTAAATTATGCAAATTAGACTAACTTTGATGTATTTAGTGTTACTTTCAGTACTGCAAGTGCAAATGCCAATACGGCTCGGGCTAGAGGCCGTATTTATGAACCGATCTTTACGAAACTTCTTGGGTACCTTTGGTATCACCGTGGGACGAGAACGAGTGTTTTTTGGGTCTGGTCCGAAATTCAAGATGGCCGATGGCAGCCATTTTGTACAAAATTAGGTGCAATCAGATTTTTGCACAGAACTTCCATATGAAAGTGCTGATTTGAATAATTTTTTGTGTGAATGTTTAGTACCATGGGATACATCACATATAATACAGGTTTTTTTCTCGTGCAGAAATTATGCAAATTAGATGAACTTTGATTTTTTCAGTGCTACTTACTACACACAGTAAGTACACATGTCAATACGGCTCGGGCTAGAGTCTCTATTTATGAACCAATCTTCACGAAACATCTTGGGTACCTATGTTATCACCTTGGGATGAGAACTAGTGTTTCTGGGTGCGGTCCAAAATTCAAGATGGCTGCCAGTAGCCATTTTGTACCGAAATTAGGTCTAATCAGTTTTTTGTACACAACTTCTATACGGCTCAGGCTAGAGGCCGTATTTATGAACCGATCTTTACGAAACTTCTTGGGTACCTTTGTTATCACCGTGGGATGAAAACAAGTGTTTTTGGGTGTGGTCCAAAATTCAAGATGGCCACTAGCAGCCATTTTGTACCAAAATTAGTGCAATCAGTCTTTTGTACAGAACTTCTGTATGAAAGTTCTGATTTGAATAAATTTTTGTATGAATGTTCAGTAACATGGAATACATCACATATAGTACAGGTTTTTTTCTCGTGCAGAAATTATGCAAATTAGATGAACTTTGATTTATTCAGTGCTACTTATACACTGTAAGTGCACATGTCAATACGGCTCGGGCTAGAGGCTGTATTTATCAACTGATCTTCACGAAACTTCTTGGGTACCTTTGTTATCACCTTGGGACGAGAACAAGTGTTTCTGGGTGTGGTCCAAAATTCAAGATGGCTGCCAGTGGCCATTTTGTACCGAAATTAGGTCCAATCAGTTTTTAGCTTAACTTGACATAGTCAAGATAAGCTATTGCCATCACACGTGCGGAAGTCTGTTAGTCTGTGAGTCTGTTCACATTTTCCTTTAGCACGGGCTACACCCCGCAGTTCTTGTCTGATCGTTACGAAATTTCATATGCAGGTTTGGGGTCATGTCTAGATGAGAACGTCCCCGTATGGCTGCCCGAGCCCAAAACCCGAAAACCATTAGCACAGTCTACAGGTCGTATTTATGAAGGGATTTCATTGTAACTTTGTAGGATGCCTCTGTATAATGCCTAGATGAGAACATCCCCTTTTGGGCATGATCTATAAACCATGATGGCTGCCCAAGCCCGAAACCCAAAAACTTTCAGCACAGTCTGCAGGTCATGTTTCATATGGAGGGATTTCATTGTAACTTGGTAGGATGACTCCTTATGATCTCCAGATGAGAATTTCCCCATTTGGGCGTGATCTGCCAACTGTGACGACTGCCCTAGCCCAAAACCCGAAAACCTTTAGCACAGTCTACAGGTCATATTTATTGAGGAATTTCATTGTAACTTGGTGGATTGACTTCATACAATGTCTAGATGCGAAAGTCACCTTTTGGTCCTGATTGGGCAACTGTGACAGCTGCAGGGGCCCGAAGA
Source organism: Pictodentalium vernedei (assembly GCA_031216915.1). NCBI lineage: Eukaryota > Metazoa > Mollusca > Scaphopoda > Dentaliida > Dentaliidae > Pictodentalium > Pictodentalium vernedei. The sequence continues at coordinate 340,289,092 of CM062296.1, read as the reverse complement.
CCGAAAACCTTTAGCACAGTCTACAGGTCATATTTATGAAGGGATTTCATTGTAACTTGGTAGGATGACTCCAAATAATGTATAGATGAGAACGTCCCATTTTGATCGCGATCATTCAGCCTTGATGGGTGCCCGAGCCCAAAAATCTTTAGCATAGGCAAAAGGTCATATTTATGGAAGGATTCCATTGTAACCTGTTGTGTTGACTCCATATAATGCCTAGATGATGACATCCCCTGTTGGTCATGATTGGTCAACTGTGATGGCTACAGGTGCCCGAAGCCCGAAAACCTTGAGCACAGTGTACAGGTCATATTTATAAAGGGATTTCAGTGTAACTTCATAGGATCACTCCTGATGATGCCCAGATGAGATTGTCCCCTTTGGTTGTGATCATTCAACCATGATGGCTGCCTGAGCCTGAAGCCCAAAAACCTTTACCATAGTCTACAGGTCATATTTATGAAGAGATTTCATTGTAAGTTGGTAGGTTGACTTCATATAATGTCTAGATGAGAATGTCCCCTTTTGGGCATGATTGGGCAACTGTGATGGCTACAGGTGCCCAAAGCCCCAAAACATTGAGCGCAGTGTACAGGTCATATTTATAAAGGGATTTCAGTGTAACTTCGTAGGATCACTCCTGATGACGCCCAGATGAGATTGTCCCCTTTGGTTACGATCATTCAACCATGATGGCTGCCCGAGCCCAATGCCCGAAAACCTTTAGCACAGTGGTCATATTTTGGTAGGTTGACTTCATATAATGTCTAGATGAGAACGTCCCCTTTTGGGCACGATTGGGCAACTGTGATGGCTACAGGTACCCGAAGCCCAAAAACCTTGAGCACAGTGTACAGGTCATATTTATAAAGGGATTTCAGTGTAACTTCGTAGGATCACTCCTGATGATGCCCAGATGAGATTGTCCCTTTTGGTTACGATCATTCAACCATGATGGCTGCCCGAGCCCGAAAACCTTTAGCACAGTCTACAGGTCATATTTATGAAGGGATTTCATTGTAACTTGGTAGGATGACTCCATATAATGTCTAGATGAGAACATCCCCTTTTGGTCGCGATCATTCAGCCTTTATGGCTGCCTGAGTCCAAAGACCTTTAGCATATTCTACAGGTCGTATTTATGGAAGGATTTCATTGTAATTTGTTAGGTTGACTCCATATAATGCCTAGATGATGCGGTCCCTAAAATCTTGAGCACAGTCTACAGGTCATATTTATGAAGGGATTTCATTGTAACTTCGTAGGATCACTCCAGATGATGTCCAGATGAGACCCCTTTTGGTTGCGATCATTCAACCATGATGGCTGCCCGAGCCGAAATCCCGAAAACCTTTAGCACAGTCTTCAGTTCATATTTATGAAGGGATTTCATTGTAACTTGGTAGGTTGACTTCATATAATGTCTAGATGAGAACAGCCCCTTTTGGACACCATTAAGCAACTGTGACGGCTACAGGGGCCTGAAGCCCGAAAACCTTTAGAACAGTCTACAGGTGATAATTATGAAGGGATTTCATTGTAGCTTGGTAGGATGACTCCAAATAATGTCAAGATGGGAATGTCCCCTTTTCGTCATGATCATTCAGCCTTGATGGGTGCCCAAGCCCAAAAACCTTTAGCAAAGTCTATAGGTCGTATTTATAGAAGGATTTCATTGTAACTTGTTAGGTTGACTCCATATAATGCCTAGATGATGACATCCCCTTTTCGTCGTGATTGGTCAACTGTGATGGCTTCAGGTGCCCGAAGCCCGAAAATCTTGAGCATAGTCTACAGGTCATATTTATGAAGGGATTTCATCGTAACTTCGTAGGATCACTCCAGATGATGCCCAGATGAGAATGTCCCCTTTCGGTTGCGATCATTCAACCATGATGGCTGCCCGAGCCCAAATCCCGAAAACCTTTAGCACAGTCTTCAGTTCATATTCATGAAGGGATTTCATTGTAACTTGGTAGGTTGACTTCATATAATGTCTAGATGAGAACAGCCCCTTTTGGACACCATTAGGCAACTGTGATGGCTACAGGGGCCTGAAGCCCGAAAACCTTTAGCACAGTCTACAGGTGATATTTTGAAGGGATTTCATTGTACCTTGGTAGGATGACTCCAAATAATGTCCAGATGAGCACGTCCCCTTTTGGTCACGATCATTCAGCCTTGATGGCTGCCCGAGCCCCAAAACCTTTAGCATAGTCTATAGGTCATATTTATGGAAGGATTTCATTGTAAACTGTTAGTTTGACTCCATATAATGCCTAGATGATAACATCCCCTTTTGGTCATGATTGGTCAACTGTGACGGCTTCAGGGGCCCAAAGCTTGAAAACCTTGAGCACAGTCTGCAGGTCATATTTATGAAGGGATTTCATTGTAACTTCGTAGGATCACTCTCCAGATGATGCCCAGATGAGAATGTCCCCTTTTGGTTGCGATCATTCAACCATGATGGCTGCCCAAGCCCAAAGCCCAAAAACTTTTAGCACAGTCTACAGGTCATATTTATGAAGGGATTTCATTGTAACTTGGTGGTTGACTTATATATAATGTCTAGATGAGAACGTCCCCTTTGAACGCAATTGGGAAACTGACGGCTCCAGAGGCCCTGTTAGTTTGACTCCATATAATGCCTAGATGATGACATCCCCTTTTGGTCTTGATTGGTCAACTGTGACGGCTTCAGGGGCCCGAAGCCCGAAAACCTTTAGCACAGTCTACAGGCCATATTTATGAAGGGATTTCAATGTAACTTGATAGGGTGTCTCGTTTTGGAATAATTTCACTGTAACTTGGTAACTTTCGTTGATATACGTTAATTGTGAGGGCCACATACATTAACTGTGAGGTCATATTAACCCACCCCTCAGCTCTTTAGTACAGTGTGCACCTCATATTATTTTCTATCAAAAACATAGCATACAGGGAACAGAAATGAACATATTCCCAATTATCACAATTCTTATCTTATTTCATAATCCTTTCATAAACATTGAACATTTACCTTTTCATCAAACACAACACACAAGTTAAGCTATAGTGTCATTAACACTTTCATTTGTCACAACTTCTATACAGCTCGTATTTATGAACTGATCTTCACGAAACTTCTTGGGTACCTTTGTTTTCACCTTGGGACAGGAACAAGTGTTTTGGGGTGCCTTTGTTATCACTGTGTTATGAGAACAAATATTTTGGGGTTCAGTCAGACCCACTCTGGGACCCAAAGATTTCTTTTCTAGTTTAGCATCTGTCACCCACCTTTACCTATACATTTGTTACAGGCTACGGTCAGTATTTATGTACAGACCGTTACAATACTTTATATGTACCTTTGTTATCAGGTCATTACCTAGATGTTTGTCATTGCTGTGTCACATACTATACATGTACATGTCTTACACAAGTTGAGCTACAGTGTCATTGACACTTTCATTATTACTTTTCAATCAATATTTGGAGGACTTACACAAATATTCAGTCTAAAAATTCAATATTTTGGCCAAATTCTGTACATGATTGGAAAAATTTCACCTGCGCCCTGTCTGATATTTCCAATTTTTTCTAATTTTGGGCTTTCAATTTCAATAAGGGGCACGGTGGCTCAGTAGGTAGAGGTGCAGGCTGTAAGCTGAGAGGTCCTCCATTCGAATCCCACCTGCGGCAAGGGCGTTGTGTCCTTGGACAAGACACTTCACCCCCATTGCCCACGTGTGGGCACAGTGGCATTGTGTGCTAAGGCATACTGCATGTTGATGGTGCACTTGTCTTCAGCCAATGCTAACCCTGCTTGTGTGGAGTTAGTATGCTGGGGAGCCGACATTTGCGTGCTGTTGCTCGGTGGTCTCTCCAGGTACTTGGGCTTCCTCCACCTGTATACTGTCGTGGTCATGATTAGCCATGTGCAGAAATATGTGACCTTAAACACCAATAAATAAATAATAAAGAATTTTACTTCCATGCAACTATTGTAAATCTGACAAATGTCACCCTGCCCCCCCCCCCCCCCCTCCCCATCCCCCCATGGCAACACTGATTTGGATTGAAAAAAAAACGCACAATGCAGCTCGTCTGTGTGTCCGTCTATCCATCCATCCAGCATGAACTTTACCTTTTCAACATCTCATAAACCGGACAAATTGAACCAAATTTCATAATTATGCATTTTCCTTATCATATATCAATTCAAGTTTTTCAAATAAAGTTGCCATGCCCACAGGTGGCACCAAAAGGGGCATAATTCTGTTAGCACCCCACAATTTTTTTTTTAATTAAAAAATCTTCTACAGAACAACCAATCAGAATCTTTGATACTTGGTATACAATGGGGTAGATTTTGAGGGGTAGATTCAGGTTTATTTTGATACAAGTCCCTGGGATCATATTTGGCTCTGAATGGGAAGCAGAGTTTCAACTCGTTGAAATATGAGGAAATGTATTTAAAAATCTTCTTCAGATCAATCAGTCAAAATCTCTTGATATTTGGTACACTGCATCTTTCTTTTTTCTTTTTTTTGTGGGGAGAGGGGGAGGAGGTTGTGTCACCTTGAAAGTCCCTGAAGTCATATTTGGATTCCCTGTGGGAGTCTAAATTTTAAATTAGTGTGATCTGAGGAATATTCTTTAAAAATCTTCTTCAGATCCATCAGTCAGAATCTTTTGATATTGGGTATGTAGCATCCTGAGAGGGGTAAGATTCAAGTTTGTTCAAACCAGATGCCTGGGTTCATATTTGGGAACTCAATTTTAGCTCTGTCCAATAGGACAAAATTTTTTTTAGATTCTTTTGATTATTGGTATAGAGCATCCTTGGGGGTAGATGTTAGATGCAAGTTTGTTCAAATCAAGTACTTAAGGTTATATATTTAGGCTCCCTGTTGTACTGAAACTTTAACATAGTGAAATATGAGGCATATTATTTTAAAAATCTTCTTCAGACCTATCGGTCAGAATTTTTGGATAAAGTCCCTGGAGTCATATTTGGGCTCCCTATGGAAACCCAAATTTCAACTTAGTGCAATATGAGGAAATTCATTTAAAAATCTTTTTCTTCTGATCTTCCACTGAAAATCTCATTGATATTTGGTATACTGCATCTTTGGGGGGTCAGCTTGATGTTGTTCAAATTAAGCCCCTGCAGTGATATTTGGGCTCTCTGTTGGAGCCCAAATTTTAACTTTGTGTAATATACTATTAAAAAAAAGTAGGGGATATTTGATAAAAGTGAGATATATGAAGAAATATATTTATATTTTCATCAAAAAGACAGTTGAGGCATTGCACTGTGACATCTGGTGAATGATTTTAGCGATAGTTTGGTGTCTGACAAGCACACATTACACGCACTGAGCTGTAGAAGACATGGACGGTCAGTCAGAGAATTTACCACATTCAGTCCAAGACCTCAATACCATGTAAATCCTCCTCGGTTCGCGAGACTAGTGCGGATCCGATGTGGCCTACTCCTCACCAAACATCCAATATCAGCTTGACTGATGTTATTCCATTCTTCCTGAAGTGCAACGGCAAGTTCCTGGACATTGGTAGGGGACTGTTGGCTTTGTCATAGGTGCCTGCCAAGCATATCCCAGACATGCTCGATTGGTGAAAGGTCTGGACTTAGTGCTGGCCAAGGCAGTGTAGTGATGTTCTGCTCCTGGAGGAACTCTGTAGTGACACGGGGTCTGTGTGCTCTTGCACTGTCATCTTGGAAAATGAATCGACAGCTGTGACGTCACGCAAATGGCACCACATGAGCTGCTAACATGTCATGGTAGTACTGCTCTGTGACACGCCTTTGGATGCCATGTAATGCTGTTCTGCTTGTTATGATTATGCCTCCTCACACCTTAACCGATCAACCACCAAAATGATCGTGCTACGTCATGGTACCGTTCGTTCCACCGCCTCCACACTCTGTTTCGCCTGTCGTGGAAGTCGAGAGTGAACCTCGATTCATCAGAAAACATGACGTTGCTCCACCGACGATTGTCCCAGCGCCGTCGTGCTCCACACCAATTACATCTTGCTGTGATGTGACGTTCAGACAAACGTGGAATTATTTGAGGTCGTCGAGCATACAATTCCAGCTGTGTATGCAATTTCGGATAGTCTGACTAGCATGCTCGGTGCAGCTGCTGTCCAATTTCTGAGGCACTCTGATGGCTGATAGGTACTGCTGTGGTTCACATGAAATGATCCTTGTTAGCAGTTGTCGCCCTTAGGCGACCTGATTGACGTCTGTCATCAACATTGCCTGTCTGACGGTTGCGTGATCACAACCTGCTAAGCACTGATTGAGTAACGTTGAGAATTTGAGCCACTGCAGTCTGTCTGTTGTCAGCTTCCAACATGTCAACGGAACGTAAACGTTCATCACGTGTCAGTCTTCGCATACCTCAAAAGTTACGTTTCGACCAGAAACTATTGATGAACGAGTTTGTACCAAGAAAAGAATGATGAGACCTCCGAAAAAGCCTGTCCAGTACATATGAAAATTTCAAAACGTACCCCACAGACATTAACAGGGCGTTCGTCTGAAAAACCTGCACAAAGTTTTGTGGGCCGGTGACATTCATGATCCACACTAAACTTGGTAACATATCGATGTGTCCAAGCACGCATATCCAATACCTTTTTCTGAAAATATCAACATCAGTTTGGATATCTCCTACTGTTTAGCTCACCTGACTGAAAGTCAGGGTGAGCTATTCTGATCACTTTTTCACCCGGCGTCCGTCGTGAAGGTGGTGTTTGGGCCTTTTTCTCCCAAACCACTGGCCACATTTTAAATGAAATTTCACATGAATAGTGGTTATATAGGAGCATTTGGGTTTTTCTTCAAATTGGGTTTCTGCTCATATTTAGGAGGGGGTGGGGCCAAAATGCTCCAATTTTTTAAAAAATCTTATCATGAACCAGCAGTAGCAGAGACTTGATATTTGGTATACAGCTTCCTTTTGAGGTGTAGACTCAAGTCTGTTCAAGAGAAGCTTGAGAGGCAATATTTGTCATTGTTACAAGAGGGGCAAGAATTTTTGCCCGCCCAAAATTTCTATTTTCCAAACCGAGAGGCCGATTTGAACCAAATTTGATATAAAGTATTAGTGTGTCATAAGTACTTGATTTATGCCAAAAAAATTTTCAAAATACTCTGTGGGAACCCCAGGAGCTAAAAATAGAAATATTTTCAAACGCCCATACTTCCCAAACCACACGGAGCAGAGAGCTGTTATCTGATGTGATGTGAAGCTTCCTCAGGACCAGTAGAATGGAATGGATAAAAAAAAATTGCCATCGGTCATGTCAGGGTGTTCTGTGGAGGGCATCCTATGGAAGCCCAAATTCTAACTTAGTGCAATATTGGGGATAATTTTTAAAAATGTTCTTAGATCCACCAGTCAGAATGCTTTCATATTTGATATACAACATCTCTAGGGGGGTCACATTCAAGTTTGTTCAAATATAGGTATATATTTAGGCTCGCTATGGTAGCCCAAAATGTAACTAAGTGCAATATGAGGAAATTTCCTTAAAAATCTTTTTCAGATCCACCAGTTGGAATGCTTTCATATTTGGTATACAACATCTCTAGGAGATGGGGGGGGGGGGGGGGGGGGGGGGGGGGGGGGGGGGGGTGATGGATGATGGGTCAGATTCATTTAGGCTCGCTATGGTAACCTAAATTGTAACCAAGTGCAATATGAGGAAATTTCCTTAAAAAATCTCTTCAGATCCACCCATCGGAATGCTTTCATATTTGGTATACAACATCTCTTGGGGGGGGGGGGGGGGGGGGGTGGGGGGGGGGGGGCAGATTCAAGTTTGTTCAATCAAGTACCTGGGTTAAGGGGGGGGGTGGGGCAGATTCAAGTTTGTTCAATCAAGTACCTGGGTTAATATTTGGTCTCCATATGGGAACCTGAAATTTAACTTAGTACAATATGAGGGAATTTCTTCAAAAATCTTCTTCAGATTAACATGTCAGAATGCTTTCATATTTCGTATACAACATCTCGGGGGGGGGGGGGGGGGGGGGGGGGGGGGGGGGGTCAGATTCAAGTTTGTTCAAATCATGTCCATAGGTTAATAGTTGGCCTCACTATGGTAGCCTAAATTTTAACTTAGGGCAATATTAGGAAATTTCTTTAAAAATCTTCTTCAGATCCACTAGTCAGAATGCTTTCATATTTAGTATACAACATCTCTAGGGGAGTCAAATTCAGTTTTGTTCAAATTGGTTCCCTGGGTTAATATTTGGGCTCCCTATGGTAGCCTGAATTTTAACTTAGGGCAATATGAGGAAATTTCTTTAAAAATCGTTTTCAGATCCACCAGTCAGAATGCTTTCATATTTGGTATACAACATCTCTAGGGGGGTCAGATTCAAATTTGTTCAAATCGGGTCCATAGGTTAATATTTGGGCTCGCTATGGTAGCCCAAATTTTAACTTAGTGCAATATGAAGAAATGTCTTTACAATTTTTCTTCTTCAGATCCAACAGTCAGAATGCTTTCATATTTGGTAACATCTCTAGGGAGGTCTGTTTCAACTTTGTTCAAATCGAGAGCCTGGGTTAATATTTTGGCTCCCAATGGGAGCCACAATTGGCCATGTATCTGAAAAGTTAGAAATTTTGTTTTCAGTACCCTCCAGAGGTGTGTAACAAAGATTAATCCACATAGGTTGTATCAAGGGGCTGCATATGGGAGCTCCACATTTTACATTATGATCAACTGAAGAAAAGGCATGATGCTCGGACTATTTTTGTCACTCCTGAGGGGCTCAAGGATTCACAATGTATCCTATGGAGATGGATTGCTTAATGTAGACTCATTATTGTTTTGCTACCCTGGCCTCATTGCTTTCCACCCCCTTCAGTTTTCTACTCATGTACGCAGCACATTTGACTTTTCTGCCCATTTTGGCCTTTTTAGCTCACCTTACTGAAAGTAAGAGTGAGCTATTCTGATCACTTTTCGTCCATCGTACATCATGAAGGTGGTGTTTGGGTCTTTTTCTCCCAAACCACGGGGCACATTTTAATGAAATTTCACATGAGTAGTGGTTATATAGGGGCATTTGGGGTTTTCTTCAAATTGGGTTTTTTTCAAATTGGGTTTCTGCTCATATTGAGGAGGGAGTGGTGCCAAAATGCCCCAATTTTTAAAAAAAAATTTCTTCTCATGAAACAGCAGTAGCAAAGACTTGATATGTGGTATGCAGGTTCCTTTTGAGGTGTAGACTCAAGGTTGTTCAAGAGAAGTTCAAGGGGCAATATTTATCGTCGTTATGGGAGGGGCAAGAATTTTTCCCCCGCCCAAAATTTCTATTTTCCAAACCGAGAGGCTGATTTGAACTAAATTTGATGTGAAGTATTACTGGGTCATAAGTACTTGATTTATGTCCCAAAAAAAATTTCAAAATGCTCTGTGAGAACCACAGGAGCTAAAAATAGAACAAATTTAAAATGCCCATATATCCAAAACTTCACGGCTCTGAGAATCTTATTTCGTGTCAAGCTTCATTTAGGACCGACAGAATGGAATGGTCTAAAAAACTGCTATTGTTTGATCATTGGGTACTTTTTGGGGACTTTGAAAAAAATGCTGAGTCAGCATTTTTTAACACTGTGGGTAATGGGGAAAACATTTAAGACTCTTCTCCCAAACCACTGCTCTAAAAGCTTTCAAATTTCACATATAACATCTTTGGAAGGTTGTTTCACATGTTTGTTGAAAGCAAATCCCTGGGTTCATATTTGGACTCTCTATGGGGAGCCCAAATGTTTAAATTAGTGCAGTATGAGGAATATTTCTTTAAAAATTTTCTTCAGATCCACCAATCAGAATCTTTTGATATTTGGAATGCAGCCATCCTTAGGGAGGTAAGATTCAAGTTTGTTCAAGCCAAGTCTTTGGGTTCATATTTGGGCCCAAATTATAACTTAGTTCAATATGAGGAATTTTCTTTAAAAATCTTCTTCTTCAGATCCAGCAGTCGGAATGTTTTTGATATTAGGTCCACAGTATCCTTAGGGAGGTGTGATTCAAGTTTGTTCAAGCCAAGTCTCTGAGTTGATATTTGGGCTCCCTGTGGGAGACCGAATTGTAACTTAGTTCAATATGAGGGAACATTCTTTAAAAATCTTCTTCACATCCACCAGTAAGAATCTTTTGATATTTGGTATACTGTATTGTTAGGGAGGTGAGATTCAAATTTGTTAAAGCAAGTTCCTGGGTTCATATTCAGGCTCCCCTGTGGGAAGCCCGATGTTTATAACTTAGTTCAACATGAGGAATATTTTTTTTAAATATTTTTCTTCAGATCCAGTAGTCAGAATCTTTTTGATATTTGGAATACGGCATCCTTAGGGAGGTGAGATTCAAGTTTGTTCAATTCAAGTCCCTCGGTTCATATTTGGGCTCCCCTTTGTGGCCCCATATTATAACTTAGTTCAATATGAGGAATATTTTTTTTTTTTTTTTTCAGATCCACTGGTCAGAATGTTTTGATATTTGGTATATGGTTTTCTTAATGGGGCAGATGCAAGTTTGTTCAAATCAGGACCCCCGGTTGATAGTTTGTTGGTGTCAGGTGAGTGCTCCTCAAGCCCCTTGGGGGCTCTTGTTTTGAATAGTATATAAGAAAAAGGTTTTTTAAAATCTGCTTAGATCCACGTCAGAATCTTGTGATGATTGGTGTAGAGCATCTTTTGGGGGGGTGAGATTCAGATTTTGTTCAAATCAAGTCCCTGGGGTTATATTTGGGCACTCGAAACTTTAACTTCATGCAATATGAGAAATATTCTTTAAAAATCTTCGTCAAATTTACCAGTCAGAATGTTTTGATATGCAGTATCCTTAGGAGGTTCAGATTCAATTTTTAATCAAATCAAGCCCCTGGTACCATGTTTGAGCTCCTTGTGGGAGCCCGAATTTTAACTTAGTGCAATATGAGGAATATTCTATAAATGAAAGTGTCAATGACACTGTAGCTCAACCTGTCAAGACATGTACATGTATAGTATGTGATGCAGCAATGACAAACATCTAGGTAATGACCTGATAACAAAGGTACATATAAAGTATTGTAATGGTCTGTACATAGATACTGACCGTAAGCCTGTAACAAATGTATGGGTAAAGTATTGTAAAGGTGGGTGACAGCCAGATGCTAAACTAGAAAAGAAATCTTTGAGTCCCCAGAGTGGGTCTGACTGAACCCCAAAATATTTGTTCTCATAGCACAGTGATAACAAAGGCACCCCAAAGCACACTCATTCCTGTCCCAAGGTGAAAACAAAGGTACCCAAGAAGTTTTCGGTGAAGATCAGTTCATAAATACGAGCTGTATAGAAGTTGTGACAAAAAAACTGATTGGACCTAATTTCGGTACAAAATGGCCACTGGCAGCCATCTTGAATTTTGGACTGCACTCAGAAACACTCGTTCTCGTCCCCAAGGTGATAACAAAGGTACCCAAGAAGTTTCGTGAAGATCGGTTGATAAATACAGCCTCTAGCCCGAGCTGTATTGACATGTGCACTTACAGTGTATAAGTAGCTTGCATAATTTCTGCAGGAGAGAAAAACCCGTACTGTATGTGATGTATTCCATTTTACTAAACATTCATACAAAAATTTATTCAAATCAGAACTTTCATACAGAAGTTCTGTACAAAAGACTGATTGCACTAATTTTGGTACAAAATGGCTGTTGGTGGCCATCTTGAATTTCGGACCACACCCCAAAACACCCGCTCTCATCCCACGGTAATAACAAAGGTACCCAAGAAGTTTCGTAAAGATCGGTTCATAAATACGGCCTCTAGCCTGAGCCGTATAGAAGTTGTGTACAAAAAACTGATTAGACCTAATTTCAGGACAAAATGGCCACTGGCAGCCATCTTGAATTTTGGACCGCACTCAGAAACACTCGTTCTCGTCCCAAGGTGAAAACACAGGTACCCAAGAAGTTTCGTGAAGATCGGTTGATAAATACAGCCTCTAACCCGAGCCACATTGACATGTGCACTTACAGTGTATAAGTAGCACTGAAAAAATCAAAGTTCATCTAATTTGCATAATTTCTGCACGAGAAAAAAACCCGTATTATATGTGATGTATCCCATGGTACTAAACATTCACACACAAAAATTTTCAAATCAGTGCTTTCATATGGAAGTTCTGTGCAAAAATCTGATTGCACCTAATTTTGTACAAAATGGCTGCCATCGGCCATCTTGAATTTCGGACCGCACCCAAAAACACTCTTTCTTGTCCCACAGTGATACCAAAGGCACCCAAGAAGTTTCGTAAAGATCGGTTCATAAATACGGCCTCTAGCCCGAGCCGTATTGGCATTTGCACTTGCAGTGCTGAAAGTAACACTAAATACATCAAAGTTAGTCTAATTTGCATAATTTACGTACGAGAAAAAACCCTGTATTATATGTGATGTATCCCATGGTACTAAACATTCATACAAAAAAGTATTCAAATCAGCGCTTTCATATGGAAGTTCTGCGCAAAAATCTGATTTCACCTAAGTCTGTACAAAATGGCCGCCAGCGGCCAACTTGAATTTCGGATCGGACCCAAAACACTCGTTCTCGTCCCATGGTCATAACAAAGATACCCAAAAAGTTTCGTAAAGATCGGTTCATAAATACGGCCTCTAGCCCAAGCCATATTGAATTTTGACGGACAGACGGACGACCGGCCATGGCATAAGCTCAAGTTTGGCTTCGCCAAAGTTGAGCTAAAAACATTTTTAGGTCTCCCAGTAAGGATCTTTGGTATTTGGTTTGCAGTTTCCTTAGTGGGGTCAGATTCCAGTTTGTTCAAACCAAGTCCCTGGGTTCATATTAGGCTGCCTATGGCAACCTAAACTTTAAGTTAGTGCAATGTGGGGAAATTCCTTTAAAAATCTCCTTCTTCAGATCGACCAGTCAGAATCTTCTTATATTTGGTATGCAGCAACCTCAGGAGATTCAGCTTTCAGTTTGTTCAAACTAAGTCCCTTCATTCATCCACTGCCATAAACCTTGCCTTGTTACAAGGTGTATAAAGCATTTACTCAGTGATATTACAAAACTTTTTCATGTTTATGGATATAATTTGTATGCTTCCCAATAGAAGCTGCTTTGTCCATCGGTCCATCTTAACTTTGTATGGCAGATCTTGTTCATTCTTCACCAACAATGATTGCTTATGATTCATGAATGTGTCATGACCTTCCACCAAGGTTATAACTTCAAGGTCAAGGTTACAGATTGTTTGTGATGTCATAACTTCAAGGGTACCGACCATTTGTCTATTCTATCTTTTGTCCAGCCCATAAAAATGATTCAATTTCAATGGACACACCTTGTTCATCCTTCACACTTGCTCATGACTTGTGTGTGAGTGTGTGTGTGTGTGTGTGGGTGGGGGGGGGGGGGGGGGGGGGGGGGGGGGCAGGCTGCTGACCAAAAGTCAGAACATTTGTTAACTATGTCTGGTCCATAAAATATCATTCAATGCACAGATTTCGTTCATTCTCCACACAATGTGTGCTTATGACTCGAGTGTGCCATGACCTTGACCTTAAGTCATAAGGTCAAGGTAACAGACTATTTGAACTTTGTTCGGTCCATAAAAAATGATTCAGTGGAGAGATCTGGTTCATACTTGATATAATCCTTGCTCATTACTCAAGGATGTGTCATAACCTTTGTCCAGTCCATGAAAGTGATTCCATAGGCAGATCTTGTTCATACTTTTTGCAATGCTAGCTCATGACACAACAGCTCATAACCCAAGGCCATAAGTTCAAAATCACAGATGGTTCATCTGTCAAGACATACACCAAAACAAAAATTATTTGTAGGCTTGTTCACAATCTGTTTCCATAGAAATTTTGAAAGCTACTCTTGTTGTGTCCCCGATCTCCGAAGGAGGTTGGGAGGGGCACTTAAGGGGAGGACATATATTCGAGGGTTCCATCCATACAACAATACAAACATTTCGTATTATATTTCAAGCATCAGTGGCACATTTTTATCTCCTTTGGTATGGCGACAGATTACCATATGGGAAAGGATTTCCACATATTGGAGGTTGTGCCCATGCATACTCACCAGTTATGACCCTTGTTGCACTTAGGAAACTTTCCATACAAACATTTTACATTAAATCAAGCATCGTTTGGGGTGTTTTGATACCCTTTGGAATGGTTAAGGACTAGTTTGTGGGAAAGGATATCCACCTATTGCAGGTTTCATCCATGCAAACACACCAGAGTTATGGCCTTTTTACACTTGGAAAACTTTCCATACGAACATTGGCATTATAATCAAGGATTTTGTCCATGGATATATGTACCAGAGTTATAGCCCTTTTACACTCAGAAAATTTTCCGTACAAATGTTTTGCATTATAATTCGAGCATCAGTTGTCAGATTTTAACATGCTCTGGTATGGTGAGACACCAGTATGGAGGAAAGGTAATCCACATATTGCATGTTTCATCCACATATACACACCAGAGTTTTGTCCCTTATTATGTCCTCTCCTGAGGGGATATATACTGAAGAGCTACTAACATTCGTATGTGCAGAATATTGTCCATCCAACATGTTTGCTACTCTAGCCTCCACCACCAGTGATTGGATTAAAATAATTTTGGTGTGCTTCTACCTTATGGATACTTTGACAAAACAAATGGCCCCCACTTTAATATTAACAGAGTTATTTTTCACTGTCTCGTATAGGTGATTAAAAGAATATTTCCATCCAAAATATTTTCTGCTGTAGCTCAGCTATAATTTGTTGATTAAAATAATTTTTGGCATGCTTATACCTTAACACTGGGGAACAGATCCTATCTGTCCAACATGTTTAACCCTTTACCTAACGAAAAGAACACTCCGCCCACATAATTTTCAAATTTAGCAGTTGAAAAAACTGCATTTTTCAAAAAGTTTCAACAAAATCATTTCATGTAACCCTTCAGTGGAACAAGCTCATTGAGCTCATTCCAATGAGGGTGACATGATATGGTTTTGTTGAAATTTTTTGTAAAAACTTTAAAGAACAATTATTAAAACATGAGGCCCCTAGGGGCCTTAATCACTCACCTGATAAAGTGTTTCAAAGAAGATGACATTCAGTTAGTCATGGTTCATCAACACTACAAAGGAATGAAGTCATGAAATTATTCATAACTCTAGTGTCCATATATCAGATGATCATTATCATAGGTCTTCCTGACTGCGTCCAGTTCTGTTGGCTGTAGACCAGCCACTGCCAAACTTCCAAGGGTTATGATGTCACTACAAATTTTATGGAAAAACACTAAGGAATTGATTTGAACAAACTTGGAAAAATGGCCTACAACCATACCCCCAACTCCCGCGAAGAGAGCCCAAATTTTAAGGCAGGGACTCAAATTGAACAAACCTCTGAATCTGATCTTCCCAGAGACGATATATACCACATATGAAAAGATTCTGATCGGTGGTTCTGCAGAAAAAGAAATCTCTCATATTGCATTAAGTTAAAATGGGGCCAAATATTAATCCAGGATAAATTGAATCTGCACTCCTACCCCCCCCCCCCCCCCCCCCCACCCTAGAGATCAAATCAAATATGAAAGGATTCCGACTGACAGTTTATTCTGCAGAAGAAAATTTTTTAAAGAAATTTCCTCATATTGCATTAAGTTAAACTTTGGGTGCCAATAGAGAGCCCAAATATTAACCCAGGGTTCCAGGTTTGAAAAAATTGGAATCGGAGCTCCCTAAAGATGTTATATACCAAATATGAAAGCATTCTGTCTGGTGGAGATGAAGAAAAAGATTTCTAAAAAAATTTCCTCATACTGCAATAAGGTAAAATTTAGGCTCCCATAGCAAGCTCAAATATTAACCCAGGAACTCAATTTTAACAAACTTGAATCTGCACCCTCCCCCCTCCCCCCCCACCCCCCCCCCCCCCCCCCCCCCGCACCGATGTTGTATACCAAATATCAAAAGATTCTAATTGATGGTTCTGGTGAAGATTTTTAAAGAAATTCCCTCATACTGCACTAAGTTAAACTTTGGGATCCAATAGAGAGCTTAAATATTAACACAGGGGCCCCGATATGAACAAATGT
The DNA here is from genome assembly GCA_031216915.1 of Pictodentalium vernedei. Classification (NCBI taxonomy): domain Eukaryota; kingdom Metazoa; phylum Mollusca; class Scaphopoda; order Dentaliida; family Dentaliidae; genus Pictodentalium; species Pictodentalium vernedei. Next base: position 340,272,931 of record CM062296.1, on the reverse strand, counting down.
GAATCTGACCCTCCTAGAGATGTTGTATACCAAATATGAAAGGATTCTGACTGGTGGATTTGAAGAAGAAGATCTTTAAAGAAATTTCCTTATATTGCACGGAGTTAAAATTTGGGCCCCCAAAGGAAGCCCAAATATTAACTGAGAGACTTGATTTGAACAAACTTTAATCTGACTCTCAAAACCACAATGTTTACGAAATATTAAAACATTCTGACCAGCGGTTCTGAAGAAGATTTTTAAAACTTATTTCCCATATTTCCCTAAGTTAAGATTTGGGCTCCTGCATTGAGCCCAAATATGAACTAAGTGGCTTAAATTGAACACACTTGTATCTGACACCCCTATGGATGCTGTATGCCAAAAATCAGAAGATTCTGATCAGAGGTTCTGGAGAAGAAATATGCGGACTCAGCATTTTTTCGATTACCCTACCAAACACCCCTACACAACCGATGGCAATTTTTTTTATCATTCAGTTCTACTAGTCCTTAGGATTCTTCATACCAAATATGTCTCTGTTCTGTGTGGTTTGGGAAATATGGGCATTTCAAAATATTTTCTACTTTAGCTCCTGGGATTCCCACAGGGAACATGGGAAATTTTTTTTAGCATGAATCAAGTACTTATGACCCAATAATATCACATACCGAATTTTGTTCAAATCGGCCCATCGGTTCAGAAAATAGAAATTTTGGGTGGGGCCAAAATCTTGCCCCTCCCATTACGAAGGCAAATATTGCTCCACAAACTTCGTTTGAACAAACTTAATTCTACACCTCAGAAGGAAGCTCCATACCAAATATCAAGTCATTGTGCCACTGGTTCATGAGAAGAAGATATTTTTATACTGTACCAATGACCCAGACTTAGCTGGTGCTAACTCTAACAAAACCAGGGCCAAACACAAATTTTGCCCCCCAATCCCCAAAATTTGCATCTAAAACCAAAAGAAATCATGTCCTTTAGGACCTCCATACTTCGCCCCACTGCGCATGCGCAGTGTCAATGACGTTCCGAAATTGGCGCCAATTATCATTCTCTGTTTGGCCCTTCATCAGTCAACATCTCACTGATCTTTGTGCTTGTAAATCTCAGTTTAAAGGATGCCAGACACGTAATTTTTGGAGAAATGTGATTCTAAGGAGGATATAGAAGGAGGAGAGGAAAAGAAGTGACAAAAAATAATCAGGGCTGTACTTAAAATTTTTTATGAAATTATGTTAAGTTGCCTATTTTCGAGGCATGGGCCTCTTGTTGTCATTCTTGCTAAAATGTTGCACTGCTTATTCAGTGTTTCCTCTCCCCTGGCCTTCTAAGTCCCCCTTGCAATTCTCCCATGCTTTTGGCATATTTTTGAGAAAGTTCATTTCTAAAATTTTCTTGGGAGAGTTGCTTGGTTACAGAATGTTTTCTGTTATTTTCCCCATAGTTACGTTTTCACCCATGGGTGTATAAACGTTGTGTTCTGCATCTTCCATCTGATGTTCTGCAGATTCTCCCCTGGGAGTCTCTGTCTTGCATCAGATAGAGTGTAATTTTGATGACTGATTTCGGGCCAGTTTTTCAGTGCCTGGAGTCATGTTTTCTGGTGTTTTACACTGTTTGTTTACATTGGCAACAGTCTCTTTTGAGGGGGGCTGTTTGCCTTTGGTGTAGTTTATCTCACTATAAGATACATTTATATTATCCGTAAGTGTTGCATTAATTATTTAATATAAATTTAAAATTTTTGACCACACTTAGCCATCGGATCCATCGGGGCTCAACGTTACTTTTCAGAAACTTGGGCTTCGCTGAAAAAATATTTTTCAAAAATTATTTTGATTTGCAATTGTTTTTTCATTATTTATGGATCATGTTATTATGTATCTTTATGTCAGGGGTTTGTGCGACTAACTAGGACTTGTTGACTTTTCACAATGAAAGGTTATTGTTCAAATTGTAATGGGAAGAAATCTTCCTCTGACTTTCATGATCATTGTATTAATTGTAGTCAGTGTTCTCGCACTAATCCCTGTTCTATATGTCAATATTGGGATGACAAACATTGGAAACGTGTGTCACGGTATGTTGTTACTGGAGAAAGGGCTATGCCGGCTCTTTCTCCGCAAGGTCACTCTACTCTCTCAGTTTCTATTTCAGAGGAACAAGAACAGGGTGATGTTTCCATGTTATCTTCTGCAAGTGCGCTTCCGTCGTCACAAATGAATACAGAGCTAGTGGCAAAAGTGCTCATGGAGATTAAACAAATGTCGTCCGCTAGCTCGCCCGGTGTAGCGTCCATTCACCGAATGGTTCGGCAGCCGGGTTCGTCCGATGCGGTCCAGGAGGAAATGTTGGGTGATGCGAGCACTATAAACATTCAACGTGCACACCCAGTGACGGCGGATAGTAGGCGAGATCGGAGGAAGCCTTTGAGTCCGGTTCCTAGCTCGTCCAGGTCCAGCCGGGCCGCGAGCGAGAGAGGCCCCTCTCTCGTACAACAACATCTGGGACCAGATGTTGTGGTACAAAATGTGTCGCAAGCGGAGCATACGTCCGTCGCTCGGGACGCTCCGTTGTATAGGCAGTCCGCGGAGACTGCTCAGGCTTCTTCCTCTCGTCGGCGCACACGACCGCACCTTGGCTGCGTGACCGCCGATATTTTACCAGCTTCGCCGATCAAGGATTCTTCGGCGACCAGGTCACACCATCCGGCATCCAGGGACACGAGGCCGATGGACTCCGGACGTTCGCATAGAAAAAGTATGCGGGAGCCATCAGATGCGGAGCTGCCCTCGGCGAAGCAGCGAAAGACTGCGCCTCTGCAGGTCTCGATGCCGGACGTACTTGTGCAGATAGCACAACTTATCGCAGCAGCCGACAGAAACGGTGTCGGATCGGGAATTATCCGACGGCGCTGGGTCGGTACGCTCCGCCGAAGCATCGGGGGCGGATGACCGGGAGCATCATGAGGTCCGACCGGATGGTGAAAGGGATACGGATGACTTGGAGCTTTCCCTTTCGGAACAACATAAAGCTGCCGTGGACTTCATCCGGCACTTTCTCCCTCAAGTTGTTCCGTCGGGCCAGACTGCTGCGGTTCCGGACAAGAGGATTATAGCGTCATTGGACTCTGAATTTTTTGAGCGGTTCAGGGACATCGCTCCCGAGTTTCCGGCTCAGTCCAATAATGTTGCAAGAACATTTGAATTATTGAACGACGCTATATTTAAACTTGCTTCCAAAACGGGGAAAGCAGGTTTCTTGTCCGCCAATACTCTCAACCTGCCTTTCATTAATGCAAGGAATAAATTCGACACGGCAGGACAGGGTATTCCGAGAGTTCCTCTGCGTATGGACGACGAGGCGGAAGACTTGGAGCTATCATTACCGTCGTCGGCGTCTATTCCAACCGCGGTGTTGGAAACAGCTATTTCGTCTAACAGAGCCAGTTTAGATGCCTTATCTTACGCAGATCACCTTACTAAGGCGTTATCACTGCGCCTTCAAGGGAAAGAATTTCAGGATATACAATCCTCTTTAAGACTTCTTTCAAGGGCAGTAGCTTATTCCACGTGTAACTCCGCCCTTTCAGTGGCAAACCTGGAGTTGGTTAGACGTGACGCAGCCCTAACTACATCCACACTCGTGGATTCTAAGGTGAAGAACTCTCTCAGAGTCACTTCGGTCTCCGGAGAACTTCTCTTTGACGGCAAGCTTTCTGCAATTTATGATAAAATAACAAAGAAAGCTTCGGATTCTCTGTTGTTCAAATCTGCTTCTAAGAAGTCGGATACGGCAGACAAGAATAAGACAGGCACTTCTGATGCGCCCAAGAGAGGTTCCTATAGAGGTTCCGGTGCGTCCTCTTGGTCTTATTCGAGAGACCGTCAAGGTAGCGACTCACGTTCGGGACGTCCTTCGGGCCGGGACAACCGGTCGGACACCCCGAGGTCGACGGGACGAGGTGCGGGTCGTGGAGGACGTGGTTTCTCCTACCGCAGGCCTCGCAGGTCCAGGAGGTGATGGCTTAAACCTCTATCGCGTACCGGTTGGCGGAAGGTTGTCAAGCTTTTCACAAGAATGGGCGTCGATTACGGACGACCCTTGGGTGAGAGGAGTGACTTCGGAAGGTCTAAAGATATCCTTCAAACGAAAGCCTCCATTAACTCGAAGTCCAAAATGGACTCAACTTCCGTCAAACCCGCAGAAAAGGGACGCTCTATTATCAGAGGTGCAGTCTCTTTTAATGAAGAACGCGGTAGAGGTCGTAGAAAACCAGGAGACTCCGGGATTCTACAGCCATCTGTTTCTGGTTCCGAAACCAGACGGCTCGTTCCGTCCAGTCATAGTTTTGAGCTGGATAAACAAGCTGATCGTCGCTCTGAAGTTTTATATGGAGACGATTCGGTCGGTCAGAGCGAGTATTCGGGTGAACGATTATGCAACAAGCATAGATCTCAAAGATGCGTACTTTCACGTCATGGTACATCCGACATTCAGAGAGTATCTACGCTTCGCAGTCCTAGGAGTGGTGTATCAATTCCGGGCGATGTGCTTCGGATTGAATCTAGCACCCTGGGCTTTCACTCGGGTAATGAACTCGGTAATGATCTATTTCCGAGCTCATTCGTCTGCGGTAACGTCGGCCTACCTGGACGACATTCTTCAGAGGTACGGCAATGAGTTAACGCTTCAGAACGATGTTCAGAATCTACTTCTATTGCTCCGACATCTCAGTTTTATAGTGAACGAGGAGAAGTCGGATCTGGTGCCGTCCAAGTCATTCACACATCTGGGAATGAGCTTCGAGATGCACAACAATCTCGTTCATCTGCCGTTAACCAGAGCGAAATTAGTCAGTTGTTACGCTCGCTATTGTCTGCACGCAGACAAAGTCACAGCGAGAGAATTTATGAGACTGATAGGTCTGTGCGGAGCCGCTGCGGATCTCATTCCGATGGGGCGGTTACGCACGCGTCCTCTCCAAATTTTCTTGACTCAGAATTGGAGTGTGAAAATTCATTCGCTCGACATAGACGTTCTCTTGTCAGATCAAGTGAAACAAGAGATTCAGACTTGGGCAAACATTCAGTGGTTAACTCAGGGAGTTCCGCTGCAGTTGCCGGATCCGAGTTTTACCATTATGACGGATGCCAGTCAAACAGGTTGGGGTGCATCATTGATCCCAACGGATTCGAGATGCCAGGGTCTTTGGGATCCGCAATTCCTGGGCAAGCACATAAACATCAAGGAAATGATGTCAATTTGGCTTGCGTTACGTCATTGGATGGACATTATTCACAATGCTCATGTCCAAATCCTATCCGACAATACGACAGTAGTGGCGTATATACGGAATCAGGGAGGCACTCATTCAGTTCCGTTGTTCAATCTAACGGAAAGAATCCTTCTGTTTGCGCTAGAACATCAGGTTCTTCTTTCGGTCCGTCACATACCGGGTCGTCTGAATGTACTAGCAGACACCCTTTCACGAAAGGGTCGCTTGTTGCCGTCGGAGTGGACTCTCAACAAACAAGTATTCAATCAGATTTGCTACCAATGGGAACGGCCAATGATAGACTTATTTGCGACACATCTCAACAATCAGTAGCAGACGTATGTGTCTCCGTGTCCGGATCCAAGAGCATTTGCAGTAGACGCTGTGTCGATCCCTTGGGACGGAATGATAGGATATGCGTATCCTCCAGCGCCGTTAATTCAGCAAGTATTGCTAAAGATAAAACAATCTCAATGCAAGATTCTGTTGGTAGCATCTCTGTCTCCACAGAGTCCGTGGATAAATCTACTCAGGTGTCTGTTGTGGGACCTACCGCAAAAGCTTTCTCCACGGGAGGATCTTCTTTCGCAGGGGAAATCGCGTCAACTCCATCACAACCCGCAAGGTCTCAACCTTCACGTTTTTCCGTTGTGCGGTCCTTCTTGCATGGCAAGCACTTTACAGGACGAGCAGTGGACGCAATTTCTAACTGTAGGAGGACCTCCTCTTCGCTAAACTATGCGGCTAAGTGGAAGGTTTTTCGTCGTTGGTGTAGGGATCATTCTGTAGATATTTTCGATCCCTCTATACCAGACATTGCAAACTTTCTAGTATACTTGTTTGACGAAATCAAACTGCAGCCTGTTACTATTAAGGGTTATAGGTCTATGTTATCTGATACCTATGCACATCATGATAGTTTACAAATTGGATCTAATGTCTCTTTATCTAAGTTGGTTAGAAACTTCTCGATAAATAGGTTAATTCCTAAATGGAATTTAGCTTGGGTTCTTCTTAAATTGAAGGAAAAGCCATTTGAACCTCTTGGGACAGTAGATTTCAAATTCTTATCTTATAAGACAGCTTTTCTCTTAGCTTTCTCTTCTGCTAGAAGAGTCAGTGAGCTTCATGCACTATCGGTGGATGATTCTCACTATCATAGTGTTGGGAACACTATCACCTTCACTACTAATGTCGGTTTTTTAGCTAAGAATCAGGCTACTAATAAATATCCGGAACCTATTGTCATTAAGGCTCTTCCGTCTTCAGACGGGCGTAGGCCTTTACTCTGTCCTGTTAGAGCGTTACGTATCTATAAACAAAGATCTCAGTTTATCAGAAAGGGACGGAAACGTTTCTTTCTGTCTTTGATGCCTAATAGAAAGGACATTTCGGTCCATTCTATTGCTAGATGGATTCAATTAACTATCCGTACTGCTTATGAGAGTTTATCTTCTTCTCAGCAGTCTGTGCTTAAGATTTCCGCTCATGAAGTAAGAGCTCTTGCTACTTCTTGGGCTTACGCTAATAGTATTGCTATTACAGATTTAATGAAGGCTGCTTATTGGTCTCAGCCATCCACATTCACGAATTTTTATCTCAGAAATATTGAGTCCATTTCTGGAGACCTGCATTGTTTAGGTCCGTTATCTGTTGCTCAGAATGTCGTCCACTAAACAGTTGCAACTATAGTTATGCAGGCTTTCTGTTCCGGCAGTGACTCCGTCCGGCTGCCCTCTTCGCTCTGGGCTATTTGACCCAGGGCAAGGGGAAGGGGGGGGGGGGGGGTGTTCCCTTAGGTCACCTGCTTTATAGTGAAAAGCAAGGGAATGCCTCCTCCAAAGTCAGTATTTCTGAGTCGCTTCCGGGATGGTTTTAAAGTGTAATATTAATGTTAAAATTCATTCATGTCATATTTTTAAAGTGTAGCTCGGTGTGAAGCATTTGTATATGTCAACTGTCAAACGGGCGTTAATATACAATCCTCGGACACTTTTAAAAGAATATAAAGAGTCTCAATTCTCTGGACTAACTTTATTTATTGGCTTACTTTAAAAATAATTAGTATAAAGGGTTATACTGGATGTTAATAGAGAACATGAATGTTATTGTGCTCAATTATGAAGGGTATTGTATCTTTCTAATTTAACATTTAATAAGAAAGATACATGTAAAGCCTAATACTCCTTTTCTCCTTAAGGGGTTGCCTCTATATTATATAGTTGAGCTTATTGGATTTTCCTCTATGTCCTAGGCCCTCCAACCTTTTTACTATTCAGCTAAGTCTGGGTCATTGGTACAGTATAAAAATGTTAAAAAATTTATAGTAATTTATATATTTTTTATACTTACCAATGACCCAGACGGGGATGGCCCTCCCAGGAGTTGGGAACTCTTGCCTCCCCGCTGAGTACATAGCGCTGACCAGGCACTGCCAGTAAGAATGATAATTGGCGCCAATTTCGGAACGTCCTTGACACTGCGCATGCGCAGTGGGGGCGAAGTATGGAGGTCCTATAGGACATGATTTCTTTTGGTTTTAGATGCAAATTTTGGGGATTGGGGGGCAAAATTTGTGTTTGGCCCTGGTTTTGTTAGAGTTAGCACCAGCTAAGTCTGGGTCATTGGTAAGTATAAAAAATATATAAATTACTATAAATTTTTTAACTTTTCAAGAATTTTGGAGCATTTTCCCTTACCCCCTCCCTATGGAGTGTGGCAACTTTATTTGAACAAACTTAAATTGACATATAATGAGGACCATGCATATCAAATTTTGTTCAATTTTACCCAAGGGTTTAGGAGGGCAAGTCGATAATGTACAGTTCAACGGATGGACAAACAATGGACAGAAAGTGATCACTTGAGCTCCCCCTGACTTTCAGTCAGGTGAGCTAATAATAAATTTTAATATCCTGTGCACTGGGCGAAGGGTTAATACTCCAGCAGTGTCAATATTTGTTGGATTGAAGTGAACTGTCACACCTTTCTACCCTGACATGGGGGAACATACTTCATGACAATATTGATGTCCTTGTGTGAATAAATTCAGAGTTACAACAAGTTTTATACGCCTGTTTGAAAAACAGTCATATTATGTAATCAGTCTGTCCGTCCATTAACATTTTTGGTTTCCGATTGATAAATTAGTTTGCATTATTTGATCTCAACCAAAGTTGGTATGTCTATTACCCAGCTAGTAATACAGGCAAAGTTTGGATATGGGTTCCGTCCAAATATTTTAACATGAGTTAAGGCTTTTTTTAGAGTTAGAATTCAACTATTAACATTTTGGGTTTCTGACCAATAACTCCAGTTTGGATTATTTGATCTCAACGAAAGTTGATATGTATATTACCCAGGTAGTTATACAGGTCAAATTCAAATATGGGTTCTGTCTAATTATTTTTGCATGAGTTACAGCCCTTATTTGACTTACAATTAACAATTTTGGTTCCGACCAATAAATCCAGTTTGGATTATTTTTTATCTCAACCAAAGTTGGTATATGCATTGCCCAGCTAGTAATACAGGCCAAGTTCGAATATCCGTTCTGTCCAATTATTTTTACATGAGTTATGGCCCTTTTTCAACTTAGAATTTGACCATCTATTAACATTTTTTGTTTCTGACTGATAACTCCAACTTGGATTATTTGATCTCAACCAAAGTTGGTTATGTGTATTACCCAGCTAGTAATACTGACATGTTCAAATTCCGTTCCGCCCTATAATTAATACATGAGTTACATCCCTTTTTCGACTTAGAATTCTACTGTCTATTAACATTTTAGGTTTTCAAGCAATAACTCCAGTTTGGATCATTTGATCTCAACCAAAGTTGATAAAATTCAAAATGGCTAATGGGCATATTTAGCCACGCCTCGTGGTGCTCTTGTTTTTCTATAATATCCCTTGAAGGAATTATAGATTGAAGCTTGTTGAACTCACAAGTCCACATGTAATTTTAAGTTTCATACTTCAATTTTTAGCCTTGCTGCAGAACACATATTTATTTATTTAATTTATTTGTTTGGGTTGAACAACACTTTCAACAGCCAGGGTCACCTCATGTCAGACAGTTTTATGGGTGGAGGAAGCTGGAGTACCTGAAGAGAACCACCGAGCAATGGTGGGCAACTGCCAGACTCCCCAACGTACTAACTCCACACATGCAGAGTTAGCATTGGTTGAAAACCAAGTGCACTATCAACATGCAGTATGCGTTAGTACACAGCACCACCATGCCCCCATGTGGGCAATCAGGATGAAGTGTCTTGCTCATGGACACAACACAGTTTCTCCTGGCGAGGACTGAATCATGGACCTTTTGGTTTGAAGTCCAATTCCGTAACCACTGAGCCACCACACTCCCAGAACACATATATTGACTGCAATGAAACCAATAGGCTGCATTCATTGGAGAGCAATGGCTGGGTGGATTAGTGGACTGATCTCTCATTCCAGAGGTCCCCGGATCGATCCATGGTCGGGGGAAGTTCTCGAGGTGCCTGAACACGCTCTGTCAGCATCAACTGTGGGGTTGATGCTGTCGCAGCATACTGTCCTATTGGGTGAGGGACATAAAATGGCTGTCCTCTGTACAGAGACACACTCCACACAGACTAAAGATCCCTTTGAGGTATTTGAGAAGAGCAAGGCCACAAAGTTGCCACTATGAAGGTCATCCCAAACACCTGCGCCATTGGGCCAAGGAGAGCCGTTAATATAAGTTGCATAACTTGCTTGCCAATCCTTGTAAAACAAATAAGCTTAAAAAAAAACAACAGGTAAATGTACACATAAATCCGCCGATTATCAGTTGGATGCAATAAATCACTGACATTGTTAAAATTATATTCAGTGATTGTATGTTTCAATTTGGACACTGGATTTAGTTTGGCTGTTTGACAGCAAGGGCCAAATAAGAGGCATCACACAATGTCAAAATTCTGAACTGAAAAGAAAAATTGTAATTTTTACTTCATCACATCATATGTGACACTCACATCATGTCCAGTGTATAAGGCATAAACCCAGCTGAAGCTTCAGTTGAGATCAGTTAGTAACTTGGAAACTCTAGCCACTCTCAAGTTTTTAGCTCACCTGAGCAAGCTCAAGGTGAGTTTTAGTGATCACTTTCTGTCTGCCATCCATCTGGCAAGAACTTTACATTAATGACTTCTACTCGTAAACTTCTGGGCCAAATTGAGCCAAATTTGATATGCAGGTTCCTTATCATATGTCAATTCAAGTTTGTTCAAATACAGCAGCCTGGCCCACAGGGGACACCACAAGGGGCATAATTCAGTTGGCACCCACAAAATCTTTTCACAAAATTAAAAAATCTTCTCCAGAACTACCAATCAGAATTCAAATTTGTTCAAATCAAGTCCCTGGGGTCATATTCGGCCTCCCTATGGGAACTCGAACTTTAACTTCGTGCAACATGAGGAATATTCTTTAAAAACTTTCTTCTTCAGCTCTACCACTCAAAACATTTTGATATTTGACATGCAGCATCCTTCGGAGGTTCAGATTCAAGTTTGTTGAAAGTCCCAAGGGTCATATCTGAATTTAACTTAAGGCAATATGAGGAATATTCTTTAAAAATCCTCTTCTTCAGGTTTGTCAGTCAGAATCTTTTAATATTTCGTTTGCAGCATCCTTAGTGTGGTCAGATTCCAGTTTGTTCAAATCAAGTTCCTGGATTCATATTTGGACTCTCTATGCCAACCTGAATTTGAACTTAGTGTAATATGGGGAAATTCATTTAAAAATCTTCTTCAGATCCACCAGTTAGCATCATTGAAATGCAGCAACCTTACTAAGGACGTTCAGATTCCAGTTTGTTCAAATGAAGTCCCTTGGGTCATATTTAGGCTCTCTGTGGAATCGCAAATTTTAACTTAGTACAATAGAAGGACTATTCTTTAGATGAAAGTGTCAATGACACTGTAGCTCAACTTAACAAACTTGAGTAAGTTACAAGTGAAATGGCAAAATTGAAGATCATTGGTACCAATGTTATTTGATGAAACTTCAATATAACAGCATTGTGTTTGCACAACGTCAGAGCAAACCATGCATTTTTAAATGTAAACTGTAAGGCTGGCTAAATGAAGAATGCTGATACACTAATGCAGTAAGTTCACAGGTTATTGGAAACAGCAACTTTTTTCACAGAAATGAAAGCTGATCAATAGCTCTTATCTAGAGGCCTCGCCTAATGAGCACACCAAGTTAAAAAAAAATCCTACGATAAATGTGCCCTGTAGGCCATGTCAAAGAAGAATATTGATGCACAAATGCAATCAATTCAAAAATTATTGCTAACAGCAACAGTTTTTGATGGAAATGAAAAGAAAGTCAATAGCTCCTATCTTTGTCACCCAGAATAAGCTTACAAAGTTTCAAAACAACCTGATAACGAATGCACCCTCTGAGGCATACCAAAGGAAAATGTTAATGCACAAATGCACTAAATTTTAAGGTCATTGCTTGTGGCAATGTTTTTTTTTTCTTTTTTATGCAAATTTATAAATGTACCCTGCAGAGAATGTAAAAGGGATAAGTTGCTGCACAAATGCACCAAGTTCAAAGGCTGGTGATAACGACAATACTTTTTTATCGAAATGAAAAATGAAAGTGTCAATGACGGTGTAGCTCAACTTGTCAAGACATGTACATGTATAGTATGTGACACAGCAATGACAAACATCTAGGTAATGACCTGATAACAAATGTACATGTAAAGTATTGTAACGGTCTGTACATAAATACTGGCCGTAGACTGTAACAAATGTATAGGTAAAGTATTGTAAAGGTGGGTGACAGTCAGATGCTAAATAGAAAAGAAATCTTTGAGTTCCAGAGTGGGTCTGACTGAACCCCAAAATATTTGTTCTCATAGCACAGTGATAACAAAGGCACCCCCAAAACACACTCATTCCTGTCCCAAGGTGAAAACAAAGGTACCCAAGAAGTTTCGTGAAGATCAGTTCATAAATATGAGCTGTGTAGAAGTTGTGACAAAAAACTGACTGGACCTAATTTCGGTACAAAATGGCCACTGGCAGCCATCTTGAATTTTGGACCACACCCAGAACCACTCGTTCTCGTTCCAAGGTGATAACAAAGGTACCCAAGAAGTTTTGTGAAGATCGGTTTATAAATACAGCCTCCAGCCCGAGCCGTATTGACATGTGCACTTACAGTGTATAAGTAGCACTGAATAAATCAAAGTTCATATAATTTGCATAATTTCTGCACAAGAAAAAAACCCGTACTATATGTGATGTATTCCATGTTACTAAACATTCATACAAAAATTTATTCAAATCAGAACTTTCATACAGAAGTTCTGTACAAAAGACTGATTGCACTAATTTTGGTACAAAATGGCTGCTGGTGGCCATCTTGAATTTTGGACCACACCCCAAAACACTCGTTCTCATCCCACGGTGATAACAAAGGTACCCAAGGAGTTTCGTAAAGATCGGTTCATAAATACGGCCTCTAGCCTGAGCCGTATAGAAGTTGTGTACAAAAAACTGATTAGACCTAATTTCGGTACAAAATGGCCACTGGCAGCCATCTTGAATTTTGGACTTCACCCAGAAACACTCGTTCTCGTCCCAAAGGTACCCAAGACGTTTCGTGAAGATCGGTTCATAAATACAGACTCCAGCCCAAGCCGTATTGACATGTGTACTTACTGTGTGTAAGTAGCACTGAAAAAATCAAAGTTCATCTAATTTGCATAATTTCTGCACGAGAAAAAAACCCGTATTATATGTGATGTATCCCATGGTACTAAACATTCACAAAAAATTATTCAAATCAGCGCTTTCATAAGGAAGTTCTGTGCAATAATCTGATTGCACCAAATTTTGTACAAAATGGCTGCCATCGGCCATCTTGAATTTCGGACCGGACCCAAAAACACTCGTTCTCGTCCCATGGTGATAACAAAGGTACCCAAGGAGTTTCGTAAAGATCGGTTCATAAATACGGCCTCTAGCCCGAGCCGTATTGGCATTTGCACTTGCAGTGCTGAAAGTAACACAAAAAAACATCAAAGTTAGTCTAATTTGCCTAATTTACGCACAAGAAAAAAAACCGTATTATATGTGATGTATCCCATGGTACTAAACATTCATACAAAAAATTATTCAAATCAGAGCTTTCATATGGAAGTTCTGTACAAAAAACAGATTTCTGCATCGTCGGTACAAAATGGCGGCTGGCAGCCATCTTGAATTTCGGACCGCACCCAAAAACACTCGTTCTCGTCCCACGGTCATAACAAAGGTACCCAAGAAGTTTCGTAAAGATCGGTTCATAAATACGGCCTCTAGCTCGAGCCGTATCCAATTGTTGACGGACGACGGGCCATGGCATAAGCTCAAATTTGGCTTCGCCAAAGTTGAGCTAAAAATAATAATTTACTTAAGTTATGAATATTCTCGGACGGACTCACACACGGATGCACAGATGGTCAGATGGATGGACGGACTGATGCACAGATGCATGTAATCCAGTAAACCCCCATTTTCTTCGAAAGTAGGGGTATAAATATGAAAACATACACACAAAAGTCCAAATAATATAGCATTTCTTTCAAAGGGTTAAAATTGAGAAAAATACCCTGAAAATGTTACAGTAACCACCATGGCAAGATACCAGTAAAATAGAAGTCCACTTGAAAAAAAAAAAAATTCCAATACCTGTTCACAGTCAAAAACCTGTACACAAAAGTCAAAAACCTGCACAAAAAAGTCCAAAACATGCACACAAAAGTCCAAAATTAAGGTAAAAAAGCAGGGAAAGGGTTAAATAATATAATACTAGCCCTAGGAAGCATTCTAACATAAAACTGGAACCATGGCAATATACTGCAGGGTAAATTACTCCTTGGAAGAAAAGAAAGACAAATATCAAAACCAGCACACAAAAGTCAAAAACCTGTACACAAAAGTAAAAAATTCAAGTAACTAAGCATGGAAAGGGTTGAATAAAATATTACTATCCCTGAAAAGCATGCTGACATAAAAAAAAGCCAAATAAAAAAAAATTAAAGTGTCAATGACACTGTTGCTCAACTTTGAATATGACAGGAATTAGTATTTGCTGTGACCAGGTCAACAATAATGAAAATGACAAGAATCAGTATTTGTTGTGACCAAATCAACAATAATGAATAAGAGAAAAAGGAGTTTTGTTGTGACCACGTCAACCTTAGTGAAGCAATTACAAGGTGACTGCAATGGTCTAAAGAACAGGACAAAAGTATGCATCCCATGTTACTAAACATTCACATAAAAATTTATTCAAATCAGAGCTTTCATATAGAAATTCTGAGCAAAAAACTGATTGCATAAAATTTTGTACAAAATGGATGCTGGTGGCCATCTTGAATTTCGGACCGGACCCCAAAACATTCATTCTTGACCCACGGTGATAACAAAGATATCCATGAAGTTTCGTAAAGATCAGTTCGTAAATACGGCCTCTAGCCCGAGCCGTATTGGCAATTGCAGTTACAGTGCTGAAAGTAACACTAAATAGATCAAAGTTAGTCAAATTGGCATAATTTATGCTCGAGAAAAAAACCTGTATTATATGTGATGTATACCATGGCACTAAACATTCACACAAACAAATTATTCAAATCAGAGCTTTCATATGGAAGTTCTGCGCAAAAATCTGATTGCACCCAATTTTGTACAAAATGGCTGCCAGCGGCCATCTTGAATTTCAGATCGGACACGAAAACACTCGTTCTCATCCCACGGTGATAACAAAGGTACCCAAGAAGTTTCGTAAAGATTGGTTCATAAATACGGCCTCTAGCCCGAGCCGTATTGGCATTTGCACTTACAGGGCTGAAAGTAACACTAAATAAATCAAAGTTAGTCTAATTTGCATAATTTATGCACGAGAAAAAAACCTGTATTATATGTGATGCATCCCAGGGTACTAAACATTCATACAAAAAATTATTCAAATCAGAGCTTTCATATGGAAGTTCTGCGCAAAAATCTGATTGCACCTAATTTTGTACAAAATGGCTGCCAGTGGCCATCTTGAATTTCGTACCGGACCCAAAAACACTTGTTCTTGTCCCACGGTGATAACAAGGGTACCCAAGAAGTTTTGTAAAGATCGGTTCATAAATATGGCCTCTAGCCCGAGCCATGTTAATGGCACAATGGACAGACAGACGGACGACGGGCCATGACAATACCTCAAATTTGGCTTCACCAAAGTTGAGCTAAAAATCAAAACCTGCACACAAAAGTTCAAAATGTATGAATCCGGATGCCAACGTAGACGATGCCGATGCTGACATGAGGGCTATGCCATAGGCTCACATTGGATATATCTTAATTGAATAATCCTGTTACTTCAATATTATTTCCAAACACAAAACCATTTACCATACCTTCAGTACAAATCTGACCTGTTAATTGCATACAGGTTATAGAGTAAACTCCTGTTAATTGAATAAAAAATCTTCTAATATGTTGAGAGATTACTCTCGACATTTGCTGAATTCCCCTTGTTTATGCCCTCAGACCTATTTGGCTTCAGTATATCTAATACAGGCACTTCATTTATTCTATCTTATTTGACAGAGCTCTGTATAAATGCTCAATTTGTCATTAGAATACAGAAAAGTGCCCATCTCCCAGTTGATTGTATAGCCCTGTTAACTGGTTGAGGGATACATTTTTTGGGGTGGTCTGAATTTGTTCATCAAAATTTGTTTTATTACAAATTATTGAAGAGTGCCCATAGGCACTCCTCTTCAATAATTTCTGATAAAACAAATTTATATAAACAAAATATTATTTGCATTTGATAGAACATGAAATATATGTGAAAGAAAAATGTTGGCTTTTCCTCGGGTACCCTCATTTTTTTGAAAGCCCAGATAGTGGCTTCTAGAACTCAACTAGTTAATTGAATACCTTTCACTGGCAAAAAAAGTATTCAGTTAACACTGTAATCTTGTTAGTAGTGCTGGACCTCCTGTCCCCACAGAAAAGAAAAAGAAACAAGAGGCCCCAGGGGCGTGCGGGCGCTCACCTGACATGGTAGTCTAAATATCAAACCAGGGCCTTGAATAAGCTGCATACGCCCCTCGTAAGAAAAGCATATACCAACTAAATGAAGCGATTGTGCCCACACAATACACAGGATTTTCCTTCTATTTTCAGTTCCTGTACTTTTACGTCCCAAAATTGAGAAAAACGCATAAAAAACAGAATTTTTTCCCAAACAAAATATTTTCAGCCTAAATTTTTTTTTTCTTCTTAAAACGCATAAAAAACCAAAAAACTAATTTCCGGATTTTGGTCCAAAATTTTCTAAGTCCCACCTGGACCCCAAATTTTCAGTGTAAAAAAAAAAAATTTTTTTTGTCTTAAAATTGACCGAAACGCATAAAAAACCAAAAAAAAATTTCCAGATTTTGGTCCAATATTTCTAAGTCCGCAACGGGATCCCAAATTTTCAGCCTAAATATGAACCCAGGGACTTGGCTTGAACAAACTTGAATCTCCCCCCCCCCCCCCCCCCCCCCCCCCCCCAAGGATGCTGCATACCAAATATCAAAAGATTCTTATCGGTAGATCTGAAGAAGATTTTTAAAAAATACTCCTCATACCGCACAAATTTAAACATTTGGGCTCCCATAGAGAGCCCAAATGTGGACCCAGGCAATTGATTTCAATAAACATGTGAAACAATCTTCCAAAGATGTTATATGTGAAATTTCAAAGCTTTTGGAGCAGTGGTTTGGGAGAAAAGTACTCTTATATGTTTTTCCCATTACCCACAGTGTTAAAAAATGCTGACTCGGCACTTTTTCAAACTCCCCAAAAAGTACCCCATGATAAAATGGATGGCAGTTTTTTTTTACCATTCCATTCTGTTGGTCCTAAGGAAGCTTCACAACAAATAAGAATTCTCAGTGCCACGTAGTTTTGGAGATATGGGCATTTTAATTTTTTTCTATTTTTAGCTCCTGCGGTTCCCATGGGGCGATGGGAACAAAATTTTTTGCATAAATTAAGTACCTAGGACCCAATAAGCCCTCATATCAAATTTGGTCAAAATTTGCCTCTCCGTTTGGAAAATAGAAATTTTGGGAAGGGCCAATATTCTTGCCCCTCCCATTACGATGCCAAATATAGCCCCACAAACTTCTCTTGAACAAATCTGAGTCTACACCTCAAAAGGAAGCTGCACACCAAATATCAAGTCTCTGCTACTGCTGGTTCATGAGAAGAAGATTTTTTAAGATTTCAGCACACTTTTCGGGTGTGGCCCTAACAATGGGCGAGGCAACTTGATTTGAACAAAATCAAATTGCGATGTCATAACAAACTATTATCTCAAATATCAATTAAATTGGTTCAGCGGTTTGGGAGGAGAAGACGCAAACACCATGTTCACGGACGACGACGGACGACGGATGGTGAGTGATCACTATAGCTCTCCTGACTGAAAGTCAGGTGAGCTAAAAAATTAGTATGTGCATGTCCACTCTGCTGTGATCATAAGACTGAAGTTTGCAATGAAAGAGTCACAGATATATGAATTACACCATATAAAACATAAACATTAACTCCATAAGGGTCTATTTCAGACTAACAAACCTTAAAGGATTGAAATCTGATTTCAAGGAAGATAATCCAGCTGAAAATTGGCAGAACCAAAGTCTGGGAACATGTACATGTCTGCTTGGTAGAAATCATGCTGGTGAAGTCATGGTAATTGGTATGTAAACTTGGGGAAATTACACAAGCCATAATTTAATTATAAGAATATTTGAATTTAAAAAAAGGAATTCCAAAAATTGAGAAGTGTGCATGTCAATTTGGTGGTAAATATGTTGTATGAGTCCACTTAAGTCAGAACATAAATCTAGGGTTATTGCAGACTTGAGAATTTAGATATCTGGAGGAAATATGGATGGATAGTGCATTTGATTTCTAAATTTCCCACTCTTTCTGAACTGGGAATTTAGAAGGATTGTTTCTTATCTTAACTAATTCTTATCCATAGAAATTCATAACATGTTATAGTGTATACCACTGCAGCTGTATTTGTTGATACAAACTTCCTGGTAAATGCATACATGCTTCCCAGCACAAACTATTCATCATACAGTCTGCAGATATTTGATCTGTTAACTGAATATTGATCATTGCATCCACAGTTCATTGAAATTGTCATTCTGTTTTGGGTTTTTTGCTCCTGCAGATTGACTTTCTGGTACATCAACTTCATTCGACTAAAACAACTGAAATTCAACAACCAAGAACGTTGTGAACCAATTTCGGTTTAGTCCAGATGGTCAGTTTTCTAGAAGGCTGGAATGTAAATGTTAACAGAAGCAGGACATTGGATACCAAGTGATGACTTTCTGACAAGGGATCCAACAGATATATATGTGTTATGTGCACATTGTGCATGCCCAGAATATTTTATAGCGACAAGACTTGTTTTTAGGAAGGTATAGCTGTAAATGGCGCTTGCATGACGAGTAGCTATACATACCCAAAAATTAGTCAAGTTGCGATAAAAGATTGTATACAAGTACAATGAGTGCATAATACTTTTACCTACCATTCAGTCAACAAAACCCAAAACTATGACTTCTCAAAAATAGTAGCTGACAAACAGAAAAAAGTTACATTCAACTCAT
This sequence comes from Pictodentalium vernedei, assembly GCA_031216915.1. NCBI lineage: Eukaryota > Metazoa > Mollusca > Scaphopoda > Dentaliida > Dentaliidae > Pictodentalium > Pictodentalium vernedei. Next base: position 340,253,946 of record CM062296.1, on the reverse strand, counting down.
CAAAACAATGGGACTCCATTTTTCAATTCTTTCAACCAAATGGCATGAGAGGAACTTTCTTCAACATGAATGAAATCGTACATGGTGATAAAAAATAATCCAACAGAGCCCAAAAATGTTTTTTCCATTGAGCAATATTTCAAACCATATTCAATTCAAAATGCCACTCAAGGGATAGGTGGATGTTTGAGAAAACAACTAGGAAATTTTTTTTTTGTAGTGCAAATGGATCGTTTTAAATACATGGCAGCACTTCAATCATCATTTTTAGAAGCGTGCAAACCACACCGAGATTTACATTACATTTCAAAACTTTATCGCAGTCACTTTCAGTCATTATGATTCAACTTCATTTTTTTTAAAGTTTTTGATGTCTTGCATAGTGGGTTGTTTATGTGATGGATCATGTAATTCCCTGCAACATGGAATGTATATTGAGGGATTATAATACATTGAAGCATTGTCAGCTCTTGAAGGGAATGACCTGAGATTACCAGCACCACTGAAGTAGTCCATCAAGAGTACATATACGTTTTCTCATGTGATTTGTATTGTTACTGCAATAATGATACAAGATCTTTTATCGCTAACTTTTTATCATAACTGACATTGCTGTTTGTGATTGCATTTTTGGGTAAATGGTTGATAACAAAAGAATCACACATAACAAGAAAGACAAAGACATTGATTTATAAAACTTTTATGAATGACGATGCATATATACAATGAAATGAATGAATAATTCTAATAATAATGGCATTATATGTGTAAGAGTGTGACTGTACCTTATAAAATAAACTGAGATTATGTTTGTGTGGAGGGAAAGATTTCAAAATCGAGCTTTATGTCTCCATACAGACCAACATCCTGTATAAATAATGCTTTTGGTAGCATTTTAGTTCTTTAAATATACATGAAAATGAATGGTTTTAAGACAGTTTTCATGTAAATTTAAAGAAATAAAAAAATTGTATTTGATTAATCAAAAAATTGAAATCAGACAAAACAACTGAAAAATCACACCCCCTGTATAATGTAAGCAAATAGTAAATTAATTTGTAGCCTCCCCATGTATATTCCAGCTCCTTTGCATCCTTTAGCTTCTTGCAGATTTCTTTACCGATGTTCAATTCAACTGCAGGAAGTCCATTTTTAAGGTTCAAAACTGTCCAGACTTGGTGCCTTACTACAAATTCACAGCGGACTTAATTTTCAAGCCAACATTCACTTTTACGATTTCTGAAAGAGGTGCAAGAAGCACTAGCAAATTTCAGTATAAACCAGTGGTCCTTGACATGAAAGTTTGCTAGTGTTTCATGGGCTTTGTGCTAAAAAACTGTAAATATTTATCAGGTGGAAAACTATTATTCTCCACTTTGGTTTAGGAGTAATCTATCCTTTTATTTTGGGGTGCTAAATATTTATTTTGAAAATGTTATGTTGCAGAACTTTTTTCATCAATTCCAAAATTGTGCATTCACACTTGAATTGTTACATTATTGGAAGTTTGGACACAGAGAAAATGGGTTTGTTTCCAGTCACATGCCAGAAAAATGTAGGGTACGTACTTTGATGAACTTTTTCATCTGTTATTTTTTTAAAACAAATTCCAGCACAAATTTGTGTTCAGGGAAAGCTATATGACCCCATCCACAAAAATGCAGACTCTCTGAATGGGGACCAAATATAAACAAAATCAACAAGAGTGAGGCCATGGCCCAGTGCATACTCCCACCATTAACATCATACTGCCTTGCCATATACTGGATTTGGATTTTGTTGAAATCCATCCACTCACCTCTGAGATATGGATCTGGATAGATAGACAGACAGACAAACAGATGGATGGATGGATGGATGGATGGATGATGGATGGATGGATGGATGGATGGATGGATGGATGAAGACAGTTATAGATAATCTTGTATACCCCCCATTCTCTTCCAAGAGTGGGGGTACAAATAATTATGAAAGCTAAAAAATTATGCATAAAGCCTAGTTCAGCTATCTGATTGTTGTGGGTGCCCCATTACGCGTTGGGATAGCCACAATGTTTAGATAGTTGAACTAGCTAAAAACAAATACATACAAGTATAGAAAATTTTCGGGAACTGAGACAGCAATAAAGTTTAGGGTTGGGCCCTAGAAATAGGGTATGCAGGGTGACTGAAAGCATACTTTTTTGAAGGCGTGGGGGAGAAGACCCCAACACCACCTTCATGGACAGAGGACATATTACTGATAAAGAGTGGTGACTATAGCTCACTGTCTTTCAATCAAGTGAACTAAAAATCATTGAATTCCAAAGCTTAGCTTTATCTACAATAACATATCCTATAACTCAATAAGGCCCCACAGAGTAAATCTTCTGTTCTCAGGCAATTTTTTGTAAAATTGTATTTTGGCAGTTGGTTTTTTAGTTTATTTTTTTTTTTTGTAGTTATTTCTTTGCCATAAAAATTTCATATTCTAGGTTTGTTTTATGTTTTAAGCCTCATAATCTACAGAATAGCATGAGTGGTGGTGCATTTCATCGCATGAGTGCAAGAAGCCTTGTTGCACCCAAGGGACAAATTTATCAATTTTATTAACTTGGGTAAAATACCAGTCATAAACCATTTAAGTTTTATTTTTTTAAGTTTGCATTGGTTATAACAAGTGTTTGACCACCGAGGTGGTATTAGTCCCCTACGGCGCTTTTGTGACTTAAGGTGTTTTTGTCACAGAAGACACAAAAGTATATAAGCATCTTGCATTTTGAAAAAAAAATATTGAGAGTGCATAATCCCCTCACAACCCTTTATCCATTAACCATATATGAAAGGCATAGCTTGAACCATGTTGGAGGGAGGGGTGGTAACATAAAATAGAGAAAAAAGCTTAAAAAACACACAAAAATGGCCGCCATTCTGCCATCTTGGATTTTGAAAAATAAATATTGACTGTGCATCATCCCCTCAGAACCATTTATCCATGTACCAAATATGAAAGGTGTAGCTCGAAGCATATTAGAGGGAGAGGTGGTAACATAAAAACAGACAGACAGACGGACGGACAGACAGACATACAGACAGATGTTAGATTTTGAAAAAAAAAATATTGAGCGTGCATAATCCCCTCACAACCCCTTTATCCATGTACCATATATGAAAAGTGCAGCTTGAACCATGTTGGAGGGAGCAGTGGTAACATAAAATAGAGAAAAAAGCTTAAAAAACACAACAGAAATGGTTGCCATGGCGCCATCTTGAATTTTGGAAAAAAAATATTGAACGTGCAATATCCCAATCCCACTACAACCCTCTATCCATGTGCCAGATATAATAAGTGTAGCTTGAACCATGTTGGAGTGAGGGGTGGTAACATAAAATAGAGAAAAAAGCTTAAAAAACACAACAAAAATGGCCGCCATGCTGCCATCTTGGATTTTGAAGAAAAAATATTGAACATGCATCATCCCCTCCCAACCCTCTATCCATGTGCCAAATATGCAAAGTGTAGCTTGAACCATGTTGGTGGGAGGGGTGGTAACATGAAAATAGAGAAAAAAAGCTTTAAAAACACAACAAAAATGGCCGCCATTCCGCCATCTTGGATTTTGAAAAAAAAATTTTGAGCGGGCATCATCCCCTCAGAACCATTTATCATGTACCACATATGAAAGGTGTAGCTTAAAGCATGTTGGAGGGAGAGGTGGTAACATAAAAAACAGACAGACAGACAGACAGACAGACAGACAGACAGACAGACAGACGGACGGACGGATGGACAGACGGATGGGAGTGCAATCCTATAGTCCCCTTACGGTTCCCGTAGGGGACTAAAAAGTGAGCATGTGGCAGCCACAATGACCATGTGGGAGGGCCTGAGAAACAGATTTTAATTTTTGTAGGCATTATGAAAAGGAATAAAGTCAAGAAAGAATGAAAATATTTCAGTAAGGAGAAAAAAACACTTGATGACAAATTTCTTGATACACATATATTGTAACCATTATGTTTATGTATAAAATGTTGTTACCAGTGTTATATGACACACGATTGGAAATATCCTAGAGAGACCTTTCGAACAGTGTTTTGCATCAAGCATTCTGTAAGCAAAAGAAAAGATAAACCTATTGACAAAATACAGAACACATCACACCCATCCTACATGATAACTTCTGTTAGTAGTTTGAGCTTTTCTTAAGTCTCTCCATATCACTCAAGGCAAAAGGTAATAAACCAGGTGAGGTTTCAGGAATCAATAAATGATGATCAAATTTCAAACCATTTCTCTAAAGAGTCCAGCAATTGTGTTTAATTTGGGTGGTTGTGGTAGGAAGGCATGGACTTTCAAATTATAACTTTATTTTTATTTATTTATCATTTACTTTTTTTGATGGGGGGGGGGGAGTAAAGCTAAAAAAAATAAGCCCAAACTCTTGGACTACCAACATCCCTTTTTCAAGCTTTCCCAAGAGAAGCTATCTTACTTATCTCCAATATATGGATGAGACTAAAAAAATAACTTTCAGAGATGTCAGGTCACCTGATGCCACTAGAAACATTGTTCCGCATTAGCATTCATTATTAGTTATAAGTTGTCCCAGGTATGATACTACGATACCAAATATTCTATGATTACTAGCCATGTTTTTCACGATTTCATTTTTTTTCAGTGTCTGGTATTGTCCAACATATTGTATATTATATATATTGTCCAAATACATTTCAAAGTCGTGTGTAATCATCTTTCCAGTGATTGATTTGTCAGTGGTTAGGATACTGATCGGGGGCCAATACTCTAAAACTTTTACAATTGTATTTTCTAGAATTTTATTTTCTAGTTATGATTTTAAATGGGTTGAAATGAACCATTTGCATTTTCACAGATGTGGCAGTTTGCCGGTTTGCAAATTGCCACATCTTTTAAAATGATAATGATTCATTTTAGTTAGTTATAGTAACAGGTAGAAAATACAACTGTAAATGTTTTATAGTACTGGATTCAGAACCGGAGTGAGATCACCACTGTCCTTCCCTCTCTAATTCACAAATTCAGAAAACACTCCTGTAAGAACCTTGGGAAACATGAACAATGAAAACATTTGAGCCAGTGACATAATGATCATACAGATGAAAGCGGTCTATAAAACCAAGTCTTTTCTGACTCTTAGTCACTGATGATGAGTTCGTCTATTGACCAGTCTTCGTAACTGCCATCTGGTAAATATCTTCTGATGATGAAAGGAATTTTACGAGCCCTAGAATTAAAATTTAAAAAAAAAAAAAAAATTAATATTATCATTTTAGTAAACCAAAATATCAACATGACATTCAAAATGAAAAAAACTGCAGTTTCTATGAAAATCTATATTTCATCCAAGACATGCCAAAACATGCCATACTCACTGACCTAAAAAGTTGTACACACTTTTATCAATCCAATTTTTTTAAAACTTAAAAACAAATCTTGACTTTTGTAAACTTGCCACAATTTGACTTGACAACAAACTTCATCTCAAAACATGGGCTGAAATGTGTCACCGCTTGAGGAGAGTGCCATGGAGAAAGCAGTCATAATGCTGATGGGCAGTCCATAGACCAGTGACAACTAACCTACTGTTCGACTGCTTTTTTGTATTTTTCAGTCAGCCTCTTGCATTTGTTTGGTGGATTTGCTCTTTGTATAATATTCCACATTTAGATATAGCCCAGTGTCGACTCTAGATTTCAGCTTTGACTAGTCAGACCACGTAGTATTTCCTATAAAAACAATGCAATGTAACTTCTGATGCAAGATCTACTAAGGAAGAGTTAAAACGATTGTCAGTTGATTTGTTAAGCAACACTGATAATAAGATAACTGACACAGACTGAGATCAAAGTTGACGTGAAATTTAACTGTGTTGCATCAGCTCCTTTGAACTCGCTGACAGTGGTCGTACTGCACGTGCCTTAAAATTGTTGATGGCATAGTTATTTGAACTTTATGTTTGTACCTTGTATACACCATGGTCAGACTCTGTCTGACTAAAGTCATAAAAAGTATAGCTTTAGTCAGACTAAGTTGGACACAACTTATGTCTACATTTTCTAGTGTACTAGTATGCTGACTGAATCGCTGTTTCAAAGGAACTTTGTTTGCATCTAAGCCAGGTGATTTTAAGAACACCGGTTTTCTGAAATCATGTAACTAGTAACTTGTGCAATCACACAAGTCATTTTCATTAGGATCACTCTCCATATCTGCGGCCGATTGTACACTGAATTGATCTTATATGCAAGTGTCTAAAGAAATGAATATTTTAACAACTTACCCCCAAAATATAATCCAAATATCGCCTATCATGCCTATGTATGTTACCCATGAACCGGCATGAGTAAAATGCACAGTTGGAGAAAAATATTCAACTGCTGAGGTATTGCTATGCAAATCTCGGTGGCAGAAAGTGAGGTGCCGACGAGTGGACTCGGCTTTTGGATGTCGCCCCAATCGACTCCAGAATCCTAGAGTCATTTCAACACTGATGTTAGAGAATAGCAATTTTTGTTGTTACATTAGATGAGTTACTTACACATTTGGTAATGAAAAGACTATCAAAATTCATCATAATTTGATAGGAAAAATTACTGAACCAACAAAGACATAAAAATTTTATATTATGTTTTCATAACTTGATAAAACAAATGCATGAAAAGTATCAAGCCTTTAGATTAGTCTAATTTGGACACAACCAGATCAGGAAATAAAGGGATTATATCGTAACCAGTTGGTAGGTTACGCTATATCAGGGTTTCCCACAAAATTTGTGGGTCCGGTAGTATAAAGAAAGTGAAATTCAGACGCGTATAGAGGGGGGTTTGGAGGGGGTTCTCCCTCCAAGAAAATTTTGATTTTTAGGTGCTCTCTGGTGGCCTTTGGGGGCCTTCTGGTCGCTAAAATGCTGAATAATTGATGTGGAAAATATGTATTTCTTCCTCCAACAATTCTCTAAATTCCCACGGGTCACACAATACTACATCTGGTCGGAGGTTTCATAAAAATACAAACCCAAAACAACACAAAATCCACGAATCCTAACAGTGACTGAGCTTTGTTTACAACCGCTCGCGGTAATATTCGAAAAGAACCATGATGCGGATGTGTGACATCATGCACGTGCAATTACCGTACTGACTCGTGTAGAAGCCCAGGGGATGCTTTGTAAGCATGTTAATCAGCACTGCAAACCACCCCCTTGAAAACAGACAAACATAGTCTGTTTAAAAATAGCTGTTTTTTTTAAATATGTACATTTTTTACGAAAAAAACAAAATATATCTTCACACAAACTCAATAAAAAAATTCATAATATGAAGACCAGATAAAATTTACACAGCGAAATATGAATAACAAAATAGTTGCCTCCCTTGGCAACATTCGAAAAATTGATTTTACACTGAAAGTCATAACTTCACATGTTGCAGGGCATGATGAAATGATAAATGAGCATGTTTTATTGAACCAATAAGTCAAAAATCATATCCCTGGTTATATTGTTATATAATTCTCAAATACCAGAGTTGTAATTATTTTTTATTTTTAATTACCACTTTCTCATTAATTTCTGAACACCCGTTTTTCACAATGAGTTGTGCACGCTCGAAAGTGGCAGTGTTCTTTCACAATGAATTGTGCACCGCTCGAAAGTGGCAGTGTTCAATCAGTATCTTTCTGATGATATTGAACCACTGTGAAAACTGTGAAAACTATATGTTGTGGGCGTGTTTCAGACAACTACTGACAGCAGCCTGCACACTCATTTGAAACAAGTGACAGCTTCCAAAACAAGTACATCATTTATCGCTCAAAACCAAAGCCAGTGATTTCGGACCAAACACGACAATTTGAGTCCGAAATTTTATAGGCGACATTTAGGATTTGAACTTTGTTTCCCCCTCTCGTCTGGGGGTTATAAGGTATCAGGTTGTCGTCAGTAATAGTAGGCATAGTATACAACATAATTATGCCTATATTACGTGGAAAAAAAGGATCCCGAGTGTCAATGCGATACAGCATTGTACATGACATTTTAACCACCAGCTTTTCTGACTGATCATAGTATGATCGGCGGGGGAATGGGTCCGGTCGACGGACCCTCTGCCGGTCTAGCGGAAACCCTGGCTATATAGCATAGTTGTAACCCATAGGAAAAACAAGCTGGTGATGTTTCTAACCTTCTGTGTTTTTACTACACCGGTTGTGCTTTTTTACATTTTAACAGGATTTCTTCCTGTATAAATATCAACAACAAACATGTGATCTCACTCCAGCGAGATCACACAATCGTTTTTGCTATTTATTTTGGCATTGGATCATTGAATTCCAAAGCTTAGCTTTATCTACAATAACATATCCTATAACTCAATAAGGCCCCACAAAGTAAATCTGTTTCTCAGGCCATTTTTTGTAAAATTGCATTTTGGCGGGTGATTTTTTATTTTATTTTTGTAATTATTTCTTTGCCATCAAAATTTCATATTCTAGGTTTGTTTTATGTTTTAAGCCTAATAATCTACAGAAGAGCATGGGTGGTGGTGCATTTCGTCCAGGAGTGCAAGAAGTCTTGGTGCACTCAAGGCACAAATTTATCAATTTTATTAACTTAGGTAAAATACCAGACATAAACCATTTAAGTTTTATTTTTTTAAGTTTGTATTGGTTATAAAAAGTGAGCATGCAGCAGCCACAATGACTATGTGGGATGGCCTGAGAAACATATTTTTAATTTCTGTAGGCCTAAGGATGGAAATAGCATGCTATTCTATTCATATGTGAATGTAAGATAGTTCCCAAAGATTGTCAAGTCTTTCTGATAAAATATGCAGGATGGATTAGTAATTTAACAAAGTTATGTTGTATTACTTTGTCGTAACATGTAGTTTGTTTGCGTATTTTATAATTGACGTAACCCATTCATAACCTATATGATCATTCACAGGTTATTTCCAGGCCTGCACAATAGTAAATAGATAGTTCCAAAAGACTGTCAAGTCTTTCTGATAAAACATGAAGAATTTGTAATTTAAAAAATTTATGTTGCATTACTTTGTCATAACCTGTAGTTCGTTTGTGTATTTTACAACTGACGTCACCCTCTCGAAGCCTAAATGATCGCTGGCAGGTTATTTCCAGGCTTGCACAACAGCAAATAAGGATCCACCATATTGTGGCCTGGTGGGAGGAAACAGTGAAGGTATTTTTGCCTTCTTTGCATCTGTTTTTAACTTACAGTTTTCGTGCCTTAGAATCATACTTTAGAGCCTCTTGTTATTGGTCTTCTCCATTATTGTTGGTTTTCCTCTTTGAGCTAAAATTTACTCGAGAAGGTTTCTTAATTTTTCAGTGTCAAGCCAAAATCCTATTTAAATGTAAATTGGGCCTTAAAAAAAAGTAAAAAAAATGTTTTTCAGACCCTCCTGCATCAGCTTTATGGCTACCACTCTCTTTTTATAACCAATGCAAACATACAAAATGAAAGTGTCAATGACACTGTAGCTCAACTTGTTAAGACATGTACATGTACAGTATGTGACACAGCAATGACAAACATCTAGGTAATGACCTGATAACAACAAAGGTACATATAAAGTATTGTAACGGTCTGTACATAAATACTGACCGTAGCCTATAACAAATGTATAGGTAAAGTATTGTAAAGGTGGGTGACAGTCTGATGCTAAACTAAAAAGAAATCTTTGAGTCCCAGAATGGGTCTGACTGAACCTCAAAATCTTTGTTCTCATAGCACAGAGATAACAAAGGCACCCCAAAACACACTCGTTCCTGTCCCAAGGTGAAAACAAAGGTACAGTAAAACCTGTCTTGAGAGACCGCCCCTCGGTGCAGCCAAAAGCAGTCTCTCAAGACAGGTGGTCTCTCAAAAGAGGTGAAGAGTTTTTTGGAAGGCAAGCCATCAGTTGAGTTATACAGTTCCTTGACAATGCTGTATATGGGTGAATTGAAACACTAAAACAATGATTTGCATTTATTATTATTTTATTAAATTAATTTGTTTTATTTATATTTCAGGTTCAAGTATTTTTTATCATTTTATTTATTACATTAATAAACAATAAAATATCATGAAAATGTGTGCATGAGTACACTATGTAAAAACATGAACATATAAATTATAATAAATTACTGTTTTGTGTATTATGATCATTTTTCTTAAGTATATATATATTGTTATTCATATTTAAATTAATTTGTTTTATATTTCAGATTCAAGCATTTTTTATCATTTTATTCATTACATAAATAAACAATAAAATATCATGGAATGTGTGCATGAGTACACTGTGTAAAAACATTGTTTTAGTTTTGTGTATTATGATCATTTTTCTTATGTAAATATAATATACATTTGCAATATATAAAGATTTTTGTAATTTTGAATAAAACATTCACGTACAAGTTTTGTTGTTATTCCTATTATTTGAATAAAAGTCATAAAGCTATTTTGTTGTCATTCATTCTTTCTTTAAACAACCCCAAATATTTTTATCCTTTTCTGTTTCAAGGGATGTGACCACAAAGCTGCGAGTTGAAAACCCCTTGAAAAATTTTCTCGTTGGGGTAATTCACTAATTGGGAGGAGAGAAGTTGAAGTGTTAACGAAAAGAGGTGACTTACGCTTTCAAATTCCTTGCCCATTTTAGTGGAATTTCTCAATGAAATGTAAGATGATTCACCTGGTTAAATTAAGTGATGCGTCGGTCATTATCAAGTTGCTACGTACCCATACATTGATAAAGGGTACAAACCAAAATTATACCATGTTTGTACACAACATCCACATGTGCACGAAAATGTGCGGAAAGCAATGACTCAAAAACAAAACACACCGGACAATAGTTTAAATGGCAGCTAACACTGTTTGTGTAAATTCGTAGCAGAGTGCCCATTGCCGTAAAGTGACGAAGGAATTGATCTCCACAGAAGTAATAAGTACGACCAATACCCAAATTTGTGTCGCAAAATATGATGTTGTAAAATACCGTGGTGTTTTATAACAATATATTTTAATCACGATTATATGAAGAACTACAGGGATGTAAACATGGGTCAACTTCACCCTGGGTCAACTTGCTCCATCTGGCGCAATTCCGTATTATAATTTTATGGATTTGTACAGCCATCTCGTGAAAGAAGTACAAACCCATAAAATTATATTACGAGTAGCATCCAAAAATTAATATTGCTGCCACTCCCCCCCCCCCCCCCCCCCCACACACACACACGCCGTATATATATACAATGAAAACACAAACTGTTTAATGAGTAAAAAAAGAATCAATTTTTGGTTGAACATACCGAACAGACATTTTTGTCTCCTCTATTTTTTCTTCCATCTGTGCACAAAGGCATAAAAGTTCTACATTACTGTAATGTGCACTATAGTCCCGTAACTGGGTTAGCATATCTAATGCTGTTGAATGAGTTATTAAAGGAATGTTTTTTTGACAGGAAACTTCAACTTCAGTGTCACTGTCACTATCGTCGTCACTATCGTCCTCCGGTGACAAATGTGCCCCCTTCAAAACATCACTTTCCCAGTTGGGATTGTCACTGTCGTCATGGCTGACCATGTTAGAGTCCATTTGAACATATTCGTCCATTGTGAAGCCAGAAAGTATTTTTTTAAACTGTGGGTTAACTTCCCCTTGCCCACAGTCCTCAACAAGATCACAGTCAGTACAATTTCTCAGTCCACATTTGGCAAAACACTTCTCAATTGTTTTAACACTCACTTCACTCCAAGCCGATTTTACCCACATTATTGCCGACAACAAGGAAATTGATTTGCACACTTCCGAAGCAGAAGAAACTTCATCAATTTTACACAAAATGTGGTTCAGCATTTTTTTACGGTAATTTAGTTTCACTGTCTGGATGATTCCTGCGTCAAAAGGCTGTACCTTCGATGTTGTATTTGGGGGTAAAAATACAAGTTTTACATTACTTTGCGAAACATCTGGGTGGCCACTAAAATTATCCACAAACATTAAAACCTTTCTTTTTTTGGAAGGGGTGTCCAAATATACCATTTTTCTTTTCTTTGTTGCCGTATCCATCGTACAATTTGTTTCTCAATTTTCTAGAACTGGAAATGCTTGATCGAATTGATTGAGGGTCAGGGCCAACCATTTCATTTATATACATTTTCCAGAGTTTTTATAAATTATACAACAAGCTAATGGCTTTTCATTTCAAGTTTGTTTCGAATTGAAAGAGTCGCTTGTGATATCAGAGGGATGCCGACAGTTTAGCCTACTTGGACAGATGGCAGTGTTTTTACAGACAAGTTATACTTGATTGAACATCCCATGTTTTTACTAACATAAGTGTCCGGTGTCTGTGTACTGGTGTTGTGTTAAAGTGTATTGTGAAAAAAAATCACTGCTTGTTGTTTAAACACTTTCATTTACAAAAATATCTGTCAAAGTTGGACAATTATACAAACTTTTCATTCATTCAACTTTCTGGATTATGCAAGGATTTGTGATGTAGAACAGGAATAAAATTAAGAATAAACACAGGTAAAGACATTTCTAATATTTTTTATTCTACTTTAATTTCAACACACAATTGTTTGGCATTCATATTATTCATAAATCACGATCGCTCTTGATCATTCTCCCAATCCCTGGTCGCTCATAGCAGGTGAAAACACACTTCGGGACATGAAAAGGGCGGTCGCTGGTCGTTCAAGACAGGTGGTCGTTCATAGCAGTGGTATTATAGAAGAAATCTCATCGGTGACTCGGAAAACCGGTCGCTCAAGACAGGTGGTCGCTCAAAACAGTGGTCGTTCAAAACAGGTTTCACTGTACCCAAGAAGTTTTGTGAAGATCAGTTCATAAATACGAGCTGTATAGAAGTTGTGACAACAAACTGATTGGACCTAATTTCGGTACAAAATGGCCACTGGCAGCCATTTTGAATTTTGGACCGCACCCAGAAACACTCGTTCTCGTCCCAAGGTGATAACAAAGGTACCCAAGAAGTTTCGTGAAGATCGGTTCATAAATACAGCCTCCAGCCCGAGCCGTATTGTCATGTGCACTTACAGTGTATAAGTAGCACTGAATAAATCAAAGTTCATCTAATTTGCATAATTTCTGCACGAGAAAAAAACCTGTACTATATGTGATGTATTCCATGTTACTAAACATTCATACAAAAAATTATTCAAATCAGCGCTTTCATATGGAAGTTCTGCGCAAAAATCTGATTGCACCTAATTTTGTACAAAATGGCTGCCAGCGCCCAACTTGAATTTCAGATAGGACCCCAAAACACTTGTTCTCGTCCCACGGTCATAACAAAGGTACTCAAGAAGTTTCGTAAAGATCGGTTCATAAATACGGCCTCTAGCCCGAGCCGTATTGAATTGTTGACGGACGACTGACCATGGCATAAGCTCAAATTTGGCTTCGTCAAAGTTGAGCTAAAAATTAAGTGGTTTATGTTTATGTCTGATATTTTACCTAAGTTAATAAAACTGATAAATTTGCAATGCTTTAAGCCTTCTTGCACTCAAGGGATGAAATAAAACACCACCCATGCTATTCTGTAATTTTATGAGGCCTAAAACATAAAACAAACCAAGAACATGAACTTTTGATGATAAAAGAATAATTACAAAAATAAAATAAAACAAGAGGCCCCAAGGGGCCTTAATTGCTCACCTGCCAAAATGGTTTAAAGGAGTATTTGGGGTCACATTCAGTTAGACATGGTTCATCAACACTAAAAAGGAAAGAAGTCATGAGAGACAAATTTTATGGAACTAGGGACATGGCTTGAACAAACTTGAATCTTACCCCCCTAAGGATGCTGCATACCAAATATCAAAAGCATTCATCTGCTGGATCTGAAGAAGAAGATTTTTAAAGAAAATTCCTCATTTTGACCTAAGTTATCATTCGGGCTCCCACAGTGAGCCCAAATATGAACGCAGGGACTTGGCTTGAACAAACTTGAATCTCTCCCCCCAAGGATGCTGCATACCAAATATCAAAACATTCTGACTGCTGGATCTGAAAAAGAAGATTTTTAAAGAAAATTCTTCATTTTGAACTAAGTTATAATTCGGGCTACCACAGTGAGCACAAATGTGAACCCAGGGACTTGGCTTGGGCACACGTGAATCTCACCCCCCTAAGAATGCTGCATACCCAATATCAAAAGATTCTGCCTGCTGGATCATGAGAAGAAGATTTTTAAAGAAATTTGCCTGAAAAGTTCAAATTTGGGCTCATCTATTGAGTCCAAATATGAATCCACGGGGCCGGTTTTGAACAAACTTGAATTCTATACTGAGCCCAAATGTGAATCCACGGGGCCGGTTTTGAACAAACTTGAATCAGATCCACCCCACAATGTTGCATACCAAATATCAAAATATTCTGCCTGCTGGATCTGGAGAAGATTTTTTAAGAAATTTTCCTAAAATGCACTAAGTTCGAATTTGGGCTTCTATAGTGAGCCCAAATATGAATTCAGGGGGGCCGATTTGAACAAAACTGAATCAGACCCATACCAAGATGCTGCATACCAAGTATCAAAAGATTCTGCTCACTGGTTCTGGAGAAGAAGATTTTTTAATAATTTTTCTATAATTCATACGGTGCTATCAGAGTTATGCCCCATACAGAGCCCCCAAGAGACGTGGCCATTTCATTTGAACAAACATGAATTGCCATATAGTAATGAACATCCACATGAAGTTTCGTGAAAATCAGACCAGTGGTTTCAGAGGGGAAGTCGTTTGAAAAATGTTCATGACGACGCACGTCAGAAACTGGACGATGGACGATGACGGATGGCAAGTGATAAGTTGAGCTCCCTTTGGTGAGCTAAAAACGCATAAAAAATCAAAAAAATTGTTTTTAGAATTTTGGTCTAAAATTTCTAAGTCCGAACCAGACCCAAAATTTTAAACCCAGGGACCCGATTTGAACAAATTTGAAGCTGACCCCCCCCTTGAGATGATGTATACCAAATGTTAAAGGATTCTTACTGGTGGATCTGAAGATGAAGATTTTTAAAGAAATTTCCTCATATTGCACTAAGATAAAATTTGGGCTCCCATGGGGAGCCCAAATATTAACCCAAATAGAGGAACTCGATTTGAACAAACTTGAATCTGGCCTCCCTAGAGATGATGTATACCAAATATGAGAGGATTCTGACTGGTGGATCTGAAGAAGATTTTTAAAGAAATTTCCTCATATTGCACTAAGTTAAACTTTGGGCTCCAATAGAGAGCCCAAATACTAACTCAGGAACCTGATTTGAACAAACTTGAATCTGAAACCCCCTAGAGATGTTGTATACCAAATATCAAAAGATTTTAACTGGTGGATCTGAAGAAGAAGATTTTTAAAGAATATTCCACATATTGCACAAAGTTAATATTCGGGCTCCCATATAGAGCCCAAATCTTAACCCAGGGACTCGATTTGAACAAACTTGAATCTGACCCCCCTAGAGATGTTGTATAACAAATATGAAAAGATTCTGACTGGTGGATCTGAAGAAGAAGATTTTTTTTTAAATATTCCTCATATTTCACTATGTTAAAATTTGGGCTCCGATAGGGATCCCAATTATTAACCCAGGGACTCGATTTGAACAAACTTGAATCTGACCCCCCTATAAATGTTGTATACCAAACATGAAAGGATTCTGACTGATGGATCTGAAGAAGAAGATTTTTAAAGAAAGTTCCTCAAAATGCACAGAGTTAAACCTTGGGCTCCATTAGAGATCCCAAATACTAACTCAGGGATCCGATTTGAACAGATTTGAATCTGACCACCCTAGAGATGTTGCATACCAAATATGAAAGCATTCTGACTGGTGGATCTGAAGAAGAAGATTTTTGAAGAAATTTCCCCATATTTCACTATGTTAAAATTTGGGCTCCTACAGGGATCCCAATTATTAACCCAGGGACTCGATTTGAACAAACTTGAATCTGATCCCCCTATAGATGTTGTATACCAAACATGAAAGGATTCTGATTGGTGGATCTGAAGAAGAAGATTTTTAAAGAAATTTCCTCAAATTGCACCAAGTTAAACTTTGGGCTCCAATAGAGAGCCCAAATACTAACTCAGGGACCCAATTTGAACAAACTTGAATCTGAAACCCCCTAGAGATGTTGTATACCAAATATCAAAAGATTTTAACTGGTGGATCTGAAGAAGAAGATTTTTAAAGAATATTCCACATATTGCAGGAAAGTTAAAATTCAGGCTCCAATAGAGAGACCAAATCTTAACCCAGGGACTCGATTTGAACAAACTTGAATCTGACCCCCCAACCCCCCGAGATGTTGTATAACAAATATGAAAAGACTCTGACTGGTGGATCTGAAGAAGATTTTTTTGAATTTTTGTAAAAATTTATGGGTGCTATCAGAGTTATGCCAAAGTTCAATGGGTGGTCATAAGCATTGTTTTTGAGAAAAATAATAAAATCTGAATAGCACTAGCTGGTTAGGGCTGTTACATTAGGTTAAGGATTAAACAGGAAAAGTGTTTAATGTTACTGTTAGCTACTGAAGCTGCATCAAGATAAAAACGAAAAATTCAAGTTTAGGCCTGAAAAAGTTAAAAATCTGTTTCTCAAGCCCTCCCTCATGGTCCTTTTGGCTGTTGCATGCTCTTTTTAGCTCATCTTGACAAAGTCAAGCTGAGCTAATCTCATCGCTCTCCGTCCATTGTCTGTCGTCCGTCAACACCATGTTTTGGTCTTCTCCTCCAAAGCCACTGGGCATTTCATTTTTGTTCAACTCAACATGCCCAGCCCCATAGGGAGGGAGTGGGGGAAAATGCTCCAAAATATTTTTAAAATCTTCTTCTAAGAACCAGTGTGTACAATGACTTGATATTTGCTATGGAGCTTCCATATGAGGTGTAGAATCAAGTTTGTTCAAACGAAGTTTGTGAAGTAATATTTGGCTTTGTAATAGGAGGGGTAAGATTTTTGGCCCTGCCCAAAATTTCTATTTTCTGAACCGATGGTCCAGTATGAACCAAAGTTGGTTTGTGGTATTATTGGGTCATAAGTACTTGACCCATGCAACAACAAAAAATTCCCACATCCCCATGGGAACCCTTGGAGCTAAAAATAGAAATATTTTCAAACGCCCATATTTCCCAAACCACACGGAACAGAGAGCTGTTGTTTGGTATGAAGTATCCTTAGGACCAGTAGAATTGAATGGTAAAAAAAAATTGCCATCGGTTATGTTAGGGTGTTCTGTAATGGGCATCGAAAAAATGCTGAGTCAGCATATTTGCAAAAATTTTAAAAAAATCTTTTCTCCAGAACCAATCATCAGAATCTTTTGATATTTCGTATGCAGCATTCATAGGGGGGTCAGATAAAAGTTTGTTGAAATAAAGCTCATTGGTTCATATTTGAGCTCTCTGCAGGAGCCCGAAGTTTTAACATAGGGTAATATGGGAAATATTCTTTTAAAATCTTCTTCTTCAGAACCACCAGTCAGAATCTTTTAATGTTTGGTATACATCATTGTTATGAGGGTCAGATTCAAGATTGTTCAAACCAAGTCCCTAGGTTAAACTTTTGGGCTACGGAAGCCCAAATTTTATCTTTGTTCAATCTGGAGGGTAATTTAAACAAGAGGCCCCAAGTGGCCTTAATCGCTCACCTGACAAAGTGACTCTAAGAAGTATTTTAGGTCACCTTCACCATGTCATGCCTCATCAACATTAACTGGTTGAGTGATAGATTTTGTTTGAAGTTCAACATTTGTTACCTAAAATTAGTTTTATTTAAAATCATTGGTGTGTGGCCAATCTCCAATGATTTTTAATAAAGCAAATTTATCTCTGCAGACAAACTGGTTTAGCATGAAGCACAAACAAGGAATGTGAAGAGATAGCCTTGGACATCTCTCCCCAACTGTGGATATCTTCCATGTGCTACATGTATATATTTGCATGCAAGAAAACAAAAATTTTCACAAATTTTCCAAAATATTAGTATTTTTATCATCATTGGAACAAGCTCAAACAGCTTATTCCAATAGGGGTATGGGAAGATCAGGTATATTTTTGAGACAGAAATGTGAATATATAAATAATGGTGTTTTTTTGTGAATGATGCTGGAGAATTTTGCGTAAAGATATGGTAAATGGTTTGTTCTAGATACAGAATGATGCAAAAGTATTTAAATTTGATTAGGCAAGTTGTTCCTATAATGCATTTAAAAACTGAAGTAACTGTTTTTTTGCTGACGAACTTTTAGATGTGTGTGTCTGTGTTTGTGTGTGTGTGTGTGTGTGTGTGTGTGTGTGGGGGGGGGGGGGGGGGGGGGGTTAAGTGTGTTCTTGCAAACAAAATTCCTGAATAAGAATAAATGGAAAATTTTATTTTTTGTGTGAAAGACATAGTGCGTGAATGTTGATTGGAACAAGCTTAGAGAGCTCATTTTAATGTGAAGTCATAAAGCTGTGTTTTACGTATGAAATTCTGGAATAACTAAAAAATTGCTTTTTTGACTCAAAAAGCATGGTGTGCGACCTCTCAATGGGATGAGCTCAAAAAGCTCATTCCAATGGGGTATTTACAAGCGATAAGTACATGTATGTTTAAGAGACAAAAATTAAAATTTGAATAGCGATTTTTGCGAAGAATGCTGACAAGTTTTGGCAGTTATGCTGGTAAAAAGGTAAGATATGCAAAGTGGTTGTTTTTTAGAGGCGACATTTAATTAAGGTGAATTAACCCTTGATTACTGAGGTAACTTCTAAAAGTACTGAAATTTCATGAAGCAATGTGAATAACAGACAACAGTTGCCTAAAAATTTCATGAATAACTAAAATTTTATTCTTTTGTCTCGAAAACATGGCATATGACCTTTGTTGGAATGAGCTGAATGCGTGTGTTCCAATGAGGGGTCATAAAATTTGAACGGAGATTTGTGTGAATAATGCATTAGTACTGCTAGATTTGGGTAAACGGTTCACCCTGGACACCACCCCTTCTATAGTAGATCTTTTCTGCAAATGTTGTCTAAGATTCTATCAACTTTACAAATAAATACGTTCATGAATCACAATCAGATCCACCCCACAATGTTGCATACCAAATATCAAAAGATTCTGCCTGCTGGATCTGGAGAAGAAGATTTTTTAAGAAATATGCCTGAAATGCACTAAGTTAAAATTTGGGCTCCCATACGGAGCCCAAATATAAACCCAGGGGACCGATTTGAACAAACTTGAATCAGATCCACCCCACAATGTTGCTTACCAAATATGAAAAGATTCTGAAGCTGGATCTGGAGAAGAAGATTTTTTAAGAAATTTGCCTGAAATGCACTAAGTTCGAATTCGAGCTTCTATAGTGAGCCCAAATATGAAACTAGGAAGCCGATTTGAACAAACTTGAATCAGATCCACCCCACAATGTTGCATACCAAATATCAAAAGATTCTGCCTGCTGGATCTGGAGAAGAAGATTTTTTAATAAATTTGCCCGAAATGCACTAAGTTCGAATTCGGGCTTCTATAGTAAGCCTAAATATGAATCCAGGGGGCCGATTTGAACAAACTTGAATCAGATCTACCCCGCAACGTTGCATACCAAATATCAAAAGATTCTGCCTGCTGGATCTGGAGAAGAAGATTTTTGAAGAAATTTGCCTGAAATGCACTAAGTTCGAATTCGAGCTCCTATAGTGAGCCCAAATATGAATGTAGGGAGCCGATTTGAACAAACTTGAATCAGATCCACCCTACAATGTTGCATGCCAAATATCAAAAGATTCTGCCTGCTGGATCTGGAGAAGAAGATTTTCAAAGAAATTTGCCTGAAATGCAGTAAGTTCAAATTTGGGCTCCTATACTGAGCCCAAATATAAACCCAGGGGGCCGATTTGAACAAACTTGAATCAGATCCACCCCACAATGTTGCATACCAAATATCAAAAGATTCTGCCTGCTGGATCTGGAGAAGAAGATTTTTTAAGAAATTTGCCTGAAATGCACTAAGTTCGAATTCAGGCTTCGAAAGTGAGCCCAAATATAAATCCAGGGGGCCGATTTGAACAAACTTGAATCAGATCTACCCCGCAACGTTGCATACCAAATATCAATAGATTCTGCCTGCTGGATCTGGAGAAGAAGATTTTTGAAGAAATTTGCCTGAAATGCACTAAGTTCGAATTCGAGCTCCTACAGTGAGCCCAAATATGAATCTAGGGAGCCGATTTGAACAAACTTGAATCAGATCCACCCTACAATGTTGCATGCCAAATATCAAAAGATTCTGCCTGCTGGATCTGGAGAAGAAGATTTTCAAAGAAATTTGCCTGAAATGCAGTAAGTTCAAATTTGGGCTCCTATACTGAGCCCAAATATACACCCAGGGGGCCGATTTGAACAAACTTGAATCAGATCCACCCCACAATGTTGCATACCAAATATCAAAAGATTCTGCCTGCTGGATCTGGAGAAGAAGATTTTTTAAGAAATTTGCCAGAAATGCACTAAGTTCGAAATCGGGCTCCTATACTGAGCCCAAATATGAACCCAGGGGGCCGATTTGAACAAACTTGAATCAGATCCACCCTACAATGTTGCATACCAAATATCAAAAGATTCTGCCTGCTAGATCTGGAGAAGAAGATTTTTTAATGTTTTTCCCATTGCCTGCAGTGTTAAAAAGTGCTGACTCAGCACTTTTTCAAAGTCCCGAAACTGTACCCTATGATAAAACCGATGGCAATTTTTTTTTACCAGTCCTTTCTGTTGGTCCTAAGGAAGCTGCACACCAAATAAAAATTCTCAATGCCGTGCAGTTTTGGAGATATGGGCGTTTTAAATTTTTTCTATTTTTAGCTCCTGCGGTTCCCACGGGGCTGCGGGAAATTTTTTTTTTGCATAAATCAAGTACTCATGACCCAATAAGCCCTCACATAAAATTTGGTTCAAATCAGCCTCTCGGTTTGGAAAATAGAAATTTTGGGCGGGGCAAAAAATTTTGCCCCTCCCATAACGACGCCAAGTATAGCCCCACAAACTTCTCTTGAACAAATCTGAGTCTACACCTCAAAAGGAAGCTGCACACCATATATCAAGTCTCTGCTACTGCTGGTTCATGAGAAGAAGATTTACAAAGATTTTGGTGCCCCTTGGGGGCGTGGCACCACCCAGGAGGAGGGGCAACTTCATTTGAACAAATCTGAATTGGCATTAGGTAATAAACATTTAGCCAACATTTGAATAAAATTGGGCTAGTGGTTTAGGAGGAGAAGTCGATAATGTAAAGTTAACGCCGGACGGACGACGACGGACGACGGACGACGGACGCCGGACGACGGACAGAAAGTGATTAGTAAAGCTCCCCTTGAGCTTCGCTCAGGTGAGCTAAAAAATCATCTTCTTCAGAACCACCATTCAGAATGCTTTCATATTTGGTATGCAACATCTCTAAGGGGGTCAGATTCAAGTTTGTTCAAATCAGATCCCTAGATATATATTTGGGCTCACTATGGTAGCCCAAATTTTTACTTAGTGCAATATGAGGAAATTTCTTTAAAAATCGTCTTCTTCAGATCCACCAGTCGGAATGCTTTCATATTTGGTATACAACATATCTAGGGGGGTCAGATGCCAGGTTGTTCAATTAGAGTGCCTACGTTAATATTTGGGCCCCATATGGGAACATGAAATTTAACTTATTACAATATGAGGGAATTTCTTCAAAAATCTTCTTCTTCAGATCCACTCGTCAGAATGCTTTTACATTTGGTATACAACATCTCTAGGGGGGTCAGATTCAAGTTTGTTCAAATCGGATCCATAGGTTAATATACTCGCCCAAAAAAGAAAGTGTGCATTGCAGAAATTGATCAAACTCCAAAAAAGTTAAAAAATTTATAGTAATTTCTATATTTTTTATACTTACCAATGACCCAGACATAGCTGGTGCTAACTCTTAAAATATAGGGCCAAACACAAATTTTGCCCCCCAATCCCCCAAATTTGCATCTAAAACCAAAGAAAACATGTCCTGAAAGGCCCTCCACATTCCGCCCCTACTGCGCATGCGCAGTGTCAAGGACGTTCCGAAATTGGCGCCATTAATCATTCTAATAACCAGTGCCTGGTAAGCGCTATGTACTCAGCGGGGAGGCAAGAGTTCCCAACTCCTGGGAGGGCCATCCCCGTCTGGGTCATTGGTAAGTATAAAAAATATAGAAATTACTATAAATTTTTTAACATTTTTATACTGTACCAATGACCAAGACATAGCTGAATAGTAAAAAGGCTGGAGGGCCAAGGACATAGAGCAAAATGGCATACGCTCAATAAAATAAAATAGAGTCATCCCCTGTAGGGAAAAAGAAGTAATAGGCCTTACATGTATCTTTCTTATTTATGATAAATTAGAAAGATACAACACCTTCCAAAATTGAGCTTCATACATCCATGTACTCTATTAATATCCAATATAATCCTTATACTAATAATTTTTAAAGTAAGCCAATAAATAAAGTAAGTCTAGAGAATAGAGACTCTTATACTCCTAAAAGTGTATGAGGATTGCATAATCATGTCCGTTGACATATGCAATATTCAAAAGCTATACTTTAAAAACTAAGACTTGAATGAATTTTAAAAACCTAAACTTCTCACTAAACAACCATCCCAATAACAGCTCAGAATTACTAACTCCGGAGGAGGTATCCCCTTGTTTTCATAGTAAAACAGGTGACCCAAGGGAACACCCTCCCCTCCCCCCCCCCCCCCCCTTTTTCTTGCCCTGGGTCAAATAGCCCAGAGCGAAGAGGGCAGCAGAACGGAGACACTGCCGAAACAGACAGCCTACCTAGCTATAGTAGCAACTGTTAAGTGAATGACATTCTGAGCAGTAGATAATAGACCTAACAATAGAGGCCTCCAGAAATGGACTCGATATTTCTGAGATAAAATTCATGAATGTGGATGGCTGAGCGCAATGGGCGGCCTTCAAAAATCTATAATAGCGACACTATTAATGTAAGCCCAAGAAGTAGAAGAACTCTTACTTCATGAGCCGAAATCTTAAGCACAACTGCTAAGTCAATGATATACCATAAGCAGTACCGATAGTTAATAGAATCCATTAACAATAAAATGGAGCGTAACATCCTTCTACTAGGCATCAAAGACAGAAGAAGCTTACGCCCATAGTAATAAACAGATATCTGTTTATAAATACATAAACTGTACCCGGAAAGAGTAAAGGCCTATGCCCATACGAAGACGGAAGGACCTTAAAAATAATAGGTTCCGGATAATAGGAGCCTAACTCTTATGCAAAAATCCAACCTAAATAGTAACGGAAGTAGTGATTCCGAAACTACGAAAGTGAAAATCATCCATCGATAGTGCATGAAACTCACTGACTCTACAGTAAAAGAGAAACCAACAGAATTACTGTCTAAAAGGTCAGAATTTGAAAACTACTGTTTCCAGAGGCTCAAATGATTACTTAGCTAAATAAGAACCGAAGTTAAAATCCATATAGGAATTTAATCTAAAGATTCTAAGTCTATTTATCAAAAAGTTACTAACTGACTTAGATAAAGAGACAAAAGACTCAATTGTAAATTATCGTAGAGTGCATAGGTATGAGGTAACATAAACCTATAACCTTAATAATAACCGGCTGCAGTAGATCTTGTGAAACAAGTATACTAAAAAATTGCAATGAGTAGTATGGAGGGATCAACAATATGAACATAATGATCCCTACACCAACGACGGAAGAGCCTCCACATTAGCCGCATAGAATAGCGAAGAAGAGTATCTCCTATAGTAAGAAATCGCGTCCAAAGCTCGTCCAGTACAGTGCTTACAATGCAATACGGACCACACAACGGAATACATGAAGGTTGCGACCTTGCGGGTTGTGATAAAGATGACACGATTTACCCAGTGAAAAAAGATCCTCACATAGAGGAAGATTTCACGTTAAGACCCACAGTAGACAAGAGAGTAAATTACCCATGATCTCTGTGAAGATAGAGATGCTATCAACAGAAATGTATTGTGGTTGTTTATCTTAGCAATACCTGCTGAAACAACAGCGCCGGAGGATACGCGTATCCTATCATTCCGTCCTATAGATCAATAGAGCGTTAACAACATTAGCTCAGAGATCTGGACAAGCCAACACATACGTCTGCAATTGATTAGCAAGCTGTGTCGTAAATAAATCATCATTGGGCGCTCCCATAGATAGCAAATCTGATTGAATACTTGTTTGTTGAGAGTCCATTCTGACAGCAACAAGCGACCCGTAAGAGAACGGGAGTCCGGTAAAACAATCAGACGACCCGGAATATGACGGACCAAAACAGATCTTGGTGTACAATAACCAACAGACGGATTCTTTCCATTAAATTGAATAACGGAAACGAAAGAGTGCCTCCCTGGTTCCGGAGATACGCCACTACTGTCGAATTAAAGGACAGGATTTGGGCATGCGTTTCTGAATAATGTTCATGCAATGACATAAAGCAACCCTAAAAAACATTATTCCGCGGAAGAAAACTGATTGCTAAGAGACTGCGGAACCCAAAGACCCTGGCACTTCGAATCCGTAGGGATCAGTATTATATCCCAATCTGTTTGACTGGCAACCGTCATAACAGCCACATTCGGGTCCGGCAACTGCGGTGGCACTCTCTGAGTCAACCACCGAATGTTTGCCCCAGTCTGAATCTCTTGTAACACTAGATAGACAAGAGAACGTGTAAATCGAGCAATTCATGGATTGCCGAAAAGTTGCCGTCGAAGAGAAGCTCCTCCGAGAACGAAGCGACTCTGAGAGAGTTCTTAACCTTACTATCCACGCGTGTGGATGTAGCTAGGGCTGCGTCACGTCTAACCAACTCCAATCAGCCACTGAAGGGCGGAGTTATACGTGAACAAACTACTGCCCTCAAAAGAAATTACATTGAGAATAATATCCCGTAAATCTTTTTTTGAAGGCATAATGATAACGCCTCAGTAAGGCGGATTACGTATGATAAAGCGTCTAAGTTAAGTCTACTATACATATTGTCGTTTCCAACATTGAAATTGGAAAAGACATAAACGGCGAAAAAGAATATATCCAGTCTTTAACCACACCGTCTAGACGCATATGAACTCTCGGTATGCCCTGCTCTGCCAAAATAAACTATTCGTATAAATGATAAAATGGCAGAAATGAGCAACGCGGACAAGAAACTAAACTATCATGCTTGGTAGCAGGCTTGTATATATATATATATAGCGTCGAAAAATAAAACACATGTTGTAATGACAATATTGGACTGCGTCGGTAAGTCAGGGACAATGTCCCTGAACCGATCGAAAAATCCGAGTCCAATGACGCTATAAGTCTCTTATCCAAGATCGCAGCAATGAAGTCCGAAATAACAATCACTGGAAGATAATGCCAGAAGATAATGAAAGGCAGCTTCCGATACTACTAAATGGAAAACTCGAAATCTTTCGAATCCCTTTCGCCATCCTGTCGGACCCTGTAAAGCGTTCGGTCGTCCGTACCTGATGCAACCGCGGACCGCACCGACCCAGCGCCGTCGGATAATTCCTGATTCGACCGAGAAACTGTCAATTGCTGGGATGCTGCGAAACAACTGTGCTAACTCGGATAGCACGTCCGTCACTGAGGCCTGAGGAGAAGCGGTCTTACGATGCATTGCCGCTGGAAGCTCCGTGATCGTTACCCCGTGCATACTACCAATATGCGAGCGAACGGAGTGTATAGGCCTCGTGTCCCTTGGCTACCGGATGGCGCGACCTATTCGCCGTGGAATCACTGAATGACGAAACTGATCGGATACTCGAGGTCACGTAGCCAATGTGCGGTCGTGTGCCCTGCTGTGAGGATGAGGAAGCATTAAGGACAGTCTCTCGGACTGTCAATATAATGGAGCGTCCCAACCGACGGACATATGCTCCGAATGTAAAATATCTGAACCACAACATGCGGTCCCCTATGTTGTTGGACGAGAGAGGGACCTCTCTCGCTCACAGCCCGGACGGACCTGGACAAGCCAGGAACCGGACTAACAGGCTTCCTCCGATCTGTCCTCAATCTGCCGTCACTGGGTGAGTACTAAAGTAATTAAAGTGCTCGCATCACCCAAATCTCCTTCCTAGACCACAACGGACGAACCCGGCAGCCGAACCATTCGATGAATGTACACTACACCGGGTGAGCTAGCGAATGTCACTCCGTAGGCGATAGACATATTCCATGAGCACTTATTGCCGCTAGCTATTCATTAACTATGACGACAGAGGCACACTTTTGAAAGACATCTCCGTAACTCTGCGAACAAGAAACCAGAAATGCTTGGTTATAGCAAGCATAAAATAATAATATATATAGCGTCGTTCAATAATTCGAAAGTTTGTGTGACATTATTGGACTATGTCGGAACTGAGGGACGATGTCCCTGAACCGAACCAAAAATTTCTAAGTCCACCGACGCTATCAGTTTCTTATCCGGCATCGCAGCATTCTGGTCCGACGAAAGAGGCTGTAGAAGACCAAGTCAGATGACATACACAACAGCATATGTTGTTCCGAAAGGAAAAGCTCGAAATCCTCCAAATCCCTTTCGGTATCCCGTCGGACCGGATGAAACTTTCGGACGTCCGTACCCGCTTCCGCGGAGCGTCCCGACCCAGCATCGTCGGATAAAATATATGCGACAGATTCAGTTGATGCTGGGATGCTGCGATAAACTGTGCTATTAAGGAAAGCACGTCCGTTCCCGAGGCCTGTGCAGTAGCGGTCTTACGATGCATTGCCGCTGGAAGCTCCGTGTACGTTGACTCCCGCACACTTCCTATGCGAACGTCCGGAGTCTGCAGGCCTCGTGTCCCTGGCTACCGGATGGTGTGACCTGGTCGCCGAAGAATCCTTGATCGGCGAAGCTGGTAATATATCGGCGGTCACGCAGCCAAGGTGCGGTCATGTGCGCTGACGAGAAGAGGAAGCCTTAGCAGTCTCCGCGGACTGCCTATACAACGGAGCGTCCCGAGCGACGGACGTATGCTCCGCTTGCGACACAATTTGTACCACAACATCTGGGGCCAGATGTTGTTGAACGAGAGAGGGGCCTCTCTCGCTTGCCGTCCGGATGGACCGGAACGAGCTATGAACCGGACTAAAAGGCTTCCTCCGTTCTCCCTCCGATCCGCCGTCACTGGGTGTGCATTAGGTTAATTTATAGTGCTCGCATCACCCGAAAATTCCTTCTAGACTGCAACGGACGAACCCGGCTGCCAAACCATTCGGTGAATGGACGCTACACCGGGCGAGCTACCGGACGTCAAAGGCCGTCGAACCTACTAGGGTCCTCTTAGGCAATTGGCGTATTTACATGAGCACTTTTCTGCTAGCCCTTCATTAATTGTGACGACGGAGGCACACTGTTGGAAGACATCACAGATACATCACCCTAATCTTGATCGTCTGAAATAGAAATTGATAAAGTAGAGTGACCCTGCGGGGAAAGGACCGGAGTGTCCAATTCCCCAATAACATACCGTGACATACGCTTCCCATATTGTCATCGAAATCATACGATACAGAACAGGAGTTAATGCGAGTACACTGACCACATATAGAATGATTATAAAGTCAGAGGAAGACTTCCTCTTAATACAAATGATCAATGTCCTTTCAATGTGAAAAGAAAACAAGTCCTGGTACTCGCACTAACCCCTGGCAATCAAAATACATAATAATAATATGATCCATTAATATAGAAAAAATAATTGAAATCAAAATATTTTGAAAAAATATTTTTTCAGAACAGCCCAAGTTTCTGAAAAGTAACGTTGAGCCCCAATGGATCCCAAGCCTAAGTGTGGACAAAAATTTTAAAAATATTTTAAACAATTTATTCAACACTTACGAACAATAATAATGTATCTAGTTATGATTAAAATAAGATATTATTTTCCAGAAATCCCCCCCTCACACAGAGGGCTGTTGTAAATGTAAACAATGAGTGTAAAAACACTAAAATAAGACTCCAGGCACCCAGGCCCGAAATCAGTTACCAAAAATACACTATCTGATGCAAAACAGAGACTTCCAGGGAAGAAACTGCAGAACATCAGATGGTAGATGCAGAACACAACGCCTAACCACCCGTAGGTGAAGACGTAAACATGGGGAAAAGAACAGAATTCATTCTGTTATTCAGCTAAAACTCCCAAGAAAATTTAGTAATAATAATTACAAAAACTATGCCAAAAGCATGGGAGAATAGCAAGGGGGGACTTAAAGGACAGGGAGAGAGGAAAACACTTAAAAAACAGTGTAACTAAATAATCAGAATGACAACAAAATGGCTGCTGCCTCGAAAATAGGTAACTTAACATAATTTCATTAAAAAATTTTAAGTTACAGCCCTGATAATATTCTGTCACACATTTTTTTCCTCTCCTCCTTCTCTATCCTCCTTAGAATCACCATTTCACTAATATTTATGTGTCTGGCATCATTTAAACTGAGATTTATAAGCACAAAGATAAGTCAGATGTTAACTGATGAAGGGCCAAACTTAGAATGATTAATGGCGCCAATTTCGGAACGTCCTTGACACTGCGCATGCGCAGTAGGGGCGAAGTGTGGAGGGCCTTTCAGGACATGTTTTCTTTGGTTTCAGATGCAAATTTTGGGGATTGGGGGGCAAAATTTGTGTTTGGCCCTATATTTTAAGAGTTAGCACCAGCTATGTCTGGGTCATTGGTACAGCATAAAAATATAATTTTGTAGGTGTAAAGAGTGTTAACCTGTTCATGAATAAGTTATATTGAACACAAAAACAGCTTTCCCCGTTAAAATTGCATTAACGTTAAATGACGTGCTGCACGTTTGTGAAAAGGCATGTTTTGCACGTGGAGAGTCTGAAAATTCATGCAGCAGTGTGAATCCTTGGGTATTTAAACCCTAAAGTAAGGCCTTCCTATCGTTCACATTCAAACTTGCGCTGCTGTTAAAACGACTCCACATTAGCATGCCAAGATTGACAATGAATCAACGTCTCCTTGCCCTGGGTATGATTACAGCTGGCAGAACACACAGAGAGGTTGCCCAGCATTTGAACTGCCACCGTAACACTGTAGACAGGCTAGTCCATCGACATGCACAACATGATGACGTTCGAGACCGACCCCGCTCCGGGAGACCCCGAGTTACCACTCCTGCACAAGATCGGTATATCCGTGTCGTCCATCTCTGGAACCGGCAACAAACGGCAACGACGACAGCCAGGAACATCCCTCACCTGAGACGGATACATCCTCAAACAGTAATCAATCGGCTGAGAGAATACGGCTTACGTCCTCGAAGACCTGCAATTCGTCCGATTTTGACGTTATGTCATCATCGTGCTCGACTGCAGTGGTGTAGAGTAGGGATAGGGTTAGGGTTAACCTAACCAAACCCTAACCCTAACCCTACCCTAACCTAACCGAACCCTAACCTAACCCTACCTAACCCTAACCCTACCTAACCCTACCCTAACCCTCTTCCATGCTAACTTGTTCACTTCCATGAGGCGTAAATGCACAGCAGTAGTCGATGCAGACGGAGGTCATACCAGATATTGAGTGTGTGACTTTTATGTTGGCCCCTTAGTGTCTTTGACTCTCCCTGGCACCAAGAGTATTCGTCGTAGCATAATGAAATTTTTCGTGTTGATCACAAATTGATTCATCTGTGATTGAATAAAATTTCCATGAATGAAAATGATATATATCCTTTTTTAGTGTTATTTTTTAGCATGCACACTTTCTTTTTTGGGAGAGTATATTTGGGCTCGCTATGGTTGCCCAAATTTGAACTTAGTGCAATTTGAAGAAATTTCTTTACAATTTCTCTTCTTCAGATCCAACAGTCAGAATGCTTTCATATTCGGTACACAACATCTCTAGGGAAGTCAGATTCAACTGTGTTCAAATTAAGAGCCTGGGTTAATATTTGGGCTCTCTATGGGAGCCGGAATTGGCCATTTTGCTGAAGAATTAAAAATAATTTTGTATTCAGTACCCTCTAGAGGTGTGTAACTAAGATTAATCCACATAGGTTGTATCAAGGGGCTTCATAGGGGAGCTCTACATTTTACTTTATGATCAACTGAAGAAAAGGCATGATGCCCAGATTATTTATGTCACTCCTGAGGGACTCAAGGACTGACAGTGTAGCCTATGGAGATGGCTTGCTTAATGTAGACTCATTCTTGTTCTGTTCAAGATGAGCGCTTCAGCCCCTGTGGGGCCTCTTGTTTTATAACCAATGTAAATTTAAAAAAATAAAAATTAATGGTTTATATCTGATATTTTACCCAAGTTAATAAAATTGATAAATTTGTCCCTTGAGTGCAATGCTTTAGATTATGAGGCCTAAAATATAAAACAAGTCAAAAACATGAACTTTTGATGGCAAAGAAATAATTACAAAAATAGAAAATAAATAAAAAACTGCCTGTCCGCATGCAATTTTAAAAAAAATGGCCCTGAGAAACTGCTCTACTTTTGGGGCCTTAACTAATTGTTTCAAAAACTGCTGTACTTGAATTGAAACATGAATCCAAAGTGTCAAATATTGGTCTGATTTTACTAGCAAATCAAAGCTAGAATACGAAATGTTTACCAGATGGCAAGAACTGTTGAACTTTCTAAGGCTGTTTCAGAAAAGACAAAACATCAAATACTAACTTCAATTCTTTCATTGCTATCTGTAAAGGATCATTCTCTCCTTCTAATTCTACCATAACGGGGGCACACATCCTGTGTATATAAAGAAATAATATCAATAATTAAAACGATTCTCCCAAAACTTAAAAAATTTATAGTAATTTATATATTTTTTATACTTACCAATGACCCAGACTTAGCTGGTTCTAACTCTAAAATATCTAGGGCCAAACGCAAATTTTACCCCTTAATCCCCAAAATTTGCATCTAAAACCGAAAATTACATGTCCTGTATGGTCCTCCATACTTTTACTCCACTGCGCATGCGCTGTGTCAAGGAGGTCTCGAAACTGCCACCAAAAGTCATTCTTATAACCAGTGCCTGGTAAGCGTTAAGTATGCAGCGGGGAGGCAAGAGTTCCCAACTCCTGGGAGGGCCATCCCCATCTGGGTCATTGGTAAGTATAAAAAATATATAAATTACTATAAATGTTTTAAGATTTTTATACTGTACCAATGACCCAGACTTAGCTGAATAGTAAAAAGGTTGGAGGGCAAAGGACATAAGGAAAATCCAATAGACTCAATTACCTATAACAAACCTATCCCCTCAATGAGAAAAGGAGAGATAGGCTAAATGTATCTTTCTTATTTGTATCAAAAAAGAAAGACACACACCAATCTGTAATTGAGCACAATAACATCTTAGTATAACCCTTTATACTAATATATTTTTTTTTAAAATCATCTCGGAACCGACTCGGAATAACTGACTCCAAGGGAGGTATTCCCTTGCTTTATACTATAAAGCAGGTGACCCAAGGGAACACCCCCCCCCCCACACCCCCCCTTTCCCTTGCCCTGGATCAGATACTCCAGAGCAAAGAGGGTAGCAGGACAAAGTCACTGCCGGAACCGAAAGCCTATACACATAAAGTTGCCACTGTTTAGTAGACGACATTCTGAGTAATAGATCTGCAGAAAGGACTCAATATTCTCAGATACAAAATCGTGAAAATGGAGGGCTAAGACCAATATGGAGCCCTCATTAGATCTGTAATATCAACATTATTAGTTTAGGCCTATGATGTAGAAGAACTCTTGGTTCATGAGCTTAAAACCAACGCACAGACTGCTGAATGAAGATATAATCATTAGCAGAACTGATAGTAGATTGAATCCCTTTGACCATAGAATGGACCGCAATGTGGAGGAAGCTTCCACGGCATGTCCCACAACAGAAGCTTGAGTAAATTAATCCACAGTCTTTGTGGATATTGAGGAGCTACCAACAGAATTGCACTGAAATAATTACATTGAGCAATATCTGCTAAATCAACGGCATTGGAAGATACGTATATCTTATTATTCCGTTTCACAAGATCGATAGAGCATTTACTGCAAACGCTCAAAAGTTAAAAAATTTATAGTAATTTATATATTTTTTATACTTACCAATGACCCAGACTTAGCTGGTGCTAACTCCACAAAAACCAGGGCCAAACACAAATTTTGCCCCCCAATCCCCCAAAATTTGCATCCAAAACAAAAAGAAATCATGTCCTAAAGGACCTCCATAGTACGACTCTACTGCGCATGCGCAGTGACGCAGTCGTCCCGAAATTGGCGCCAAATATCATTCTTACTGGCAGTGCCTGGTCAGCGCTATGTACTCAGCGGGGAGGCAAGAGTTCCCAACTCAGGGAGGGCCATCCCCGTCTGGGTCATTGGTAAGTATAAAAAATATATAAATTACTATAAATTTTTTAACATTTTTATACTGTACCAATGACCCAGACTTAGCTGAATAGTAAACAGGCTGGAGGGCCTAGGACATAGAGGAAAATCCAATAAGCTCAATTATAAAATAAAGAGGTAACCCCTTAAGGAGAAAAGGAGTATTAGGCTTTACATGTATCTTTCTTATTTAATATTTAAATTAGAAAGATACACTACCCTTAATAATTGAGCACAATAACATTCATGTTCTCTATTAACATCCAGTATAACCTTTATACTAATTATTTTTAAAGCAAGCCAATAAATAAAGTAGTCCAGAGAATTGAGACTCTTTATAATCATTTAAAAGTGTCCGAGTATTGTATATTAAAGCCCGTTTGACACTTGACATATACAAATGCTTCACACCGAGCTACACTTTAAAAATAAGACATGAATGAAATTAAACATTAATATTACACTTTAAAACCATCCCGGAAGCGACTCAGAAATACTGTCTTGGAGGAGGCATTCCCTTGCTTTTCACTATAAAGCAGGTGACCTAAGGGAACACCTGCCCCCCCCCCCCCTTCCCCTTGCCCTGGGTCAAATAACCCAGAGCGAAGAGGGCAGCCGAACGGAGTCACTGCCGGAACAGAAAGCCTGCATAACTATAGTTGCAACTGTTTAGTGGACGACATTCTGAGCAACAGATAACGGACCTAAACAATGCAGGTCTCCAGAAATGGACTCAATATTTCTGAGATAAAAATTAGTAAATGTGGATGGCTGAGACCAATAAGCAGCCTTCATTAAATCTGTAATAGCAACACTATTAGCATAAGCCCAGGAAGTAGAAAGAGCTCTTACTTCATGAGCAGAAATCTTAAGCACAGACTGCTGAGAAGAAGATAACTCTTCATACGCAGTACGGATAGTTAACTGAATCCATCTAGCAATAGAATGGACTGAAATGTCCTTTCTATTAGGCATCAACGACAGAAAGAAACGTTTCCGTCCCTTTCTGATGAACTGAGATCTCTGTTTATAGATACGTAGTGCTCTAACAGGACAGAGTAAAGGCCTACGCCCGTCTGAAGACGGAAGAGCCTTAATAACAATAGGTTCCGGATATTTATTAGGAGCCTGATTCTTAGCTAAAAAAACGACATTAGTAGTGAAGGTGATAGTGTTCCCAACACTACGATAATGAGAATCATCCACCGATAGTGCATGAAGCTCACTGACTCTTCTGGCAGAAGAGAAAGCTAAGAGAAAAGCTGTCTTATAAGATAAGAATTTGAAATCTACTGTCCCAAGAGGTTCAAATGGCTTTTCCTTTAATTTAAGGAGAACCCAAGCTAAATTCCACTTAGGAATTAATCTAAGAGTTCTGGGTCTATTTATCGAAAAGTTTCTAACCAATTTCGATAAAGAGACATTAGATCCAATTTGTAAACTATCATGATGTGCATAGGTATCAGATAACATAGATCTATAACCCTTTATAGTAACAGGTTGCAGTTTGATTTCGTCAAACAAGTATACTAGAAAGTTAGCAATGTCTGGTATAGAGGGATCAAATATATCAACAGAATGATCCCTACACCAACGACGGAAAACCTTCCACTTAGCCGCATAGTTTAGCGAAGAGGAGGTCCTCCTACAGTTAGAAATCGCGTCCACTGCTCGTCCTGTAAAGTGCTTGCCATGCAAGAAGGACCGCACAACGGAAAAACGTGAAGGTTGAGACCTTGCGGGTTGTGATGTAGTTGGCGCGATTTCCCCTGCCAAAGAAGATCCTCTCGTGGAGGGAGCTTCCGCGGTAGGTCCCACAACAGACACCTGAGTAGATTTATCCACGGTCTCTGTGGCGACAGAGATGCTACCAACAGAATCTTGCATTGAGATTGTTTTATCTTTAGCAATACTTGTTGAATTAACGGCGCTGGAGGATACGCATATCCTATCATTCCGTCCCAAGGGATCGATAGAGCGTCTACTGCAAATGCTCTTGGATCCGGACACGGGGACACATACGTCTGCAACTTATTGTTGAGATGTGTCGCAAATAAGACTATCATTGGCCGTTCCCATTGGTAGCAAATCTGATTGAATACTTGTTTGTTGAGAGTCCACTCCGACGGCAACAAGCGACCCTTTCGTGAAAGGGAGTCTGCTAGCACATTCAGACGACCCGGTATGTGACGGACCGAAAGAAGAACGTGATGTTCCAACGCAAACAGAAGGATTCTTTCCGTTAGATTGAACAACGGAACTGAATGAGTGCCTCCCTGATTCCGTATATACGCCACTACTGTCGTATTGTCGGATAGGATTTGGACATGAGCATCGTGAATAATGTCCATCCAGTGACGTAACGCAAGCCAAATTGACATCATTTCCTTGATGTTTATGTGCTTGCACAGGAATTGCGGATCCCAAAGACCCTGGCATCTCGAATCCGTTGGGATTAATGATGCACCCCAACCTGTTTGACTGGCATCCGTCATAATGGTAAAACTCGGATCCGGCAACTGCAGCGGAACTCCTTGAGTTAACCACTGAATGTTTGCCCAAGTCTGAATCTCTTGTTTCACTTGATCTGACAAGAGAACGTCTACATCGAGCGAATGAATTTTCACACTCCAATTCTGAGTCAGGAAAATTTGAAGAGGCCGTGTGCGTAGTCGTCCCATCGGAATGAGATCCGCGGCGGCTCCGCACAGACCTATCAGTCTCATAAATTCTCTCGCTGTGACTTTGTCTGTATTTAGACAATAGCGAGCGTAGCAACTGACTAATTTCGCTCTGGTTAACGGCAGACGAACGAGATTGTTGTGCGTCTCGAAGCTCATTCCCAGATGAGTGAATGACTTGGACGGCACCAGATCCGACTTCTCCTCGTTTACTATGAAACCGAGACGTCGGAGCAATAGAAGAAGATTCTGAACATCGTTCTGAAGCGTTAACTCGTTGCCGTACCTCTGAAGAATGTCGACCAGGTAGGCCGACGTTACCGCAGACGAATGAGCTCGGAAGTAGATCATTACCGAGTTCATTACCCGAGTGAAAGCCCAGGGTGCTAGATTCAATCCGAAGCACATGGCCCGGAACTGATACACCACTCCTAGGACTGCGAAGCGTAGATACTTTCGGAATGTCGGATGTACCATGACGTGAAAGTACGCATCTTTGAGATCTATGCTCGTTGCATAATCGTTCACCCGAATACTCGCTCTGACCGATCGAATCGTCTCCATATAAAACTTCGGAGCGACGATCAGCTTGTTTATCCAGCTCAAATCTATGACTGGACGGAACGAGCCGTCTGGTTTCGGAACCAGAAACAGATGGCTGTAGAATCCCAGCGATTCCTGGTTTTCTACGACCTCTACCGCGTTCTTCATTAAAAGAGACTGCACCTCTGATAGCAGAGCGTCTCTTTTCTGAGGGTTTGACGGAAGATGAGTCCACTTTGGACTTCGAGTTAATGGAGGCTTTCGTTTGAAGGATATCTTTAGACCTTCCGAAGTCACTCCTCTCACCCACGGGTCGTCCGTAATCGACGCCCACTCTTGAGAAAAACTCGACAACCTTCCGCCAACCGGAACGCGATAGAGGTTTGAGCCATCACCTCCTGGATCTGCGAGGCCTGCGGTAGGAGAAACCACGTCTTCCACGACCCGCACCTCGCCTCGTCGACCTCGGGGCGTCCGACCGATTGTCCCGGCCTGAAGGACGTCCCGAACGAGAGTCGCTATCCTGACGGTCTCTCGAATAAGAGCTAGAGGACGCACCGGAACCTCTATAGGAACCTCTCTTGGGCGGATAAGACCCAGAAGTGCCCGCCTTATTCGTGTCTGCTGTATCCGACCTTTTAGGAGCGGATCTAAACAACAGAGAATCACTAGCTTTCTTTTTAATATTATCATAAATAGCGGAAAGCTTGCCGTCAAAGAGAAGATCTCCTGAGACCGAAGCGACTCTAAGAGAGTTCTTCACCTTAGAATCCACTAGTGTGGATGTAGACAGGGCTGCGTCACGTCTAACCAACTCCAGATTTGCCACTGAAAGGGCGGAGTTACACGTGGAATAAGCTACTGCCCTTGAAAGAAGTCTTAAGGAGGATTGTATATCCTGAAACTCTTCCCCTTGAAGACGCAGTGATAACGCCTTCGTAAGGTGATCTGCGTAAGATAAGGCATCTAAATTGGCTCTGTTAGACGCAATAGCTGTTTCCAACACTGCGGTTGGAATAGAAGCTGACGACGGTAATGATAGCTCTAAGTCTTCCGCCTCGTCGTCCATACGCAGAGGAACTCTCGGTATACCCTGACCTGCCGTGTCGAATTTATTCCTTGCATTAATGAAAGGCAGGTTGAGAGTATTTGCGGACAAGAAGCCTGCTTTCCCCGTCCTGGAAGCAAGTTTAAAAATAGCGTCGTTCAATAATTCAAATGTTCTTGCAACATTATTGGACTGCGACGGAAACTCGGGAGCGATGTCCCTGAACCGCTCGAAAAAATCAGAGTCCAATGACGCTATAATTCTCCTGTCCGGAAGCGCAGCAGTCTGGCCCGACGGAACAACTTGAGGAAGAAAGTGCCGGATGAAGTCCACGGCAGCTTTGTGTTGTTCCGAAAGGGATAGCTCCAATTCATCCGTATCCCTTTCACCATCCGGTCGGACCTCCCGATGTTCCCGGTCGTCCGCCCCCGATGCTTCGGCGGAGCGTACCGACCCAGCGCCGTCGGATAATTCTCGATCCGACACCGTCTCTGTCGGCTGCTGGGATGCTGCGATAAGCTGTGCTATCTGCACTAGAATGTCCGACGTCGAGACCTGCGGAGGAGCGGTCTTTCGCTGCTTTGCCGAGGGCAGCTCCGCATCAGATGGCTCCCGCATACTTTTCCTATGCGAACGTCCGGAGTCCATCGGTCTCGAATCCCTGGCTGCCGGATGGTGTGACCTGGTCGCCGAAGAATCCTTCATCGGCGAAGCTGGCAAAATATCGGAGGTCACGCAGCCAAGGTGCGGTCGTGTGCGCCGGCGAGAAGAGGAAGCCTTAACAGTCTCTGCGGACTGCTTATACAACGGAGCGTCCCGAGCGACGGACGTATGCTCCGCTAAAGACACATTTTGTACCACAACATCTGGTCCCAGATGTTGTTGTACGAGAGAGGGGCCTCTCTCGCTCGCGGCCCGGCTGGACCTGGACGAGCTAGGAACCGGACTAAAAGGCTTCCTCCGATCTCGTTCACTATCCGCCGTCACTGGGTGTGCATCTATTATTTTTATAGTGCTCGCATCACCCAAAATTTCCTCTTGGACCGCATCGGACGAACCCGGCTGCCGAACCATTCGGTGAATGGACGCTACACCGGGCGAGCTAGCGGACGACATTTGTCTAATCTCCATGAGCACTTTTGCCGCTAGCTCTGTATTTAATTGTGACGACGGACGCACACTTGAAGAAGATAACATGGAAACATCACCCTGTTCTGGTTCCTCTGAAATAGAAACTGAGAGAGTAGAGTGACCTTGTGGAGAAAGAGCCGGCATCGCTCTTTCTCCAGAAACAACATATCGTGACACACGTTTCCAATGTTTCTCATCCCAATGTTCACATACAGGACAGGGATTAATGCGAGAACACTGACTACAATTAATGCAATAATCATGAAAGTCAGAGGAAGATTTCTTCCTATTACAATTTGAACAAGTTCCCTTCATTGTGAAAGAACAACAATAAGTCCTAGTTACTCGCAAAAACCCCTGACACAAAGATACATAATAACATGATCCATTAATAAATGAAAAAACAATTGCAAAACAAAATAATTTTGAAAAAATATTTTTTCAGAGAAGCCCAAGTTGCTGAAAAGTAACGTTGAGCCCCGATGGATCCGATGGCAAAGTGTGGTCAAAAATTTTAAAATTATATAAAATAATTAATGAGACACTTTCGGATAATATAAATGTATCTTATAATGAGATAAACTACCTCAAAGGCAAACAGCCCCCCTCAAAAAAGGCTGTTGCCAATGAAAACAAACAGTGTAAACACAGAAGAAAACATGACTCCAGGCACTGAAAAAACTGGCCCGGAATCAGTCATCAATTACACTCTATCTGATGCAAAACAGAGACTCCCAGGGGAGAATCTGCAGAACATCAGATGGAAGATGCAGAACACAAACGTTATACACCCATGGGTGAAAACGTAACTATGGGGAAAATAACAGAAAACATTCTGTAACCAAGCAACTCTCCCAGGGAATTTTTAGAAATGAAACTTCTCAAAAATATGCCAAAAGCATGGGAGAATTGCAAGGGGGGACTTTAGAAGGTTAGGGGAGAGGAAACACTGAATAAGCAGTGCAACAATTAGCAAGAATGACAACAAGAGGCGTTTGCCTCGAAAATAGGCAACTTAACATAATTTCAACAAAAAATTTTAAGTACAGCCCTGATTATTTTTTGCCACTTCTTTTTTCCTCTCCTCCTTCTATCCTCCTTAGAATCACATTTTCTCCAAGAATTACGTGTCTGGCATCCTTTAAACTGAGATTTACAAGCACAAAGATCAGTGAGATGTTGACTGATGAAGGGCCAAACAGAGAATGATATTTGGCGCCAATTTCGGGACGACTGCGTCACTGCGCATGCGCAGTAGAGTCGTACTATGGAGGTCCTTTAGGACATGATTTCTTTTTGTTTTGGATGCAAATTTTGGGGGATTGGGGGGCAAAATTTGTGTTTGGCCCTGGTTTTTGTGGAGTTAGCACCAGCTAAGTCTGGGTCATTGGTACAGTATAAAAATATCCAAACATTGTGACATCTACATCTGCAAATGATTGTTGAGATGCGTCGCGAAAAAGTCGATCATTGGCCACTCTCCTGGTAGCAATTTGATTGAATACTGGTTTGTTGAAAGTCCATTCTGGTGGCAACAAACGGCCCCTCCGTGAAGGGAGTCTGCTAATACATTCAGACGACCCGGAATATGACGGATGAATAGAAGAACTTGATGTTCTAGTACCAACCGAAAGATTCCTTCTGTTAACATGAATAACAGGATGGAATGAGTGCCTCCATAATTCCGAAAATACGCTAATACAGTCGAGTTTTCGGACAGAATTAGCATATGAGCATTCTGAATAACGTTCATCAATAACGTAGTGCAAGCCAAAATGACATCATTCTTGATGTTTGTGTGCTTGATAAGGAACTACGGAAACAAAAGACCCTGGCACTTCAAATCCGTTGGGTTTAAAGAAACTACCCAAAGTGTTTGACTGACATCTGTCAAAACTGTAAAACTCGGATCTGGCAATTGCAGTGGAACTACTTGAGTTAAGCACTGAAAACTTGCCCAAGTCTGAATCTCTTATTTTCTTATTTGACAAGATGTCCGTATCAAGCGAAATAATCTTCACCCACCAAATCTGAATTAAAAGAAAACTGGAGAGGACAAATGCGTAACCGCTCCATTGGAATAAAATCACGGCAGTTCTGCACAACATATCATTCACATGAGATCTCTCGCTGAGACCTTGTCTAAGCGAAGACAATAGCGAGTATAACAACTGATTAATTTCGCTCTGGTTAACGGCAGACAAATGAGAATGTTATGCATCTCGAAGCTCATCCCCGGTGGGTAAATGACTTGGACGAAACCAGATCCTACTTCTCCTCGTTTACGTATGAAACCGAGACGTCGGATCAATAGGAACAGAATCTGCACATCCTTCTGCGCTCCGGATAACGGCAGACAAACAAGAATGTTATGCGTCTCGAAGCCCATCCCCCGGTGGGTAAACGACTTGGACGAAACCAGATCCGACTTCTCCTCATTTACTTATGAAACCGAGCCATCGGATCAATAGAAGCAGAATCTGCACATCGTTCTGAAGCGTTAACTCGTTGCCACACCTCTGAAGAATGTCATCCAGGGATGCTGACATTACCGCAGATGAATGAGCTCGGAAATGAGTCATTACCGAGTTTGTTATTCGAGTGAAAGCCCAGGAACTAGATTCAGACCAAAACACATTGGTCGGTGCTGAAACACCAATTCCTATGATAAAGAAGCAAAGATACTTTCTGAACGCCTGATGTACCATGACGTGAAAGTATGCAACTAGAAATCTATGCATGTAGCATAGACGTACACCCAAATACTCACTCTGACCGATCAGATGGACTCCATATAGAAACTTGGAGTCACGATCAGCTTGTTATCCAGCTCAGAATATGAGTGGACGGAACGAGCTGTCTGGTTTGGAACCAGAAAAGGATGGTTGTAGAAGCCTGGAAATTCCTGGATTTCTACGATCTCTATCGCGATCATTCCAGAAGAGACTGTACTTCTGATGGAAGCGAGCGTCTATTCTACTGACTGACATAAGCTGAGTCCAAGTTGGACTCCGAGTTAACAGAGGATTTCGTTTGAGGAACAATTAATCCTTCCGAAATCACCCCTTGAATCCAAGGGATGTCCGTAATCTAATCCCAAATCATTGAGAAACTCGATAGTCTTCCGCTCACTAGTACACGATAGAGGTTAAAACCATTACCTCCTGGTCCTGCGAGGCTTGCGGAAGTAGAAGCCATGTCCTCCACGGCCCGCACCTCGATTCGTTGACCTAGGGGCGTCTGACCGGATGTCTCATCAGAATTACGGCCCCTATCTGAGTCGCTACCCTGACGGTCTCTAGAATAAGACATAGAGGATGCATAGGAACCTTTATAGGAACTTCCCTTGGACGTATTCGTCCCAGAAGTGCCTGTCTTACTCTTCTCTGCTGAATCCGACTATATGGAAGCGAATTAATAGCAGAGAGTCTAAAGCTTTCTTAGTTAACTGATCATAAACTGCGGAAAGCTTGCCGTGAAAGAAAACACTCCTGAGACAGGAGCGACTCTGAGAGAGTTTTTCACCTTAATATCTACACGCGTGGATGTAGCCAGGGCTGCGTCACATCTAACCAACTCCATATTGCCACTAAAGGGCGGAGTTTTACGTGAGGTCCTTGAAAGAACTCTTAAGAAGGTTGTACATCGTAGAATTCTTTTTCGTTTAGACATAATGATAACGTTCTGGTAAGGTGATCTGCGTACGATTATGTGTCTAAGCTGTCCCTGTTAGACGATATTGTTATTTCCAACATCGTGGTTGGAATTGACATAGACGACAGAAAAACAATACTAGTTCCTGAACTGGTCGTCTGGATGCAGAGAACTCTCAGAATGCTCTATCCTGCCGTTTCAAAATACTCAATGAAATGATGAAAGGCAGATGTAGAGCCTATTGCCGATAAGAAACCTGACCTGCCCATTTAGGTAGCAAGTTATATAAATATAGCGTCATTCAACAGATCAAATGTCTGTGAAACATATCTGGACTATGTCAGAACAGACGGATGATGTTCCTAAACCGATTAAGAATTCTATATCCAGTGGCGCTATCCGTTTCTTATCCGGCAACGCAGCATTTTGGTCCGGAGGAACAACGTCCGATGATAATGCCGGATGCACCCTACGACAATTATGTTGTTCTGAAAAGGGAAAATACAACTTATCCATATCCCTTTCACCATCCTGTCGGACCACTTGAAATTCTTGGTCGTCCGTGCCTGAACCTGCAGTGGAACATACCAACCTAGCTTTGTCGGATAATTCCTGATCTGACAGAGTTACTGTCAGTTGCTGGGATGCTGCGATAACTTGTGCTATCTGCGATAGCATATCCGCAACAGAGGCCTGTGGAGCTGGGCTCCTATTTGATTTAGCTGCCGGAAGCTCCTTGGACGTTCATTTCTGCATACTTTTAATATGCGAACGTCCAGAGAATGAAGGCCTCGTATCCTTGGCTACCGGATGGCGTGAACTGGTAGCCGTAGAATCCCTGATCGGCGATGTTGGTTGAATATCACAGGTCACATAGCCAAGGTGCAGTCGCGTGTGCTGCCGTGAGGATGAGGAAGCCGAAAGAGCAGTCTCTCTGAACTGTCTATGTAATGGAGCATCCCGAGCGGTAGACGTGTACTCCGACCGAGGAATGTTTTGTATCACAACATCTGAGCCCCGATGTTGTAATACGAGAGAGGGACCTCTCTCGCTCGCAGCCTGGATGGACCTGGACGAGCTAGAAACCGGACTTAATAGGCTTCCACCGTACCATCCTCATATCCGTCGTCACTGGGCGTACACATTGTATTTTATAGTGCTCGCAACACCCAAATCTCCTTCCTGGACCGCAACGGACGAACCCGGGTGCTGAGCCATTCGGTGAATGGTCGCGACACCGGGCGAGCTAGCGGACGGCAACTCCATCAATAGTACTAGGGAACTCCAGGCAATTGACGTATCTACATGAGCACTTTTGCCGCTAACTCTTCATTTGACTGTGACAACGGAAGCACACTTTACGAAGACATCATGGTAACATCACCTTGTTTATGTTACTCAATGAGACCTGTGGAGCCGCGGTCCTATGTGAATTATCCGCTGGAAGCTCCCGGGACGTTCATTCCTGCATTTATATAATATGCGAACGTCCCCACTCGAAAGGTCTTGTATCCTTGGCTAGCAGATGGAGTGACCTGGTCGACGTGTATTCCTTGGTCAGCGAAGAAGAGCACCATTGACGTTCAATCCTGCATTTATATAATATGCGAACGTCTCCTGGAAATCTGTGGTCACATAGCCAAGGTGCGGTCGTGTGTGTTGACGAGGATGAGGAAGCCAATATAACAGCCGCGTCGGACTGTCATGCGACGGAGCGTCCTGAACAGGAAGAGTGGACGTAAGCTCTGGCTAAACGAACAACATACAACAACACTGCAGCACAGATGTTGATGCAAGAGAGAGAGGGCCTCTCTCGCTCGCGGTCTCCGGGACCTGGACGAGCTAGCTATCGAACTGAGAGGCTTCCTCTGTACTATCCTCGGATCCGTCGTTGCTGGGTGTGCACATCTGAAGTTTTATAGTGCTCGCATCACCCAATCTGCTTCCCTGGACCGCAACGGACTAACCCGGGTGCCGTACCATTCTTATTTCCTGGTGAATGGACGCGACACCAGGTGGACTAGCGGGCGACAATGCCTTCAATAAAACTAGCTAACTCCCAGCAATTGTTGTAATACCTTGAGCACTTCCCGCTAGCCCTAATATTGCAACGACGGAGACACAGTGGTTATTGAAGATGTCACGGAAACATCACTCTGAGTTCTGAAAAAGAAACTGATAATATATAGTGACCGTACGAGGATAGGACCGTAATGGACCTCTCATCGCAACAAATTACCGTGACACACGTCTCCAACATTGTCATATCAATCAACACACACAGAGCAAGAATTAATGCGACTACACTGACTATAAGAAACACAAACAAGAGGCCCCAGGGGGCCTGAGGGCGCTCACCTGACATGGTAGCCTAAATAGCAACCCAGAGAATTGATTTCCACAAGTTGCTTCTGCTCCTCCTAAGAAAAGCTGAAACCAAATATCCAAATATTCTGACCAGTGGATCTAAAAAAAGATTTTTAAAGAATATTCCTCATACTGAACTAAGTCATAATTCGGGCTCCCACAGGAAGCCCATATATGAACCCAGGGACTTGGCTTTAACAAACCTGAATCTCACACCCCTAAGGATTCTGCACACCAAATATCAAAATATTCCGACTGCTGGATCTGAAGAAGAAGATTTTTAAAGAAAATTCCTCATTTTGAACCAAGTTACAATTCGAGCTCCCACAATCAGCCCAAATATGGACCTAGGGACATGGCTTGAACAAACTTGAATCTTACCCCCCTAAGGATGCTGCATAAAAAATATCAAAAGCATTCATCTGCTGGATCTGAAGATTTTTAAATAAAATTCCTCATTTTGAACTAAGTTGTCATTCAGGCTCCCATAGTGAGCCTAAATATGAACCAAGGGACTTGGCTTGAACAAACTTGAATCTCAGCCCCCTAAGGTTGCTCCATGCCAAATATCAAA
Source organism: Pictodentalium vernedei (assembly GCA_031216915.1). Classification (NCBI taxonomy): domain Eukaryota; kingdom Metazoa; phylum Mollusca; class Scaphopoda; order Dentaliida; family Dentaliidae; genus Pictodentalium; species Pictodentalium vernedei. Next base: position 340,209,413 of record CM062296.1, on the reverse strand, counting down.
ACATTCCAACTGCTGAATCTGAAGAAGAAGATTTTTAAAGAAAAATTCCTCATATTGACTAAGTTATAATTTGGGCTCCCACAGGGAGCCCAAATATGGACCCATGGACTTGGCTTTAACACACTTGAATCCCTCCTCCCCCTCAAGGATGCTACTCACCACATATCAAACCATTCCGACTGCTGGATCTGAAGAAGAAGATTTTTTAAGAAAATTCCTCATTTCGAACAAAGTTACAATTCAAGCTCCCACAATGAGCCCAAATATGGACCTAGGGACATGGCTTGAACAAACTTGAATCTCACCCCCCTAAGGATGCTGCATACCAAATATCACAAGATTCTGCCTGCTGGATCTTGAGAAGAAGATTTTCAAAGAAATTTGCCTGAAATGCACTAAGTTCGAATTTGGGCTTCTATAGTGAGCCCAAATATGAATCCAGGCGGCCGATTTGAACAAACTGGAATCAGATCCACCCCACAATGTTGCATACCAAATATCAAAAGATTCTGCCTGCAGGATCTGGAGAAGAAGATTTTTGAAGAAATTTGCCTGAAATGCACTAAGTTCAAATTCGAGCTTCTATAGTGAGCCCAAATATGAATCTAGGGAGCCGATTTGAACAAAATAGAATCAGATCCACCCCACAATGTTGCATACCAAATATCAAAAGATTCTGTCTGCTGGATCTGGAGAAGAAGATTTTTTAAGAAATTTGCCTGAAATGCACTAAGTTCAAATTTTGGCTCCTACACTGAGCCCAAATATAAACCCAAGGGGCCGATTTGAACAAACTTGAATCAGATCCACCCCACAATGTTGCATACCCAATATCAAAAGATTCTGCCTGCTGGATCTTGAGAAGAAGATTTTCAAAGAAATTTGCCTGAAATGCACTAAGTTCAAATTTGGGCTCCTATACAGAGCCCAAATATAAACCCAAGGGGCCGATTTGAACAAACTTGAATCAGATCCACCCCACAATGTTGCATACCAAATATCAAAAGATTCTGCCTGCTGGATCTGGAGAAGAAGATTTTCAAAGAAATTTGCCTGAAATGCAGTAAGTTCAAATTTGGGCTCCTATACTGAGCCCAAATATAAACCCAGGGGGCCGATTTGAACAAACTTGAATCAGATCCACCCCACAATGTTGCATACCAAATATCAAAAGATTCTGCCTGCTGGATCTGGAGAAGAAGATTTTTTAAGAAATTTGCCTGAAATGCACTAAGTTCGAATTTGGGCTCCTATACAGAGCCCAAATATAAACCCAAGGGGCCGATTTGAACAAACTTGAATCAGATCCACCCCACAATGTTGCATACCAAATATCAAAAGATTCTGCCTGCTGGATCTGGAGAAGAAGATTTTCAAAGAAATTTGCCTGAAATGCAGTAAGTTCAAATTTGGGCTCCTATACTGAGCCCAAATATGAACCCAGGGGGCCGATTTGAACAAACCTGAATCAGATCCACCCTCCAATGTTGCATACCAAATATCAAAAGATTCTGCCTGCTGGATCTGGAGAAGAAGATTTTTTAATGTTTTTCCCATTTCCTACAGTGTTAAAAAGTGCTGACTCAGCACTTTTTCAATGTCCCGAAACTGTACCCTATGATAAAACCGATGGCAATTTTTTTTTACCAATTCTTTCTGTTGGTCCTAAGGAAGCTTCACACCAAATAAAAATTCTCGGTGCCGTGCAGTTTTGGAGATATGGGCGTTTTAATTTTTTTCTATTTTTAGCTCCTGCGGTTCCCATGGGGCTACAGGAAAAAAAAAATCAGCATAAATTAGTTACTTATGACCCAATAAGCCCTCACATAAAATTTGGTTCAAATCAGCCTCTCGGTTTGGAAAATAGAAATTTTGGGCGGGGCCAAAAATTTTGCCCCTCCCATAATGACGCCAAGTATAACCCCACAAACTTCTCTTGAACAAATCTGAGTCTACACCTCAAAAGGAAGCTGCACACCAAATATCAAGTCTCTGCTACTGCTGGTTCATGAGAAGAAGATTTTTTAAGATTTCAGCACACTTTTTGGGTGTGGCCCTACCCACGGGCGGGGCAACTTGATTTGAACAAAATCAAATTGCGATGTCATAACAAACTATTATCTCAAATATCAATTAAATTGGTTCAGCGGTTTGGGAGGAGAAGACGCAAACACCATGTTCACGGACGACGGACGACGGACGCAGGACGACGGACGACAGACGACGGACGGTGAGTGATCACTATAGCTCTCCTGACTGAAAGTCAGGTGAGCTAAAAACTCGTGAATTAGAGGAAGATATCCTCGAATTACGATAGAAGAATATTTTTTCAACCAGAAAAAAATATACACCGTCATATTATTCTTTTTTAAAAATTTTCAGAAGAGCCCAAGTTCCCAATGGGAACCCTGAGCCCAAAAAAGCCTAAGTGTGGACACAAATTTTAAATCATTTTGAAAAAATTAATGTAAAACTTACGGACAATATTAACGTATCCTGCTATGAACTAAATTAAGCAGAAGCCAAGTAATCATTGTCAGAAGTAACAGTTGTCAACATAAGCAGAAACATGACTCCAGGCACTAAAACAAACATGGCCCGAAATCAGTTACCAATTTAAACACTATCTGATGCAAAACAGAGGCTTCCAGAGAAGAAACTGTAGAGCATCAGATGATAGATGCAGACCAAAACGCCTAAACACCCCTAGGGTGAGGACGTAAACATGGGGAAAAAACAGAAAATAATTCTGTTTCCAAGCCAAAACTCCGAAAAGATTTTAGTAATAAACATTACAAAAAATAAACCAAATAGCTGGGGGAATAAAGGAAATGGAGAGAGGAAACACTGATTAAACAATGGAAAATTCATAGCAAGAATGACCACAATAAGGTCATGCCACGAAAATAGGTAACATGAATAATTTCGTAAAATAATTATAAGTTACAGCCCTGAACATTTGTTTCCACTGTTTTTTCCTCTCCACATTCTATTTCCACCATATACCCACCATTTCTCTCATAATTATGCATCTGACATTCTTTAAACTGAGATTTACAAGCACAAATATCAGTCAGTTGTAACTAAATTGAGGGTCAAACAAAGAATGACTTTTGGCGGCAGTTTCCAGAGCTCCTTGACACTGCGCATGTTCAGTGGAGTAAAAGTATGGAGGACCATATAGGACATGTAATTTTCGGTTTTAGATGCAAATTTTGGGGATTGGGGGGTAAAATTTGCGTTTGGCCCTAGATATTTTAGAGTTAGCACCAGCTAAGTCTGGGTCATTGGTACAGTATAAAAGTTAAAAAATTTATAGTAATTTCTATATTTTTTATACTTACCAATGACCCAGACATAGCTGGTGCTAACTCTTAAAATATAGGGCCAAACACAAATTTTGCCCCCCAATCCCCAAAATTTGCATCTAAAACCAAAGAAAACATGTCCTGAAAGGCCCTCCACACTTCGCCTCTACTGCACATGCGCAGTGTCAAGGACGTTCCGAAATTGGCGCCATTAATCATTCTAATAACCAGTGCCTGGTAAGCGCTATGTACTCAGCGGGGAGGCAAGAGTTCCCAACTCCTGGGAGGGTCATCCCCGTCTGGGTCATTGGTAAGTATAAAAAATATAGAAATTACTATAAATTTTTTAACATTTTTATACTGTACCAATGACCCAGACATAGCTGAATAGTAAAAAGGCTGGAGGGCCAAGGACATAGAGCAAAATGGAATACGCTCAATAAAATAAAATAGAGTCATCCCCTGTAGGGAAAAAGAAGTAATAGGCCTTACATGTATCTTTCTTATTTATGATAAATTAGAAAGATACAACACCTTCCAAAATTGAGCTTCATACATCCATGTACTCTATTAATATCCAATATAATCCTTATACTAATAATTTTTAAAGTAAGCCAATAAATAAAGTAAGTCTAGAGAATAGAGACTCTTATACTCCTAAAAGTGTCTGAGGATTGCATAATCATGTCCGTTGACATATGCAATATTCAAAAGCTATACTTTAAAAACTAAGACTTGAATGAATTTTAAAAACCTAAACTTCTCACTAAACAACCATCCCAATAACAGCTCAGAATTACTAACTCCGGAGGAGGTATCCCCTTGTTTTCATAGTAAAACAGGTGACCCAAGGGAACACCCTCCCCCCCCCCCCACCTTTTTCTTGCCCTGGGTCAAATAGCCCAGAGCGAAGAGGGCAGCAGAACGGAGACACTGCCGAAACAGACAGCCTACCTAGCTATAGTAGCAACTGTTAAGTGAATGACATTCTGAGCAGTAGATAATAGACCTAACAATAGAGGCCTCCAGAAATGGACTCGATATTTCTGAGATAAAAATTCATGAATGTGGATGGCTGAGCGCAATGAGCGGCCTTCAAAAATCTATAATAGCGACACTATTAATGTAAGCCCAAGAAATAGAAGAACTCTTACTTCATGAGCCGAAATCTTAAGCACAACTGCTAAGTCAATGATCTACCATAAGCAGTACCGATAGTTAATAGAATCCATTAACAATAAAATGGAGCGTAACGTCCTTCTACTAGGCATCAAAGACAGAAGAAGCTTACGCCCATAGTAATAAACAGATATCTGTTTATAAATACATAAACTCTACCCGGAAAGAGTAAAGGCCTATGCCCATACGAAGACGGAAGGACCTTAAAAATAATAGGTTCCGGATAATAGGAGCCTAACTCTTATGCAAAAATCCAACCTAAATAGTAACGGAAGTAGTGATTCCGAAACTACGAAAGTGAAAATCATCCATCGATAGTGCATGAAACTCACTGACTCTACAGTAAAGAGAACCAACAGAATTACTGTCTAAAAGGTCAGAATTTGAAAACTACTGTTTCCAGAGGCTCAAATGATTACTTAGCTAAATAAGAACCGAAGTTAAAATCCATATAGGAATTTAATCTAAAGATTCTAAGTCTATTTATCAAAAAGTTACTAACTGACTTAGATAAAGAGACATAAGACTCAATTGTAAACTATCGTAGAGTGCATAGGTATGAGGTAACATAAACCTATAACCTTAATAATAACAGGCTGCAGTAGATCTTGTGAAACAGGTATATTAAAAAATTGCAATGAGTAGTATGGAGGGATCAACAATATGAACATAATGATCCCTACACCAACGACGGAAGAGCCTCCACTTTAGCTGCATAGAATAGCGAAGAAGAGGATCTCCTATAGTAAGAAATCGCGTCCAAAGCTCGTCCAGTACAGTGCTTACAATGCAATACGGACCACACAACAGAATACATGAAGGTTGCGACCTTGCGGGTTGTGATAAAGATGACACGATTTACCCAGTGAAAAAAGATCCTCACATAGAGGAAGATTTCACGTTAAGACCCACAGTAGACAAGAGAGTAATTACCCATGATCTCTGTGAAGATAGAGATGCTATCAACAAAAATGTATTGTGGTTGTTTATCTTAGCAATACCTGCTGAAACAACAGCGCCGGAGGATACGCGTATCCTATCATTCCGTCCTATAGATCAATAGAGCGTTAACAACATTAGCTCAGAGATCTGGACAAGCCAACACATACGTCTGCAATTGATTAGCAAGCTGTGTCGTAAATAAATCATCATTGGGCGCTCCCAAAGATAGCAAATCTGATTGAATACTTGTTTGTTGAGAGTCCATTCTGACAGCAACAAGCGACCCGTAAGAGAACGGGAGTCCGGTAAAACAATCAGACGACCCGGAATATGACGGACCAAAACAGAACTTGGTGTACTATAACCAACAGACGGATTCTTTCCATTAAATTGAATAACGGAAACGAAAGAGTGCCTCCCTGGTTCCGGAGATACGCCACTACTGTCGAATTAAAGGACAGGATTTGGGCATGCGTTACTGAATAATGTTCATGCAATGACATAAGGCAAGCCTAAAAAACATTATTCTGCGGAAGAAAACTGGTTGCTAAGAGACTGCGGAACCCAAAGACCCTGGCACTTCGAATCCGTAGGGATCAGTATTATATCCCAATCTGTTTGACTGGCAACCGTCATAACAGCCACACTCGGGTCCGGCAACTGCGGTGGCACTCTCTGAGTCAACCACCGAATGTTTGCCCCAGTCTGAATCTCTTGTAACACTAGATAGACAAGAGAACGTGTAAATCGAGCAATTCATGGATTGCCGAAAAGTTGCCGTCGAAGAGAAGCTCCTCCGAGAACGAAGCGACTCTGAGAGAGTTCTTAACCTTACTATCCACGCGTGTGGATGTAGCTAGGGCTGTGTCACGTCTAACCAACTCCAATCAGCCACTGAAGGGCGGAGTTATACGTGAACAAACTACTGCCCTCAAAAGAAATACATTGAGAATAATATCCCGTAAATCTTTTCTTGAAGACGTAATGATAACGCCTCAGAAAGGCGGATTACGTATGATAAAGCGTCTAAGTTAAGTCTACTATACATCATGTCGTTTCCAACATTGAAGTTGGAAAAGACATAAACGGCGAAAAAGAATATATCCAGTCTTTAACCACACCGTCCAGACGCATATGAACTCTCGGTATGCCCTGCTCTGCCAAAATAAACTATTCGTATAAATGATAAAATGGCAGAAATGAGCAACGCGGACAAGAAACTAACTATCATGCTTGGTAGCAGGCTTGTATATATATATATATAGCGTCGAAAATAAAACACATGTTGTAATGACAATATTGGACTGCGTCGGTAAGTCAGGGACAATGTCCCTGAACCGATCGAAAAATCCGAGTCCAATGACGCTATAAGTCTCTTATCCAAGATCGCAGCAATGAAGTCCGAAATAACAATCACTGGAAGATAATGCCAGAAGATATGAAAGGCAGCTTCCGATACTACTAAAGGGAAAACTCGAAATCTTTCGAATCCCTTTCGCCATCCTGTCGGACCCTATAAAGCGTTCGGTCGTCCGTACCTGATGCAACCGCGGACCGCACCGACCCAGCGCCGTCGGATAATTCCTGATTCGACTGAGAAACTGTCAATTGCTGGGATGCTGCGAAACAACTGTGCTAACTCGGATAGCACGTCTGTCACTGAGGCCTGAGGAGAAGTGGTCTTACGATGCATTGCCGCTGGAAGCTCCGTGATCGTTACCCCGTGCATACTACCAATATGCGAGCGAACGGAGTGTATAGGCCTCGTGTCCCTTGGCTACCGGATGGCGCGACCTATTCGCCATGGAATCACTGAATGACGAAACTGATCGGATACTCGAGGTCACGTAGCCAATGTGCGGTCATGTGCCCTGCTGTGAGGATGAGGAAGCATTAAGGACAGTCTCTCGGACTGTCAATATAACGGAGCGTCCCGACCGACGGACATATGCTCCGAATGTAAAATATCTGAACCACAACATGCGGTCCCCTATGTTGTTGGACGAGAGAGGGACCTCTCTCGCTCACAGCCTGGACGGACCTGGACAAGCCAGGAACCGGACTAACAGGCTTCCTCCGATCTGTCCTCAATCTGCCGTCACTGGGTGAGTACTAAAGTAATTAAAGTGCTCGCATCACCCAAATCTCCTTCCTAGACCGCAACGGACGAACCCGGCAGCCGAACCATTCAATGAATGTGCGCTACAACGGGTGAGCTAGCGAATGTCACTCCGTAGGCGATAGACATATTCCATGAGCACTTATTGCCGCTAGCTCTTCATTAACTATGACGACAGAGGCACACTTTTGAAAGACATCTCCGTAACTTTGCGAACAAGAAACCAGAAATGCTTGGTTATAGCAAGCATAAAATAATAATATATATAGCGTCGTTCAATAATTCGAAAGTTTGTGTGACATTATTGGACTATGTCGGAACTGAGGGACGATGTCCCTGAACCGAACCAAAAATTTCTAAGTCCACCGACGCTATCAGTTTCTTATCCGGCATCGCAGCATTCTGGTCCAACGAAAGAAGCTGTAGAAGACCAAGTCAGATGACATACACAACAGCATATGTTGTTCCGAAAGGGAAGGCTCGAAATCCTCCAAATCCCTTTCGGTATCCCGTCGGACCGGATGAAACTTTCGGACGTCCGTACCCGCTTCCGCGGAGCGTCCCGACCCAGCATCGTCGGATAAAAAATATGCGACAGATTCAGTTGATGCTGGGATGCTGCGATAAACTGTGCTATTTAGGAAAGCACGTCCGTTCCCGAGGCCTGTGCAGTAGCGGTCTTACGATGCATTGCCGCCGGAAGCTCCGTGTACGTTGACTCCCGCACACTTCCTATGCGAACGTCCGGAGTCTGCAGGCCTCGTGTCCCTGGCTACCGGATGGTGTGACCTGGTCGCCGAAGAATCCTTGATCGGCGAAGCTGGTAATATATCGGCGGTCACGCAGCCAAGGTGCGGTCGTGTGCGCTGACGAGAAGAGGAAGCCTTAGCAGTCTCCGCGGACTGCCTATACAACGGAGCGTCCCGAGCGACGGACGTATGCTCCGCTTGCGACACATTTTGTACCACAACATCTGGGGCCAGATGTTGTTGAACGAGAGAGGGGCCTCTCTCGCTTGCCGTCCGGATGGACCGGAACGAGCTATGAACCGAACTAAAAGGCTTCCTCCGTTCTCCCTCCGATCCGCCGTCACTGGGTGTGCATTAGGTTGATTTATAGTGCTCGCATCACCCCAAAATTCCTTCTAGACCGCAACGGACGAACCCGGCTGCCGAACCATTCGGTGAATGGACGCTACACCGGGCGAGCTAGCGGACGTCAAAGGCTGTCGAACCTACTAGGGTCCTCTTAGGCAATTGGTGTATTTACATGAGCACTTTTCCGCTAGCCCTTCATTAATTGTGACGATGGAGGCACACTGTTGGAAGACATCACAGATACATCACCCTAATCTTGATCGTCTGAAATAGAAATTGATAAAGTGGAGTGACCCTGCGGGGAAAGGACTGGAGTGTCCAATTCCCCAATAACATACCGTGACATACGCTTCCCATATTGTCATCAAAATCATACGATACAGAACAGGAGTTAATGCGAGTACACTGACCACATATAGAATGATTATAAAGTCAGAGGAAGACTTCCTCTTAATACAATTGATCAATATCCTTTCAATGTGAAAAAGAAAACAAGTCTTGGTACTCGCACTAACCCCTGGCAATCAAAATACATAATAATAATATGATCCATTAATATAGAAAAAATAATTGAAATCAAAATATTTTGAAAAAAAATTTTTTCAGAACAGCCCAAGTTTCTGAAAAGTAACGTTGAGCCCCAATGGATCCCAAGCCTAAGTGTGGACAAAAATTTTAAAAATATTTTAAACAAATTATTCAACACTTACGAACAATAATAATGTATCTAGTTATGATTAAAATAACATCAAGATATTATTTTCCAGAAATCCCCCCCTCACACAGAGGGCTGTTGTAAATGTAAACAATGAGTGTAAAAACACTAAAATAAGACTCCAGGCACCCAGGCCCGAAATCAGTTACCAAAAATACACTATCTGATGCAAAACAGAGACTTCCAGGGAAGAAACTGCAGAACATCAGATGGTAGATGCAGAACACAACGCCTAACCACCCGTAGGTGAAGACGTAAACATGGGGAAAAGAACAGAATTCATTCTGTTATTCAGCTAAAACTCCCAAGAAAATTTAGTAATAATAATTACAAAAACTATGCCAAAAGCATGGGAGAATAGCAAGGGGGGGACTTAAAGGACAGGGAGAGGAGAAAACACTTAAAAAACAGTGTAACTAAATAATCAGAATGACAACAAAATGGCTGCTGCCTCGAAAATAGGTAACTTAACATAATTTCATTAAAAAATTTTAAGTTACAGCCCTGATAATATTCTGTCACACATTTTTTCCTCTCCTCCTTCTCTATCCTCCTTAGAATCACCATTTCACTAATATTTATGTGTCTGGCATCATTTAAACTGAGATTTACAAGCACAAAGATCAGTCAGATGTTAACTGATGAAGGGCCAAACTTAGAATGATTAATGGCGCCAATTTCAGAACGTCCTTGACACTGCGCATGCGCAGTAGAGGCGAAGTGTGGAGGGCCTTTCAGGACATGTTTTCTTTGGTTTTAGATGCAAATTTTGGGGATTGGGGGGCAAAATTTGTGTTTGGCCCTATATTTTAAGAGTTAGCACCAGCTATGTCTGGGTCATTGGTACAGTATAAAAATATATAGGGCTCTGTGAATCTAAAATTTCAGGTTGAATCGAATCTCATATCAAATCAGGCAAAGAATTTAACCCTTTACCTAACACGAAAAGCAGACGACACTTGCAAATAAAATTCTCGATGCACTATTTTTTTTTATTTTTTGCATCAAAAACATAGCTTATGAACCCTCATTGGAATGAGCTCATTGAGCATGTTCCAATGAGGGGTCGGTCATAGGCTATGTTTTTGTGACAAAAAATGAAAAAAGTAATAAAAATTGAATGGTGAATTTTGTGAACAGCGCTGGCCTGTTTTGACCATTACATTGGGTAAAGGGTTAAACTCGAATCCAATCTTGTATAGAATATTACAGGTTTTTCAAGTTTTATATACTGCACCTTCTTACAAATGTAGAATATAGAAATAATGTCAGTCTCCACTTAAGTGTTGTATTCAATAACACTCGTCTGTTTAGGCAAGTCGATTTCAGAATATTTCAGAACTGCAATCAAATAGGTTTGGAATTGGAACTTCATTGAACTCATCTCCCACCATCAGGTCTCCTGTACAGGAGGCCTAATGATAGAAGAGATCACAAGGAGACACTATTGAAAACATCTGAACGATTCGAAAATGTCTGAATCAACTCTGCATGAATCAAATCAAATCATATAAACAATATTGGATCAAATTTATTGTTGTTTAACCCTTTGAGACTTAAATTATCCTGACGTTCAAACGACATGGGGAATTCAGTTTCTTCAACGTTTTTCAAAATGCGACGTCAAACATCGGAAAGTACAAATAACAAGACATTTTTCGCATTAGTGTTTATTTGGTTGAGCGCGAGTAATTTTTGGTGGTCTGAATTTGTTATTCAAAGCAGACATGCTCCAATAATTTGAAATAAAACAAACTTATACCAACAAAATATTATTTTTGTATGACTGAATATGAAATATAAGCAAGGAAAGTTTTGCTTTTGCTCTGGTATCTTCATTTTTTGAAAGCCCCGATAGTTGCTTCTAGCACTCAACCAGTTAAGAAATCTTGACAGCAGGATTATAGTGTTTTAAGCTGCGATAACATTTGGCTCAACAGATGTCACTGAGCACTATTCAGGAGAAAATAGGAATTGAGTTTAAAACTTTAAAAAATTGAAAAATACTAACAAAGCAAATGACCACAAGGTATCAACGCTGTTTGATTTCGTACGTCATAAGACGTACAACAGTATCAAAGGATTAAGGTAACTTTCAGAATCTTTGACTACATCATGAGCTCAACAAAAAAATGAAGTCAAGTTCATGCTGACCTCTTTAGAGGACTTTAACCCCAGGCATTTGCTTCCGGGTCCTATTTTACCAGTAAAGTAGAACTGCTTTACCACAGTAAACAAGAACTGCTCTACTTCCCAGTGTTCCCCAAGATCAAATTGAATCAAATCCCAAAGCTTTATAGGGTCCGACCCCAAAACAAGAGGCCCAGGAGGTCTGTTTAAAGAAGTATTTCATCAGCATCTATGGGTGGCTAACGCAACAGAGGAATGAAGTCATTTAATTATTTATATCTCTGTTCTCTATGCGCATGTCATATGATTTTTTTCTAGTAATGATATGCTACAACAGAAATAATGCCCAGATTTCCAGTAATGCTCAAATATCAACCTAGGGAATTCACTTGAGATTCTGACGGGTGAAACTGAAGATTTTTAAAAGTTATCCTCCATATTTAAACTGAATATACTGAAAATTTTGGTATTTTGAGATTTTCTTTGTACAATAAATAGGTACTGGCTTGATACTAATACGGAATGGTATTTATGGTATACCAACCTTCACTATGCACAATATAATATGCATGTGTTTATTCTCACTGAGGATGCCTCGCACTACTGCTGATATTCATGTATTCTATATATCTGGAGTATTCCACATGTACCATATATTCAGGTCAGTACAACATAACTTTTGGGTTTTTTCTCAATTTCAAAAGAATTCAAAGCAAGCCTTCATACATGTAAACAAATTTGATTGGTCAGTTCATGACACAGGTTACATTCCCATCATGTCGACTGCAATAACACTACTTACCACTGATAAAAACTGAACAATTGGTGATGTATCATCTGAGATTTCAGAGATCTGCATTTCTGGAGAGCAAAAAATCAAAATTTCATCAAATGAGCCTAATCTAGTTTAACAATCTGAAAAAGTGGTTAACCTTTTCAGAAATTAACTAGATTCAAACCATTGTTGCACTGTATGATCAAGGGATTACCATCCACCACTTTTGCACCTATCAAACAGCACCATTAGCATGACTCAATTCCTGTAGAAAAACAGCGTGACCAACTCTGTACAACTCTGTACTTGTAAATAGAGATCATTAACATCATTCCTAACCTCTAATGGGATACATGTACATGTAATGACTTAAATAGATATTAAAATTTGACTGCATATACAGAATGAAGAGAGTGGATTACTACTTAATTGCAGTGCCATATATTCCACACGCAAAAAGTATTTATAATTATTCATAACAGCACAAGAAACACTTGCACATGCTTTTTGTGTTTTGTCCTCTGAAGCTGTAAATAATTACGGAGTGAAAAATCTATCCCACAGCGATTTAGTAGTAATCCACCCTCCACATACTGTAGTCTCAATATTTTCTTTAGGTTTGATTGGTTCAGTTCAGGATTTCACTACCGACCTCGCCAATAACGCATTATATTTTACGTTGCACAGATCAAATGCTCTTGTATATTTCAGAGTACTTAATTCTTTTGAAGTAAGTTGTGCATTAACTATCAAGCATTTTCTGTGCTAATTGTGACAGGACATCTCGTTTCAACAGCACAAGGTAGAATTTTTGCAACATGTATTCTGAAACCATCAAGCAAGAGGATTTAGTTAAGTTTTGGCTTGACTAAAAATTTCCACCAAGCCGAAATACTTTCAGATAATGGAGTGGAGTGATTTATCAGAAACTGCCCAGGCCTTTCAAAAGACTGAAAATTAGACATGGTTACACCATTTTAACCCTTTACCCAACGTAATGGCCAAAACCGGCCAGCGCTATTCTCAAAAATCGCCAATTAATTTTCATTATTTTTTCATTTTTTGTCTCAAAAACATAGGTTATGACCCCTCGTTGGAACGAGCTCGTCGAGCTCGTTCCAACGAGGGGTCATAACCTATGTTTTTGAGACAAAGAATGAAAAAAATTAGTTATTCAAGAATTTTTTTTGCAAGTGTCGTCTGCTTTTCATGTTAGGTAAAGGGTTAAAATTCCATGATCTTCCATACCTTGCAAGATTCAAAGGGCCATGTATTGTGTTTAACTGTAAGCAGATTATGAAGAAATGACTGATAGATCATATGTTGAGGGTGAGGGTACGCTCGTCTTCAAATGAGTGACTGAATATTTACGTTTGTGTAAACTGCCAGTGTACTCAGGTGTACTCACGCTATTTGCAGAGCTCTTGTACCCAGCACTCTTGCTCTCTCATACTTGGTCATATATTTTGTTGTTATTCTATTTTGGGGATCAACTCTTCGCCCTTCTTCAGCTGAAATAATTTCCACATTTTCTTTGTTTCCCTGTAAAAATACAGTACAAAACAAATTACACTATTTCAAATACAGTTAACAGTTTACATGTATGAGTCATACATCTAAACCATGCCTGGAGATATATTTATTTACTTAATGGTGTTTAAGGTCACTTTCTACACCTATATCATGAACACAACACAAGGATAAAGTCAAGTGAGACAATCGTTCATACATATGCTGCCGACTTTCAGTTTATGGGACTTCTACACCATGCACTGGTTACTGGGTCTATTTTATCAGAAAAGCCGAACTTGTTTACTACAGCGAACAAGTTCTGCTCAATTTCCTTACAGTCCCACAGGAGGTATGGAGATTTTTATATTAACTCCTTAACCCTTTACCTAACATGAAAAGCAGACGACACTTGCAAAAAAAATTCCTGAATAACTAATTTTTTAATTTTGTGTCTAAAAAACATAGGTTTTGACCCCTCGTTGGAAAGAGGCCAATGAGCTCATTCCAATGAGAGGTCATAACCTGTGTTTTCGAGACAAAAAATGAAAAAATAATGAAAATTAATTGACGCTTTTTGAGAATAGCGCTGGCCGGTTTTGGCTGTTACGTTGGGTAAAGGGTTAAATGCTGCTCAAGGATATTCCTGTCCAGGCCAGGATTTCTCTTGCCAATGAAATAGGTATAATTTAGATGCAATAATCAAATTTACTCCCTGTAAATTGAATGGACTATTTGAACAATGATTTCTTTAGTTAAAGATAAATAATTTTTTTATTAAAGCTATTATGGAGATTTTTATATTATGTTTAGCTCACCTGGCCCACAGGGCCATGTGTGCTATTGCCATTACTTGGTGTCCATTGTCCATAAACTTTTCAAATTTTCGTCTTCTTCTCTGGAACTGCTAAGTTGATGTGAATCAAACTTGGCAGAAATGCTCTATTGGAGAGCATCTACAAAGGATCCTCATTTTGTTCCTGTCAGATGAAAAACATGGCCGGCAGAAGCATTCTTTGATTCTGATTGGTCGATTTTCAAAAATCTTCTCTGAAACTACAAGGCCAAATGTTTTGAAACTTTGCATGACTGATGACTAGGACACCCTCTACCAACGATTTTCATTTAATGTTGATCGGGTTGCAAGCATGGCCACAATTGCAGCTCATTGTTACCATGGAAACCACACTATGGGAAATCACATTTTCGGCTTCTTCTCTGGAACTACTGAGCCGATGTGAACCAAACTTGGCAGGAATGGTCTATGGGAGGTTCCTTACAAACTTTCCTCACTTTCTTCCTGTTGGATTCTGATTGGTCAATTTTCAAAAATCTACTCTGTAACTATAAGGTCAAATACTTTGAAACTTCACATGATTGATGACTGTGACACCCTCTACCAATGATCCTTTTTAATCTTGATCAGGTTGCAAATATGGGACCAATTGCGGCTCATCATTACTAAGGAAACCCTATCGGAAATCACATTTTCATCTTCTTATCTGAAACTCCTTGGTCAATGTCAACCAAACTTGGCACAAATAATGTATGGAAAGTCCTCTGAAAATTATAAATTTCAAGTAATTTGTATATTTTTATACTTACCAATGGCCCAGACTAGCTGGTGCAAACTCAAAGTTATCAAAGGCCAAACACAAATTTTGAACCCCCCCAATTCCCAAAATTTGCTTGCAAAAACGAAAATTAAAAGTTCTATCAGGCCCTCCATACATTTACTCTCTGCGCATGCGCAGACGTCAGGAAGTTACCGGAATTGGCGCCAACATCATTCTTTGTAGAAGAGAGTACTACATAAAAATTCAGCGGGGAGGTATGGGTGCCCACTCATGGGAGGGCCATCTCCGTCTGGGCCATTGGTAAGTATAAAAATGTACAAATTGCTTTAAATTTATAATATTTTTACACTGTAAACCAATGACCCAGACTAGCTGAATCGTAAAAAGGTGGAGGGCCTAAGACTTCAGAATTAGTAGATCAACATAGTTCCAATCCTGTAATCCAAGGTGAAAGGAAATTAAAATTATTAGGAATTACATGTATGTCTCTCTATACAGTAATAGAGAACACATAACAAACAAAAAGGAGCCCAGTTCAAGTAATTCTGTATACTTAGCATGAAGACTATGCTAATTGGATGTAATGAGACCCCAATTTTTAAGGTTAGCCCGGACTAAGCCCCAAAAATTAGGATGGCGTATATGAGAATGAGAGAATATCCCCCACAAACATATGCCATATACAATAAAACTCCAGCTGTTGCAGGATATAATTACAGACAAAACAGCTTCCCTCATAGTTACATACCCATCAAGCCAGAGGAGAGGTAAAAAATCCCCCCTTTTCTTTTGAAGGAAAAGAAAGAGGGGACGCTCTGGAATCAGTAAAAAGCGGGGTACCAAAAAACAATATAAATATTCGTCGAACAGGCACTCAGGTATTAATTATTATTAATAAATGGTGCTTAATGCCACTTCAGAGGCTAAAGCTATAGCGACGATCCCGGTAATTAATATCGCCCGCTATATAACATACACCGGACTCGGCATACGCAAATAGGTCGAAAACTGGAGAAAAAAATATATAACATACACATGTCCAATAGAACCACAATGAACGATCTCTGGAAAGTGACACACTTCCGAGGTAACCCACAGGTGACCCCATTCAGGTGTACAATAAATTCCAGTAACAACACTCCCCGACTACTATCCGATATCTATGACACTATAAACGTATGAATAGATGAGAGTGAAAACAAGGTGTATTCGATTGAGTATCAACATTAATAGAATCTGGATCTAGAAATGGAAGTAGGTATGATTAACAGGCTCGACCCGGACCGCCGCCGAAATAATAATTTCTGAGGTCCATAACATACAATAATGCATCTGCCTAATAAATTATTATTATGCATGTGAGCATTGAAAACCTGCATGTACCGGTAATCATCTGAATACCAGTTAACTGGCTATGCAGCCTCCGAGGTACCCAAAGACTAGCAATTTATTTATGATGAATTATGCGCTCGTATAAGACATATAGACAAACAATCACAGGAAACCAACCAACTAAAAAGTGGATGTGCCTATGAGGTTGCCATAGAACAAGACTCAGCCACCAATCGAGAAGTCATGAAATGCATGTATGTATTTAAACTCATATGAGGCTTGCGGGAAGAAAACTACGTCTTGCCCGGTAATCGCCTCTAAACACATTGGCAGTGGTGGTGGTGGTGGGGTGTGTGTGAGGGGGGGGGGGGGGGGGGGGGGGGGGAGGGTGTGTGGGTGGGGGTTGGAGGGATTCAAAGTCATATCGAACCCTCCTCAACCACATTACTTAATCGTTCTTGTGTTAGTCATAAAATAATATAGGAACCGCAATGGTTCCCTCACGTCTAACCGACTCCATTATGCCACTATGGGTGGAGAAGGATGTGAAGAACAAAAACTTCCCTTTACAAAGAAGGTCCTTTCGTGGAGGAAGCTTCCGGGGAACGTCCCATAACAGACACTTGAGAAGACTGATCCAAGGTTTCTGTGATGACAGAGGTGCTACTAGTAGGATTCACGAGACTGTTTGATCTTAAACATAATCTACTGAATCAACTGAATTGGAGGATATGCGTATCCTATAATTCAGCCCCATGAGATCGGCAGAGCATCTACTGCATATGCTCAATGGTCTAGGCATGGCGACACGAACGCCGGTAACAGATTGTTCCGGTGCGTCGCAAACAGATCTATCATGGGGCGATCCCTCTGGTAGCAAATCTACCCAAATACTCGCTTGTTGAGTGTCCACTCCAATTGCAACAGGCGACCTTTCCGAGAGAGCGAGTCTGCTAGTACGTTCAGACGACCCAGTATATGAAGGATAGAAAGATGAACATGATGATTCATGATGTATAGGAAGATCTTCTCCGTTAGTTGGCATAACAGAAATGAATGGGTGCCGCCCTGGTTCCCGATGTATGCTACTACTGTCGAGTTGTCCGACCAAATTTGAACATGGATGTCCGTGATTATGTGAATCCAATGTTGTAGCGCTAGCCATATTGACATCATCTTCTTGCTGTTTATGTGTTTCTCCTGGAACCGAGGGTCCCAAAGACCCTGACACTTCCAGACTGCTGGACTTAGGGTCGCGCCCCAACCCGTCTGACTCACATCCATCATAATCGTGAAAGCCAGATCTGGCAGTTGCAGCAGAACTCCCCGAGTTAACCACTGAATATCTGCCCAATTTGAACCCTTGTTTTACTAGGTCCATTAAAACAATACTGGTTCAAGCGAAAGCGTCATCACACTCCAGTTCTGAGTAAAGAATATCTGGAGGGGACGTGCGCACAGGCGGCCCATCGGAATGAGACCCATAGCCGCTCCGCACAGCTCCAACAGTCGCATGAATTCCCTCACTATTAATGCGTCTCAGTGTAGACAAAAGCTGGCATAACAACTGACTAACTTCGCTCTGGGTAACGGCAGACAAACCAAATTGTTGTGTGTCTCAAAGCTCAATCTCAAGTGAACAGACAACTTGTACGGAGCTAGATCCAACTTTTTCTCATTTACGATGAAACAGAGACGTTGGGGTAATAGAAGTAGACTCTGAACATCGTTCTGAAGAATAATGCTGTTGCCGTATCCCTGTAGAAGGTCGTTCAAGTAAGCCGACGTTACCGCAGACAAATGAGCTCGTAAGTAAGACAATACCAAGTTCATTATTCGAGTGAAACGCCTAGGGGGCCAGATTCAGACCAAAGCATATTGTTCCAAACTGATACACCTTCCCTTGTAAGGTGAACCACAGGTACTTTTAGAATGCCGGATGTACCAGGACATGAAAGTACGCATCCTTAGATCTATGCCTGCCGCATAGTCGATCACTCGAACGCTCGCTTTTACCGACTGAATGATTTCCATAAATAAACTCTTGGAGCCATGATAAGCTTGTTATCCAGCTCGTCGGTAGGAGAAACTCTCTTATGCAAGAATTTGATGGAAGATTTGTCCAACGCGGACAACATGTTAGTGGGCTTATTACTCGGAATGATAGCCGTAAGCCATCCTTCTCACCCACTGATCTTCCGTGATTATTTTCCAGTTTTTTTGCAGATCTTGATAACCTTCCGCCAGCTGGCCAGCAATAGAGGTCTAAACCATCACCTGTATGACCTGCAAGGCTTACGGGAGGAGGAACCACGTCCTCCCCGCGAAAAACCTTGTCGCGTCGGCCTAGGGGCGTCTCACCTATAGTCCCAATCAGATCTATGCCCCTTTCACGAGTCGCTATACTGACAACCTCCAGAGTAATTATAAGAGGGTTTCTTGTACCCTCATGAGGAGTTTCCTTTTGACGATTTTTGGTCTGGAACGCCCTCCTTACTCTTGTCTTCTGAAGTGGGTCGTTGATACACCGACTTCAAAAGCAGTGCACTAAACGCTTTCTCAGTAGCCTGTTCATAGACTAACGAAAGCTAGTCGTCAAAAATAAAATGTCCGGAAAGTGGAGCGACTCGGAGAGAGCTTTTCACCTTGTCATCTTATCAGTGATGATGACGCAAGGGCAGCATCACGTCTGATTAACTCCAGATTAGCCTCTGTTAGGGCGGAGTTATATGTGGTATACATAATTGCCCTGGAAAGAACTCTAAGAGAGGTACAAACGTCCTCAAATTTGTTTCCCTTGAGACGTTGCGCCATAGCTCTTGTAAAGTGATCTGCGTAAGACATAACGTCCAAATTCGCACTATTTGAAGAAATTGCCGTCTCAATTGTGTCTGAGCGAATAGTGAATGATACAGGTAAGGATACCTCTACATCCCCGGCCTGCTCATCCAAACACAGAACTCTCTGAACATCTTCCCCGACCGTTTTTAAATGAGCGTGGGCCAAAAAACGGTATGTATACGGAAGATGAAGATAAGAAACCGTCTTCTTCCTCGCACTCAAGAGGATAAATACGGCGTCATCTATATGGCCGAAAGGCCTGCGACACCTGCATAAACTGAACCGGAAAAGAAAGGACTTCCTCCTTCGTCCGGATAAAGTCAGTGCCTAATGAAGTCAGCGGTTTCTCTCTTGTTGTCGCAGCATTCTGATTCGGCGGAACAAAATCAGGGTAGTATTGATGGATGAAAGCCATCGCAACCATGTACTGTT
Organism: Pictodentalium vernedei; assembly: GCA_031216915.1. NCBI lineage: Eukaryota > Metazoa > Mollusca > Scaphopoda > Dentaliida > Dentaliidae > Pictodentalium > Pictodentalium vernedei. Next base: position 340,189,457 of record CM062296.1, on the reverse strand, counting down.
CCGAAAGGGAAGGGTAATCCTCTTCCTTATCCCTTTCATCATCCGAGAGAATCAGCTGCGAATCTCGATCCATTGCATCTGCGTGAACAGATGACTGGACTGACCCAGCACCATCCGATAGCTCAGATTCTGAGTCTGAGGGAGGCTGCAACTGCACTTGCTGGGATGCTGCAATCAGCTGCGCAATCTGGGACAGCAAGTCCGTTATCGAGGCCTGAGGAGCAGCGGTCTTCCATTCCTTAGCCGCATGCTGCTCCTGGGATGGTGTGTCAGGAACGGATCCTTTCTCCAAATGTCCCGATGATCAAGGCCTCGTCTCCCTAGCTACCGGATGGTCCCACTTCACGGGCGAAGAGTGGTTCCTTCTTCGTGCAACAGGCTGGATATCCGAAGTCGGGTAGCTAGGATGCGGTTGTGTGTGCTTATGTAACATAGCGGAGGAAGCCGTGACTGAAGCCGACCCCTGGTTGCAGACTAGATAGAGCGTCCCGAGCAGCGGGCGGACATATGCCCCGTCTCGTGCAAGTTTCCAACCAGAAAACTTCATTTCGGCCTTGGGAAATGTAGCAGAGGAAGCCTTGACTGAAGACGACCCCGGCTGCAGATTAAACAGAGCGTCCCGAGTGGAGGGCGGACATATGCTCCGTCTTGTGCAAGTTTCTGAAAACAACATCTGACCCCAGACGTTGCTAGGTTAGAGAGGGGGGCCTCTCCCACTTGTGGTCTATCAGACCTCGCCGAGTACAAGAACTTGCTCACTTCCTCCCTATTTCCTCTCTATTTCCGTCGTCGCTGGGTGAGCTATTTATATTATAGTGCTCGCTCTACCCAATCCATTTCTTAGAGCGTAACAGACTTACCCGGCATCACGGCACCCACGGACAGAGTACCGCTTCACCGGTCAAGCTAGCTGCTTGCAAGAGATTAAAACCTTTAACAAAAGGCCCTAACTCTTGCAATAATGAGCACTGCAGCTAGCTCTATATGCTCCACGGAGCACGACGACGGTAGCACACTTGGATGGGTGTCAGAATATCATCACCATGTTCATGTTCCTCTGAAATAGAAACTGACAGAATGAATTAAAATGCAATGAGAGGCTCTGATCCTCAAAACCTCACCGCCAACAACGTACTGCGACACCCGACTCCAACATCAGTCATCCCAGTGCAACACAAGAATGACAAGAGTCTGCAGGAGAGTATCAACTAAAGTCAATATCAGTCCTCCAAACTCCACAACAATATATAAAATATAACTGAGATACATGAATAATAGCAACCATAAATAAATTCAAAATATTTTTTGTAAACAAAATTTTGAAAAAAACGCCCAAGTTCCCAAAGGGAACATTAAGAGCCCAAGGGCATCCTGATAGAGACTAAGTGTGGACAAAATCCAAAATTTTTGAGCTACACTACCGGAATAACAAGCCATGTATCTTGCAGTATACTACAGTAATAGAATATAAAAAACTACCTATATATGAGGACGTTGACAATGTAAACAACGTCAATGTAAACAAGACATCAGGCAGCCCTTCAATTTTGAGGCGTGCTATGGCGCTTACGCACCATGGCGCACGCAGATTTCCAAACCAGCGAGCGATCAAAAGCGCACCTCGAAAATCCTGCTCAAGTGGGTGCGTTAATTTCATTCCAAAATTATCACACTGACCCGACATCAAAGCATCACTAACTCTTTGAAGTTTCACGTTTTTTTGAAGATCAACTTAGATGTGCATGTAACTGTACTAACACGTGAGTACAATGCATGTACGTATTATCTGCTTGTCAGATTCAGTCATCTGGTCATGACACAAGTTAAGTTCGCTTGTCGACTTTTGAATGAAGTGTGTCAGAGGCGTGACCAATCACCATCAATGCCCTCTTGTCAGTTTTAGTTGAGTTGACTGTTGCAAAATCTGTTATGCAGAGAATGAACGAAAGCGTTGTAGGTGTGTCCAGTATGTCAATCAGAGTGACATTTGGAAATTGGCAAGTTGACTTACAAGACACGCTTTTTGGGGGGCCCGATACATCAAGAAAAATGTATTCTCCAATTATTGAAATGTATTATACGTTACAGGTAAAGTAAAATACATGCTCGAAAATAAGACAAGTCCATCATAAAAAGATGTAAAATGGACAGAACTTGACTTGACCAACACCGAGTTGCCTCCGTCACTTGTAACCATTTAATCCATTCAGTTGAATTTCATTAGTGTGGTTTTCAACCCGGTGAAAAACAGCTTGATTGTTATGGGTGAAAGGTTTGATGCTTTATATTTATTTAAAGAGCTGACAGAATTGGGAAATTTTAAAGTCTTTCTCGATTTACACGGACAAGTTGGTGATATGAGACTGGGAAATAAACGTGATCTGCGCAGGTCCCACTTCGGTTTTAAACCAATAGAACGGTACGTTACTGCAGTGTTGCTCAATAACCTAAATTTAGCAAGGGATCCCTGCACTTTTATTGACTGAAGCATTTCATTGGTTCTATTCGCGAACTGCGGCATGTCAATACTATTTTTGTGTTGTCAGTCACTGACACAAGTGGGGGTTTTCCGAAGTGGAAGTTATGTAAAATATTGACAGATTTGACAGGAATTGAACAGTTTTTCATTCTAAAACGAACTGACTTTCAAAATAATGTTGAATAATCCCAAACAAAATTTGATTTATATTTCATTTATGACCTGAAAGTACATAATTACTGGGGGCAAGTGGAATTTTACAACTCAGTTGCCCTGGGCAAGTGAGTCTCGAAAAAATGTGTACAAGCCTGATGTTGCGCGCCCCACAAAAAGTGCGCGCCTGAATCCCAAAAGCAGCGAGCAACTAAATGCGCACCTGGGTTTTTCAAAATCGAAGGACTGCATCAGGCACACAAAAAGGCCCAAAGTCAGAACCAATTGAAATGCTATCAGATGCAAAGCTAGATCTTCATACAAAGAAAAAACGATACATCGGATAGAATATGCAAGACTAATTGGCCCAACACCCCTAGGGTGAAGACGTAACCCTGGGGAAGAAACAGAATAATATTCTATAAACAAGAGCACCGCCTAGCGGGGCAACATACGCCCGTAAAAATTGGAACATGCATAAGTTTCTCTGGGGTAAAGTTTGAAATTTTTGTTGACTCGCCTATGTCTGTCCCCCCCCCCCCCCTCCAATCATTGCCCATTCCCCTGCCCTGCCTGGGGTAAAGAGTAATTCACCTGTTTTCACATTTTCATATTAATCGATCTGAGGTCTTCACAAAATAAAAAAAAAATGGGCCGCTAAAGACGGAAATCGAACCCAACCTCAACCTGTATTTTGTTGTACTAAATCCACACGCCAAATTTAACTCATCTCAAACGATTACAACTAAAGTTATCATCCAGAAACAAGAACTTGGGCAAAATTCTCATAAATAAAGGGCCATAACTCTACTAAAAATGGGCCAAAAGACGGAAATCGAACCCAACCGGTATTTTGTTGTACTAAATCAACACGCCAAATTTAACTCATCTCAAATGATTACAACTAAAGTTATAGTCCAGAAACAAGAATTTGGGCAAAACTCTCATAAATAAAAGGCCATACTCTCCTAAAAATGGGCCGCTTAAGACGGAAATCGAATCCAACCTGTATTTTGTTGTACTAAATCCATAAGCAAAATTTAACTCAGCTCAAACAATTACAAGTGAAGTTTGATTAGTTTGAAGTCTTGGAATTCTACAGCTTATAATTTACGTTGTATTGTTCACATTTTTGAGCACGCATTGTATTATTGGGCCTATTTCTCATGACCAGATTTTAACCCTCACACACACAAAAAAAGAATCTGATTAAGTTCACGGTCTGAGCACGGAAAGCATAATTTGCCTGATTTCTAAGTATTAAAGGGCAATAACTCCTACGGAAATCGACAAACATGACCCGAATTTGCACTTGTGCGAGATATCATGCTCATGAAGCTGCATATTACATTTCAAAAGAATCCGATTAAGTTCCCGGACTGTAGAGCACAGACAGCATAATATGACAGATTTCTAAGTATGAAAAGGGCAATAACTCCTAAGAAAACAACCGAACACGGCCCAAATATGAACTTGTACGAGATATTATGGCCATGATGCTGCGTATTAAATTTGAAAAGAATCTGATTAAGCTGACGGTCCGTAGAGCACGGAAAGCATAATTTTCTTGATTTCTAAGTATTAAAGGGGGAATAACTACTAGGAAAACTGTCGAACATGACCCAAATTCGAACTTGTGCGAGATCTTATTCTGGTTGTGCAGTATATAAAATATTTTTTAAATCTGACTGAAATCACGCTCTGTAGAGCATGGAATAACTGTCCCCGGATGGACAGACAGACAGCGCCATCACATAATACGTCCGTTTTTCAAATGGGCGTATAAAAATGTTAAACTCCCAAGAAATTAAATAAACAATTTCAATAAAAAATAGCGGAAAAGTTTAAGAGTTTAACAGGAAGGGTTCATGGAAGGATAGGGAAGGAATACTTAACAAACAGTTAAATAATCAATTTTAAAAATGATGACGTCAGGCATATGTCCGAAATTGGGAAACATAAATTAATTTTATAAATATTATAAAGTTACAGCCCTGAACGTCCAATACCACCGCTGAACACTTCCTTCATCCAATAACAGCCTTGTATCCACCAATTCTTACATTGATTTGTGTCTGGCATCCTCAAAAAATAGGCCGATTAAATCGTCAGATGTGTACCCATACACGCAACTAGTACAAAGCTGTTATTATCTCAGGACCAATTTTGGGAGGAATTTTCAATTTGAAGGATAAAGGGTTAATATCTCAGGATCAAATTATCAGATTTACACCAAAAACTATACAGCGCAGCACATCAGTAACCTGAAGATATATATAAAGTAACATGACAATTGGATTGATATTTTTTGAGTTATCTCATGCCAAAGGGATTGGAAGAATTCTCAATTTGAAGGATAAAGGGTTAATATCTCAGAATCAAATTATCAGATTTACACCAAAAACCATACAGCTCGGCACATCAGTAACCTGAACACAAATATAAAGTAACATGAAAATCCAAGCAATATTTTTCAAGTTATCGAATGCCAAAGAAATGGATACGGATGCCGGATGGACAGACAGACAGACAAAGGATGGACGAATGACAGAGGGCCACCCCGGATGCCAACATTATATGTACCATACATGGTATGGGTACACATAAATGGTATGGGTACACATAAAAAGGAGATTTTAAAGCACAGATGTCATTTCATTGTTGATGACTTTAGGCCAAAAAAGAATGATGTTGGCGCCAATTCCGGTCACTTCTTGACGTGTGCGCATGCGCAGAGAGTAAATGTATGGAGGGCCATATAGGACTTTTAATTTTCGGTTTTGCAAACAAATTTTGGGGATGGGGTGGGGGGGGGGGGGTTCAAAATTTGTGTTTGGCCCTTGATAACTTTGAGTTAGCACCAGCTAGTCTGGGCCATTGGTTTACAGTGTAAAAGTACACATTTTTCGTCAAGGTTATGTTGAAAGTATTTTGTTGACAAATCCAGGCATTTTTAGTCATATCTACAAATTAAGAGTTGTCATGTCTGGACATTTCTGGAAGTCAGTCAAAATCTCGTTATTCAAAAAGTGCATCCATACCGATATCTGATGTTCATTATTTATTTAATAATATGCAATTTAATTGCACTGCTATTCAACTTTTACTCGTCTCCATTGGAAACTTCAAGCGAAAATCATCTGGTCACATGCTATGCAGTAATGCCATATTTGGATTGTAGAATAAACTATTCTGTTCAATTATAGGGGTGTTAGAGAAGCTTTAAATTTTATTGACACTTTTCTGCCACCTCTCTAAGTATATTTGTAAATATACGCTCATGTCTTACTAGAAATTATGAGCGCTGTCAGTTATACGTATTGGGATTCTCTTGGTGCATTCGTTAACGCTTTTCGGCCATAATAGTTATTAATATGCATGCAAACGACAATTTTAGGCTCAACTGCATTCAACTGTTTCAAACGCCTCATTTAGCAATTTCTATCATTAAACTTGTAAAATTATTGTCCGGTATCAGGGTTGTTTTTTCCATTAGCTTTCAAATTTCAGGGGTTTTACTGGTACAGATATAATATGTTGGTTATACATAGGGTGTTTTGAAACACGCAGTCAGGATCCTGACAGAAGTTGTCCCATTGTCAGCATTTCCTGACAAGCTCTCAGGAATCCTGGCAGCAATTACATTATACCATTGGTTGTTTATGGTCACATGGTACGCCAAAAGTCTATAAAAGGGGCTGCGGCAAGGAGTTTTGCATCTTTCGATCAATCTTTCAATAAATCTTTTGATCAATCTTCAAATAAATTTTTCGGTCAATCTTCCGGAAAGATCTTAAACTATAGCAAAGGCACTTCGAAGTGAAGTGGTTTGTTTAATTAACCCTCTAGGCTGTAAATAGGTTATTGTTGTTCAAGAGTAAATTTTAGATTATTTTAGATGGATTTACTTCCCTTTAAATTTACCCAAAGGTAAACAATAAGTGTCAGGCCTTTGGGCATAATATTAGGAATTCAGAGCTTAAGTTAACCCTTGAGTACCACTTGACTGGCAGCATACCAAAAGTAAAACAATTACCAAATTCAAATCATTGTAAATAGTAAAACAAATCCAATCACATGAAATAAATATAAACTTTATATTGATGTTGTTATATAATGTAAACAAAAACAACTGGTAATTGGAAATTAACCTTCCCCATGCTATTTATGCTTATAGACATTAGCCCAGATATACACTTATATGTACAGTGACAGTGTAGATGATAGAGTGGATGTATTGATGCTCAAGGCCTAGATGTAGATGTCAGAGTTTCCACATGATAAGTGATCATAAGTCATAGAGGTACAGTTCCTACCAGAATTAACCTCGCACATAAATGTACCCCCCCTTCTTTAATTATCTAAGCCTATAGCCTTCTTACCAAGCCCATGTTCTAGTTATCAGTTAGCCATCTCATTCTATTTCTTGGTGTCAGCCAATTTTTGCGGTGGTGTCAGAAGCCTGATTTGATATATATACAGTAGGAAGTATGATTACACCCTTCTTGGGGGCACCTTTGCTCCCACAGCCACAAGCCAGCCTGTTACAATATGACTAGATTTGATGAAAAATATTTTGAAAGTACTCAGCAGGTCAAGAGTTAAGTTTATGATGAGCTGTTATTATGATGCATCCTCATGTATCACAGTTGTTGAAGGGCTCACAAATCCTTTTCAAACAGGGTTTCCCAAACCTGCATTTCATAAGCAACTTGAGCTGGTTACTGAAAAAACACCCAGATACAGCACTTTGTCAATATCTAAAGTTATCGAGCAAAAACCATGTTAAGACAACTGTGACCTTGATCTTTTTCACAATGACCCCAAAATAAATAGGGTTCTTTGTCTCAACCCACATATTAAGTTTGATTTCAATCGGCCACGCAGAATTTTAATTAGAGAGCAAAAACCCACTCCAGAAAATGTTCAAATTCAAAGTGACTGTGACCTTGAACTCTGAGAAATGATGCCAAAATGAATATCTTTCTTCTTCTCATCATGCCCAACCCTCATGTCAAATTTGATTTCAATCAGTCAAGCAGAACTCTAATTAGACAGTGGAAACCAACTCCTTGGAAAAATGTTTACGTTCCAAGTCACTGTGACTTTGACTTTTGGCACAATGACCCCAAAATAAATAGAGTTCTTCCTCTCGTCATGTCCAACTAGCATGTCAAGTTTGGTTTCGAGTGGCCAAGCAGAACTTTAATTAGAAACCGGAAATCAAATCCATCTACAGTCAGCCAGATGAATGGTCAGCCTCATGGCTATAAATTTTTTCAGAGGTCTAAAAATAAAGGTGAAACAAAATGTCCCCATTCATACCTTGAACAGAGCAGTAAAACTGTTAAATTGAAGAGTAGTATACCAATTTATTGGTTTTACCTAATGAATCGACCACATCCACGTAATTTATAAATTAAGCAGTCGAAAAAAATATATTTTTAAAAAAAATTCAATAAAACCATATCACATGACCCCTCACTGGAATGAGCTCATTGAGGTTGTTCCAGTGAGGGGTCACATGATATGGTTTTGGTGATACTTTTTGAAAAATTTGAAAAAACAATAATTAAACTAGATTTTTCGATTTCTAGAAATCGAGAGCTTCACCTATTTTGCTTGCTTTTTGAGGAACTGGTAAAATCGGCTTGCTTACATAGTTGGGAAGTATTTCAGGCTACTCAGTTCGTAACCGATAGAAATAGTCTACAGTGTCTAACAATTCTTTTGGCAATAGTCTTTCACATTGGCGTGAATGGTGTATGGTTAATGTCCAAGTTAGGGGTAAATAACAAACCTGTTTAACAGATCGTGAATACTTAATAATAATAACAACCTTTACGAATCAATCAGGTATCATAGATTGTGGTGAACGTTTTCGGAGCCATGTCTCCAAACTTTCAGCATTTGTTCTTGCAGCTCTGCTGAACTCGGTCATATTATTAGAAAGCCCCCCCCACACACACATATGATCTCCTGACATTCAACATGAAAGAATGCGAAATTGGTGTCGCTCTATATGTGAAACGATGTGGCAATTATTTGTGAAGAATGAGTGAAGCTTTCATGGAAATAGGCCAAGAATTGGCTGAGATATAGCGTCTTGATGAGTGGAGGTAATTGTTTGAATTTGGTCGTTTTTCTAGCCGGTGCGACCTGGCGCTGGGTGTATGTCTGGGGTTGTGGCTCTGCTCCCCCCTCTGAGGTAGTTCCATTTGAAACTTTTGATTCACAGTTAATAGTGGAGATGCTGGTGACTGAAAGATGCATCGTGTACACTGGCGCCAAATGGAGCCCACCAAGCCGGTAACAGTTAGATAATTGCCAGAAATGAAAAGTGGGCAGAAATCGCACATGGGTTAATGGCGAAAAAGTGGTAATTTGGCTACTTTGACATTGAAATTGAACAGACAGCAGTGTCGCTCATATGCCCACTGTGTCGAGACCACTGAAGGCAGCTACATGAAATCTTCAGAAGTTGTTCTACTAGCCCTGCTTGACAGGTTAGTATCTTTGTCGAGTGGCGTGACCGCATGGGAACACCGTGGATCGCGTGGAAACCGAGGGACGATTCGTTCCTACTCAATTCTCAAAGCAATGACGTTTCCATTCATTATTTACCTGTCAACGGTCGAGTTTGGTATTATTTCTGTCTATTTGATGAACTGTTCAACTTTAAATATTCGCAACTTTATTATGGACTGAATGTTTGGAGTTAAACTGCTTCTTTTAGACCGTACCGAAAGAAACTTGACAACTCGATCCGGTGGTGAAAAAGCTATCATTTGGCTAATTCGACATTCAAATTGAACAGACACAGACTCTCAGTGTCGGATATATGCCAATTGTGTCCAGACCATGCAAGGCAGCTACTTGAAATTCTCAGAATGTGTTCTACTGTCCCTGCTCGACAGTTTAGTATCTTTGTAGAGTGCCGAGACCACGTGGAAACACCGTGGATCACGTGGGAACTGAGGAGATGATTCGTCCCTCCTTTATTCTCAATTCAGTGACTTTACCATTCATTACTTACCTGTCACCGGACGAGTTTGGCATTATATCTGTCTATTTGATGAACTGTTCAACCTTAACTATTTGCAACTTTATGTGGGACAGAAAGGCCACTGCACGGTTACCGATATATTCAGGGATTGATTTTACGAAAATAACAATTATTCCGACTGTACCCACATGGGAACTCTCAAATCTGCCAAGGGTTAAACTTTTAATAATAACGTATAAAACAAATGTTGTCATGCTATGCTTGCTGCATGCAGGCATAGAAAACATCCAGCGATCAATCAATTAGGAATGGAGTAAATTGTCACTTAAACTTACAAAATTCTGAAAAAAATGAGAGTTTTTTTCGACGGCACCTATCTTTATTCAACCGAGACAGGGATTGCGTTAAACTTTACAGCAACTTTATAACAGAAAATATTCTTGGAATTGAACTGTGAATCCGAATTTCGAAAGCATTTTCAGATATTCCGATCCAAACTGCCACTGCATGCTTACCAACACTCAGTGATTTTATGAAAATGACAATTATTCCAACCATACCCATATGGGCAGTCTCAAATCTGCCAAGGGTTAAACATATGAAACAAAAATTGTCATACTATGACTGCTGCATACAGCCATAGAAAACATTCAGCACTCATTCAATTAGGAATGGAGTAAATTGTCACTTAAACGTACCAAATTCTAAAACAAGAGTTTTTTTTGGACTGCACCTATCTTTATGCAAACAGAATGGGCATAGAGTTAAACTTTATAACCAAACTTACAACAGCAAATATGCTCGGTAGGCAATTGTGAATATGAACATGTAACTCATTTTTCGATATTCCATTCAAAAATGGAAAAAAAGTGACCTCCAAATTGAGCCAATTTTATGAAGAATTTTAGGGTACTCGAATTCAAGGCGAGAAAACTGGGTGAAGATTAAAACTTTGAATAAAACAAATAAAACAGCAAAATTGTTCTTGGATGAATGCCCTATCTTTCCATGGGAAACGTTTTGAGAAAATATGGCTCCTGTGCTGATAAATTGCATGTGAAAATTGGCTAAAATGACAATTATTCCGACAATACCCTTATAGGAACTCTCAAATCTGCCAAGGGTTAAACTTTTAATAATAACATATAGAACAAAAGTTGTCATACTATGATTGCTTCATGCAGCCATAGAAAGCATTCAGCACTGAATCATTTAGGAATGGAGTAAATTGTCACTTAAACTTACCAAATTCTGAAAAAAATGGGAGTTTTTTTGGATGGCACATACATGTACATTTACGCAACCATAATGGGCATGGGGTTAAACTTTACAAGGAAACTTACAACAGCAAATATGCTGGGTAGGTAACTAGGAAAACGGACATGGAAAATCATTTTTCGATATTCCATTCGAAAGTGGCAGAAAAGTTAACTCAAAATAAGCCGATTTTATGAAGAATTTGAGGGTACTCCAATTCAAGCCCTGGAAACTGGGTGAAGGTTAAAACTTTGAATAAAAGATATAAAAGCAAAATTGTTCCTGGATGAATGCCCAATCTTCTCATGGGACATGTTTTGAGAAAATATGGCTGCAGTGCTGAGAAATTGCAGGTGAATGTTGGTCATTTTTGCCAAAAATGATTTTTGGAGCAAGTTTGTGGCAAAATAGGGTCAACGTGTGTTATACCGCCTATGTTGACAGAAGCATTTGGATAAGCTACAAATATTAGGAAAGTTTCAGCCATATCGTCCAGAGCATTTTTGAGAACTTGTGGCAAAACATGACATTTTGACTACATTTTTCACGGTTTGGACAGAAAAAGAAAAATTCAACAATGACGTAATATTCAATGTCAAAATCTCTCAGAACTCTGCGAATATACCAAATTTCAGAAAAATCGTTCATGCCGTTTTCAAGATTACTTATAGACAAGAATCATTGGAAGAAAAAAAAAAAATAAGAATCACTAAAGATTCACCTATTGGAAATAGGTGAATCTAAATAGTAAATTTTGATAATCTGTGCATTGGGTAAAAATCTGTGTTATGGGTAAAAGGTTAAAATAATTTCTTGATATTGAAATTCATCTTGCAAATGGTAAGGTTTGAGATCATGCTCTACTCTCATTACAAAAGTGGTCACAAAATGTTGCCCAGATCGCAACTGAGTCGTGATCTGGTCTAAGTTGTCTGTCCACTTTTCTGTGCACAGGACTTAAAATTCATACGAGTATCAGAATCGATTCTCGCAAGGAAAACAATGAGCATCAACACTGATTCTCGCAAAATGTTCATTTGATTCTCGTCATAGATTCTAAAGTATCCCTAAATGCCTGGAGGATTCTACTTATTTTATTGCTTCCTCTGATGAGGTAATGCTTTGACTTAGCAGTGGTTTCTAGTGAAAGTCTTGGCTGTCTACATAGGCAGCCAAGACTTTCACTAGAAACCACTGCCAAGGTACTGTAACTTCCATCAGCAAGACCACCATCTGCATGTTGGAACACATGCTCCACATGTATACACATGGCAAGAGCCACAGGTTCAGGGTTAAACTGCAGTGAATATTTTTAAATATACAGGCCTGGCATTCTGAAAAATTTAGGGGGGCTAAAAATCGCTCTCCTGAAATGATCTAGGAGAGCCAATGGCTCTCCTAATTTTTTTGACATGGAAGGCAGTTGAATATATCATATGAATGCAGTTAAACACTGTGACCAGACATGCTCTACTCACAAAGTTGCATTGCGTTATTTGCGTAATTTGGATAGTTGTAATACATGTTACTTCGAAAGTTACTCAATACTGTGTTGAAGTCGTCGGTCCCGACAACACACAACTGTCACAAGCCAATCATGGTTCAACTTCATCCCCTTCAAGTTCATCCCATCAGATAAATTTTGAATTTCAGTTCACTGCACCTGAGCCAGCAGTACAGTACATAACGTACGTATATGCCTGTGTATAAGTCACACTTTTTCACCTGAAATGTTATGTCAAAATCGGGGGTGCGTCTTATATATGGGTACGACTTGTTTCAGAGAATTTTCAGGGCACTGACTTCTTTGGACAAACGTTGTTCCTAGCGTTTGTCAATTGTATAACAGACAGTACAATCGTGTGGTTTTGACTGAGTGCAGATTCACCAAAATTATTTTCTTTTCATTTTATTTCAGTTTAAATTCTTCAGAAAATAAATTGTCAATAAAATATTATGTGTGTTTTCTATTACTTTTATCCATAAATAATAATAAAGAAGTATTCTATTTAGTCATTCAATCGGCCCATGTGTTTACATCAGTGCATGTACCGGAAATCAACAGGTTTGTGGGGCCAATATGGATGAAACCATAAAAAATACAAAATCATCAAAATAACAACGAAAAAATAAATAAAAACACAGTAAATGTATGCCAGCAATACCTGGAGAGAAGTATTTATATATTCCATGAACTCCAATTCACTGATGTGTAATGTCCGGTTATAAATTACACACACGTGCACCAGGTAAAGTTAGTTTCAACAGCACCAACAATGCTTAAGTGGGACAACAATTTGAAAACAATTTGCACTGTAACCTGTGCATTTGTTGTATTTTTATTGGTTTTTGCGGAACGTTCTTACGTTCCGGAAAAACCAACTTAATCACAACTGCTGCGCAGGTTGCGGCGCATATGTTTCTCTGATTCTGAAACTATGATGTTTCAGTCACAAACGAGCGTTGGATTTTCTTGACAGGGATGAAGACATTGGGGTGATAAACAAACAATGAAAAACAAATAAATGCGAGTATTTTTTAATAATAATTTCCCTTTATTCTTTTATGCAATGTAACCTGATGTAACTAGAAACTTTCCATCGCATGGACAGGGCTATCCATTTCTGATAATTCTGTATGAGATATTTCATCAAAGTCATTGAGCTCTGTCAATCAAGACTGAATTGCTGAATTGTTAAATTCCTTGTTGCATTATGGGAAAAATATGCAGTTTGAAATTTCTGTATTTTGTCATCTGTGTGCATCCATTTAAGCTTGCTTTTTGTTGTAATCACATGCATAAAATTTTTAAGTCTCACCATTTCATAATAAGATACTGCAAGGCAATAAAAACATTCCATGAGGAGGTTAAATTTTAGTGAGGGATTGCACATGAATCAAAACCCTTATTTTTTAGCCTATTCTTTTTAAATCAAACCAAATCTGAAAACAAAACTGAGAAAAAAATACAACATTAATGATAGAAGGTTTGACTCTGAGCTTCAAATAAGATTTGGGAAGAAAAAGGTTATGTACACCACAAAGGCTTTTAGAAACTTTCTGAAAAATACAAGCATAAGGCCCCACAAAGTAGATCTTGTTTCTCAGACCATTTTTTGTAAAACTGCATGCAGGCGGGTGGATTTTTTTTAAGTTTTTATTTTTGTAATTATTATATCTTTGCCATTAAAAATGAAAAATTTAATGTAATTTTATATTTTTTATACTCAACAATGGCACAGACTTGGCTGGTGCAATCTCAATAATATCAAGGGCCAAACACAAATTTTGAACCCAATACCCAAAATTTGCATACAAATTCAAAATTTGAAAGTCCTATCTGGTCCTCCATACTTTTAGTACTGCGACTGGAATTGGCATCAAGCATCATTCTTCCTAGTTGTGCCTACTAATGTTATAAGTCAGCGGGGAAGTATGAGTGGTCATCCCTGTCTATATAAAAAATATTCAAATTACTTTAAATTTGAATATTTATTTTTATACTAGAACCAATGGCCCAGATGTAACTGAATAGTAAAAAGGCTGAAGGGCCAAGGACAGAGAAAGACAAAACACCAACAATTAAAAGAGTAATAAATAATAATTCTCCATTTAATACCAGCATAACCCTTATGCTAAATCGGTGAAGGAAACCAATTATAAAGCTAGACCAGAGAATGAGACACTTTGTATTGAAACAAGCAAATTCAGTGAATTCATGTCGCCCACTGGACAGCAGTTTCAAGGGGATTTAATGCATCCAATGGAATACAGTTGAGTTGCAAGTGGAAGTTATTTAGAAGAGACAGAACAGACAGTGCTTCAGACTGGTTATCAGATTTATTTTCACGGAGGTCACTGTCAAAGCAAGTAAAGTGATGTGGAGTATAACTGTGAGAATCACTAAAAATTAAGACTGTATGATAAGACATATTACATTAAAATGATGTGAAAAGTAATCCATATATGAAATTTCATTGAAATCGGTTGACTTTAAGGAAAGTTGGACTCTGGAAACCATCAGCCAATCAAATTTAAGCAACCTAATTAAATATGCACGGAAAATGCCCATGTTCGAACGTGGAGCCAACATTGATGAAAATGATCTACTAAACAAATTTCATCGAAATCGACTGACTGTAAGGAAAGTCAGAGTCTGGAAACGAAAAACACGGAAGGTGTGCACTTACTTATTAGTAGTAGCACTGAATAAATCAAAGTTTGCCTAATTTGCATAATTTTTGCACGAAAGTTAAAAAATTTATAGTAATTTCTATATTTTTTATACTTACCAATGACCCAGACATAGCTGGTGCTAACTCTTAAAATATAGGGCCAAACACAAATTTTGCCCCCCAATCCCCAAAATTTGCATCTAAAACCAAAGAAAACATGTCCTGAATGGCCCTCCACACTTCACCTCTACTGCGCATGCGCAGTGTCAAGGACGTTCCGAAATTGGCGCCATAAATCATTCTAATAACCAGTGCCTGGTAAGCGCTATGTACTCAGCGGGGAGGCAAGAGTTCCCAACTCCTGGGAGGGCCATCCCCGTCTGGGTCATTGGTAAGTATAAAAAATATAGAAATTACTATAAATTTTTTAACATTTTTATACTGTACCAATGACCCAGACATAGCTGAATAGTAAAAAGGCTGGAGGGCCAAGGACATAGAGCAAGATGGAAAACGCTCAATAATATAAAATAGAGTCATCCCCTCTAGGGAAAAAGAAGTAATAGGCCTTACATGTATCTTTCTTATTTATGATAAATTAGAAAGATACAACACCTTCCAAAATTGAGCATTATACATCCATGTACTCTATTAATATCCAATATAATCCTTATACTAATAATTTTTAAAGTAAGCCAATAAATAAAGTAAGTCTAGAGAATAGAGACTCTTATACTCCTTAAAAGTGTCTGAGGATTGCATAATCATGTCCGTTGACACGTGCTATATTCAAAAGCTATACTTTAAAAACTAAGACTTGAATGAATTTTTAAAACATAAACTTCTCACTAAACAACCATCCCAATAACAGCTCAGAATTACTAACTCCGGAGGAGGTATCCCCTTGTTTTCATAGTAAAACAGGTGACCCAAGGGAACACCCTCCCCCCCCCCCCCCCTTTTTCTTGCCCTGGGTCAAATAGCCCAGAGCGAAGAGGGCAGCAGAACGGAGTCACTGCCGATACAGACAGCCTACCTAGCTATAGTAGCAACTGTTAAGTGAATGACATTCTGAGCAGTAGATAATAGACCTAACAATAGAGGCCTCCAGAAATGGACTCGATATTTCTGAGATAAAAATTCATGAATGTGGATGGCTGAGCGCAATGAGCAGCCTCAAAAATCTATAATAGCGACACTATTAATGTAAGCCCAAGATGTAGAAGAACTCTTACTTCATGAGCCGAAATCTTAAGCACAACTGCTGAGTCAATGATATACCATAAGCAGTACCGATAGTTAATTGAATCCATTAGCAATAGAATGGAGCGTAACGTCCTTCTATTAGGCATCAAAGACAGAAGAAGCTTACGCCCGTAGTAATAAACAGATATCTGTTTATAAATACATAAACTCTAACCGGACAGAGTAAAGGCCTATGCCCGTACGAAGACGGAAGGACCTTAATAACAATAGGTTCCGGATATTAGGAGCCTAACTCTTATGCAAAAATCCAACCTAAATAGTAAAGGAAGTAGTGATTCCGAAACTACGAAAGTGAAAATCATCCATCGATAGTGCATGAAACTCACTGACTCTTCAGTAAAAGAGAAGCCAACAGAATTACTGTCTAAAAGGTCAGAATTTGAAAACTACTGTTTCCAGAGGCTCAAATGATTACTTAGCTAAATAAGAACCGAAGTTAAATTCCATATAGGAATTTAATCTAAAGATTCTAAGTCTATTTATCAAAAAGTTACTAACTGACTTAGATAAAGAGACATAAGACTCAATTGTAAACTATCATAGAGTGCATAGGTATGAGGTAACATAAACCTATAACCTTAATAATAACAGGCTGCAGTAGATCTTGTCAAACAAGTATCCTAAAAAGTTGCAATAAGTAGAATGGAGGGATCAACAATATGAACATAGTGATCCCTACACCAACGACGGAAGAGCCTCCACTTTAGCCGCATAGAGTAGCGAAGAAGAGGATCTCCTATAGTAAGAAATCGCGTCCAAAGCTCGTCCAGTACAATGCTTACAATGCAATACGGACCACACAACGGAATACGTGAAGGTTGCGACCTTGTGGGTTGTGATAAAGATGACACGATTTACCCAGCGAAAAAAGATCCTCTTATTGAGGAAGATTTCGCGTTAAGTCCCACAGTAGACATCAGAGTAAATTACCCACGGTCTCTGTGAAGACAGAGATGCTATCAACAGAAATGTATTGTGGTTGTTTATCTTAGCAATACCTGCTGAAACAACAGCGCCGGAGGATACGCGTATCCTATTATTCCGTCCTATTAGATCAATAGAGCGTTAACAACATTAGCTCAGAGATCCGGACAAGCCAACACATACGTCTGCAATTGATTAGCAAGCTGTGTCGTAACTAAATTAACATTGGGCGCTCCCATAGATAGCAAATCTGATTGAATACTTGTTTGTTGATAGTCCATTCTGATGGCGACAAGCGACCCCTAAGTGAACGGGAGTCCGGTAAAACAATCAGACGACCCGGAATATGACGGACCGAAACAGAACTTGGTGTACTATAACCAACAGACGGATTCTTCCATTAAATTGAATAACGGAAACGAATGAGTGCCTCCCTGGTTCCGGAGATACGCCACTACTGTCGAATTAACGGACAGGATTTGGACATGCGTTTCTGAATAATGTTCATGCAATGACATAAAGCAAGCCTAAAAAACATTATTCCGCGGAAGATAATTGCTTGCTTAGAGACTGCGGAACCCAAAGACCCTGGCACTTCGAATCCGCTGGGATCAATATTATATCCCAATCTGTTTGACTGGCAACCGTCATAACTATAACACTCGGATCCGGCAACTGCAGTGGCACTCTTTGAGTCAACCACCGAATGTTTGCCCCAGTCTGAATCTCTTGTAACAGTAGATAGACAAGAGAACGTGTAAATCGAGCAATTCATGGATTGCTGAAAAGTTGCCATCGAAGAGAGGCTTCTCCGAGAACGAAGCGACTCTGAGAGAGTTCTTCACCTTACTATCCACGCGCGTGGATGTAGCTAGGGCTGCGTCACGTCTAACCAACTCCAATCAGCCACTGAAGGGCGGAGTTATACGTAAACAAACTACTGCCCTCAAAAGAAATCACATTGAGAATAATATCCCGTAAATCTTTTCTTGAAGACGTAATGATAACGCCTCAGTAAGGTGGATTACGTATGATAAAGCGTCTAAGTTAAGTCTACTAGACATCATTGTCGTTTCCAACATTGTGGTTGGAAAAGACATAGACGGCGAAAAAGAATATTTCCAGTCTTTAACCACGCCGTCTAGACCCATATGAACTCTCGGTATGCCCTGCTCTGCCAAAATAAATTATTCGTATAAATGATAAAACGGCAGAAATGAGCATTGCGGACAAGAAACTAAACTATCATGCTTGGTAGCAGGCTTATATGCATATATAGCGTCGAAAAATAAAACACATGTTGTAATGACATTATTGGACTGTGTCGGTAAGTCAGGGACAATGTCCCCGAACCGATTAAAAATTCCGTGTCCAATGACGCTATAAGTCTCTTATCCAACATCGCAGCAATGTAGTCCGAAATAAAAATCACTGGAAGATAATGCCAGAAGATATGAATGGCAGCTTCCAATGCTACGAAAGGGAAAACTCGAAATCTTTCGAATCCCTTTCGCCATCCTGTCGGACCCTATAAAGCGTTCGGTCGTCCGTACCTGATGCAACCGCGGACCGCACCGACCCAGCGCCGTCAGATAATTCCTGATTCGAGTAAGAAACTGTCAATTGCCGGGATGCTGCGAAACAACTGTGCTAACTCGGATAGCACGTCCGTTACTGAGGCCTGAGGAGAAGCAGTCCTACAATGCATTGCCGCTGGAAGCTCCGTGATCGTTACCCCATGCATACTACCAATATGCGAGCGAACGGAGTGTATAGGCCTCGTGTCCCTTGGCTACCGGATGGCGTGACCTATTCGCCGTGGAATCACTGAATGATGAAACTGATCGGATACTCGAGGTCACGTAGCCAATGTGCGGTCGTGTGCCCTGCTGTGAGGATGAGGAAGCATTATCGACAGTCTCTCGGACTGTCAATGTAACGGAGCGTCCCGACCGACAGACATATGCTCCGAATGTAAAATATCTGAACCACAACATGCGGTCCCCTGTGTTGTTGGACGAGAGAGGGACCTCTCTCGCTCACAGCCCGGACGGACCTGGACAAGCCAGGAACTGGACTAACAGGCTTCCTCCGATCTGTCCTCAATCCGCCGTCACTGGGTGAGTACTAAAGTAATGATAGTGCTCGCATCACCCAAATCTCCTTCCTAGACCCCAACGGACGAACCCGGCAGCCAAACCATTCGATGAATGTACGCTACACCGGGTGAGCTAGCGAATGTCACTCCGTCGATCCTACAAGGGATCTCTTAGGCGATAGACATATTCCATGAGCACTTATTGCCGCTAGCTCTTCATTAACTATGACGACAGAGGCACACTTTTGAAAGACATCTCCGTAACTTTGCGAACAAGAAACCAGAAATGCTTGGTTATAGCAAGCATATAATAATAATAATATATATAGCGTCGTTCAATAATTCGAAAGTTTGTGTGACATTATTGGACTATGTCGGAACTGAGGGACGATGTCCCTGAACTGAACCAAAAATTTCTAAGTCCACCGACGCTATCAGTTTCTTATCCGGCATCGCAGCATTCTGGTCCGACGAAAGAAGCTGTAGAAGATCAAGTCAGATGACATACACAACAGCATATGTTGTTCCAAAAGGGAAAGCTCGAAATCCTCCAAATTCCTTTCGGTATCCCGTCGGACCGGATGAAATTTTCAGACGTCCGTACCCGCTTCCGCGGAGTGTCCCGACCCAGCATCGTCGGATAAAAAATATGCGACAGATTCAGTTGATGCTGGGATGCTGCGATAAGCTGTGCTATATAGGAAAGCACGTCCGTTCCCGAGGCCTGTGCAGTAGCGGTCTTACTATGCATTGCCGCCGGAAGCTCCGTGTACGTTGACTCCCGCACACTTTCCTATGCGAACGTCCGGAGTCTGCAGGCCTCGTGTCCCCGGCTACCGGTTGGTGTGACCTGGTCGCCGATGATTCTCTGACTGGCGAAGCTGACTGGATATCCGAGGTCACGTAGCCAAGAGCGGTCGTGTGCGCTACCATGAGAATGAGGAAGCCTTATTGACAGTCTACTCCGGACTGACTATATGTCGGAGCGTCCCGAGCGACGGACGTACGCTCCGAATGCGAAACATTTTGTACCACAACATCTGGGGCCAGATGTTGTTGTACGAGAGAGGGCCTCTCTCGCTCGCCGTCCGGATGGACCAGTACGAGCTATGAACCGGACTAAAAGGCATCCTCCGTTCTCCCTCTAATCCGCCGTCACTGGGGGTGCATTTGGTTGATTTATAGTGCTCGCATCACCCCAAAACTCCTTCTAGACCACAACGGACGAACCCGGCTGCCGAACCATTCGATGAATGGACGCTACACCAGGCGAGCTAGCGGACGTCAAAGGACTTCGAACCTACTAGGGTCCTCTTAGGCAATTGGCGTATTTACATGAGCACTTTTCCGCTAGCCCTTCATTAATTGTGACGACGGAGGCACACTGTTGGAAGACATCACAGATACATCAACCTAATCTTGATCGTCTGAAATAGAAATTGATAAAGTAGAGTGACCCTGCGGGGAAAGGACCGGAGTGTCCAATTCCCCACTAACATACCGTGACATACGCTTCCCATGTTGTCATCGAAATCATACGATACAGAACAGGAGTTAATGCGAGTACACTGACCACATATAGAATGATTATAAAAGTCAGAGGAAGACTTCCTCTTATTACAATTGATCAAAATCCTTTCAATGTGAAAAGAAAACAAGTCCTGGTACTCGCACCAACCCCTGGCAATCAAAATACATAATAATAATATGATCCATTAATATAGAAAAAATAATTGAAATCAAAATATTTTGAAAAAATATTTTTTCAGAACAGCCCAAGTTTCTGAAAAGTAACGTTGAGCCCCAATGGATCCCAAGCCTAAGTGTGGACAAAAATTTTAAAAATATTTTAAACAATTTATTCAACACTTACAAACAATAATAATGTATCTAGTTATGATTAAAATAACATCAAGATATTATTTTCGAGAAATCCCCCCCTCACACAGAGGGCTGTTGTAAATGTAAACAATGAATGTAAAAACACTAAAATAAGACTCCAGGCACCCAGGCCCGGAATCAGTTACCAAAAATACACTATCTGATGCAAAACAGAGACTTCCAGGGAAGAAACTGCAGAACATCAGATGGTAGATGCAGAACACAACGCCTAACCACCCATAGGTGAAGACGTAAACATGGGGAAAAGAACAGAATTCATTCTGTTATTCAGCTAAAACTCCCAAGAAAATTTAGTAATAATAATTACAGAAACTATGCCAAAAGCATGGGAGAATAGCAAGGGGGGACTTAAAGGAAAGGGAGAGAGGAAAACACTGAAAAATCAGTGTAACTAAATAATCAGAATGACAACAAAATGGCTGCTGCCTCGAAAATAGGTAACTTAACATAATTTCAATAAAAATTTTTAAGTTACAGCCCTGATAATATTCTGTCACACATTTTTCCTCTCCTCCTTCTCTATCCTCCTTAGAATCACCATTTCACTAATATTTATGTGTCTGGCATCATTTAAACTGAGATTTACAAGCACAAAGATCAGTCAGATGTTAACTGATGAAGGGCCAAACTTAGAATGATTTATGGCGCCAATTTCGGAACGTCCTTGACACTGCGCATGCGCAGTAGAGGTGAAGTGTGGAGGGCCATTCAGGACATGTTTTCTTTGGTTTTAGATGCAAATTTTGGGGATTGGGGGGCAAAATTTGTGTTTGGCCCTACATTTTAAGAGTTAGCACCAGCTATGTCTGGGTCATTGGTACAGTATAAAAATACAGAACCCATATTATATGTGATGTATTGCATGTTACTAAAACATTCATACAAAAATTTATTCAAACCCGAACTTTCATATAGAAGTTCTGTACAAAAAACTGAATACACCCAATTTCGGAACAAAATCTCCGATGGCAGCCATCTTGAATTTTGGACCAAACCCCAACACATATTCTGGTCTCACAATGATAACAAAGATACCCAAGAAGTTTCGTGAAGCTTGGTTCATAAATACGGCTTTTAGTTCGAGGTGCATTGACGTGCGGGGCAGACAGACAGGCAGACGGACAGATTTTCAGTATAAAATTTCCCATATTCGAACTTGATCTAGGTATTGATAAAAGCAATCCATATATGAAATTTCATCGAAATCGGTTGATTTTAAGGAAAGTAAGAGTCTGGAAACCGTCAGCCAATCAAATTTCAGCAACCTAATTAAATATGCGCAGAAAATGCCCATATTCGAACGTGGACCCACAATTGATGAAAGTGATCTACTATCCAAATTTCATCGAAATCTGGTCACTGTAAGGAAAGTTAGAGTCTGGAAACGGACGGAAGGACACCCCGAATTTAATATCTCCCGATTTTTTCAAAAAGGGGGAGACAAAAAACTACCTATACATGAGGACGTTGATAACGTTAACAACATCAATGTAAACAAGACAACAGGCACACAAAAAGGCCCAAAATCAGAACCAATTGAAATGCTATCAAATACAAAGCTAGATCTTCATACGAAGAAATGAAAGTGTCAATGACACTGTAGCCATCAAGGCTGAATGATCGCAACCAAAAGGGGACGTTCTCATCTAGACATTATTTGGAGTCATCCTACCAAGCTACAATGAAATTCCTTCATAATTATGACCTGTAGACTGTTCTAAAGGTTTTCGGGCTTCAGGCCCCTGTAGCTGTCACAGTTGCCCAATCGTGTCCAAAAGGGGACGTTCTCATCTAGACATTATATGAAGTCAAACCTACCAAGTTACAATGAAATCCTTTCATAAATATGACCTGTAGACTGTGCTAAAGGTATTCAGGCTTCGGGCTTGGGCAGCCATAATGGTTGAATGATCACAATCAAAAGGGGACATTCTCACCTGGGCATCATCTGGAGTGATCCTACGAAGTTACAATGAAATCCCTTCATAAATATGACCTGTAGACTGTGCTCAAGATTTTCGGGATTCAGGCACCTGTAGCCATCACAGTTGACCAATCAAGACCAAAAGGGGATGTCATCATCTAGGCATTATATGGAGTCAACCTAACAAGTTGCACTGAAATCCTTCCATAAATACAACCTATAGACTATGCTAAAGGTCTTTGGGCTCGGGCAGCCATAAATGCTGAATGATCGCGACCAAAATGGGATGTTCTCATCTGGACATTATTTGGAGTCATCCTACCAAGTTACAATGAAATCCCTTCATAAATATGACCTGTAGACTGTGCTAAAGGTTTTCGGGCTTCGGGCTCGGGCAGCCATCATGGTTGAATGATCGCAACCAAAGGGGACAATCTCATCTGGGTATCATCTGGAATGATCCTACGAAGTTACAATGAAATCCCTTTATAAATATGACCTGTACACTGTGCTCAAGGTTTTCGGGCTTCGGGCACCTGTAGCCATCACAGTTGACCAATCACGACCAAAAGGGGATGTCATCATCTAGGCATTATATGGAGTCAACACAACAGGTTACAATGAAATCCTTCCATAAATATGACCTTTTGCCTATGCTAAAGGTTTTTGGGCTCGGGCACCCATCAAGGCTGAATGATCGCGATCAAAATGGGACGTTCTCATCTAGACATTATTTGGAGTCATCCTACCAAGTTACAATGAAATCCATTCATAAATATGACCTGTAGACTGTGCTAAAGGTTTTCGGGCTTCAGGCCCCTGTAGCTGTCACAGTTGCTCAATCACGTCCAAAAGGGGACTTTCTCATCTAGGCATTATATGAAGTCAACCCACCAAGTTACAATGAAATTCCTCAATAAATACGACCTGTAGACTGTGCTAAAGGTTTTCGGGTTTTGGACTCGGGCAGTCGTCACGGTTGGCAGATCACGTCCAAATGGGGAAATTCTCATCTAGACATCGTAAGGAGTCATCCTACCAAGTTACAAGGAAATCTCTCCATACTAAACATGACCTGCAGACTGTGCTAAAAGTTTTTGGGTTTCGGGCTTGGGTAGCCATTACGGTTGACAGATCATGTCCAAAAGGGGATGTTCTCATCTAGACATTATACAGAGGCATCCTACCATGTTACAATGAAATCCCTTCATAAATACGACCTGTAGACAGTGCTAATGGTTTTCGGGTTTTGGGCTCGGGCAGCCATACCGGTTGACCGATCGCAACCAAAAGGGGACATTCTCATCTAGACATGACCCCAAACCTGCATATGAAATTTCATGAGGATCAGACAAGAAATGCGGGGTGTAGCCCGTGCTAAAGGAAAATGTGAACAGACTCACAGACTAACAGACTCACAGACTAACAGACTTCTGCACGCGTGATGGCAATAGCTTATCTTGACTTTGTCAAGTTAAGCTAAAAACGATACATTGAATAGAAGATGCAAGACTAAATGGTCTAACACCCCTAGGGTGAGGACATAACCCTGGGGAAGAACAGAATAATATTCTGTAATAAATGTTAAACTCCCAAGAAATTTAATAAAAAATTTCAATAAAAATAGGCAAAAAGCTCAAGAGTTTAACAGGAAGGGTTCATGGAAGGATAGGGAAGGAATACTTAACAAACAGTGGAATAATCATTTTTAAAAATGATGACGTCAGGCATATGTCCTGAAATTGGGAAACATAAAATAATTTTATAAATATTATAAAGTTACAGCCCTGAACGTCCAAAACCACCGTTGAACACCGTATCCACCAATTCTTGCATTGATTTGTGTCTGGCATCCTCAAAAAATGAAAAAATTTATAGTAATTTATATATTTTTTATACTTACCAATGACCCAGACTTAGCTGGTGCTAACCCAAAAATATCTAGGGCCAAACACAAATTTTGCCCCCCAATCGCCAAAACCGAAAATTATTAGTCCTAACTGGCCCTCCATACATTTTACCCTCTGCATATATGCAGACGCCAAGAAGTCACCGAATCTGGCGCCAATAAAATCATTCTTTGTAGAAAAAAGATTATAATAATTCAGTGGGGAGGTATGAGTGCCGAGTACTGCCCACTCATGGGAGGGCCATTCCCGTCTGGGTCATTGGTAAGTATAAAAAATATATAAATTACTATAAATTTTTTCATATTTTTATACTGTAACCAATGACCCAGACTTAGCTGAATCGTAAAAAGGCGAAGGGCTTAGAACTTCCAAAATATTAGATCAACATAGATCAAATCCTTCAATCCATGATGAAGAAATTAGAATTTACATGAATGTCTCTTAATACCATAATAGAAGAGACATAACCTAATATGGATCCCAGTAATGTAAATCCTAAATCTAAGCATAAATTCATGTTAATTAGGATGTAACAAATAAACAAATTTAGAGACTAGTCTGGACTAGGCCCTAAAAATTATTATGGCATACTGAGAATGAGAAAAAATTTCTCATAAACCTACGCCACACAATAATACTGCAGCTGATCATCAAACATAGTACAGACAAGACAGCTTCCTCAATAGTTACTAACCCCATAAGGCAGAGAAGTGGACAAAATGAGCTCTGGAATCAATAAGCAGAACCCGGAAACGATATAAATAAATATCGATCAGGCACTCAACAAATTAATTCATGAATAATAAATGGTGCTTAACGCCACTTCAACAGCCATGGCTGTAGCGATGATTTTGGTAAATAACATTATCCGCTATAAATATGCACTGCAGATGCCGTATACAGGTACGACGAAATCAGTGAGAAATTAATTATAACATATACATACAAAAGCAGGATAAGATGAACAATCTCTGCAGAGAAAACACGCTTCAAGATCATTCACAGGAGGCCTCTGTAATATTAAATCCTGTAAAAAACACTCTCCAACGTGTACTATTTGGTATCTACAACTATAAACACCTGAGAATATGCGATTTGAGAACCGACAAAATAGAGACCTGGATCTAGAAATGGGGGTAGGTATGATAAATATTCCCCCCTGAAAATTGGGGGGGGGGGGGGGGGGGGGGTAAATATCCTGGTAAATATTCCCCCCAGGGGAACATTTCCTGGGATATTCACCCCCCAGGGGGGGAAGATTTCCTAGGAAATATTCCCCCCACCCAGGAAATTTACCCCCCCCCCCCCCCCCATCACTACAAAGCGAGACATGTTTTTTTTTAAACATTCAGTTGCTTATTCTTACTATAGGTTGTTATATTTATGTGCCCCCCAACCCCAATCTTTGGTATCAGAACACTCTCAAACAGGGAAAGAGACACAGCTGTGGGAAATCAAGGAAATCATGGTTTAGACGTCAACTCTTTAAATTAGCAATAAAAACAAACGATAAAATGACATCAATGTCAGTAAATCTTTATTGCAACTGTGATCAACTTTATATACATGGTTTTACATATAATATTTTACATATGAAAGTTAAAAAATTTATAGTAATTTATATATTTTTTATACTTACCAATGACCCAGACTTAGCTGGTGCTAACTCTAACAAAACCAGGGCCAAACACAAATTTTGCCCCCCAATCCCCAAAATTTGCATCCAAAACAAAAAGAAATCATGTCCTAAAGGACCTCCATACTACGCCTCTACTGCGCATGCGCAGTGACGCAGACGTCCCGAAATTGGCGCCAATTATCATTCTTACTGGCAGTGCCTGGTCAGCGCTATGTACTCAGCGGGGAGGCAAGAGTTCCCAACTCCAGGGAGGGCCATCCCCGTCTGGGTCATTGGTAAGTATAAAAAATATATAAATTACTATAAATTTTTTAACATTTTTATACTGTACCAATGACCCAGACTTAGCTGAATAGTAAACAGGCTGGAGGGCCTAGGACATAGAGGAAAATCCAATAAGCTCAACTATATAGTAAAGAGGTAACCCCTTAAGGAGAAAAGGAGTATTAGGCTTTACATGTATCTTTCTTATTTAATATTAAATTAGAAAGATACACTACCCTTAATAATTGAGCACAATAACATTCATGTTCTCTATTAACATCCAGTATAACCCTTATACTAATTATTTTTAAAGCAAGCCAATAAATAAAGTAGTCCAGAGAATTGAGACTCTTTATAGTCATTTAAAAGTGTCCGAGTATTGTATATTAAAGCCCGTTTGACACTTGACATATACAAATGCTTCACACCGAGCTACACTTTAAAAATAAGACATGAATGAATTTTAACATTAATATTACACTTTAAAACCATCCCGGAAGCGACTCAGAAATACTGACTTGGAGGAGGCATTCCCTTGCTTTTCACTATAAAGCAGGTGACCTAAGGGAACACCCGCCCCCCCCCCCCCCTTCCCCTTGCCCTGGGTCAAATAGCCCAGAGCGAAGAGGGTAGCCGGACGGAGTCACTGCCGGAACAGAAAGCCTGCATAACTATAGTTGCAACTGTTTAGTGGACGACATTCTGAGCAACAGATAACGGACCTAAACAATGCAGGTCTCCAGAAATGGACTCAATATTTCTGAGATAAAAATTCGTAAATGTGGATGGCCGAGACCAATAAGCAGCCTTCATTAAATCTGTAATAGCAACACTATTAGCATAAGCCCAGGAAGTAGAAAGAGCTCTTACTTCATGAGCAGAAATCTTAAGCACAGACTGCTGAGAAGAAGATAAATCTTCATAAGCAGTACGGATAGTTAACTGAATCCATCTAGCAATAGAATGGACTAAAATGTCCTTTCTATTAGGCATCAAAGACAGAAAGAAACGTTCCCGTCCCTTTCTGATAAACTGAGATCTCTGTTTATAGATACGTAATGCTCTAACAGGACAGAGTAAAGGCCTACGCCCGTCTGAAGATGGAAGAGCCTTAATAACAATAGGTTCCGGATATTTATTAGGAGCTTGATTCTTAGCTAAAAAACCCACATTAGTAGTGACAGTGATAGTGTTCCCAACACTACGATAATGAGAATCATCCACCGATAGTGCATGAAGCTCACTGACTCTTCTAGCAGAAGAGAAAGCTAAGAGAAAAGCTGTCTTATAAGATAAGAATTTGAAATCTACTGTCCCAAGAGGTTCAAATGGCTTTTCCTTCAACATAAGAAGAACCCAAGCTAAATTCCACTTAGGAATTAATCTAAGAGTTCTGGGTCTATTTATCGAAAAGTTTCTAACCAACTTCGATAAAGAGACATTAGATCCAATTTGTAAACTATCATGATGTGCATAGGTATCAGATAACATAGATCTATAACCCTTTATAGTAACAGGCTGCAGTTTGATTTCGTCAAACAAGTATACTAGAAAGTTTGCAATGTCTGGTATAGAGGGATCGAATATATCTACAGAATGATCCCTACACCAACGACGAAAAACCTTCCACTTAGCCGCATAGTTTAGCAAAGAGGAGGTCCTCCTACAGTTAGAAATCGCGTCCACTGCTCGTCCTGTAAAGTGCTTGCCATGCAAGAAGGACCGCACAACGGAAAAACGTGAAGGTTGAGACCTTGCGGGTTGTGATGGAGTTGGCGCGATTTCCCCTGCGAAAGAAGATCCTCCCGTGGAGGAAGCTTCCGCGGTAGGTCCCACAACAGACACCTGAGTAGATTTATCCACGGTCTCTGTGGCGACAGAGATGCTACCAACAGAATCTTGCACTGAGATTGTTTTATCTTTAGCAATACTTGTTGAATTAACGGCGCTGGAGGATACGCATATCCTATCATTCCGTCCCAAGGGATCGACAGAGCGTCTACTGCAAATGCTCTTGGATCCGGACACGGAGACACATACGTCTGCAACTGATTGTTGAGATGTGTCGCAAATAAGTCTATCATTGGCCGTTCCCATTGGTAGCAAATCTGATTGAATACTTGTTTGTTGAGAGTCCACTCCGACGGCAACAAGCGACCCTTTCGTGAAAGGGAGTCTGCTAGCACATTCAGACGACCCAGTATGTGACGGACCGAAAGAAGAACGTGATGTTCTAGCGCAAACAGAAGGATTCTTTCCGTTAGATTGAACAACGGAACTGAATGAGTGCCTCCCTGATTCCGTATATACGCCACTACTGTCGTATTGTCGGATAGGATTTGGACATGAGCATGGTGAATAATGTCCATCCAGTGACGTAACGCAAGCCAAATTGACATCATTTCCTTGATGTTTATGTGCTTGCACAGGAATTGCAGATCCCAAAGACCCTGGCATCTCGAATCCGTTGGGATTAATGATGCACCCCAACCTGTTTGACTG
The DNA here is from genome assembly GCA_031216915.1 of Pictodentalium vernedei. Taxonomy (NCBI): domain Eukaryota; kingdom Metazoa; phylum Mollusca; class Scaphopoda; order Dentaliida; family Dentaliidae; genus Pictodentalium; species Pictodentalium vernedei. Next base: position 340,159,958 of record CM062296.1, on the reverse strand, counting down.
GCATCCGTCATAACGGTAAAACTCGGATCCGGCAACTGCAGCGGAACTCCCTGAGTTAACCACTGAATGTTTGCCCAAGTCTGAATCTCTTGTTTCACTTGATCTGACAAGAGAACGTCTACATCGAGCGAATGAATTTTCACACTCCAATTCTGAGTCAAGAAAATATGAAGAGGACGTGTGCGTAACCGCCCCATCGGAATGAGATCTGCGGCGGCTCCGCACAGACCTATCAGTCTCATAAATTCTCTCGCCGTGACTTTGTCTGCGTGCAGACAATAGCGAGCGTAACAACTGACTAATTTCGCTCTGGTTAACGGCAGACGAACGAGATTGTTGTGCGTCTCGAAGCTCATTCCCAGATGAGTGAATGACTTGGATGGCACCAGATCCGACTTCTCCTCGTTTACTATAAAACCGAGACGTCGGAGCAAAAGAAGAAGATTCTGAACATCGTTCTGAAGCGTTAACTCGTTGCCGTACCTCTGAAGAATGTCGTCCAGGTAGGCCGACGTTACCGCAGACGAATGAGCTCGGAAGTAGATCATTACCGAGTTCATTACCCGAGTGAAAGCCCAGGGTGCTAGATTCAATCCGAAGCACATCGCCCAGAATTGATACACCACTCCTAGGACTGCGAAGCGTAGATACTTTCGGAATGTCGGATGTACCATGACGTGAAAGTACGCATCTTTGAGATCTATGCTCGTTGCATAATCGTTCACCCGAATACTCGCTCTGACCGATCGAATCGTCTCCATATAAAACTTCGGAGCGACGATCAGCTTGTTTATCCAGCTCAAATCTATGACTGGACGGAATGAGCCGTCTGGTTTCGGAACCAGAAACAGATGGCTGTAGAATCCCGGAGATTCCTGGTTTTCTACGACCTCTACCACGTTCTTCATTAAAAGAGACTGCACCTCTGATAACAGAGCGTCTCTTTTCTGCGGATTTGACGGAAGATGAGTCCACTTTGGACTTCGAGTTAATGGAGGCTTTCGTTTGAAGGATATTTTTAGACCTTCCGAAGTCACTCCTCTCACCCAAGGGTCGTCCGTAATCGACGCCCATTCTTGTGAAAAGCTCGACAACCTTCCGCCAACCGGAACGCGACAGAGGTTTAAGCCATCACCTCCTGGACCTGCGAGGCCTGCGGTAGGAGAAACCACGTCTTCCACGACCCGCACCTCGGCCCGTCGACCTCGGGGCGTCCGACCGATTGTCCCGGCCTGAAGGACGTCCCGAACGAGAGTCGCTATCCTGACGGTCTCTCGAATAAGACCAAGAGGACGCACCGGAACCTCTATAGGAACCTCTCTTGGGCGCATTAGACCCAGAAGTGCCTGTCTTATTCGTGTCTGCTGTATCCGACTTCTTAGGAGCAGATTTAAACAACAGAGAATCCTTAGCTTTCTTTGTAATTTTATCATAAATAGCGGAAAGCTTGCCGTCAAAGAGAAGTTCTCCTGAGACCGAAGCGACTCTAAGAGAGTTCTTCACCTTAGAATCCACTAGTGTGGATGTAGCTAGGGCTGCGTCACATCTAACCAACTCCAGATTTGCCACTGAAAGGGCGGAGTTACACGTGGAATAAGCTACTGCCCTTGAAAGAAGTCTTAAAGAGGATTGTATATCCTGAAACTCTTTCCCCTGAAGGCACAGTGATAACGCCTTAGTAAGGTGATCTGCGTAAGATAAGGCATCTAAATTGGCTCTGTTAGACGCAATAGCTGTTTCCAACACCGCGGTTGGAATAGAAGCTGACGACGGTAATGATAGCTCTAAGTCTTCCGCCTCGTCGTCCATACGCAGAGGAACTCTCGGTATACCCTGTCCTGCCGTATCAAATTTATTCCTTGCATTAATGAAAGGCAGGTTGAGAGTATTAGCGGACAAGAAACCTGCGTTCCCCGTCCTGGAAGCAAGTTTAAATATAGCGTCGTTCAATAAATCAAATGTTCTTGCAACATTATTGGACTGCGACGGAAACTCGGGAGCGATGTCCCTGAACCGCTCAAAAAATTCAGAGTCCAATGACGCTATAATTCTCTTGTCCGGAAGCGCAGCAGTCTGGCCCGACGGAACAACTTGAGGGAGAAAGTGCCGGATGAAGTCCACGGCAGCTTTATGTTGTTCCGAAAGGGATAGCTCCAAGTCATCCGTATCCCTTTCATATATTTTTTCAGCGAAGCCCAAGTTGCTGAAAAGTAACGTTGAGCCCCGATGGATCCGATGGCAAAGTGTGGTCAAAAATTTTAAATTTATATTAAATAATTAATGAGACACTTACGGATAATATAAATGTATCTTATAGTGAGATAAACTACAGCAAAGGCAAACAGCCCTCCTCAAAAAAGGCTGTTGCCAATGAAAACAAACAGTGTAAAAACACCAGAAAACATGACTCCAGGCACTGAAAAAACTGGCCCGGAATCAGTCATCAATTACACTCTATCTGATGCAAAACAGAGACTCCCAGGGGAGAATCTGCAGAACATCAGATGGAAGATGCAGAACACAAACGTTATACACCCATGGGTGAAAACGTAACTATGGGGAAAATAACAGAAAACATTCTGTAACCAAGCAACTCTCCCAGGAAATTTTAGAAATGAAATTTCTCAAAAATATGCCAAAAGCATGGGAGAATTGCAAGGGGGGACTTTAGAAGGCTAGGGGAGAGGAAACACTGAATAAGCAGTGCAACAATTAGCAAGAATGACAACAAGAGGCCCATGCCTCGAAAATAGGCAACTTAACATAATTTCATCAAAAAAATTTAAGTACAGCCCTGATTATTTTTTGTCACTTCTTTTTCCTCTCCTCCTTCTATCCTCCTTAGAATCACATTTTCTCCAAAAATTACGTGTCTGGCATCCTTTAAACTGAGATTTACAAGCACAAAGATCAGTGAGACGTTGACTGATGAAGGGCCAAACAGAGAATGATAATTGGCGCCAATATCGGGACGTCTGCGTCACTGCGCATGCGCAGTAGAGGCGTAGTATGGAGGTCCTTTAGGACATGATTTCTTTTTGTTTTGGATGCAAATTTTGGGGATTGGGGGGCAAAATTTGTGTTTGGCCCTGGTTTTGTTAGAGTTAGCACCAGCTAAGTCTGGGTCTTTGGTACAGTATAAAAATATAAACACAACTATATATATTAGCATTTTGGTGGCTTTTGGGGGTGAAAATCCTCTTGGTTGTTGAATGGAAAAGGTATATAATTTTTAACAGAAAGTTTCGAATTTTCCAAGTTCATTAGTCAGTTATCAGAAGGGATTTTCTTTGTTCAACTATGGCATTAGGATCCACCATATGCCATTATGGGATAATATACATTCATGTATTTTTCTGTTAGTGGTTGTAGAGTATGAATATTTCTTAGTATATTCCCCCTCTCGGGGCGGGGGTGCGGATCGATTTTCAGGGGGGGGGGGGGTAAAGTTTCCTGTTAATAGATCTATAATATGCAACTTCACCTTTTCATGAAAGTTATTAAACAAAATCAAAGTTCACATTTAAGACAAGCATATGATAACGTGTTGGGGTAACATGCCAATCAAATAACATCAAATTGTTTATACAAGGGGGATTTGAATTGTCTTGGAAGAGTTTTAGTACACCTGCACTGGTTGTGGGGAAATGTTCCATTTTACCCTGCTTCAAGCATTTGGACAAGTGTGGGCGTAATTGTTTCTTATCAAAATTGGACTCACTAGGGTCTTTTCCTTCCAGTATAGCTGTCATAAAAGCTAACGCATATAGTCCACAGTCAGATTCATTAGTTTGACGCTGTCTTAAGGGCATGTTCACAGTAATTGCATCTAGTGGGCTCTGTAGCAAGCCGGCAATGATGCGACAGGTGTCTGCATGCAGAATGGATTACAGACTGTCAAACACATTCACTTCACCTGGTTTGCAACCTATAGTAGTTAATGTAACCCAGTGGTTTTTATTGGCGTTGTACATCTGGACAAATTCATTCGGTTCGACATCGAACTACAGATTTTTAGACAGACAGGTGTCTTGAAGTCCTCCTACACACTGATGTTGATCATGCAGTAGAGCCTGTGCAGCATTAACCTCCAGATCACTAAGCCAATACTGTGTCTTTTCAATCTGCTGCAACTGTTTTGGCTGCAGTGGACGGAACTTACAGTATTTATTTCTTTTCTTTGGGACAGCACTCTCTTCATCAGCATGTTCCTGCTGCTCTGTTTCCACTGCTTCCTCATCAACAGGTTGTGAAATTTCACCTGGATTCTGATCCTGATGTGTCACATCATCAGTTCCACTCACATTATCAGTCTCCCCATCACGTCTGACATATGCTTTTAGTCTGCTTCCATTCACAGTTTTGTTCAGATTCTTTCCATTACGTGAAAGTCTGTATACACCTTTCCTTACAACATCAACAACAACATAGGGCCCTGTCCATCGTGCATCTAACTTGCCACAACATCTATTCTTATTCTTAACCTCTTCAAGCAACACCTCTACTCCAACCTCAAAATTGACAATGTTGGACCGCTTTTCATAGTTAGGTTTTTGCCTGTCCTGGGCCACATTTATATTGCTCATAGCAGTGTCAGCTGCAACCTGACGGAGCTTCTCCATAGCAGCAATTTTTTCTTCAATTGGAATGTCAGCTGTGAAGGCTGGATCAGGATTATCACCACTTTCTACCATCAACTCCACAGGTAGGCGTGGATGATGCCCATAGAGCAGATAAAAAGGACTGTATCCGGTGGAAGCATGTTTTGATGTACGGTATGCAAATAAAACACTGTCTAAAATATCTGCCCACTCATTTTCCTGATCTAAATATTTCAGCAGCACATTTTGAGTTGTCTGATTCTGTTTCTCAGTTAAGCCATTGCATTGTGGGTGATATGCAGATGTAATTCTATGTTCAACCCCTGTGAGTTTATGCAGTTCCTTGGACACTGTGTTGATAAATTCACGACCCTGATCAGAAAGTTCTATTTCAAAACAACCATGCCTACATATGAGTCTGTATATGGATTTGGCTACTTGTACTGCACTTTTGTCCAGAAGAGGCTCAGATTCTACCCATTTTGTGTATGCACATATTGCGGTCACAAAATATTTATATCCTTCTTTTGTTGAAGGCAGCGAGATCGGTCTATCCCTATTCTTTGGAATGCTTCTGGTTTAACAGGAATGGGCTGTAGTTCACCACATACTTTCTTGAAACGTTTGTTAACTCGCTGACAGGTATCACATGATTTTAAGAAGTTCTGCACATCTTTTGTGATTGCAGACCAGGAGAAGCGTTCTGTGATGCGAGCCTGGGTCTTGTCTCGACCAAAATGTCCACTAAGAGCCTTTGCTTCCTTTGTGTTCCTGAGTCCCTCATGACAGGCCTTCACTATCCGTAGTTGCTCCTCTCGGCTCGAGATAACACGAGTCAATTTGTCTGAAACACATCAAAATAGAAAACGATTAGTACTTAAGTTTTTACTCAAAATAATTACATACAAAGGTTATGGGGCGACATTTCAAATTTACATGAATTTTTTTTCTTCATGCAATCCAATAAACCCAAACGACAAAATAACTGACAATAAAAAGGTTATTGTTTCAAATTTACATGATAGTATGGTGACAATAAAGGTTACTGTTTCAATTTACATTGCCCCAAGGGAGGGGGGGGGGGGGGGAAATATCATAATATAGGTTATTGTTTCAAATTTACATGATGGTTGAGGTGAGAGGGGGGTATATTTCCAAGGAACAGTTCCCCCCCCCCCCAAAGGAGAGGGGGGGGGGGGGTGAATATCCTAGGAAATACCCCCCTAGAGTGTAGGAAATATCCCCACCCTACAACTACTAACAGAAATATATTCTAGGAAATACCCCCCCCCCCCCCCCCCCCCCAGAGTGTAGGAAATATCCCCACCCTACAACTATTAACAGAAAAATACGTGAATGTATATTATCCCATAATGGCATATGATGGATCCTAATACCATAGATCATGTATAATCATGTATTTCACAACAACTAATGTGTTCAATTCTGAAAATTCATCTAACATGCAATAAACCCAAACATCAAAATAACTGACAATAAAACAATAAAAAGGTTATTGTTTAAAAGTTACCTGATAGTATGGTAGTATGGAGGGGGTATATTTCCAAGGAAAAGTTCCCAGGGGGGGGGGGGGGGGGGAGGGGGCAAATATCCTAAGAAATATAACCCTCAGGGTGAATGTCCTCAGGAAATAACCCTTCCCTGGACAATAAAAAATGTATTGTTTAAAATTTACATGATAGTATGGTAGTATGTAGGGGGTACATTTTCAAAGAAAAGTTCTCCCCTGGGGAGGGAGGGGGCAAATATCCTAGGAAATATAACCCCCAGGGTGAATGTCCCCAGGAAATATCTTTTTTTTAAATCAAAATAATAGTAGATGAAGTACTTACCCTTTTGTCGTCCAACGAAGTGCAATATCCCATCTTTTAAAGCAAATGCAGTACACTTTCTTCGGAACTCCTTTTTTTGATTGTGACTTAATGCTACATCCTTTGGATAAGTCTGCTTTCATAGATAGTTAAAAATATTTCCAACTAAAATTTCAAACTTATCAGATTCTGTACTTTCTTCATCCATCATTAAGAAACTATCCAATACTTGCAAACAAACTGATTATGAAATTTCTGCTAGAAGAGCTACCTTTTATAACATTGAAGAAGCCATTCCATTTACCACTTCTTTAAATCAAAAATACATTTAATTTGCTAATTATAATGAGGCCAGTAATGAAAACACTTGTACTTTAAATAAATAAAAAATTCTTAATCAGTTATATGAATGGAGCCAGACGCCATGCACATGACCAACTGCTCAATTGAAGTAACAATAATTATCAATGACACCACTTGCCTAATTCAAATGCTTTGTCAATACGTTGCCTTCATTATTACACATACTGTAAATTCACACTTGTGAAGTGATACTTTTTATCAGTGAAGCCACTTGCCATTAAAAAGGCTTTGTTCACTAAAGGAAGTCCCAAAAATAATAAATAAGTGCTAAAATTCTTGTAAATTAAGCAACATTTTAAGGTCTGTTTCCTGTTTCCCACCTGCCTCCTGATAATTTTCAAGTGATGTTATACCCAACAAACATATTATTGAAATGAAGAAGAAATAATAAAGGATAGATGGCTGAAAGGGGACACAAGGGAGAGGGTAGGAATGGTTATTGAAGGAACGGAAAATGTGGAAATCAGGAACATTATTAAACAGTTTATATCTGAATGTTGGGAGGAAAGGAGGGGGGAGAGGGAGTGGAGTGCAGGGAAAATGATGGCCTTCTCTTAGGAGAACCATGACAAATCAGCAGCTGACCTAAGTATTATTATTAGTAGTAGTAGTAGTAGTATTAAGGGTGGCCTAATGTTATGAGGTAAAACAGTTAATATATATATTGTGCTCAAACTTATATTTTGTTCTTAACATGCTTAACAGATATGCCTTATTATGGTAAAACAATAATATTTCTATCACACATCCTTGTCAATATCCTCACTATGCCTAAAATCAAGTAATATATTATCAACAGCCAAATTAAGGAAAGGGGGGTAAATTTTCAGGGGAGGGGGTATAATTCCTAGTATATTTACCCCCCTAGGGGGGAAGATTTTCAGGGGGGGTAAATTTCCTGTTACACCGGCTCCAAAATCAGAAAATAAATACCGGAAACAAATGCAACAGAACAGCATATATGCATATGATGGCGCCATCCAACAAGACCCAGATGCAAAGTATGTATGTATTAAAAATTATATACGCGACAACGTGAGTGTGTGGTGAGGGGGGGGGGGAATTCAAATATATGTCAAAACGTCCTCACCCACATTACTTAATCATTGCAGGTGCAGACAGCAATAATATAGTGATCATAAAGCTCTTTCACGTCTGAATACTCCATAATACCACTGAGAGCAGGGAATGGCATGAAGAATAAAACTTCCCGTAAAGAAGAAAACCCTCTAATGGGGAAGCTTCTGGCGAATGCTCAATAGCAGACTCCATAACCTCAATGAAATCAATAGAAACAAATGAATTGAAGGATACACGTATCCTATCATTCATTCCCATGAAAAAGGCTGAGCGTCAATGTATGCGCTCAAAAGCCTTATACTAGCGACACAAATAATGGAAACTATTATTCCCATGTGCCGAAAACTTAACTATCCTGAAGAGATCCCACATAAGATCATATAATAGCCCAACAGTTAGAATAAGCACAAGATATAGCCACGCTTACTTATGCACTGAAATCTTAAGCATTGACTGCTAATAGAAAGATAAATAACCCAAGCAGTACGAATAGCTAACTGACTTATTTAACAATAGAATGAAGGTAACGTCCCTTCTATTGAAAAATCCTGACAACAAAAGCGTAACTTCTCTTCTGATAAACTCTGATGTGCATAGAGAGACCGTCGGACTCAGGATTGTAACGCAATATAAGAACTCACGTCCGAAATAATTGAGAAAATCGTAATATATGCCCAAACTTGACCTTATGTTAAAAGATTCTCTAAAACAAAACAGGTCAAGAGGGAAAAACGTCTACCACTCCAGTTAATAACTGGAGTAGATGTGTGTAAGCTACCCATCAAAATAACATTCCAAGCCGCTCCACACAACTCCATCTGGCGCACAAAAAATCCCATGAGACATTATCTAGTTCACAAAATAAGTGATCTAAATAACTATACTCGTTACAATTGCCGAACGTTCGCTTATCAACTGAAAGATAATAATAAATAACCTAATTAACCACTTCCAGTCAAAATCGGCCGGACCGAGTTCTATAAGAGCCTAGAACCACTGGCTCAGGGGAGTCTGATCAGTAACTCAGTCTGACGAGAAACCCCTAACCAAGTGGCTGTATAGACAAACCTAAAGAATTATATATAGGAGAGATACCTATACCTTCGCTATGAGCCTTATAAGTGAAATGAGTCTAGGACAAACTCTCCTGCTCTTCTGTTTGCTGTGGTCGATTAGACCCCAACTTAAAGAATCGAGAATAGATGCTTTCTTGTAGTTTAATCCTACAATAATGAAAGCATACCATCAAAGACTTAGGTATACCTATACCTTGCTATGAGTCCTTATAGACAATTTGAGTCTAGGACAACCTCTCATACTCTTTCTGCTGGTGATGGTACATTAGAACCCAGCTTAAAGAGATGAGAATTGATTCTATCATAAAAACTAGAGTTGGAAGACTAAAGCGACCTATGGCAAGTTTTCCACTTAGTCAAATGCAAAGATGAAGACACAAGGCTTCAATGCATCAGAATAACTCTCACTTAACATTAGTTAAGACCGAGAAATAAATACTAGGTCTGGAAAGTATTTTAAAAGGTACAAACGACCACAAAATTCCTTCCATATTGACGATGCGTCACAGTACTTAAAATTAAAGTACATAAGCCCATGAGACTAAATTCGATCTAAGAAATTATCTTCTCAATTGCGTCCGAGCGAACAGCTAAATGATGAAGGTAAGGCTAAAACTAGGATCTTAGTCTGCTCAATCAACGCTGAGGAACTCTCCACATCTTCCCCTGTTGTTTTTAAAAGTATGTGAACCATCACAAAAGATTAAAAATACAGAGGAAGAAGATAAGAAACCGAATTACTTTTTCCGCCGGAACATAAATATGGTGTCGTCTACAGAATCGAAGACCTGTGACACAAATGTAGACTTAACCGGAAAGAGATCTTATTACCCTGCTCTTTACCCGGATGAAGTCAGCGTCGAACTATGATAGCGGTTTCTCATAATTGCTCGCAGCATTCTGAATCACTGGAACAAGATCAAGGAAATGATAATGTATGGTATCGATATCATCCATTAGTTGTTTCGGAAGGAAAAGTTATCCTATCCATAATATGTTCAAATCAGTTAGAATCAGTCACCAGTATCTAAACAGGCAGGTGACTGGACCAAATAAGCACTACGCAACAGCTCAAAATTTGAGACTGACGTTGAGTGCTTCTGCCTTAGCAGGAATACTGCGATTAGCTGTGCAACTGTGACAGCAAGTCCGTTACACAGGCCTGAGGAGCAGCGGTCATGAATAGCCTCTTAGCCGGCTGCTCCTAGGACAGGGAGTCCAATATAGTTATTACTGCGGATGACCCAATGAAAGAAGCCTCATCTCCTTGGCTACTAGATGGTGCGACTTTCTTCACTAAAGATGGACCTTTGACGATGCAGACTGGAAATCTTGAGTCACTTAGCCAAGGTGCGGTCAGGAGTGCTTGGTAGACGTTAAAGAAACAAAACTGTAGCCGTCCCGGCTAAGAATTGAACTAAGCGTACCGGACAATAGCTATGTACGTAAGCTCTGAATGATGCAAGTTCCTACCAACAACACCCGGCTCCAGATTGTTGAAAGAGAGAGAGAGGCTCCCTCTTGCACGCCATACCTCAGAACTTGACGTCTTCTTCCTTACGTCAACGCTAGGTGAGCATGGATTCGATCAACAGTGCTCGCTACACCCTTATTCTCTCAACCGCCACGGACATACCCGGCATCACATCACCCACATACGAGTGAGATCTGCCGGTTGAGCTAGCTGTTTTTAGACAAGGAACGTAAGTCTCCGTGAAACCTAGCCCTTGTCTTATTAAAATCACTGAGCACTCTCTCACTAGCTCCAAATACAATGCATATGTGACACATCCGGAGTCATGGTCCAAGTATCCAATATTAACCGTTTCACCGGCGACAGGGAACTGACACCACTCATCGAGTTTTATAGCCCTGTGCAATATAAAGATCACTTTGTCCATTCTGTAGAGGAAACCATAAGACTAGCCGGCCCCGGACCTTATCGTTTTCCTCCTTCCGTCATTACTGGGTGAGCATACTTGCATATCATATCGTTCGCTCCACCCTATATGATCTCTCTTTTTCTAGCCCGGATCGTCTACACCCGGCGTCATAGTTCTCAGGGACCTGAGTAACTACTTTACCATTTGAGCTAACTAGCAACAACAGACCTGCGCAGTCGTGTGTGCTTTTCGAACATAGAGGAACCTAGAAGACTGGCCGGCCCCAGCAGTCTATGGAAGGAGCGTCACGTGGACGTAAGTTTCAACTGACACAAGTTCGTACCAACAACCTCTGGCCCCAGAAGTTGTTATAAGAGAGAGGAACCTCTCTCTTGCTAGCAATCTCGGACAACCTGGACGAGCATACCTCAGAACTTGTCAGACCTACACAAGTTCCTACCAACAACCTCTGACCCCAGATGTTGTTAAAAGAGAGAGGGACCTCTCTCTTGCTCGCAATCACAAAAGACCTGGACGAGCATACCTCAGAACTTGTCAGACCGACACAAGTTCCTACCAACAACCTCTGGCCCCAGATGTTGCTATAAGAGAGAGGGACCTCTCTCTTGCTCGTGATCACGTAAGACCTGGACGAGCATACCTCAGAATTTTGTCTACTTCCTCCTTCCCGTGCTTCCTCTTTTCCATCGTCGCAGGGTGAGCATGTTCGTATGTTTATAGTGCTCGCTACACCCTTATTCCTCTTCTTAACCGCAACGGACATACCCGGCATCACGTCCCTCACATACGAGTTAGATTTGCCGGTCGAGCTGGCAGGCGACAAGGTCGTCAATCCTACTAAGGATCTAGGCACTTGTCTAATACCTAAGCACTTTTGCCACTGGCTCTTCACTGATTTGCTACGACGACAGCACACTCCTTGCCGGCATCATGAAGCCACCTCATGTTCTTGTTCCTCTGTAAATAGAAACTAAATGAAAGTGTCAATGACACTGTAGCTCAACTTGTCAAGACAAAGACATGCACGTGTAGTATGTGACACAGCAATGACAAACATCTAGGTAATGACCTGATAACAAAGGTACATATAAAGTATTGTAACGGTCTGTACATAAATACTGACCGTTGCCTGTAACAAATGGAAAAGGTAAAGTATTGTAAAGGTGGGTAACAGTCAGATGCTAAACTAGAAAAGAAAACTTTGAGTCCCAGAGTGGGTCTGACTGAACCCCAAAATATTTGTTATCATAGCACAGTGATAACAAAGGCATCCCAAAACACACTTGTTCCTGTCCCAAGGTGAAAACAAAGGTACCCAAGAAGTTTTGTGAAGATCAATTCATAAATACGAGCTGTATAGAACTTGACAAAAAACTGATTGGACCTAATTTTGGTACAAAATGGCCACTGGTAGCCATCTTGAATTTTGGACCGTACCCAGAAACACTCATTCTCGTCCCAAGGTGATAACAAAGGTACCCAAGAAGTTTTGTGAAGATCGGTTCATAAATACAGCCTCTACTCTGAGCCGTATTGACATGTGTGCTCACATTGTGTAAGTAGCACTGAATAAATCAAAGTTCATCTAATTTGCATAATTTCTGCATGAAAAAAAACCCCCTTACAATATGTGATGTATTCCATGTTACTAAACATTCATACAAAAATTTATTCAAATCAGAACTTTCATACACAAGTTCTGTACAAAAGACTGATTGCACTAATTTTGGTACAAAATGGCTGCTGGTGGCCATCTTAAATTTCGGACCACACCCAAAAACACTCGCTCTCATCCCACGGTGATAACAAAGGTACCCAAGAAGTTTCGTAAAGATTGGTTCATAAATATGGCCTCTAGTCTGAGCTGTATAGAAGTTGTGTACAAAAAACTGATTAGACCTAATTTCGGTACAAAATGGCCACTGGCAGCCATCTTGAATTTTAGACCGTAACCAGAAACACTCGTTCTCGTCCCAAGGTGATAACAAAGGTACCCAAGACATTTCGTGAAGATGAGTTCATAAATACAGACTCTAGTCTGAGCCATATTGACATGTGTACTTACTGTGTGTAAGTCGCACTGAAAAAATCAAAGTTCATCTAATTTGCATAATTTCTGCACGAGAAAAAAACCTGTATTATATGTGATGTATCCCATGGTACTAAACATTCACACAAAAAATTATTCAAATCAGCACTTTCATATGGAAGTTCTGTGCAAAAATCTGACTGCACCTAATTTTGTACAAAATGGCTGCCATCGGCCATCTTGAATTTCGGACCAGACCCAAAAACACTTGTTCTCGTCCCACGGAGATACCAAAGGTACCCAAGAAGTTTCGTAAAGATCGGTTCATAAATACGGCCTCTAGCCCGAGCCGTACTGCCATTTGCACTTACAGTGCTGAAAGTAACACCAAAAACATCAAAAATAGTCTAATTTGCACAATTTACGCACGAGAAAAAAACCCGTATTATATGTGATGTATCCCATGGTACTAAACATTCGTACAAAAAATTATTCAAATCAGAGCTTTCATATGGAAGTTCTGTACAAAAAACAGATTTCTGCATAATTGGTACAAAATGGCGGCTGGCAGCCATCTTGAATTTTGGACCGCACCCAAAAACACTCGTTCTTGTCCCACGGTCATAACAAAGGTACCCAAGAAGTTTCGTAAAGATCGGTTCATAAATACGGCATCTAGCCCAAGCCATAGCAGCTTGGCACTTACAGCTCTGAAAGTAACACTAAATAAATCAAAGTCAGTCTAATTTGCATAATTTACGCACGAGAGAAAAACCCGTATTATATGTGATGTATCCCATGGTACTAAACATTTATACAAAACTTTATTCAAATCAGAACTTTCATACAGAAGTTCTGTACAAAAAACTGATTTTTGCATCATCGGTACAAAATGGCCACTGGCAGCCATCTTGAATTTCGGACCACACCTAAAAACACTCGTTCCCGTCCCAGGGTCATAACAAAGGTACACAAGAAGTTTCGTAAAGATCGGTTCATAAATACGACCTCTAGCCCGAGCCATAGCCAATTGTTGACGTACGGACAGACGGACGGATGGACAGACGGACGACGGGCCATGACAATAGCTCAAATTTGACTTCGTCAAAGTTGAGCTAAAAACTATAGTGACCCTTTTGACGAGAGGACCAGCTGAGTCCCCTCGCCGCGATAGGACCAATAGAGTCCACTCGTCTAACACAAACCATGACGCCTGTCATTCAGAATATCAAATCTGAAACATGGAGTAGAATTAGTGGTAGTACATCAAGTAAACTCATTACAACGACCAAGTAAATAAAGGAAAGGTTTCCTTTATTTGCCATACTATTAGATAAAATTAATTACCTAAAAACTAATATATGTCATTGTACCACCACCAAATCTACATATAATAAAAGATAACATTAAATATAATCAATGAAATAAATATATCCAAAAGAAAAACTCTTTCAAAAATAAAATTAAAAAAATTTTGAAAAATTTTTCCTGATATAAGAGCCCAAAAAAGCCTGTGGACAAAATTATAAAAACTGTGTAAAATTAACTACCACACTATCAGAATATTTAATGTTACTTACAACTGTTGTTCCTAAACAACAATAGGAAACTACCTAGAGTAATGTAATGTAAACAAAACACCGGAATCAAGACCCCAGGCAACTCGGCCAGAAGTCAGTAACAGAAACAAGACTAGCCGATGTAAAGCAAGATCTTCCTCAGAAGAAAAAACGATACATTGGATGCAAGATGCATGACCAAAATGCCCGAAAACCCTAAGGATGAGGACGTAACCCTGGGGATGTACAGAATAATCTTCTGCATAAAACGTTAAACTCCCAATAAATTTATAAAAAATTTTTATTAAAACAAGCCAAAAAGCTTGGGAGCTTAACTGGTAGAGTGCTGGAAGCCCATATTTGGGCTTTATTCTGAAGTGTCGGTACCACAACTTAAAGGCTTCATATTCTGTGGGTGTTGTTCATATCACCTTTGAAGTGAAATTATTTAGACTGTTAGGATTTGCATTGTTACAATTTATGGGAGAGTGCCTATTGGCGCTCTCCCATAAATTGTAACAAGGCAAATATATGTGAACAAATTTTGATGACCAAAAATAATTCAGCACTCTACCAGTTAACTGGGGGGGATCAAGGGAAGGCAGGGAAGGAAAACTAAATAAACAGTGGATAGATCATAACCAATCAGTGATAACGTCAGGCTCATGTCCTGAAATTAGGGAACATGAACTAATTTTAATAAATAATATAAAATTACAGCCCTGAACGTTTCAAACCACCGTTTCTTCCTTCCTTCATCCAGTTCTGTCCTTGGATCCACCAATTTAACCATTGATTTGTGTCTGGCATCATTATTAAATGAGATTTAAAAGCACAAATATCAGTTTGTTGTTATCTGACGAGGGCCAAACAAAGAATGATTTTATTGGCGCCAGATTCGGTGACTTCCTGGTGCCTGTGCATATGTGGAGGGTAAAATGTATGGAGGGCCAGTTAGGACTTCTAATTTTCGGTTTTGCATGCAAATTTGGGGGATTGGGGGGCAAAATTTGTGTTTGGCCCTAGATATTTTTGGGTTAGCACCAGCTGAGTCTGGGTCATTGGTTACAGTATAAAAATAGGAGATTTTAAAGCATAGATGTCATTTCATTGTTGATGACTTTTAGGGCCAAACAAAGAATGATGTTGGCGCCAATTCCGGTCACTTCCTGACGTCTATGCATGCGCAGAGAGTAAATGTATGGAGGGCCAGATAGGACTTTTAATTTTCAGTTTTGTAAGCAAATTTTGGGGATTGGGGGGGGGGGGGGGTTCAAAATTTGTGTTTGGCCCTTAATAACTTTGAGTTAAGCACCAGCTAGTCTGGGCCATTGGTTTACAGTGTAAAAATATAGACTCTTAAGTTTCTGAGATAAAACTTAGAAAAGTAGAAGGTTGTGTCCAGTAAGCCGCTTTCATAAAACGGTAATACTAATGGAATAAGCCCAAGAAGAAGACAATGTTCTAACTTCTTGAGCTGAGATCTTATTTACAAAATGCTGATCTGAAGAAAGATTCTCACAGGCAATACGTATTGCCAATTGAATCCACCTAGCAATCGAACAAACTAAAATGTCCTTACTGTTAGGCAGGGGTCAGCCTGGCAGCTGAATTTAGGGAGAAGTGACTTCTCCCTCCAGAGACTTTAGGAAGTCAGGGGCCAGGAGGGAGAAGTCAGTGGACAGGAGGGAGAAGTCAGAAAAAAACATAAAACGTATATGACATCGTGACAAAATAAATGTACATAGAGGACACAATTGTGGAGAAAAAAATAAAAAAATATACAAACATACACAGATGGTATATAACAAGAATGTAGGTTAAAATCCCCCCCCCCCCCAACACCCCCCCCCCCCCCCCCCCACCACACCCCCTACAAAAACTGTCGTTCATGGGTTCTGAATACCCTAACTCTTTCCCTAACAGTGATGACTTGGGTTACCATGCAGTTGATTTTGTATTTGCCTCAACGCAGTGGATTTGAAATTTAGCATTACTATTGGTGAGAGTGGTCTTCTCTGTAATAGAAGGTATATTCTTTTAAAAAAAATATTTAAAGTATTTAAAATAAATTTCAAGTTCACATAAGAAGCTGGGTCATTCATGGTTTCTGAATGCCCGATTTGAATTGAAAAGCAACGTTAAAAAAGTTTTCGATATCCTTCGTAAATTAAGCGTTATTAACAATTTGAGTTAATTTATTTCTAAGGTAAATGACAAAATATTTCAGTTGTCTCCCTTCCCTGCTGCACTGGGTAATAATACACTATTCAGAAAAATGACAATTTCTGCCAACCATCTTACAATGATACGTGCGATTGGTGCTATGAAGGCCTGCCATTCTTATCCATCCTAATATGTGTGATTTCTTTCGTAGCCTTATTACATTTAACCCCCTTCCAACACAAGTTTTCAAAGAAAAATTTTCAAGGCAAATTGCGGGGCGAATCTCAATGCAACCAATTTTTCAGTGGAACTGAGCGTAACCGTAAGCAATTTCAATGTTTTTTATGGATGAACTGTCTCCTGCACATTTTTTTTTGTTTTGAAATGGTGGTTAACTTCAATAAATTCTAATTAACTCAATGCGTGTCTTGTGTGATTTGTTGTTTTCGCTGGCACTTTGTTTTTAAATAGCCATTTTGTGCTGGTTGCTATCAGTTGTGGCGTATTGTTCAAACGACTGCGCCATTACAACTCTTTTCAGAAATTATAAAATTGGGCTAGTTTAGGCTATTTTCAGAGCCGTATGATGGATTTTAACAGCAGACGTGTTTACTTTTTTTGTGAATGCGGAAGCGGTTTTTTATGGAAATAAAACATAAGAAAGTTAAAAAATTTATAGTAATTTATATATTTTTTATACTTACCAATGACCCAGACTTAGCTGGTGCTAACTCTAAAATATTTAGGGCCAAACGCAAATTTTACCCCCCAATCCCCAAAATTTGCATCTAAAACCGAAAATTACATGTCCTATATGGTCCTCCATACTTTTACTCCACTGCGCATCCGCAGTGTCAAGGAGGTCTCAAAATTGCCGCCAAAAGTCATTCTTACAACCAGTGCCTGGTAAGCGTTATGTACTCAGCGGGGAGGTATGAGTTCCCAACTCATGGGAGGGCCATCCCGTCTGGGTCATTGGTAAGTATAAAAAATATATAAATTACTATAAATTTTTTAACATTTTTATACTGTACCAATGACCCAGACTTAGCTGAATAGTAAAAAGGTTGAAGGTCCTAGGACATAAGGAAAATCCAATAGACTTAATTACCTATAACAGACATATCCCCTCAAGGAGAAAAGGAGAGATAGTCTTACATGTATCTTTCTTATTTGTAACAAAAAAGAAAGACACAATACTATTCTGTAATTGAGCACAATAACATCAATGATCTCTATAAACATCTAGTATAACCCTTTATACTAATATTTTTTTTAAGAAAAGCCAATAAATACGCGAGTCAAGAGAAATGAGACTTTATATACTCATTTAAAAGTGTTCGCAGATTGTATATTAATGCTCAATTAATCAGGTGATATATACGAATGCTTCACACCAATCAACACTTTAAAAATATTACACAGATGAGTAAACATAGGCTTAACCCTAAAATCATCTCGGAACCGACACGGAATTACTAAGTCCAAGGGAGGTATTCCCTTGCTTTACACTATAAAGCAGGTGACCCAAGGGAACACCTCCCCCCCCCCCACCCTTTCCCTTGCTCTGGATCAAATACTTCAGAGCAAAGAGGGCAGCAGGACAGAGTCACTGCCGGAACTGAAAGCCTATACACACATAGCTGCCACTGTTTAGTAGACGACATTCTGAATAAAAAATAGCGGACCTAAACAATGTAGGTCTGCAGAAAAGGACTCAATATTCTCAGATACAAAATCGTGAAAATGAAGGGCTAACACCAATATGCAGCCCTCATTAAATCTGTAATAACAATATTAATAGCTTAAGCCTATGAAGTAGAAGAACTCTTACTTCATGAGCTTAAAACTAAAATGCTGAATGAAGATATAATCATACACAGATCTGACTGTAGATTGAATCCATCTGACCATAAAATGGACCTAAATGTGGAGGAAGCTTCCACGGCATGTCCCACAACAGACGCCTGAGTAAATTAGTCCACAGTCTTTGTGAATCTAGAGAAGCTACCAACAGAATTTGCATTGAAATAATTACACTAGAGCAAAATCTGCTGAATCAACAATGCTGGAAGATACGTATATCTTATTATTCCGTCTAACAAGATCGATAGAGCGTTTACTGCAAACGCTCGAAGATCCAAACATAATGACACATACGTCTGCAACTGATTGTTGAGATGTGTCGCGAATAAGTCGATCATTGGCCGCTCGCCTTGGTAGCAATCTAATTGAAAACTCGTTTGTTGAAAGCCAATTCTGGCGGCAACAAACGGCCCCTCCGCGAAGGAAGTCCACTAATACATTCAGACGACCCGGAATATGACGGACCGATAGAAGAACTTGATGTTCTAGTAGCAACCAAAAGGTTCATTCCATTAACATGAATAACAGGATGGAATGAGTGCCTCCATAATTCCGAAAATACGCTAATACCGTCGAGTTGTCGGACAGAATTAGCATATGAACATTCTGAATTACGTTATTCAATAACGTAGCGCAAACCAAAATGACATCATACTTGATGTTTGAGTGCTTGATAAGGAACTAAGGAATCAAAAGACCCTGACACTTCAATCCGTTGGGCTCAATGAAACGACCCAACCTGTTTTACTGGCATCCGTCAAGACTGTAAAACTCGGATCCGGCTGTTGCAGTGGAACTACTTGAGTTAAGCCCAGAAAACTTGCCCAAGTCTGAATCTCTTATTCACTTGATTTGACAAGAAGATGTCCATATCGAGCGAAAGAATCTTCACCCTCCAATACTGAATTAAAGAAATTTGGAGAGGACCAATGCGTAACCACCCCATCGGAATAAAATCGCGGCAGTTCCGCCTAAACATATCAGTCTCATAAGATCTCTCGCTAAGACTTTGTCTGAGCGAAGACAATAGTGAGCATAACAACTGAATAATTTCGTTCTGGGTAATGGCAGATGAACGAAAAAGTTGTGCGTTACGAAGTTCATCCCCCGGTGTGTGAATGACTTGGATGATACCAGATCCAACTTCTCCTCGTTTACTTAAGAAACCGAGACGTTGGAGCAATAGAAGCAGATTCTGCACATAGTTCTGAAGCGTTAACTCACTGCCGTACCTGTATGAATGTCGTCCAGGTAGGCCGACGTTATCGCAGACGAATACGCTTGGAAATGAGTCATTACCGAGTCCGTTATTCGAGTGAAGGCCCAGGGGGCTAGATTCAGTCCGAAGCATATTGCTCGGAACTGATATACAACTCCTATGATAAGGAAGCGAAGATACTTTCTGATGCCTGATGTACCATGACGTGAAAGTACGCATCTTGAGATCTATGCATGTAGCATAATCGTACACCCGAATACTCGCTCTGACCGATCGGGTGGACTCCATATATAAACTTGGAGCCACGATCAGCTTGTTTATCCAGTTCCGAATAATGAGTGAACGGAACGAGCTGTCTGGTTTTTGGAACCAGAAAAGGATGGTTGTAGAAACCTGGAAATTCCTGGATTTCTACGATCTCCATCGCGATCATTCCAGAAGAGACTAGACTTCTGATGGAAGCGAGCCTCTATCCTACTGACTTGGCGGAAGATGAGTCCATCTTGGACTCCGAGTTAACAAAGGATTTCGTTTGAGGAACAATTTAGTCCTTCCGAAATCACCCCTTGAGTCCAAGGGATGGCCATAATCTATTTCCAAATAATTGAGAAACTCAACAGCCTTCCGCTCACTAGTACACGATAGAGGTTAAAACCATTACCTCCTGGTCCTGCGAGGCTTGCGGAAGGAGAAGCCATGTCCTCCACGGTCCGCACCTCGCCCCGTCGACCTAGGGATGTCTGACCAGAATTATGGCCCCTATATGAGTCGCTACGCTGACGGTCTCTAGAATAACACCTAGAGGACGCATAGGAACCTCTATAGGAACTTCCCTTGGACGTATTCATCCCAGAAGTGCCTGTCCTACTCTTCTCTGCTGAATCCAACTATATGGAAGCGAATTTTAATAGCAGAGAGTCTAAAGCTTTCTTAGTTAACTGATCATAGACTGCGGAAAGCTTGCCATCGAAGAAAACTCTCCGGAGACCGGAGCGACTCTGAGAGAGTTTTTCACCTTACTATCTACACGCGTGGATGTAGCCAGGGCCGCATCACGTCTAACCAACTCCATATTGCACTAAAGGATGGAGTTTTACGTGACGCCCTTGAAAGAACTCTTAAGGAGATTGTGCATCCTAGAATTCATTTTCCTTTGAGACGTAATGATAACGTTCTTGGTATGAGTACCCAGTCCTGCCTACTCATGGGAGGGCCATTCCCGTCTGGGTCATTGGGAAGTATAAAAAATATATAATTTACTTTAAATTTTTTCTTATTTTTATACTGTAACCAATGACCCGGGCTTAGCTGAATCTTAAAAAGGTGGAGGGCTTAGAACTTTCGAAATAGTAGATCAACATAGATCAAATCCTTCAATCTATGATGAAGAAATTAGAATAATTAGAATTTACTTGTATGTCTCTTTATATCATAATAGAAGAGACATATCCTAATATGGATCCAGGCCTGAAAATAAGCAGTCTGACATTTGCAAAATGAGGTCCCCAGAGGGTGAATTTGATGATGCCATCCCATACAGTGGGCCAATTTATCCTCTAGGTACCTCTTTCTGTTTAGTTTTGAGACCGTGATTCAGACTGAGGTTCACAGAGGGTAAATTTAGTGATGCTACCCTGCTGTGCAGGGTAGCATTGCTAAATTCACCCTCTGGGGACCTCATTTTGCAGATGTCAGTCTGCTTATTTTCTGGCTTGTATGGATCCCAATTATGTAAATCCTAAATGCGAGCATGAAATCATGTTAATTAGGATGTAACAATAAACAATTTTTAAGACTAGTCTGGACTAAGCCCTAAAAATTAGAATGGCATATTGAGAATGAGAGAAAAAAAACCTACGCCAAACAATAATACTACAGCTGATCACCGAATATATTACAGACAAAACAGCGTCCTTAATAGTTACATACCCAATAAGCCAGAGAAGTGGACAAAATGCCCCCCCACCCCCCACTTTTTTTTTTAACATATCTTCAAAAGAAAGAGGGGAGAACTCTGGAATCAATAATAAGAACCCGGAAACGATATAAATAAATATCGATCAGGCACTCAAAAATTAACTCATGAATAATAAATGGTGCTTAACGCCACTTCACAAGCCAAGGCTATAGCGATGATTTTGGTAAATAACATTATCCACTAAAAAATATGCACTGCAGATGGCGTATACAGGTGCGACGAAATCAGTGAAATAATAATATAACATACACATACAAAAGCGAGAAGCAATGAAAATCTCTGCAGAGAAAACACGCTTCAAGATCATTCACAGGAGGCCTCTGTAATATTAAATCCGGTAAGAACACTCTCTAACGTGTACTATTTGGTATCTACAACTATAAACATATGAGAATATGCGATTTGAGAACCGACAAAATAGAGACCAGGATCTAGAAATGGAGGTAGGTATGATTAACCGGCTACTAATGCAACAGAACTGCATATAAGCCAATGAGGGCGCCATCCAACACGACCCAAACACATAGTATGCATGTAAGATATATATATGCGACAATGTGTGAGTGTGTGGGGGGGGGGGGTGAGTGTTTTTGGGAGGGGGGCTGGGGGAGGGGGGGGAATTCGACTTCATGTCGAAACCTCCTCACCCACATTAATCATTGCTGGTATAGACAGTAATAATATAGTGACCACAAAGCTCTTTCACCTCTGACGTACTCCGTAATGCCACTGAGAGCGGAGAATGACGTGAAGAACAAAACTTCCCTTGAAGAAGAAAACCCTCTTGTGGGGGAAGCTTCTGGTGAATGTACAATAACAGACACTATAATCTCAATGTAATCAATAGAAACAAAAGAATTGAGGGATATACCTATCCTATCATTCATTCCCATGAAAATGGCTGAGCGTCAATTGCGCTCAAATGCCTTATACTGGCGACACAAATAATGGAAACTATTATTCCTATTCCTAGGCGTCGCAAACTTAACTATCTTGAAGTGATCCTATATAAGATCATGTAATAGCCATACAGTTAGAATAAGCCCAAGATGTAGCCAGCGCTTACTTCATGCGCTGAAAACTTGAGGCCCTGACTGCTGAATGGAAGATAAATTACCTAAGCAGTACGAATAGCTAACTGCCTTATTAAACAATAGAATGAACGTAAACGTCATTTCTATTGGAAATTAATGACAAAAGAAGAGGTCTTCTCTTCTGATAACTCTGATCTGCGTCTAATCCAAACTTGACCTTATGTTAAAAGATTCTCTAAAACAAAACAGGTTTAGAGCGAAAAACATCTACCACCCCAGTTAAGAATAACTGGAGGGGACGTGTGCGTAAGCGACCCATCAAAATAACATTCATCGCCGCTCCGCACAACCACATCCGGTGCATAAAATTTCCACTGTTAATGCGTCAGATCTCTGTAAAAGAAATGTATAGGAGAGATACCTATACATTCGCTGTGAGTCCTTATAGACGAACTGAGTCTAGGACAACCTCTCCTACTCTTTCTGTTGGTGTGGTCGATTAGACCCCAACTTAAAGAGTCGAGTATTGAGTTGAACTTAATCCTACAATAATGAGAGCTTACCATCAAAGACTTATGTATACCTATACCTTCACTATGAGTCCTATAGACGATCTGAGTCTAGGAGGACAGCCTCACCTACTCTTTCTGCTGGTGTTTGTCAATTAGACCCCAACTTAAAGAGTCAAGTAATGATGCTTTCTTGTAGCTTAATCCTACATAAATGAAAGCTTTCCATCAAAGACTAGAATCTGGAAAACTAAAGCGACTGTAGCAAGTTTTCCACTTAGTCAAATGTTAAACATCAGAATAACTCCCACTTAACATTAGTTAAGACCGAGTGATATATATAGGTCTGGAAAGAATTTTTAAGAAGTACAAACGACCACAAAATTCCTTTCCATGTTAAAAAATTTATAGTAATTTATATATTTTTTATACTTACCAATGACCCAGACTTAGCTGGTGCTAACTCTTAAATTCTAGGGCCAAACACAAATTTTACCCCCCAATCCCCAAAATTTGCATCTAAAACCAAAAATTACATGTCCTATATGGTCCTCCAAACCTTTCCTCCACTGCGCATGAGCAGTGTCAAGGAGGTCTCGAAATTGGCGCCAAAAGTCATTCTTACAAGCAGTGCCTGGAAAAGCGTTATGTACTCAGCGGAGAGGTATGAGTTCCCAACTCATGGGAGGGCCATCCCCATCTGGGTCATTGGTAAGTATAAAAAATATATAAATTACTATAAATTTTTTAACATTTTTATACTGACCAATGACCCAGACTTAGCTGAATAGTAAAATGGTTGGAGGGCCTAGGACATAAAGCAATCCAATAACTCAACTATATATATACAGAATTATCCCCTCAAGGAGAAAGGAGAAATAGGCTTTACATGTATCTTTCTATTCTGCATCAAAACGAGAAAGACACAACACCATTCTGTACTTGGGCATAATAACATCACTGATGTCTATTAACCTCCAGTATAATCCATTATGGTAATAATTTTTAAAGGAAAGCCGATAAATAAAGTAGTCCAGATAAATGAGACTCTTAAATTCATTAAAAGTGACCGATAATTGTATATTAACGTCTGCATGATATGTGACATATACAAATACTACACACCGAGGTACACTTAAAAATATTACATGGATGAGTAAAAAAAAAATTATCTTTACACTTTAAAAATCATCCCGGTACCAACTAGAATTACTGACTCTAGGGGAAGTATTCCCTTGCTTTTCACTATAAAGCAGGTGACCTAAGGGAACACCCGCCCCCCCCCCCCCCCCACCTCTTCCCCTTGCCCTAGGTCAAATACCCCAGAGCGAAGAGGGCGGCAGCACAGAGTCACTGCCGGAACCAAAAGCCTACACAACTATAGTTGCAACTGTTTAGTGGATGACATTCTGAGCAACAGAGAACGAACCTAAACAATGCCAGTCTCTAGAAATGGACTCAATATTTCTGAGGTATAAATTCGTGCAAGTGAAAGGCTAAAACCAATATGCAGCCGTCATTAGAACTGTAATAGCAACGCTATTAGCATAAGCCTCTGAAGTAGAAAGAACTCTTACTTCAAGAGCTAAAATCTTAATCGCAGACTGCTGTGTTGAAGATATTATCATAAGCAGTACTGAAAGCTAATAGAATCCATCTAGCTGTAGAATGGACCGAAATGTGGAGGAAGCTTCCACAGCATAAGTCACAACAGACACCTGAATAGATTAATGCACGGTCTTTGTGGAGACAGACGTGCTACCAACAGAATTGCATTGAGATTATTTAACTTAAGCAATATCTGCTGAATCAACGGCGCTGGAGGATACCCATATCCTATTATCCCGTCTCACGAGATGGATAGAGCATCAACTGCAAACGCTCGAGGATCCGAACATGTTGACACATACACTTGCAACTGATTGTTGAGATGCGTCGCAAAAAAGTCCATCATTGGCCGCTCTCATAGGTAGCAAATCTGATATAAATACTCGTTGTTAAAAGTCCATTTGACTGCAACAAGCGGCCCTTTCGTGAAAGGGAGTCCGCTAATACGTTCAGACGACCCAGAATACGACAGACCGATAGGAGAACTTGATGTTCTAGTACCAACAGAAGGATTCATTCCATTACAGTGAATAACAGAATGGAATGAGTACCTTCCTAGTTCCGAAAATATGCTTATACCATCGAATTGTCGGACAGAATTGCCTGTGGGCATTCTGGATAACATTCCTGCAATGACGTAACGCAAGACAATATAACATCAATTCCTGATGTTTATGTGCTTGATTAGGAACTACGGATCCCAAGGACCCTGGCACTTAAAAACCGTTGGGCTCAATGTTGGGTCCCAACCTATTTAACTGGCATCCGTCAAACTGTAAAACTCGGATCCGGCAATTGCAGTGGAAGTTATTTCCCTGAATAAACCACTGAATATCTGCCCAAGTCTGAATCTGTTTCACTTGACTTACAAGAGGATGTACGTAACGAGCGAAAGAATCTTCACCCTCCAACTCCGTTCTTTTTGAGTCAAAAAGATTTGGAGAGGACAAGTGCGTAGCCGCCCCATTGGAATAAAATTCGTGGCAGCTCCACACAACCCTATCAGTCTGATGAATTCTCTCGCTGTAACTTTGTCTGAATGAAGACAATAGCGAGCGTAACAACTGATTAATTTCGCTCTGGTTAACGGCAGATGAACGAGATTGTTGTGCGTCTCGAAGCTCATTCCCAAGTGGGTGAATGACTTGACGGCACCAGATCCGACTTCTCCTCGTTTATTATAAAACCGAGACGTCGGAGTAATAGAAGCAGATTCTGCACATCGTTCTGAAGCGTTAACTCGTTGCCGTACCTCTGAAGAATGTCGTCCAGGTAGGCCGACGTTACCGCAGACGAATGAGCTCGGAAATGTATCATTACCGAGTTCATTATTCGAGTGAAAGCCCAGGGCGCTAGGTTTAAACCGAAACACATCGCTCGGAACTGATATACAACTCCTAGGACTGCGAAGCGTAGATACTTTCTGAATGTCGGATGTACCATGACGTGAAAGTATGCATCCTTGAGATCTATGCTTGTAGCATAGTCGTTCACCCGAATACTCGCTCTGACTGATCGAATTGTCTCCATATAGAACTTCGGAGTGACGATCAGCTTGTTTATCCAGCTCAGATCTATGACTGGACGGAACGAGCCATCTGGTTTCGGAACCAGAAACAGATGGCTGTAGAAACCTGGTGATTCCTGGTCTTCTACGACCTCTACCGCATTCTTCTCCAGAAGAGACTGTACTTCTGATAGAAGAGCGTCTCTTTTCTGCGGATTTGACGGAAGCTGAGTCCATTTTGGACTTTGAGTTAATGGAGGCTTTCGTTTGAAGGATATTCTTAGTCCTTCCGAAATTACCCCTCGAACCCAGGGGTCATCCGTAATTGACGCCCAATTGTTTATAAAACTCGACAATCTTCCGCCTACCGGAACACGATAGAGGTTCATACCATCACCTTCTGGACCTGCAAGGCTTGCGGAAGGAGAAACTACGTCCTCCACGACCCGCACCTCGCCCCGTCGACCTAGGAACATCTGACCGGTTATCTCGGCCAGAATAACGTCCCCCAAGTGAGTCGCTGCCTTGACGGTCTCTGGAATAAGATCTAGAGGAAGCATAGGAACCTCTATAGGAACTTCTCTTGGGCGTACTTGTCCCAGAAGTGCCTGTCTTACTCTTTTCTGCTGTATCCGACTTTTTAGAAGCGGATTTGAATAGCAGAGAAGCCGAAGCTTTCTTAGTTATCTGATCATAGATTGCTGAAAGCTTGCCGTCGAAGAGAAGCTCTTCGGAGACCGAAGCGACTCTGAGAGAGTTTTTCACCTTACCATCCACGCACGTGAATGTAGCTAGGGTCGCGTCACGTCTGACCAACTCCAGGTTTGCCACTGAAAGGACAGAGTTATACGTGGAATAAGCTATTGCCCTTGAAAGAACTCTTAAGGAAGATAGTACATCCTGGAATTCTTTCCCTTCAAGGCATAATGAAAATGCTTTAGTAAGGTGATCTGCGTACGATAATGCGTCTAAGATAACTCTGTTAGACATTATTGTCGTTTCCAACATCGCGGTTGAAAATGACATAGCAACGGTATAGATCATTCTAGATCATCGGCCTGATCGTCTAGATGCAGAGGAACTCTCGGTATGCCCTGTCCTGCCGTTTCGAAATTATTCCTTGAATTGATGAAAGGCAGATGTAGAGCATTCGCCGATAAGAAACCGGACTTGCTCATTTTGGTAGCAAGCTTATATATAGCATCCTACAATAGTTCAAATGTTCTTGTGACATTATTGGACTGTGTCGGAAACTCAGGGACGATGTCCCTAAACTGATAAAATTATTCCGTGTCCAGTGACGCTAACAGTTTCTTATCCGGCATCGCAGCCTTTTGGTCTGACAGAACAACTTCTGAAAGATAATGCCGGATGATATCTACGGCAACTTTATGTTGTTCTGAAAGGGAAAAAACCAACTCCTTGGTATCCCTTTGCCATCCTGTCGGACCACTTGAAATTCTCGTTCGTCTGTACCTGAAGCTTCAGCAGAGTGTACCGACCCAGCGTCGTCGGATAAATCCTGATCCAACAGAGATTCTGTCATCTGCTGGGATGCTGCGATAATTCGTGCTATTTGTAATAGCACGTCCGTTACGGAGACCTGTGGAGCAGCGGTCTTACGTTACTTAGCCGCTGAAAGCTCCCTGGATGTTAACTCCTGCATATTTCTTATGCGAACGTCCGGAGTCTATAGGCCTCGTATTCCTGACTACCGGGTGGCGTGACCTGGTCGCCGTGAAATCCTTGGTCGGCGAGACTGGCTAGATAACAGTGGTCACATAGTCAAGGTGCGGTCGTGTGCGCTGCCGTGAGGATGAGGAAGCCATTAGACCAGTCTCTCCGGACTGTCTATATAAAGGCGCGTCCCGAGTGGTGGACGTATGCTCTGAATGAGAAACATTTGTACCACAACATCTGTTCTCAGATGTTGTTGTACGAGAGAGGGACCTCTCTCACTCGCAGCCCGGGTGGACCTGGACTAGCTAGGAACCAGACTTAAAGGCTTCCTCCGTACCCTCCTCGTATCCATCGTCACTGGGTGTGCATGCAGTATATTTTATAGTGCTCGCATCACCCAAATCTTCTTCCTGGACCGCAACGGACGAACCCGGTTACCGAACCATTCGATGAATGGACGCTACACCGGGCGAGCTAGCAGATGCCAAAGCCGTCGATCCTACTTGGGACCTCTTAGGCAATTGACGTAATATCATGAGCACTTATCCGCTAGCTCTTCATCTGACTGTGACGTCGGAAGCACACTTTGAAGACATCACAGAAATCACCGCATTCTTATTCCTGAATGAGGCCTGTGGAGCCGTGACTTACATAATATCCACTGGCAGCACCAGGGACGTTCATTCCTGCATTTATATAATATGCGAACGTCCCATCAGGAAAGACCTCATATCCTTGGCTAACAGATGAAGTAACCTGGTCGACAATATTCCCTGGTCGGCAAAGCAGGAGCTCTAGGAACGTTCATTCCTGCATTTATATAATATGCGAGCGTCCCCTGAAACTCTGTGGTCACAAGCCAAGGTGCGGTGGTGTGTGTTGACATGAGGATGAGGAAGCCCATAACAGCCAGTTCGGACTGTGTATGTGACGGAACGTCCCGAACAGGAGGACTGGACGTATGTTCCGACTAACAAACAAACATACAACAACATTGCGGCTCAAATGTAGTTGTAAGAGAGAGGGGGTCTCTCTCGCTCGCGGTCCGGATAGACCTGGACGAGCTAGCTACTAGACTGACAGGCTTCCTCCGTACTATCCTCAGATCCGTCGTTGCTGGGTGTGCACGTTCCAAGTTTATAGTGCTCGCATCATCCACACTGCTTCCCAGAACCGTAACGGACAAACCCGGCTGCCGAGCCATTCGATGAATGGTCGCTACACCGGGTGGACTAGCGGACGATCAATGCCTTTGATCCTACTAGGGACCTCTTCGGCAATTGTCGTATTACCCTGAGCACTTAGCCGCTAGCCCTAACACTGCAACGAAGGAGACACACTTGTTGAAAACATCACGAAAACATCACTCTGAATTCTGAAAAATAAAATGATAATATAGAGTGACCCTACGGAGAGAGGACCGGTATGGACCCCTCCCCGCAAACACAATATCGTGACACACGCCTCCAACGTTGTCATTTCATTCAACACACACAGAGCAGGAATTAGTGCGAATACTTCATATATACTCATCCTTCTATTTCCTCTTTAGATCCACCATTTCTCTCATATTTATGTGTCTGGCATCATTTAAACTGAGATTTACAAGCACAAATATCAGTCAGATGTGAATTGATGAAGGGCCAAACAAAGAATGACTTTTGGCGCCAATTTCGAGACCTCCTTGACACTGCGCATGCGCAGTGGAGGAAAGGTATGGAGGACCATATAGGACATGTAATTTTCGGTTTTAGATGCAAATTTTGGGGATTGGGGGGTAAAATTTGTGTTTGGCCCTAGAATTTAAGAGTTAGCACCATCTAAGTCTGGGTCATTGGTACAGTATAAAAATATAGACGTTGCATCACAGTACTTAAAATTGAATTACATAAGACCATGAGTCTAAATTCGCTCTGAATAAGAAATTATCTTCTCAATTGTGTCCAAGCGAACAGCAAAAGATGAAGGTAAGGCTACAACTAAGATCTTAGCCTGCACATTCAATGCAGAGAAACCCTCAACACATCTTCTCCTGATGTTTTTAAAAGTATGTGAACAAACACAAACAGTTAAAATTACAGAAGATGATAAGAAACCGAATTACTTCTTCCTGCAGGAAGTTAAATATGGTGTCGCCTACACAATAGAAGACCTGTGACACCCCTGTAGACTTAACCGGAAAGAGATCTTATTATCCTGCTCTTTGTCCGGATGAAGTCTGCTCTTTGTCCGGATGAAGTCAGCGTCTAACTATGCTAGCGGTTTCTCATAATTACTCGCAGTATTGTAATTTAATGGAACAAGTTCAAGGAAACGATAATGTATAGTATCCATATCATCCTTGAATTATTCCGAAAGAGAAAGTTACCGAATCCCTTTCATCATTCATAAATCAGTTAGAATCACAGTCACCAGTATCTGAACAGGCAGATGATTGGACCGATCAAGCACCATTCAACAGCTCAAGTTTTGAGACTGACGTTGAGTACTTCTGCCTTAGCAGGAATACTGCGATTAGCTGTCCAATACAATGCACATGCTACACAACCGTTGTCACGATCCTCATATTCAATCTTAACCGCTTCACCGGCATCAGGGAACTGAAACCACTCATTGCGGTTTATAGCCCTGTGCAATATAAAGATCACTTTTTCCGTTATGTAAATATACCCGGCGTCACACCACTAGTCTACGTGATAGATCTGCCGGTTGAGCTAGCTGGAGACAAGGGACGTAAACCTCTTTTGAAGCCTAGCCCTTGTCCATATCATTGAGCACTTTTCCACTAGCTCTGAATACAATGCACAAACGACACATCCGGTGTCACGGTCCTCATATTCAATCTTAACCGCTTCACCAGCGTCAGGGAACTGAAACCACTCATCACGGTTTATAGCCCTGTGCATTATAAAGATCACTTTTTCCGTTATGTAAATATACCCGGCGTCACACCACTAGTCTACATGATAGATCTGCCGGTTGATCTAGCTGGAGACAAGGGATGTAAACCTCTTTTGAAGCCTAGCCCTTGTCTAATATCATTGAGCACTTTTCCACTAGCTCTGAATACAATGCACATGCGACACATCCGTTGTCACGGTCCTCATATTCAATCTTAACCACTTCAGGGAAATGAAACCACTCACCGCGGTTTATAACCCTGTGCAATATAAAGATCACTTTTGTCAGTTATGTAGAGGAAACCATATGACTAGCCGTCCCCGGCTGTCTATTAGACGGGACGTCCCGGACAGGAGGCATGGACGTATACTCCGACTGATGCAAGTTCCTACCAACAACATCTGTCCCCAGATGATGCTGTAAGAGAGAGAGGCCTCTCTCTTGCTCGCGGTCCTGGGTGACCTGGACGAGCGTACCTCAGAACTTGCCGGTTTCCTCCTTCCGCCGTCGCTGAGTGAGCATGGTTGTATATCGTAGTGCTCGCTCACCCTATATCATCTCCTAGCCCGGCGTCACAGTTCTCAGAGGCCTGAGTAACCACTTCACCGGTCGAGCTAGCTGGCGACAACAGACTTGTGTGGTCCTGTGTGCTTTTCGAACGTAGAGGAAGCTATAAGACTAGCCGACCCCGGCAGTCTATGGAAGAAGCGTCCCAGACAGGAAGGCATGGACGTAAACTCCAACGTACACAAGTTCCTACCAACAACCTCTGACCCCAGATGTTGTTATAAGAGAGTGGGGCCTCTCTCTTGCTCATGATCACGAAAGACCTGGACGAGCATACCTCAGAACTTGTCTGCTTCTGCCTTCCCATGCTTCCTCCTTTCCATCGTCGCAGTGTGAGCATGTTCATATTTATAAGTTCTCGCTACACCCGTACTCCTTTCCTGGACCGCAACGGACTTACCTGGCATCACACCAGCCATTTGAGGGGTGATGCAATCGCCGGTCGAGCTAGCTGGCAACAAGGCTGTAAATCCCTTTTGGGACCTAGGCACTTGTCTAATTTCCGACAAGGCCGTAAATCCCTTTTGGGACCTAGGCACTTGTATAATTTCCAACAAGGCCGTAAATCCCTTTTGGGACCTGGGCACTTATCTAATTTCACTGACCACTTTTCTGCTAGCTCTATAATTCGACAACGGAAGCACACTCTCTGACGGCATCACGAAACCACACCATGTTCTTGTTTCCTCTGTAAATAGAGACTAAAAAACTACAGTGACCTTTTGACGAGAGGACCAGAAGTGTCCACTCGCCTAACACAAACCATGTCACCCGTCATCCAATGGAACAAGAATTAGTTGTAGTACATCAACTATACTCAAGACAACGACCAAGTAAATAGAGGAAAGGCTTCCTCCATTTTCCCTTCTATTAGATAAATATTATTACCTAAATTCCAATATATGTCATTGTACCACCACCAAATCTACAAATAATATAAGATAACATTAAATTACAATCGATGAAATAAATATATCCAAAAGAAAAATTGCTTCAAAAATAAAATAAAAATTTTTGAAAAAATTTTTCTTATATAAGAGCCCAAGTTCCCAAAGGGAACGAAGAGCCCAAAAAAGCCTAAGTGTGGACAAAATTATAAAATTCTGTTGTAAAATTAACTACCACACTATCAGAATATTTAATGTTACTTACAACTGTCATTCCTAAACAAAAATAGGAAACTACGTAGAGCAGTGTAAACAAGACCCCAGGCAACACGGCCCGAAGTCAGTAACAGAAACAAGACTATCCGATGTAAAGCAAGATCTTCATCAGAAGAAAAAAACGATACATTGGATGTATGATGCATGAAAATGCACAAAAACGCCCCAACACGCCAAGGGTGAGGACATAACCATGGGGATATACAGAATAATTTTCTGTATAATACGGTAAACTCCCAAGAAATTTTTATAAAAAATTTCAATAAAACAATTTTGCCTGAAATGCACTAATTCGAAATCGGGCTCCTATACTGAGCCTAAATATGAACCCAGGGGGTCGATTTGAACAAACTTGAATCAGATCCACCCTACAATGTTGCATACCAAATATCAAAAGATTCTGCCGGCTGGATCTGGAGAAGAAGATTTTTGAAGAAATTTCCCTGAAATGCACTAAGTTCGAATTCGAGCTTCTATAGTGAGCCCAAATATGAATCTAGGGAGCCGATTTGAACAAACTTGAATCAGATCCACCCCACAATGTTGCATACCAAGTTGCAAACCGATCTGATCAAAAATGTGTCCTGTACGGCATGCCAAAGGAATATATTGATGCCTGACTAAACTAAGTTCAAAGGTCATTGCCAGCGGCAACATTTCTTGACAGAAATGGAAGAAAATCGATAGCTCCCATCTAGAGGACACCCCAAACAAGCATACCAGGTTTCCAAACACTCCGATCATAAATGTGCCCTGTAGGGTGTGCCAAAGGGAAATATTGAGGTCTGACTAAACTAAGTTCTAAGAACGTTGCCAGCGGCAACATTTTTTGATAGAAATGGAAGAAAATCGATAGCTCCCATCTAGAGGTCACCCCAAACAAGTATACCAAGTTTCAAAGTAATCTGATCATAAATGCGACCTGTGAGGTGTGCCAAAGGAAATTGTGGACGTACGTATGTACGTCGACGGACGAGAAGTGATGGCAATAGCTCAGCTTGACTTTGTCAAGTTGAGCTAAAAATTGGCAATTGAGGTACAGATGGATAATAAGTATCCAATGACTGGTCTGCAAACCAATGGAAGAAAACTCACCACTTAGCCTCATAGTTAACGAAGAGGAGGTCCTCCTGCAGTCAGAAGTAAAGGAATGATTCCAGAGGTAAGCCACTACTGTGGGATTGACCAAAAAATCTGAACATGGACGTTCCCTACCTGAACTATCCAAGCTTAAGGACGAGCCAAATAGACAACATCTGTAAAGTTGCTATGTGTTTCTTCAGGAACCAAGAGTCCCGAAGACCTTAACACTTAGATCTGCAGGAATCAGGGAGGCACCCCACCCGACTGACTGGCATTCGCCATAAAAGTGAAGACCAGATCCGGTAATTGAAGCGGAACTCACAGAATCAACCTTTGAAGGTCCGCCCAAAAAACTAATTGCTTGTTTAACTAGATCCGTTAAAACAATATTACTTAGAGGGAATGCGTTGACATTCCAGTTCTGAATAAAGAAAAACTGGCGAGGACATGTGCGAAAGAATCAGCTCCGCAGTGGCTCCGCACAGTCTCATCAATCTCATAAACTCGCTTGCAATACTGTAAGAGAATTTAGGAGAAAACGAGCATAATAGCTGTCCAACTTAGCCCTGACTATGGGAAGTGAATGCGTTTGACACTCCAGTTTTGAATGAAGAAAAACTGGAGAGGACGCGTGCGAAATCGACTCAGTGGAATCAGTTCTGCACAGTCTAATCAATCTCATAAACTCCCTTGATAATACTGTACGAGAATTTAGGAGAAAACGAGCATAATAGCTGCCTAACTTAGCCCTGCTTATGGGAAGACAGACCAGATTGCAATGAATCTCAGAAATCTTTCCTAAAAGAACGAAGGACATTGATGGAGTGAATCTGACTTCTTTCATTTATATAAAGAAACCTAGACGCCAGAATAACAGAAGTAGACTCCGCACACCGTTCTAAAGCATACTTTCGTCGCCGTATCTAGAAGAATATCGTCCGTAGCCGTTATTTTGACCTTATAAACCGAAAGAATCACAACAAAACTAGAAACCACTATCGTCTCAACACGTCGATATTTTACTTGATAATGCCTCACTGTAACAGCTTCTGTTTAGAACGTTTTCTGCTTTTAATTCAGTAGAGCTGGTTAAGCAAATTTTAGTGTCATGTTTACATTCTTCCAAAAGAAATTGAACTTCCGGAGTTCATGGAAAAACTTGGTCACTCAAGGAAAACAACTCGGGATGTAGGACTTCGTACCTTAGAAAATCCGCACCGATGTGGACGTTCCCGACAAAATTTCCCGATCTTTGACACCCGATGTTCTGAGCATGATGTACGATGATCGGACATCTCGTGACTAAAAGGTATGGGCACCAAACACCCTGAGATTTGTGCATAAGGTGTTCATAACAGCCATTTTTCTGAACATCTCTTACACAAATCTCAGGATGCTAGAGTCAAACACATCTGCAACTGGATGGGGAATTATTGACAAATGACAACAACATGATTTTGTGGACCAATGGACCATGAAACACCACGATAACACAATTCATTATAAGTTTATAACATGAAAGGGCGAATGGGGTTGTTTTAGCAGCATTAAGGCATTGCATTGTTACTTAACATAAATATAAGAAAGTCGACAGAATAAAATCACAGACTTTCTGACATTTATGTTATGTTACAATACAATGCCTCAATGTTGGAACGTCGCTTTTCCCCTACACAAAACCACTGATCTCATGATTCCAATTTCTTTGATCTCATGATTCCAATTTCTTATCAGGCATCAACTAAGCACACAATTTCACAGCAGTTGGAATGTTGGATGCATTATGGATATGTTGCTGGTGAATGGTGATATTACCGATATGATTTGGGACCATACCCCAATAGTATTGGGATATGGTCCCAAATCATATCGGTAATATCAGTATTATATCACCAGCAACATATCCATAATACATCCAACTACTGTGAAATTGTGTGCTTAGTTGATGTCTGATAAGAAATTGGAATCATGAGATCAAGGCCAATAGGCCCAATACCGGCCAAGTGCTGAAGGCATGCCGCATGGCATGGCATGGCCTGGTAACAAATTCGACACTTGAGTCAGATGCCTTCAAAGCCAAGGGCAAAATCATAAGAAGTTCTGGTTGGAAAACAGTGCAAACATCAAAACAATTCGCACACTGGTAACTATAATTGGGGTTAACCGGAAGACATCCATCAACACTAAGACCCCCTCCACAACGGCCCAATCTTCCAGACCATGCACAGGTATATGTATTATGCTGAGACCCCAAGATGTACTGTGATGCTAGGATAGAAATTCTATCCCAGTATCACAGTACATCTTTGGGTATCATAGAAAATACTATCAACAAATGCATTTCACGGAATTTGAAGAAATTTTAATGAACAAGACACAAAATGAAATTAATTAAACAATCGCATTCAATTCATTATCCGGAGTCACGGTGAATACAAGATTATTGTCCTGATCATTGAACAGTGATTGTCGGCGCAAAATGTACATTCACTGCATTGTAATCATTCGGAACAATAGGGAGCTGCTCTACACATTTCACATTTGCAATCAACTGCATCGTCAAGGTTTTCATCAAATTCAAGCTGAACATTATAGTTTTTGTCTGTGCTTTCTTTCCCTGGATTAAAATTGCAAATTATATTTGAATTTTCATGGATAAAAATTAACTCGTCAACGGTCGCAGGGTCTAAGTTTGACCGTCGTTTACTGATGACCATCCCTGAAACACTGAACACACGCTCCGCCGGAACAGATTTACCAGACATGGCTAGGTACTTCTTGGCAACTTCGGCAACGCGCGGAAATTTCACGGAGTTGATTTTCCACCAAACTCGTGGATCAGTATCCGAAGGCCTCACCATTTTGTATTCCTTGAGCTTTCTCGTGGTCGTCAACACTGGCATCACCGCTGTCATCAAAATACCCACCCAAAAGAAAACACATCGCCTTACTTGCCTGGTTCAATTTTGACTGCTTACATTTTGGTATGTACTCACTTGTACCTAGCTGTGTGCATCCAGATGTGGTTTGTGTTTCTGACAGAATTTCATCCACTCCAGGTTCAATGTTGGCATCTGTCTCATTGACATCTTTCTGGGTTTTAATTTCATTTAAGAGCTGTCTCCAAACCTTTGACTTCTGATCTTCTGACAAAACACGCAATGATTTGTGCCTGATATCCAGTGCATCAGACATAACAAGAACAGATACAACAAAGTCCTCAACTTCAGATATGACACCAGGTTCAGAATAGCGTTCTTGCAGGTCTTTAGACACCGTATTTTTAAAATCACGCACCACGCTGCTGTCTGAATCTTCAACCGCCAGGTGATTTTCCAATAAACCTTCAACAACTGGATATATCATACTTAATGTAGGGTATGCCTCGCTCCCAAGCAACGTAGTGGCCATCTCTAATGGTTTAAAAACAGGCGTTATTTCTTCAATAGTTTTCCAAACTTCGTCGGAGAGTTCAGCAGTTCTTGCATCTTCCAGTTTTGTGACACTCCGGTCTTGAAGTACAGCAAAGATGGGCAAGCACTGTTCTACCAAACGACTGAACATATAAAATGTTGAGTTCCAGCGAGTCTTGATATCTTTTATAAGTTTATGTTCTATGACTGAGAGCTGTCTCTGTTTAGCCGCGAGTGCATCTGATGCCAGTGTTGATTGGTGGAAATGGGTGACAACTTTCCATGCAGCTCCTGCTGCTCTGCTTATTTTATTAATCGACAAACCTCTGTTGACACTAAGTTGCAGCGTATGCGCAAAACATCGAATGTGTTCCCATTCTGTAAGACGTATCCCTTTTACAATATTTGAGGCAATGTCTGTTGTTATCGATGCAATCTTCTGGGGTGCGATACCAAATGATTGTATAATATTTTGAAGCTCATCGCGTAAATGCTCTCCCGTATGATGATCAGTGATCTGCCTAGTACAGAGAACGCCCGTCTTGTACTCCCATTCATTGTCAATCAAGTGGAAGGTTACCGTTACATAACCCTGACTAGAACAGCTGGTCCACGTGTCCGTTGTTAATGAAATCCACTTTGAATTTTCAAGTAAAGATACAACACACTTTCATATTTCTTCATAGCAGTATTTTGTATACTTTCTTATGGTTTTGTGGCATGGTACTGAGTAAGAGGGGCCCAGTTCATGGACAGAGTTACGAAAACCATCACCCTCTACAACCGATAAGAGGGCGAATGTCCTTAGCGCCCCACTCGACTAGTGACTTCATAACCCTTTTCCACTTTTCTTTTGTCATCAATTTAGACTGCTTCTTCCCGTCAAAATTCAACTGGGACTGTCGGAGTGCATTGTCTTGTTCAGAAGAACCATGCATCTTTATAGCTGGATGTCTGTCCTGAAGATGGGATCTCATTGCTGAGGTTGATCCATTGTACTTTAGCTTGGATTGGCATAAAGCGCACTCAACAACTTCTCGACCATTTTCCATTGATTTGGTAAAATGCACCCAGACGGTAGTGCAAACTGAATCTTACTGATCAAATCAGAATCCGACAACTGACGAAGGAGAAATTTCCACCAGAAAATACTAACTGACGTAAGCTGTATATCATGATAAGTCCAACTTTGCTAAATTCAAATTGACTACATGCAGGGTTTCCGCTAGACCGGCTGCTTGTCCGTCGACCGGACCCATTCTCCCCGCCGATCATACTATGATCAGAGAGAAAAGCTGGTGGTTAAAATGTCGAGTACAATGATGTATCAAACCAACACTCAGGATCCTGTGTTTCGACATAACATAGGCATAATTATGTTGTATACTATGCCTACTATTACTGGCGACAAACTGATACTTTGTAACCACCAGACGAGAGGGGGAAACAAAGTTCAAATCCTAAACGTTGCCTATAAAATTTTGGACTGAAATTGTCGTGTTTGGTACGAAATCATTGGCTTTTATTTCGAGCGATAAATGATGTAATTGCACGTGCATGACGTCACACGTCCGCATCATGGTTCTTTTCGAATATTACCGCGAGCGGTTGTAAACAAAGCTCAAGCACACACGCAAAGTTTACTAAAAAGTTAAAAAATTTATAGTAATTTATATATTTTTTATACTTACCAATGACCCAGACATAGCTGGTGCTAACTCTTAAAATATAGGGCCAAACACAAATTTTGCCCCCCAATCCCCAAAATTTGCATCTAAAACCAAAGAAAACATGTCCTGAATGGCCCTCCACACTTCACCTCTACTGCGCATGCGCAGTGTCAAGGACGTTCCGAAATTGGCGCCATTAATCATTCTTATAACCAGTGCCTGGTAAGCGCTATGTACTCAGCAGGGAGGTATGAGTTCCCAACTCCAGGGAGGGCCATCCCCGTCTGGGTCATTGGTAAGTATAAAAAATATATAAATTACTATAAAATTTTTTAACATTTTTATACTGTACCAATGACCCAGACATAGCTGAATAGTAAAAAGGCTGGAGGGCCAAGGACATACAGCAAGTTGGAATACGCTCAATTATATAAAATAGAGTCATCCCCTCTAAGGAAAAAGAAGTATTAGGCCTTACATGTATCTTTCTTATTTATGATAAATTAGAAAGATACAACACCTTCCAAAATTGAGCATCATACATCCGTGTACTCTATTAATATCTAGTATAATCCTTATACTAATAATTTTTAAAGTAAGCCAATAAATAAAGTAAGTCTAGAGAATAGAGACTCTTTATACTCCTTAAAAGTGTCTGAGGATTGTATAATAATGTCCGTTGACACGTGCTATATTCAAAAGCTATACTTTAAAAACTAAGACCTGAATGAATTTTTAAAACATAAACTTCTCACTAAACAACCATCCCAATAACAGCTCAGAATTACTAACTCCGGAGGAGGTATCCCCTTGTTTTCATAGTAAAACAGGTGACCCAAGGGAACACCCTCCCCCCCCCCCCCCCTTTTTCTTGCCCTGGGTCAACTAGCCCAGAGCGAAGAGGGCAGCAGAACGGAGTCACTGCCGAAACAGACAGCCTACCTAGCTATAGTAGCAACTGTTAAGTGAATGACATTCTGAGCAGTAGATAATAGACCTAACAATAGAGGCCTCCAGAAATGGACTCGATATTTCTGAGATAAAA
Organism: Pictodentalium vernedei; assembly: GCA_031216915.1. NCBI lineage: Eukaryota > Metazoa > Mollusca > Scaphopoda > Dentaliida > Dentaliidae > Pictodentalium > Pictodentalium vernedei. The sequence continues at coordinate 340,120,105 of CM062296.1, read as the reverse complement.
ATTCATGAATGTGGATGGCTGAGCGCAATGAGCAGCCTTCAAAAATCTATAATAGCGACACTATTAATGTAAGCCCAAGATGTAGAAGAACTCTTACTTCATGAGCCGAAATCTCAAACACAACTGCTGAGTCAATGATATATCATAAGCAGTATCGATAGTTAATTGAATCCATTAGCAAAAGAATGGAGCGTAACGTCCTTCTATTAGGCATCAAAGACAGAAGAAGCTTATGCCCGTAGTAATAAACAGATATCTGTTTATAAATACATAAACTCTAACCGGACAGAGTAAAGGCCTATGCCCGTACGAAGATGGAAGGACCTTAATAACAATAGGTTCCGGATATTAATTAGGAGCCTGACTCCTATGCAAAAATCCAACCTAAATAGTAAAGGAAGTAGTGAATCCGAAACTACGAAAGTGAAAATCATCCATCGATAGTGCATGAAACTCCCTGACTCTTCAGTAAAAGAGAAGCCAACAGAATTACTGTCTAAAAGGTCAGAATTTGAAAACTACTGTTTCCAGAGGCTCAAATGATTACTTAGCTAAATAAGAACCGAAGTTAAATTCCGTATAGAAATTTAACCTAATGATTCTAAGTCTATTTATCGAAAAGTTACTAACTGACTTAGATAAAGAGACATAAGACTCAATTGTAAACTATCATAGAGTGCATAGGTATGAGGTAACATAAACCTATAACCTTAATAATAACAGGCTGCAGTAGATCTTGTCAAACAAGTATACTAAAAAGTTGCAATGACTAGTATGGAGGGATCAACAATATCAACATAGTGATCCCTACACCAACGACGGAAGAGCCTCCACTTTAGCCGCATAGTATAGCGAAGAAGAGGATCTCCTATAGTAAGAAATCGCATCCAAAGCTCGTCCAGTACAATGCTTACAATGCAATAAGGACCACACAACAGAATACGTGAAGGTTGAGACCTTGCGGGTTGTGATAAAGATGACACGATTTTACCCAGCGAAAAAAGATCCTCTCATGGAGGAAGATTTCGCGTTAAGTCCCACAGTAGACATCAGAGTAAATTTACCCACGGTCTCTGTGAAGACAGAGATGCTATCAACAGAAATGTATTGTGGTTGTTTATCTTAGCAATACTTGCTGAAACAACAGCGCAGGAGGATACGCATATCCTATCATTCCGTCCTATTAGATCAATAGAGCGTTAACAACATAAGCTCAGAGATCCGGACATGTAAACACATACGTCTGCAATTGATTAGCAAGTTGTGTCGTAAATAAATTATCATTGGGCGCTCCCATTGATAGCAAATCTGATTGAATACTTGTTTGTTGAGAGTCCATTCTGACGGCAACAAGCGACCCATAAGTGAAAGGGAGTCCGGTAATACAATCAGACGACCCAGAATATGACGGACCGAAGCAGAACTTTGCGTACTATAACAAACAGAAGGATTCTTTCCATTAAATTGAATAACGGAAACGAATGAGTGCCTCCCTGGTTCCGGAGATACGCCACTACTGTCGACTTAACGGACAGGATTTGGACATGCGTTTCTGAATAATGTTCATCCAATGACATAAAGCAAGCCTAAAAAAACATTATTCCGTGGAAGATAAGTGCTTGCTTAGAGACTGCGGAACCCAAAGACCCTGGCACTTCGAATCCGTTGGGATCAATATTATATCCCAAACTGTTTGACTGGCAACCGTCATAATTATAAAACTCGGATCCGGCAACTGCAGTGGCACTCTCTGAGTCAACCACTGAATGTTTGCCCCAGTCTGAATCTCTTGCTACACTAGATAGACAAGAGAACGTGTAAATCGAGCAATTCATGGATTGCTGAAAAGTTGCCGTCGAAGAGAAGCTTCTCTGAGAACGAAGCGACTCTGAGAGAGTTCTTCACCTTACTATCCACGCGCGTGGATGTAGCTAGGGCTGCGTCACGTCTAACCAACTCCAAGCAGCCACTGAAGGGCGGAGTTATACGTGAACAAACTACTGCCCTCAAAAGAAATCACATTGAGGATCATATCCCGGAAATCTTTCTCTTGAAGACGTAATGATAACGCCTCAGTAAGGTGGATTACGTATGATAAAGTGTCTAAGTTAAGTCTATTAGACATCATTGTCGTTTCCAACATTGTGGTTGGAAAAGACATAGACGGCGAAAAAGATTATTTCCAGTCTTTAACCACGCCGTCTAGACGCATATGAACGCTCTGTACGCCCTGTTCTGCCAAAATAAATTATTCCTATAAATGATAAAAGGCAAAAATGAGCATTGCGGACAAGAAACTAAACTATCATGCTTGGTAGCAGGCTCATATATATATAGCGTCGATAAATAATACACATGTTCTAATGACATTATTGGACTGTGTCGGTAAGTCAGGGGCAATGTCCCTGAACCGATCCAAAATTCCGTGTCCAATGACGCTATAAGTCTCTTATCCAACAACGCAGCAATGTAGTCCGAAATAACAACCACTGGAAGATAATGCCGGAAGATATGTATGGCAGCTTCCGATGTTACGAAAGGGAAAACTCGAAATCTTTCGAATCCCTTTCGCCATCCTGTCGGACCCTATAAAGCGTTCGGTCGTCCGAACCTGATGCAACCGCGGACCGCACCGACCCAGTGCCGTCGGATAATTCCTGATTCGACCGAGAAACTGTCGATTGCTGGGATGCTGCGAAAAAACTGTGCTAACTCGGATAGCACGTCCGTCACTGAGGCCTGTGGAGAAGCGGTCCTATGATGCATTGCCGCTGGAAGCTCCGTGATCGTTACCCCATGCATACTACTATTATGCGAGCGAACGGAGTGTATAGGCCTCGTGTCCCTTGGCTACCGGATGGCGTGACCTGTTCGCCGTGGAATCACTGAATGACGAAACTGATCGGATACTCGAGGTCACGTAGCCAATGTGCAGTTGTGTGCACTGCTGTGAGGATGAGGAAGCATTATCGACAGTCTCTCGGACTGTCAATATAACGGAGCGTCCCGAGCGACGGACATATGCTCCGAATGTAAAATATCTGAACCACAACATGCGGTCCCCTATGTTGTTGGACGAGAGAGGGACCTCTCTCGCTCACAGCCCGGATGGACCTGGACAAGCCAGGAACCGGACTAACAGGCTTCCTCCGATCTGTCCTCAATCCGCCGTCACTGGGTGAGTACTAAAGTTATTATAGTGCTCGCATCACCCAAATCTCTTTCCTAGACCGCAACGGACGAACCCGGCAGCCGAACCATTCAATGAATGTACGCTACACCGGGTGAGCTAGCGAATGTCACTCCGTCGATCCTACAAGGGACCTCTTAGGCGATAGACATATTCCATGAGCACTTATTGCCGCTAGCTCTTCATTAACTATGACGACAGAGGCACACTTTTGAAAGACATCTCTGTAACTTTGCGAACAAGAAACCAGAAATGCTTGGTAATAGCAAGCATATAATAATAAATATATAGCGTCGTTCAATAATTCGAAAGTTTGTGTGACATTATTGGACTATGTCGGAACTGAGGGACGATGTCCCTGAACCGAACCAAAAATTTCTAAGTCCACCGACGCTATCAGTTTCTTATCCGGCATCGCAGCATTCTGGTCCGACGAAAGAACCTGTAGAAGATCAAGTCAGATGACATACACAACAGCATATGTTGTTCCGAAAGGGAAAGCTCGAAATCCTCCGAATCCCTTTCGGTATCCCGTCGGACCGGATGAAATTTTCGGACGTCCGTACCCGCTTCCGCAGAGCGTCCCGACCCAGCATCGTCGGATAAAACATTATGCGACAGATTCAGTTGTTGCTGGGATGCTGCGATAAGCTGTGCTATTTAGGATTGCACGTCCGTCCCCGAGGCCTGTGCAGTAGCGGTCTTACGATGCATTGCCGCCGGAAGCTCCGTGTACATTGACTCCCGCACACTTTCCTATGCGAACGTCCGGAGTCTGCAGGCCTCGTGTCCCTGGCTACCGGATGGTGTGACCTGGTCGTCGATGATTCTCTGACTGGCGAAGCTGACTGGATATCCGAGGTCACGTAGCCAAGAGCGGTCGTGTGCACTACCATGAGAATGAGGAAGCCTTATTGACAGTCTCTCCGGACTGACTATATGTCGGAGTGTCCCAAGCGGCGGACGTATGCTCCGAATGCGAAACATTTTGTACCACAACATCTGGGGCCAGATGTTGTTGTACGAGAGAGGGGCCTCTCTCGCTCGCCGTCCGGATGGACCTGAACGAGCTAGGAACCGGACTAAAAGGCTTCCTCCGTTCTCCCTCTAATCTGCCGTCACTGGGTGTGCATTTGGTTGATTTATAGTGCTCGCATCACCCCAAAACTCCTTCTAGACCGCAACGGACGAACCCGGCTGCCGAACCATTCGATGAATGGACGCTACACCGGGAGAGCTAGCGGACGTCAAAGGCCGTCGAACCTACTAGGGTCCTCTTAGGCAATTGGCGTATTTACATGAGCACTTTTCCGCTAGCCCTTCATTAATTGTGACGACGGAGGCACACTGTTGGAAGACATCACGGATACATCACCCTAATCTTGATCGTCTGAAATAGAAATTGATAAGGTAGAGTGACCCTGCGGGGAAAGGACCGGAATGTCCAATTCCCCACTAACATACCGTGACATACGCTTCCCATGTTGTCATCGAAATCATCAGATACAGAACAGGAGTTAGTGCGAGTACACTGACTACATATAGAATGATTATAAAAGTCAGAGGAAGACTTCCTCTTATTACAATTGATCAAAATCCTTTCAATGTGAAAAGAAAACAAAGTCCAGGTACTTGCACCAACCCCTGACAATCAAAATACATAATAATAATATGATCCATTAAGATAGAAAAAATAATTGAAATCAAAATATTTAGAAAAAATATTTTTTCAGAACAGCCCAAGTTTCTGAAAAGTAATGTTGAGCCCCAATGGATCCCAAGCCTAAGTGTGGACAAAAAATTTAAAAATATTTTAAACAATTTATGCAACACTTACGAACAAAAATAATGTATCTAGTTATGATTAAATTAACATCAAGATATTATTTTCAAAAAATCCCCCTCACACAGAGGGCTGTTGTAAATGTAAACAATTAGTGTAAAAACACTAAAATAAGACTCCAGGCACCCAGGCCCGAAATCAGTTACTAAAAAAACACTATCTGATGCAAAACAGACTTCCAGGGAAGAAACTGCAGAACATCAGATGGTAGATGCAGAACACAACGCCTAACCACCCATAGGTGAAGACATAAACATGGGGAAAAGAACAGAATTCATTCTGTTATTCAGCTAAAACTCCCAAGAAATTTTAGTAATAATAATTACAGAAACTATGCCCAAGCATGGGAGAATAGCAAGAGGGGACTTAAAGGACAGGGAGAGAGGAAAACACTGAAAAATCAGTGTAACTAAATAACAAGAATGACAACAAAATGGCTGCTGCCTCGAAAATAGGTAACTTGACATAATTTCATTAAAAAATTTTAAGTTACAGCCCTGATAATATTCTGTCACACATTTTTCCTTTCCTCCTTCTATATCCTCCTTAGAATCACCATTTCACTAATATTTATGTGTCTGGCATCATTTAAACTGAGATTTACAAGCACAAAGATCAGTCAGATGTTAACTGATGAAGGGCCAAACTAAGAATGGTTAATGGCGCCAATTTCAGAACGTCCTTGACACTGCGCATGCGCAGTAGAGGTGAAGTGTGGAGGGCCATTCAGGACATGTTTTCTTTGGTTTTAGATGCAAATTTTGGGGATTGGGGGGCAAAATTTGTGTTTGGCCCTATATTTTAAGAGTTAGCACCAGCTATGTCTGGGTCATTGGTACAGTATAAAAATATGAGGATTCGTGGATTTCCAGGATTCGTGGATTTTGTGTTGTTTTGGGTTTGTATTTTTATGAAACCTCCGACCAGATGTAGTATTGTGTGTCCCGTGGGAATTTAGAGAATTGTAGGAGGAAAAACTACATATTTTCTACATCAATTATTCAGCATTTTAGCGACCAGAATGCCCCCAGAGGCCACCAGAGAGCACCTAAAAATCAAAATTTTCCTGACCCCCACCCCTCTATATGAACGTGCCTTGGCACGTGCAGCAGACTCCTTCGGCATCTGAGTTTCACTTTCTTTAAACTACCGGACCCACAAATTTTCCCCTAGCGGAAACCCTGCTACATGATTATTTTGTCTGACAAGATAATCATGTAGCCAATTTAACAAAGTTGCAAAGGTTTATTTGACATAATCTCTCCACTTGAAGATAGCACTCGCAGATTGCCCTAGTTGATCTCTGTGCATCTGTGGACGCTTCCACATCATATTAGCCTGCAATTTGAGTTTGATCTTTCAGATCTCCCGTAAATATTTTAAATTACCAATTTGATGAATCCAGAGGCGGCAAAGTATTTCTGCGAGGGGCGGGGGGGGGGGGGGGGGGGGGGGGGGGGGGGGGGGGGGGGAGGTGGGGGGAGGGGGGAGGCTGGGGGAAAAATCAACTTTATTCTATTATTTATCAGAAAATACCTATCAAACAACTAGTCGACTACCGATTTTCTTGTCGACTACTGCATAAAAATAACCGGTAACGATTAGTCGACTAGTCGTCCCAACACTAATACGTAGCAAACATGATTGCTGTGGAAAGGACCCTGAGCGGCAAAAATGTTAAGCGGCAGATCCAAAGCTCTAATGATATGGACCGACCAGCACCGCCTGACAGCCCACTACCAAAGACTGAGGAAGAAGCCGTAGCTGCAACCGGCCCCAGCTGCAGTGTGGAAGGAGCATCCCGGACCGCAAGCGTGAACTGAAGCCCCAATTCACTCAAGTTTCTTGATTCGGAAGCAATCGACCCCAAACTGCTGACGGGACGAAGAGGATTCTTCAACTCACTATCTGACCACAGATCTCGACAAGCATCCCGTTGAGAAACTTGCAGACTTCTACCCCTTAGCATGCTTTTCCATGGAAGAAGAAGAAGCCATAACAGCAGCGACCCCGGCTGAAGTGTGGAAGGAGCATTCAGAATCGCAAGCACAGACAAATGCCCCTACGCACTAAGTTTCTCGAGACAGAAACACTCGATCCCGACCGCTGATGGGACAGAGAGGGCTCTCCAACTGGCGATCTGATCCCAGATCTCGCCAGGTTTCCCGTTGAAAAACTTCTAGGCTATTTCCCCTTATGCATGCCCTTCCATGTAAGAGGAGGAAGCCCTAACAGCAGCCGCTCCCGGCTGCAGTGTGGAAGGAGCATCCCGAACTGTAATCGAGGACAGGTGTTCCCACTCACTGAAGTTTCTCGTGACGGAAACAGTCGACCCTGACTGCTGATGGAACGGAGAGGGTTCTCCAACTAGCGATCTGACCCCAGATCTCACCGAGCATCCCATAGAGAAACTTTCAGGCTTCTTCCCCTTTTGCCGTCGTCGCTGGGTCAGCTTTTGTTTTTGAGGAGCTCGCTCTACCCACATCTACACTTCTCGATTGCAAAGGACCTACCCGGCAATCCAGCTCCAAGTTGGGGAACTGCCTCACCGGTCGAGCTAGCTGCATGCAGAGGATTAAGAAAACTAACTAGAGACCTCAATCCCTAACAATCATGATCACCTTGGCAGCTAGCTGTTTACTCATCAGAGCGAGGCTCATCAGTGCGATGACAGCAGCATGTAACGGACAGGTGTCGAAGTACCATCACCATGTTCTTGTTCCTCTGAAAAAGAGACTGAAAGACTAGAATTAGCCTGCAGTGAAAGTTCTGAAATCGGAACTTCACTGCCCACCACACAGGTCAACACCCGCTTCCAACGTTTCGCATCCCAATGGTACAAGTATTGAAGGAGTGTGGTGACTACAGGCAAGACAACAAGCATGTAAATCCGAGACAGACTTCCTGGACTTATGCTAGCTACCAAATTATTCATTGTAGATACAATAATTATGAAGCCGAAATCATAAGTCTGCTACACTCCCAAATAATAATACAGAAAAAACATAGCAAGGATACATAACATAGACAATCACAAAAATTTTCGAAAAGAAATACATAAACTTTTTCGAAAAATTTTGAATGAAGCTTAAGTACCCCAAGGGAACCTCATGAGCCCAAGGGCATCCCGATAGAGCCTAAGTGTGGACAAGCCCTGCATAACTGAAGCTAAACTGCCAGAATAAGGTATATGTATCCTAATAGAAAAACAATAACTGTTCTATACTAAACACTGAATTAATATGGATCCAAAACGCTGTTGAACAGAAAACAACGTCAAGAGGAAAAATCGGAAATTAACCAAACAAACAGGCACAACGGAGGCCCGTAGTCAGTAACCGATCAACAACCACCTGATGCAAAGCTAGATCTTCATAGGAAGGAAAAACAATGCATCTGGTAGAAGATACAAGAATACAAAACGTCCTGAACAGTAAACGAACAGGACATAAACACGGGGGATAAATGGAATACCCATTCTGTAAAACAAGTTAAACGCCCAAGAATTTTAGTAAAAAATTCTCAATAAAAAAGCCGAAAGAGCTTGGGAATCTAACAGTAGGGTTCAGGAGAGAAAAAGGGAAGGGAAGTAACACTAACAAAACAACAGTGGAGTCATAGCAAAAAATTACGACATTCAGGCGCATATCCGAAAATGGGAAACATGAATAATTTTTTATAAAAATTCTAAAGTTACAGCCCTGAACATCCAAAACCACCCTAATTCACTTCCAACATCCTGCTACACTGTTGATTCCATGAAAACCATCATTGATTTGTGTCTGGCATCTTCAAAATGAGATTTTATTGCACAGATGTCAGTTGAGATGTTTACTGACTAGGCCAAACAAAAGAATAATGCTTGGCGCCAATTCCGGTCTCTTCCTGGTTACTGTGCATGCGCACTACTAAAAGTATGGAGGACTAGATAGGACTTTCAAATTTCAAATTTGTATGCAAATTTTGGGGACTGGGGGGGGGGGGGGGGGGGGGTTAAAATTTGTTTTTGGCCCTTGATATTATTGAGGTTGCACCAACTAAGTCTGGGCCATTGGTTCGAGTATAAAAATATTCATGTTCTTGGTTTGTTTTATATTTTAGGCCTCATAATCTACAGAACAGCATGGATGGTGGTGTATTTCGTCCCTTGTGTGCAAGAAGGCTTTGCTTTTCTTTTTTTTAAAGTTTGCATTGGTTATAAAAAGAGGACATGTGGCAGCGAAAAGGACCATGTGGGAAGGCCTAAGAAACAGATTTTTAATTTTTTTAGGCCTAGTCAAAGGATAATTTACATGGGAACTACATGTTCTGACACACCACTGATAACCACAAAGATTGGTTTATTGATATAAACATCACATTTGGGGGTTTCATTTAGCTCGATTGAGGGGGACACTTATTTTCTTTCTTTTCAACATGGTTTCTGACAGGACTTCTAGTTTTAACTGTACCTATTGCTAATCGATGTCAGGTCAGCCATTTTGCACTACATGTACATGTCTTTGGCAGTAAGGCTCAAACAGTTGGCTCATTTTTATAACTGATTAGCCAAGAGCTATGACCAGATAATATCCGGTTATCCGTAGCCATTATTTCACCAAATATGGAATCAAAACTATAGGAATTGGGAAACAGTATTCCCAGAAACTATTCCGTAGTGTGTACATGTATACAAACGAACACTGTCGACTACTCGACAACATTCATTTGTATACATACGACAGAACAGTTTCTGCAATTACTCAGAACTCACGGAAATTGCTGATCATTAACGAAGTCTTGAATGCCAAAGTCGATTATTTCTCAAAATATACAAATCAGCTTAGAAGTGTAATCTATCTCAAAGGAGATGCGGCAGATTTACCATGTTTTCCGCAGAATGATGATCACTATATATATTTTGAAAAACCAGTTGATGGTTTTTCAAATTGGTTAGGTAGGTAACTGGTTTCAAACCGGATAGCCAGTTAACCATTTCAGTACTATTTGACAGAATTTGTAAAATGAATATTTTACTTTTTTTTAATGATTCTGTTAGAATCGGTAAAAATATATCAAATATCATTTTCTCAACTTCTCTGCATGTGCCAAGTGACTTTCATTACAGACATGCGTGCTTTAATTTTGAAACAAATCCCAGGCATACAATAGGTCATGAATAGAATTTCTAAAAATATAAAGTGGGATTGTATATCACCAAATTCTTTCCAATACTCATTTCATTTGTATACATACTACAGAATAGTTTCTGCAATTACTCAGTACTCATGGAAATTGCTGATCATTAATGAAGTCTTGAATGCCAAAGTTGATTATTTCTCAAAATATAGAAATAGGCTTAGAGGTGTAATCTATCGCAAAGGAGATGCGACAGATTTACCATGTTTAACTGTGGAATGACGATCCCTATCTATATTTTGGATAACCGGTTGATGGTTTTCTAATTGGTTAGGTAGGTAACTGGTTTCAAACTGGTTAGCCAGTTAACCATTTCAGTACTATTTGGCAGAATTTGGAAATTGAATATTTTACATTTTTTTAATGACTCTGTCAGAATCGGAAAAAATGTTATCAAATATCATTTTCTCAACTTCTCTGCATATGCCCAATGACTTTCATTACAGACATGCATGCTTTCATTTTTGAAACAAATCCCAAGCACACAATAGATCATGAATAGAATTTCTGAAAATATAAAGTGGGACTGTTTATCCTCAAATGCTTTCCAATACTTTCCAAATCAATTCATTTTATTGCATGTATTCACTTTATCTGGTGCTCTGATGACAATTAAATTTTATTTACTGCCAAAAAAATCTCTAGAAAAGTTTAGAGTTTAGCATTTTGAAATGGCAGAGATTGAAGAATAGGCTTGATAGTGTGATTATAATTAACTCCCACCTCTTCAGGCTCTATAAGCTCATCCATTGGCTCCTCATCATCAATATCATCATCCATATCGTCGAAACTGTAAAATATTAACAAAAACTAAAATACAGTTCGGCTGCCATGGACTGGTCACTTTCCATGGGTGGGTAATATTTCCACAGATGCAATAATATAAGATTCCAAACACTAATTATAGGAGTAATCATTAACAAGAGGCCCCATGGAGCCTTAATCGCTCACCGGCCAAAGTGGTTCAAAGAAGTATTTGGGGTCACATTCAGTTAGACATGGTTCATCAACACTACAAAGGAATGAAATCATGAGAGACAAATTTTATGGAACTAGGGACATGGCTTAAACAAACTTGAATCTTACCCCCCAAGGATGCTGCATACCAAATATCAAAAGCATTCATCTGCTGGATCTGAAGAAGATGTTTTTAAAGAAAAGTCCTCATTTTGAACTAAGTTATCATTCAGGCTCCCACAGTGAGCCCAAATAGGAACCCAGGGACTTGGCTTTAACAAACTTGAATCTCATCCACCTAAGGATGCTACACACCACATATCAAAACATTCTGACTGCTGGATCTGAAGAAGATTTTTAAGGCAATTCCTCATTTCGAACTAAGTTACAATTCAAGCTTCCACAGTGAGCCCAAATATGGACCTAGTGACATGGCTTGAACAAAATTGAATCTCACCCCCCCTAAGGATGATGCATACCAAATATCAAAACATTCCGACTGCTGGATCTGAAGAAGAAGATTTTTAATGAAAATTCCTCATTTTGAACTAAGTTATCATTCGGGCTACCACAGTGAGCCCAAATATGAACCCAGGGACTTTTCTTTAACAAACTTGAATCTCACCCTAAGCATGCTGCATACCCAATATCAAAAGATTCTGCCTGCTGGATCCTGAGAAGAAGATTTAAGAAATTTGCCCGAAATGCACTAAGTTCGAATTCGAGCTTCTATAGTGAGCTCAAATATGAATCCAGGGGGGCCGATTTGGACAAACTTGAATCAGATCCACCCCACAATGTTGCATACCAAATATCAAAAGATTCTGCCTGCTGGATCTGGAGAAAAAGATTTTTCAAGAAATTTGCCTGAAATGCACTAAGTTGAAATTCGAGATCCTATACTGAACCCAAATATGAACCCTGGGGGCCAATTTGTACAAACTTGAAACAGATCCAGCCCACAATGTTGCATACCAAATATTAAAAGATTCTGCCTGCTGGATCTGGAGAAGAAGATTTTTCAAGAAATTTGCCTGAAATGCAATAAGTTCAAATTCGGGCTTCTAGAGTGAGCCCAAATATGAACCCAGGGAGCCAATTTGAACAAACTTGAATCTGCCCCCCCTAGAGATGATGTATACCAAATAAGAAAGAATTCTGCCTGGTGGATCTGAAGAAGAAGATTTTTTTTAATTTTGGAAAGAAATTCATGGGTGCTAGAGTTATGCCCCTTGTGGTGCCCCCTGTGGGTGCGGCAAGTTTATTTGTACAAGTTTGAATTGATATATGGTAGGGAACATGCACACCAAATTTGGTTCAATTTGATCCAGGAGTTCGGGAGGAGTAGTCGTTAATGTAAAGTTCACGACGGATGACGACGGACGGCAAGTGATAAGTTAAGCTCCCTTCGGTGAACTAAAAATTTAATTAATGAAGCATCGGGTAGAACACAGTGTTTCATTAATTAAAGTTTTGCTGATGATTTTTATTACCTGGTAAACGCATAAGTGGACATCACTGCTCATGCATGGATTACGACGAGTCCACACCGGCTGTATTTAAAAACCCCTCCTACAAATTATTTCACAGAGTTGATTAAAGTATAAATTTTATAGTAAATTTCCTTTCTTATTATACCTACCGAAATTGTTTACTACAGGCTTGCACTACAGTGGAAGAACCTAACTCGGATAAAATACTCTCTATTTTAATCTTTCCCAAGATTTGGGAAAAAAAAGTGGTGTAAAAACACCACCAAAAAATAAGCCAAAACTGGGTCGAGCGTCATCGGCGCACACCCAGTACGGGACGCTCTTCCATAGTACAAATCCACGACTTCCGTAAAACAGTGCGCAATACGTCAATTCGTCATTCTTTTGATTCCGAACAACACAGGGGTTATGTGATCAGCGGGGAGGAAGGATTCTTACCCGAATAAGAAGACGGGAGGGCCTCCATAAACAATTTCGGTAGGTATAATAAACCTACCTCAATTGTTTACTACAGGCTGAATAGACAAAAGGCTGGAGGGAATCACATAACCAACCCACACATAACTCAATAGCACTGGGACCGTGGACAGAGGAAGAGATCCCTAGGCCTATCAAACCATAGCATCACAAACATTAGAAAAGACAATGAAAGATGAGGCGTATGGTGAAGTGCGACGCACAGACAGAAAGGGCAGTAACAGCACAAAGCTGGAACTGACCCTGAAAAAAGCTGAAAGGCTGGGATAGACAACAACCTGAGCCGAAGAAAGAGGGCCCCAAGGTTCTCTGTCAGCTCCTGCAACTGTCGCAGATAAAAGGAGAATGTAGCATTTCTCCAGAAGGCTGCCAGAATAACATCCGTCATCCGACAACATGACAGAGTTATTAAAAGAGGAAGACAATGCACGCACCTCGTGGCAGAAAAAACAATTGGTAATACAATCACCAGTAGCTAGACGAGCGGAAGCTGCACGAATAGCAAGACAAATCCATCAAGAAATGGATGCAGGAGAGATCTGGCATGTGAGAGAATGCATATTCATCCAGGATAAAGCAGAGCAGCGCCCAAGAAAGTGACCATCTTGGAGGAAACTGCAAAGTGCTAGGCCTTTTCAAGGAAAAGAGCTAACAAGCTTGGAGAGACAAGGATGAGTGTCGAAACAATGCGGTATCACATATGAAAAAATGTCTCCGAAGCATGGATATGTACCCATTGCTGGAGACCCCCAAAAACAAACATATATGGAAACTCTGCAAGCGGTGTGATCGAAGGAGTGACAGAAGCAACAGAGTGATCGCACACCATTGACAGAAGAACCTTCCACTTAGCCACAGAGGCTAAACCAGTGGAGTGAGTGCCTCCTTGAAGAAGAAAAGCAACTACACTGCGTGTTCTGAAAAACCACTACGGAGGAGACAGGACCCGATAAAAGACATGTGCGAAGGCACAATGAAGTCGGGTCAACGTAAAACCTCCTCAGGCGACTTTGGCAAAGAAAGTCATGAGGTAGAGGGAGACATGCCGGAACCGCCACTAACAGAGAGCGGAGCAGATTGATCCACACCCACCGAGGCGACGGGTGTGATCGAAAGGATTCGACGACTGCAGGTTCATATCTGGGCGAGAACCTGAGGCGGAATCGGAACCGGTAGGAATGCATAGCCGACAAGACCATCCCAAAGGAGCGCCAGAGCATCCACGGCGTAAGCCAGAGCATCTGGACACGGGGACACAAAAGTGTCCACCGGATGGTTCCAACGAGTCGTGGAGCATCCACCTGGTGGAAATGACCCTATCCCGACGGGGCAGGGTGTCGGCTAGGACGTTCAGACGACCGGGAATGTGACGAACAGCCACCCCGGCGTGGACATCCTGAGCGAGCAGTAGAAGATCCCGAGCCAATTCGTACATTGGAACAGAGTACGTGCCGCTCTGGTTCCGAATGTAAGCAACCACCGTCGAATGGTCGGACAACAGAAGGACCTGGCGATTCGACAGGTGAGGGATCCACTGCCTGAAACTCATAAGAAGAGCAAGAAGCTCCTTCTGGTTGATGTGTAGAGCTGCATGATCCTGGTCCCACATCCCGTGAATGGAAAGACCTAGAGGATCCAACGTCGCACCCCATACAAGATCGCTGGCATCTGCTGTCAGAACGCGATCGGACGTGGGTAAGCCCAACGGAACACCCTGCAAAAGCCACTGGACATCCGCCCAGAGGAGAAGGTGAGGATAAAGATATTCTGGAAACTGAAGCACCTGATCCAGAAAATCTGCATTCGGCCTCTTTCGACTGAGCAGAAAGTGTTGGAGAGGTCTGACACGCAGCTGACCTAGAGGAATGAGATCCGTCACCAAACAGCAGAGATCGATTAGCCGGAGAATACTCCGAGCCGTCACGGAAGTGGACTGGGACAGAGTCAGAGCAAAAGCTGAGAGAATCACAGCCTTGGCATGGGGAACCGCCACCAAATTGAATTGTGTGCGGAACGCCATCCCCAGATGATAAAACGACTGAGAAGGGACCAGGGCTGACTTTTCCTCGTTGACTCTGAAACCTAGAGATGTGAGCAAGCTCAACAGAGTGGCAACATCCAACTCCAGTAAGGCAGCATTGGAATGCCGCTGGAGGATATCGTCCAGATATGCCGAAGTACAGTTAAAACTAGAAGTCCTGTCACGAATAGTGCGCTTATCTAGGCTTAATTGCGCGTTGGAATTGCGTGCAATTGCCATATCGAATGGTATACAAATCACGGCAGGTTCTCCTGATTATTCACAGCAAACACATGCAATGTTTCTGCCAATGGACCTCCGGGTTACCCGGAGGTCCATTGGCTGAAACATTGCTTGTGCACTTGTACAGAATTTGATAGATTTACTATGGCCTTAACGCGTACATTAACGCGCAGATCAACGTGCTATTTGTGCGCTTTTCATGGCCGGACTTCTAGTTTTAACTGTAGTCACCCTGGACTGTGTGCGATGGAAAGCTATCACATGCGACATCAGTCTGGTGAAGGCCCAAGGAACCAGGTTGAGGCCAAAAGGCATGGCCTTGAACTGGTAAACTCGCCCCAGAAAAATTAACCTGAGATACTTCCGTAATGCCCAATGAATCGGAACGTGAAAGTAAGCATCTCGCAGGTCGAAGCTGGAAGCGAAATCTCCATGGTGAATTGAATGGAGGACCGACCTGAAAGTCTCCATGCTGAACTTGGGAGCAATCTGCTGTCTTCCTCCCTATTTCCGTCGTCATTGGGTGAGCTTATTTATATTTCAGTGCTCACTCTAACCACACAGGGCTTATATTTCGACGAGAATCCGAGAATCGATTCGCACAAAGATTCGCGCAGTAAAACCGGCGAGAATCCATGTAGATTCTCGCTGCACCTCTGCTGGGATTCGCGTGAATAGAATTGAGTCAATTTAACCCTTTATCTAACACAGCGGGGACAAATTAACCAACAGAAGGCTAACATGACCTGAAGTATCCTGACACTTTGTCAATAAAATTGCACAAATATGGCTGTCATTGGAACCGGCTCATTGAGCCGGTTCCAACGACAGCCATATTTGTAAGCTTTTATTGGTAAATATTGCTCATTTAATTATTTTATCATTTATTTAATATTTATCGATTAAAAATTATCAAATTTAGTTTTAAAAATTAAAAAGGTGTGTTGGGTAAAATGTTAACATGTGTTATCAGTACACAACAGTGGTTGAACCATAGTGGCGTCATGGGATCCTGGGACACTCATAGTAGGTATGGATTCTCGCAACCATTTTCACGAGAATCCAAATGGATTCTCACAAATTTAGACGAAATATAAGCCCTGCCACATCTACACTTCCTTCGACCGCAACGGACATACCCAGTGTCAAGGCTTCCATGGACGGAGTAACCACTTCACCGGTCGAGCTAGCTGCTTGCAAGAGAAAAAGAACACTAACTAGAGGCCTTATCCCTTGCATATCATGAGCACTGCAGCTAGCTCTATATGCTCAATGGAGTGCGATGGCGGTAGCACACTTGGATGGGTGTCGCAATATCATCACCATGTTCATGTTCCTCTGAAATAGAAACTGAAAAAATGAATTATAAGGCGGTGAGAGGTCTGGCCTCAGAACCTCACCACCAACAAAGTACCGTGACACCCGTCTCCAACATTAGTCATCCCAGTGAACACAAGAATGACAAGAGTCCGCAGAAGTGCATCGACTAAAGTCAATATCACTCCTCCAAACTCCACAACAAAATAAATAGTTAAGATGCATGAATAATAGCAATCAAGATAAAATTCAAAATATTTTTTGGAAATTTATTTTTTTGAAAAAATGCCCAAGTTCCCAAAGGGAACATTAAGAGCCCAAGGGCATCCCAATAGAGCCTAAGTGTGGATAAAATCCAAATTTATTGAGCTACACTACCAGAATAATAATCCATGTATCCTACAGTAATTCTACAGTAATAGAATATAAAATACTACCTATATATGAGGACGTTGTCAATGTAAACAACGTCAATGAAAACTAGAAAAACTGTGAGCACTGCTCACTAAATGATACCACCCACTCCCACCAAGAAACAACGGTAAAAGTGTGTTTAATGTAGAGAGCACAAACACTGACCCCCCCCCCCCCCCCCAACCCCCACACCTCCACCCCAAAGCTTGAACTGACAAAGACCATTTTTGATTATGGGGAACTGTAAATATGAAAATATCTGAAGAGAAAATAGGAGGTGCACATCTGCAATGTATATAAAAGAATGTCTGAGAGTTTCAATGAAATTCGCCCACTGGTATAAGAGGAGTAGCGGATAGCAGGAGTGTACCCCCCTAAAGCATCACAACAATTTGGCTAAGTTCATTTCGCCCTTTGGGAAAGAGTAAAAAATAAAAATACCTGAAAGCAAAATAGGAGGTGCACATCTATAATGTATAGAAAAGAATGCCTGTAAGTTTCAATGAAATCCACCCATTGGTTTAAGAGGAGTAGCGGATAGCAGATGTGTACCCCCAAAGCGTCACGGACGTACGGAAGTACGGACGTACGGAAGTACGGAAGTACGGACACCATGAATGCTATATACCGCCCACTTTTCAAGTGGGTGGTATAAAAATGGAAACAAGACATCAGGCATACAAAAAGGCCCAAAGTCAGAAACCAATTTAAATGCTACCAGACGCAAAGCTAGAGCTTCATATGAAGAAAAAACAATACATCGGATAGAAGATACAAGACTAAATGACCTAACACCCTTAGGGTGAGGACGTTACCATGGGGAAAAACAGAACAAATATTCAATAATACATGTTAAACTCCCAAGAAATTAAAAAAAAAAATTCAATAAAAAATAGCCAAATAGCTTAAGAGTTTAACAGGAAGGGTTCATGGAAGGATAGGGAAGGAATACTTAACAAACAGTGGAATAATCATTATCAAAAATGATGACGCCAGGCGTATGTCCCAAAATTGGGAAACATGAAATAATTTTATAATTATTATAAAGTTACAGCCCTGAATGTCTAAAACCACCGTTGAACACTTCCATCATCCAATAACAGCCTTGGATCCACCAATTCTTGCATTGATTTGTGCCTGTCATCCTCAAAAAATAGGCCGATGAAATTGTCAGATGTGTACCCATACGTGCAACTAGTAGAAAGCTGTATGACAGAGGGCCACCGCGGATGCCGACATTATGTACACCATACAAGGTATGGGTACATACAGAAATGGATTGGAGGGGTGTCTAATTTCATGGATAAAGGGTTAATATCTCCGGATCAAATTATCAGATTTACATAAAAAACTATACAGCACAGCACACCAGTAACCTGAATAAATATATAAAGTAACATGACAATCGGATTGATATTTTTTGAGTTATCTCATGCCAAAGGGATTGGAGGAATTTTCAATTTGAAGGATAAAGGGTTAATATCTCGGGATCAAATTATCAGATTAACACCAAAAACTATACAGCTCAGCACATCAGTAACTTGAACACAATTATAAAGTAACTTGACAATCCAAGCAATATTTTTCAAGTTATCAAATGCAAAAGGGATTGGAGGAATTTTCAATTTGAAGGACGAAGGGTTAATATCTCAGGATTAAAATAACAGATTTACACCAAAAACTATACAGCTCGGTACATCAGTAACCTGAACACAAATATAAAGTAACTTGACAATCCAAGCAATATTTTTCAAGTTATCGAATGCCAAAGGGATTGGAGGAATTTTCAATTTGAAGGATAAAGGGTTAATATCTCAGGATTAAATTATCAGATTTACACCAAAAACTATACAGCTCGGCACATCAGTAACCTGAACACAAATATAAAGTAACTTGATAATCCAAGCAATATTTTTCAAGTTATCGAATGCCAAAGGGATTGGAGGCATTTTCAATTTGAAGGATAAAGGGTTAATATCTCAGGATCAAAATAACAGATTTACACCAAAAACTATACAGCTCGGCACATCAGTAACCTGAACACAAATATAAAGTAACTTGACAATCCAAGTAATATTTTTCAAGTAATCGGATGCCAAAGGGATTGGAGAAATTTTCAATTTGAAGGATAAAGGGTTAATATCTCGGGATCAAATCATCAGATTTACACTAAAAACTATACAGCTCAGCAGATCAGTAACCTGAACACAAATATAAAGTAACTAGACAATCCAAGCAATATTTTTCAAGTTATCGAATGTCACAAGGGATTGGAGGAATGTTCAATTTGAAGGATAAAGGGTTAATATCTCAGGATCAAATTATCCGATTTACACCAAAAACTACAGTACGTGGAGAGTGTATTATCACTAGATCACCCGCAGAGTGGAGATTCCACCCGAGCAATAATTGCAAATTTGTTCCAAAGCACAACCAACACCAGCAAGGTTTCAGCCAATGGACCTCCGGGTTAAACCCGGAGGTCCCTTGGCTGAAACATTGCTTGTGTTTTTTGTCGATATGTAGACAATTTGAAAGTTATAGCTTGGGTGATAACTCCACTCCTCGGGTGATTTAGTTACAATCCACTCTCCACATACTGTATACAGCTCGGCACATCAGTGACCTGAACACAAATATAAAGTAACTAGACAATCCAAGCAATATTTTTCAAGTTATCGAATGCCAAAGGGATTGGAGGAATTTTCAATTTGAAGGATAAAGGGTTAATATCTCAGGATCAAATTATCCGATTTACACCAAAAACTATACAGCTCGGCACATCAGTAACCTGAACACAAATATAAAGTAACTAGACAATCCAAGCAATAATTTTCAAGTTATCGAATGCCAAAGGGATTGGAGGAATTTTCAATTTGAAGGATAAAGAGTTAATATCTCAGGATCAAATTATCCGATTTACACCAAAAACTACACAGCTCGGCACATCAGTAACCTGAACACAAATATAAAGTAACTTGACAATCCAAGCAATATTTTTCAAGTTATCGAATGCCAAAGGGATTGGAGGAATTTTCAATTTGAAGGATAAAGGGTTAATATCTCAGGATCAAAATAACAGATTTACACCAAAAACTATACAGCTCGGCACAACAGTAACCTGAACACAAATATAAAGTAACTTGACAATCCAAGTAATATTTTTCAAGTAATTGGATGCCAAAGGGATTGGAGAAATTTTCAATTTGAAGGATAAAGGGTTAATATCTCGGGATAAAATCATCAGATTTACACTAAAAACTATACAGCTCGGCAGATCAGTAACCTGAACACAAATATTAAGTAACTAGACAATCCAAGCAATATTTTTCAAGTTATCAAATGCAAAAGGGATTGGAGGAATTTTCAATTTGAAGGATGAAGGGTTAATATCTCAGGATTAAAATAACAGATTAACACCAAAAACTATACAGCTCGGCACAACAGTAACCTGAACACAAATATAAAGTAACTTGACAATCCAAGCAATATTTTTCAAGTTATCTCATGCCAAA
Source organism: Pictodentalium vernedei (assembly GCA_031216915.1). Classification (NCBI taxonomy): domain Eukaryota; kingdom Metazoa; phylum Mollusca; class Scaphopoda; order Dentaliida; family Dentaliidae; genus Pictodentalium; species Pictodentalium vernedei. The sequence goes on along the minus strand of CM062296.1, from coordinate 340,099,458 downwards.
GGGCTTGGAGGAATTTTCAATTTGAAGGATAAAGGGTTAATATCTCGGGATCAAATTATCAGATTAACACCAAAAACTATACAGCTCAGCACATCAGTAACTTGAACACAATTATAAAGTAACTTGACAATCCAAGCAATATTTTTCAAGTTATCAAATGCAAAAGGGATTGGAGGAATTTTCAATTTGAAGGATAAAGGGTTAATATCTCAGGATTAAAATAACAGATTTACACCAAAAACTATACAGCTCGGTACATCAGTAACCTGAACACAAATATAAAGTAACTTGACAATCCAAGCAATATTTTTCAAGTTATCGAATGCCAAAGGGATTGGAGGAATTTTCAATTTGAAGGATAAAGGGTTAATATCTCAGGATCAAAATAACAGATTTACACCAAAAACTATACAGCTCGGCACATCAGTAACCTGAACACAAATATAAAGTAACTTGACAATCCAAGTAATATTTTTCAAGTAATTGGATGCCAAAGGGATTGGAGGAATTTTCAATTTGAAGGATAAAGGGTTAATATCTCGGGATCAAATCATCAGATTTACACTAAAAACTATACAGCTCGGCAGATCAGTAACCTGAACACAAATAAAAAGTAACTAGACAATCCAAGCAATATTTTTCAAGTTATCGAATGTCAAAGGGATTGGAGGAATGTTCAATTTGAAGGATAAAGGGTTAATATCTCAGGATCAAATTATCCGATTTACACCAAAAACTATACAGCTCGGCACATCAGTGACCTGAACACAAATATAAAGTAACTTGACAATCCAAGCAATATTTTTCAAGTTATCTCATGCCAAAGGGCTTGGAGGAATTTTCAATTTGAAGGATAAAGAGTTAATATCTCAGGATTAAAATAACAGATTAACACCAAAAACTATACAGCTCAGCACATCAGTAACTTGAACACAATTGTAAAGAAACTTGACAATCCAAGCAATATTTTTCAAGTTATCAAATGCAAAAGGGATTGGAGGAATTTTCAATTTGAAGGATGAAGGGTTAATATCTCAGGATTAAAATAACAGATTTACACCAAAAACTATACAGCTCGGTACATCAGTAACCTGAACACAAATATAAAGTAACTTGACAATCCAAGCAATATTTTTCAAGTTATCGAATGCCAAAGGGATTGAAGGAATTTTCAATTTGAAGGATAAAGGGTTAATATCTCAGGATTAAATTATCAGATTTACACCAAAAACTATACAGCTCGGCACATCAGTAACCTGAACACAAATATAAAGTAACTTGACAATCCAAGCAATATTTTTCAAGTTATCGAATGCCAAAGGGATTGGAGGAATTTTCAATTTGAAGGATAAAGGGTTAATATCTCAGGATCAAAATAACAGATTTACACCAAAAACTATACAGCTCGGCACATCAGTAACCTGAACACAAATATAAAGTAACTTGACAATCCAAGTAATATTTTTCAAGTAATCGGATGCCAAAGGGATTGGAGAAATTTTCAATTTGAAGGATAAAGGGTTAATATCTCGGGATCAAATCATCAGATTTACACTAAAAACTATACAGCTCGGCAGATCAGTAACCTGAACACAAATATAAAGTAACTAGACAATCCAAGCAGTATTTTTCAAGTTATCGAATGTCAGAAGGGATTGGAGGAATGTTCAATTTGAAGGATAAAGGGTTAATATCTCAGGATCAAATTATCCGATTTACACCAAAAACTACAGTACGTGGAGAGTGTATTATCACTAGATCACCCGCAGAGTGGAGATTCCACCCGAGCAATAATTGCAAATTTGTTCCAAAGCACAACCAACACCAGCAAGGTTTCAGCCAATGGACCTCCGGGTTAAACCCGGAGGTCCCTTGGCTGAAACATTGCTTGTGTTTTTTGTCGATATGTAGACAATTTGAAAGTTATAGCTTGGGTGATAACTCCACTCTGCGGGTGATTTAGTTACAATCCACTCTCCACATACTGTATACAGCTCGGCACATCAGTGACCTGAACACAAATATAAAGTAACTAGACAATCCAAGCAATATTTTTCAAGTTATCGAATGCCAAATGGATTGGAGGAATTTTCAATTTGAAGGATAAAGGGTTAATATCTCAGGATCAAATTATCCGATTTACACCAAAAACTATACAGCTCGGCACATCAGTAACCTGAACACAAATATAAAGTAACTAGACAATCCAAGCAATAATTTTCAAGTTATCGAATGCCAAAGGGATTGGAGGAATTTTCAATTTGAAGGATGAAGGGTTAATATCTCAGGATTAAAATAACAGATTAACAACAAAAACTATACAGCTCGGCACAACAGTAACCTGAACACAAATATAAAGTAACTTGACAATCCAAGCAATATTTTTCAAGTTATCTCATGCCAAAGGGCTTGGAGGAATTTTCAATTTGAAGGATAAAGGGTTAATATCTCGGGATCAAATTATCAGATTAACACCAAAAACTATACAGCTCAGCACATCAGTAACTTGAACACAATTATAAAGTAACTTGACAATCCAAGCAATATTTTTCAAGTTATCAAATGCAAAAGGGATTGGAGGAATTTTCAATTTGAAGGATAAAGGGTTAATATCTCAGGATTAAAATAACAGATTTACACCAAAAACTATACAGCTCGGTACATCAGTAACCTGAACACAAATATAAAGTAACTTGACAATCCAAGCAATATTTTTCAAGTTATCGAATGCCAAAGGGATTGGAGGAATTTTCAATTTGAAGGATAAAGGGTTAATATCTCAGGATCAAAATAACAGATTTACACCAAAAACTATACAGCTCGGCACATCAGTAACCTGAACACAAATATAAAGTAACTTGACAATCCAAGTAATATTTTTCAAGTAATTGGATGCCAAAGGGATTGGAGGAATTTTCAATTTGAAGGATAAAGGGTTAATATCTCGGGATCAAATCATCAGATTTACACTAAAAACTATACAGCTCGGCAGATCAGTAACCTGAACACAAATAAAAAGTAACTAGACAATCCAAGCAATATTTTTCAAGTTATCGAATGTCAAAGGGATTGGAGGAATGTTCAATTTGAAGGATAAAGGGTTAATATCTCAGGATCAAATTATCCGATTTACACCAAAAACTATACAGCTCGGCACATCAGTGACCTGAACACAAATATAAAGTAACTTGACAATCCAAGCAATATTTTTCAAGTTATCTCATGCCAAAGGGCTTGGAGGAATTTTCAATTTGAAGGATAAAGAGTTAATATCTCAGGATTAAAATAACAGATTAACACCAAAAACTATACAGCTCAGCACATCAGTAACTTGAACACAATTGTAAAGTAACTTGACAATCCAAGCAATATTTTTCAAGTTATCAAATGCAAAAGGGATTGGAGGAATTTTCAATTTGAAGGATGAAGGGTTAATATCTCAGGATTAAAATAACAGATTTACACCAAAAACTATACAGCTCGGTACATCAGTAACCTGAACACAAATCTAAAGTAACTTGACAATCCAAGCAATATTTTTCAAGTTATCGAATGCCAAAGGGATTGGAGGAATTTTCAATTTGAAGGATAAAGGGTTAATATCTCAGGATTAAATTATCAGATTTACACCAAAAACTATACAGCTCGGCACATCAGTAACCTGAACACAAATATAAAGTAACTTGACAATCCAAGCAATATTTTTCAAGTTATCGAATGCCAAAGGGATTGGAGGAATTTTCAATTTGAAGGATAAAGGGTTAATATCTCAGGATTAAATTATCAGATTTACACCAAAAACTATACAGCTCGGCACATCAGTAACCTGAACACAAATGTAAAGTAACTTGACAATCCAAGCAATATTTTTCAAGTTATCGAATGCCAAAGGGATTGGAGGAATTTTCAATTTGAAGGATAAAGGGTTAATATCTCAGGATCAAAATAACAGATTTACACCAAAAACTATACAGCTCGGCACATCAGTAACCTGAACACAAATATAAAGTAACTTGACAATCCAAGTAATATTTTTCAAGTAATCGGATGCCAAAGGGATTGGAGAAATTTTCAATTTGAAGGATAAAGGGTTAATATCTCGGGATCAAATCATCAGATTTACACTAAAAACTATACAGCTCGGCAGATCAGTAACCTGAACACAAATATAAAGTAACTAGACAATCCAAGCAGTATTTTTCAAGTTATCGAATGTCAGAAGGGATTGGAGGAATGTTCAATTTGAAGGATAAAGGGTTAATATCTCAGGATCAAATTATCCGATTTACACCAAAAACTACAGTACGTGGAGAGTGTATTATCACTAGATCACCCGCAGAGTGGAGATTCCACCCGAGCAATAATTGCAAATTTGTTCCAAAGCACAACCAACACCAGCAAGGTTTCAGCCAATGGACCTCCGGGTTAAACCCGGAGGTCCCTTGGCTGAAACATTGCTTGTGTTTTTTGTCGATATGTAGACAATTTGAAAGTTATAGCTTGGGTGATAACTCCACTCCGCGGGTGATTTAGTTACAATCCACTCTCCACATACTGTATACAGCTCGGCACATCAGTGACCTGAACACAAATATAAAGTAACTAGACAATCCAAGCAATATTTTTCAAGTTATCGAATGCCAAAGGGATTGGAGGAATTTTCAATTTGAAGGATAAAGGGTTAATATCTCAGGATCAAATTATCCGATTTACACCAAAAACTATACAGCTCGGCACATCAGTAACCTGAACACAAATATAAAGTAACTAGACAATCCAAGCAATAATTTTCAAGTTATCGAATGCCAAAGGGATTGGAGGAATTTTCAATTTGAAGGATAAAGGGTTAATATCTCAGGATCAAAATAACAGATTTACACCAAAAACTATACAGCTCGGCACAACAGTAACCTGAACACAAATATAAAGTAACTTGACAATCCAAGTAATATTTTTCAAGTAATTGGATGCCAAAGGGATTGGAGAAATTTTCAATTTGAAGGATAAAGGGTTAATATCTCGGGATAAAATCATCAGATTTACACTAAAAACTATACAGCTCGGCAGATCAGTAACCTGAACACAAATATTAAGTAACTAGACAATCCAAGCAATATTTTTCAAGTTATCAAATGCAAAAGGGATTGGAGGAATTTTCAATTTGAAGGATGAAGGGTTAATATCTCAGGATTAAAATAACAGATTAACAACAAAAACTATACAGCTCGGCACAACAGTAACCTGAACACAAATATAAAGTAACTTGACAATCCAAGCAATATTTTTCAAGTTATCTCATGCCAAAGGGCTTGGAGGAATTTTCAATTTGAAGGATAAAGGGTTAATATCTCGGGATCAAATTATCAGATTAACACCAAAAACTATACAGCTCAGCACATCAGTAACTTGAACACAATTATAAAGTAACTTGACAATCCAAGCAATATTTTTCAAGTTATCAAATGCAAAAGGGATTGGAGGAATTTTCAATTTGAAGGATAAAGGGTTAATATCTCAGGATTAAAATAACAGATTTACACCAAAAACTATACAGCTCGGTACATCAGTAACCTGAACACAAATATAAAGTAACTTGACAATCCAAGCAATATTTTTCAAGTTATCGAATGCCAAAGGGATTGGAGGAATTTTCAATTTGAAGGATAAAGGGTTAATATCTCAGGATCAAAATAACAGATTTACACCAAAAACTATACAGCTCGGCACATCAGTAACCTGAACACAAATATAAAGTAACTTGACAATCCAAGTAATATTTTTCAAGTAATTGGATGCCAAAGGGATTGGAGGAATTTTCAATTTGAAGGATAAAGGGTTAATATCTCGGGATCAAATCATCAGATTTACACTAAAAACTATACAGCTCGGCAGATCAGTAACCTGAACACAAATAAAAAGTAACTAGACAATCCAAGCAATATTTTTCAAGTTATCGAATGTCAAAGGGATTGGAGGAATGTTCAATTTGAAGGATAAAGGGTTAATATCTCAGGATCAAATTATCCGATTTACACCAAAAACTATACAGCTCGGCACATCAGTGACCTGAACACAAATATAAAGTAACTTGACAATCCAAGCAATATTTTTCAAGTTATCTCATGCCAAAGGGTTTGGAGGAATTTTCAATTTGAAGGATAAAGAGTTAATATCTCAGGATTAAAATAACAGATTAACACCAAAAACTATACAGCTCAGCACATCAGTAACTTGAACACAATTGTAAAGTAACTTGACAATCCAAGCAATATTTTTCAAGTTATCAAATGCAAAAGGGATTGGAGGAATTTTCAATTTGAAGGATGAAGGGTTAATATCTCAGGATTAAAATAACAGATTTACACCAAAAACTATACAGCTCGGTACATCAGTAACCTGAACACAAATATAAAGTAACTTGACAATCCAAGCAATATTTTTCAAGTTATCGAATGCCAAAGGGATTGGAGGAATTTTCAATTTGAAGGATAAAGGGTTAATATCTCAGGATTAAATTATCAGATTTACACCAAAAACTATACAGCTCGGCACATCAGTAACCTGAACACAAATATAAAGTAACTTGACAATCCAAGCAATATTTTTCAAGTTATCGAATGCCAAAGGGATTGGAGGAATTTTCAATTTGAAGGATAAAGGGTTAATATCTCAGGATCAAAATAACAGATTTACACCAAAAACTATACAGCTCGGCACATCAGTAACCTGAACACAAATATAAAGTAACTTGACAATCCATGTAATATTTTTCAAGTAATCGGATGCCAAAGGGATTGGAGAAATTTTCAATTTGAAGGATAAAGGGTTAATATCTCGGGATCAAATCATCAGATTTACACTAAAAACTATACAGCTCGGCAGATCAGTAACCTGAACACAAATATAAAGTAACTAGACAATCCAAGCAATATTTTTCAAGTTATCGAATGTCACAAGGGACTGGAGGAATGTTCAATTTGAAGGATAAAGGGTTAATATCTCAGGATCAAATTATCCGATTTACACCAAAAACTACAGTACGTGGAGAGTGTATTATCACTAGATCACCCGCAGAGTGGAGATTCCACCCGAGCAATAATTGCAAATTTGTTCCAAAGCACAACCAACACCAGCAAGGTTTCAGCCAATGGACCTCCGGGTTAAACCCGGAGGTCCCTTGGCTGAAACATTGCTTGTGTTTTTTGTCGATATGTAGACAATTTGAAAGTTATAGCTTGGGTGATAACTCCACTCCGCGGGTGATTTAGTTACAATCCACTCTCCACATACTGTATACAGCTCGGCACATCAGTGACCTGAAAACAAATATAAAGTAACTAGACAATCCAAGCAATATTTTTCAAGTTATCGAATGCCAAAGGGATTGGAGGAATTTTCAATTTGAAGGATAAAGGGTTAATATCTCAGGATCAAATTATCCGATTTACACCAAAAACTATACAGCTCGGCACATCAGTAACCTGAACACAAATATAAAGTAACTAGACAATCCAAGCAATAATTTTCAAGTTATCGAATGCCAAAGGGATTGGAGGAATTTTCAATTTGAAGGATAAAGAGTTAATATCTCAGGATCAAATTATCCGATTTACACCAAAAACTACACAGCTCGGCACATCAGTAACCTGAACACAAATATAAAGTAACTTGACAATCCAAGCAATATTTTTCAAGTTATCGAATGCCAAAGAAATGGATACGGACGCCGGACGGACAGACGGACGGATGGATGGACAGATGGACGGACGGACAGACAGACAGACGGACAAAGGATGGACGAACGACGGATGGTCACCCCGGATGCCGGCATTATGTGTACCATACATAGTATGGGTACACATAAAAAGGAGATTTTAAAGCAAAGATGTCAGGTCATTGTTGCTGATTTTAGGGCCAAATAAAGAATGATGTTTGCGCCAATTCCGGTCACTTTCTGATGGCTGTGCATGCGCGGAGAGTAAAAGTATGGAGGAACAGATATGACTTTTGATTTTCGGTTTTGGAAGCAAATATTGGAGATTGGGGGGTTCAAAATTTGTATTTGGCCCTTGATAACTTTGAGTTTGCACTAGCTAGTCTGGGCCATTGGTTTATAGTATAAAAATGTGATAACCGATGATGTCATGTCATCGAACTGCCTACAGTACAGCCGTCATGGAGTGGTCACTTTCTACGGGTGGGCAATATTTCCAATGGACACAATAATATTAGATTCCAAACATGAATTATGGGAATAATCATCAAAATTTTAATTAATGAAGCACAGAGTTAAACTCAGTTCTAAATAAATTAAAATTTTGGTGATATTTTTATTACCTGGTAAATGCATGCATGAACATCACTGCCTATGCGTGGATTACGACCAGTCCATGGTGGCTGTACTGTAGTTTTATTTGTATTTCATTTTTATCCATCTTAAAAAATCAAGTGAAAAAAAACTACTACTCCTGTTCTGAAGTGTGCAAAGTGTGTGTTCGCGTGGATGTTACACAAATTTAAATCTATGCGAACGGATGACTGGTTAGCCAAATAAAGCATCTTGAATAGGGCTGAAATGGTTACAGAATTTTCATAACCAGCTAACTGCTTCCGATAACTGTGATTGACCATGGTTATCCAAAGAATTTCATTGACGCATGTCTTCGGTATGTTAATTGAGGGCAAGATCAAACTGAAAAATGCCAAAATCAGTCCTGGCAATTGGCAATGCTGAGGAAAATGCCGTGTAGCAATGCACATAGTTAGCAAAAATAAATTGCCAAGGGTGTAATGTTGTAAAATGTCAGGGCAAGCTGCCCCCCCCCCTTAAAAATACCTGTTTAGGATAACCCAACCGACCCTAAAAAAATTCTCAAGTAAAAGTAGCTCATTTAGTTCACTGTAACCCTAAATTTCCATCAGACTTCGACTGTGAATTTGAAACCAATTTTGGAGTTCAAACTTTCAAAATTACATGGATAAATCTATCGGACAGTATAAACTCCCCAAGAGGCAAGTTCCAGTTCAGCAAAAGAAACCATATTTGATACACTGATGAACATTTCACGTTACTTCACCATTCGGTGTTGAAAGGTCATCAATATTAATGATTATTGTGTTGAGTTTTGGGAATTGATACTGAAAGCCCCAAATCTTGGCCGACAGTCTTGAAAATATCATTTGTGCAAGTATAGTGTACAACAGTATTTTTTAATTCTACTCAAACGTATACATAGAAATTATTGACTGTGGCCAGCAGATGCGTAGATATTGCACTTAAGTGAAGTATGTGATCATTGTGGAAGTTCGATACTTGTTTTACTTTTCAGAAACCATGCGCTTTCAATATCACGCTGAATGGGGAGATTTTTATCATTGGTCATTTCAAGGAAAATTTATTTAATATGCAAATATGATTATACTATGGAGCCCCCCCCCCCCCCCCCCCCCCCCAACCCAAAAGTTAAAATAATAATTTGAATACACTAACACGCGTAACCTCTTTAAACTGAATTTTAATTTCCTCAATAATCAATCATGGTTAGTACATTTTCGAATAGAGTATATACGAACCACAGAAGCCTGTCATTATATTTAAAAACAAATCAATGGAATATCTATCCATCGATGAACAGAGATTTCGGGGCAATTTGAAACATGCTGTCAAAAGAGAACATTTTTGCCATCCCCCCAAAAAACAAGCACATTTGCTCCCAAAAAGCAATTTGATAGTGCATTTCAAGGCTCCATTTGATAGCACCCCCCTCTCCTCTCCAAATTGCTCACCTGCATATTTTTTGATCCAGAGAGTGATGGCAAACAACTGCAAAATGGACACAAACCTTGTATAACATTCTTATCTGATAACTCTGAATAAATTTCTCGTGAAGTTATCCTCAGCTGAAGTGATTATAATTTACGGAAAATTTATCTCCCTTCCGTATGTATCTCAACTGTTTTGAGACTGTTAACACCATCCAAGCCGACAAAACATCGCCATGACGAAGATATACATGTAGAATGCGTTCATTAGTTCAAATAGCGTATCCTGTAACAGTATTGATCTTTTTTGCTTGCTTCTTCACGATCGTTTTAACTCCACTTGAGTTGGTATGTGTTATATGCGGTAACAGTTAACTGGTTTTGAAATCATAACCGGTCATGTCCGGTCAGCACTAATCTTCAATGGTAAAGTCTAAGTAACTGAACGGTATCAGGACAACTCGTACACACGACAACTCGTACCCAAAATTGGACAACTCGTACCCATTTTTATCTGGGCAACTCGTACCCATGATTGGACAACTCGTACCCACAGCTGGACAACTCGTAACACAAAAATAATAGACCAATGGGTCAATGACATTGCTTATATGAGCGAGGGCTGGTTGTGACAGAAAAATGACAGACCAATGGTTCAATTCTATATGACATTTACACTATTAACTGATCTTGTCTCACTATTTACAATGAGCATGGTTGTCTAATGTTAACAAGTAATCAGAGCACAGAGAACGAAAAACAAAAAGCACTATTAATTGATCTTGACAATTACATTGCGCACGGTTATCAAATGACACTCCCAATAGTAAGGAAACGTTGAGAAGTATTTAATTAGAAAATTAGAGAAACAAGAGCTAACGTAACGCTGAAGCAATACAATGTCCCCTACCGGACTAATGAGCATTAATAATTATACAAATGTTATAACCTAGATGTGATCAGCATGAATTCAGTTGAAGCGTTTCCAAAAAAAGTCCGGAAAACTGATATTTTGGCACTTTTCCATATTTCCAAGGGCCATAACTCACACAAGAATAATACAATCAGCATGAAACTCAAACTTGATCTGTAAGTCATCGTTCTATAGTAGGTTACCAAGAATGAAATCATTCGGTTGAAGCATTTCCAGAAAAAGTCCGGAAAACTGAAGTGTGACCGAGACTGACTGACAGACTGACGGATGGACAGAATGCAAATGAAACTTGATCTGTAAGTCATCGTTCTATAGTAGGTTACCAAAAATGAAATCATTCCGTTGAAGCGTTTCCAAAAAAAGTCCGGAAAACTGATATTTTGTCGCTTTTCCATATTTCCAAGGGCCATAACTCACACAAGAATACTGCAATCAGCATGAAACTCAAACTTGATCTGTAAGTCATCATTCTATAGTAGTTTACCAAAAATGAAATCATTCCGTTGAAGCGTTTCCAAAAAAGTCCAGAAAACTAATATTTTGGCGCTTTTCCATATTTCCAAGGGCCATAACTCACACAAGAATAATGCAATCAGCATGAAACTCAAACTTGATCTGTAAGTCATCGTTCTATAGTAGGTTACCAAAAATGAAATCATTCGGTTGAAGAATTTCCCAAAAAAGTCCGGAAAACTAAAGTGTGACTGACAGATGGACAGAGTGCAAACCTACAGCGATGCGGTAGGGGACTAAAAAATGTGACATACTTGTAATGCTTTGTTACTATTGTAAGTATCATTAGATACGAATATCTAATGATACTTGTACTACTGTCGAATTAATGAAAAGTTTCAGCACACCGAATGCACACAGGGACAATGTGGAATTTGTAATCCCATGCGACACGGATAACTTGATTGGCTTATGAATTCAGAACAGACAGAAGAGCCATTACTTACATGATTTGATTATGCTCACTGGTAGTAGGGTAGCAGGGTCAGACCCCTGACAACCATGAGCTGGAAGGTTTTTAAGAATTGTGCATAACTACAAGAATTCTGCTTGTGTTTTACTAGGAAATGTGGGGATATTATGGTAATACTGAAACCACGGTTGGTGGTTGTTTTAGAAAGAAGAAAAAGAAACCCAAACCGTCGCTGGTTTGAGAGCAGCCCCAGCATATTATCCATAACGGTTATAAAAAGGAAAAAATCCACCAATATGTGTTTTTGAAAGCTGGGTGTCATCCATCAGCCTTTAAGGGAGAGTGGATGCTGAATCTTGGCCATCTGGGCTGCCCTCAGAGGGAAAAGATGACGGAGTTGTGGGAAAAAAATACACAAAAAAACCCCAAACACACACAGACATACACCCAAAAGCCTTAAATATTGTTATTTTTATGTTACTATCCAACTTGTACATTGTAAATAAAATCAGGTACGAGTTGTGCAAACTGTGGGTATGAGTTGTCCAATCGTGGGTACAAGTTGTCCAGACGAAAATGGGTACGAGTCATCCAATTTTGGGTACGACTTGACAGGTACGAGTTGCCTAGAAACCGCTTAACCAGCCTTTCTTGTAGTTTGGCGATCTTCGATGTCGTCCACGTTTTTGCGCAACCTGGAGTTGCTCCCAAAATGAATACGATGCGGAAACGGTAACTCCTAATAAAATGCCACCCCACACAGTGATCATTAAGCAACCTCCTCAGCACGAATGCGACCGTATTTCCGTTTCCGTAGCGATACATGTTTAGGCACAACTCTGGGTTATTATTTTATGGCCAATGCAGGTGTTCAGTAACATGAACGATATCGAAGCGATCGTTGGTGCTTCGCCATGTACAAATCTCGATAAGGAAAGAATAAAGCATAGTTTGGATCAATAGACTCTGCACAAATGTAAGGAAATATGTGTACTATCGAATGCAGTCGGTAAGAAGGTCGAAAGCTTGATATTTATTCCTATTTTGTGTTTTGAGTTCCCAATAAAACTTATTGGGGACTTTTACTTTTAGAACAGATTTGAATGGGAGGAATCTGAATGTAGATGGGTAGCTGCTACGTTCAGATCGTTGAACTACCTTTCTTGTGTCTTGATAGATTTTAGATTTTTGCCTTGCAAGGATACATGTACGTGTATATATATGTTTCAATTCCACACAATATATGAATACTTGTTTATGATAAAGAAGAAGTTTCCAAAACAATTTTTACGGGTCCTACTAAATACGAGGTATACTGAGGTGAAGGAAAATAAGTGAGTTAAAGTTGTTTAAAAGGTTTAAATATATGTGCAGACATATAATTTGGTCATTTGTTCAAAGTAATATATGTGATATAACCGTTGATTTATTCGAGTAAATGCAAGATACACAGACCTACATGTACGTAAAAGCCAATTGCAGCTAATTTTGACAGTGGATTTGATAATTTGTTTGGGTTTTGACCACACGGTCACGCTGACAGCGGTTACAGTTAAAACTAGAAGTCCTGTCATGAAATGCGCACAAATAGCACGTCGATTTGCACGTTAATCTACGCGTTATGCCCATAGTAAGGCAATCAAACTCTGTACATAAGGCCTGTGCACAAGCCATGTTTCATTCAATGGACCTCCGGGTAACCCGGGTAACCCGGAGGTCCATTGGCAGAAACATTGCCTATGTTTGTTACGAGTAACCAGGAGAACCTGCCGTGCTTTGGATGCCATTCGATATGGCAATTGCGCGCAATTCCTACACGCAATTAAGTCTAGATAAGCGCACGGTTCGTGACAGGACTTCTAGTTTTAACTGTATGTTTATTGTGATATGCAAATTGGGAGATAGTTCCCAGTGAAGGAGATTTGTCACATTTGTCAGTGTAAAACGTTGACAAAAGACACTGATTGATGCAGGGACCAGCCGTGAGGGCGACTAGGGCGATTAAGTCGCCCTTCTAAGCCCAAAGTCGCCTAGAAAAATAGTCGGGGCGATTACAAGTCGCCCTCTAAAAATTGGCCAAAATGAGAAAAGGCTGAACTGAGTGAGACTGAGTGATGCGAGGTTTACATGAAAACGAGTATTTTCAAAAATCGAATGTGCTCGAGTGTGATAAATGGGCATTTTAATTCGTCAAATAAACGTCCATTTATTTGAAATCACACGACAAGCAATTGTCCATTATCGTTTTTGGCGGATTTTTTAATTTCTATTTTGTTGCGTTCCAGTCGGAGCTTCAAGTGTCGAAACGAAAATAGGTGACTTACGCGACTCAACGAAACAACCCAGTTTGAAAGTAGGTTACGTCGCTTAGGATACCGAAAATGTATACACAACGGACGTATTTTATAACACATTATTTTCATTTCGATTTGCTGACGACTGTTAACTGTTGGGCTGTCTATTCCCAGAAAAACACGAATGGAATTGAAACACATGAAAAAAGCTTAAGTGATGCCAAGAAAAGCTTTGTACAGGACACAAGTGTGCATGTGGACGATCTTGAAAAAGGGTCCTCCTAAACATCGGAATGACATGAAATGACGCGGAATGACACCGGAATGCCATAAAAATGATGCGGAATGACATTTCTTTTACAAAATACTCGACCCCAGAATGTATTTTGTTTATTAACTAACAAAGTACCTCCCAAGCAACCTTCTTACATCTGTTCCTGTTCACACTTTCAGACTTAGGGAATTATTAGCTTAGTAGACTTTGTTGAAAGGCAACCACAGGAGGGTGATTGGCATGAAGAAGAGGTGAGGGGTCATGAAGGAGAAGGTAGCAGTGGGGGATTTTCAGTCAATAATTACATTGTGATTTTTTAACCTGGCACAGATGCATCATAGACAACTGGACCTGGATTATTTGTACGTTAATGGAGGACCATAAATTGAAAATATGAAGAGGCGGCGGGGGTGGTACATGAATATTCTTAATTTTCCCCACTTGCCTATGAAGTCTCCCTACATGACTCTGCAGTCTCCCTATTTTTTCTGGAGGGAGACTTGAAGTCTCCCTAAAATTCCCCCCTAGGCTGGGTCCCTGGATTGATGCATGTGTTAGTATGGTTGGTTGCAAGAAAAAAATAAATTCTCGGCATCGTCCAAACACACCTTATTTCAAAGCGCGAATGCATCATTTTCAACCCATCTTGAATCGGTCCTTTGCAGACTTCAAACAGAGCCGCGACAAATTCCATGGTTACTAGGAAGTAAATAACTTCACAACATCGGGGGAAATCAACACACTCAATATAGTTCTACATGTAGGTCACTTGGAATATACTTTGTGATAAAATGATTTCTGAAGCAATCTGCTTACTTTGTTATGAATATTGCCTTATTTTATGTGTATCATCCCGATTTTATACACTCGGTTATTTTTTTTACAAGTGGTTCATGTTGTCTTTCTAGTGCGCAATAATTCAGATTTTTTGTCAACAAAAAAGTTCAGACGGCCTGTAAACACAAGAGGGAATTTCGAACCATATTTTGCAGTTATGACATTAACAGCTTTAGTATTTGCTGTCACCTGTTTGCAAATTCGCTCATACATGTACACTGTCTCGAACAAATAAAGGGCATGATCACGTCCTTGCATTCTTACAACTGCCCAAATTGAGTATTTCTACAAGAACCACATCGTAATCACATGACCGGAATAAACATCATTGAAACATGGCCACATCCGGAACATCCAAAATCTGTGATGGTGTTATTACATTCAAACATCAAAACGCACCAGAGTGTGTGTCAAAAAAATGCTTTCTCCAAGTCTGTAGTATGTTATCATTATATTAAGGACAAGGCTTTCGAATTACCGATTATTTTGTGGTTTTACCGGTTCGTTATTTATGCCATTGGCAAATTAATCTTCTTCAAAATCATAAAATTCACTTTTTTTCCTGAAAAAAATTATATGTACCATTTCTATGCACTTTACTCAGTATTTTGATATATAATTTGCCTTCCCTTACTTCTCTTATCTGTTTTTGAGGCATTGGGAAAAATGTCAACAAATTGACCAAAGTTAGGTTGGACGACCCCTTAAGTCTATTTATATACTCATAATACACAATCCCATACACTTTTCAGAGTTTTCATATCCATTCCCACCCCTATTTTCCTTCACCTCGGTATCGCGCGGTATACCTCGATGTTTAGTATGACCGAATTTTTACGTAGCCAAACGTTTGGTTAGCCATCGTCCCATACTATTACTAAAACCGCGTGAAGTGAACGGTTGGATCAGGGACAACCCGCCCCAGGGACAACCCACCCCAGGCACATTTTTGGGGTGGGTTGTCCCACTTTTTGGGGAGGGTTGTCCCGATTTTTTTTTATATTTGACAACAAATTAGGGGGTGGGGTGGGGTGGGGGGGGGGGGAGTTGTAGTAATATATAAAAAAGATTTCTACTCACTTTTTTATCGAAAATTACCAAATTTAATCGAATATTACCGACAATACACAATTAACCGATTTTTTTATGCTATTTTAAAAAAAAAATTGGGGAGATGGTAATATATAAAAAAAGATTTTTACTCACTTTTTTATAGAAAATTATCCATTTAACAAAAATAATCCACAATCCTCTTAACACATCCCATAACTGAATCAAACTAATAATACTTCTAAACTGAAATGGTAGCATGTAGACACCAGTCAGAATTGGCGTGTTGTTTTAGATATGTTGTGTCAGTCGGGTACCGTCTAAGAGGAATGATATTTGTGCACGCAAAAATCAAATGACAGGACATGTTGTTTTAGCATTATATGGATTCATCACAGCGTTGATCTCTTTTCCTTTATCTAAGACTAAGACAATAAATGTGTTTTTTTAGCTGCTAACAATCATCATGTTGCTTCTCTTTGAATTATACCAGGTTGTCCCTTATATCCCGGTGCGTATTTATTATTATGATCGTTTCATAAGTAATAACAGGTGAAAAATTCATTCTGAATTATTCACGTGTTATTACCTATAATACTAGCTAGATTTCTAGCCTCAAACAAGCTAATTTTATGATTTTGATATTTTATGTGCTCGTTCTCAGCTAGAAATTTATAGGCGATTTTTCAATCAGGCGTTCGTAACGGATTTTCGGAACAAACGGTTTGGGTGTATAAAAATGACTGAATTACCTTCTTTCACAAGCTTATTCCAGTTTGCAGTTCAAGTTGGTCACCTCTTAAACAATTCTGCACAAAAATATTGCTCAGTTCGATGTTTGTTATTCCAAAAATGTTCGATATTCGACATAGCCCTAGCAAAATTCAACAAGATTTCCCAATTTCACATTGGGATTCACCATCACACCGTAACGTCACAGTCAAATCCTAAACTCGGGAGCCACAAAGCGGGCCAATTTAAGAACAACATTTGAATTGGGAGGGAACTAAAAGGCAACGTAATACAAAAATGTGAATTGGCCTATTTTTCACATAAATCCTTCAGACAAACAATATTTTTTTTTATTTGGCACTCCCGACATCGGTTTGAGCTGTCAGAGTAAGTGACCTCAATCAAACTCAGAAGAAAACAATGAATAATGAACTCGCAAAAGTGTGAAGCACAGTGGCACGTTACAAACTATTTTTTTAATTCCCAAATAATATTTATTAGAAAATCATACTCGACACCCACATGATAATAGTATAATATGCCGCTATTTATAATATACTATGATCATTGGGGTGACCAGTATGATTTTCGAATAAATATTATTTGGGACATAAAAATCGTGTGTAACGTGACCCTGTGTGTGAAGTATATGAACAAATTGAAAGTTGGGGTACTCTCTTTTTGCTGATTTCCTCCCCAATTACAAGGTCGAAAAGGCAACCGGTGTATGTGTGTGCGTGGGGGGGGGGGGGGGGGGGGGGGGGGGATTTTGCTCAAAAAATGATTCCGCATGCATTATCAAGGCTCGTAACACCAAGGTGGGTGTGTGAAAATTGGCAGCCCCTCTTCTCCCTTCTTACTGCCTGCATGTGGCCTGGGGATCTCAGCAGAGAAATTTTGAAAAATATGATGGCCTGAGATCGAATTTAGAGCCCCCCCCCCCCCACCCACACACACAATGGCTGCCTTGCCCCCCCCCCCCTTGTAATTGGGGAGGAAATCAGTCACATTTGGGGGACAACCATTTTTTAGCAAGTCCCCCCCCCCCCCCCCCCCCACACACACAAGATTCGATAAAAAGCCATTTTAGGGGCTCGTCTCCAATTCCTTCCTGGTAGACAAGGGTATAAAGTTGCAAATATGTTTTTGAGCTAGCCCCCCCAACCCCCCCCCCCCCCCCCCCTGCCTCCGCATTCGCCTAACTGATCAAAATATGTAAATATCTTTGTAACTGAATGCTGGACACATCACCATATATACACAACACACCACAAGGCCAATAACGCATGCATGGGTCAATAACGCATGCATGGGTGTACAAAACTCCATACATTACCAGAAAGGACATTTTCCCATGTGTGGATGAACAAAACCTTATATTGTATCGTGACATACGTTAACAACACTTGGAATTTTTTTTTTATTATTTTTTATTTTCATATATCAAATGTTTGTACACAACTGCATCCTATGAAATATTTTCAACAAAAACATTTGAATGCCCGACATGTGCCCCCCCTCCCCCCGGACGAGTGCCCTCTTGACATTTGCCACCCGGACATGAGCCGCCCCCCGGACATGCCCCCACCCCTCGTTATAGCAAATATGGACATGACCCCCCCCCCCCTCCATTCCTGGACAACTGCCCCCCTCCCTTGTCTGTCATCATTTTATTACTGCTTATTGTGAAAAGCACTTGAACAACAGTATACAATAAAATGTTTCGTGTCGGACACCATAATAAAATGATGATAGGCAGGGTTGGGGGGTCAGTTGTCAGGGCCGTCGAGGGGGCAGGGGTAACACTGGAGCCCGCCGTAAACAGGGTGGCACGCAGAGTTGCATGGTTTCAATTGTATAAGAATGCTGGAGCTTGTACTCCAGCAGGGAAGCTACCGGGCATAGGCGTATGGGACGGAGGGGGTGGGGCTCTGCCCCCCCCTGAGTGTGAAAGGGCTCCGGTGTTATTACATCGGTTACACCCACCCTCGACGTCCCCCACAACTGACCCCCCCCCCCCCCCCCCCCCCCCTGCCTGTCACCATTTTTTTATTTTAAAAAATTACTATTTTAAAGGACGTACCCAGAAATTTATATTACGCACTTTATACCTTCGGATATTCTCTTTTGCCAGCCCTGGCAGTTTCCAGTATGGGGAGGAGGGGGGGGGGGAGGGGGCTCATGTGCGGGGTGCTCATGTCTGGGGGCAAATGTGAAGGGGGGCACATGTCCAGCATTCGCAGATAATATTTCACTCTATGCAATGCGCGAAATCTCAAGATTGTGCGATTTCTCGTGAGTCGTAAGAAATCACATATTCTCCCATTTTCAAACTTTGCGATGAATCCACACCAGCATGAATATGTTGGTCAGAATATAGTGTGGTCAAGTGTAAAAAGCCCCCGATGGGCCACACTGAACTTCCACAAGTGCCAATTTCCAATTTTTTTCCGTTTGAAGCTTCAGAATCCCGACGACGAGAGTGGTAGACCCCTTTTCGTTTTAGTCATCACCTCGCCTCTATACACGCGTGTGTGTGTGTGTGTGTGGGGGGGGGGGGGGGGGGGGGTAGATAGTAGTGTGCTATACCCATACTTAAATGACCGATTGATAACTCAGAGCTAAAATTGAATAAAAGTATTACCAAACATATTTAATGTTATCTTTTATAAATGAATGTCGGTCATTCCCCACCACCAGGAGACCTGGAAGTTATCACCTGAAAATTTACCACCCGGACAGGAGCTGGACTAAGGGCCTTATTTCCTGGTGGCGAATGTCCGGGTGGCACATCAAATATCGATGGGCAAATGTTGGGGGGGGGGGGGGGGGTGAAGCTGGATTGCTGTATTTCCCTGGTGAGGGGGCCTAGGCCTATATCAGTGACCCGGCACTACCAGTGGTGCAGGCCGTCGACAGGAGGTAGGAGGGGTGGGGATGTAGTAACAAGAGGCAGACGTTAATGGGCCCCACTCGCGTCACTGCTGGAGTACAACCTCAAGCATTCCTATGCAGTTGAAACCATGTTTTCTGGTGGTTATTTCAATATTACGCGAATTCCGCGTTCCCCCACTCCCTCACGCAAGAATTCATGGTCATGTGTCAAAATTAAGGAAACCTCATCTTTTGACATCCATAAAAACGATTTTGTTTTTTCACTTCCCCCACCTAGGAGAAAGGGACACCCCTTTCGTACTCGCCTCCACTCGGCGCCATATGACTAGGTATGATGCGCACCGCCTCGCGGCTAGACATTAACACGGGGCTTAGTCCAAACTTGGACCCAAAGTCCTTTATATATTATTTTGGTGTTATACAGTACTGTGATCACAAAAGCGGTCTTTTAGTCGATCAGCTCTCGATCCGGCTTCGGTTCCATCGCGATTGAGAATCGCGGTTCTGTCGATAAAACGCAGCAGAATGGAGAAAGAATCGAGACAAAATTTAGATAGAATCGAGAGAAAATCACAACGGAAACACCAATACGTTGTGAGATGATTTGTTACATGTATTCCTCGATGGTGAAAACTTCAAAGTTTGACGTGAACGGATCGTACATTCTAAGATTCGTTCCAGATGTATTCGTATGTTGCAATTAAAAAAAACAACAAAATCCAGTCGAGTTACAAACCTGAAGATATTTTCTGACTCGCCCTCTTTTCAAATCGACAAAAGTAAAAATTTTGAAAGAAAAGTGTGCGGAGATGTAAATAGATGTGAACAAGTGAACACTATCATAAGAATAGACCTGCTCTGTGCGGATAAATCCTCAGCGCATCAAACTGAGAACGAAAAGTAATAAAGTATTAAGCCTGCAGTCTTAACTCCACCCGTCTTTTATTTTATGGAAATATAGCCAATATAGCCAATATGGTACCTTGCGAAATCCCTGGTAGCTAAGAGAAACAGAGTATTTCAAGGTCCATCAATGAATGTCATGAAGGATTCAGCAGGATAAGTCCTCCCCCAACAAAACGTCCCCCAATATAGTTTGGTGTAGCCAAACAGGCCAACTTTGCCCGGAGTTTCGGTTAAAATGAAAATGAAATCATATAGGCTTATTTTTTTTTTTAAATTCAGAAAGTGATGGCCCGATCCCTAGGCAGATTCATTTATTTTTTAAAAAAATGATTTCCTGAAGAAAAAAAACATGTCTCTAGCCTTGGAATGCGCTCGATCGGTCAAATTTGAGCTCACGACCTGAGCTATAATTAAGTTGATGCAAAAAAAAGAGGATTTTTTCAGTTAGACTTGGCTGAGCTTTGTACAGAACTATCTGTTTAACCTACCATCGGATGCAGCCAAGGGTTAACAAATAATTAATGATTAAAACTACTTCCATTTTCAAAAGTGGGGGTTGCCCCCCCCCCCCCCCCCTCCTCCTTGCCACCGTCTGGGTGTCAATAGAAATATTACTGTCAATTGGTAAAATTATTATAAACAAATAAACAAATAAAAAGGAAAAAGGCGGACATATCCAAATTACTTCAAACAGAAGTTCTTTACCCAACATCAGAAATCAGTCAAAAGCCAATTTTACGGTTGGACGTTCTCTCACCACAAAGTCGGCTGTTGTGGGGTGAATCGATATTCTGATCGGACATGCATTTCCGAGTTAAATAGTTAAAGAAAAGCGCATTCGAATGAAAGAAAAACAGTGATCGTACATTTTTACTATTTATTCATGAATATCATACGAAAGAACACGCCAGAAAGTGTATTTTTTTAAATATGAGGGCATTATTTTTTCACAACTTTCAAACAACACGTGTTTGAGGAGTCCGACATTTCGTCGTTTGAATGTTTTTCGCTCCGTACAGTTCGCCCCGACGGGTTAAATTAAAGTAACATAACTTAGTATTTTGGTCAAGAGGCTTTGAAACGAATTTGTTGAAGTATGTCTCCAGTGTGCTGTAAGTTTTTTTCACAGAACCTGAGCACACTGTGTGAGTGGAAACTCCACTTCATGAGTGTTTTTGTCGTAATCAACCAATTTATTTATTGGTGTTTAAGGTCACATATTTCTGCACAATGGCTATCATGACCATGACAGTTTTACGGGTGGAGGAAGCCGGAGTACCCAGAGAGAACCACCGAGCAACGGCAAGAAACTGTCAGCTCCACACAAGCAGGGTTAGCATTGGTTGAAGACAGATGCACCATCGACGTGCAGTACGCCTCAGTACACAACGCCACCGTGCACCCTCGTGGGCAATGGGGTGAAGTGTCTTGCCCAAGGACACAACGCGGTTGCCGCAGGTGGGATTTGAACCGAGGACCTCTCGGCCTGCAGCCTGCACCTCTACCTACTGAGCGACCGCGCCCCCAATCATCCAGTACTTATCCCTCTTCTAATCCCAGCCTTTCAGTGTGTACTGTAGGCAAATTATGGCAATTATGAATCATGAACATGCACAGTCGAGCACTGCATCAACAATGCTAATCAGGGACCAGCCGTGAGGGTGACTAGGGCGATTAAGTCGCCCTTCTAAGCCCAAAGTCGCCTAGAAAAATAGTCGGGGCGATTACAAGTCGCCCTCTAAAAATTGGCCAAAATGAGAAAAGGCTGAACTGAGTGAGACTGAGTGATGCGAGGTTTACATGAAAACGAGTATTTTCAAAAATCGAATGTGCTCGAGTGTGATAAATGGGCATTTTAATTCGTCAAATAAACGTCCATTTATTTGAAATCACACGACAAGCAATTGTCCATTATCGTTTTTGGCGGATTTTTTAATTTCTATTTTGTTGCGTTCCAGTCGGAGCTTCAAGTGTCGAAACGAAAATAGGTGACTTACGCGACTCAACGAAACAACCCAGTTTGAAAGTAGGTTACGTCGCTTAGGATACCGAAAATGTATACACAACGGACGTATTTTATAACACATTATTTTCATTTCGATTTGTTGACGACTGTTAACTGTTGGGCTGTCTATTCCCAGAAAAACACGAATGGAATTGAAACACATGAAAAAAGCTTAAGTGATGCCAAGAAAAGCTTTGTACAGGACACAAGTGTGCATGTGGACGATCTTGAAAAAGGGTCCTCCTAAACATCGGAATGACATGAAATGACGCGGAATGACACCGGAATGCCATAAAAATGATGCGGAATGACATTTCTTTTACAAAATACTCGACCCCAGAATGTATTTTGTTTATTAACTAACAAAGTACCTCCCAAGCAACCTTCTTACATCTGTTCCTGTTCACACTTTCAGACTTAGGGAATTATTAGCTTAGTAGACTTTGTTGAAAGGCAACCACAGGAGGGTGATTGGCACGAAGAAGAGGTGAGGGGTCATGAAGGAGAAGGTAGCAGTGGGGGATTTTCAGTCAATAATTACATTGTGATTTTTTAACCTGGCACAGATGCATCATAGACAACTGGACCTGGATTATTTGTACGTTAATGGAGGACCATAAATTGAAAATATGAAGGGGCGGCGGGGGTGGTACATGAATATTCTTAATTTTCCCCACTTGCCTATGAAGTCTCCCTACATGACTCTGCAGTCTCCCTATTTTTTCTGGAGGGAGACTTGAAGTCTCCCTAAAATTCCCCCCTAGGCTGGTCCCTGATGCTAATGTTGGTGGTTCACGTCACACGGTCCTGGTCCAAATCCGAAGTCTTTTTCAGGCACGTAGCCTAGAGTCTACAATATCATGTGTAGAAGACCGACAGGGGGGGGCGGGGGGGGGGGGGGAATTCAGTGTTGTTGTTCCCCCACCAAAAAACATTGACACTATGCAAGACCCGCCCCCATCCCCTGACTGTGCACCTGGTATATTTACATGTACATCCCCTGCAGTTAAATAAATAAAAGTTCCGTCAGAGACTTCGCACATTCAAAAACAGTGAAGTAGGACTGATCTACAATTCCATCGAAGCTCCACCAGCGGGAAGGCCACACCCACCTCAGGGCTATGACCATCGGATATGCATGTGGCATATATCGAGCTGGCTATCCCCCTCCCCCACACACACACTGTAAAAACAGGTTTAATCAGAACCACGGAATACATAAAGCTCGTTTATGATGGGTGGGGTGGTGTCTTTTTTTTTTTCAAGAAGCATAGGCACATGAGGCCGGGACGACTACAGCCCTCCATTGCCAGAGAATCGACGTGGCAGGGGGGGGGGGGGGGGGGGGGGGGCAAGGCATCACTCGGGAGGGAGGTGTGTGTACGTGGGGGAGGGGGGTGGGGAGCTTAAAAAGGATTGAATTGACCTGGATGAATATTTTGCGGTTCAATATCCATAACCAAACTGACTACAAATTGATAACGAATTGGTACTTTCGCCATTAAAAGCTGCCATGTACCCAGAAGTTTGAAAATTTGACGCTTCACATGCTTCTTAAAATACAAATGTGTTCATGTGATGTCAGTCATTTCGATAATTAAAGGGATAAAATATCGTTTTTTTTATTTTTTAAGATCCCAACAACCAACAAAACTCTTGAATTTCTAACGGAGAGAATAGTTGGACACGACGATATTGTATTCACCCCAAACGACAGATTGTGGTGAAATGCGTGAAACTGAAACGGAAAGTACAAATTAAGTTGAGATTGGAGGGTGCTGCCTACGTGTACACAATATCAGATCGGGGGGGAGGGGGGGGGGGGGGGGGACAACAAAAAGAAAGGGAGTGGTGAAAGACATGGTGGGTGGAGAGGGGGTGTCTGCCTCAAGTCCATGTTTATCACGATTTTCAAATTCAGATGAATACGATTATGAATTTATGTTATGATTAATGTTGGGGTGTGGGCAATCGCGACATCTGGGAAGTGTTGAATTTGACCCTTTTTATCTAAACTTGTTTCTCGTTTCATGGTATATAATGAATACAAGGTCCAGATATGGCGCCCAGTGTGCGACAAAATAAATATCCGATTATAAAAATGAGAGCACCTGGGCTCCAAATTGGAGCTACTATAATACAATCATAATTAAGTGAAATGACAGGTAATTAGTACTCATAATCCAATCCTAGTCCAATATCATAGTCAAGAAAAATTGGGCGGGTTGTCCCGGGGCGGGTTGTCCCACCTGGTTTGGGGCGGGTTGTCCCTGGGGCGGGTTGTCCCGTTCCCGAACGGTCAGCCGGTTGGAGTCATTTCTGAAATTTTGCTCACTGGTCTTGTATCGATAGTGGGGTTGGTAAATCAGCGTATGTGGCGGGTTGTCCCATGCGAATTTATTGTCCTGGGTTAACTGTGGCGGGTTGTCCCTGGGCGTAATGCCATTCCGTTACTGGATTGCACAATAATGTCGACGATAATCGATATCACGAATTATGGAAACACAAAGACGCACAGTAAAAAAGAAAGGTAAAACGAATCTCTGCCCTTTTGTCTTTGCTTAAAAAGAAAGGATGTGTTAAAATAAGAATGGAGATATAATTTAATATCTGAAAATACCACGACAGATATTATCACAACAATAAAAGGATTCTCACTTTCCATCTTGATCTTCGTCAGCCATTTTGGCGAGAGGTATCGTGAATGCCAGTAACGTCACCCCACAGTAATTTCGACCCAAAGCAACTTCGACCCAAATCGGTAATTTACCCAAAAGGTAATTTCGACCCTAAGTAATTTCGACCCAATTTCGGTAACTTCGACTCACTATTTTCCCCGACTCAAGAACCATCCCGCTGACCGCAGTGACAATAAGCCTTTAATGAGACAATCGCCTCATTGGGATTAGCATCCAGGAACAGAATCAAACAGCTATCGAAAATTATATAAGCCTTCCGATGTTCCCAATAGCATATATAATTTTTTCCATCACCTGCCATCATTCAGACCTCGGACCTCAGAGTGATGAGACTTTAATTAGCTGCGTGATGGATTTCCTCGCGCTTCAAATGAGAGACACCTTCACACCTTCGCAGGGCCCCCTACACTGGTCCACATCAGAGGAAGGGACCGAAGGGTAAGAAATGATGGGGGTGGGGGTGGGGGGGGGGGGGGGGACTAAAAGTCGAATGTTCGAGGGAGCAGGCGATAGACATGAAAGAAACCTTTTTCACTCTGTCTTTTTTCTTATTTTATGTATTTATGTATTTTTTTTAAACTTTGATTGATAAAAAGATACATTAAAAGATCCCATTAAAATGCATGTCGCCTTTGTTAATTGAAATCTCTTTCTCCGACATTAAGCTTTGAACAAAAAAACATTGCAGTTTATGGTGGAATTTTAACTTACAAAGAACATACAACATCTTTCTCTCTATCTTTTGTCACGGTAACAATCCTTTGTGTTCACTAAATGTAGTGCAAACATTCAGTCACGTATCTTTATGAAAACTCACTTGTGACACTAACGGCGTATTCTTAAAAAAATAATATTGCCCACAAAGTTGAAAAAGCATGCCCAAAGAAAAGAAGAAGAAGAGATTTTTGTATAAATTGCGATACAGGTCCCAAAAGTTAAAAACATTCTGGTGAAATAAGCCTTCGCCATCGTGTATATTCCTTGTCATAATTTCCAATCGCACGTAATTTATGCTTTATAAAATTGCGAGGACAATTCGCGGTGCCATACCGAACCTCCCCACATCCTAGTGTTGATAAACTGAAAATTTCTGTAACAATTTTATAAAGCATAAATACCGTGTAATTGGGGGGAAAAAGTGACACACGAACGGTATTTACAAAAGATTCACCATTAAAAGACGAGACTAACCAAGCTGATCATTACTTGAATAAAGCTTTATATTTATGGGAAAAGTCGTGGAAAAATAGTGATTGAATTTACCGAAGTGGGTCAAAATTACTTTGTGTCGAAATTACCCATCGGCAAGGCGGTCAGCGGGAGAGAGGCTGAGTCGGGGAAAATAGTGGGTCGAAGCTACCGAAATTGGGTCGAAATTACTGTGGGTCGAAATTACTTTTTTGGGTCGAAATTACCGACTTGGGTCGAAGTTACTTTGGGTCGAAATTACTGCGGTTCGAAGTTATTGGATACCTCAATTACAATACCAGGCCTTTTCGGCCTCGCGCGATTCGGCCTCGCGCTTTTTGGAGTTATATTAAATTTATAGCACATGTTCATGGAACGACCACATTGATCATATCTGCTCTAAAGTCTGGTCTCGCTTAGACCAACTGAGGAAGCAGAAATTTAATCTCGATCACAGCGTCCTTGAAAAAACATACTTTGCCTTCGTTAGGCCTCTACTAGAATACGCTGATGCTGTCTGGGATAATTGTTCAGCAGGTCAAGTCGCCGAGGTGGAGAAAATACAGATCGCAGCCGCTAGGCTCGTTACCGGGGCAACCGTCAGTTGTAACAAGTCTCTGCTTTATTCCGAAACACGTTGGGACTCTCTACAAGACAGACGCCGCAAACATAAGCTGCTGCAGTATTTCAAAATGTATCACCGCATGTCGCCCTTATATATTGCCAATAAAGTTCTCCCAATAGTCTCATCGTCAAATCTATCGCTTAATCCCAGGTCATGTCATAACCACAGAGTTCCTTTTTGTCGGACTCAATTGTACCAGTCGTCTTTTATACCGAGTGTCACTGATTAATGGAACAAACTGCCTTTAGCTGTCCACGAGAACTCATCACTGATCAATTTCAAGACTTTCCTAAATTCTGGAAATCAGCGACGAATATCAGTGAAGTCAAACCACGTTTAAGTCGACCCAAAGTGAAGTCGACTCAAAAAAGTGAACTCGACCCCAAAAAAGTTAACTCGACCCAAAGTGATTTCGACCCGAAAAAAGTTATCTCGACCCACTTTTAAAATTCAAAGTCATCCCCATCCCTATTTAAACGTGTTTTGGCGATTGTTGGAAAATCTTTGTGTAACAGGGGTGGGGTGAACGACTCCGCAGGGGCTAGAACCCTGGCCGAAATCTCCCTGTTGTTCTTCAGATTAGTGAGGATCTGGGTCAACTAGCAAACCATGGATAAAATATAACTCAACTCTAGAGGTCGAATAACCATTAAGTTATGTGTTGTGGTCTCTATGAATTCACAATAAAATAGAAAAACAGTTTATACGTGGTTTATTAAGAAGCCCAAAATAGTATGATATGAAATGGAAATGAATATGAATGAGGAATCAAAAGTTACGGGCCCACTACACTTTCAACCAAAAGGGGTTTAACTTCCACCCATCATGCGTTCAGTAAATGTGGATGGTTACCATGGAACTCGGACCTGGAGAGAATCACTCTCAGAAACAGTGATTCTCACCAGGGCCGAGTTGAACAGGGTCCCAAAATGACGGTACCCATTACGTTTAACCTTTTTTACAGGTTACAAAGTGTCCCCATAACTAACCTCCACAGGCAGTGGTGCTGGCGCAGCTGAATTAGAGCTTTAATGCCAAGACGTGGGCGGCGAATTATGAGCGAGACTGCTCTTATATAGGATAATTTTGCGGGGAAAGATTTCGAATGCTGGAATCTGATTGATCCCTCGCTTTCACCTCGGCGAATGAAACAACAGCACAATGCACTACAGCGTGAACCACTTAGGTACATCGATTCATTTTGAACATGGAAATGACTTGAAGCCAACAAAAATAGAATTACACTTCTGTTATGAGCAGACGAATTATAACAGAGTAATTTAGAACTTAAATTGCATATTATATTTCAACTGCTGTTACCAAATCCGTTACACTTCCCACTCCTTAAAAAGAAAGTGTGTAACATTTTTAGAACCATACAGCAGTTGTTAAACAGATTTCCAATAAATCTTTGATATTTCACAATTTTCATTTAAAATGTGGCGTTCCACATAAAACATTCTCTATAATCACGAGACCCGGCTCACCATGCCAATTCCCCTGAAAACATAATATGCAAAATTTAAATTGATGATATGAAGGAGATGAACAAGGTGTTACAAAATTACAGATGATTCCTCTACCGACTATTATATAGTTTAAGTTATTGTCTCTTTCTAGAAATTCTGTAAAGTCTTGATCTTGTCTCTCTGCTTCTTCTGAAGTAGTCCTCTTGTGTTCACTGCTGGAATGTTTCCAATTTCTTTTCACTATCCGATAACAAAATAATCCCCTTCTTCTTCACGGCATGCTAAACCATACGCCGTTCCGTTCTGGAGACGTGGATCGAGTTCTCTTCCATTACTACCACTCATCTCGGATCTGCTGCAACACGTTCATCAGATTCTGCTCTCTCCGCTAGCACCGAAAAGCATGGCAAAATTGCGTCCGCAGAATCACAAATTCTTTTCTGACATACTGCATGCAACATCGCCCTACTCCGTTGCCAGCTTCTTGTGATGGTGTACACTCCATTAATGTGAAACAGACATTCAGTTTCTACAGGGAGGAGCAAACAAATTAAATCTACAGCAGTAACAGCAATTCTAATTGCTTCCTCTGCTTCATAGTTTACTGAAATTCCAAAATTCGAAATACTGGATATACTGGTTAATTTTAAAAAAAGATAGGTGAAATATGCAGAATACAATTAATGTAGATAAAATTCTGGATAAAATTATTTCTCTGGATTTTACAATTCCGCCATTAATTCTAAAACTATTCAAAATTTAATCGTAACGTTCTGAAGGTCAACAAGGCCACGTGGTTTCCACTAATCTAACACATGTGATCGCTCCCGGGCTCATCCACTATCCACCATATATTACTTTCAATGGGACATATCAATGTCCGAGCAGAATAAGCAGCTGTATTCAGCCTTTTGATATATATAGACTGCTCACAATTGTGCCCCATTTTAAATTTAATGGTCAATTTGGAAATTATATTTTAGACTATCCATGAAGAACACAATTCTCACCAACCAACTATTTTACACTACCATTCAAGAAAAGTTTTTACATTTTAGTAAACGAACGAGAGATTGACTACTACCCACAAAACAACAAGCCTCAGGATTGCAATATTTCCTCTACTGTAAATTACTTTGCCCTATATAAGACACTTCAAATGTACACCTCTAAGGTTAGTTCAATCTGACATATCAGTAACAGCTTCAGTTTTCGCCAGAGCTAAATGATGTAATGCAATGACATCCACAAATATTATCTACGTAATACTAAAAAAGCACCCAAACTACTGAAGACAAACCACCTATTATTATCAGAACCCAAGACGCCAGGAGCATAACTTAAAAGAAAAATATACAAATATTTACAAACTCCTACACGTCGCGATTACTGTTTAATAGAAAAGGTTCCACATAGTCAATGTCTATTGCCAATAGAAAATTGACATACCAACACACTATGTACTACCTACTTTATTTAAGCAGACTACGAGGTCTTATTTGGCTTCCTAGGAAAAACATCCTTTCTGGTCACTACCGAGTGTTACCTACGGTAACACAAAATACATCCAAACAAATGAGCAATGCAATCATCCAGCATTTTAGCTTTTAGTATCGACTTACTAAAAGATTTTTTCTTGAATCAAGTTTACCTAATAGTTAATGCCTTAACGAACATCTATCTAACTTGGGTCTGTTTATTAGATTTAATGTTGACCATAAACATTTCCAGAAATTGAAAGAAAAATTGTGGGCTTCAATCACGCATGAACCCAATGCTACTTTGTACCAAAGGGCATATAACTCGACTTCCCTTCCTATTTGCCCATGGTTGAGTTGCCTCAAATGCCCCATAAATTGATTCGCAAAATGAGTCATTTTCATAATGAACCCGGAAAGTGAAGATATTTCAGAAAAATTGTAATTCAACTGCAGACATCTTTTACGACCAATACCACTGACAGCTTTTACGAATAAGCTTTTTGAGCTACATTGGCACTTCAAATGCCAAATAAAATGGCTGAACTTTTAACCTTCAATACCTTTACCAGTTTCAAAATAAATCCATCTGTAACAAGATGCTAAAAAGACTTTATCGGGTATTTTTCACATTCGTGTCATAAGTGTTTGGACTGAGTTGACTGATCAGTTCAGACCCTCTCAGATTCTCTGGCTTAAATTACTCCGATCGCCGACGAGAATACAAAATATGTATTGTGTGTGTGTGTGGGGGGGGGGGGGGGGGGGGGGGGTCGGGGTTGGGATGGGTGGGGTGGGGGTGGGGGGGGGGGGCTCCCCGTAAATCAGTTTAGTGACATCTTGGTGTTTTGGTGCTGAGTAAAATAAGACAACAGAATGAACAGTCTTAAACTTTAGACTTCAGCTCACTCATAGAATGACTTTGTCTACCAAACTTTAATTACACCATGCTTATGAGCTTCCACTTCATCAGCAGTGGTATACTTGGGCCCATTATGCCACTTAAAACCACTAAATAGGATTCCAAAGGTTTACAATTGCATTCAAGTGGGGAGAAGCCCTTGCATTTGAAATAATACAACAATAGCTACTGAAATTATGCATACCAACAATCGAGCTCTAATTTCCGCATGAATTAAATTCATCTTAAGCGTTCAAAGAATGCAGACCTTGTCGAGAACAATTACCCATAATGTAAGTAGCTGGAATAACCAGATCCTGGTAGCCTCGCCAATTTGTAACAGGGGTGGGGTGAACGACTCCCCAGGGGCTAGAACCCTGGCCGAAATCTCCCTGTTGTTCTTCAGCTGAAATAACCAGATCATGGTAGCCTCGCCAATATGTAACAGGGATGGGGTGAACGACTCCCCAGGGGCAAGAACCCTGGCCGAAATCTCCCTGTTGTTCTTCAGATTCGTGAGGATCTGGGTCAACTAGCAAACCATGTATAAAATATAACTCAACTCTAGAGGTCGAATAACCATTAAGTTATGTGTTGTGGTCTCGATGAATTCACAATAAAATAGAAAAAACAGTTTATACGTGGTTTATTAAGAAGCCAAAAATAGTATGATATGAAATGGAAATGAATATGAATGAGGAATCGAAAACCACGGGCCCACTACACTTTCAACCAAAAGGGGCTTAACTTCCACCCAACATGTGTTCAGTAAATGTGGATGGTTCCATGGAACTCGGACCTGGAGAGAATCACTCCCAGAAACAGTGATTCTCACCAGGGCCGAGTTGAACGGGTCCCAAATTGACGGTACCCATTACATTTAACCTTTTTTACAGGTTACAAAGTGTCCCTATAGCTAACCTCCACAGGCAGTTGTGCTGGCGCAGCTGAATTAGAGCTTTAATGCCAAGACGTGGGCGGCGAATTAAACGAAATGATGATTTCGCGCGCCAAAGGCGCGCAGGGACGGTATGGGGGACAAACCCCTTTTGACCCTCTGTAACTGTATAGGATGGCTGTCACATGTCTAGGCGTGTTGAAGGAGGAAAAGGATCCGGTACTCAGCAGGTGTCTCAGTTGTGGGTAGGCGGTCTCGTTGACTGATGTCGGTTGGACCCTCGGGTGAGGACCAGTGTGGGAGGTTGGGTCCTCTCACAAAGGTACTACCTCTCCCCGAGGGTGCAGTCGATCTGGATTTTCGGGCAAGTATAGTCTGCCGCTTCGAGGATGATTATGAGTGATGGCCATCACTGGCAAGTATAATCTGCCTCAGGCTGTCTGTTATAGTTGGACTCTTTGAAGGAAAACAACAACGACCCCTTTCGGAGACCACCAAGAAGAAGACCCGAACTTCCCTGGTTCGGGGGCAGGCCTGCATTGTAATCCTATTGGGCTGGGACAAAAAGATGCGCAATGCGCTTACAAAAAGGGGCAGAGGCGGGACGCAGGACCAACGCTCGCCTTCCTTAAAGTGGTTGACCACTTTTAGGGATGGAGCGGAGGATGTTCAGGAACCGTGGGGGTGACTGTTTTCATAGCGGTTAGACTGTCTGTAGCGGTTATTGGGGTGCTGGTCAAAAAAACATCTTCTGTGTACCTGCTTAAAAGAGGAAGGTAGAATTAGTTTTCATCAGAATATATAAACTGTAAAGATAAAAGTAGCACCTCTTTGTGGTATCTGCTGTGTGTGTGAGGAGAGCATGGAGAGTATGGAATGCACGAATCTTTACATTCGTAAGAGCAGTAACATACTCTCGTGTGGTATTGTGCTGTGTGTGTACTTGTCGCTATGGGGGAGAGTATGAAATGCACGAATCTTTACATTCGTAAGAGCAGTAACATACTCTCGTGCTTGGGACCCCAATCGTTCCCTATTTATTATTTAGTTTTAAGGTGCCGGGGTCGCGAGCGTTTTAAGTGGGCTGAACTTCCTAGTTTGCAGCGGGACGGTAACAGGTCTAGCACACTAGACCACACCCGAGGGTGTTTCTTTCCTGTTGTGTCCTTCCCTGGAAGTGGCCTTATTTAGGTTAGTTTAAGTTTATTTGAAGTTGAGGGTGCCGGGGATCGCGATCGTTTAATGGGGGTTGACTGTCAGCAGGAGGGCAACAGGTCTATCACACTAGACCACACCCGAGGGTGTTTCTTTCCTGTTGTACCCTTTGCTGGTTGCGGACTTATTTATTTTAATTTAGTTTAGGGGTATTCGGGGGCGTCGGGGATCGCAGTTCACCTTGTCATTCCCTAGTTTTTATTCGAGCGGTTTTAGTTTTGGTTACAATTTTTGGGCTTTTGTCGGCTTTCGCAAATTGCACCAAGTTCGGAGATTAGTTCGCTGTCGGCTAACCGGTCATGATTTTTCGCGGCCAGGGTGGCTAGGCGGTCTTTGATGGTGGGGATATCGGCCCTGTCGTGGAGTGTTTTGATGGGTGTGTCCCATGGGGCACGTAGGGCAACTCTAAGCGCGTGATTTTGGACCCTCTGGAGCTTTCCCATATTAGTTTGGTTGAGGTCAGTTAGTATGATAGCACCGTATTCGAGTTCTGGGCGCACAAAGGATTTGTATAGTTTGAGTAGGGTGGACTGGTTGGTTCCCCATGAAGTTCCCTTGAGCATTTTCAGTAAGTTAATTCGTTTGGTAGCTTTTTTCGCCATGTCGTCGGTATGTTTGTTGAAGGACAATTTTTTATCAATGGTGATGCCCAGGAATTTCGCTTCTTTGCATTCTGGGAGGGTGTTATCCATAAGTTTTAGATCAAAATCCCGTTTAGTTTTCTTGCGAGTAAAGGTTATTCGTTGGGTTTTATTGGTGTTTAGCTTAATTCTCCATTTGGCACACCATTCTTCAAGCTCGTCGAGAGCGCGAGGCAGGGGTTTTGGGAGCAGAGGCCCTTATCATCCGCGAATTGGGAAACCTGAACGCGGTCATCGGAGAAGCTAAGGTCATTTACGAAAAAGATGTATAGGAGGGGGCTTAGGACGGATCCTTGGGGGGGTGCCTGCTTCGAGGGGGACACTGTCGGACATTTCATTGTTCACTCTGACTTTAATTTCGCGATCATTTAAGAAGGAGGATAGTAATCTGGTCAGTTTCACGGGGAGTCTCATTTTAGATAATTTGTAGCGCATTCCATTATGCCAGACAGAGTCGAATGCTTTTTCAACGTCTAGTAGGACTGCCGCGCCTATTTGCTGATTGCTGATAGCAGTTTCCATTTGGGTCACTAGTCGGTAGACATGTTCGATGCCTTCTTTACGGTTTCTGTAGGCTCTTTGCCATTTATTGAAGAAGTCAATGTCTTCAAGGTGCCCCCTAAACCGATTGGTAAGGATCCTTTCGAAAGTCTTACCAATGCAGCTGAGCAGGCTGATTGGGCGGTAGCAGGCTGGATCGGAGGGGGTCCTTATCGGGTTTTGGTATCATGACCCCGATGGCTTTTTTCCAGCATTTGGGAAAGTAGCCATGGGTGAGGCATGCGTTGAATAGTTTAGTTAGTTTTTCGATTAGGGAGTTTGGGCTTTGTTTTAGAATTTTGTAGCTTACTTCGTCTTCGCCGGGTGAGGAGGAGTTTTTGCATTTTTTATGACATTAATGATTTCGTCATTGGTGATGGGGATGACAAGGTCATCATCGTCCCCTTCTTCTGGCTCGTTATCGAAATTGGGGTCCCGGTAGATATCGGGGTGTTCATTGATGAAGTCATCAATCGCGTTCATGACGGCGTTATCATTGCCCGTGCCTTGATACGGCGATGCGTTTTTCTTAGGAGGTCGGCAAAGGTGTCGGCCTTCTCTTTGTCGGTGCGAGTGAAAGAGCCGTCTTCTTTCTTAAGAGGTTTTGCTGCGGCTTTGCCGCCCTTGTTTTTTTGCCCAGTAAGAATTTTGAAAGAGTCCCAGAATTTTTTAGCATCTTGGGTCCCGTTTAGGTTGGCTGTTGCCTTTTCCCAGCTGGCTTGTTTTTCAGTTTTGAGGGCTTGTTTAACTTCGCCATGAAGGCGGTTGTATGTTTTTTTTGAGTTCGGCTTTCTTGCTGGGGTCAGTTTCTTTTTTGAGAGAGCGAAGAGCTTTCCGTTTAGATTTGATGAGTGACAGCGTCTCGCCCGAGATAGTGTTTCTCCAGGGGCGAACTTCCTCTTTTGGGCATATTTCGTTTAAGGTTGAGTTAATGATTTTCTCAATGCTCTCGCATTGGGTTTCTAGTTCCGCTGCATTGGATGGGGAGGAGTTAGTGAGTTTGACATCAATGATGTCGCGGTAGAGGTTCCAATTGATTTTCCTGAAGTTTCTGCGGAGAGTGGGTGGGTACCTGAGTGGGCCACTACCTAACTGCAGGGAGGCATGGGCCGGGAGGTGGTCGCTGCCTAAGTCATCATCGCCGACCCAGTGGTCGTCGATGTGGTTAATCAGGGAGTCACTGGCGATAATTAGATCGAGGATTTCGGGAGAGAATAATGGGTTGTTACTGATATAAGTTGCTGAGCTGTCATTCATAATCACATGAAGGTTATGTTTTTGTGATTTCAAGGAGGGCTTCACCGTTGGGGGTAGTTTTATTACAGCCAAAGTACAGGTGTTTGGCATTGAAGTCGCCGAGGAAAATGCAGTGTTTGTATTTCCTCGTAAAGAATTCAAAGACAGTGTCAGAAACAGTTTTGCTTGGGTCGTTATAATAACAAACAATCGCGAATTATGAGCGAGTTATATAGGATAATTTTGCGGGGAAAGATTTCGAATGCTGGAATCTGATTGATCCCTCGCTTTCATCTCGACGAATGAAACATCAGCACAATGCACTACGGCGTGTACCAATTAGGTACATCGATTCATTTTAAACATGGAAATGACTTGAAGCCAACAAAAATAGAATTACACTTCTGTTATGAGCTGACGAATTATAACAGAGTAATTTAGAACTTATATTGCATATTATATTTCAACTGCTGTTACCAAATCCGTTACATTTGCAATGAACAGGCTGGCAATACCGTATCTGATAACACCTCACATGCCGAGACTGATGTGCCGAGTTTCACGTTACATAATTCTCTTGTGGAGTCTGAACAAAAAACCGTAACGAATAGTACTCAAACTAATGCTAATAGCTTTGTGGTGCCACAACAACTAAATGAGTCATCTATATTAGATCCAACTCCCTCAACAAGTGAAACAACAACCACCAACCCTTCATTTAGAATCATCTCTAGCACATCTATAAGGGAATAAGATAAACTTTATGATGATCTTGGTTACTCATTTCGTTCGTTCGTTCGTTCGTTCGTTCGTTCATTCACTTTATTAACGGGACTTCATCCATTCATTCGTCCCGTCGGAGGCGGTCAGTGAATAATTCTTTCATTCAATATTCATTCATTCATTGTTTACCTACTTACTTTCAGAAAATTCAGTTCTTTGAAGGTGCAGCAGAAGGAACCGGTCTATCGGTGTCTGTCCGGCAACAGTTAAACAGTGCGGTGTTCTATTTACTAAAGGAACACGGGACCACATCCACTCAGCAGAAGATGGATTCGCAGCAGCAGCTACAGTTGCCAGAAACATATAAATCAAAGCCAAGGAGAACGTTTTTCGTCCAGCATCTAACATAGTTGATGAGGTAATAATTGTTAAATTTGATATTCTGTGCTCAATAAGTCGTTAAAACAATACATCTAGCAAGAACAGCCAATTACTTCAGGTCTAAGTTTCGTCCACATGAACCCCATTCTCTGGATATTGATTTAAATACAGAACATTTCCCCGATAATGTTTTTAGAGGTGTCATAAAAGTTGATGATAGACGCCATATTTTGTTTGCCATCGACGGACAACTCTCACTGCTATGTAATGCAAAAAGGGGGTACATAGATGCAACCTTCAAAGTGATAAGAAAACAGTTTACCCAATTATTTTGTTTTTTGTTATGTTGTTGCTTTATCAGGTTTGTGCTTCACCACATTGTCATGTGAGAATCATAAGGTTCTATCTCCTACCGGGAGAAGGAAACTTATGATTCTCACGCGACGATATACAACAACAAAATGTGTATTATGACAGCGTTATGATTATGTCCTGTAATGCGTGTTATTTTTTATTTTATTATATGATGTCACGAAATTATTTTATATCTTTCTTTATGATCGATGAATAAATCAAATTGAATTTGTTTTTTTGTAATATTTTTTATTTCCCCGTTTTTCAAAACGGTTCTGAGATGGTTTCCAGTCAAGTTTCAAAGTGGTCGAGATCACCTTTTTCGGGTCAAGATCACCAAAAGTGGGTCGACTTCACTTTTTGGGGTCGACTTCACTCGGGTTGACTTCAACATGGTCGACTGCACCGGCTACCTCAGTGATCACCTGTGTTTTACGGTGGCGAGAAATCACGCGCAGCCCAAATATATCATTGCAGGTTACGATTGCATTGTAGTAACCTTAACTCTCATTTATATGACAATCATCTGGCACCTACCCCATTCTGTCGGGAACCGGTCAAGTCGCCCTCGGGTTAAGGGTCAAGCCACCCTCGGGTCCAGTCGCCCCCGGGTCAAGTCGACCCGGGTCAAGTCGCCGCGGGTCAAGTTTCCCAGAAAAAGATCGGAAATATGGTTGACAACTGGAGTAATACAACGGGACTGTTGGTGACTGTTGCCAACCATATTTCCGATCTTTTTCTGGGGCGACTCGACCACAGAAAAAGATCGAAAACATTGTTGGCAAGGAGCGATTGGATGGAACTGGGACGGGACAGTCCCGTCCCATCACACCGGTTTCCGACCATATTTCCGATCCTTTTCCATGGAAACCCACAGGAAAAGATCGAAAATATTGTAGGCAAGGAGCGATGGGATGGAACTGTTCTGATAACGACAACAGGAGATTGGAGGGTGGTGGAACGGAACTGTCCTGATAAAAATAACAGAAGACTGGTATACGAAATAGATTTTTTTTTATTTCAATAATTCTAACTTTCTGACCACTTTCTGTTTTATTTTACAACAATTATCTACAATATAAATACATGACATATTTCCAACATAAATATCATAAATACATAAATACATTAACCCTTTACGTGAGAAGTATAGCATGTACCCGATCGTGCCTCATTACCCGGACTTTTGCCGGCGCAACTAGTGTTAAATTCCCATAGGAACCGGACTTTTGCCGGTGCAACTTTTGCCGGTGCAAAAGTACGGCCCCTTTCAGCTAGATCCGCCAAATGGTGTAGTATTACATATATAGTATGCTATGGCATGTATAGTGATATATGTACGCATGGGGCTATAGGTATATATTATGGGTAAGTGATGGAAAGATGATGGGAAAATTGGGTTTTCTTGAAAGTTTTTCCCGCGAAACGGTTGACGTTGCTATTGACGTCGCGTATCATGATGTCACGACGTCAATAGCAACGTCGACCGTTTCGAGGGAAAAACTTTCAAGAAAACCCAATTTTCCCATCATCTTTCCATCACTTACCCATAATATATACCTATAGCCCCATGCGTACATATATCACTATACATGCCATAGCATACTATATATGTAGTACTACACCATTTGGCGGATCTAGCTGAAAGGGGCCGTACTTTTGCACCGGCAAAAGTCCGGTTCCTATGGGAATTTAACACTAGTTGCACCGGCAAAAGCCTGGGTAATGAGGCACGATCGGGTACATGATATACTACTTACGTGGTATCATGTTTAAAATGAGAAATACATACATACATTAACTCTTTACTCAACACAACGGCCAAAAGACGACCAGCAATATGCACAAAAATCTTCATTCAAACTTAATTTTGTTTGCAGTTTGTCTCAAAAACATAGCGCATGATCCCTCATTGGAACGAGCTCGTTGAGCTCGTTCCAATGAGGTGTCATAAGCTATGTTTCTATAAGCAATGTTACATGTATTCAAGATTATTTTTTCCAAGTTTTGTCTGCTACCCACGCTGGGTAAATGGTCAAAACCTAGAACAAAATCCTCTACAGTATGATTTTCAATCTTTGAGACAACTGCATCAAACACTGCAATATAATCTGATTTTCGTCTTCTCGACATTAAGGCAAAGGCCATTGGAAATTGTTTCTTTTTACCATCTCTCTGCACGAATCCCGTTTTCTATTGCTCATTTTCCTTGTACTTTCTTTTCACCTTTTCCTTCTTTCACAAGCAAGGTTTAAACAATATCATGTGTCGCCTCCTGGTAGTTTTGACTCCCTGTGCTTACCTTTCTCCACTAGAATTACCACCAACTTTCTCACCGGTTTTGTCCCTGGCCGGGGTGTCCTGTCTTTGCACTCGAGGTTACCTGCTAGTGTCGACAACGATGCTGACAAATCACATCTGAATGATCTCTCGGGTATTTGCTCCCAGGTCTACATTCTTAGGGCCTATAAGCATCTCTCGCCGTGTGCATGGATGCGGTGCCCCGGCTTGACACGTGGCTGATGATCAAACTGGCGACCGACCACAGGCCATGGGTTCCAGGCGGCGATATATGAGTCTATCTACTATATTAGACCACCTTTTTGTGTAAATTTATGAATGACCCCGGGAGATGACTAACATTAGCTCCCAACTTTCTGTCAGATCACCCATTACATAATAATAAGGTATTTTGTTAGTATATGTTATATTCTTCATGTACTCTATGTATATTGTCACTTTTCTTCGTGTTCAGTATTGTAACATATAGTATACTTATTGAATAAATATTGTTTAAACTAAATCTGCTAAAACCTCAACGTTATGGTGGTCAATAGATGTGTTGAGGATAGGTTCAGTTTCCATCAACTCTTCTGTACTGTTTGGCAGTTGACAGGTGTAGCAGACGAAATTTAGGTTCCGTTTTTTCTTCATCACTTCTCTGTAAATGTCCAATGGGATTCCAGTGTCACATTTTCTGTGCTGCCAGCCCCCGTAACTATCACATGAGAGGGTATACTGTTTTGGCCTTACTTGCCGACCACAAAACCTGCACGGATACATTGTGATTGATGAGCATGAATGAATGAAAAGTTTTAGCGCGCCGAAGGCGCGGAGGAACGATGTGGGATTTACAATCCCTTGCGACCCGGTAAACCTTATTTTACTTTACTTGGATCACACAGGCCTAGTAGCTTTCCTATTGCCTCAAATGGAGTCTGAGGGGGTTATGCACGCGGTTAGAATACCCGGCAGTTTACGCTGGAGTGATAGATTGTCAATAATCAATCCCTCAACGCCATTAAGACTATTAGAGAGTGGGTTCTATTCGGTTCCAGCTTGGCGATGGTAGAGGTTTGAGTCCCACCATGGCGGCGAGCCAGAATATAATGTTGTGCGACGGCAAATTTAAGGGAAGAAGAGAAAAGAAAACCAAACAGCAACGCCGGTTTGGTAGCGGCCCCGGTATATGACCATAGCGGTTACAAAAAGGAGTGGAGAAAGCTCCAACGGTTAAGTTTTGAAAAACCGGGAGTCATCCATCAAGCCTTCTTGGAGATAGGATGCCGTATGTGATTATGAGGTATCTGGTTATCCTTCGGGAATTCGAAATAAATTTTTTTTTTTTTTTAAAAAAGCCCTTAAAAGGGCTGTTTGCTGGCAAGATTGTTTCAATCCTTGCCTTGGTCTTGTTAGGTTTTCTGCACATCTTTGCATGAGGATTGTTTCAATCCCTCATAGTTTAGTTTAAACAATATTTATTCAAGAATTTGTTATTTGTGTACATTAAGCTAAACGATGTATACAACACAAAATACAACAGAGCACAAAATAACAAAGATATACACATAGATATGGGTTGCTATGTAAGGTAGGGATTCGACAGAAAGCTTATAGCTTATGTTTTTCGTCTCCTTAGGTTGATTATCAATTTTCGCAAGCAGGTAGTGTGGGTTAATAGGTGAGCTCACATATCGTTTCCCCGTGGCCCTGCTCCTGGTACGGCAGATTAACTCTTCACCCAACGAGGATATAAGATGACGGGTACAAACTAAATTATTGAACCACTCGATTTTTCATTATCGACCCAACAGACACAGCTCGTGACCCACCATCGGAACGAGCACGGCGAGCTCGCGCCAACGATGGGACACAGGCAATCTCTCTAAAACCAAAACTGGAAATATAATAAATTTGAGTGATAGATTTTTTGTAGTTCTGACCAGTATTGACATAAAGCGAGATGGAGGTGCCATTGAGAGATGCGGACCACGGGGCAACGATATGTGAGAATGTTTAAACTACAACATGAATAAAATACAAAGATTTGAAAAAAGACAAATATCTGCCAGCTTGAATACTTAATGCATTAAATACACTCGAGAAAGTCGTAAGAAGGTAGCTTTTTTCATTCGGTTCATCTAGTAAGACATAAAAGTATAGTGAGTAGTGGCCTCGAGCTGCAAGACAATTTAATGGCTGCATGTGGAGGGGGGTATAGTCATCCAGTTTTGGCATTATTCCTGTTTGATAAGATTGATTGAATTAACGTTATGTTGTAAATCAATCAATGGAAACGTTTACTTGCTAAAATGAAGTCATGTACCACTTCAAAGATAAGACGGTTATCTT
Organism: Pictodentalium vernedei; assembly: GCA_031216915.1. Classification (NCBI taxonomy): domain Eukaryota; kingdom Metazoa; phylum Mollusca; class Scaphopoda; order Dentaliida; family Dentaliidae; genus Pictodentalium; species Pictodentalium vernedei. The sequence continues at coordinate 340,057,864 of CM062296.1, read as the reverse complement.
CGTTATTCAAAAATTCTGAACCAAAGAGGAGTGTTGATGTATCAACTTCAAAGGGTAGCAGGTTAATTGTATAATTTCGGATATCTGAGAAAATTGAACAATGAAAGAAGAAGTGATCAGGAGTCTCTTGGTTACCACACTGACAAAGTGGATTTGGTGATAAATGATTATCATATAGATGGGAATTAAGATTACTACACTGCAGTCGTAACCTACAATGATATATTTGGGCTGCACGAGAAGTCGCATTACTGTAGAACCTTGGTGGTCGGTGATTACCGCCGTTCAGGAAGGTCTTGAAATGTATCAGTGACGAGTTCTCGCGGACAGGCAGGGGTAAATTGTTCCATTCGTCAGAAGCGCTAGGGAAAAGAAGACTTATACAATTGTGTTCGACAAAAGGGAACTCGATGGTTCTGACTTGATCGTAGACTGAACATTGCATTCGTAGAGGAGACGAGTGGTGGGACTTTATTTGAGATATATGGAGGTGATATACAATGATACATCTTGAAAAACTGAATTAGCTTATGTTTACGGCGTCTTTCGTGGAGAGAATCCCATCGTGTTTCCGCATACAGCAATGTTTTACTAGCACTCACGGTTGCTTCCGTAATTATTCTTGCTGCAGCAATCTGTATTTTTTCGAGTTCCGCCATTTTGGACTGGGAACAACTATCCCAAACAGTATCAGCGTATTCTAGAAGAGGCCTAATAAAAGCAAAGTATATTTTTTCCAAGACAATACGGTCAAGAGAAAATTTGTGCCTCCTCAACAGGTCCAAACGAGACCAGGCCTTTGTGCAGATATGATCAATATGGTCATTCCATGTGCAGGTGCTGTTCAGTATTACTCCTAAATGTTTATGGTTGGACACTTCCGATATCCGTGAATCGCCTAAAAATAAAGGTGGATGGGAGATGGGGTTGCTTTTACGTGATATAAGCATACTTTCAGTTTTGTTCGGATTGAATTCAACCAGCCATGTTTCAGCCCAATGTTCAATTGTCGCAAGGTCATTATTGATTATGGTAGAGGCTTGTTCAGGGTTCTCTATAATTAGGTATAAGGAGGTGTCATCAGCAAAGAGGCGTATGCTACTAAGTAAGTTTCTAGTTATGTCATTAATGTATATTAGGAACAGTAACGGCCCGAGTATCGACCCTTGAGGCACACCGGCATTGATGGGTCTCCACGATGATGCCTCCGATGCTATTACGACACGCTGTGACCTATCCGCAAGATACGATTTTAAAAACAATAACATTTCGCCAGAGACGCCAATGGTCTCCAACTTGTAGATAAGACCAGCGTGCCATACTTTATCAAAAGCCTTACTGACATCACAGAAGACTACTCTGACTTCCTTACCTTCATCAAGCGCGCGACAAAATTCATCGTATATGTCAGTCAGTTGAAGGACAGTTGAATCACCGGGTGTAAAGCCTGACTGAAATTGGCTGAGAACATTGTTGTCAATCAGAAATTGCCACAAGCGTTTGAATACACATTTTTCGAACAATTTACCAACACAGCTGATCAATGATATTGGGCGATAATTGGTAACCGAATTTGAGGGTTGTTTTTTTAGGATCGGAGAGACATTTGCTTTTTTCCACAGTGAGGGGAAGTATGAGTTATTCAGTAGTATATTAAATAAGATTGTAAGTGGCTCGCACAAGGAGGATTTACATTCTTTAAGGAGACGTGGGCTTATTAGATCGGGACCAGACGCCTTGGACACTTTTATCGACTTCATAGCAGAATATACTTCGTCACAATGTAAAGTGATAGAATCAATACCATCGGAAACACGGGGTGGTGCGTCTGGTAAGGAAGCATTCGAATCGTCAACTGTTGAGATAGAACTGAAGTATTCATTGAACACCTCGGCTTTCTCAGCACTTGAAGAGTAAATGTTGTTTGAGTGGATAAGAGTGGGAATTCCTACCGAGTTACCACTACCGATAAGTGTTTTTAGGGTCTTCCACCATCGTGATGGGGGTGTTTTATTGTTTTTCAATGTGGACTGAATTTTAGACAAGTATAACGTTTTAGCCTTTCTAATAGACGATACCACGTCATTTCGTTTAAGTTTATATTTAGCCCAGGCTTGGGGGAGATTGGTGCGTTTAGCAATACGATATAAGCGCTTTTTCTGTCTAATTAATAGCCTTATGTCGTTGTGCATCCATTTCGGCTGGTCCCTTCTCGTGGTAATAACTTTGTTGGGTATGTATTGGGATGCGGTGTCGAGTAAAGTGTCGGTAAATTTAGAAACTATAGTATCAAGATCTATAATATCAAAAAGAGAGTTCCAATCAACATCAACAAAAGCATCGTTTAAAGCTTCGTAGTTACCTTGGGCGTAAAGCCACACCCTCCTCTTGAAAGAAAGAAGTTGCGGTTTTATAAATTCAACTTCAATTGAAATTGGACAATGGTAGCGGATCATATCTGGAATAAGAGGTTCTTGCACCTCGCATGCTTTCACATTGATTGTATCACTAATAGCGAAGAGATCAAGCAAAGATGCCGATGATTCAGTAAAACAGGTAGGCTCACTCACGGTCTGTCTTAAATTAAAATAATTAATTATTTCAGAGAAGCCGCTTCTTGATGTAACCATTTGGTTGTCGTTGAAGTCCCCGGTGATAATCAAGTCAGCAATTGATGTGTCTCTGGCTTTTTCAATTGATGCCGATATCACGTCCCATGAATCTGAAGGACTATTTGGTGGCCGATAAAATACCCCTAATAATAAGGATCTACCCGCTTTGTAAAAACTTCGGCCCATACGCACTCCGTATTCAACGTTTCAAGGTCCGGTCTTGGTCGAAATGGGATACCATCCTTGATGTAAATCGCAACCCCGCCTCCCCTTGTCGAGCGGTCGAATCGCAATGGTTCATGGAATCCATGGATTAAAACATCGGATGTGGGGTCATTGGTAAGCAGCCATGTCTCCGTCAAGGCCAAAATGTCATATGGTGCGAATTCACATTCGACAATATCCAGTTTCGGTTTTAGGCTCTGAACGTTAAGATGGACAATTTTTAGCGTATTCTGATGGTGATCTGAGTGGAGAGAATTTGGACCTGGGTTGGTTTCGATGTCCCCGGACAACAATAGGCTTAGGGCCAAGTAAAGAAAGAGCGACATGGCCAGGGAGGACGAGATTTCTACCTCAGATGTGAATTTTGGCTTTGGTTCATCCACGTCCCTGTTACGATATGGAAATGCTTTGAGAGAATTTATTAATGTAAAGGTAATTGACTCATTGGTCAGCAAATGGAACAAAACAGCCATAGTGAAGCTTTCATGAAGCCCGACACCACTTAAACGTAGTAGCAAGTAAGCTAAGATACAAATACATCTTTCTCTTGGCAAGCAATCTTTTAAGCGGTTAGAGTAGACTTTAAGGTTGAAAGTGCCTATCTGGGCACGGTATAATTCTAGAGAACACATTATATACTAAAAAGTAAATAAAAAGTAAATTGTTGGTGGTAATAAAAGCTTAGTTTCGACAACAAAAATGAACTGAATTCAAGCTGACGTGAAAGAAGGTATGTAGTGTGGAATGAGAAGAGTTGCGAGATCTTACACAGGTAGTTAGGCTGGGTAATACAGTGAAAAATGGGTTTGGGATTCTAATAGATTAAGAAAGTACGAGAAGTGAGCAGAAGTTAGGTTAAGTTGCCTTGTCCTGTTAGCGTTTGTTGGAAGGCACCCTCAGAGCCTCTCAACAAACTTCAACAGGACATATCAACATAAATCAGTTGCTTACTCACTGAGGCAGAGTTGCGGGTATTTCATGAGGAGAAAATTATCAACTAAAAATTGCAAGACGCATTTTCAGCTGTATGGAGAAACCACCCATACAAACAGTATGCAGGGAATTTTAAGGGGAAAAGTTAAATCTCGATAATGAACACATGAAGAACACTATTTACATGTTCATGTACAAGCGAGGAGAAAAAATTTTGAGGTAAGTGGACTTGCTCTGTTACAGACTGTAGGAAGGCAGTGAAATTTTTTTTGGGGGAAGGTTGAATTTCAAGAAAGAATACAGGGAGGTCACTGTTTGCATGCTCATGCAAAAGCAAGGAGGAAGGATTAGTTTATGTGGACTCAACCTGTTACAGATTGTTGGGGAGTTTCTTATCAACTTATCAATATGAACCAAGAACACAGGAAAGACACTGATTACATGTTCATATACACACTAGAGAGAGAGAGAGGGCGAGAGAAAAAAAAACAAAAACATTGGCTTAAGTGGACTTTCAAGGTTACAGTTAACTGGAAAGTACCCACGTGTATACGCAGGAGAAAAACATTAGCTTGATTGGGCCTGTCCTGTTGCAGTTTGTTGGAAAGTACCCACAGGAACTCCCCAACAAACTGCAACAGCACATATCAACATGAATCAGGAACACACGATGGGCACTGTTTACATGTTCATGTACAAACAAGGGGAAAAAATTTTGGTTGGGTGGACTTGTGTTACAATTTGTTGGAAAGCACCTGCAGGAACTCTCCATCAAACTGCAGCAGGGATTTTAACAGCATGAACCAAGGTCATCGGGATGACACTGTTCATGTACGAGCAGGAAGAAGACAATTACTTGAGTGGACTTGTCTCGCTACACTTTGTTGGAAAGCACGCACAGAAACTCATTCAAACGGGGCTTATCGGCATGAACCAGCAACACAGGTATTACACTGTCTGCATCTTCATGTACTAGCAAGGAGAAAAAATAAGGTTAAATGTATTTATCCTGTCACGGATGGTTTGGAGGCAATATATTTTAGGGAAGAAGATAAATCTTATGAATGAATACAGGAATGGCACTATTTACATGTTAATGTACAAGCAAGGAGAAAAGATTGGTTCAAATGGACTCATCCTGTTACAGATCTTTGGAGAGTTTCTTATCAACTTGTCAACTTATTAACATGAACCAAGAACACAGGAAAGACAGTATTTACGTGCCCATATATGTACACGCGAGGGGAAAACGTCAGGTTAAGTGGACTTACAGAGTTACAGTTTGTCGGGAGGTAACCATCAGCTTATCAGCGTGAAGTGGGAACGCACGGAGAGCACTGTTTACATGTTCAATGTACGCACAGGACGGAAACAATTAGTTAATTGGACTTGACCTGGTACGGTTTGTTGGACTTGGAGAGTACCCACAGGAACTCACCAACAAACCGCAACAGGGCTTGCCAACGTGAACCAGGAACACAGAAAAGGCATTGTTTACACGTTATGTAGACGCAAGGAGACAACATTAGGTTAATTGGACCTGACCCGTTACAGTTTGCGGGGAAGCACCCACAGGAACTCTCCAACAAACAGCATCGGGGTTTATCAACGTGAACCAGAAACACAGGAAAGACATTGTTTACTTGTCCATGTACGCACAAGAAGAAAGAAAACATCAGATTGATTGGACTTGTCCTGGTACAGTTTATTGGAAAACTCCCACAGGAACTCTCCAACAGACTGAAACAGGGCTTATCGGTGTCAACCAGAAACACAGGAAGGACACTGTTTACATGTCCATGTAAGCGTAAGAAGAAAGAAAACATCACATCAGTTGAACTAGTCCCGGTACAGTCTGTCGGGAAGCACCCACAGGAACTCTCGAACAAAGTGAAACAGGGCTCATCAACGTGAACCCGAAACACAGGAAAGGCATTGATTACCTGTCCATGTACGCACAAGAAGAGAGAAAACATCGGATTAACTGGACTTGTCCTGGTACAGTTTATCGGAAAGCACCCAGGGGAACTCTCCAACAAACTGCAACAGGGCTTTTCAACGTGAAACAGAACCACAGGAAAGGTATTGTTTACATGTTCATGTAAATGTACGCACAAGAAGAAAGAAAACATCGGGTTAATTGGACGTGTCCTGGTACAGTTTATTCGAAAGCACCCACAGGAACTCTCCAACAAACTGCAACAGGGCTTATCAACGTGAAACAGAAACACAGGAAAGGCATTGTTTACATGTCCATGCACGCACAAGAAGAAAGAAAACATCGGGTTAATTGGACTTGTCCTGGTACAGTTTATTCGAAAACAGCCACAGGAACTCTCCAACAAACTGTAACAGGGCTTATCAACGTGAACCAGAACCACAGGAAAGGCATTGTTTACATGTCCATGTACGCACAAGAAGAAAAAAAGAAAAAACAACATCTGGTTAATTGGATTCTCCAACAGACTGCAACAGGGCTCATCAACGTGAAACAGAACCACAGGAAAGGCATTGTTTACAAGTCCATGTACGCACAAGAAGAACTAAAACATCGGGTTAATTGGACTTGTCCTGGTACAGTCTATTGGAAAGCGCCCACAGGAACTCTCCAACAGACTGCAACAGGGCTCATTTGTTTGTCATTCAGTTTGGTCGTGTGTCTGATGAGATAGAAAAGGTAGAAAAGATAGAGAGCTGAAAATTAGAGCAATTCGGTTTTTAATTTACAACTGTTCCGTCCGTGACGACCAGTGACATGTGGATGGGGAAGCCAGCATTTTATCCCCGAAATTTATATCTCGGAGAGGGGAGATTTTCCTCGCTGTTTGCAACTCCCACTGGTAACAGTGGCAAGCTTTCGTGTGTATCGTGTCGCCGCAGTCACTTCTGAATTTATGTCACAGAATGCCTGGCTCACCCCATCGCAATGATGTAATCTTCAACTCTTTCGATGGGCACGCCCCAGATTATTTAGTTTTCCTATTGAGGACGCGATGCACATTGAGTTCTATAATTAATTCGCTGTCTTGAAGTCTATTTAGAGTTTTGCTTTGAAGATCTTTTAAGCGCATTGCTATAGTGTCTATTTTTGCTATCTCGTGAAGTTGTTTTATCGATGTCCACGTGGGCTTGCGTAGTGTTTTTTCACACTATCCCAAATGATAGAATCCGCGAAAGCAAAAAAAGAAAAAGATGTTTATGGCCTTTTTGGATATCAAAAAGGCATACGATAGAGCATGGAGGGAAGGTATGTGGCGCAAGCTAGAGGCTATGGGCTTAGGAGGCGAGTTTGTTGGAATTATGAAAGCATTATATAAAGATGTACAGAGTGAACTCAGCCTGGGAAACATTACAACGAAACGTGTGCCTATGGAGATAGGCTTAAAACGGGGTGTATCCTTTCGCCGATCCTGTTTGCATTGTACATCAAAGTTTAGGAGATGAACTCCTGCGTAGCGAGGAGGGGGTAGCAGTTGGGGACTTGAAGATCCCAGGGCTATTTTTTTGCAGACGATATGGTTCTAGTGTCAGAAAGCGAAGAGGAGCTAACGAAAATGCTGGGAATTGTTGGGAAATATAGGAGCAAATGGAGACTCGAACTTAATGAAAGCAAGAGCAAAATTATACCTGCGGGCCGCAAAGTGGACCCCACTCGAAGGTGGAGAGTGGGTGAGTTCAGCATTCCGGAAGGGAGCAGCAAACTTCCCAGTGTGGGAGAGACAGGTGATTACGAGTATTTGGGTGTAAATTTATTTATTTATTTATTGGTGTTTAAGGTCACATACTTATGCACAATGGCTAATCGTGACCGTGGCAGTTTTACGGGTGGAGGAAGCCGGAGTACCCGGAGAGAACCACCGAGCAACGACGAGCAGCTGTCAGCTCTCCAACATCGTAACTCTGAACTCTGCACCGCAGCACAGGCAGGGTTAGATTGGTTGAAGACATGCGCACCATCGACGTGCAGTACGCCTCAGTACACAGCGTCATCGTGCCCCCATGTTGGCAATCGGGGTGAAGTGTCTTGCCCAAGGACACAACGCGGTTGCCGCAGGTGGGATTCGAACCGAGGACCTCTCGGCTTGCAGCCTGCACCTCTACCAACTGAGCCACCGCGCCCCCATTTGGGGGTAAATATAAACATTACAGGAAGAGGCATCTACCGGAACCACACAAATAAATTGATTCTGAAGGGGAAGCGAATCCTTAACCAAGTGAAACTTATAGGGAGAAACAGTTTCAATAAGGTTTTCGTGGGGAAAACCATTTGGGAAATGGTGGGGCTGCCAAGTATAACATACGGTACGGAAGTGGTACCCCTAAACCAGACGGCCGTAAAGAGCTTGGAAATCCTGCAGAACGATGCAGGCCGATGGATAACGGGGTCGAGTAATGCCGCAGCGCTAGAAGCAATCAGGGGTGAGCTTGGGTGGATGAGGATCAAGGACAGGATAGACCTGTTGAAGCTCGGTTATCTTAATTATTTGGTAAATCTCCCCGACAGCCGATGGTGTAAAGCAATGTTCCTGAGAATTTTCAACTCAAATATCAAAACGGGGTGGATGGTCCAAGTGAGAGAGCTAGTAAAGAACTACTCATTGGAGATCTCGGGCCTGGAAGTTGGGGCAAACCAGGGTAAAAAGGGTCATGGAGGATTGTAATCGTAATTGGCGAGAGGGGGTCAAATCAAAGAGGTCTTTGGGTGGCCTGTGTGATAAAGAGAAGCCAGGTTTTGAAGAGTACCTTGATGGCACCTTTGGTAACTGTTGTTCAAGCTGAGGTCGCGATCCCTGGAGCTGAGGGGAAAAATTGTGAAAGACGGTGAAAGGGAGTGCCAGATGTGTAACTTGGACATGGTGGAGACCCTGGAAAACTTTCTTCTAGAATGCCCAAAGTATCAGTCTAAAAGAATGAGATTCACTGGGAGTATAATTGGGAAGTGGGATGGGAGAATGAAGGACATGTGGTTAGGGGGAGACTCAAAGGAGAGGGTTAATATGCTAATCGGAGAGATTGGGAAGAATGGGACAAGGGATATCATCAAGCAGTTCGTCTCCGAGTGTTGGGAGGAGAGGAGAAGCGTGGGAATAGGGAGGCAGTTGGGAGTACAGGGGTAACCATGGCCTTCTCGTCCGAGAACCGCGACAAATCAGCGGCTGGCCAAAGTGTTATTATTATTATATTAGAGACACGCGCAAGGCATGATTTTGGACCCGTTGTAGTTTATCAATGTTAGTTTTATTCAGGTCAGTTGTTATTATGGCCCCATACTCTAGTACTGGGCGTATATATGGTTTGTAAAGCTTGAGGAGAACTTCTTTATTGGCTCCCCAATTTTCACCTCTAATCACTTTCAGGAAATTGATACGTTTAGTGGCTTTGACAGTGACTGAGTTTACGTGATTGTTTAGATTGAGACTGCTATCCAGGGTGAATCCCAGAAACTTTGCTTCATTACTAGCTTCAAGTTTATGGTCGTAAAGCTTAAGCTCAATATTAGGGACAGGTTTTTTTCCTTTGCTTTTTATAGAATGTGATTATTTGTGTTTTCGCGGTATTTAGCTTGATGCGCCACAGAGCGCACCAGTCTTGAAGGTGGCGGATGGCATCCTGCAGGCGGTTTTGTATTGATGAGCAACCTCACTGTAAAACATTTATATACTCCACTGACCGGTATGAACAACAAAGTAAACAAAAAATGGTCGCACTTTTCAAAGTGAGTACCAAGCTCATGCTAATCAAAACATGTTAGAATTAAAAGAGAAGGAATCAACGGAAGGAATCAAAACGTTCATTCATCATTACATGTAAATCAACTGGTCGCACTTTTCAAAGTGAGTACCAAAAATCATGATGGGCTCATATCAATCAAAACATGATTGCTATTAGGTTTTTTTAAATTCATTGTCCTTTCATTTTGAAAACAGTTTAATGGGAAATGCACAGGCAGAAAATGGTGTGAAAAAATAATTAAATGCATATATAAAAACAAAAAAAAAATAACTGAAAAAATGACAAAAAATAAACAAATAAGTGTCAAAAAGAATGGGAAATGCACAGGCAGAAAAACTGATGATGTGAAAAAAATCATTAAATGCATATATGAAAACAAAAAAATAACTGAAAAAAATGACAAAAAATAAACAAATAAATGTCAAAAAGTCGAAAGGAAATAATTTATTTGGGACGCCATTCGGCTTCGAAACCTGTGCTTTTCGGCCCAAAACGAGGCCGTATAGCACACAAAAAATGTCGGGGCCGAATCGCGCGAGGCCGAAAAGCAATGGAGCCTAAAATTGTTCCCCCAAAACCGTCTCCAAACCATTTCGCTTTTTGGGCTCAGTTGTCTCCACTTGAAATATACAGCCAAGAAAACCCAATTAATCCTGCATGTTGGGAAATCCATTCGAATAACTCTCTCACGTTTTTCACGTTTTCTCAAATTAATAACACAAAAACAACAACAGATACCGAATAATTTCAAACATGAACATGTACATTGGTAGTATAAACATTACCCGATCGTGCCATATTACCTAGCAGCTAGTGTTAAATTCCCATAGAAATCGGAGCTTGGGGGGGGGGGGGGGGGGGGGGGGCGTGGGGCAGCTTGTTCCTGAGCAAAACTTCGGCTCCATCCAGCTAGACAGCTACAATCGGAAAGTGGTGAACGTACAGCATGTCCAATATGCTGTGGTGAAACTAATCGATATCCGGAAATTACCGGAGATGACCGGAAAAATACGGGGAGTTTTGGTCTGAGTGGATTTGCTGAATGGCGAAATATTTATCGTCTGGTGTTAACCGATCAGATATCATCATTCACTTCACACTTCATTTCGCGACTTCGTATCATCATCATCATCACATCGTAACCTTTCGGAAAAAGTGATTTTAATCATATTTCTGAGCACTAAAAGAGCTTAACTTACAATTACACAATCTTCTACAAAATTACTGAAGGATGTCTCAATTATTACAAAAATATCTACAACTAACACTCAGATGAAAAGAAGGGAAGAGATAAAAGAAAGTAGGAAGGAAAAGAGAGAGAGGGAAAGAGCAGCCAGAAGGGGATTCTCAAATGAAAGCAAGGTAAGCAATCCTAACAAAAGTTTAGTTTCTGGAGGGCAGGAAAAGCAGGATTTGGACGAGTTCCCTAAGGCCTCGTTCTTGGATCAGTTAGAAAAACTAACAGCAGAAATTGCTGACCTAAAAAAGGTAATCAGGGAGAAGGATGCAATGATTGCTGATATGATTAGAGGGAGTTTCGCCCCGTCATATCCTATATCTCCTGTTAAGGAAATCCAGGTAGTCGCGGAGACTGACACAGCTCCAGCTGATAAAGCTACAGTTGTGAGCCCGACGGAGGTCCTAGACACCCCTGAAGGCATTTCACTAACGGAGGAACAGATCGCCGAAAGTTCAGCCGAGATCCAGGGTACCTCCAATGACAAAAACATCTGTCACTCAGTCAGCTGAGGCACCAGGTCTCAGGTCGCAAGTCGAAAACCTATGCTGAAGCTGCGAGCAATGTTACAATTTGGGACCCCTCTGATCCTCTCAATGCTAAGAGTTTCAATCCTGATAAAACTCTTAGCCAATTAACTGAAACTCCACAAGTAGAACCTAGCCGTGGGTCCGTCAATAAGGTTTCGGTAGTCTCCTATGCTCAGGAAACCTGTACTACTCCAGCCATAACACCCAGCAAAAGCAAATGTAAAAGGGGGAACTCCCAAGATCTGGAGATCGACTCAGATGAGATTACGGACGATCAGGGCTTTTCCCACACAATTGACAGACAAGTCAAGAAAGTGAGGAACTGTCCCTCCTCGCCCGCTGCCTCATCTGAACCCAATTACTACCCCTCCTTATCTGAATCTGAATCAATTACTACCCCCCTCCTCAGGTCTAAACTTCGCAGCAGCGGTTAAAAAACAAGCCCCCGTCCAAAATGCCAGTGAAAATCGCACTACCAAACAAGCTCGCCGTAGCCCTGGTAGTCCTGGTAACAGCGCTAGCAATGGCGCTAATCTGACAGTTGTGGTCACCAGGGTTCACCCTGACACGGCCAAGGAGGCCATCCTCCAGAGCATCCCTAACTGCAGATGGGAGAGGTTCACTTCCAGGGCCACGGGCAAAAGCACGTGGAAACTGAAAGTGGCCTGTCCTAGCCGCGAAATTAAGAATAAATTTATGGCTAACGGGATTACCATAAACGGCCGGAGGCACGAAGCAGAGGAGTATAGATCTACCCCTCCTCCGGTCCAATGCCATAAGTGTCAGAAGTTTGGGCACGTTGCTAATAAATGCAGGGAGACACTGACCTGCATGAATTGTGGTGGAAATCACCTCACAAAAGCATGCAAGTCTGATTCCCCCTCCTGCCCTAACTGCAAGGGAAGTCACACAAGTAATTCTCGCAGATGTTCTCATTTTAAAAAAGTAAAAACAAACATTGAACTAAAAAAGTTAAATCTGACAAAACCGGCTAATGCATCCTCTCCCCATACAATATGCTCCCTTGTAGCTGGGGCCCTCTACTCCGTGCTAAACAAACACGTGAACACCAATCTGACTGACATCTGTCAAGACGTTAGCCGTTCGGCGTCTCGCCTATTTAAAACCCAAATATCGGAAACACTTATCAAGGCCGCAATTAACACCAATTAAAACAGTTACTGTCGCCAACTAACTCCATCTAATTGAGCAACGCGATGTATTCCAAACCATAACATGGATAAACTACAACTAGCCGTGTGGAACGCTAGAAGCGTTAATAACAAAAAACTTCAAATGAGCCGATATTTCGAAAATACAGACATTATCTGCATCTGCGAGAGTTGGCTATATCCCAGTAAAATTTTTTCATTAAGTGGATTCAGCACTATTAGAAGAGACCGACAGCTCACAAAAGGCGGTGGTGTTGCTCTTCTAATAAAGCGGAACATCAAAGCCAAAACCATTAAAACTGATCATCTCGATGCTGAGGTGATTGCAACTGAAATAACAGTTGATAATAAAAACATCGCGATTGTTTGTTATTACAATGACCCAAGCAAGACGGTTTCTGACACCGTCTTTGAATTCTTTATGAGGAAATACAAACACTGCATCTTCCTCGGCGGCTTCAATGCCAAACACCTATACTTTGGCTGCAACAAAACCACCCCCAACGGTGAAGCCCTACTCGAAATAACAAAAAAACATAACCTCCATGTGGTTATGAACGACAACTCAGCAACCTATATCAGTAACAACCCACTATTTTCATCTGATATCCTCGATCTAATTATCGCCAGTGACTCTCTGATAAACCACATCGATGACCACTGGGTCGGCGATGATGACTTAGGCAGCGATCACCTCCCGGCCCATGCCTCACTGCAACTAGGCAATGGCACCCTCAGGTACCCACCCACCCACCCTCCGCAGGAATTTAAAAAAAAATCAACTGGAACCTCTACCGCGATATCATCGATGTCAAACTCACTAACACCCCCCCCCCCCCCCCCCCCCCCCCCCCATCCAACGCAGCGGAACTCGAAACCCAATGCGAGGGCATAGAAAAAATCATTAACTCAACCCTAAACGAAATATGCCCAAAAGAAGAAGTGCGCCCCTGGAGAAATACCATCTCGGGCGACACACTGTCACTAATCAAAACTAAACGGAAAGCTCTTCGGGCTCTTAAAGCCGAAACTGACCCCGGTAAGAACGTTGACCTCAAAAAACATATAACCGCTTTCATGGCGAAGTCAGGGAAGCCCTCAAAGCTGAAAAACAAGCCAACTGGCAAAAGGTAACAGCCAACCTAAATGGGGTCCAAGATGCTAAAAAATTCTGGGACTCTTTCAAAATCCTAACGGGGCAAAAAAACAAGGGCGGCAAAGCCGCTGCCAAACCTCTTAAAAGGGAAGATGGTTCCTTTACGCGCACCGACAAAGACAAGGCCGACACTTTTGCCGACCTTCTAAGAAAAACGCATCGCCCTAATCAAGGATCGGGCAATGATGACGCCGTCATAAATGCAATTGACGACTTCATCGACGAACACCCTAAAATCTACCGTGACCCCAAATTCGATAACGAGCCAGAAGACGGGGATGACGATGACCTCGTCACCCCCCATCACCAATGACGAAATCATCAACGTCATTAAAAAATGCAAAAATTCGTCCTCACCCGGAGAAGACGAAGTGAGCTACAAAATTCTTAAACAAAGCCCAAATTCCCTAATCGAAAAACTAAACAAACTGTTCAACGCTTGTCTCACCCATGGCTACTTTCCCAAATGTTAGAAAAAAGCCATCGGTGTCATGATACCAAAACCTGACAAAGACCTCTCCGATCCGGCCGGTTACCGCCCAATCAGCCTCATCAGTTGCATTGGCAAGGTATTCGAACGAATCCTTACCAATCGACTGAGGAGGCACATCGAAGACAACGAGTTTTTCAATAAATGGCAAAGAGCCTATAGAAACCGCAAAGAAGGCATCGAGCATGTATACCGACTAGTGACCCAAATGAAAACCGCCATCAACAATCAACAAATAGGCGCGGCTGTTCTGCTTGACGTCGAAAAAGCATTCGACTCTGTATGGCCCAACAGAATGCGCCTCAAATTATCTAAAATGAAACTCCAAATGAAACTACTTAGACTACTCTCCTCCTTCCTAAATGATCGTGAAATTAAAGTCAGAGTTAACAACGAAATGTCCGACAGTGTCCCCCTAAAAGCAGGCACTCCCCAAGGGTCTGTCCTCAGCCCCCTCCTGTACATCATCTGCGTCAACGATCTTAAATTCACCGAGGATCGAGTTCAAGTCTCACAATTCGCGGACGATAAGGGCCTCTGGGACTCTAATAGCACGGCCTATCTACTCCAAAAACCTCTGCAACGCGCTCTCGACGACCTAGAACACTGGTGTGCCAAATGGAGAATAAAACTGAACGCCAATAAAACCCAACGAATCACCTTTACCCGAAAAACAAAAAAAAACGTGATTTTGACATCAAGCTAATGGACAAAGTCCTCCCAGAAGGCAAAGAGGCGAAATTCCTGGATCAAAAATTGTCCTTTAACAAACACACCGACGACATGGCGAAAAAGCCACTAAACGCATTAATTTATTGAAAATGCTAAAGGGAACTTCACGGGGAGCCAACCAGTCCACCCTACTCAAACTATACAAAGCCTTTGTGCGCCCAGTAGTCGAATACGGGGCAATCATCCTAACTGACCTCAACCAAACAAATATGAGTAAACCCCAAAGGGTTCAAAATCACGCGCTCAGGGTCGACCTCCGTGTCCCTTGGGACACACCCATCAAAACACTTCACGACAGGGCCGATATCCCCACCATTAAAGACCGCCTAGTCACCCTGGCCGCGAAAAACCATGACCGGTTAGCCGACAGTGAACTAATCTCAGAACTTGGAGCCATTTGCGAAAGCCGACAAAAGCCCAAAAATTGCAATAAAACTAAGACCGCTCGAAAAAAACTAGGGAACGAGAAGGTGAATAAACAGGCAGAAAAACAGCTTGACTGTGGCCTTCTACCAGAAAGGGCTGCCTTCACCGACTCAGCTAAAACTACATCACGATTGGATACTGTAAATCTCATTTCCGGCCAGGGGGCTCGGCCCACATGGGACGCTCGCGATACCAGGCGCGAGCGTTTTGTGTGGGCTGGGCCTCCCCGACTGGAGGTGGGATTTGCAGTGTTTAATCGTGATCCAAAATAAACACAAATAAATCTAAAATAAGGTCGAAACCAGCGAAGGGCATAACAGAAACACCCTCGGGTGTGGTTTAGTGTCTAAACCTGTTACCCTCCCGCTACAAACTCACTATCACCCTAAGAAGGTGATCTAACAGGCAGATTAACAGCTTAACTGTGGCCTTCTACCAGAAAGGGCTACCTTCTCCGACTCAGCTAAAGATTAGATCACAAATTAAAACAGAATGTGCTATTGTTATCTTTTTATTTTTACATATTCTAATGAAAACTAATTCTGCCTTCTTCTATTAAGCAGGTACACAGAAGATGCTTTTTTGACCAGCACCCCAATAACCGCTATGGACAGCCGAACCGTCATAGAAACGGTAACCCCCCATGGTTCCTGAACATCCCCCACTCCATCCCTACAAGTGGTCGACCACTTTAAGGGAGGCGAGCGTTGGTCCTGCGTCCCGCCTCTGCCCCTTTTTGTAAGCGTATTGCGCATCTCTTGTCCCAACCCAATAGGATTACAATGCAGGGCTGCCCCCGAACCAGGGAAGTTCGGGTCTTCTTTCTGGTGGCCCCCGAAAGGGGTCGTTGTTGTTTTCTTGCAAAGACGTCCTACCAAACAGAGACAGTCTGAGGCAGATTATACTTGCCAGTGATGGCCATCACTCAATATTATCTCCGAAGTGGCAGACTATACTTGCCTGAAAATCCAGATCGACTGCACCCTCGGGGAGAGGTAGTACCTTTGTGAAAGGACCCAACCTCCCACACTGGTCCTCACCCGAGGGTTCAACCGACATCAGTCAAGGAGACCATCACGCCACAACCGGTGACACCTGCTGAGTACCTGAACCTGTTCCTCTTTCAACACGAGTAGACATGTGGAAATTAGCCATTTACAGTTACTGAGGGTCGAAAGGGGCTTGTTCCCCATACCGTCCCTGCGCGCCTTCGGCGCGTTAAACCATTCCATTCGATCAGATATCATCCGACATCCGACACACGACGAGGACCAACGCTATTCACTAGAGATCTAGGCTATCGAGAGATCACCTACAGTATATGTAGGTGAGTTTTACCATACTGATGTCGACGCAGACGAAGAATTCTATGCATTTTCTCGTTTTCGTTATACCATGAGCGCGACAACGGGATCAACGATTCATCTCATCGGATTATCTTACAATCTTCATCTGCCACGTGTTAGAGGTTTCTGACACATTTTCCATTTCATTTCAACTAATGTTCAGTTACTGACCATTATTTTAACTCGACGGATCGCTTCAGGTTCCGCTCCACAGTTTTCAAGGCATTTTCAAAAATGGCGTGCCATGTGTTCTATTCCACTGCCAATGAAGCCAAACTCATTTGCATTACCCCTGACATGTATACATTTTCTAAATTGGCTGAACCTAGTGAATACAGTCTGATAAGGTAAAGCGGATACATTTAATTGTGGGTGGCATAACTTCCAGTACAACATGAAGCCACGACCCTAAAATTTGGCTGAAAAATTGCCCAAACCAGCCATTTTCAGGCACTTGGCAGCCACAAAAGCAGAATTTTCCCAGCTTCAACACCTACCCAGGCCTGGAACACATCAACTCCAATTACAAAAGAGAGAAAAAAAATTTCTATGTTTCCGTCTCATTTTTTTGGCTACTCACCTGTAAACAATCCCGTGTAAAAATGACGTCTGAAAAGTTGGCCTCATTTTCTGAGCCACTGTTTCACAGAAATCCCATGCTGTCATGACACTATGCATCAGGCATCCATCCAATGACCAAAACATTAAAGTCTACTTGCCAACAAGTAGTTTCATGCTTTCAAATACCTAATACTAAAAATACAGACCTAATTTATGTGGGGTCAGATTCAGTATAGGCCTTTTATTTCAAAATTCTCCCCTGTGCAGAAATACGAAATTGTGGAGCGGAACCTCAAGTGCTCGACGGTCGAAGTTTCCAACACAAACATAGAGAGTTATTTCCCTTTCATCGTTCCCTTGCAAAGCACATCAAGGGAGATCAGTGGCAAGAGAAATTACAGTGCAGATCAAATTTAATGCAGATTGTATGCATTCCTTATAAGTTTGGAGAGATTTTTTTCTCCAGGGAGAAAAGGTGGTGAATAAAATGAAAAAAGAAGAAAATATAAATAAATGTGTGCTCAGCAAACTGGGCTTAGGACTGTTAACTTCTGGTATCACACTTTTTGTGTATTTGCTATTTAATCCGTGGATATTACGGGTAAAGTTGCTCTTCAGAAGTGGGTTGGTAATTGCGCATACATTCTGTAATCTTATTTAAATTACTTACGTTTTTTCATTTGTTTTTGGTATTTGCTGGAGATTGATCATGACTGATGAAGTTATGACAGAGCAAAGCCTACAAAAAATTAAAATAAATCAGTGTTCATACAAAATACTCCTAGATCAGCCAGGTGTAGGGACGCAAAATTGCTGCGCAAATTTTATGGCAGAGAGAAACGTTTAGAAACATCACATTGGAACAATTTTGTGCTATTCCGCATATACGTGTTTCCAAAAACTTGCTGGACCAGATTGATTTTGTTGAGCACGATTCAGCTTGCCCAGATGACAGGTCCATTTGCCCATAGAGCAAGGAAATGGCACTAAAAGTCACATGCTCGCGGGATTCAATCAGCAATGATGACGAGGGCTTTACCAAGGCAATTGGAATGGCTATCACCAATTCGGGTTTAACAGGTCCGCCATCACTTCCAGATGAACAAAGCAGGTTTGGCCAGTGGAACTCGGCTAATGAGATGGTCGGCAAGATACAGATGGCCAGGGATGTCAGAGAAAAATCGGCCAATGGGTCTAGATATCGGAGCCGGGAATATGACGACGAGAGAATTTATCATCATGATCGCTGTCCAGATAGAGAACAGGGATGAGGCAACAACAATTTTATCGAGTTCCTTCAAACTGACAGGGAGGAGAAGTCGAATCGCAATAGATGGAATCGCGATGGTTCTCATGAGAGAAATCGCAGTGGATACAATTGCGATGGGCCCTTTTATGGCTGTGATCGTGATAGTTACAATCACAATACCAACAATGGTAACATGAGCAGGACCAGAAATGATCGCGATGCATACAATCGCGATGGCCCGAGAAATTACATGGGTTGCGATGGATACAATCGCAATGACATCGATTATATGGATCGTATTGGATACAGTCATGATGGGTACAGCCGCGATGGACCCCAATATAGCAGGGATCGAGACGGTCAGAAATGGGATAGGGACAACAGTCGGTACGATCGTGGTTTATTTAATCGAGACAGCGACTACGATGGTCGAAGAAGAGACCGTGATTATGGTAGTTGCGATTGCGATGATTTCGGTTCAGTCCAGAATCGCGATGATCACAAACATGAAGACTGCAGTCATGATCAAGATCACTACAAGAGTAAAAACATCGGCAAAATGCCCCGTTCGCTCATGTATGATGGCAAAACAGGTTGGTCACTCTTCAGAACAAAGTACAACAAGTACAGCCTTGCTCAAGGATGGACTGCTGAAGAGATGACGGATAACCTTTGCTGGTGCCTGGAGGGAACTGCCAGTGAGTACTATGGTGTGTTGCTTCGACAGAACTCAATATTCAAGCTTTTGACTTTGAGTTACTCCACCGAATGGAAAAGAGATTTGGGATGAAAGAATTACCAGAAACTGCCCATGTTAGATTTTCCAAGGCTGTACAGCGCACCGACGAGAGTATAGAGGAGTGGGCGGTTAGAGATGGCCACCACAGCATTCGGTCATTTTCCCGAGGATCATGTTTACCAACAGGTGTCCATGCGTTTCTGCCATGGTGCATAGGACCAACAAGCTGGGCATCATGTTGCGAATGACTGCCCTAGATCACTCGAAGATGCCATCGATAAAATGCACTGGTATCAATACACGGTAAGTGCTGTATATGGGGCACAACCTCAGAAAGACACCCAAGCACAAGAGTGCGAGAACAGCTCTCTGTGCACCCAACTCACTCGCCCCAACTTCAGACGGCGTAACCCATCTCCAGGCCAAAGTTGCACAGCGGCAACCAAATGCTGGACCTCACAAGTCCATTGCCTCGATCGCATCTAGAATGGACCAGTTAGAGACAGCTCTTGAGAAAGAATGCCAAGAGAGGAAAGAAAGGGATAAATACGTTGATCAGAAACTGGCCTCTGTCAACAGTAAACTGGAGAAGTTACTTGAGGTATCGGCAGCAGGTTCATCAGGCGAATGAATCGATCATAGGACTTCTAAGGATAGACGATCGCGTTCACCATCACAGGAACGTGGTTTGTGTTATGGTTGTGGATCGGGGACACATTTCATTCGGGATTGCCCCACAAAACGTTCACAAAACACAAGTGCAAGTCCTAGATCAACTGACAGGAAAGACACCAAGGTCTCCTTCTGTGGTTTAAACGGGATGAGGTCACCTTCCCAGGCTTAAAGGCGACCCATGACAGTGATGGCCTGCTGAAAGAGGAATGTCCAGGCATGGGCAGACTGAGGAACACATTGAGTCCTATGTGTGATTATTCTACCCGTGACTTTGATGAATCAGAAACCGACAATGAAGACTCCACTCAGTCTGGGTGAGACATCGTTGGGGACGAGGAGATAATTGGTTCATCCCCTGTCTGTAACCAGGGTTTTAGATCTGGAGGGCAAGAAGTGGACATGTTTTCCTAAGAGTGACCTTTGAATTGGGAAGCATGCAATAGGCCAAATATCCAAGGAATTTTGGATATATCCAGGGATTCGGATCAACCCAAAGATTCGAAAGTGAGATCCAACTTGGAGGACACTACACCCATTCATCGGGAGGAGATGTCAAGGAAGGAGCCACAAAAGGGGTCAAGCTTGAATGATCCCCTTTCCCTGAACTGGGGGGATGGAGTGAGAGTGAATCAACTTTCACCCTCATTGCATCGAGAAAATGTCCTGGTGAAACAACTGATTTCCGACTCCATGCTGAGGATTCCAGTAACCATAGACGGCATAGTTATTATGGCTGTCGTGGACACCGCATCGGAAGCCACCATCATTTTGGAAGAGGCCATACGGCACTTTCGAAGGCAACCACCGATAATTAAAAAGGTCAGATTGCACACCGCCGGCAAACAGCTCTCCATGCCTGGCTGCGTGGTTGGACCCATAGATTTGCAAACCGGGTCATATCGCTGGATTCAGCCAGTGTATGTTGCTCCCATATTAGATCAAATGCTGATAGGTTTGGACTTCTTAAAGAAGCACACAAAGTCAAAATAGATTTGGTAAATCAAGAGATCTACATTGCTGAAGAGAGACTACCTTTATCCACAGCAACTAATGAAAAGGGTTCAGAAGTTTGGATACCAAAGAAAACTGTAGTTCCACCTGAATCAATCGTCCGTGTAGCATGCAAGGTGGCCGAAATGCCCACGGAATATGTGGTGGGGCCAGTGTGTGGATGGGGCATATTCACACCTCGCACAATGCTTACGGGTGGCAAGGCACCCATTGTCTGTTTACTCAATGCTGGAAGCCATGCAGTGACACTGAAAAAGGGAGCTGTGGTTGGATGGGCACACAAAGCCGATGAGCTTGCTGCTGGGGGAGAGGAAGGAGAGCTGGAGTTGGAGAGCAGATGCTTGAGAACTACCTTAGTAGACCCCTTTTTCACCAAGAATGTCAATGCAGAAACAGAAATGTGGATGAAGGCGAGATTCCTGGGGTCAGCGGAATGAGATTTACCGGAGCGTCCACAATTGAATCTGAAATGGGTAATGGTGTCCCTGATGTACCTGAGGAGAAGAAACATCGGGAATTACCCACGCCATTACAAGAATTGCTGGAAAGATCACCTGTGCTGTTAGAGGAGGATGAGGAAACAGAATTGGCGAAACTGCTGGACGATTATCAAGATGTGTTTGCAAAGCACGAATTTGATCTTGGGAGTTTTTCAGCAATAAAGCATCGAATAGACACAGGTGGTCCCAAGCCTGTGAAGTTGCGGATGTGCAGAACGCCAGTAAGTTTCGCTGATGAGGAGAAAAATCACATGGACAAATTACTTGAAGCCGATGTCATACAGTCACCCAAGTCTGAGTGGGCAGCAGCACCAGTACTTGTCGGAAACGTTGTGGTGGAGTTAGATGGTGCATTGACTATCATGCCTTGAATGCAGTGACTCACAAGGATACATATCCTCTCCCACTTGTTGAAGACTGCCTAGAGGCCCTAGCTGGAAACAGGTGGCTGTCACAGGTGGATGCAAACTCAGCATATTACCAGGTAGAAATGGCCGAGGAAGACCGACACAAAACGGCTTTCATAACTAAATATGGGCTGTTTGAGTTTAAGTGCCTCAGTTTCGGCCTTTGCAATGCACCTGCGACATATATGCGCGCCATGAATTTAGTGCTGCATGGATTAAATAGGCAATTGGCTTTGGCATTTGTGGATGATGTGACTGTGACGGGGAAATCGTTTCCAGAACACCTTGAAAACTTGAGAAACGTTTTCGACAGATTTCGCAAATATGGCCTCAAATTAAAGCCTAAGAAGTGCAATCTTTTCCAGAGAGAAGCAGAGTTTTTGGGTCGTACCATTTCACCTGAGGGGATATCCTTGAGTGAAAAACATATCAAAGCAGTCTTGGAGTGGCCGTTGCCAAAGTCAACCCGGCAGGTGGAGCAGTTTCTAGGTCTGGTAAATTACCACCGAACTTTCATTAAAGAGTATGCACACAAGTCAGCTCCATTATATCGAAGGGCAGGTAAAAATCCGTTTGAGTGGGGGGATACTCGAACAGACAGCCTTCGATGAGCTGAAACAAAGTTTGACGACTGCGCCGATCTTGGCATTCCCAAATGACAAGGACCCCTTCATACTGGATACAGATGGATCTGTGAGGCCATTGGAGGAGTCCTCAGCCAAGTGCAGAACGGTCAAGAGAAAGTCATAGGGTTTGGAAGTTTTGTTTTGTCTCCAGAGCAGCGGCGATATTGTACCACCAGAATTGAGCTCCTAGCAATAATTAGATTCACTCGTCACTTCTGACACTACCTCCTAGGCCGGACGTTTAAGCTTAGGACCGACCACAGCAGTTTAACATGGCTGCTGAACTTTAAAGAGCCGCAAAGCTAGGTGGCACGGTGGATCCAGGAGCTAAGTCAATACGACCTTAGGATAGAGCATAGGAAAGGCTCAAAATACGCTAATGCTGATGCCATGTCCAGGATACCACAGAGCGACATTTGCAGTTGTTACAGTTTGGTGTACCCTTGGATCGGCTGCCAAGTAAGGGGTGCAGATATTGCAAGGAATTGCATGGCTCTTGGGCCAAGTTTGTAGAAGAGGTCGATGATGTGGTACCGCCCGTGGCCATGCACATGCAGTCAATGGATGGTGGTCAGGGACATGACTTCAAAGTGATACAGGAAGTGAAGGCAAAACGTTCACCGCCTGGTAAATGTGAGAGCAGACCCTCCATGGTAGAATTAGTTGTTTCTCACCCAGAAGACCCCTACTGCCTCTGAATGCTGTTCTCTGGCAGATGGCAATGGGATCCGGGAGGCATCACAGGAATGGACATTTGGTATGGTGATGGCAAGCTGCAAAGCAGTTACACCACACTAGAAGGTGACCATATGGATGGTATGGGAGCAGTTCCGGAATATTCTATGCTTCGGAATGCCATGCAAGTGGCATTGGATGACAAAGAGGCATTCAACGAAGATGTTTTGAGCTGGGCAATCCGGACTGAGGGTACGAAATCGTCGGGTACCGCCACGAGGATTGGATAGAAGCTCAAAGGAATGATCCAGGGGTCCAGCTGCTGTTTCGCTGGATGTTAGATAAGAAGGAACCACCAGAGTCCACCATGTTTAGAGCTAGCCCAGAAGCAAAACGGTACTATTTGAACCGTGAGCGATTTGTGCTGAAAAATGGGCTAATTCATTGGACCAGAAAGGATGGCATATTGGCGCTGTTGGTCCCCCAGTGTATGAGACAGGAGTTGCTCTCATTAAATCATGATATACCAACCAGTGGACACCAGAGTTGGGAAACGACCAAAGGGCGCATCAAGGGAAAGTACTATTGGTACAGGATGTCGAAATAAATTGAGCAGTTTGTGGCATCCTGTAAGCAGTGCAATTCTAACAAGCGCCCATCAAGACATGCCAAGGTTCCTCTGACCATCTATCAAGCAATTGCTCCTATGGTTCACATAGACTTCATTGGACCCCTACCGAAGACTGACAGGGGGAATGAGCATATCTTGATGATGGTCGACCAATTCACGAAGTGGGTCGAGTGCATCCCACTCCCTTCTCAGACAGCTGAGGTGACAGCCACGGCAGAAGTGAGTGAATTCTTCTGCCGGTTTGGTTTCCCCTTCCGAATATTCTCAGACCAGGGACGCAACTTCTCAAAGGTGCGTGAGGTCTTACGCATTCACAAGACAAGAACTACACCATACAGGTCATCAAGTAATGGGCAGGTAGAAAGCTTCAACCGAACACTGGTGGTTGTTTTGTGGGAAAATCTCACCGGGCTTGGGATGATCAAATCCCACTGCTGGCTGGTGCCATGTGGTCAGCCGTGAATCGTCGAACTGGGTTCACACCAAACATGCTTATGCTGGGTAGGGAGGTGAAGCAACCCGATGACCTGGTGTTTGGTCCACTCCCCAACCAGACAGAAAAGTCCTTGCCAGAGTTTGTGCAACAGTTGGAGGAAAATATCCGACGTGCACACGCTGTGGCAAGAAACACCTTGAAGACGCCTGAGAGGATAATGAAGCGTGACTACGATGTCGGTATGCAGCATCGGACCATGTTGAACCTTGGAGCAAAGAAGGGGTACGCAAAGAAGCTGTGTCCTGCCTGGAAAGGACCAGGAATAGTCCTTGACAGGTTGCTTCCTTTCATATACAGGATCCAAAAAGGAAGGACCATCATGAACGCTCATCATGACAAGTTGAAGGTCTGCAAAGACCGTGAGTTACCGGTCTGGCTGCTGAAACGACAGAGGAAACTTTTAGATCTGGCGGCACAAACACCAGTGTTCTGTGTATGCAGGCAACCTGATGATGGGAAATTGATGATCCAGAGTGATCTCTGCTTCGAGTGGTTTCATGGAGTTTGCGTTGGCATTACTCGAAGTCGATTCAGAGGATATTACTCCTGTCCTGAATGTGGGGATGCTCCAGAGGACTAACAATTGTTTTGTTTATTGTAGGAGATGTCATCAGGAGAGAGTACCACTTGTTTGCCTCCCAGCGGGGGGAAAACAAGAAAACGGAGGGAGTCGCCATCCTCTGGAAAGCAGGGTAGTTTCTCCTGTTGTTCTTCTCACAGTGGATAAACGTGAGAGTGACTTATTCACCATGATAGAAGATAGACAAGCCGAAGGAGAGGATTTTCCTGATGCTCCTGCATCAAGAACTGAGGATGTGGATGTAGTTGGGAGTGCCATAAATTCTTCCGAGGTATCTGCATCTAGGCCCACGGACTTCAAGGTGATCGTGAGTGTTGAAGCACCTCAGAAGGTTGACAATCAGACAAAACCCATGAAAACAGAGGTTCCACAGATATCCTCGGGCCTCCAAACCGCGGGAGAGAGCCCTCTCCCCAAAGAAGATGGAGGAAAGATGTTGGCATCATCCAAGCCAAAGCCGATCGAGTCTGGCACGCCTGAGGCTTTGGGTTTCCTGAGAGACTGTTGTCAGAGGGGTAGTCTGACGCCGGCTGTTTAGACGGCCAGGAATAGCGCCCGCGGATGCGAGGAAAGTGGTCCTGCATTACCACCGCTTGGCCAAGAAGAAGGGATGTGAAAAATGGATAGGTGAGGCCAGGGCAGAGGGATTGTTCTACCTTGACCAATCATGGCTTTTCGACAACCTCCCATATCTCCAGAAAGGTTCGAAGAAAGCCAGTAACCCATAGGAAACATTAATGGCCAGTAAAGACACAGATGAACCTGCTCTAAAAACCCCTGTGGGAAACACAGAGGCTAGACCACACATAGACATCCATAGAGGGAAAAGACAGCATGAGCCTCATGGTGATCGTCCTCGAGAAAGATCATGATGGCAACGTAGGATACATCCTCAGGAGAGAGAAAGACATTATTCTCATGATAGGGAAGTCAGGGTAGCAAGAAGCCACCAAGACTGGAAAAGGCAATCGCGGGTGCCACCCAAAGGCCCTCATGAGGAGAAGAGAGGGTCTGCTTACCATGGACAGAAAAGGGATATGTCTTCCAGTGGCTACCGGGAGAGGGAGAACAATTTCCAGAAAAGGAGGTTGGGGACAGAAAGAAGGAGAGGTCCGCCAAAGACGGTGGCAGAGCCGAAAAAGAGACGGGTAATTGATCCTAGAGGACTGATGGGATCGTCAAAGGTCTGCGGAGTTTGAGGTGGTCACAGTCAATGAAGCGGCACATCCATTGAGAGCATCCCCCCCCCCCCCCAGCACTCTGGGAGTACAAGAATCGCTGGGCATAGGGACCACGTCCGACACCGCAACAGAGATTGCTTGCTCTTCGTAGTCTCATCAAGAAGAGCAGGGGCGAGGTGAAATTGACTTAGCTCAAGTATGAAATTAACAGCAACACCCCATTTCCGGAAACAATAGAAGTGAGCAAGGAGTACATAGAAGACATGGCAGCCCTTTGTAGACACCAGGGTTGGCTAGTTCCAGAGACATTTGTGATGTACCCCAAAATAAATAGTTTGGCATGTCTGCTGTACTGGCGTTTTCTGTATCGGCTGTTAGCTCAGTGCTCTCAGGGGGAGAGAGTTTTCTTCTCTCGGGAGGCAGCGGAAGCCAGGATGAAATACAAGGGCCAATGCGAAGATCACAAGGAGCACAGTAACCAGTCTTTGGTGGGGAGACATAAACCATGACCATAGTGGCTAAGGATGTGGGGCGTCAAGTGCGGAGAACAGAGGGCAGCACCAACCTTTGGGCCATTGACAGCCATTTTCATATGTACAGACTCCGAAGGGCAGCTGTTGGAGCGAAATCATCGGCAACTGTATCGGAGATCTTCTCATGGGTTGACCCAAAAGATGAAAAGGTACAGTTGTTGGGGCAAGTTGCCATCTGCTGTGACCCCGACACCTTTCCCAGTGGTCCAGAAGACTTTGACGTCCCTACTAGGTGTGCAGTTGGAATACACCCCAAGTACATGGAGAAGGTCACTAGCGAGGAGGACATGACCCTGCTTCTAGACCGAGTCAGCAGTCTGCTGTGAAAGCCATGGGTTATGGTTTTAGGGGAGATCGGTCTAGACAGGACGGTTGCACCAGAGAAGTGGCGTACCCAAGACCAACTACTGGAACAATTGTTAGGTCTGGCAGAAGTTGATTTGCCAGTGGTGTTCCATATACGTGGCTCTCATGACAAACAGGATCCTACAGGCTCAGATGATATGGCTAGGGGATTGTACTTGGCCAGGAAACACCTGTTTGAGGAACAGCCAATTCATCTGCACTGCTTCACTGGGGATGAAGAAATGGTGATGTTATGGAGTAACAGTTTCAAGAACTGTTACTTTGGTTTCACAGGAAAAGCTGCAACCTTCACCAGAGAGCAGGAAGAAGCTGTCAGAAAGGTTCCTCGTACACGACTGCTGATAGAGACAGACGCACCATATTTTGGCAGAGAACTGGGTACCAAGTTCTCCTCCCCAAAATGCACAGCAAGAGAAGCACAGATTGTTGCCAGATAAGAAAATCCACCCTAGAGGCAGTCTTGGAACAGACAACTGAGAATGCCAAGACATTGTATGGTTTTTAGAAGCCGCATGCGAGGCATCTTCTGAGAGCAAACGGGAGAGAGGCAGAGAGAGAGATGAATTATGAAAAGGCACTTCTAAGGATGGTTAGGAGAGGGTTAACCGTAACCTATAACAGAATCTTCTGGGCGTACAGGAGGGGAAGCTGCATTACCTTGAACTGGTTTGTCTGATACCAAAGAAGCTACCCTCCCACCACTGGCACAGAGCTTTCGAAACAAAACAGGGAGGAGTGTGGTGAAACTAATCGATATTCGGAAATTACCGGAGATGACCGGAAAAATACGGGAAGTTTTGGTCTAAGTCGATTTGCTGAATGGTGGAATATTTATCGTCTGATGTTAACCGATCAGATATCCGACATCCGACACACGACGAGGACCAACGCTATTCACTAGAGATCTGGGCTATCGAGAGATCACCTACAGTATATTTAGGTGAGTTTTACCATAATGCTGTGGTATGTATAGTGATATATACATGGGGACGCAAGGTTTGAGGTATATAGTAGGGTACGGCGTTAAGATAGGCTTAGTCTGTTCGCCAAACCCGATTTCAAATGAATGAAATAAAAATATTGTTTAAAAAAAGGTATATAGTATGAGTATATTATGGAAAACTGATGGGAAAGTTGAGATTTTTCTGGAAAGTTTTCCCCGCGAAACGGTTGACGTCATGATGCACACGCAACGTCATTGAAACGTTGCTCGCCGTTGTTGTCCACCGGTCGGTCCATTTGAAGTAAGTTTCTGAATTGCAGTAAATTCCTGAATTGCAGAAAGTAACTTCGCGGAAGTCCTCGGCGTGCGCGAAGGTGTTATTAATCCTTTGTCTTGTTGGTACTTAATTGGATTACAGTGTTGTCACCTACATTAGTCTTTTGTTAATAATTGATTTTTTTATTGATTGCATCCATTAATTTTTTGAATGAAAAGTTTCAGCGTGCCGAAGGCGCACAGGGGCGATGTGAGATTTCCTTTGTCACACACAGGCACTCGACACATGCTGTGTAATCGAAATAAAATTATATCTGATAGCATTTTTGCATCTGTAAAATTGGAATATAAATATTAACGTTAATATTTATATTCCATTGTGGGGGCACGACAGCACGGTCCTACTGAACACCAAGAAGAACCAAGATGAACCAAGAAGTAAAAAAAAAATAAAGATAGGCCTCCTACAGTATCTTTTTTAATGTTTTATTTACTTACCAGAGGGTGTATTGAACTATATAATTCACTTTTACCGACATTTGATGTATAAAAGTCCCGAAATACCGCCAATCAGGTAACGCACGATCCAAATTGAAATAGTGAATTAAAAGTTTCAGCGCCCAGAAGGCAAACAGGGACGATGTGGGATTTAAATCACTTGCGACCCGAATAATTTTATTTGCTTTATAACTTTAATTGCTTATAAACCCACGAGAGTCGGAAACAAGAACCTGTAATCCTATAACTATGAGTTGTGCAATTCTGCTCTGTGTTTGCTTAGAGACATGGGTACATTTATGGTAATACTGAAACCGCAGTTTGTTGGTTGTTTTAGAAAAAAAGAAAAAGAAACCCAAACAGTCGCTGGTTTGGGAGCAGCGCGCGATCCGGAAAATTAATTCTTGGTCTTTAGGGGGTCTTCCTGTTTATCCGACACCTATTGTTTCGGTTGAAAGTGTGATAATCCGTCACATCAAAGCAAAGCCGACTATAGTTTGTTTCATTACTGTGGGTTATTATTTGCGCGTTATAAGATGATTGTTAGTGGGGAAAAAGGAGAAAAAGAGTGAGCATATCTGAATAAAACTTTAATATTTTAAAAATAATATACATTAACATGAGTAGTAGGAGCTGCACCGTTCATGCCTGTTTTGGGGGACCTCGAAGTCATTTGCGCCCAAAGCACCCAGGCATTTTTTCATCCCTCCCTGTGCCCAAGCCCGTTATGCCCCCCTCACCCCCACTGCACCCAAAGCCCCTTATGCACCCTCCTTGCCCCCAAACCCAGTTAGTCCCCCTTCGTGCCTAAAACCTGTTAGGCGCCCCTCCCCATGCCCAAAGCCTATTGGGACCCAAGATGGCTGCCCAAGATGGCGGATGACAAGATGGCGGACTTCCCCCATGACGTGGCTACCATAATGCATAAAGTAGGAGTGCTCCCCCTCCCTCCCTCCCTCCCTCCCTCCCTCCCTCCCTCCCTCCCTCCCTCCCTGTACCCAAAGCCTATTGGGACCCAAGATGGCGGTTCAAGATGGCGGCTTCCCCCATGATATCTGTGACGTGGCTACCATAATACACGCGGATTCTATCATTTGGGATAGCGTGAAAAGATGGTCAGTGACTCTCCTTCCCTTCCTGAAGCCATTCTGGATCTCTCCTAAAAAAAACCTTCTCCGCAATCACCTCCTTTAATCTCCCATACAGGACTTTACATAAAACTTTTCCAATGTTGCTAATGACAGAGATCCCTCGATAATTATCCAAAACATCTTTTTCCCCCTTTTTGTGAATAAATGTCACTTTGCTTTCTCTCCACTCATTTGGGACCTCTTGTTTTTCGTTGGCTACATTGAATAGGGCAGTTAGGCTTAGGCTTTCCAAGAGTTCCTCTCCCCAATTTTTGATAAACTCGTTCGGAATTTCGTCCACCCCTCCCGCTTTTCCATTCCTTAATTTTGAGATCACCTTTCGCACCTCCTCCGTTTTAATTTCGCTGCACACGCAGTTCGATAGATTTTCCTCGACCTGGTTCGGACACTCCGATGGGTTCCCCATGCCCCATCGCTTATCGTTTACCTTTCCCCAGTGCTTGACTAGTTCTGATGCGATTTGATCTTGGTCGTCTATAACTCTGCCGTCTACTTAATACTCTCTGGTTTACTTCCTTTGTTACGTTTATTCACCCATTTCCAAAATACGTTGGAACTTGACCCCCCCCCCCCCCCCCTCTGGTCCTAATAAGACTGCTATTTCGCACTCTCCGATTATCGTCTTTAATCTTATTTACTTTATTTCGTGCTTGTTGGTATTCTTCCTTTGCTACCGTGGCCTCGTTGCTTTCCGCCCCTTTGAGTTTTCCACTTCTCCTGTATGCAGCACATTTAGCTTTTCTACCCTTTATGGCCTGTTTCAGTTCATTGACATTGCAGTAGAACCACCTCTATATATACCACAATATTTACGAATAAATGCTCATGCAAATAAAAACAGAAGAAACAAAATAAACACATGAACCTATCTCACATCAATGCTCATCATTATTGATAGCCGACAAAAATAACGATCGAGCAAACGATGCAAACACCTATTGTTTTGATACAGACTATAACACAGCTCGATCACTTAATTAATCTCAGTGTGCCGGATAAACAGGAATAACCCGTCTTTAGTAGGTTAACGCTGCAGCTTGGTTAATTATTGACGGTATTGTTGAACAGTGTGAATCGGCTTATCTGTTTGTTTCAACTTTCACACCTGATATGCGGTGTCCTGTGCTGTTGCGGATTAAGTCTTACTTGTTATCATAACCTCACATTCTAGAAAAAACAAATTAGTGAAAATAAAAAACTTCTACATATGATCTACATTTCTGTATGTTTCTCGTTTTGTTCATACCTCGGAAAACATTATCAAAGTCTGCTCTCATATACCCCCCCCCCCACCCCCCCCCCCCCACCCTTTATAGCCCGTAACCCGAAAATTTGTAGCGAGGTCCCATCTCCTTAAGCGGTCGCTACTGAACACTATTGGATAATATACTCGCCCGAAAAAGAAAGTGTGCATTGCAGAAATTGATCAAACTCCAAAAAAATAATTTCGTAGGTGTAAAGAGTGTTAACCTGTTCAATAATAAGTTATACTGAACACAAAACAGCTTTCCCCGTTAAAATTGCATTAACGTTAAATGACGTGCTGCACGTTTGTGAAAAGGCATGTTTTGCACGTGGAGAGACTGAAAATTCATGCAGCAGTGTGAATCCTTGGGTATTTAAA
Source organism: Pictodentalium vernedei (assembly GCA_031216915.1). Taxonomy (NCBI): domain Eukaryota; kingdom Metazoa; phylum Mollusca; class Scaphopoda; order Dentaliida; family Dentaliidae; genus Pictodentalium; species Pictodentalium vernedei. The sequence goes on along the minus strand of CM062296.1, from coordinate 340,026,550 downwards.
CACTAAAGTAAGGCCTTCCTATCGTTCACATTCAAACTTGCGCTGCTGTTAAAACGACTCCACATTAGCATGCCAAGATTGACATTGAATCAACGTCTCCTTGCCCTGGGTATGATTAGAGCTGGCAGAACACACAGAGAGGTTGCCCAGCATTTGAACTGCCACCGTAACACTGTAGACAGGCTAGTCCATCGACATGCACAACATGATGACGTTCGAGACCGACCCCGCTCCGGGAGACCCCGAGTTAACACCCCTGCACAGGATCGGTATATCCGTGTTGTCCATTTCCGGAACCGGCAACAAACGGCAACGACAGCCAGGAACATCCCTAACCTGAGACGGATACATCCTCAAACAGTAATCAACCGGATGAGTGAATACGGTTTGTGTCCTCGAAGACCTGTAATTCGTCCGATTTTGACGTTACGTCATCGTCGTGCTCGACTGCAGTGGTGTAGACAACATCTCATCTGCAGTGGTGGCTACGTGTTTTATTCACAGATGAATGTCGTTTCCATCTTTCATCATCAGATGGCCGCCAGAGAGTGTACAGACGTCGAAACGAACGCTACGCAGATCCATGTGTCGTGGAGCGAAACCGTTATGGGGGGGGGGGGGGGGGGAGAGGTCTCTCATGGTGTGGGGTGGCATCACTGCCCGTAACAGAACTGAGCTGGTCATTATTGATGGCAATCTCAATGCAGCCGGATATCGTGATGAAGTGCTTACACCTGTTGTTGTCCCATTTCTGCAACGTCACGGCCCGGCGTCATTCTACAGCAGGACAACGCCCGACCCAACGCAGCTCGTGTTGTTCAACAGTATCTGCAGCAACAACAAGTGGATGTTCTTCCCTGGCCCGCAAATTCGCCCGATATCTCACCCATTGAGCACGTATGGGACGAAATGAAACGTCAGCTACGCCGGCTTCCCCATGCACCGTCAACGCTTGTGGAACTCCAAAGACAGCTTATCAGAATATGGAACAACATCCCACAACACTTCCATGCTAACTTGTTCGCTTCCATGAGGCGTAGATGCACAGCAGTAGTCGATGCAGACGGAGGTCATACCAGATATTGAGTGTGTGACTTTTGTGTTTGAACCTTAGTGTCTTTGACTCTCCATGGCACCAAGAGTATTCGTCGTAGCGTAATGAAATTTCTCGTGTTGATCACAAATTGATTCATCTGTGATTGAATAAAATTTCCATGAATGAAAATGATATATATCTTTTTTAGTGTTATTTTTTAGCATGCACACTTTCTTTTTTGGGAGAGTATATTAGAACGCGTTGTCCAATAGTTCTCAAGAGGGCAAACCTACCTAGACAATTTCTTATCTAATTTCAGTCCTATTAGAATCGTGGGTAAAGGGTTTGGAAGACTTCTAATATGGTTCCCTACCTTTCGTCGGAAGCCACAACAGCACATTACGGTGGATATAAGGTCACATGTTTCAGGAAAAGTATGAAAATGTAAAATTCACTTTTTGGTATTCAGGCTCTGTATTTCCAAAGCTTTTGTTCTGTTACATTTTGTCAGAGAGTGCAATGCAACACCTGTTTTAACTTCCAAGAGCCATGGAATAGGAAGTAATATGAAACTGAAATACCCATCCCATTTTGATAAATCCATTCTACCAACTTCCTTTGAAGACATTCAGTTAACAAGAAACGCTCTCTTAAATTTAAACGCAAAACGGACGCATCATGTTAATATTACTCAAATGCGGAGCAATCCGGCGCTGTCACCGCGGTGTTGGTGCCGCGCTGCAGTGACGCTGCTGCAATGTCACTGCGTGGCTGCACACTGTAGTAACGCTGTGACATTGTCGCATTGTCAGTGCAACCCGTCCGTTTCTATCATCATAACAGGGTACCATGGATGAAAGTCTATCTTTAAATCTCCAACACACTCCACGAGCCTTTCGAAAATGTTGTTATTGTTTATTTTATTGTTACAAAAACTTTTTTTTTTACAGATATACTTGGTACATACAAAAAGTAGTTTCAATCCTAAAAAATGTGAAAAAAATAGTTTCTAAAATGGTTTCTGAGTTGCATATAATATTTCAATACCTACTCGTCTCTATTGCTAAACTGACCTTAGGAAGTCTAAACGGTAGGGGTTTGGAATCGGATAAAGTAAAGTGACGTGACATTTTCTCGCACCGCAGGGATAATTTTGATGTGACTCTTCTTGTTGACACTCACTCGAGTAGAAGTGTTGAGGATATTTGTAGAAGCGAAAGGGGCCGTGGAACACTATTTTGTTCTCACCCTGCTTCTAGCAGGGGAACAGCAATACTTTTTAAAAGTAGCTTTAGTTATACAATACACCAGACAGTTATTGATAAAGGTGGGAATTTCATCATAGCTGATTTAACCGTCCAAGAACAAAGCCTCGCACAAGCAGTTGTATATGGACCAAATGAGGATAATCCCAAGTTTTACAATAATTTCTTTTAGAAAATAGGAAATGAAGGGAATACCTCAATTATCATAGGTGACTGGAACGTCCCCATGAACTATACTCAGGACACATTTAATTATAGACACGAAAATAATAAAAGAGCAAAGGAGGTGACTGGAACGTCGTTACGTCCCCATGAACTATACTCAGGACACATTTAATTATAGACACGAAAATAATAAAAGAGCAAAGGATTAAATCCACTCCATGCAGTGGCGGCGCCAGAAATTTTTTTGTGGGGGGGGGGGGGGGGGGGGGGGCAACTAGGGGGACAGACTCCCATGAAGGGGGGCAAATACGTAAAGGATCATATCATTACTTTGTTATGAGGTAGTCCAAACTTGGACCCAAAGTCCGTAATATACTTTTTTGGTTTGGTACGTCCTGTGGACGTACCAAACCAAAAAATTATATTACGGACTTTGGGTCCAAGTTTCCACTAAATGTAATGGTAATTAGCGGTCCTCCTTTCAAAAAATCCTGGATCCGCGTCTGGTGGGTCTGAGAGAGAGAGAGAGAGAGAGAGAGAGAGAGAGAGTTCAAATAATTGAACAGTGCAAGGGAGATAATGCCCGTCTGTCATAATGCGAAATCCATGATTTTTTTGGACAAGGGATATGGATAGACATGCCTTTGTTGGCTCATAACTTAATTATAACTTATAAGTATCTGCATCCGAGTCTTTAAATCTCAACTGCCTGGATGTGTGCATCAGCTAGCCTGAGGCTTTGGGCTAAGTGTGTATGGGAAATTATTGGGAATAAAAAAAGAGAGGGGTGTGTGTGTGTGAGAGAGAGAGTGACTGAATGTGTTTGTGTGTGAGGGTGGATGGAAATGCATGCGAGATGGTTGGGGGCAACTGGGGGAGGGGCAAAGCCTTCGTTTGGGGGGGGGGGGGGGGCAAAAAAGAGAGGGGTGTGTGTGTGTGAGAGAGAGAGTGACTGAATGTGTTTGTGTGTGAGGGTGGATGGAAATGCATGCGAGATGGTTGGGGGCAACTGGGGGAGGGGCAAAGCCTTCGTTTGGGGGGGGGGGGGGCAAATGCCCCCCCCCCCCCCCCCCAAACGAAGGCTTTGCCCCTCCCCCAGTTGCCCCCAACCATTTTTTTGGACAAGGGATATGGATAGACATGCCTTTGTTGGCTCATAACTTAATTATAACTTATAAGTATCTGCATCCGAGTCTTTAAATCTCTACTGCCTGGATGTGTTCATCAGCTAGCCTGAGGCTTTGGGCTAAGTGTGTATGGGAAATTATTGGGAATAAAAAAAGAGAGGGGTGTGTGTGTGTGAGAGAGAGAGTGACTGAATGTGTTTGTGTGTGAGGGTGGATGGAAATGCATGCGAGATGGTTGGGGGCAACTGGGGGAGGGGCAAAGCCTTCGTTTGGGGGGGGGGCAAATGCCCCCCCCCCCCCCCCGCCCCCCCCCCCCCCGTAGCGCCGCCACTGACTCCATGATGAACAAGTTAGACTTGCACGACGTCTGGAGAATTGAAAATACACATAAAACACGGTTCACTTGACAATAAAATGGCGAGGTTAGATTACTTTATTGTGTCTTCAGATTTACAAACGTACCTGCAGAACGTAGACATACTCAACCGATACCGTTCAGATCATAACCCAATAAATATAAGTTTTTTCTTCATTAAGCAAAGCAGAGGTAAAGGTTTCTGGAAATTTAATAAGTCTCCTGAACGACCCAGAATACATAAACCTAGTAAAATTAGTCATTCTAGAAACTATTGACCAATATAGCGAGTCGAGTTTTAATGAATATAATAATAAAAATAATAATAACTGGTACCTCACGATCAATGATCAGCTATTTTGGGAAACGCTCAAATTAATGATACGCGGTAAAACAATTGCCTATTCAAGCTACAAAAAACGAACAACGGTTAAAAGGGAGGAAGAAATAAAAGAAAAACTTGAGACTCTCAGTATTTGATTAGATAATGGAGACGTTTCAGTTATTATTTCTTCTGAACTCCTTGAATTATGGTTATAATTTAGAAGAACTTTCAGTCACTCAGAGTGGGGGGTGGGGGTGGGTCGGGGTCGGGGGGGGGTGGGGTGGGTGGTCATTATTACTTGTATTCCCAAACCAAACAAGCCAAAGGTGTACATTAAAAACTGGAGGCCAATATCTTTAATAAATGTTGATGTTAAAATAGGATCAGCTGCAATTGCTAACCGCATTAAAAATGTTCTTCCAAAGTTAATATCCGAGACCCAATTAGGTTTCATGGAGGGGAGGTATATAGGGGAATCCACACGATTGACCTTTGATCTAATCAAGAAGTGTGAAGATCTCAACACCCCAGAAAATATTTTGGTCATGTTAGATTTTTAAAAAGCATTTGATTCTTTAGAACGGACTTTCGTAGAAAAGACTCTAAGATTTCTAAAATTTGGTTCATCAATACTAAAGTGGTTCAGAACATTGTACAGCAACATTTATAGTCGTATACTCAACAATGGTCATTGTTCAGAATCTTTCACTTTACAGAGAGGTGTTAGACAAGGTGACCCACTGTAACCTTATCTTTTCATTCTCAGTGTGGTGTTGTTGAGCGCCTCTCTAAAGTATAACCCTGACATTAAAGGCATTAATCTAAATGATTCGGAATATCTTATTAGGCAATATGCAGACGATTCTTCCCTCTTTAGTTTAAACAATATTTATTCATGAAAGATTATGATATAATACATACCAGTAATTGATTATCACATAATAATTGCAAAAACTGTATGATACAGTAGTATGCATTGTAGCAATGCCCACAGGATAAGAAAAAAAACAAAAGAATAGATGGACAGAATTCGACAGTAAGCCGTGAGCTTTTTTATGCCGTCTCCCAAGGGAGGTGGTACATCAATGAACTTTCCAGGTGTGTTGCAAGCACGATGTAAAACATTGTTTAAACATAACGTCATAGAAGGACAAGAGTAAGGGTCAAGGAAAATAGTGAGAAGATAGAGTAGAGGAAGGTAGAATATGAGGAATAGAAAGGATAGAAACCAACCTGAATTCGAAATTCCTTACTAACTGCCACAAACAAGTGGAGTTAGTATCTGTAATAAGACGACCGCTTTGTAATCTGCCACGCTCTTATCTTGGAGCCGGAAATACTAATTATGTTAGTATTAATTGAATTTTAATGCTTGTTGCCGACTCGGGGTCTTGTATTGAAAAACCGTATCGGGACTAACAGCAACTGAGTATAACTGTAGGGGATCAACGTTGGTGTAATATTGGAAAACTAAGTAAGTGACGGATTTGTGTGATAAAACTACTGGCACAGTGAACTCACTGAAAGCGGCCACTCAGTATGATGAATTCCTGCACCACCCTGAAGACAAGAACATTTTCAGTGTTGTCCAATCATTCTGATCCATACAGTAGTATTAAGGGGTCAAGAGTAAACGACAGTGCATTGATTGTCGAAACACGTACGTCGGTCTAGATTTGACAGTGCAGGGGCAAATGCTCAGTTGTCTCCAGCTCACCACACTGACAAAGCGGAGATGACGAGAGGTGGTTATCATATAGGTGGCTTTTGATACCACTGCAATTTAACCTACAGTAATAAATTTGAGCTGCACAGGATTTGGCCCCAAAGTAAAATAATGGTGGGCGTTGGTTCGTAGTGCTTAGAAACCTCATGAAATTTATGAGGGAAAAGTTTTCTCTTACTGACGGGGGTTATCTATTCCACTCGTTCGTAACATATAAACAAAAGATGACTGATATAAATTAGTGTGGCAGAACGGAACGCGGAGGTTGATTTCCGATCGGAGGATGTGCCGTTGGTTGACAGAAGAGGTAATTGGGGGCACCTTAATGGAAATATATGGGGGTGTTAGTTTATGGTATATCTTGAAAAACTGGATAAGATTGTGTTTACAGCAGCTTTCCTACAGTCGTTCCCTTTGAGAGACCCGAAGATTACACCGATGGGGATTACGACAATTACGGAGACATTCTGGTTCAGACCCACGCCATGAAGAGGAACAACGATCCCAATAAGATGAGAGTGAAGGATAGGAGAGGTTACAAGTGGAAGAATGTGGTGAGACCCATTATGGGAGGCGAATGAGAGATTCGTGAGATTGATGACTGGAAAGGGAATGACCGATATGATATTTCTTCCGTGCGATCCCGATGCCTTGTTGAAGAGATTGAGATTGTTGATGGCCAGCAGAGAGGGCAGTAACACTGGAGTGGATAACTAGATAGTGAGCATGTGTGACGAATTGTTGAGGCAGAAGGTCTTGACTAGGAAGGATTATAAAGAGTTGATGAATCGCTTTTAATAATAAATAGTAAGAGAGAAAAAAAAATATTAAGCAAATAAAAAAAAAATATATATATATATATTCAAAAGTAATAAAAAAACGAATTTTTAAAAAAAAAAAAAAAAAAAAAAATGTTAGTGATAAATAACAGGGGATATGCTAGATCTTACTTCTACAGTGGATTGGGCATCGTGGATTCAATGATGCGATTTTTAACTCATAAATTCACTGGCGATGCCACAAAATAGATTGCTTCGAGCACTCTCAAAATTGGAAAGAAGATGGCGATCATTGCGGGTAAGAAAGCGGCGACCAAAGCAATGGTAGAATAGCTTCGGAAGCTGGCAAGAGAGGTGCCAACACATTGATTAATAAAATGGATTACTCCACCACCTGCCAAACAATTGAGAATTGAACCGAGAAGTTGGCAAGACTTCTATGATGATGCTGATGTTGTACCAATACAAGACTTAGCTAAAATGATGAAAGGATCGGGATTGAAAGTGATTTATAAATAAAAAAAAACACTTTTATAAATAATATAAAATAAGAATTAAAATAAAAAAAAACTAAAAAAAAAACAGTTCAAAACTGAATTTAAAAAACATAGTTCAAAACATAGTTCAAAAACTGGACAAAAATAAATGGATATCAAAGACATGTCTTGGAATGACGCGATGACCAAGAGGTCGAATGACGAGTTCTTTCCTAAGAGCATAAGAGGTCTGATAGTGGGAAGATCGACTTGCGGAAAAAACAATCTCTTGATGAATCTATTGCTGCGACCCGACTTGTTGGATTACGATAGATTATTCGTTTTTGACAAGAGTCTCTTTCAACTGGAATACAGATTGCTTCAAGAATGCATGAATCATAAATTACCCAAGGACGTCATGGCGAGAATCTTCGACAATCGAGACGAATTCAAAGTACACGAGACTTCGAATATATTGGAGGGGCGGCGAGAGAATTGGCTAGGAGAAACGCCGAGTGTTCGAATGTGGAATGTCTGTTTTACGAGAATGCCAACAACGTTCCCGACCCCCAAACAGTTGAAGTCGGAGAATAAGAATCTCATGATCTTCAACAATCTGCTGTTGGAGAGACAGAATCGATGTGAATCATATTACGTTCGAGGACGTCACAGCAATGTGGATTGTTTCTATCTGTCTCAGAATTATTTCCGACTGCCCAGATTGACGATAAGGGAGAATGCTAATTTTCTGTGTCTCTTTCGTCAGGATCTCAAGAATCTCAATCACATCTATGTAGATCACGTGGCCAATGACATGAGCAGGGAAGAGTTCAGGAGATTCTGTAAGAAGGTGTGGGACAAAGGACTTCACAATTTCGTGGTGATTGATTTGACTGGAGAATTTAGCAAAGGAAAATATCGAAGCGGATTCGACGATTTTTTGTTATATTTCCGATAATAATAGAGAAGAAAATAAAAAAATATTGATAAAACATAAAAATATATAAATAATAAAATGTCAGAACATCTATTAGAACAGATAGTCGAGAATACGGCTGCAAAACAGTCCTTTTAAATCATAGTGAATCACGACACGACTCGATTCACTTCAAAATTCGAACCTTCCATCGAATTGAAGAAGGAAAAGAGATATGAGATGGCGTTGGTTAATCTCTAGACTTACTATTCGTTTCCCAACGTCACCGAAGAGAATAACATGTTCAAGTATTCCAACGGAGTGGATTGGTTCGAGATTCAAATTCCCAAAGGGAGTTACGACACAGACAATCTGAACCATCACATCCAGACAAGACTGAAGACCGATGGTCACGGAAGCAAGATGATAAGACTTGCTCCCAATACGAGTACTCTACAGACGATATTAGACTTGGGAGATAATTTTCGAGTGGATTTTAGTGCAGAAGATTTGATCAGCGAGATGTTGGGATTCGATCGAAAGATGTATCGAGGTCACGCCGCATCTGAAAATATGGTCAACATTCTCATGGTCAATAGCATTTTAGTGAATGTCAGTGTGATTGCGGGAAGTTACGTCGATGGTAGCACTCAGCCTATGATTTACTCGTTCTTTCCAGACATTTTGCAGGGTGACAAGATTGTGGAGTGACCTCGAAATCTTGTCGACCTATCTATGATTCTGGACATGTTGTATAGCATTGAAACCACGTTGACGGATCAGAATTGCGATCTGTTAGATCTTTGCAGAGAGAGAGAGTGACTATGCTATTTCACAACAGAGAGATATGAAAAAAAAATAAATAAATAGTTTGAAAATAATGTCTTAAAAAAATATATATATATATATTTTTGTATTTAAAGAAGTTTTAGGTTTTTATTTGTATATTATATAAGAAATAAAAAAAAGAAAAAAAAAGGAAACTAATAATATTAATAATTTTAAAAAAAATTATATAATCAAATCAAAAAAAAAAAATAAAAATACAAAAATATGGCTCAATACGTAATTAAAAACGTGAACATATCCAAAGAACAGAAAGCTAAACTTTGCAGAGCATTGAGAAATCGAGGCAAGGCTGTGAGATTTAAATTCAGTCTTCAAGATCTGGAGAGTGGCGGTCGCGATCAGATTGCCTGGACGAAAACTCAAGTCAAAAGGATGGAGAAAGTGATTCATAATCAAATGGGAATGACGGTGAGACTGAGTCCCGCTAAATTGAGATATAATCTGAGAATGAAATGCGGTTTCTTACCGCTATTGGCGGGACTCGCCACCAAAGTATTACCCATTCTCACGAAGACGGTGTTCCCAGCTCTGGTCATGGGAGCTCTCTCGGGACTTCCAAGTTCAGCAGTCAACAAATTAGTGGTAGAGGAATGTTTTTGAAGAAGAAGAGGGGAAACAGACTGTTTTTTAAGAAGAGGGGAAACAGACTGTTTTTGAAGAAGGGAGGAGCAGCATGTCGCGTAGACGCCGAAGGTAAAGGATTGTATCTAGGACCTGTGAGAAAGGGTGGTGGCAATGCTTTTGACAGAGATGGTCTCTGTCTGAAGACCGGAGAGAATGTGGAACCGATCAGTGAAGGTTTGTTGTTGGGTCCGAATTTGCCGTTTAAGAATATACCCCTTTTGGGTATGTTATTATAAAAATAACAATTAAAAAGAACCCCGCAAAAACGACTCTAATTTTTAAAAAAATGAAGCAAAAGGAGAGAAAAAAAAATCTTCCAACAGACGTGTTAACAAAACGTTTGTATTATGAAAAGCTTTTAGCTTTTTCTAAACATTTACATGAGTATGTATTAGAAAGAATTCAATGTGAACAAATCGCACACGCTGCGTGTTTAAACATGTACGGAACGTTGTTTCCGTTAATATTGTTATTCATATTCCTAAATTGAAGCTATTTCAAAACTATCAAAACGATGAAGTGTTTGAACGAAAAAAATATGTCTTACCAAGATTTTTATTACAGAAGAGATTATCGCATGATTATAGATATCCTAGATCATTTAAAATACGAAGTGAAACTTGTAGAATGTTACAAATACGCGAAATATCCTTACATTCTTTATTGCATGAAAAACGTAGTTAATATAATCGATCATGGTGGTGATGAAAATATTGAAAAAGCAATTCGCGCATGTTTCAAATTTATTCACAGATTACACTCGTTCATGTCAAATAGATCGTGGATCGAATTTGCTAAAAGGTTAAAAATCATTATCGATTATTACCCTTATCATTCTAACGACGACGATGACGATAAAAAAATGGTTTTATCGAAATATGAAAAGCATAAAATCCTTCTTTCAAAAAAAAATGTCATCTCTTTCCTATAATAAGCGCGATCGTAATAGATGAGAAGTATTCGTTCATTCAGTTGATGATGCGATGAATAAAATGTGTTGTTATAAAAAACGTAATATATACTACTCAAAGTTTGCTAAGCACCAAGTATGTCCAACTACCTGTTTTACATTTTAGTTGAAATATTCTTATGAAAAGTGTATATATTTTTTATTTAATTATATCTTTAATGATTTAAGTACAGAAATTAAGATTTTATTTGTGTTTTACATTATTTTTTAGCTTTTGAATACGATAACCATGGAAAATGGATATTATTGGTAAAAGAAGAAATTTTTCAATTTGCCAAAAAGTTAACGAAGCAAACTGGTATGGGTACAATATCGAGTATGAGACCCATTACTGTTGATTACAGCTTGACAACGCCTTCTCATGTTCCCAATCAGGTTCCTGATGGTCCTTTGTGGGATGCTGTTCCATTCTTGGACCAGCATGGCACCAAGCTCCAGGACACTTCTCGGCTAGATTGGACGGACTGAAATTGCAAGCTGCAACTCATTCCAGACATGTTCGATTTGATTGAGGTCAGGGGATCTTGCCGGCCAGTCCATACGCTCAATCCCCTCCCTCTGTCGGTACTCCTCGACACCATGGGCATCAGAATGGATCTATCATCCACTGCACCTGCATACAATCTGACGTGGATAGCCAGGATCTCATCAATATACCGCTGTGCAGTCAATGTACCACGTTCAAGGACACAGAGCTCTGTATGTCCATCCCTGCTGATGCCGCCCCAGACCATGATTGACCCTCCACCATAGCGGTCATGCTCAGCAATGTTGGCTGCATGGAATCGCTCTCCTGGTCTTCTCCATCCCCTGGAAAGCCTATCTGTGTGGTCTAGGCAGTACCTTGACTCATCTGTAAAAAGGACAGGTCGCCTATCTTCTTTGGTCCATCCATCGTGGTCCATGCCCCATTCATATCGTGCTTGGCGGTGGTTCTGGGACAGCAGAATGCAAATATATGGTCTTCTCAATCGGAGACCACCTTCGTGCAACCTTGCCCGGATAGTCTGCATCGAAACATTTACCCCGGATGCATTCTGAAGGTCACTCCAAAGCTGGGTTGCTGTAGCAAAGTGGTTCCTATGGGCCTGAATGATCAAAAACCGGTCTTCAGCTGCAGATGTTGCCCTGTCTATGCCACCACCATGCCGTCGTACTGGTGTGCCATATTGCTGAAATCTTGCCTAGTCTCTGGTGATCACTGTATGGTGCACACCAAGGGCTTCACCGACCTGATGATGGGTAGCCCCTTGCTCCACCATCCTTACAGCCCGCCACATTTCTGCTTCAGACAATTTGTCTTCTTACATTTGCATTTGCCATATTCAATCATTAAATCACAAGGGTTTGTGTTGAAATGAATATTGAATACCCTACACGTCTCATGTACATGTAGACAAAAACATCATGAAAATGAAGGGGTACATGCTTTCCATGACTGTCACGAAAAGTCTGCCTTTCAAGAGAGCTAATGTAAACACCGGGGACCATCTCAATACATTCCTCAAGCATATCCGCCAAAAATATCACAAATATGTTACAAGCAAATTTCACAATGATGTGTGAAATATTTGGTGCTTAGCAAACTTTGAGTAGTATATATATAAGAAGAAAATAAAAAAAATAAAAAATAATGTGAAAAAAAATAGTAGAAAAAAAAATAAATAAGAATATAAAAAAAATTATAAAAGTTATTTTTTAGGACTTTTTTTGTATATATATAATAATTATGAGTGAAACAAACGATTCTGCGGAATCGAGGGCTTGGTTTCTTTAAAGGGTGCTGTGCAGAGCTTACGTGATCTGCGTGAACGAACAACTTCCTCGTGTCTTGTATGAAAGATGCCTCGGCTGTCGGGAGGAGAGAGATTTTAACCACGTTAATCATTCGTGTCTTACGATGGAATGGGAAGACATCATCACCACGTATTTCATGCCCGCATTGGAATACGTCTGACGTGACGACATGATCGAATGTTGGATTCAATTCATGTCTTGCATCGGAGAACCCAAGCCCAGTAATTCAGAAGAGTTGAAGTTAGCGCATCGAGGTTTCACCACTGAAGACAGGGGATGCATTTTGGAATTATTGTTGAAAAGGGGGGAGACCACTAAAAAATTTTTTCATTATATAATAAGTGATGAAATAAAATAAGACAAATACATAAAAATAGATATAAATAAATAAATAAGAAAAAAAAAGAAAAAAATGGAAACTCGAAGTAAAAAAATGTATCCACCGTTAGAGAAGTTGAGCATCGAGCCCACGGCACCTTTTCCACCACCACCGCTAGAACGAGGAGAAAGTGACAACATGGCACAGAGGTATCGAATTGAACAAATCAATAGAATTCAATCGTATCTGATGTGAGAGAGAGAGATTCTCGTCGTTCACTCAATAAGAAATATTCGAGATTAGAGAAATATGTGAATGCTGTGGATTTGACTCTATTCGCAGCAGTTTGAATGTTGCCGGAATCAGTCTATTGCCTATTGCTGACTGCTGTCATTTCTCTTCTGGTTGTGTTGGTCATAGAAGGATTGGCTTTGACTGCCGGATTCGTTAGTACGATCGGAAAATTATTTGCTAAGAAATTATCTGTAAAGGCCAGGAAACACGAAAACATCAGTGTTTTGGCCAATGAAAAGTTTGACACCGTGTCGGATAAGATCTCCCTGATGTTGAAAGACGGTAGGATTTCGGACCATGAATACGTCAACATATTAAACAAAAAAAAAAATACAAAGTCATGAAAGTGAATATAAGAGTCAAGAGTCGTCAGATCATCAAGAAACAATTGATTGATTCTCTCGTGGAAAAAGGTAGGGAAGAAGCGAGATGATCGTTTCGTAAATTGTAGGATCCCAAAAAGATTCCGGAAGCAGGCGATTGAAAAAAAATATATATGTAAAAAAAAAAAAAAAAATTAAATATATAAATTAAAAATACGAAAATAAATAACTAAACAATCCGAAAAACAAATGTATTGCATCAAATGCAAGAGAGTTACCAATATGGTTAACGTTAAAAAAGTACTGACAAAAAATAACAGACCCATGCTTCGCGGAACGTGTAAAGTGTGCAGTTTGACCAAGCTGGTCGGTAAAGTGATCAGTACGAAACGTCGATGCGGATGGGGTGATTAAAAAAAAGTGTCCAGAAAAAATTATTAACGAATGCATTGGCGGACGAACTACACAAGCCCACCATGCATAAATTTCGAAGGAGAAGGGTGTTCATGAAGGGTCTGGATCAGATCTGGTCGGCCAATCTGGTCAACATGAAATAGGTTTCGAGACAGAATGAGGGCATTAAATACACACTGACGGTCATTGACGTGTTTTCGAAATACACATGGGTGAGAACTCTGAAAAATAAATCAGGAGCTTGTGTGGCCGAGGCTATGAAGATCATATTCACATCGTCTTCTCAAAAACCGAATAAATTGTGGGTGGACAAGGGGAAGGAATTTTACAATGGTCATGTTCGTCCATTGGTCGACCTCTATTCCATCGAAAACAAAGTGAAAGCTAACGTGATCGAACGTTGGAATAGAACCATGAAGGAAAAAATGCACAAGTATTTCATGGCCAATTCGACCAAGAAACATATCAACATCCTGGACAAACTGGGCGAAGGTTACAACAACAAACCGTAACACAGATTGATCAAGATGACACCCGCAGAAGCTAGCAATCCTCGAAACGAAAGACGCATCCTCGCGAATCTCTATCCTGAAAGGATTAAAATCAAGAAGGAGTCCAGACCACCGAAATTTGAAGTCGGCGATCGAGTTCTTATAAGTCACTCTTCTCCAAAGGTTACACTCCTCGATGGACCGAGGAAATCTTTACGATCGTTAGAATATTTCATACAGATCCAGTGACTTATGAAATAGAAGCATTAAAGGATGACAAAGATGGCAGTAGAGAAATCATTGGAACATTTTATCAACAAGAATTGCAGAAGACGGCGTTTTAAAAAAAAACCTTGACCTTCTTGTTTTTACACATATATATAAGGGAAAAAAAATAAATAAATAAAATAATTAAAAAACAAAACAATTTATAATTAAAAAACAAACGACTTAACCCCCCCAAAAAACATGACGAATATATTAGATATAACCAAAGGTCTATTGAGAGATGAAAGCATTCAAGAATACGAAGTTCACGAGTATGAACCCGGGACTGGAACCAGTCTGAACAATGCTGGAGAGATAAGAATCAACTTTGAGACTCAAGATCTGTTCGTTCACCCCAACAAAAGTTACATAGTGATACAGGGACATCTCACCAAGGAAGATGGAAGTGATTATGCTGATGACGATGTAGTCACTCTAGCTCATAATGGCATGATGCATCTGTTCAGTAATATAAAATACATGCTCTTGGGACAAGACATAGAATCCATGTTTCATCCCGGGCAGGCCAGCACAATCTACAGACTCGAAATCTAAAGGACTCAATCAATTGTGGGTGAAAGACACTGTCGCTGGCATGAGTGCAGCTATGAGATTCGACTATGTCGTCAAGACGTCAAGACCCAAAGGAACGTTTTCATGCCGGATACCTCTGAAACACATATTCGGATTCGTAGAAGATTACAATAAGATTCTCTACGGATTCAAACACAATCTCACATTGATTCGAAAAGGAAATGATGAAGCCATCATGAGACTCGCCACGACCGATGTGGGTAAGATACATCTGAACAAGATATCTTGGTTCGCTCCACACGTGCTGTCTTCAGTCGGGGAGAAAATACGTCTCTACAAGATCCTAGAATCGAAGAGTAAATTACCAGTGGGATTAAGAATGAGACAATGCAACCTGGCTAGTATTCCATCGTCGTCCACCAATCACTTCGACTGGAGATTGACCATGAAATCTGCTTCGGAAAGACCGTGATTCATTGTAGTGGCATTTCAGGCTGATAGGGATGGGTCTGGAGAGAAAAATCCTTCCCTGTTTGATCATTGAAACATGCAGGTATTTCTAAACGCCACGAGATATCCAGCCATCAATTATAATGCCTCTTTCGATAAGAACGATTTCTGCAGGCTATACGGCGATGCTGCCGATTTCAGAAAGAAATATCGACTGGACGAATTGATGGGTAATCCTAACTTCACTCCCACTGAATACAAATCGATGTATCCCCTGTTTGTATTTGACGTTAGTAAACAGAGTGAGTGACTCAAGAGTAGCATCTTAGACATTCAGATCAAGATGCAATTCGACAGGAACGTGCCGAAGAGAACCAAGGCTTTTGCCCTAGTCCTGTTGGATAGAGAGTTAGAATTTGAATGGACAAAAAATGTTCATCGTTCGATGAAAATAATAATAATTAAAAAAAAAATTAATTAAAATACCCCCCCAAAAAAACTAAATAAATAATTAAAATTACCCCCCAAAAAATGTAATTGGATTTTGAGAGATTGAATATTCAATCTCTCAAAATCCAATTAAATTTATTTATTTTTTTTTTTTTTATTTTGAGTTGTCTCCACTGCATCACAAAAGTGATTATATATATTTCAATTTTAATTTTTTTCACTGTTTGTTCAGAGGATTGAGTTCAATCAACAGAGAGACGACGGAAGTGGCGGCTTCGGGATTATTGGTTTTCATCTTGAAATTGATCCTACCCCCCATCTGCACCTTGAGAGGTGTACTGAAGACGCTGGTGTCCGAGTGTTGATCCTTCATCTTTTTGACACTGTACCTCTTATCGGTTTCCACACCGTTTGCCACGAGATTGACGACCTCTCTATTGTTCAATCTGTAGAAGCCAGACTCATTCGAATAATCTCGCCTCTCACCAGCATGGGATATCCTATCTGACCGTGCAGCAGTCCGTTACCTCCATTTCCGAAGGACCATTAGGCTTTTTCCTCTTCTAACGTGCCGCTCTCCTCAGCCCAAATGGTGATCAGTTGTCTGTCATATTTCATCTTTTCCACGAAAGAGATCAGAGTGCAGGCATCTGACAGGTGCATGGGATCCACCAAATTCGTGAGTGCGTGTCCTCCCAAGTCCAGTTTGCCTTCCATGATATCACCCTTTCTCCAGACTGTATGTTTGTCCAAGTACTGTCTGCTGACCATGCTGGAAGCGAATTCCGGTTCGGCGTCGAGGCCAAATAGATTGTAACTGCCCATGCCGATGCCGGCCTCCATGGTTCCTCCGGATTTTTTGTTCAGATACAATTTGTCGACTTGAAATTTCAGATAGGATTGAGAATCCTGTAGGGCAGAATCCACATAGCCTTTGTTGACCGCCGTCGACTCTTCGTCTGCATCAACGATCTGGGACAGATTCAATATCTTGTTGAATCCCGCATCCAGATCCGATTTCATGTCTAGCTCATCGTTATTCTTTCTCAGTTCCAAGTCTACGTATTGTTTTGTCGCCTCATCGTTGGAATTCATGAGAATGGACACGTTGGTTATCTTGTTAGAATTTGCGTTCAATTTGGACTGCATCACTTTAGGAACATAGCTGTCTCTCAGATGCTTACTGATTCTCGTGTGAGCGCCGTCTGCATATCTTTTAGTGGCGGCATCGGTCGAATCTCTAGGATCCGCTAGATTCACCACTTGTTTAGATTTCAAGTCGAGATCATTGGTCATGTCTTTATCCACGTAATTATTTCTCATGTTCTGCCAGAAATTTTCGTCTCCTCTATCGATGTATTTTTCAGTCACGGCATCTGCCAGATCGATCGGTTCGGGAAGATTGTAGATTTTCTTATTGTTTAAGTTTAAAGGTTCTTCTCAAGGTTTGTATCTCCGGACGTATCTTTTATCCAAGTTGGCAATGTCACTGCCAACATCGACCGTTTTTCTTTTCTTTCTAGAGGGACCTTCATTATCGTCGGTGCGACCAAATTATCGACTGGCATGTTTGTTTTGTTTTTATTATTTTTAATTTTTTTTTGTTGGTTTTTTTTATTATTTTAATTATAATTTTTTTTTTTTTATAACTTTATTTTAAATAATAACTTTTTTTTATTTTTATTTTTTATATTCTTTATTTATATATCTATATATATATATCAATTTTTTTTTCTCCTTTAATGTAAATCATTGAGAATATCCTGAAAGTGATCTCCTTCTGACCATCTCTTGAGAATGTAGAGACACAGGTGACCGCAGAAAACTTGATCCGGCGCTTGCACTCGTTCGGTATTGCAAATAACTGATATTAAATAGTTCCTTATTTCTATCAGCAGCGTGATACCATAGCTATCAAAATAATAATTTTTATTTTGGTTCGAAAACCATGTGACCCAATGCGTGCCTCACCTCCGATATCGTCCAGATTTAAAATTCCACATTCCGAATCATCTTTTCTCCTCGGTAAGGCATCTCTAGAAAACACACCTCGAAAATGTTTGATTTTTAAATCTTTCGCTGCCTTTGCCAGATGAATGTTGCAAAGGGGTTCGTTGGGTAAGACGACATCTTCTACGGATATGTGTTTTATTTTCTTATTCATAATTTTTTTTTTTTTTTATTCTTTTTTAATTTATAACTCGGGAGTTTTTAAACGTAAAACATTTCGATGTCTTCAGTCATACTGCATTCATCCTCTCGATTTTGTTGAAGTATCGTGGAATAATGTCCAAGTGTGAAAGTGTGTATTTTATCCTCAGATATAATTCTCTTATCGTCGTCGGCCGTCAATGCAATCTTGTTGATTTCTTTGGTGTACATCTCATGCTTTTCACTTTGAATCGCAGTAATCTTTTTATACACCTCTCTTGATCTCTTCACCGTCGAGGAGATAAGCGTACAATTTTGGTCTCAAACCCACAAAGTCAGTGATCTGTCTTCCACCACTCTTGTCTTTGAATTTACCCAACACCTTTTTATTGTCACCCATTGGAATCTCAGATGGGTGATTGACGGGATAATTACTCATGTCGAACCATTCGTTCACGTCTGGCGTTATGTCCTCGTAGACATCTCTATTCTCTATCTTGTAAGCCAGACTGTCTATGTCGGTGAACAATAGTTTGGCTTTCGAATCAAATTTGGATTTGACATAATCATAGTGAAACTTGTACATCAACTGCTTGCTGACATCTAAGATGACCGCTCCGAGATAATAGGATTTGTCTAACTTCAGATGCATCTTTTGCATGTGCACGGCCACTAGATTTTCGTCGAATATGATTCTATGTTTATAATTGGGTTTCAAGCTTAATTTTCTAGACCTCTCTTCAGACGTGACGAGTTGAATGTCATTTCTATTCCTAATGTTTTCCATAGATTTCCCATGCACGCAATTGTTCATGAGTTTGAAGAAATCATTTTCGATGTCGCGCTTAGCCTGCATTCTTAAATTCGTGTTGAGATCGATGTATTTTTTCATCTAAGGCTCCTCATCGTATCGAACAATTCGATGCACGTCGATTAATCTCATCCCACGGTCAATGTAATATTTCAGATTTTTGCAATAGACCACATACTTGCATTTGTGATTTAAATTGGGAATGAGTTTTTCGACGCCGTTCACTTTCATTCATTCGGGAGCCAGCGAATAATCGTTGTATAGATCATGTAACATTTCCGGATAGTCCAAATCAACTTCTAGAATACAAGGATTGTGTCTCCATTTTTGTTTTTCTTCTGATGTTTCGAACCATTTGAAATTTCCGATCGGTAAATGATGACTCATGGCCCAACCGCACAAATTTTTAGCATCCCAATACTGTATGTACTTACTCGTTTTTTCCGAATCGAAGTCTTTTCCCATGTGAGAATTATTAGCTTTAGCATATCTGGTGGAAATCATAGAGACACCACTCCTTGCGGCCTTTTCAAACATGAGCATAATGTTGATGTCAATTAATAATTCCAACTGGACTTCAGTCATCTTCAAAAGAGCATCACAGGCAAGTCCGGGTGCCATGAAATACCAAGCCGGATCTAGTTCGTAATGTCGATGACAACTGGTCAAAAAGTTTCGAACACGTCAGCCAAGAGAAGCACGTCGGTTTTCAAATAGAGGTTGTGATAATCTCTCATGGATTTCATGTCGAATAATTTCCACACTTTTTGCGCGTGTTCGTAATCATCATCGAAAATGTCGGACTGGTATAATTTCGAATAAAAATCTCCTTTAGAGGGTAGAGTGGTGTCGTTGAATTTCTCGAGGTCACTCATGTAATCGTAAGGGTAGACACCTTTCCTCAACATGACATCCACCAACTGTTGTTGATCAAAATGTTTACTCATGATTTTAAATTTCTCCCTATTCAAACTGTCGACTAATTTTTCCAGACTGGCCGACATGAATTTATAACTGTCGATGAAACGTATCTCTCCACGGATGGGAATCGTTTTCTGAGTCAGTCCATCGACAACTCTCTTTTTATCAACAACCTTCCATTCAGTGAAGGAAATGTATTTTTCGTCACTTTGCGCGATGCAGCTCAACTCTCTGCCGGTGACACCCATATTTTTCATGAACAGGTGACTGTCCTAGCCCGAGAGATTGTGAAATATAACCGGATAGAATTGAGTGTCTCAAAATCTTAAATTACATTTGTTGTGAGCCGAGCCATGAAACAGACCCGTGCAGTGACCGTGATCTCTAACTTTTATATTATTTTCAAACTTATTATCGAATGATTATCTACAGATGTGACAGTCAGTGGTTTCATTGTATTCTTGCTGTTGCTCTGGCGTGATGATCATGTCTTTGGATTTTTTTAATTTTTTAGCTCAACTTGACAAAGTCAAGATAAGCTATTGCCATCACGCGTGCGGAAGTCTGTTAGTCTGTGAGTCTGTTAGTCTGTGAGTCTGTGACGTCTGTTCACATTTTCCTTTAGCACGGGCTACACCCCGCAGTTCTTGTCTGATCGTCACGAAATTTCATATGCAGATTTGGGGTCATGTCTAGATGAGAACGTCCCCTTTTGGTCGCGACCGGGCAACCGGTATGGCTGCCCGAGCCCAAAACCCGAAAACCATTAGCACAGTCTACAGGTCGTATTTATGAAGGGATTTCATTGTAACTTGGTAGGATGCCTCTGTATAATGCCTAGATGAGAACGTCCCCTTTTGGGCATGAACTATCAACCGTGATGGCTGCCCAAGCCCTAAACCCAAAAACTTTTAGCACAGTCTGCAGGTCATGTTTAATGTGGAGGGATTTCATTGTAACTTGGTAGGATGATTCCTTATGATGTCTAGATGAGAATTTCCCCATTTGGGCATGATCTGCCAACCGTGACGACTGCCCGAGCCCAAAACCCGAAACCCTTTAGCACAGTCTACAGGTCATATTTATTGAGGAATTTCATTGTAACTTGGTGGGTTGACTTCATACAATGTCTAGATGAGAAAGTCCCCTTTTGGACGTGATTGGGCAACTGTGACGGCTACAGGGGCCCAAAGCCCGAAAACATTTAGCACAGTCTAGAGGTCATATTTATGAAGGGATTTCATTGTAACTTGGTAAGATGACTCCAAATAATGTCTAGATGAGAACGTCCCATTTTGATCGCGTCATGCAGCCTTGATGGGTGCCCGAGCCCAAAAACCTTTAGCATAGGTAAAAAGTCATACTTATGGAAGGCTTTAATTGTAACCTGTTAGGTTGACTCCATATAATGCCTAGATGATGACATCCCCTTTTGGTCGTGATTGGTCAGTTGTGATGGCTACAAGTGCCCGAAGCCCGAAAACCTTGCGCACAGTCTACAGGTCATATTTATGAAGGGATTTCATTGTAACTTCGCAGGATCACTCCAGATGATGCCCAGATGAGATTGTCCCCTTTGGTTGCGATCATTCAACCATGATGGCTACCCGAGCCCGAAGCCCAAAAACCTTTAGCACAGTCTACAGGTCATATTTATGAAGGGATTTCATTGTAACTTGGTAGGTTGACTTCATATAATGTCAAGATGAGAACGTCCCCTTTTGGACACGATTGGGCAACTGTGACGGCTTCAGGGGCCCAAAGCCCGAAAACCTTTAGAACAGTCTACAGGTCATAATTTTGAAGGGATTTCATTGTAGCTTGGTAGGATGACTCCAAATATTGTCCAGATGAGAACGTCCCCTTTTGGTCACGATCATTCAGCCTTGATGGCTGCCCGAGCCCAAAAACCTTTAGCATGTCTGTAGGTCGTATTTATGGAAGGATTTCATTGTAACTTGTTAGGTTGACTCCATATAATGCGTAGATGATGACATCCCCTTTTGGTCGTGGTTGGTCAACTGTGATGGCTACAGGTGCCTGAAGCCCGAAAATCTTGAGCACAGTCTACAGGTCATATTTATGAAGGGATTTCATTTTAACTTCATAGGATCACTCCAGATGATGTCCAGATGGGAATGTCCCCTTTTGGTTGCGATCATTCAACCATGATGGCTGCCCAAGCCTAAAGCCCGAAAACCTTTAGCACAGTCTTCAGATCATATTTATGAAGGGATTTCATTGTAACTTGGTAGGTTGACTTCATGTAATGTCTAGGTGAGAACAGCCCCTTTTGGACACCATTAGGCAACTGTGTTGGCTACAGGGGCCCAAAGCCCGAAAATCTTTAGCACAGTCTACAGGTGATATTTATGAAGGGATTTCATTGTACCTTGGTAGGATGAATCTAAATAATGTCTAGATGATAACGTCCCCTTTTGGTCGCGATCATTCAGCCTTGATGGCTGTCCGAACACAAAACCCCAAAACCTTTAGCATAGTCTATTGGTCATATTTATGGAAGGACTTCATTGTAACCCGTAAGTTTGACTCCATATAATGCCTAGATGATGACATCCCCTTTTGGTCGTGATTGGGCAACTGTGACGGCTTCAGGGGCCTGAACCCCAAAAACCTTGAGCACAGTCTACATATTTATGAAGGGATTTCATTGTAACTTTGTAGGATCACTCCAGATGATTCCCAGATGAGAATATCCCCTTTTGGTTGCGATCATTCAACCATGATGGCTGCCAGAGCCCAAAGCCCAGAAACCTTTAGCACAGTCTACAGGTCATATTTATTAAGCGATTTCATTGTAACTTGGTAGGTTGAATTCATATAATGTCTAGATGAGAATGTCCCCTTTAGACGCAATTGGGAAACTGACGGCTACAGCGACCCGAAGCCCAAAAACCTTTAGCACAGTTACAGTCCACATTTATGAAGGGATTTTAATTTAACTTGATAAGATGACTCGTTTTGAAATAATTTCACTGTAACTTGGTAACTTTTGTTGATATACGTTAACTGTGAGGGCCACATACATTAACTGTGAGGTCATATTAACCCACCCCTCAGCTCTTTAGTACAGTGTACACCTCATATTATTTTTATCATAAACATAGCATACAGAGAACAGAAATGAACATATTCCCAATTATCACAATTCTTGTCTTATTTCATAATCCTTTCATAAACATTGAACATTATCCTTTTCACCAAACACAACACACAAGTTAAGCTACAGTGTCATTGTATAATTTTTGAATTTTCGATTCTAACTCTTCCACGAATTTTTGAGCCACGTCGTCGCATTCCGAACATCTAGTGTAGACGAATGGACCTAACGATTCTCGATCGTCGAAAGAACATTTCACGTAATAACAAATGCCTGAAGGTACATGCTTCTGATATTTTTGGTGTAACTCCTACGCTCGTTGGGCTGGCAAGAATTCATTTTTGTGGTGAAACATTCGAAATTGGTATAGACGACGAATGGCGGTTCTAATCTTTTACTGTGGTGGCAAAAGCCCACGTAAGTGTTAGGTTTAGGCATTTCGATGGCAACGCTTCGCTTTTCATTGCAATATTCCCGATGATGCGTCAACGATTCTTGACAACGGAATGAATTCATGCAGTTGAGACAGAAAAATCTCTCACACTTATGTTCAGTAGTCTGCTTCGACAGCAATCAACTCATATTTTTAATCCAGCAATAATGTTGATTGTCACTCTCAGAAATTAATAACAAATTAACAATCTTTTCTCTCTCTTTGTGCGAAGTCAGTCTAAGAGGATAGACTATTCGTTTTTTATAGTCTTCGTCGTATCCCAAGATGTTCCCACCACAGTGGGATTTAGCTTTCGAAACGTTCAATGTCTTCCAACCACGTCGGGAAAGGAACTCCCATCCAATCAAGATTTTTACAAGTCTCTGTGTACTTGGAAACTCTCTGAGCATGCTTTTCTATGAGATATAAGGCCGATGTGATCGCCCATTTGAAACACTCACAGTCCTGTTTATTTATCACGTTAATCACAGCATTTTTATTAAATACGAAATAAGGCAATTTTATATAGGAAGACGTTCTCAAAAGGTCGTGTCTGTCCACGTGAATCTCGAGATTCAATACCTTCTCAAACGTCCAACCACTTCCCTTGTCTTGATAATGAGCCATAGATTCCAACATCTTATCTTTCATCACTTTGTAAACATCGGCTAATTCGTCGTCTCTAATTACAGTCTCGATTTTAGAATGAAAATAGGCATCTTGCACCATGCTCTCACCCATGTTCGCGTTGACCTTTTTCATCAGACAATGCAAGATCATTTTTAGACTCATAACTAGATGTTTTCGAAAGACATCCAACACCCCACCCTTTGCCCATTCCATAAAGGGTTCGGGATCGAGTTTTGAATCACGTCGAAAGTTTTAAAAAATCCTTTAATGGCGACATCTCATTCTCTCGGAATCAACAATGACTCTAACGCTTTGATTACGATTCCCTTTATCGCATCGAGTCCCTTTTTTTTTCATTCAGTGCTCTCACGAGTGCATCCATCGTTTTTTGTAATGAATCGTCATCTCGAACCGCATCACTTTTCATTTTTTTATTCTCTTTCGAAACTTGCCGCTCCACTTTTCGTTTAACAGCCTTCTTCTTAGTTTCCACAGTCGTTTGTCAGCATTGTTTTGTCGCTGCCTTCTCATTTTTCATGATTCGAGTTTTTGTCGCTGCCGCAGATCTTTTGTCCATTCCCTTTCCGTCGAGCAAATAACCAATGCATTCGTCTTTTTTCATGTATTTAACACCTTTCAAATTCAATGACTGACGCACTTTGGCGTGTAATTTCACCAGTGTTAGATTACAGGTCTCTTCACACATGGCTTTAATCAGTTGTCCTTTGGTTCCGTAAAGGCTGTAATTTTTAATTCTTAGATTTCTACAGTACTTTTTCAACTCGGGTACGGTAGACGAAAATAACTTTTCCATGATAGACGTTTTTGTTTTTGTCATTTTTTGTGTTAAACTTCTTATTTAATATATATAATATTTTAGTTTTTTAAAAAAAAAATTGTGAATTTTTAAACTTCTTATTTAATATATATATATATATTGTTTTTCTTCTAATAAAAAATCAGTTAGGTACATCGCATCTGAACTAATTGTTTATACCTCCACTCCAAAAAACAAAACATTTGATGACTGAGTCCCATCAATAAAGCAACAACATCAAAAATTGTATACCGCAGAAAAACGAGTACTACCTCGCTTCCCACTTCATTCCAAACAGAGGTGAATAGTCACACACATCGAAAAATACTCCCCCAGATTGTATATTAAATAAAATCCATCGACTTCACATATTTCACTTCGTTCAGTAATGAAAAGCAATTATTTGATTCGCAACTGTAGAATCACACTAATTGAAATATTAATCGAGCGTGAAAACACACACATTCTTCAACTGAAAGAGAGAGATGTAAAGCATTTTAATGGGCTTTCAAGTCGAGATTAAAATCTATCTAATGGACTAACTTGTTTTCATAATTTCACATCCGTGGTGAGCATGTTAACTTTAAAGCTATCGTCACCCTGCTGATAAATCCATTGGAAAACGAGATTCAACCTCTTGAACGTCTGTTCTTCCTCGGTGGTCAGATTCAATCTATCGACCACTTCTTTAGAGATATTCGGATATATATTACTCCCGTAGAATAGCGACAAATCGTCTGGGTCGAAATTTTCTATCTTCTCCGAGAGGATGGCCAATAGATCGTCTTGATATCTGTACATTAAATCCAAAGCAGTCTCGTTCAATTTCAAAGGAAATACATGTTTGTCGTATTTCTCTCTCAACCCACTCCTTCGTTTCAATGGCGTCTCTAAACTCTCTTTAATTTTAATGCAGATTTTTTAGGTATTGTCGATTTCATGACTGATTATTTTTGTTGTCGTTTCATTGAATTTTTTATAAAATATTAAATTTTGTGTTTTTTTTTTAAAAATGATAATTATTAATTGTAAATTATTTTGTTAGGTTTTTTTTTTCTTTTTATATATATATGTATGTAAAAAATAAAATAACTTTTTTTTACAGTTTTTTTCTTCTTTAAAGACAAAAACAAGAAGATCACCATCGAGCTAATTTTAGACTCAGACAGGCGATCTCTACCAGCACACTTTTACCAGCCCAATTTACGGATTCACTGGTGGAACTAGAATCTTTTCCTATGGGAATCAATGTCTCGAACACGTCTTTTCCAGTCCACGACCGCAAAAACAAACCATGTCTTTTCAGAATTTTTGCCAATGGGAATCTCAGTGTTGATCGTGTGTCTGGTCAAAATCGTCCAAAACCCCATTCGAGGAATTTCGAAAAAATTCACCCCAATGGCGAAGTCAGTGTTAAATTTATAAAAAAGTGAATTTTTCAAACCAGTGAATTTTTAGACATTTTCAGGAAATTCCTTTGAAAGTAGGTCAGAAATTTTCGAATTTTAAAC
Organism: Pictodentalium vernedei; assembly: GCA_031216915.1. Taxonomy (NCBI): domain Eukaryota; kingdom Metazoa; phylum Mollusca; class Scaphopoda; order Dentaliida; family Dentaliidae; genus Pictodentalium; species Pictodentalium vernedei. The sequence goes on along the minus strand of CM062296.1, from coordinate 340,000,203 downwards.
ATTTTCTGGAAAAAACCAGGGTTTTCGGGGGAAAATTTAGTTATTTTGGGGAAAAACCCAATATTTTCCAAGAAAATCAACTTTTTTACAAGAAAAATTGAAGTTTTCTAAAAATAACTCAACTTTTCCAGCCCACCTAACTTTCCAGCCCACCTGATTGAGGTGGGCTGGAATCCCCCATTATACCCTACTTCCCCGATATATTTTTGCTGATGAATGATTTTAAGGTTTTCCACCATTCTGACGATGGTGTCTCGGGGCAATTTAATGTTGATTGGACTTTGGAGAGGTATGCAGCTTTGGTTTTCTTAACTGTTGATACGACTTCATTATGTTTTCTTTTATATTCCACCCAGTCATGGGGTAGGCGAGAACACTTTGCTGCCCTATATAGTCGTTTTCTCTGCCTGATTAGTAACCATATCTGATTATGCATCCATTTAGGCTCATTAGTCCGAGAGGTTATAACTTTGTTGGGAATAAATTTAGATGCTAGGTCAAGTAGTAGATCGGTGAAATTAGAATCTAACTATAGTGTCAAGGCATGCATGATCAAACAAACTTTCCCAATCTGTGTATCTGTATGCATTGTTTAATCCTTCGTAGTTCCCTTCAGCATATAACTAAATGCATCTCCCAACATTTTTAGTTTTAAATTCTACATCAATAGAGATCGGACAATGATAGCGGATCATGCCGGGTATAAGTGGCTCTAAAACCTCACATCCTATCACGTGAACAGTATTACTGACAGCAAAGAGGTCAATCACTGTAGCCGATGATTTGGTGAAGCATGTTGGTTCACTCACAAGCTGTCTGAGATTAAAATAGTTGCATAATTCACGGAAGTGACCACTGGGGGAACCTTGATTGTCATGAAAATCACCGGTAATAATTAGATCCGTGGTTAAGGTGTCCTCAGTTTTGTCGACAGAGGCCATAATATTGTCCCAAACATCCAAGGAGCTATTCGGTGGGTGGTAGAATACCCCTGTAACAGTTTTTCTTGCTATGAGAAGTTTACCCAGGTTCTTTAGAGGATCTGAGTACCCAAAGCAAATACCATGAACATAATTCAGAATTGGAACAACTAACAATGAATTGAACTGCAAATATTTATTAGAGATACGTTTGGATCATTCTTCATATTATACACAATACATTCAATATTTATTAACAAAACTGTAGTTGGTGTGGAATAGAAAATATGACAGACAGACAGACAGGAGTGGGAAGAAGGTGGCCCAGAGGGATGGATAAAAAGCAACTAAAGTATCCAAAACAGGACTACCATCCTTCAGGACACTTTAGAATGGAGTAGAGTAGAAAACCATGAAAGATCAGAACAAGAGCAAGAACAGAGTGAATCAGGTCTACCAACCTTCCATTCTCTATATATCAGGTGATCCCACCTTCAAGATTAAGTATCTGCAGAGTACCATGAAGAGAAGTAGGGCTCCTTGTACTGAATGGATACAGAATATAAATGAAAAGTTAAGTGGTACTATGGGGGTAACTTCTTTGGAATAAGGATAATGTAGGTTATTTAATAACATATATGGCTTATGGTAATAGTATTACTGCTATGGGCAACAAAATGAGGTTATATATATTCTGGTTGTATTCATATAGGTCCTGAAAAGCAAGCAAGGCTATAGGCTGTAGGTTTTGCTGTAAATATGAAAAAAATAATAAAACGTCTGTTACACCCCTAATAGTAACGACTTGCCATAATTCGTGAACACTTCTGCCCAAAGGCACTCAATATTATTCACCACAAGATCAGTTCTGTGTCGAAAACACAAACCATCCTTTATATAGATGGCAACCCACCCACCCCTTGATAGGCGGTTAAAGTGCAAAGGTTCTTGGAAGCCACGGATCATAATATCAGATGTTAGATCTGAGTTTTGTAACCAGGTCTCAGTGAAAGCTAAGATACAAGGATGAAGATTCGTATTCAATAATGTCTAGTTTGGGCTTAAGGCTTTGTATGTTTAAAGAAGAATTTTTAATGCATATCGGGAAATGTCAGTGTTTACATTTCCAGGTCCAGGGTTTGGTTCTATCCCCCGACAATAACAAGACCCTGAACAACACTAATGTTAAGAAGGAGATAAGATACCAGATAGAGGATAATTCTGGTTTTACGGATGGGAAGTTTGATATCAGCTGGATCCCAATCCGTTCACGTCCTAGATTGCTTTTCTCGGATTCCGAATGCGTGTCAAGTTTTGATTGACGGTGTGAAATGAACTGATTGGAAAGAAGATGACTTGAAATCTTTAAATTCCGCCTTTGATATGGTAGAAATATTCGCACGATATTCCGGATTGAAAGTAAACTTCGAGAAATCCCAGGCAATATGGATTGGATCTGAACGGGGTTGTGGCAGTGAATTACCTTCGACACAAAAATATTTTGGAATCACGGATCCTCCTTTGTGATTCTCGGGATAGAGTACAATTTGTTTTGTGAAAATTACATAGCTGATAACTACACCAAAAAATTGAAGAAGATGGAAAAGCTGCTGAATGATTGGTCTTTCAGAAAATTAACTTTGATAGGAAAAACTACGGTGATAAAAACCTTGGCTCTTCCGATTCTAATTCACTGTCTATCTGTTCTGCCAGAACCAGAGAAACATGTTTTTACGAAGATTCAAAACCTTCTGTATAGCTTCCTTTGGTCCGATAAAAAAGATAAAATTAAACGAGAATTTATAATCAACACCATAGAGAATGGGGGCCTAAACTTCCCCCACTCACAGAGTTACAGCAACTGCCTTAAATTGTCATGGATTAAAAAAACTTATTAACCCATCAATAACAGCCCCTTGGAAAACCCTCATAATAGATGAGTTTGAAAATTTAGAAGGGGATAAAGTATGGTTCCTAAACATGGAAGGCCTTTTAAAAGTAGCTCAAAATGTGAATGACTTTTGGAAAAGCGTGCTGAGAGCTTAGGTCTTCGTTAATAAGAAGACTGCCACAACCCCGGAAGACATCCTATCCCAACCGCTTTTCTACAACAGTAATATAAAAGTCAACAAAAAGGTGTTTTTTTTTTAATAAATTATGGTGTAGAAAGGGAGTTTATTTTGATAATGATCTGTTGAGTGAAAATAAGACATTTCTTACTTATCAGGACTTCTGGGACAAATATTATATTCGTACTCCATTTACAGTCTTTCAGGGAGTGATCAACTCTCTGCCATTAAAATGGAAAAAAATGTAATAAAGTAAAACCAGAAGCTGCATACTGTCATCCACAAAAACATTGAATTATTAAATAGTTGTATTAAAGCATGCAGAACGTTTTATCCTAAGTTTCTTGAATTTGTAGCAAAATCACCACAAAAAGCTCAAGAAAAATGGAATGATCTATTGAATGTTAGCTTTCAGCCCGAGGACTGGAGGTTGATATACAGTAGATCATTCAAGATTTTGGACGGCACACACCTGCATTCCTTTCAATATAAACTTTTACATAGATACTTATATACCAATTCTAGGCTGTATAAAATCAAACTGGTAGAGACAGAACTGTGTACCTTTTGCAATGAAGCAAAAGAATCCGTTCTGCATTTATTTTATAACTGTTCGATCTCAAGAACAATCTTATTGAGGTTATCGGAAACACTAAAAGAAATCTCCAAGTAGCAGAATAATCAAAATATTGATGGTGGCTACTATCCGGTAGAAGTAGAAGAAAAATGTAATCTCTCGATCGATATATCCCCTCAAACTGTTATACTAGGTTCATGTGGCCAAAGTGAAACTCGAATTGACCACGATATTACAGATTTAATGTTTAATTCTTTACAAACTGTTTGTCTATTCCTGCAGATTGAGAAAATGTCACCCAACCTGTGAAAGTTTCATGGCACAAGTGAAACACTACCGCAACGTAGACTCTATGCCATTACAAACCCTCAGGCAAAAAAGAACAATAGCGGTCAAACAAAGGTGGGACAAACTATATAATCTCTTCACTGACTCAACGTTATGACAACCCCTCATCTCCGCACCAATCTGTAATTAAATGAAAATTGTCCTCCGAAAGACCCCTAAGATTTCCTGTCTAAATTTCCAATTTGCTATATTAGCAATTCATACATATATGTGTATCCATAAGTTGATGTACAATGTCTACCTAGCTATTGTGTAATTTTGTATGTTATTTATCTATGTAAGCAAGTGTATCTGAAATAAAAAAAAATAAAAAAATAAAAAACTTCTAAAGTTTAGGTTCTTTTCTTATAAATATGAGGCAGTCCAGGGAAATTTCAGTTTGGGTAAGACTCAAAAAGTTGGGCAACCTAAGACAGGAACAAACTGGAACATTCAACGTGGATTATAAATGGAAATAAAAAAAATCATAAGCAGGACAGGAACATCTGTGGACCTTTTTAGTCCTTATTCAAACCTCTGTAGTATGCCAGGTGGTTTGATAACGCAACTACAAGTTTGAGTGGTTATTGTATATGACCTTATGGGCTATTAACCAGGCAATATGAATACAGGCAACATAACCTAGGGGTCCCACATGGGGTACCAAATAATGATTACCAATGGGATTACAGTCACAAAGGTGTTAATCCAATCAACTAATTAACCAACTAAAGACCCAAGAAGTAAACCAAGCTGCAGCGCTAACCAACTAAAGACCAAGAAGTAATTTTCTGGATCGCGCGTTACATGTTAGTCGGTATTTCGGGACTTTTATACAACAAATGTCATTAAATATGAATTATATAGTTCAGTACACACCTATAGTAAGTAAATAAAGCATTTAAAAAGGTATTGTATCCTTATTTTTTTTTACTTCTTGTTTTTTCTTGGTTCTTCTTGCTGTTTAGTAGGACCCTGATAGCATCGATCCAAAAATGCTAGGCTATCGGATATCATTTCTTTCAATTTCTCAGCTTGTGCCGAGTGTCTGTGTTGCGACCCGATTAACTTTATTTGCTTATGAATCCAAGGGGGTTCTCCAAAAATCCCAGACCCCCCAGAACCTAAAGAATCTCCCAGACCCCCAATCCCCCTCCACCCCACCCCTTCCCACCTCCTTTAAAATACACTTGCGTATTATTTCAGTCTTTGGTGAAATATTTTCCATTTCTCGTATCTATCATTTTTGCTTGGTGAAGCGGTCATTCAAAGATGCGTTGATTTATCCAATACTGCCCATTACATAAGCCTGTTAGATTGAAATCCGAATCGGAATGGGGGGGGGGGGGGGGGGTCGTGTGGGGGTATGTTAGTAGTGTAGGGCGGCATGGGGCCCTACGGGAATTGACTGTGGAAAAAACACTATATGTTAATTTCCCATTACCTATTAGGTGGAGGGGGCACTTGGGGACCATATGAGAATTTACTATAGGGAAAAAATCCTATAGTAAATTCCCTATAGGGTCCCCACGCACGCATTTTCCTCTTTTTTTAACTGGTTGAGGGCTAGATTATTTTTGGTGATCTAAACTTGTTATTCAATAGTTTGTTATTACAAATTATTGGATAGTACCCACAGGCACAGAACAAATTTCTATAAAGAAAATATTATTTGCGTTTGACTGAATTTGAAACATGACCAAGAAAAATGTTGGTTTTTGCTTTGGTACCCTCGTTTTTTCTTTAAAGCCCTGATAGTGGCTGCTAGCAGGGTCCGTCATTCCCCTCAATTACCACCAACTTACACCCAATTACCAATTATTGTTTGTTTTGTTTGGCGGGGGGGGGGGGGGGTGATGGAGATGGGGCAGTGGGGGGGGGGGGATTCTAGCAAGATCGATACATGTGTCAACATTGACTAATTGGTTCATTTGACACAACACTTATGTTACGTCATATAAATTAATCTTGTAAATTGCACTTTTATCTGAAGACTCAAATAAGATTTTTGTCCCTCGCTTCGGACCCTCGTGGATTAATTAGCACACAAAGTTATTCGAGTCGCTAGGGAAATCCCCTGTAAGAATTAATACAAATACGTTATTCACGTCGCAAGGGAAATTCCACACAAAATTAATGGATGCAATTGATAAATGAAAGTGTGAATGATACTGTAGCTCAACTTGACAAGCTTGAAGTTGGTAAGTTATAAGTCAAGTATCAAGTTTCAAAGCGATCCGATCATAAATGTGCCCCGTAGGACGTACCAAAGGAATATATTGATGCCTGACTAAACTAAGTTCAAAGGTCGTTGCCAGCGGTAACATTTTTTGACGTAAAAGAAAGAAAATTGATAGCTCCCGTCCAGAGGTCAACACAAGCAAGCATACTAGGTTTTAAAGCGACCCGATCATAAATGTGCCCTGTAGGGTGTGTCAAAAGGAAATATTGATGCCTGACTAGACTAAGTTCAAAGGTCGTTGAAAGCGGCAACACTTTTTTCGGAAATGGAAGAACATCGATTGCTCCCATCTAGAGGTCACCCCAAATAAGCACACCTAATTTCAAAGCGATCCGATCATATATGTGCCCTGCCGTGTGCGCCAAAGAGAAATATTGATGCATAACTGCACCAAGTTCATCGAAGGTCGTTGTTGGGCGTGTCAAAAGGAAATATTGATGCCTGACTAGACTGAGTTCAAAGGTCGTTGAAAGCGGCAAAATTTTTTTCGGAAATGGAAGAACATCGATTGCTCCCATTTAGAGGTCACTCCAAACAAGCACACCAGGTTTCAAAGCGATCCGATCATAAAAATGTCCTGTAGGGCGTGCCAAGTGAATATATTGACGCCTGACCAAACTAAGTTCAAAAGGCCGTTGCCAGCAGCATCATTTTTCGATGGAAATGGAGGGAAATTGATAGCTCTCATCTAGGGGTCACCACAAACAAGCATACCAGGCCTCAAAGCAATCCGATCGTAAATGTGCCCTGTAGTGTGTGCCAAAGGGAAATATTGAGGCCTGACTAAACTAAGTTCAAAGGTTGTTGCAAAAGGCAACTTTTTTACGGAAATGGAAGAAAATCGATAGATCCCATCTAGATGTCAACCCAAACAGGCATACCTAGTTTCAAAGCGATCCGATCATAAATGCGCCCTGTAGGGTGTGCCAAAGGGAAATATTGATGCATAATTGCATTAAGTTCATCGAAGGTCGTTGGCAGCGGCAATATTTTTTCACGGAAATGGAAGAAAATCGATAGCTCCCATCTAGAGGTCACCCAAACAAGCATTTCAAATTTCAAAGTGATTCGATCATAAATGTGCCATGTAGGGCGTACCAAAGGAATATATTGATGCCTGACTAAACTAAGTTCAAAGGTCGTTGCCAGCGGTAAGATTTTTTGACGTAAAAGAAAGAAAATTGATAGCTCCCATCCAGAGGTCAACACAAGCAAGCATACCAGGTTTCAAAACGACCCGATCATAAATGTGCCCTGTAGGGTGTGTCAAAAGGAAATATTGATGCCTGACTAGACTAAGTTCAAAGGTCGTTGAAAGCGGCAACATTTTTTTCGGAAATGGAAGAACATCGATTGCTCCCATTTTGAGGTCACTCCAAACAAGCACACCAGGTTTCAAAGCGATCCGATCATAAAAATGCCCTGAAGGGCGTGCCAAGTGAATATATTGACGCCTGACCAAACTAAGTTCAAAGACCGTTGCCAGCAGCATCATTTTTCGATGGAAATGGAAGGAAATTGATAGCTCTCATCTAGGGGTCACCACAAACAAGCATACCAGGCTTCAAAGCAATCCGATCGTAAATGTGCCCTGTAGTGTGTGCCAAAGGGAAATATTGAGGCCTGACTAGACTGAGTTCAAAGGTCGTTGAAAGCGGCAACATTTTTTTCAGAAATGGAAGAACATCGATTGCTCCCATTTTGAGGTCACTCCAAACAAGCACACCAGGTTTCAAAGCGATCCGATCATAAATGTGCCCTGCAGGGTGTGCCAAAGGGAAATATTGATGCATAATTGCATTAAGTTCATCGAAGGTCGTTGCCAGCGGCAATATTTTTTCACGGAAATGGAAGAAAATCGATAGCTCCCATCTAGAGGTCACCCCAAACAAGCATACCAAATTTCAAAGTGATTCGATCATAAATGTGCCATGTAGGGCGTGCAAAAGGAATATATTGATGTCTGACTAAACTTAATTCAAATGCCGTTCCCAGCGGCAACATTTTTTTACGGAAATGGAAGAAAATCGATAGCTCCAACCTAGAGGTAACCCCAAATAAGTATACTAGGTTTCAAAGCAATTCGAACATAAATGTGCCCTGCAGGGTGTGCCAAAGGGGAATATTGATGTCTGCCTAAACCAAGTTCAAAGGTCGTTGCCAGCGGCAAAATTTTTTGATGGAAATGGAAGAAAATCGATAGCTCCCATCTAGAGGTCACTCCAACCAAGCATACCAAGTTTCAAAGCGATCCGATCATACATGCGACCTGTGCGGTGTGCCAAAGAAAATTGTGGACGTTCGTACGTACGCCGACGGACGAGAAGTGACAGCAATGGCTCAGCTTGACTTCGTCAAGTTAAGCTAAAAATCGATTATTAACAATAGACTAATGTAGGTGACAACACTGAAATCCAATTAAGTACCAACAAGGTAAAGGATTATTAACACCTTCGCACGCACAGAGGAACTTCCGCAAAGTTATTTACGGCAAATCAGGAACTTACTGCAATTGAGGAACTCACTGCAAATAGACCGACCGATTGTCCACCGTACAATCCGACATTACGTTTTTCGGGTCAGGGTATGTCGGGCTTCTCGTACAGGACTGATATGGCACTATACTACGGGTGGTATACACCCCAGTAGGTCTCCTGCTGGCCCTCGGTATTATTAACCTACCGAAGGCTTTGCATTAACCGATGTACAATCCGACATAAGGTTGGTCGGGTCATTTGTGTAGAGTATCTCGTGCTGGACTGATATGATAAAATAGTATGGGCGGTATATACCCCTGCAGGTCGCCCGTTAGACCTTGGTACTATTAACTTTCCGAATGCGTTGTATTAACCTAGGACTGGTATAAGTGGTATGTGATGCTATGACAGGAAGTATTGTGTGGGTACGTGGGGTTAATGCATGGTTGTCTCGTGCGGTTGTATAGTATGAGCGTTGTATACCCCCCGTGGGTCCCATCTTAGCCTTCGAACTACTAATCCAACAAAGGCTTTATATTATGCCATGACTGGTATTGGTAGTTCGTAATGCAGGCCAGGTGTATTGTCTTAAGGGTGGGGGTAATTCGTGGTTGTCTAGTGCGATAGTATAGGATGTATGGTCTGCAACCCTGATGGTTCAATGCTGGGCTGTAGTACCATTGATTCACTTGAAGCATTCTACTGTCCTAAGCTGGTATAGGTAGTACATAATGTCAGGCCAAGCGATATTATGGGGCGAGGTAATGCATGGTTGTCTAGTGCGGTAGTATAGGATGTACAGTCTGTACCCGGCTGGTTCAATGTTAGCTCTTAGTGCTCCTGATCTACTCAAGGCGGTATACTGTCCTACCGTTAGTATAGGTAGTATGTAATGCCAGACCAGGCGGTATTCTGGTGTGAGTGGGGGTAATACCTGGTAGTTTAGAATAGAAGTAAATAATATATGCTGTATATTCCCCTGTGGGTCCCATTTTAGCCTTTGGAAACTACTAATCCACCTAAGACCTGATACTGTCCTACAGTTGGGTATTGCGTGGTAGTTCTTGGGAGCTTACAGTGGTAGAGTAGGATGTATGCTCTGCACCCATATTGATCTGTTGTTAGCCCTAAGTATTATCAATCCACCTAAGGCTTATATGGCCCTATAGTTGGTGTGGGTAGGGTAGTATGTAATGCTTGGTCATGCGGTTCATGATTGATTATATGGCACAGTAGTGTAGGATGAACTGCCTGTACCCTTAATTATTGTGCTGATCAACAGTTGGAATAGGTGGCGTACTGCTTGTGTCGTCTTGTTCTGCTAGTTTTGCTGTATGGTGGGGTATGTTTTGTTGTCTAGTATGGCAGTATACAGTGTGTGATATTTACCGCAGTGATCTACTTTTATCCCTTAGAACTACAAAGGCATCTAACGGCTATCCCGTGGGTAGTTCGGAATGCTAGGCCACGTGGTTGTGTGGCGTATGCTTGGTTTCTAGTACCGTGGAAGAGTATAGATTGTTTCATGGACATTCCAGAACTTGGCCGATGGTAGAGATCGTGATCTTAGATAGCCAGCAAGCCTGTAGTAGTTCTACAAGCCAGTAGTAATGGTACATGGCTGCTGTGGGGGTTGAAGACTGGAGTAATGGTGACTGCAGTGCAAACCGATAACAGGATGGATAATTGTGACTATGGACAAGTCAACAGCAGTAGTCTACAATCCATGAAGGCCACGGGGTGGTCTAGAAGGCAGGGATGAACAGGTACCAGGAACCATAACTATCGTCCAAAAGGTTGCTCCAGTAGGAGGGATTCTGTAAGAGGGGTGCCGAGAAACATGGATCATGGTTTCATTGAATGAGCTAAAGAGCCATAAGAGTAATTGCTCGGTAGGCAAATGCGCTTGCGACTCTTCGACTCATTTTGGAAACAAGGGGTTCTATGTTCCAAAAGGGATTCTGTAAGTGGGGTGCCAAGAAACATGGATCACGATTTCACCAAATGAGCTAAAGAGCCACGAAATCAATTGCTCCCTGCGAAAATGCTCTTGGAACTCTTCGACTCATTTCGGAAAAAGGGTGAATGAATGAATGAATGAATGAATGAATGAATGAATGAATGAATGAATGAATGAATGAATGAATGAATGAATGAATGAATGAATGATTGAATGAATGAATGAATGAGTGAATGAATGATTTTTTTTTTGTAATACAGCATGTATACAAATACAAACTAAATACAGCAACATACAATTATTTCAAATACAAGGTTGCACTACAGGGAGATGGCATAGCCACTAGGGCTGTCTTCCCGTCATTCCCAATAAAAACAAAGAAGTAAAATGTGAGACAATCCTGACAACGGCTATGTTAATGAAGAGAAAATGAATGGATTAATTTTTAAAATGGTTCTTTCCATATAAATAAAAATAATTTGCCATCGTTTTTAGAAAATGAAACAATTTAGGGGTAGTTAATAGATAAGGATGAGATTACAGAGCTAGGACCTACAGTCGGGGCAAACTGGATTATTACACCTGACGCGAAAAGAGTACGAATTCAAGAATTGCTCCGTTAGAGAATTTTTGAATGATGATCTGTAAGAATTTTGAATCGATGGTTCTAATGAGTTCCACATCCTAGGGAAAGTATGAGTTGGAAAGTTTGCGGACAACTGGGTTCTTGGTTTTAATGTATGTAATTTACCCGACTGTCTTGTGTCCATTCCTGAGGGGTTTTGGTAAATTCTAAAAGTGTCCACAAAGCTTTCGGGTAGCATGTTGTTGTACCAGCCGTGCATAAACAGAGAGTTCTGGAGTTTATACAGGTCTGTAAATTTTAAAATACCATGTTCTTTAAACAGTGGGTCTGTATGAGAATTGTATTTTTTGTTAGATATAATTCGGATGGCTTTCTTTTGTAATTTTGTAATCTTTCGAGTTGATGGCGAGTGACCCCAGATATGAATACCATACATCATGTGACTCTGGATCAAAGAGTAGTATAATATTTTTAGGCACTTTTTCGGTAGAATCCGCTTCACTTTGTTTATGGCATAAATTGCTCTGGAAATTTTAGAACAGACTTCTGAAATTTGCTTTTTAAAATTCTAATTTTCATCTACGTGGATTCCTAAGAATTTTACAGATTTTTCCTCTTGATTATTTGCAACGAGTGAGATCGTTGAATTATTAAGCACAATTCTGCCGCTTTCAATGGAGTACATGTCACTCGGAAGGTGAAAAATAATAAATTTTGTTTTACTCTCATTTAGGGCAAGTTTATTAGCCGTACACCAATAGTATATGTTATTGAGTTCGTTGTTAACTAATTCTATAATAGTATCTATATTATTACCAGATGTATAGGCAGTAGTATCGTCTGCAGATGATAAAATTTTCAGAAGTGTGGAATTTATAATATCGTTTATGTAAATTATAAAAAGAAGAGGACCAAGAATAGATCCCTGAGGGTCACCAGTTGGTATGACCTGGAAGTCGGAACTGGCCTTTGGGAGGGACACCAATTGGGATCTGTGTGTCAGATAATCCTCGAACCAGGCGTTTGCATGGCCCCGTATTCCATAGAGTTCTAGCTTTTTTAGTAAGATCAAGTGATTTATAGTATCAAATGCTTTGGAGAAATCGAGTCGAGAAATAGTAAAGTAAAGTACAATCCTTTGTTGACTTATCGTTCATTTCAGCAACATTGTTTATGAGATGCAATACCGGATGTATTGTTGAGTGTGCCTTTCTAAAGCCAAATTGATATTGATGAATTATCGTATTATCTTCTGAGAAAGATATTAACCTAGAGTACATTAATTTTTCTAATGGTTTTTCTTGCGAAGTGTACCGATGTAGAGTCATGTAAACAGTACTCCATTATGTTTCTCTTTTTGTCATTTTTTGTGGATTAGTGTCTTTCTATCGGAGGTATGACCTACTCACGAAATTCCAAAGAACGATTTCGACCAAGTGTTTCAACTGATCATCAAGTACTTTTCGTTTACTTTGAAGATATTTAGTGTATTTTCTTATTTTTCGAGGCAATGATCAGATTTATTCAGGTATCAAAAAATCCTTATTCGGTTTTGAATCGTGGACTGAGCACAAATCATGACGTTGAATAGCGTAAAGTGTTCTTCTGGATAACGGTATTCTACTTGAGGTATGACGCTTGCCAAGTCACGGTTGATTGATGAAGCGTTGTGAGTGAGCTTCTCTGTTATTTGTTAATCTTCGGGTTGTGTTTGACTGTCAGGACAATAAAGCATACAACGTTTAACCCTTACACTATTAACATGTCAGGGAGAAAATCAAGTGTCGCGAAAGGCAATAGTAAGCCTTACAAAGAACCAGAAAAGAAAAAGCGCCCAAATCCAGACTCTAGTGTCACTAGCGAGCCTTCATTTTCTAGTGTGTCAAATTTCCAAGAGATTACTGAACGTGTCGATAAAATGTACACCTCAATACAATTACTCCCATCCAAACAAGATGTAGACAGTATGTTGAGTGAGAAATTTGATGAATTTAAATCGGCCTGTTCTTCTCATTTAAGTAAAATGATAAGTGAGTTTGAAGATAAGTTCACAGCAATATTAAACAAAAAGTTAGTGGATTTAGAAGCAAAAATATGTGCATCAGCATCTGAAAATGCGGCAATGCGCGATGAGCTAGACTATTTCGCGATGGAGAATGGCAGTCTAAAGGAAAGAATCGCGAGTTTGGAGGACAGTGTTATTGAACTTAGACAAAATTCAAATAAAAGTGAACAATACTTGAGAAAAGTTAATATAAGGTTATTAGACTTAGAAGAGAAAGAGAAAGAGAAAATCGCTGAAAGAATATGTGAAATAGTAAATAATAGTGGTCAGGACATACACATCTCCCCAAACGACATTGTTGCAGCTCGCCGTCTGCCTTCACGGAATGAGGACGCACCGAGACCATGCCTTATAAAATTTGCTATGGCCGAGACGCGCAACAGTGTTTTTCAGTATAGAAAATACTACCGTTATTTAGGAAAAGACAATAACATGAAAACAGTCAAAGTAAAATGTGACTTAACAAAACAAAATTTGAATTTGATAGGTTGCCTGTACAAGCACAGCAAAATAGAAATGGCGTACCAGCGGAACGGTTTCGTATGGGGCAAGCTAAAAACGGGTAAACGACTGAAGTTTGATATTCTTCAAAACATAGACGATGTTATTAAAGCAAACAAACCACTAAAATAAGAAACAAGTTTACCAGCTATGTAAAATAAAATGTCTGTCTGTCTGTCTGTCTGTCTGTCTGTCTGTCTGTCTGTCTGTCTGTCTGTCTGTCTGTCTGTCTGTCTGTCTGTCTGTCTGTCTGTCTGTCTGTCTGTCTGTCCGTGTGTTTTAGAGGTCTTCGTAACTTTAACACGCGAACATGTGTAGAACCGTGAACGTCATTTATGCATATGTTAATCACTGTCTGTTCATTTATGCATATGTAACACATGTCGTGGATGTCAGGTTGTCTGTCTACCGGTCTGTTTTTAAATGAGTTTGGTGTATTCGTAGCATATCGTATGTGTAAATTGGTGAATATTAATTATATTCCCTGTGTTTTTAGTGTATGTTTGCCCCCGATTGTGTACACGATTTAGCTGTATTCGCAGGACAGATCCATATTTACACCGTAGGGTCCTGTGAACCGGATATTTTCTGGTCGAATCGAATCTCGAAATTAATGAGGATATGATATGGATATCCTATCACATCGTATATTCTATGTTTTTGGCGAGTGTCGCAACATAGTGAGCCATATTAATAAACTCTGCTGAATACATTAGAAATGCACGTGCTTGTTAACTGTTGTCCGTTCTTGGATATAATAATGTTTTAGTTTATTGGGGAATGCCTGCTGTCATTCTCCGGTAGATTGAGGCAGTGTTATGTCTGTGAGCGTATATATGTTTAGTTGTGAAAATAGATTGGCATGAGTCTATTATAAAGTAAAGAAATGCCCTGTTGCGTATTCGTATGGTCAAAGCATTGCACAGGAAGAAAAAGAATAGCCAAAGACACTTGCAAGCCGCCATCACATGGACCACCGGTGCAATCCGGTGTTCCATGTGGTGGAGACTTGCAGAGGCTTCTTGTGTTTTTGTCCTCAGAAATGGTAAATATTTACTAAGAGAAAAATTCATCCCACGGCGAATAACTCGTAATCGGCCTTCTGCGCACTGCGTTTCCATATTGTTTTGTCCACTTGACAGGTTCAGTTCGCGATTTCACTACCAACTTCGCTCGTCGCGCATTACATTGTGCATACAAAGGCTCTTGTGTATTTCAGACTAATTCATTATTCTACAGTAAAGTGCGTATTAACTTTTGAGCATTCTCTGCGCCAATTGTGTCAGGACTTCTTGTTTCAACTTTATGGTCAGGTGACATATATTGTGCGCCTGTCTGTCTGTCTGTCTGTCTGTCTGTCTGTCTGTCTGTCTGTCTGCTATACATAAAAACTTTTTTCAGCAAAAAGAGAAACAAGAACAGAAAAATGGTATATACCTGTACAGGAAAAAAATTCTATTGGTTTTATATCCTTTTCATTTTCCCTCCCCTCTTATCTATCTCTTGCGGTCTACAAAGGTTATCAATTTTATATATTTGCCTTTGTAACCCTTTGAAACCCATTTCACATTTACAAATTTCCAACAAACCTACCCCCTCAAGGCGCCCCTTTGTCGTGAACTCGTTGGCTATTGGTAGCATTGCATATAAAGACGTGACGGTAATGTGGCTTTTGTGTGGTGGATGCAGTCCCTTGAATCGAACCCTATATCAAACCAAATGTCTATCACAATTATGTCTTTAAATTGCCAGGGACTGGGTGATCCGAAAAAGAGAAGAGACGTCTTTAACTTTCTTCGGGCCAAGAAATGCGATATTTCTTGTCTACAGGATGTACACTTTATAGAGTCTGAGGAGCGTCAAATTAAGGCAGAATGGGGTTATGAATGACTTTTCAATTCTTACTCGAAATCCTCAACAGGAGTCGCCATTTTACTAAATAATACATTCGAATACAAAATTTTGCAAATAGAAAAGGACACAGTGGGCAACCTCTTATTGATTAAAATAGAAGTTAATGACACGACAATAATTTTAGGAAATATTCACGGCCCCAATAACGATAACCCAGGGTTTTTTAAAAAGCTAGGAGAATATTTACAGCTAACATCTGAAGCAAATTGTGTACTATGTGGTGATTTTAACGTAGTTCTAAATCAAATTATAGATACTGATAATTATTTGCATCTAAACAACCCCAATTCTCAGAAACAAATCCTGGGCATGATGGATAATTTAAACCTAACTGACATATGGCGAATGAATAACCCAAATAGGAAGAGATTTACCTGGCGACGTAAAAACCCACTAAAACAGTCCCGCCTTGATTACTTTTTAGTTTCAGAAGAATTAGTCCCTATTATAGAAGATTCGGTCATAGAATCAGGATATAGATCTGACCATTCTTTGGTATACATTACGCTAAAAACTTCAGAGTTTAAACGAGGGCGGGGTTTCTGGAAGTTCAATAATTCCCTTTTAACGAACCGAGAATATATAAATATAGTAAAAAACACAGTCAAGCGTGTAAAAGAACAGTACACCGATGAAGCACAATTACTTCAAAATGAAACCGATATGTCATGGCCTTTACTTATAGACAATCAACTATTTTTTGAAACCTTACTTATGGAAATTCGGGGGGAAACAATACAATTTTCATCCAAACTTAAACGTACAAGGTCAAAAGAAGAACAAATATTGAAAGAGAAAATTACTAAACTAGAAGATTCGGACGGATTGAATGAAACTATGTTGAATGAAATAGAGAACAGTAAAAAGGAACTTCAAAATTTTAGAAAAACGAAAAAGGAGGAGGTCCTAATCAGGTCAAGAGCAAACTGGCTGAGTAATGGGGAAAATCCAAGTAAATATTTTTTTGATTTAGAAAGGAGAAATTTCGTTAATAAAACGATCACCAAGATCGAATCGGAAGACGGGGTAGTATACACAGATCAAAATCACATTATTGATGAAATATGTTCATTTTATAAAAATCTCTATAAATCTAATGACTCATTAAATAAAATGATAGATATTGATTCACTAATATACAATAACGATAATTTAAATAGAAATAGTGATGTTCCTAAATTAAATTCAGAACAATTGGAAAAACTTGAAAAGCCAATAACATACTCGGAAGCACTTTATTTACTCAGAAATATGAAAAATAATAAAAGTTCGGGATCTGCCGGTTTTTCGGCAGAATTCTTTAAATTCTTCTGGCTTGATATAGGAAGTTTCCTAGTCAGATCCTTAAATTTTGGACTTTCACAAGGAAAGCTGTCGATTACCCAACGCCAAGGTATAATAACGTTGTTACCAAAACCAAACAAACCACGTCATCTAATTAAAAATTGGAGGCCAATATCGCTACTGAACACATCTTATAAAATTTTGTCCGGTATTTTAGCAAATAGGCTAAAAGATGTGCTGCCACTAATAATACATAATGATCAAACAGGTTTTTTAAAAGGGCGCTACATAGGGGAAAATATTAGATTAATTTCTGATGTTCTTTTTCAGACAGAAAAAGACAATATTGCAGGGCTTCTCCTCTTGATTGATTTTGAAAAGGCATTTGATTCCATATCATGGTCATTTATCGATAAGGCTTTGGAATTTTTTAATTTTTGCCATTGCTTTAAATCTTACATACATACGCTCTATAATGATATCTCATCCCGCATTAATGTAAATTCTCAGATTTCACATTTTCCATTAGGCAGAGGCTGCAGGCAAGGGGACCCATTGTCACCGTATTCTTAATATGTGCAGAAATTTTAGCAATTACGATTAGGTCAACCAAAGCAATAAAGGGTATAAGAGTAGGAAATATTGATGTTAAGATATCACAATATGCTGACGATACATCGCTTTTCTTGGATGGATCACCTCAGACACTGGAGGCAGCGATGAACACACTGGATGCTTTCAAACATATTTCGGGTTTAAAAATAAATTATAATAAAACCCAGGCAGTTTGGATCGGCTGTAAAAAGGATTGTACAGAAAAAATTTGCGATAGGTGGAAAATTAACTGGAACGAGGAAACATTTAGCGTATTAGGTATCGAGTTCACTAAAAGTTTTGATAAAACTGTCCATATAAATTATAATAAGAAACTAAGGGAGGTGAGAAAAATCAACACGAGCAATGGCGGGAACGTGACGGGTGTTGTTTCGACTCTCACAGTAAAAACTCATTTTTAAGTTAAACTACATTAATGGAAGTATCGTTCTTATAGCCAGGTTGGCAGTAAGAGAATGCCGAGTATTTTCAGCATATTGTTGGGATTTGTTGGAGTCCATTCTCGGGAGTTATGATCAACATTCGTGTACTTCTTTTTTGATTCACATATTTTCGTGATAGGATTAACACTGGGACACAAAAATTCAACAATTTGCGTCAGTTATTCACCACCACTGCTGACTTTCCACACCTGAGATGTGTTCACCAGACGTGTTCACCAGAAGCTGATTAGTGTTTACCATTGTTGTTTATGTTGTCGTCGCAAATGATATGTCAGTCACCTTGCAGTGCAGAGTTGGTATTTTACATCGTGTTGATGTTTGGTGCTTGGTGGTTTAAATTTTGTGTCTTCAAAATCTTGTTCTGTACAACACAACAAGTATGATTCGAAGGACTCCTGAAAAAAAAGTGTCGTGGTCGCAGAGTCATTCACAACCACAGAGGGAATCAAATAAAAGGGGCAGTGATAAAATTTCACCTCTTTTGTCTAAGACAGCTAAAAAGAAAATTTCAAATCTAGGTGATATTTCAGACTTGCGGGACTCAGATGATATGCAGGCCAAGGCATCTACGGGCGGCATAGTAGATTTATCTGATGTTGTGTTTAGGACATTAACGCAGGAACCGTTCCTTGAAAAGGTGAGGCCACATCTGGTCAGTTTTGACGACGAGCGACTTGATCGTTATTTCGAAAAATTCCAGAAAGAATTGCAGCATCAATTTTCTGAGCAAGCCAATACTGTAATCCCCAGGGCCATAGAGACAGCATTGGAATCATTCATGGAACTTCATATTGCGCCATTAAAATCGGAGATTGACGAACTCAGAACTGAGAACGAAGATCTGAAGGAGCAGATATCTTTCCTCACCGAGGAAAATGAGGCGATAAAAAACGACGTGGATACTAGATTGGACGAGTATGAACAATATAGCCGCAGAGACTGTCTGGTATTTCGAAATATGCCAGTTGACACTGATCAAATTAAGGAAATAAATAAAAAGACAGACCACATGTGTTTGAACATTTGTAATGACAAATTGGGTGTTTCGGTGAAAGAGACAGATATCAGCAGATCACATGTCATTGGAAAAGTTATGACCCGCGATACCTCTGCATCTGCCTCTGCATCTGCCTCAACCTCAAAAACAGTCTCTAGGACGTGCAACATAATATGCAGGTTTACTTCTTATAGAATTCGCCACAGTATCTATTCAAAGAAAAAGGAGCTCAAAGGACAGAACAATGTTTTCATTACGGAATCTCTCACCTCTCGGAGATCAGCCCTTGTGAGTGGACTTTCTAAATTGCGGAGAAATAAACAATTGCATGCTTACTGGACAAGTGACGGTCGGATCTTTGCAGTGAAAAATGAGAACGACAAGCCAATCACCATAAACTGTGAACAGGACTTACAAAAAATTCTTCCAGTGTCACGGATGTAATGTTCCCATAATGTTCAATTGAATACCACCAGCCGAGAAATAATTGTAAGTAACTCTAACTGTGAACCAGACTGTGAACCAGACTGTGAACCAGACTGTGAACTAAACTGAACCCAATACGTGAACTAAACTGAACCCAATACATGAACCAAGTAATTGCGAACATGCTCATTCATTTGAGTGAGTGGACTGATGGCTTTGTGACAGATAGCTAACCCATTAACCCAAATTGTTCGACACAATATGACCTTGAGTGTTAAAAGTATCATATAACCACCAACAAATAAATAAATAACTCTACATTCAAAGCTCCTTCCTTCTTCCTACCCTTCTCATTCATGCACTCATTCGTCCACTCATTCGCCCATTCATTCACTCGAATGGGTGGTTGAGAGAGTGGACGGATGAGTGTCTGACTGATAGTTAACTCATTACACCATTCATTTGAGTGAGTGGACTGATGGCTTTGTGACTAATCCAAATTGTTCGACACGATATGACCTTGAGTGTTGACAGTATCATTAAGCACCAACAAGTAAATAAATAACTCTAGATTTAAAAGCTCTTTCAAAGTAATTGAGAGAAAACTGATTAGTTCGTCCGTTCCTTGACTGTGAACTAAACTGAACCCTCACATGGACCAAGTGAGATCATATTATGCCACCCCCCCTTTCCTCTCCTTCATTCACCCACTCACGCATTCACTCGTCCACTAATTTGCTCATTCATTCACTACTCGAATGAAATAAGTAACAGAGGACATACTCCCTCCCCCTCGTTCATTCATCCATTCGTTCACTCATTTGCTCATTCATTCACTCGAATGGATGGTTGAGTGAGTGGACGGATGAGTGTATGACTGATAGTGAACTCATGGTTCCAAACCGATCGACACGATATAACCCGGACTGTTGAAAGTGTCGCTAAGCCCCAACAAATAAACAAATAACTGTAGATCCAAAAGCTCCTTCATTCTCCCTACCCCTCTCATTCATGCACCCATTCGTCCACTCATTTGCTCATTCATTCACTCGAATGGGTGGTTGAGTGAGTGGACGGATGAGTGTCTGACTGATAGCTAACTCATTACTCCATTCATTTGAGTGAGTGGATTGATGGCTTTGTGACTGATAGCTAATCCATTAATTCAAATTGTTTGACACTATATGACCTTGAGTGTTGAAAGTATCATTAAGCACCAACAAATAAATAACTCAAGACTCAAAAGCTCTTTAGTTTAAACAATATTTTATTTCCGGTAAGCAAAAATATACAAGTACAAGTATTTCAAAGTAATTGAGAGCAAACTGATTAGTTCGTTCGTTCTTTGACTGTGAACTAAAATGAACCCTCATATGAACTAAGTAATCGAGATCATGCTCCTCCCCCTTCCTTTCCTCTCCTCGATTCACCCACTCACTCATTCGCTCGTCCATTAACTCTCTCATTCATTCACTACTCGAATGAAATAAGTAACGGAGAACATGCTCCCCCCCCCCTCTCATTCATTCCTCCATTCATTCACCAGTCCACTCATTTGCTCATTCATTCCCTCGAATGGATGGTTGAGTGAGTGGACGGATGAGTGTGAGTGTGTGACTGAGAGTGAGCTCATTGCTCCAAATTGTTCGACATGAAATGACCTGGAATGTTGAAAGTGAGTTAAGATCCAACAAATAAAAAAATAAATCTAAACACAAAAGCTCCTTCCATCCTCCTATCCCTCTCATTCATTCACTCACTCGTCCACTCATTTGCTCATTCATTCACTCGAAGGGGTGGTTAAGTGAGTGGACGGATGAGTGTCTGATTGATCGTTATTTCATTATTTCAAAAAAGATCGACACGATATAACCCGGACTGTGGAAAGTGTCGCTAAGCCACAACAAATAAATAAATAACTCAAGATCAAAAAGCTCCTATCCTTTTCCTACCCTTCTCATTCCTGCATTCATTCGTCCACTCATTTGCACATTCATTCACTAGAATGGGTGGTTGAGTGAGTGGACGGATGGATGTCTGATAGTTGACTCAATACTCCAAAATGTTCGACAAGATATGACCCGGACCGTTGAAAGTGTCGCTAAGCCACAACAAATAAATAAATAACTAAAAATCCTAAAGCACCTAAGTAATTGAGAAGAAGCTATTTAGTTCGTCCCTTTTTTCCTTCCTTTCTTCATTCAGTCAGTCATTCAATCATCTGAAAGAATTACTGGATGGGTGAGCGATGGAGTGTGTGACTGACAGTTAACTCATTAGATCAGATAGCTCAACAAAAAATAAATAACTCTAGATCCAAAAGCTCTTTCAAAGTAACTGAGAACAAGTTCGTCAGTTCGTCCCTTTCTTCTTTCCTTGCTTCCCTAATTCAGTCATCTATTCATCTGAATGAATGATTGGAGGGGTGAGCGATGGAGTGTGTGATTGAAAGCTAACTCATTTGTCCAGATTGCTCGTCACGAGATGATCTTGGCTGTTTAAAGTGTAGTTAAGCCCCAGTGAATCAATAATTCTAGATACAAGCTTTCTCAAAGCAATTGGGAACGAGGTTCATTCGTTTGTCCCTTCCTGTCGTACCTCCATCCTTTCCGCTACTAGTTCATTCGTTCACTTATTCGTTAGTCCGTTCGTTCGTTCACTAGCTCACTCACTCATTCATTCGTTTATTTGAATGGATGGAGTTGGATGAGTGAACGGATGCGTGTGTGACTGAACGCTAACTCACTTGTCCAATTTCTTCACCACGAGAGGTCCCTGGCTGTTGAAGGTGTAGTTAACTCCCAATAAATAAACAAATAAATAGATCCACATTCAAAAACTCCTTGCCATATATCCAAACTCCGAAATTGATAGTATAATACTTAATCATCAAGATTAAGAGTTAATAACTCTTCTAGATGTTTGTTATTTCCCAGTCTGAAGTAGTTGATGGAATGCCTGTCTACATTTCATAGTCAACAATTGTCCTGATTCTTATAATGCACACAGGATGTACGACAAGAACTAACTCCTTATGTTCAATTGATTGATGTATTCCCTTTGCAGCCACGCGGGAATCAGCCTTAGAAAATTCTCTTTTACAAGTCTGATACTTTTTAGTGGTAAGCATTGCTATTTTCTAAATCAATGACACTGCAATCCTTTCTGCTGTGGACTGACTTGTCTTTACTTCGATTTCCGTAATTAAACCGATGCCCATGACACAACCTCCCCATAAACTATACTCTTGTGACGAGTGTGTGCTCCTTTTCTTCATCATTGAGTCATTCTAGATAATTTGTAATACTACAAATACTCTTGGTGTAAATCAATTCAGTTAGCTCATTACCCCGGAGTCAAAGTTCAGTATTGTTAACTCATTCATTCGTTCGTCCATTTATTCGTCCATTCCTTTATTTATTCATTCATTTATCCATTCATTCATTTATTCAAGCGAATGATCGCATGAGTGAATGAGCGCATGTCTGACTGAGTGAGTGCATACTGACTTACATCAATCATATGAGACAGAGCAAAGCATACAAGATGCGTGCTGACATACTTGTTTACTTGCATGATGATCATACTGAATCAGAAGCTGGAAATGGTCAATGTTAAAACCTTACCCACTGCGGGTAGCGGATGTTACTTGCAAACTGAATTCATAAATTACAAAAAAAATTCAATGTTCTGTCTCGGAAACATAGCTTATGACCCCTCATTGGAGCGAGCTCAAAGAGCTCGTTCCGAGGTGGGTCATGGGCTATGTTTTTGAGACAAAGATTGAAAACATAAATTTTTTTTTTTTTTTTTTTTTTTTTTATATATGTAGGCCCAGTCGGTTTTGTTTGTTACGTTGGGTAAAGGGTCCATGCTGTAAATCATCAATGGTATGGTAGTTATTCAGATATCTATTTGGACAAGTGATTAATCGATCAAGAAAACCCCTTAACCTTTTCACTTCTAGACACAACCTCGCAAAATTGTATACTCTTGTGATCAATATGTGCTTCTTTTCTTCGCCATTCTGTCATTCCAGATAATATGTAATACCATAAATAATTTTGGTAGTAAATCAAGTCTTCAGAGTCAAAGCCCAGAATAGTCAACTCATTCATTCTTTCTTTTATCCTTTTTTCATTCTTTCATCCATCTATCCATCCATCCACCCATTCGTTCATTTATCCATTCATCATCCGTTCGTTCATGCATCCACTCATTCATCCGTTCATTCGTCCTAGGAGTGGGTGGGTGTATGGATGAGTGGACGGATGAATGATTGACTCAGGATACCTCATGATAGTTAACTCATTCATTCATTCTTTGTTTTATTCATTGTTGTCATTCCTTCGCCCATCCGTCCATCCATCCAAGGATTCATCAATTCATCAATTTACTTACTCTTCCGTTCATCATCCATTCATCCACCCGTTCATTCATCCATCCATTCATTCGAGTGAGTAACTGCTGGAGTGGATGCATGCACGTATGACTGACTTTCTTACAAAGCAATTTATTCATACATTCATTCATTCATCCGTCCATCCATCCATCCATCCATCCATCCATCCATCCATCCATCCATCCATCCATCCCTTCATTCATTCATTCATTCATTCATTCATTCATTCATTCATTCATTCATTCATTCATTCATTCATTCATTCATTCATTATTTCATTATTTCATTAATTCATTCATTCATTCATTCATTCATTGGGGTGCTTGAATGGATGGATGGATGACTGAATGATTGGAAATTAAATCATTACAAGTGAAATAATAGCCAAGATCGTTCATTCATCCGCTCATTTGTTTATTTGTTTATTCATTTCATTATTCATTAGGATGGATGGTTGGTTGGATGAACGGGTGAGTGTAATTGATGGCCATCTCCTAATCTGAAGATGATAACTCAATATCAACTCTGTGACTACGCGAAATGTCTACTTGGCAAACTCGATGCTTCCTCACCCTGACTCGCTCGCTCATTTACTCGCGCATTCAATCACTGACTTGAGTGATGGGTTTGTGGGTCGATGAGCGAGTGTGTGACCGATTAGTAATAAATGCATCTATGCTACTAAAAAACAAAATTGTATGAAATGTGAGAGTCGATCAGAAACCCAGTTATTCAAGAACCCATGTATAGCAACTGTTTTTCTATGTACATAGCCCTGATTTGTTATAACAACTTCTTTTCTTTTGTTTCAACCTTTTTAGTTTCCGCCATTAATATAATTATGTTTGCATTGCCCCAGACTGTTGCCCTTAGTATGAGGTCCAGTGCAGTCACCCTTAGACTGGTTCAAACCTTGTCGTATTCAGTACATCCCTCTTTACCAAATTTCATATTGTTTTCTGCGAGGCGTGGTGCACTTATAGTACTTGGCAGTTACATTGTTAGTAATGGCGGATAGACTAGAGTTGGGCGAGATCCAAACGCGGCCAGAATACGACTTTATTAGTCATTATAAGGAAAAAGTCTACAACGGACAAGATGATGACTTGTCCCCCTTTAAAAAAGTTAAAAATGATTGCTCGTACTACTCCCCTGAACAGTTTGCCTCATGTCGTACTCTACTGAATAAGTCCTTTTCTGTTTTTCACATAAATTGCCAAGGGCTGACCGCACACTGGGATGCCCTAAATGATCTTTTACTCAACCTGCATGACATGGACAGTTTCTTTGACATAATTGGACTAACAGAGATATTCAAAATTCCACCCACTATGTCATACACACTTAATGGCTACCACCCACTCCTTGTGAACAGTAGACCAAATGGCGATGATGGTCGTGGCGGGGTAGGATTCTTTATTAAGGAACATGTCGATTATAGAGTTCGCCCGGACCTGACTCTTTTTATTCCGCATGTAATTGAATCCCTCTTCATCGAAATCAATACCAAGAAATCCAAGAAAATAATAGGAGTGATATACAGACCAAATACGCCACCTAAAGCAGATATTGACCTCTTCATATCGAAATTAAATGAAATAACCGACAAACTAAATCGCGAAAACAATCCATCCTACATTGTAGGAGACTTGAACATCAACATGTTAAAATTCAGTTCCCATGACAAGACTAGATATTTTATTGATTTAATGTTCAGTCAGGGATTCCTACCTCTAATAACCAAGCCCACAAGAGTAACTCCCTATTCCGCCACTCTTATCGATCACATATTTTCAAATAATATCTCAACAAATTCTAACACGGGAATAGTAATAACTGATGTATCTGACCATTTTGGCACATTCTATATTGAACCCGATACCAAAGAAAATATACGTCGACCTGTTGTGTCCAAACGAAAAATAAACAAAGAAAGTGTTGCCCACTTTAACTTACTTTTATCTCAGTGTGACTTCTCTCCTGTAATGGAACTAGATTGCCCAAACATGGCTTATAACACATTCATTGAAATTTATCTAAATGTCTTTGAAACTGCCTTTCCTCTATCCCAGACACAGGCAAAGACAAATACTATAAGAAAACAACCTTGGATGTCGAAGGGCCTCTTGATCTCGTCATTAAATAAACGAAAATTCTACCTGAAAAAACTGAAGTGTCCGAGCGACCGCAATATTCAAAACTACAAAAATTACTGTAGGATATTCAACAGAGTGAAAAAACAATGCAAGGCCATGTATTATAAGAACATTCTAGCTCAAAATAAACATGATATGCGTAAAACATGGCAAATATTAAATGATAGCATAAACAAAGCAAAACGAGAAGCCAAACCGCCCTCCTTTTTTAAGCAAGGTGAAAGAGAAATAACTGATCATAACCAAATTGCCACAGAATTTAACAGTTTTTTTGCGAATATTGGGAAACAAACAAGTGAGTTATTACCTATGTCAAATAAGCCTTTCTGGGATTACATGGAAGGGGATTTTCGAAATAACCTTTTTATGACACCAACTACGCCAGCCGAAATTGTTAACATAGTGCAGTCAATGAAATCAAAATTAAGTAAAGACAGTAATGATATCACGTCAACTCTCATCAAGCAATCAATCAACCAAATTGTAGTACCTCTCTCACATATTATCAATAACTCCTTTGTCCAAGGAGTAGTACCAGAACAAATGAAGATTGCAAAGGTAATCCCTATTTTCAAATCTGGAGATGTGCATAATTTTACCAATTATAGACCTATCAGTATCCTCCCCACCTTTTCAAAGGTTCTAGAAAAACTCGTGTCAATTAGGCTGATAAGCTTTCTCGATCGCTTTGAAATTCTATGCAGCAGTCAATATGGGTTCAGAAAAAATCACTCAACTATCCACCCTGTCCTACATCTCCTAAAGTACATTGCCGATGCAAATAATAGGCAAAGTAAAGACATAACATTAGCGGTATTTTTGGACTTATCTAAGGCGTTCGACACCATAAACCATGATATCCTATTGAAGAAACTAGAATGGTATGGAATTAGGGGCATCTCCAACAATTGGTTCAAAAGTTACCTATCAAATAGACACCAATTTGTTGCATACGGTGAAGGCACATCTGACTTAGCTGAAATAACCTGTGGTGTTCCACAAGGCTCAATATTAGGACCTATTTTATTTTTGCTATACATAAATGATCTTTGCAATTCAACAACATTAAACCCTTTATCTTTTGCCGATGATACCAACGTACACCTTTCGGGATCTAATACTGACAATCTGACAATTACTGTGAATAAAGAGTTAGAAAACATCTCCGAATGGTGTTCCGTGAATAGATTAGCATTGAATGCAAGTAAAACTAAATATATTGTGTTTAATCCATCCCATAAGCAAGCGCTCTCTCACAATAATATTTTCGTCAACAACCAAATAATAAATAAGGTTGGACCAAATGAAGCTGAAAAATCACTGAAATTTCTAGGTATATCCATTGATAATTGTCTATCATATAACGCCCACATAGCTCAACTTTGTTCCAAGATTGCACGCGCAAACTTTGCCCTTAACAAGGTAAAGGCAATCCTTCCTCATGAGGCTATGAGAACACTATACTTTGCTCTGATACATAGTCACTTGGTATATGGAATCCAAGCATGGGGAAATTCGAGATCTATCAATAAACTTCTAACTCTTCAAAAACGTGCACTGCGCATAATTAATAACAAAAAGTATAATGCCCACACAGAACCACTCTTCAAAAGGGACAAAATACTCAAGGTGACTGACCTGTATAAATTCCATGTATCCCTCTTCGTCTTTGATTGGAAAAACGACAATCTTCCCCAGTCATTTGATAACTTCTTCAGAGTAGCTAGTATGCCTGTCAGAACCACTAGACAACGTGATCTTCTCCAAATAACTAGAACAAGGACAAAAGCCCTGGACCGTCTACCTACCAACCTGTATCCCAGGATTTGGAATGCGCTAGATAGAGATCTACGTACGATGAACAATAGAAACGTATTTAAAAAGAAGCTGTTGTCCAGGCTTCTAGCACTTTATTCAGACAATGTTGAATGCAGTAATCCTTATTGTCCAGATTGCACTATATAAACATCGTAGCGGCGGTGATCACATCAGCGGTAGTACGACCTGTTCTCACCCCTGGATTGAGAGAGGGTGTGATCTTGCTGATTTGGACACCGTCATAACACGTCTTCCTGCTTTACTTTACCTATATATGAACAAATTAAATGACCAGACGAAATGACATTCTGTCCTCCAAATAGCTATACCCACCTTGTCCGCGTTAAATGACCTCGCCAGGGGATGTCTTATAGCTTTGGGCCGCTCTCAAGATAAATAAGGGATTGAAGCAAATTTTTATATCTCTTTTACTCGAACTGTTCAATTTAGGTTGCTTTATTTGTAGCACACAGCCAGAAGGCCCCAAGCTGAAATACATCCACTAGAAAACACTTTAACTGCCAAGTCTAGCACAACCCTTACATAGTAAATTTTCTATAACCGATGAGATGATTTTTATAAGAACGTCGACAGTCTGGGCCCGTAAACAGTATTGCAAAATATTCCTTAGGGAGATGACTGGAAGACAGCCAATCTGGCTATGTCATCTCCCAGTAGTATACAAAATGTTATATATTAATTGAACTATGTGATTGTAACCATTGTATTTCCTGTATGCTACTGAACGAATAAATATCTATCTATCTATCTAAAACTCTACTGCAGTGGTCAAAACGTAATCTCTCGGTGCTAGGAAAAATAACGGTAGTAAAGTCTTTAGTCGTCGCAAAACTGGTTTATCTTTTTATCGCTCTTCCAAATCCCACCAAAGAAACCATGGACGAACTAAATAGGGCACTTTTTTTAATTCGTTTGGGGAAATGGGCCTGACAGAATAAAGCGAATTCATTTTTTCCAAGATTACGATCAGGGCGGATGTAAAATGATTCAGCTGAACGCCTTTATTAATTCTTTAAAGATATCATGGGTTAGTCGCTTTATAAAAAATCATTCATGTTGGAAAGAAATTTTCGTAAACTCTTCTCCGCTTTTAAACAGTGATTGGTATCTAGCCAGCCCTAACATATTGGATAACTATTCCAAAAATGTTAATAATCCGTTCTGGAAAGACGTAATTAATGCTTGGTCGTCTTTCAGCAAAAAAACTCCCCCACGGGAGCCTAAAGATTTTTTAGGTACATACATTTTTAATAACGAACATATTAAAGTAGGAAATAGACCGCTGAGAAGCACTCTGTTGAAATCGAAAGGTATATTTTTTGTAAATGATTTTTTAGGATCAAATGGAAAACTGTTGTCTCATGAGCAATTTAAAACTCACTTTGATATACAAATAGACTTCTTGACATACAGGGGAATACAAAATGCAATAAAATATTTCATAAGACCACTAGGGGATGCAACTGAGCTGAACAGAATACAAAATCCTATACTCCCCCACCGTATAGAAACATTAATCTCCGGGAATAAAATAACTTATAAGACACTGATTATGGGCACAAAAGATAAAAATCTCTTATCCAAATGGGAATCCAAGTTAGGCATCGAACTCAGTGAACAATGGTGGGCAAAAACGTTACTAATCCCCTTTAAATGTACAGTCGACGTCAAATATAAATGGTTTCAGTATCGTATTAATACTCGCATTTTAGGAACCAATACTCTTTCAATGAGGATGAATATAACTGAAGATGACATGTGTTCCTTTTGCAAAAGGGAAAAAGAAACCTTGATTCACCTGTTTTGTGAATGTCCACTTGTTTTATCCTTTTGGAATGGTTTCGTCAACTGGATTTTCACAAATACAGGATATTATATAAATCTATCAAAACAAGTTATTTTGTTTAGCAACCCAAATTGCGGCATGTTACCACCCATTTTTCGCCTTTTACTCATTTTTGTAAAACATTTTATTTATAGAACTAAAATGAAAAATGAAAAGTTAGATATTAGTTTACTAAAAAAAGAAATACTGAATTATTACAATGTAGAGAGATCAGCATATTACCTTTTGTGTCAGTACAAAAAATTTGAAAAACGGTGGGAAAGTGCAACCATATTCAGATAGTTATTATTATTATTATTATTTTTATTATTATTATTATTATTATTATTATTATTATTATTATTATTATTATTATTATTATGACTGCTGTTTACTGTAAAAAGTTTCTGTATGCATCCAGTGAAGCCTTTCGTTGGCTACTGTAGCCCCAGACAAGTGCCAGGAACTCAACGTCTATGCAACTAATTTGCCAACATTCAACCTTCCCCCACCACACCCAGCCCCACCCCACTCCCACAAATCAACCTGCCCATTTTAAAAAAATGGACCAAATACAGTAACAAACTAGAAATGTATTTACTACATATTGTATTCAAATTGTATACCTTTTGTACATTGTTTTGTTATGTGAATAAAAAAAAAAAAATAAATAAATTTTTCTAATACTTTAGAAAAGGTTGGTAGGATGCTAATGGGCCTATAATTGTTAAATAGTCGTTGATTTAAAGACGGGAATTACTTTTGCAATTTTCAGTTTGCTTGAAAATTTTCATTTTGCAATTTTCATTTTGCTTGGGACAATACCGGTTGAGAAAGATAAATTAATTACGTGCGTTAAAGGGTCAGCTATCTCATATATTATCTCCTTTACCATTTTTGAGGACATATTGTCAAGGTCTCTACTTGTTTTAGAGTTCAGGTTTTTTGTACATTGTATTACTTCTTGCGGAGTAGTTGGCAAAATAAAAATTTTTAAATGTTTTGACGTATAGTTTTCTTTTTTCCATTGCCGACTGCAAAAGGCCTGAAGTCATCCATGGTTCCCGTTTCACAAACTTATGGGGAACTCTTACGAGTTGTTCTGGAAAGCTTGGTCAAAGGCTTCATGAATTGTCTTGACAAGGATATTGTAGGCTTCGTTGGGACAGAGTGCATTCATTACATTTGTGGAGCCACTGTTAGATAAAAGAGACTTAAACTGGTTTACATTCTCCTGTTTAAAAGATCTTTTAGAAGATTTTATGGGATGGGTGTGCCTTTGTGATGATTCATCAACATAAAATGTTGCAAAATGGTCACTTACATCTGTAATAATTATTCCGGATGTACAGGGATTAATTTTGTTACTGAAAATGTTATCAATTATGGTGGCTGAATGGTCTGTAATTCTAGTTGGTCTTGTAATAAATGGCATAAAACCTGCACTAAACATAGTGTCGATAAATAAATTGGTTTTGTTATGTCTACAAAAGCCAAGTAGATCAATATTAAAATCACCCATAAGATAAACATTTTTTTAGAGTCATCAAAGATGTTTACTAAATTCGTCAATTTTTCCAGGAATAAATCAAGGTCCGCTTTAGGGGCTATATTTGGTCTATAAATAATTCCAACAATATTTTTGTCTCTCGTCGAGATTTCCACAAAAAGGGATTCAAATACATGTGGGATAAACACAGAAAGGTCTTCGCGGATTTTAAAAGGGATGGTATCTTTTATATAAAGTCCTACACCTCCCCTACCGTCGTCGTTAATGGGTCTTTGTCGAGTAATCAAGGGATGGTGGCCTTCTAGCGAGAAGGTAATGTTTTCTTTCACGTTGAATATTTCTGTTAAACCTGTAGTGTCTAAAACGTTTGATTCATGTTGGAGGCTGCATATCAGGTTCTTAAGGGGCTCCCAGTTGGCATTAAGGACTCGACGGTTAAGGTTGAAGAGCGTGAGTGAGTTGGGCCTTTTTGATATCTCATTACTAAAATGCTCTGGTGTGTAGTATTCACAACTACTTTCTTCCATAGTGAAGGGAGAGTTCAATTCAGCAGCGTCATTATCGGTAATTACATCGTTAAATTGAGAAATAAAGTCAAATGAGCTGCTGCTCTGTATCTTATCAAATGTATGTGTATTAGCCATTATCAAATGTCGGAATGAGGGCCACTCTACCCAGGAATAAACCAAAAGACTTTGCCACTGTAACTGAGCAGGTATTTTGCAAGAGGAATTGTGTGCTGTTGTCAGGATTGTGTGAGTCGACGAGCAATGTCGGAGGAAGAATGTTTGGACAGTTTATGACAAACATTTCTTCCTGTGTTCAGCCAGCAGAGTTACTTTAGTTAGGCCTTAAAAGGGTGATTTGATGTGGGCAGCGTCAAATCAAAGATGGGATTGTAATGTAAACATGTAATCATAATGTGTGCAGTGCAATGCAACTACACACTCACACATACAAACAGATACAAAATCACACACGCATAGATATTTTATGAGTCATCATATCCATGAAAAACAAAACAGAACAAATGCAATATGTCAACAAGTGTGTGGTTAATAATAACATAAAACTGAAACTGCTGATGTTGGCGATAATCCTTGAAAACATGATGATTTTAGCGAGAATCATGGCTGAATAGGGCAAAAACGGGTTCTATTTCCTAAAAGGGATTCTATAAGTTGGGTTCCAAGCTCCCATACTGCTCCTGGTATTACCATCAGCTTCCACCAAGTCTTCAACTATTTGTCCAATAATCAACCTCTATTATATTCATCTTTAATACAGTGTTCTACCTGCCTTGTACCATTACTGGCTATCCCTATTCTGCTCTTGAGTGTTTTACCATCCTTGCACCATTACTATTGACTTGTGGCAGGCACTATGGCTCTCAGTATCTATCATTGCACTATTGCTGCTACGGGTCCAGCTTCATTTCACTATCATGCTTATACTGAGTCAAAAAAGAAAGTATAATAGAAACAAATGTGAAAAAAATGGCATAAAGGATGAAATATAATAGTTCTAATGTTGCATGTTTGTGGACAAGTCGTCGTGCAAAGAGTTTAATGACCTGTTGTTGTTATCCACCCAACCGTATACAATTCTGCTACGGATTTCAAAATACCACGTGCTACCCGAGAATGTCAAATTGAATGGGTGACCGATGATTTTCTTTGTGTTATGTTGTGCTAGAGAGCCTGGGTTATTGAGAAAACACGCTAGTTTTTGTCTTCCGACATTTTAAAAAATGCGAAAGTTAACCGAAAATCGGAGGTTGCTTGCCATGGGTATGCATGAGGCTGGGATACCCCCAGATGAGCTCGCTGCTAAGTTCGAAGTCACTGTGGCCACTATTTACCATCTCATTGGAAGGTATAGAACCACTGGATCTGCTGCCGACCAACCGCATTCAGGTCGACCTAGAGTTACGACCTCTGCACAAGACCGACACATCAGGGCGTCTCACTTGCGATATCGCTTCTGGCGACAAGGGCAGCAGCAATTACTCCTGGTAGAACTAACAATAGAATCAGTGCACAAACTGTCCGCAAGAGACTCGCTGAACACGGCATCCATAGTAGGCGTCCATACCAAGGACCAAACATTACCCAACGTCATCGTACCGTCAGAATGGAATGGGTACGTCAGCGTGTTAGCTGGATTCAGCAGCGTTGGAGCACAGTTCTTTTTAGTGATGAATCACGATTTTGTCTACGGCGCGCTAATGATAGGGCAAGAATTATCGCCGACGAGGAGAACGGTTTTCTGGTACTTGCGAGCGGGAATGGGACCGTTTCGGTGGGGGTAGTGTAATGGGTTGGGCAGGAATTTCCTTGCACCATCGAACGCAGTTGATCTTCATCGATGGTAATCTGAATGGACAGCGATATAGGGACGAAATTCTTAACGCTGTTGTTGTCCCATTGTTCAACGCTAACGTCGAATTGCAGTTCTTCCAGTAAGTCAATGCCCGTTGTCACGTGGCGTGTATCTGTCGTGACTTCCTTGAGGAGCAGAGCATCGAACTTCTTCCCTGGCCCCCACTTTCACCAGATTTGTCGCCAATCGAGCATCTTTGGGATCAATTAGACCGTCGGGTAGACTTCATGATCCTCAGACGTTAGGCGATTTACGTAATGTTCTAAGGCAGGAGTGGAACACAGTACCACAGGGTGACATCCAGAGACTTATCAGGTCCATGCGCCGTCGATGTCTTGCCATCCAAGAGGCAAACGGTACACATACACGCTATTGACTGCATATGTGAACTTTTCATTTCACCCCATGTCTGAATTGCTGTTGCCAGCGTCACGTCCTGACGTGACGCTGGCAACAGTAAGAACATGAAATTATGCAAATTCATACAGCTAGACTCGAAATATGAATTTACAATAATTTGTTTGGGATTAAAGTTAATACTAAAAAATTGCTTTTCAAAGTTTATTATACTTTCTTTTTTGACTCAGTATATATTTCACAACTACTAGCCGTCGAATACAAGTGCGCCATCGACGCGCAGTACGCGTTAGTACACAACGGCACCGCCCCCACGTGGGCAATCGGAATTAAGTGCCTTGCCGAAGGACACAATGCAGTTACCACGGTTGGGGATAGAACTGTGGACCTATCGGTTTGAAGTCAAAGCCGTAACCGCTGAGCTACCGCACTCCTTCATCTCGATAGTGGAAGATACTTATGACATGGTGATGTACTACTTGAGGATACCTTTTAGGGGATAGTTAATGTTCTTCATATGGCCCTTGACTTCTAGACCACCCATGGCCTTCATGGTTATTAGACCTCTACTGCTGACTAACCCACAGTCACTATCATCTGCCCTACGACCGACGTCTACTGTAGTCACCCGCTCTACGACCGACTTCTACTGTAGTCACCCACTACTATAGGCTTCTACCAGCCTTACAGCCTTGAACGATTACTACTGACTTTGGCAGTACTACAGGCTTGTTACCTCCTGCCAAGTCTTAGAATGTCCATAAGACCATCCATCTACTACGATACTAGAAACCAAGCACACACACCGCATAACCAAATGACCTGGCATTCCGAATTACACATGGGATATTACAACCATTAGGTGGTTTTCTAGTGATAAGGGGTAACAGAAGACCAACGGGGTTCAGCAGTCCATCCTGTACTACTGTAGCAGACATTCAAGCATACCCACAACACTGCATGACCTAGCTTTACGTACTACCCATACCAACTGTATGACAGTATAACGCCTTAGGTGGTCTAGTAGTACTAAATACTGACAGTAGACTATCAGGGGTACATACCGTAATCCTATAGTACCACACTAAACAACCAAGCATATCCCCATAATACCGTCTGACAGCATTACTTAGTACCTATAACAGTCATAATATAATATAAAGCATTCGGTAGATTAGTAGTACCAAAGGTTATCTGGTGTCACACATGGGTATACACCGTCCATACCATACTACCATATCAGTCCAGTACGAGAAGATCGACACACTCTGACACGAACAACGTAATGTCGGATTGTACAGTGGACAACAACAGCAGTCAACGTCTCTATGACGTCGTGCACGCAACAAGACGCCACTACGTCATCAGCAACGTCAACCGTTTCACGTGGAAAATTTTCGAGACAACCCTCCTTCCCCACCAGTCCTCCATCACATACCCATGCGATATATCCAGAGCCATAAGTGCATATATATCACAAAACATGCCATAGCATACCATACCATATATGCAGTACGTCTACCACGCTGGTCATCCTATAATCCGCGCTCCGGGCACGTCATCAGTAAAACACGTTGTGGCTGCGCACAGCGTCAATACGTTAGTTTGTTTTGCGGGAGTTTTCGATTCAAAAGTGCAATTTCTTATGGATGTTGTTGACTTTTCTTCAAAGAGCAGAGAATGAGGATAAAGTAAGTATATTCCTTTTCAAAAATATAGCTGTTTTGGCACCTTAACACTCACTGAAACGTGGAACTTAACATTCCTTATTCTAATTCCTCACGTTTCAATGAGAACATCGTCAGTTTCAGTAATTATTTAGTACAATTTCTGAATTATACGTCTGTCGAAAGTTTCTGTGTAACTAATAATTAAGCGATGAAGGGTTTCATTGCAGTCATGTAGGAGAAATTCGAATATTTCCTCCGAGTTCGATGAACATTTTCGTAAAATCCGAATCGGGCACGAAATTCCGGTGAGTAAAACCCGCTGCACAATTTAGTTATCCACCCACCGGGAACGCGTTAATCCCACTTCGTTGTAAATTAGGATCATATTTCACCATAATGTTTACATTCTTTTGTTTTCAAAGTGTTATCGTCCTAAAAGGTGGTGCCTCGAGACCACCCCCACCACCCCCTTTTTGGGAGGAAAACATTTTTTTTTCCTTTTTCATGGAGGGGAAAGACCCCTTCAACCCAATTCAACCCCCAAAACGAATCCTCAACACAAAACTGTCCGGTTTTTAGTCATATTACTGATCCGTTTCTGCTATTCCACTTTTTCTAACACCACAAAAAGCGAAATAATTCAGCTGGATAATTCACAAAATATTTAAAAAAAAACTAGAGTAGATTTTGAGTAAAACCAGAGATAAATAAGATAAATACTTCATGTCTGCAATAATAGTACCTAATCGTTCCAAATTATATCTAAAAGTGTCTTAGTATGGGTTATTGAGCTGACATTCTCAATTATATTCACTAACTTGAGTTGATGTGTAGGATATAGCTCCCGGAGACAAACATTTTCAATGTGTTTTTAGACACTCATGCAATATACAACAAAACCTAGCAATATTAAGTCATCCTTACAACACTTGGAGTGACCATTAGAATCAACCTTCGATCCAATGGGATCTTGGAGATGAATTGAGATGGGTTTATTGGTAGTTCAGCGATCTGAACGTTGTGGCTACCCCCTACGTTCCGATTCCTCCCACTCTATAATCTGTTGTAAAATTCGCCAAAAAGTTTTACTGGGAACTCAAAACACGAAAATAGGAATATACATCAAGCTTTCGCCCCTTTTTACCGGCTGCATTCGATAGTATACGCATTTCCTTACATTTATGCAGAGTCTGTTGATCCAAACTATGGTTTATTCTTTACATTGAACACCGGCGAAACGTCAACGACCGCTTCGATATCGTCCATGTTTCTGTGCGCCTATAAAACAATAACCTGGAATAGAGCCGAAACAAATATCGATGCGGAAACGGAAACTCGTTATAAAATGCCCCACGCAATGATCATAATCGACCTCATCTGGGCGAATGCGATCGGCTTTCGGTTTCCGCATCGATATTTGTTTCGGTGCAACTCCGGGTTATTATTTTATAAGCGCATACTAGTAAAAACATGGACGACATCGAAGCGGTGGTTGACGCTTCGCCTGTGCTCAAATCTCGATAAGTAAAGATTAAACACAGTTTGGATCAATAGACTCTGCACAAATGTAAGGAAATACGTGTACTATCGAATGCAGCCGGTACTAAGGCCTTAGCTTGATATATACTCCTTTTGAGTTCCCCCTGAAACTGCTGGTCAGTTTTACAATGGAATTGAATGGGAGGAATCTGAACGTGGGGGTGGGGGGCGGGGTAGCCATTATGTTCAGATCGCTGAACTAGGTTGATGGGGTAGAAAAAGGCAATAGCCTATAGGGCATACATGTACACTGTATTGATGCTATCTTTCCAGCACAATGATTTTGTGGAGGAATTGACAAACTTGATCATATATCCTGACTTGAACCTTAACCAAATATCAAATTCATCGTCAGTCAGGGGTCACAACTCTGTGACATTCGTGGGAAGCATGCTTCACGTAGACGAGGGGGGAGTGGGGGGGGGTGGGGGTACGCTATTAACCAGAAACATCATGTTTCACTGGATGAAATGTACAGCAATACATAGCAATCATTAAAACATAATAATCAGTAACAGCAACTTCATTGTCATGAAACATTTCAGAGGGTGCTTAATTAAGTTCCAGGTGTGTATATATATAGCTAGTTTGATTCTCCATAATCAGGTCCTCGAAGCTGAAATTCTTTGTGTTGTCCATGATGTCATAAGTTGATATGATCATTATAATAGTCCTTGAAAACCGTGATCAGAATCCTTGAAAAGTGCTTAAATGGTGCTTGAATTTGATTCTCTGATGTCAGTGGGAACCATGCGCCTGTTTCTGATAGTTGGAAATGAAACCGGCGGGATACCTTGGCAGACCAATCCTAGATTGAATGGCAGAGGTCATAAAATGACAGAGATATACTCAATTAAAAAATGCATAATTTCCATAACACCATAACAGTCAGTTAACTCTCAAAATGTCGTATCAACACCCGAAAGTCATTTTTCTCGAAGTAAACGCATCTGATAGACTCTAAATGTTCTTGGAAACAACGAATGTGGCTTTCTGCTTGAAAAACAATAGTTGTTCTGTCCATATTTGTTGTTATTAATTTTTTCGTCTCTCCTGAAAATTTGGAAAATTCGAGATACAGCAATGTGGAAGCCCACCGACGATATATGCTTTGTAGGCAAACGGATCCACGTGGGAAGACTCGAGTCTACCCTTCCGGGCCAACCGGACTCTTTCCCAGCCAAGTAACGCCCGGTGCTTCAATTTTCACTCTTGATAATTAACTACTAGTACCAAGTAATAAACTTCAGTAAAGAAAAGTCATAAGCAGGGGCATAAATTCTGGGGGAGTGAGTGAGAGTGTGTGTGTGTGGGGGGGGGGGGGGGGGGGGGGGGCAGAGGTTGGGTAAGAAATTATGAAATACCAAGCTGGACAGACGACCTTGCTTGCCCGACGTAAATATACACTTAATTGGGCAAAATATCTTGCTTGCCTGACAAAAATATACACAGATACGAAAGTGCAATAAATTCCACATCCAGGGAGACGGGAATTAATAACAAACAATTTTATGGCCATGACCTGTTGAGAGCACCCAGATGGTCGGGCACCTCTACCTAGCTGGTGTGTAATTATATGTTTAAAATACAGTATTTTATCAATAAACAGTATATTTGTAGCGTATAAGTCTTTGATAAAATTATATGTATATCCCCAATAGTTGGGTGATATGACTGAGCAGTCGGGCAACAACGTTCTACCCCCCCCCCCCCCCACCCCAAAAAGTCAGTTACGACCCTGTCATGAGGTATATATATACGACTTTGTGATCATTTTTCGCTTTCATATGGGCTATGCGCCATGTGTGTGTCTGTGGGAGGGTGGGGGGGGGGGAGGTACTAGATAGTTGATAGATTTCTTGTATTATGCTGTGCTATATATGCTATAATGTCGCTTTAGAATTTGAGCCTAAGTAAGTAGACGAGAAAAACTCAATGCTAGCCTAGCTTACTAGATGTCTGCTCGTATTTCAATGTTGGCTTTTCGAGCTTCGTATTTAACTGTCGTCACTTTGTACAGGAAATGGTCTGTGTGTGCCAAAAGCGCACAGGGACAGTACTGAGACAGCCCCATTTGACTCTTGCAAAATTGGTCTACGTATGCAGTTGGCCTGAATTTTTTTTCAAGACAGAGGAAGGTTATGCCCTGATCACCGCCGACTGGAATTTCTGTGGTTTTTTTTTTTTTTGTGGTGGCTGTGCCAGTGAGGAGTTTCTGCTTTTACTATTTGTGCGACTCTTGCTGTCACGTTTTTCAAGCTCGGTATTGTGTCTGCTCCTTAGTTCATCTTGCTCTTCATATATTACTGGTGTTCCACTTCGCGGGTCCATCTCGCTTCAAAATCTAGGTCCCCCCTACCATCATACGAAGGAGGCACCTCCTCGACAAAGCTTTGGTTCCATGAAAGTCAAAAAGTCGGAACCAAGCGCTCGAATACACTATCGTCCACCTTCTCGAGCAATGAGGGCATGTCGGTCTCCTCCGATTCTACCTCGATGGAGGAGAGATCCTCGATAGAGTTATGCGTATTCACGGATTTGACATTCTCCTCTGGCCCTGTCTCTCGTGAGGAAGGAAGCGGCATAGGCACCTCTGTGGTGGGTCGAGGTAGGCATTAGTACCTCCTTTCTCCTCCCCAAGAACTCGGAAAGTCTGCGGGCATCTCGTCGTCTGTCAGAGGGACCCAAATTTTATAAACCCAGGAACTTGGCTTGAACAAACTTTAATTGGGTCCCAAAAGGTAAGCTATGTACCAACTGGATCAAAAGATTTTTTCTTCATATTGCACTAAGTTAAAATTTGGGGTCCTATAAGGAGCCCAAATATGTACCCAGTACTTGGTTTGAACAAACTTATCGGGGCCCGATTCGGAAGCTGTATACCAACTATCACAAGATTCTAACTGGTGGATTTGAAGAAGATTTTAAAGAATATCCCTCATACTGCAGGTTAAAAGTTAAACTTCGGATTCCTGTAAGAAGCCCCGATATTAACCCAGGGACTTCCTTTGTGCAAACTTGAATCTGACTCCTATAAGGATGTTGTATATCAAATATCAAAAGATTCTGAATGGCAGATCTTAAGAAGATTTTTGAAGAACATTCCTCATACTGAACTAAGTTAACATTTGGGCTCCCATAAGCACAGTAAACAAGCACTACTTCACTTCATAGAGTTCACACAGGGGGCTCAGCTAAGACCCCAGGGACTTGTTTTGCACAAACTTGAATAGGATCCCCCTAAGGATGTTGTATACAGAATATTGAAAAATTCTGATTGGTAGTTTTGGAGAATTGTTTTTTCGTTTTTAAAGTGCTGACTCAACATTTTTTCATTAACAACCCCCCCCCCCCCCCCCCCGCACCCACCCACCCATATGACACCCCAAGTTGCAACAGATTGAGATTTTTTTGGCTATTCGATTCTACCGGTCCTAAGGATGCTGTACACCAAACAACAATTCTTTGTTCCGTACAGTTTGGGAAATATGGGCATTTTAATTTTCGATTTTTAGCTGTTAGGGTTCATACAGGGGCGCGACACATTTTTTCAGGCATAAATCAACTGAATATCCTCTAATACTACTGCACACAAAATTTGCACACTAGTTCAGAAAATATAAATTTGGGTAAGGCCAAAGATATTGCCCTGCTCAGCACAAGCCAAAATACTCCACGAGAATCTTTCATTGAACAAATTTAAATCTTGAGCATACAAGAAAGCAGCATACCAGATTTTAAAGGTTGATGACGGGTGTTTATAAGAAGAATTTTGAAGAATTTCCGGTTTTTTGGGCACTGCCCCAAGCCCATAGGGCGTAGCTACTTATATTGAACATTTGGAAGACTTCCCCAAAGATAATTTGCGCAAACTTTGGTTAGGTTTGTCCAGTGGTAACAGAGAAGACTGATATGTAAAGTTACAAGTGACGACAATAGCTCTCCCTGATTTTCAGTCAGGTAAGCTAAAATTGTTCTTGTTGCACCAAGTTAAAATTTTGGCCACATGTAGGGAGCACAAATATGAACCCAGGGACTTTGAACAATCTTGAATATGCCCTCCCTAAGAATGCTGAATACCAACTAGACTTAATGATTCTAGAGAATCATGGCTTTTCCAGATGAGATTCCATGATTTTCCATGACCCCAGATTGTCTGAAGAATTGTTTTAACCCTTTACCCAACGTAGACAATATCCAAATTTATTATTTATAACATCATTTTTTAAAATTAAAAAAAAAATTCAACAAAACCATATCATGTGACCCCTCATTGGAACGAGCTCGTTCCAAAGAGGGGTCACATGATATGGTTTTGTTGAAATGTGTTGAAAAATATAGTATTTTTTCAGCTACTGAATTTGCATATTACGCAAGAGGATGTGGTCGATTCGTTGGGTAAAGGGTTAAACTGTATTACTGAAATGCCTTTATTGATTTCCTAAGAAAGGTGGGTATAGTAGTCTCAAAAGACTCAGTTTGCCAAAAAATTGTTCAGGTTAAAACCATCATTTTTGGTGGAAAGGGTTAATATCAATATCGTCGTCCAACAAGTCTACGTCCGACAAAAGGAGGTATGTTTGTTTGACACATTCCCACAGACTGCTGTGGCTATTTGAAAATAGCCCATTTTACCTCAAATGTATCTAAAATGTTGATGTTTGACAGCTTGTAGAAGGTTAACAAACGCTAACGAGAATATTTTTTCCATGCAACTTGTGATGTCACACCAAGTCCTGCGAATGGCCATTTGTTCTTGAAAATCTACAAGATGTTTTCAGAAAAATCCAGGGAAAACATGAATTTTAAGCTTTTGATGGGTATCATTGTTTAACCAGCCCAAAAACAGTTTAAGGATTAGTTTTTTTAATATCCTTTTTATGTACAAAAATAATCCTCGGTAAATTCCACCTCCAATAAAGGAAGTTATGTTTATCTCTCCGCTACACGTTGGGTGTAGTGAGTACGTGAAAACAGGCCATTTTCTCAAAATTTTTAATGTTTGAGAGCCTGTGGAGGGCTAACAAACGCTTATTGGAATATTTTGTCCATGCACCTTGTAATATCACACCAAGACCTGCGAATGACCCATTTTTCGTGAAAATCTATAAGACTCGTTTAGAGAAATCCACAGAAAACATGAATTTTTAGCTTTTGAGGCGTATCGTTGTTTGACCAGCCCAAAATGGGTTAACGCTTGGTTTTTTGAACACCCTTATTCCTTACAAAAAGGACCATCAATGAATTCCACTTCCAGTAATGGAAATTATGTTTATCTCTCGAGTACCCGTTGGGTGCTGTGGGTGCCCGAATACAGCCCATTTTATCAAAATTTCGATCTTTGGCAGCCTGTGCAGGATTAGCAAATGCTTAGCCCAATATCTCTTGTATATCAATTGTAGTGTCACTGTCATATACAGATTCATATCACGATGCTGAATTTTAAAAAAAAGTCTACAAGACGCGTTTTGAGAAAGTGCCGAAAAACCCTAAAATTGGCAGTTTTTTTTTAAATTCTGGTGAAAAAAGGGGTTAAATCAAAAATTCCGCTTCGGTTCATTTTTAAATTTTCTGCCCCTCTATGTGTGTGCAAAATTGTGTGAAAGTCGGTTCGAAATTGGCTTCAGAATCGTACAGACAAAATATGTGGGGGAAAAAAATAAAAAAATACAAAATAATAATCCGTAGAAAATCAAGTCTTTTCCAGAGGGAAAAACCAAAATCTCAAAAGATTCTGAGGAGGATGTCTCAAAAAGATTTTTAAAGAATTTCCCTCATACTGTACCAAGTTTACATTCAGGTTCCCATAAGAAATCAGAGTATGAACAAAGAGACTTGATTTGAACAAACCCGAATCTGACCCCAAAAGGATGCTGTACACCATGTATTAAAAGATTCTAACAGGTAGATCTAAAGAAGATGATTTTTATTAATTTGTGAAAACATACTCTCTCAATATTTTCCCAAAGTTAATATATTGTCTTCTTTAAGGGGCCCAAATATGAACCCGGGATCTTGATTAGAACAAAATTGAATCTGATCCCCCTCAAGATGTTGCATATCAACTATCAAAAGATTCTGACTGGTGGTTCTGGAAATATTTTAAAATTATTGAAAATACGCTGACTTTTGTCCATTTGATTCTACTAGTCACAAGGATGCTTCGTGTCAAATAACAGTTCTCTAAGGTTTGGGAATAAAGGTGTTGGAAAATATTTTTATTTTTAGCTCCCGAGATTCCCCCTTGGATGCAGGAAGTTTTTGCATGAATCAAGTACTTATGACCCAATAACATCGCATGCCAAATTTGGTTCCA
Organism: Pictodentalium vernedei; assembly: GCA_031216915.1. Classification (NCBI taxonomy): domain Eukaryota; kingdom Metazoa; phylum Mollusca; class Scaphopoda; order Dentaliida; family Dentaliidae; genus Pictodentalium; species Pictodentalium vernedei. The sequence goes on along the minus strand of CM062296.1, from coordinate 339,956,804 downwards.
ATTGGCCCATTGGTTCAGACAATAGAAATCTTGGGTAGGGCCAAAAATATTGCGTCTCCCGTTGCAGAGGCAAATATTGCCCTTTGTTTGAACACACTATATTCTACACCTCAAAAGGAAGCTCAGTACCAAATATCAAGTTATTGTACCCATCAGATAATGAAAAGATTCTTTTCAAAATTTTCCCCAATCCATTCTCTACGGGACAGGGCAACTCAGTTTGAAAAAACTCAGAATGTATTGTCATAACAATCACTTCAAATTTCACTCAAACTGGTTCAGGAGATTTGGAGGAGTCATAAATACCATGTTCACAAAGATAGCCAACCAAACAGATGAACAAAATTATTACTTTAGCTCAGCCAAACATTCAGTCAGGGGAGCTAAATCGGATTTACACCCCAATCGGGCATCTTATTGATGAACCTAAACTGAGTATGTTGATTTTACAAAAATTTTGTTTGTTCAGTGAATTTTTACTTTCCTAGCATGAGATGGTGCATATCAAGTGACCAAGCAAAATCTGTACATGAAAGTGGATTGCTTACAATAATACAAAAAAGAGCCCAACAAAGTTTTAGACAAAATGAAGTCTCCAATTCTTTTAAAATATTTATTAGCTCACCTGAGGGAGCTTCACTAATCACTTGACTTCTCGTAAACTACTGGGCAGAATTGAACTAAATTTGGTTGCATGTTCCTTATATTTTATTTCAATTCAAGTTTGTTCAAATATGGATGCCCTACCTACAGGGGGCTCCACAAGGGGCATAAATCTGTTATCACCAAGATAGTTTTTTAACTGGACATTATACTGAGTCATCCAACCAAGTTACAATGAAATCCCTTCAGAAATACGACCTGTATACTGGGCTAAAGATTTTTGGGATTCGGGCTCTCGCAGCAATCATGGTTGACCGATCGCGATCAAAAGGTGACATTCTCATCTAGACATGAACTGGAACCTGCTTATGAAATTTTGGGATGATCGGACAAGAACTACGGGGTGTAGCTTGTGCTAAAGAAAATGTGAACAGACTGACATACTGACAGACTCACAGACTTCCGCACACGTGATGGCAATAGCTTATCTTGACTTTGTCAACTTAAGCTAAAAAATCTTGTAGCCTGTCGAGCAATTAGTCGGACTCTCTCCAGTTTTCCTTTGTTAATAGATCTATTTGGCCACAGTACATCCAATACAGTACATGCATTTAATCTATTATATCATGCATATAATAGAATAAATGCTAAGTTTATCTCTAGAATACAGGAAAGTGACATAATCCCTGTTAACTGAATACTCCTGTTAATTAAATAATTTTCATTGGCAAAGTGGCTATTCAATTAAGAGGGTTCCACTGTAATAATTTACAGTTCTTGCAGATTGCTAGAAAGAATTTTTATTACACACCTATTACTTTTCCTCCACTACAATATTTAACAAATCCGTACAGAACATGTGTTCCATACAGATTTCTGTTGACGGACTATTTTACCAGTTTCAGTTTGGATTCAGAAAAAAACTCTCCACTTTACACCCGATAATACAACTTATTCATGATGTTGCCTTCAGCAATGACAAACTTACCAAGGATCGAACAATGTCAGTATTCCTTGATTTTCTAAAGCGTTTGACACTATAGACCGTTCTATACTCTTAAGTAAACTAGAGTGCTATGGTATAACAGGAATGCCCAATTCGTGGTTTAGGAGTTACCTAACCGGAAGAAAGCAGTATGTCCAGTACAAAGACTGTACGTCAGCCTTCGCAAACATAACATGTGGCCATGATTTGGGGTACCTCAATGTTCAATTCTGGGACTCATTCTTTTTTCTTTTTTATGGTATGTCAATAATATCAATCAATCTACAACAGGCCTGCAACCACGGGGGGGGGGGGGGGGGGCGCCCCCGGGAAACATTTTCGCCCCCCCCCCCTAGAAAAATTTCTAACACTGTTTTTCAATTTTCACCATTTTATCTACCAGTGAATTTACTCAGAGTTGTCAATTTACACATGTAATTATATTGAATATAATCCCATGACTGAGTCTCTATTGTTATATTTGAGGTTTTTATTCAACACACAGATTATACACATCTATGACAATACGAAACATTAAATAATTAACAGAAGAGATTATCTGTCTGCAATAGCAGGTTAAATTTCAAGTGATGAGTGGTTACTGGTAATTGAAAGTAGGAGAAATGCTCTAGCAAACAGAGGCTTTCCCTGGGACAAAGACAGAAAATTGCTCCTTTTAATGCCAAATTTTAAAAGTTTTACACCCCGGGTGGAACCATGGTCGACCCGGGGCACATGTGCTTGGCAAAGAGTATCCAAATTAGTGGAATTTAGTCACTTCGAGGAGGTGGATGGGGTGTGTGTGGGGGGGGGGGGGGGGATAAAATGATTCTGAATGGTCCTTCAAAAGTTAGTGGACAGATATAAAAAATTGCAAATAATGAATCTTGTAATTTGGGCAGAAAAAATAAAACTTTTTGGGGTATGTTAAAGCAGGAATTGATCCTTCAGAAGACAGGAAATTGCTCCTTTTAATGCCAAATTTAAACATTTTTCCATACCGGGTTGAACCATGGTCGACCCGGCACACAGTGCTTGGCACGGTGTATCCAAATTAGTGGAATTTAGTCACTATTGTGAGGAGGGGGGGTGGGGGGGGTGGGGTAAAATGATTCTGGATGGTCGTTCAAAAGTTAGTGGACAGATATAAAAAAAAAATCAAATAATGAATCTTGTTATTTGTGCAGAAAAAATAAAACTTTTTGGAGTATGTTGAAGTAGGAATTGATCCTTCGGAAGACAGGAAATTGCACCTTTTAATGCAAAGTTTTGGGTATGTTGAAGTAGGAATTGATCCTTCAGAAGACAGGAAATTGCTCCTTTTAATGCCAAATCAACAAAAATTTCCATGCCGGGTGGCCCGCCGCCCCCCCCTAATGCCCGACCCTAGTTGCAGGTCTGATCTACAACTTTAAACCTCTTATCATTTTCCGACGATACTACAACCTATGCGGTGGACCATAGCCTGAATATATTGACAGAAAAAATAAATACTGAATTAGCCAAAATTACTGAGTGGTTCTTCATTAATAAATTATCACTTAATGCCACTAAAACCAAATGCATGATGCTACACACCACACCCCCCCCCCCCCCCCCCGAATGATACATGGAAGTTGCATGACAATTCCATAACTGTAAACAACAAACATGTAATATATGTTGGCAATTCCCACGTAGCCAGAACGGTCAAGTTCTTAGGTGTTGATTTAGATGAAAACCTAAACTTCAAGCATCACATCTGAAATATAAGTTCAAAAATAGCTAAGTCCATTTGGGTCATAAATAGAGCAAAAAAGTTTTTACCTCTCAATACATTTAAAATTCTGTATTTTACATTAGTGCAAAGCCATTTAAAGTACGCATTACAAGTTTGGGGTCATGCACCGGCTGCTAACAAACTAAGTACCTTACAAAAGCGAGCCATTCGAATAATCAACAATAAAAAGTTTAACGCCCACACCGAGCTGCTATTCAAGATGAATAAAATCCTTTCAAATCAAATGGTTTCGCGCGCTGAAGGCGCGCAGGGCAATTTGGGGAGCAAGCCCCTTTCGTCCCTCTTTGGCTTTAGAATTTTTTTTTAGATGTTTTTTTGATTATCTGGGCGTGGCAAAGGAGAAATGGAGAAGGAAGCAGCTTATCCTCTTTTTTGCGAGACTTCTTTTTTGGAGGTGGCTGTGATGGAGATGGAGATGGTGAGGCTGTTTCATGGTTTTGTTGTTGTTTTTGTTTTCTCATGTTTTCTATCCATTCCTGCGCCATTCTGGATACTCAGTGGATTGTTTTTTGAATTCCTCGGTCTCGGCCATGGTTTTGTCGCAATTCCTCGGGATCTTCTCTTCGCGTGATTCAGCGGACTCCGATGGCTGCTCTGCTGTGACTGCCACTCCCGGGCTATCCGGTAGTGAAGGAAGAGGGGAGTGAGGGGTGGGAGGTGGTGAAAATGCAACTTCCAGTTCCTCCTCAATCTCCACTGGACGTTCCACATCCAACTGTACCTGCTCAGGAGCCGGCAATTGGTTGGGTGTGCCAGTGGGACTGGGAGGGTAACTGGCGGCCTTTCCAGAACCTCCACCCCCTCACTCAACTCTTTCTTCCTATTCCGGAAGGCCTCCAGGCGCAGGGCGCTCCTGCGCTTGGTCGAAGGGCTCTTCTTCTTTTTCTTCCTCTCACTCTTCTCAGGGCCTCCGTGCCTCTTCGGGTGAGGACCAGTGGTAGAGGGGATCCTCTCGCCAAGGGTACTACCTCTCCCCGAAGAGGGTGGTGTATTCTTTTCGATGATGAAGTCCAAGGTCAGTTGGATGCTCTTGCCTTTTTCCTGGATAGTCCAGGAGATAGGACAAGAGACGCCCAGAGCTGATATGGCTTTCTCTAATCTAGCAGGTATTTCCATGCTCACGCTCAGAAGTCAGAAGTGTGAATGAATGAAAATGATGATGATGGTAAAATCCTTCAATTCAAAGATCTAGATAAAGAGACTTAAACCTTACAAAAGCGAGCCATACGAATAATCAACAATAAAAAGTTTAACGTCCACAGCGAGCCGCTATTCAAGATGAATAAAATTCTTCAATTCAAAGATCTATATTAGCTAAATATTCTGCTTTTATGCACGACTGGGCCAATAAACAATTACCACAGTCTTTAGATAGCCTTTACAGTCTCAACACAAACGAATCGGACAGACTCACCAGACAATCAGGCTTAATAGAGAGACTTAAACCTTACAAAAGCGAGCCATACGAATAATCAACAATAAAAAGTTTAACGACCACAGCGAGCCGCTATTCAAGATGAATAAAATCCTTAAATTCAAAGATCTATATAAGCTAAATATTCTGCTTTTTATGCACGACTGGGCCAATAAACAATTACCACAGTCTTGAGATAACCTTTACAGTGTAACCCGGGGTGATCTCCACGAATCAATAAATTAGGAGTTGAGAGTCCAATAACACTTTATCACATGTATCCAATAATCTATTTATTTACATGGTTATTAAAACCTATAAAATAAATATACAACAAGCATGAGTTTCCAGAATATTGCACACAATAATAAAATGACAGAATGTGAAAGGAATCGATATGTATCAAAATATAAATTTGAATCGCGGAACACGACGAAATCGAAAATCAACCCATTTGCAGTAGAAATGGAAACTCACCAGATATGCACAGTAAATAAATGTTACAAATCTTCGCAGATAAGTAAAATACTTAAAATTTGAATACCTTCACTAACACACTTTGAACAATCAGTTGTAGAACTGACAGACACAAAACGGTTATGACAAGGAGTGTTAGTTAGGCGGGAAATGGTGAGTGCTCGTTCACAAAATCATGCACATGCAGTGAACTGTCGTGAGGGAGTTGGTCATTGGTTAAACATCACTGCAGATATGTTTAACCCATGGCCAAACAGTGCAAATTACACACCCATAGCTGTAATTAAATAAATAATTAATTAATAAGAATAATTAATAAGTATATACATTCACAATATATATGGACAGCTCTGGTTACAACAGTATCAACACAAATGAATCGGACAGACTCACTCGACAATCAGGCTTAACAAAGAGACTTAAACCCAGAACGCAGTTTATTTCAAGTCTTTCCCTGCATACTTTTCCAAAAATGTGGAATGATATTGACCCAGAGGTTCAAAGATACCCAAGAAAACACTTTAAAAAGAATTTGATTAATATGTTTCTAGCCTCATATAAAGCGTCTGTCAGATGTAGTAACAGAACATGTCTTGAATGTGGGGAAGTTCACTGGTCATAATCATTTCTGCGAGCCTTGTTTCCTTAACTGTTTATAAAACCCAGAATACATAATTTACTGACCTCCTTAAAACACCATTTTCCCCCAACTAAACAGGCTCTGGATGACATCTCACATCCTATAACTTCCAATATAATTATTTTCTCAGAGCAAGAAATCAATCACAGTACAAGTTGTCGTAATTCCTGCTTCATCTATCCTAAGTATAATGTAAATTATTCCAAACCAAATTCATTACTTGAGAGCTTTTGTACTTCCCTCTCTTCTCTTTTCTCCAAACTCCTTCTCTTACACTATTTTTTGCCATTCCAACATTTAAGGTGGGTGACAATAAAACAGCCAGTTGGCTATGTCACCCCCCTGCAGAAAACAAAGGTTACATAATCTGTAATTACAGGATGTTCATGCCAATGCACTGTATTTAATATTGTTAAAAAATATATACTTGTACTATATTGTTTTTTGCAAAATAAAGTTAAAGTTACCACCTGACATCATGGATGAATCAAAGGAACTAAACTCCACCCATTTTCGTAATTGCCCAATCAAAATTTCGCATTCGGGCCTAGTTCAATTCAGAAGATGCAGTGACAGCCGATATATCGAATGTCAATTGAAAAAAGTTTTTGTTCAAATCAACCAAAATTAGAAAAATTAAACTTAATTATTTGACAAATGGGGAGTAATTTTACAACACTCAAATTCAAACTTTGAAGTGATTATCTTTCAGATAACGGCAGCTAATTTCTTAAAGAAATGAATAAATAAACTTTTTGGACACAATTTTCATTCATATTTTTCTGTTTACGCATCGATCTGTCAGTGTCACTTGTGTTTGCCAATCACACATGAGTTTTTGTTTTTATTTCAAGCAGACTTCAGAACTGTTAAATTCTACAAATAAGACAGAATTTTGAAATTAAAGGATTCTATATGCCTTTGAGGCATGCAATAAACACAAAATTCCTCGATATGTGCATGCACTCGTCAATAAGGCACTTACGTCATGCGAAGGATAGAATTTGATGCTGCACCTCTCATTCTATCCGTCCGTGCTGGCACTCATGCCGTATTGACAAACACATTCACACATTGTGATGTTCTGTGTACAAGGTTTGTAGGCCCTCAAAGAAATAAAATCCAGAACTTTCAAGAACTTCTTCTTTGAGTTTTTAATCCTGTTCCATGACCTTTGATGAAAATAATTTTATTTATCTCTAATGTTTTTGCAAATTCCATAAAAAGTTTCAATAAACGAATAGTACCCAGACTTGACCAAATCTTTTATTTTCGCTGACAAGGTAAGTTTGGATGTTTTTGAGGCAAGCTGCACCTGTCCATGCTCCTGCTAATGGTTCAAGCAGAGGACTAGAGTCGGAAATACATTAAATTTCTCATGCCTAGGTTCATTGCCCACATGAACAGGATTTCTAGTGTAATGCTACAACAGTCACTTTCTAAATAAAACAAGCCATTAATTGAAATTAGTACATCACGTGACAAATCCCCGTATTCTCATTGGCTGTATTGATAGGGACTATGAAAGCATAGTGCCCGGAGTCAAGCATAGTGCCCGGAGTCATGCAATAGTGCGCACGCATTGCAAACAGAATCCCGAGGGGATTCCCCTTTTCTTCTGAGCAGACGGCAAATGTGGAGACGAATAGAAATAAAATGAGCGTTTCGAGATTCGCAAACGAGAATGTTAATTCTTTTCTTGAACAACATCAGAGCCGAAAGACTGTTAGTTTAACCAAATATGCTGTCAATATTCCCCGGCAGTTCTGTTCTGACAGAAAAAGGAATGGTGCATTTGAAACGTTAGATGTTGGAAGATTAACGGAACTATTGAAAGACTTTTATACAAACGTTAGAAATCGCGATGGTGATTTGTTTTCCAAAAGCAGTATTTGTGCCATTCGTCAAGGAATAAGAAGATATTTGCAAGAACCCCCACATAAGAGACACTTTGATATAATAACAGACCCAGCTTTCAAAGGTGCTAATCGTGTATTCGACAGCATATTGAAGAAAACAAGAGAAGACGGAAAAGGAACAGTCCGACACAAAAAACCCATTCCGCCAGGTAACTATAAAAAATACATAATAAAATAAAACACAACAAAACTAGAAAGTGAACAAGTCAGTGTCTGTAATAGACAGTGGTGTTGTAATTATTTGTTCTCGTATAAATACACAGTCTTGTTAATTATATGAAATAGACGAGTGTTGTTTATTACTCAAATCGACAAGAGACACATAAGAACAGTTGTGAGAGAAAGTAAATAAATAACGGGCAGCAATGTTTGCTGAAAGTTATCATAAACATGAATAAATAAATAGATAAATTACGGGGAGCAATGTATGTTGAAAGTTATCATACACATGAATAAATAAATAAATTGTAGACCTATCAATTAAATAGTTTTGAATAAGAGTGTTAGAGAGGACACTGAATATTATTTATCTTCGATCACAATAAACGATTGTGATTGACCGTGTAAACGTTTATTCTGCTTTGATGCTAAGTGTTTCATTCTATTTCAGGCGATCTAAGGAAATTATATCAGCATCCAATTGTGTTTAATCCGGACATTCCAAGATGTCTTTTGAATAAAGTAATGTTTGAGCTTTTATTTTACTTTTGTCGGAGAGGGAGAGAAAACATTCGAGAAATTAAAGCTTGTGATTTTGTAGTTAAAACTGATGACACTGGAAGAAAATACATCCTGAAAACTACTTCTGAGCGAACAAAAAATCACACAGGTGTAACGAATGAGGATGGAGGTGATGGACCTAGAATGTATGAAACTGGCACAAAAATGTGCCCTGTTAATAGTTTTCAACGATATCTTATGAAACGAAACCATGAGTGTGATGCTTTCTTTCAAATTCCCCAAAATTCATACCACGAGAATGACGAATGTTGGTTTGAGCGAAGGGCAATGAGAAAAAATTCCATAGGAGAGTTCATGGTAAAAATGTCTAAACAAGTTGGTCTTTCTGATACATATACCAACCACTGTGTGTGTGCTACGACCACAACAATTCTTAATGATTGTGGATTCAAAGATCGCGATATTATTTCTTTATCGGGACACAGAAATTAAAAATCATTGTCAAGTTACGTTTCGGACACAAGAGCTGATGTCAAACGAGGTATGTCAGAGAGCTTGAGTTCCATGGTCGATAATGCAGATGCTGAACATTCAGAAATGCCTGCAGCGAGGAATGCTGTTGAGAAAACAACAACGCAACTCTCTTTCCAGTCAGCAAATTCCACAGTATCAGCACCCGAATTATTAGATACCGAAATTGATGACGACGATCTGATAAGTGCGTTGGAGGAAATCGAGTGTTCAAAAAACTCAACATCAATTGACATTCGAAAGCAATCCAAAGAAATATGCAACAAAATGCAGTATTGTGCCCCAAAATTCAATTTCAGCAATTGTGTTGTAAATATTTACAATAATTAAAATGTGCTCGTACATCAGAGGAAGTACCCATAACACATTCAATGGGGTGAACGTTAATAAAACTTTAGTGCCATGAATAATGGAATTTCTATAGTGCCTCACAAGCTCTGTTAATACCACCATATGTGAGACGTTGATTCTGATGTATGATATCTCGTGTTAACCAGTTATGTGCCACATGATTGGTTGATCGGTTTCATGTGTTTATTTACATTATTCTACTTTACCCGTTGAGTTCGAATCCAGTTGATAGTTTAATGTTTTCCTGACATTTTCATGTTATTAATTTCATTGTTTTATTTTGGACAGTAAAGTGTTAGTTATCTCTCCGTTCCTTCTTTAATATGTTGTGGAGATGGTCTGGGTGTGATGTACTAAACCCATTAATGCCTTCCGTTTCGGGCACTATGCTCTCATAGTGTTGCTTCGGGAACCAAATAGTGCATCCCTCAGCAACACTATGAGAGCATAGTGCCCTCAACGGAAGGCATTAATAGGTAAATAGAATATGTTTTAATTTTTTAAATTCACTAAACAAAAAACCTTTCCACGATCCATTCTATTGAGGAGTCATAAGCTGAGTTAAAATGAAGGTCATAAGAAGACATATAAACACCAAATAGCTTTGTTAACCCTTTACCTAACACGAAAAGCAGACGACACCTGTCACCAAATTTCCTGAATAACTATTTTTTTCATTTTTTGTATCAAAAGCATAGCTTAGACCCCTCATTGGAACGTTGAGAGCGTTTCAATGAGGGGTCATAAGCTATGTTTCTGAGACCAAAAATGAAAAAAATACTAAAAATTTAAGGGTGATTTTTGTGAATAGTGCTGGCCGGTTTTGGCCATTACGTTGGGTAAAGGGTTAAAGCAACATAACATGCAAACAATCTGACCAAAACAAAAATGCTTACAACTTCATAACAAACTAAATTTTACTGAAAAATGTGATTAAATTGAAAAAAACCCACAATATGAGGGTTAATCACTGTGATGGCACATTCCAAACACTCACCTATTAGATACTAAAACCTGGAGGGGTACTTGACTTGGGGACAACTACCTTAACACAAACTCTTACAACACTGGTCTGTGAAATTTTCAAAGGCCATAAAACACTGAAATTTATGAAAAAAAATGCCGATAGGAGCACCAATCCAATGTCGAGTTGTGACAGCACAAAAGTGAGTTTAATCATTATCAACTTATCGTCTGGAAACCAACTGTTTACAATTTACTATGTGAAGGGTCCCTGTGACCTTGACCTTTGACCTAGTGATTCCAAAATAAATAGGGCTCTTTCTTGCACCAATGCCAACCTACCTATGAAGTTTCTTGAATGTGGGTGGAACCATTGTCAAATTATCTGGAAACCAATTGTTTATGATTTATTAAGTTCAAGGTCACTGTGACCTTGACCTTTGACCTAGCAAGTCCAAAATAAATAGGGGTCTTCCACTCACCTAAGCCAACCTACCTATGAAGTTTCACGAATGTGGGTCAAACCATTATCAAGTTATCATCCGGAAACAAATTGTTTACGATTTACAATGTTGAAGGTCGCGGTAACCTTGACCTTTCACCTAACGGGTCGAAAATAAATAGGGTTCTTCCTCTCACTGATGCCAACCTACCTGTGACGTTTCATGAACGTGGGTCGAAACATTATCAAGTTATCATCTGGAAACCAAGAGTTTTGATTTACTATGTTCATGGTCACTGTGACCTTGACCTTTGACCTAGTGAGTCCAAAATAAACAGGGTTCTTCCTCTCATGGAGGCCAGCCTACATATGAAGTTTCATGAATGTGGGTTGAACCATAGTCATGTTACCATCCGGAAACCAATTGTTTACAATTTACTATGTTCAAGGTCACTGTGACCTTGACCTTTGACCAAGCAAGACCAAAATAGGGTTCTTCCTCTCACCGGTGCCAACCTACCTATGAAGTTTCATAAACGTGGGTGCCTGCCCAACCGCCCGCACAACCGCCATTCACCAAACTATAAGTCGAGTTTGACTTCGTCGCAGCTCGACTAAAAATTAAAGTGTCAGTGACACTGCAGCTTAACTTGAATGCGTGTTGTGTTTGATGAAAGGGATAATGTTCAATGTTTATGAAAGGATTATGAAATACGACAAGAATTGTGATAATTGAGAATATGTTCATTTTTGTTCCCTGTATGCTATGTTTTCAATAAAAATAATTTGAGGTGTAGACTGTACTAAAGAATTCAGTGGTGGGTTAATGTGGCCCTGGCAGTTAATGTATGTCAACCAAAGTTACCACGTTACAGTGAAATTATTCCAAAACGAGTCATCTTATCATGTTACAATGAAATCCCTTCATAAATACGGCATGCAGACTGTGCTATTTGATGCAAATGTTAGAATATCGATAGCTCCCATCTGTAGAGGTCACCCTAAACAAGCATATCAAGTTTCAAAGCAATCCAATCATCAATCATAAATTTGCCCAGTAGGGTGTGCCAAAGGGAAATATCGATGCCTAACTAAACCAAGTTCAAAGGTCATTGCTAGCTGCAGCATTTTTCAACAGAAATGGAAGAAAATCGATAGCTCTCATATAGATGTCACCCCAAACAAGCACACCAAGTTTCAAGCGATCCAATCATAAATGTGCCCTGCAGGGTGTGTCAAAGGGAAATATTGATGCTTAACTGCACTAAGTTCATCAAAGGTCTTTGCCAACGGCAACTATTTTTGCATGAAATGGAAGAAAATCAATTGATCCCATCAGGAGTTAACCCCAAAGAAGCCTATAAGGTTTCAATGCAGTCCTATTATAAATGTTCCCTGTAGGGTGTGCCAAGGGGAAATATCGAGGTCTGACTAAACTAAGTTCAAAAGTCATTGCCAGCTTCGGCATTTTTGGACGGAAAAGGAAGAAAATCGATAGCTCCCATCTAGAGGTCAACCTAAACAAGCACACCAAGTTTCAAAGCGATCTGATCATAAATGTGCACTGCAGGGCATGCCAAAGGGAAATAATGACACATAACTGAACTCAGTTCATCAAAGGCCGTTCCCAGCGGCAACATTTTTTGACAGAAATCGAAGAAAATCAATAGCTCCTATCTAGAGGTAACCCCAAATAAGCATACCAAGTTTCGAAGCGATCCGAACATAAATGTGGCCTGTAGGGAGTGCCAAAGGAATATATTGATGACCGACTAAACTAAGTTCAAAGGTAATTGCCGCGGCAACATTTTTTGAATGAAATGGAAGAAAATCGATAGCTCCCATTTGGAGGTCACCAAACATGCATACCAGGTTTCAATGCAATCCGATCACAAATGTTCCCTGTAGGGTGGGCCAAATGGAAATATTGAGGTCTGACTAAACTAAGTTCAAAGGTCGTTGCCTGCGGCAACATTTTTGGACAGAAATGGAAGAAAATTGATAGCCAACATCTAAAGGTCACTCCAAACAGGAACACCAAGTTTCAAAGCAATCCGATTATAAATGTGCACTGCAGCGTGTGCCAAAGGGAAATACTGATGCATAACTGCACTAGGTTCATAGAAGGCCATTGCCAGCGGCAACATTTTTTGATGGAAATCGAAGAAAATCAATAGAAACCATGTAGAGGTAACCCCAAACAAGCATACCTAGTTTCAAAGCGATCCGATCATAAATGTGCCCTGTAGGGCATGCTAAAGGATTATATTGATGCCTGACCAAACAAAGTTCAAAGATCATTGCCGGCGGCAACATTTTTTGACAGATATTGAAGAAAATTGATAGCTCCCATCTGGAGGTTGCCAAAAACAAGCATACTAGGTTTCAATGCAACCCGATCATAAATGTTCCCTGTAGGGTGTGCCAAAGGAAAATATTGAGGTCTGACTAAACTAAGTTCAAAGGTCGTTGCCAGCTGCAGCATTTTTGATGGGAATGGAAGAAAATCAATTGCTCCCATCTAGAAGGCACCCCAAATAAGCACACCAAGATTCAAAGTGATCCAATCAAAAATGTGCACTGCAGGGAGTGCCAAAGGGAAATATTGATGCACAACTGCACTAAGTTCATCAAATGTCGTTGCCGGCGGCAACATTGTTTGATAGAAATCGATGCAAATCAATAGCTCCCATCTAGAGGTAACCCCAAACATGCATACCAAGTTTCAAACTGATCTGATCGTAAATGTGCCCTGTAGGGTGCGTTAAAGTGAAATATTGAGGTCTGACTAAACTAAGTTCAAAGAACGTTGCCAGCAGCAACATTTTTTTATGGAAATGGAAATCGATAGCTCCCATCTAAAGGTCACCCAAAACAAGCATACCAAGTTTCAAAGTGATCTGATCATAAATGCGACCTGTGCTGTGTGCCAAAGGAAATTGTGGATGTACGTACATACGAATGTACATACGTACACCAACGGACGAGAAGTGATGGCAATAACTCAGCTGGACTTTGTCAAGTTGAGCTAAAAAAACTATGTTTTACCCCAAAAATTTATTAAAATTGAATAAAAACCTCACAACCACTGTGAAATTTTCAAAGTCCAAAAAACATTCAAATTTCTGAAAAAAATCCAAAAATATTCTTAAATTTTGTAGTAATGTGTTAGTTGCCTCTGAAGGACATAAAACGACAAATAAACACCAAACAGATAACAAAACAAAAGTTACACAGACTAATAATATCTTGTTCAGAATCAAAGTATACTGTACTTACACAAGACTTAAAATATAGTGGATGGAATGTTGGCATAAATGAAAACTGAGTTGGGGTACCATGGGAACATCTTGACAATTCTTTTGAATTTACAGTTGTGAAATAAATAGTCCATGTTAAAGCAACATAACATGCATACAAATTTTTACTCCCAAATTTGGTTAAAATTGAAAAAAAAAATCTGGTTTGGGGTAGAATACTGTTGGGAAGGTCCCCTGCTACCCATACATGAAATAACAAAGCACAAGGGTGACAGGACTTCGAGAAAAAGACCTAAACAAAACCTCTTACAAAACTGGACACAGATGATTGCCACCACACCGACGTCGCTATACTGTTATAGGTCCCTATTATAATATCAGCATTGATGTGTCCTTGGTTAATTATAAACAATTAATATGTTCTAAAATTATTGTCAGTTAGAATAAGCAGACTCTGGCTTGTGTGATCATGTATTTGTACTGACTGACCTTTGAATGTACTTATCAACATGTTTACAAATATTGTTACACAGTATCTATTTTTAGTTCACTGTTTATTTGGGTCACACTTGTTTACTTGAAATTGGACAGAATCATCTAGAAACTTAATGAGGTGATTCAATTTAGCCAATCAGCAATTAGTGGAACAAAAGAAATTTGGAGAATTTCTCATTCTGGAACTTTTTATTTGACGGCTCTATAATAATCCCTGTCAATAGATTTCAACCCATTCAACTCATCACTGAGAAGTGACTATCCTTTATACATTCAGCGTTCATTGAACATTGGGGATTATTATTACAGCTCAGTGCATTATTATAGATAGCAGCTGAGTTTATTATAAATTCTACAGAATATATTTTTGTGATCTGTGCATCTTTTTGTATTGGAAAAGTGTTTTCAAAATTTGAAGAGAAATTATTCTTCTTCTGAACCAAGATTTACTATTATGAACAAGAGGCCCCAAGGGGCCTTAATCGCTCACCTGACAAAGTGGTTCAAAGAAGTATTTTGGGTCACATTCGCATAGTCTTGGCTTGTCAACACTACAGATGAATGGAGTCATGAAAATATTCCCAACTCTGTTGTGCAGAGATTATTATAGGTCTTGCAGCTCTTGCTTTCAGGGCCCAATTCTACCAGTTGTAGACAAGAGCTGCCAAACTTCCAAGAGTTGTTATGGCACTGCTATTTCAAAAGGATTACTATTGGAAAACATTGGTTGATTGAGTGATTTTATTTAGCAGTATACAAATAGAAATACAAATATTGGTAGTACCAGCATTGATAATCAAGATAATTTTGCACAATACTCTTCTTTGGTACTACCTTCATGTTCAACATAGCATATGGGTTGTATACTACAGGAAGACAAAATAGCCAGAATGGCTGTCTTCCTGTCCACAAAATAGCCAGAATGGCTGTCTTCCTGTCCATTAATTTACAGATTTGAACAAACTTGCCGCCTTAAGGATGTTGCATGTGTACCAAACATCAACAGATTCTGAATGGTTGATCTGAAGGGAATTGTAATATACTGTTCCTCATATTGCCCTATATTAAACTCTGGCCTCTCCCAAGAAGCCCATATATGAATCCTGAGAAGTGAATTGGACAAACCTGATTCTTACCACCTGCGGATCATATATACAAAATCTAAAAAAAATTTCACTGGCAGATCTGAAGAAGATTTTTAAAGAATATTTGTCATATTGCACTAAGATCAAATCTGGGCTCGCATAGGTCACCCAAATATTAACAGAGGCAGTCAATTTGAATGAACTTGAATCTGAGCCCCCCCCCCCCCCCCCCACACCCCCAGAGATGTTGTATACCAAATATGAGAGTCTGACGGGTGGATCTCAAAAAGATTTTGAAGGAAATTTCTTGGTATTACATTAAGTTGACATTTGGGCTCCAATAGAGAGCTCAAATATGTACCCAGGGTCTCAATTTGAACAAACTTTAATCTGCAACCCCCCCAAGATGTATATACCAAACATGAAAGAATTCTGACTGAAATTTCCTCATATTGCACCAAGTTAAAATTAGGTCCCCAATAGGGAGCCAAAATATGTACCCATGGACTTTATGTATTTGAACAAACTCGAATCTGACCCTCCTAGAGATGTTGTATACGAAATATGAAAGGATTCTGACTGGTGGATCTGAAGAAGATTTTTTAAGAATTTTCCTCATATTGCACCAGTTAAATTCGAGCTCCCATATAGAGCTCAAATATTAACCAAGGGACTCAATTTGAACAAACTTGAATCTGCCCCCCCCCCCCCCCCCAAGGGATATTACACACCAAATATGAAAGGATTCTGACTGGTGGATCTGAAGAAGATTTTTAAAAAAATTTCCCTTTTCTGCGCTAAGTTAAAATTCAGGCTCCAATAGGGAGCCCAAATATGCACACAGGGACTCTGACCCCCCCCCCCCCCCCCTCCGAATTCTGACCCATGGGTCGGAAGAAAATTTTTTAAGGAAATTTCCTAATTTTGCACTATTAACCGAGGGACTCAATTTGAACAAACTTGAATCTGGCCCCCCTAGAGAAGTTGCATACCAAATATCCAAACATTCTAATTGTTGGTTCTGGAAAAGAAGAGTAAAAAAAAAAAAAATTTCCAATATATGGGTACTATCAGATTTATACCCCTTGTGGTGCCCCCTGTGGGCGTAGCAACTTTATTTGAATAAATTATTTGAATAAACGTGAATTGACATATGATAAGGAACATGCACGCCAGATTTGGTTCAATTTGGTTCAACAGTTGCTGAGGAGAAGTCGATAATGTAAAGTTAATGCCGGCTGGATGGAGGATGACAGATGGACGGATGGACAACATCCTGAAAGTGATTAGTAAAGCTCCCCCTGAGGCTTGCTCAGGAGAGCTAGAAACCATAATTCATCTGGATTTTCAAACTACCTATGGAGGCAAAACTTGTTGGATATTGGATATTAGTTTCACCAAGAGTACTTTAGTGAAATTTATTGGATACCTCAGGATTTTGAGTGAACATTTCCTTACAGTTTACTGGATACTGTTCCTTTAAACACAGTCTTCGACATTGTAATACCAGCTGCAAAGTTTTTTCATCAGACCTGTTACTGGATTCTACTGAAGTGTATTTTGGACAAACTGAAACATATTTCTGTTTTATTTTTCTGTAAACCACCCAGTGCAAAAGATTTTGTACCATTTTCAATTAAAATAATTTTTCTTATTATAAATTTTAGAATAGTTAAATTTGAGTTATTGTTGCTCGATCTAAGATTTTTTCTGTTATCATTATTATTATTACAAACCATTAGAGTACCCATCACAATAGCTCATCACTTTGTTGAAGTTGGGGAGCTAAATATTGGTAGCTGCCATATCACACTCTGCATGAAAATGTACACTCACTAAGGCTGTGCAATGTACAGGGTTAGTCGCATAATAGAGATGATTTTATTGTCAATCAGAAAGAATAGTGACAAACCCTGTGCATTGCACTGAGTTAGTTCGTAAGGCACTGGTTAACCCCAGGCACTGCACATGATTAATTGATAGGCTGTTAAATCACAGTCACAACATGAAAATTTACAATACGCTAAGGCTGTAAAAATGCAAAGGGTCAGTTGTTACATGTTATGTAGGGCGCAGGATTCAAGGAACTAATGGAAATACTTATACAGGATTGTGGAAATTATTTCTAAATGAATTCAACAATTAAAAACATATTCTACTTTCAAGTAAAAGCAGCTTGTTCTAACTTTCCTGATAGACGAAATTGTATATTATCAAACCACAAAGTTCTGGCAACATCAACATGCAATCCAACAAACCAATCCCTCTCTTTTCTTCTTTTGTTTCAACTTCAAAAAACGATTTTTTTTTCAAAACATAAACAGTATTCCAGTACACTGTACAGTCCAAGAATTATGTCGACCTTCATTCAAGTCACAAATTATGTGGTATTTGTGTGCGAGTCGTATGTATTTATTTATTTGAGTTTAAGGTCATATATTTCTGTACAATGGCTAATAATGACCATGACAGTTTTATGGGTGGAGGAAGCCAGAGTACCCATAGAGAACCACCGAGCAACAGTGAGCAACTGTCAGCTCCCCAACATACCAATTCCACAAAAGCAGGGTTAGCACTGGTTGAAGACAAGTGCACCATCGACATGAGATACGCCTTAGTACACAATGCCACTGTGCCCCCACATGGGCAATAGGGGTGAAGGACACAACGCGGTTGCTCCAGGTGGGATTCGAACAGAGGACCTCTCGCCTTGCAGCCAGCACCTCTACCTACTGAGCCACCCCCACCCCCCGTGTGTGAGTTAATTCTGATTTGGAGACGACCCACAACAGCTAATAAGATGTCAAATACATTCCTTCTCCTTTTGCATTTTGTACACACAGTTGTTATACTATATTACTTTAGTTATTTGTTCCTGATTTCTCTTTGCAATCTATTGTATTTTGTAACTACACCACTGAGTATGAAATACAGTTTAACCCTCTGCACTCTGATGTCAAAGTGGCCAAATTTTCAGCAGCAAATATTTCCCATAATGCAGTTTGATATTTAATCAAATATACATTGCTCGACAGAGCTCAATGAGCTCTGTCAAACATGATATAATTGGTTAAATTCATAGGTAAAAAAGAGAAAAACAGTGATTGGAAAAGATACTGTTGCACTACCAGAGTGCTAAAGGTTAAACTAAATCCTTAGGATGCTTCCCAAGGATCAGTATCAAGTACTACCTTTATAACACAACGGCTGTGTATTCAACATGATACAGCACGATACAATACAGACATTTATTTATTGGCGTTTAAGGTCATTTTCAGCATCTTTGGCTGTATCATGACTGCAACATAGGTATGAAGTCAAGTTTATCCCATCGTTTATACATATGCTGCCCTCTTTAGAGGACTTCCACTCCACATGGTGGTTCTGGATCCTATTTTACCAGTGAAGCAGAACTTGTTTACTGTGGTAAACAAGCACTGCTCCACATCCCAAGGTTCCCATGAGGAATAAAGACATAGAGATATGTGCTAGATACACCAATGTGTAATTCAGTCCACGTGAAAGAATGTCATGTAGGAATGAATCTGGTTGGGTGTTACATATCAGATTGATGTTAGACACGAACGAAATGCCATGGATGACTGATGAATCTGAAGAAGATTTTTCCTCACATTGCACTAAATTAAAATTCAGGCTTCCATAGGGAGCCAAAAAAAGAATGCAGGGACTTGATTTGCACAAACCAGAATCAGATCCTTCTAAGGCTGTTGTATACGTAATATTGAAAGATTCTCTGATTTGGACGTTCTGAAGAAAAGAAATTTCATTTTTGAAAAGTGCTGACTCAGGATTTTTTCATCACTTCCACCCCCCATCCCTCCACCCATTTGGCATCCCATGACATGAGTTTTAGGGCCCACTTGATTTTACTGTTCCTAAGAACACTGTATATCATATAACAATTCTTTCTTCCGTGCAGTTTGAGAAAAATGGGCATTTCAATTTGTTTTTATTTTTAGCTCCTGAAGTTGCCATGGGGGTATGGAGAGTTTTCTTCAGGTATAAATCAAGCACATGTATCCTAATATATACCAAAATTGGCACAAATTGGTCTACTGGTTCGGGAAATTAAAATTTTGGGTAGTGGCAAACATACTGCCCCTCCCAGCACAAACCCAAATATTGTCTGACAAACTTTCTTTGAACAAACTTCAATCTTGAGCAAATAGGGAAGTTGCATACCAAATTTCAATGCATTGTGGTTGGTGGTTTATGAAAAGATTTTAGAAAAAAAATCGGGGGTTTTGGGCACTGCCACCAGCCCATTGGGCTTAGCTACTTCTATTGAACAAACTTGGAAGGTTATCCCCCAAAGATTAACTGGTGGAGTGTTGGAAGTCCATATTTGGGCTTTATTCTGAAGTGCAGGTGCCAAAACTTAAATGCATCATTTTTGGTGGATGAGCTTCATATTACCTTTGAATGAAAGTGTCAATGACACTGCATCTTAACTTGTCTGTGTGTTGTGTCTGATGAAAATGATAATGTTCAATGTTGATGAAAGGATTATGAAATAAGACAAGAATTGTGATAATTGGGAATATGTTAATTTCTGTTCCCTGTATGCTATGTTTTTAATAAAAATAACATTAGTTGTAGACTGTACTAAAGAACTGGGGGGTGGGTTAATGTGGACCTCACAGTTAATGTATGTGGTCCTCACAGTTAATGTATGTCAACGAAAGTTACCAAGTTACAGTGAAATTATTCCAAAACGAGTCATCCTATCAAGTTACAATGAAATCCCTTCATAAATATGGCCTGTAGACTGTGCTCAAGGTTTTCGGGCTTCAGGCCTGTGTAGCCATCACAGTTGACCGATTGCAACTAAAAGGGGACGTCCTCATCTCGACATTACACGGAGTCATTCTACCAAGTTACAATGAAATCCCTTTACAAATACGACCTGTAGTCTGTACTAAAGTTTTTCGGGTTTTGGGCTCAGGCCGTCAAAATGGTTGAATGATCGTGACCAAAAGGGGACAATCTCATCTGGGCATCATCTGGAGTCATCCTACCAAGTTACAATGAAATCCCTTCATAAATATGACCTGCAGACTGTGCTAAAGGTTTTCGGGCTTCGGGTCCATGTAGCCGTCACAGTTGACCAATCGCGTCCAAAAAAGGGACGTTCTCATCTAGACATTATATGAAGTCAACCTACCAAGTTACAATGAAATCCCTGCATAAATATGACCTGTAGACTGTGCTAAATGTTTTCGGGTTTTGGGCTCTGGCAGTCGTCACGGTTGACAGATTGCGACCAAATGGGGAAGTTCTCATCTAGGCATCATACGGAGTCATCCTACCAAGTTACAATGAAATCCCTCCATATTAAATATGACCTGCAGACTGTGCTAAAAGTTTTTGGGTTTCGGGCTTGGGCAGCCATATCGGTTGACCGATCGCTACCAAAAGGGGACGTTCTCATCTAGACCCCAAACGGCATATGAAATTTTGTGACGATCAGATAAGAACTATGGGGTGTAGCCTGTGCTAAAGAAAAATGTGAACAGACTAACAGACTTCCGCACGCGTGATGGCAATAGCTTATCTTGACTCTAAAAAAGTAAAAAAATCTTTTTCTCCAGAAGCACTCATCAGAATCTTGATATTTGGTATACATCACTGATGGGGGCAGATTCTAATTTATTCAAATCAAGTCCCTGGGTTCATATTTGGGTTCCCTATGGGGGGCCCAAATTTTAATTTAATGCAATACGATTAAAATTCTTTAAAGATCTTCAAATCCACCGTCAGAATCTTTTGATATTTAGTTTTCAGCATCTTCTTCGAGGTCAGATTAAAGTCTGTTCAAATCAAGCCTATGGGTTCGTATTTGGGCTCAGTATGAGAGCCCAAATTTTAACTTATTGCAATACGAGGAAAATTCTTTAAATATCTTCTTCAGAACCAGCAATCAGAATATCTTCATATAGGATGTACAGCATTCTTAGGATTGTCAAATTGTAAACTGAGTGCAATATTAGAGAAGCGTTTTTAAAAATCCTCTTCAGAACCACCAATCACAGTCTTTTGATATTTGGTATTCAACATCCTTAGGAGGAGGATCAGATTCAAGTTTGTTCAGATCAAATTCCAGAATTCATATTTGGGCTCCCTATGGACGCCCAAATTTAACTTATTGCAATGTGATAAAAATTCTTTAATGAAAGTGTCAATGACAATGCAGCGCAACTTGTCCAAGAAAAGACGGAATTAAATAGAAAGCTCCAGCAATGCCAAGTCATTAATCAAGTTTCTACAGAAAAGACACCACCCCAAAACTACATATGAAATCTGAAAAAGATCAGGTGAGGAATGCAACCCATATGGGTACTAATGGAAATGCTGACAATTTATATGCCACATCCAAGATGGCCAATGGCGGCCATACTTTTAAACGAAATTCAGAAACATTTGATAGCTCCAATGGAGACATCACACCAAAGCTACATATGATATTTGAAAAAAAAATTGGGTGAGATATGTAGCCTGTAGGGTGTGCTAATGGAATTGTCGACAATTTATATGCTAAATCAAAGATGGCTGCTGGCGGCCATGTTTTTCAATGAAATTCAGCAAAATTTGAAAGCTCCGATCTGGACGCCACACCAAAGCTACATATGAAATTTTAAAAAGATCGGGTGAGAGATATGTGGTCTGCAAGGGTGTGCCAATGGAATTGTTGACAATTTTCTTGCCAAATCTAAGATGGCCGCTGGCAGCCAAGTTTAATCAACGAAATTCGGAATGAAAGTGTCAATGACACTGTAGCTTAACTTGTGTGTTGTGTTTGATGAAAAGGATAATGCTCAGTGTTTATGAAAGGATTATGAAATAAGACAAGAATTGTGATAATTGGGAATATCTTCATTTCTCATCCCTGTATGCTATGTTTTTGATAAAAATAATATGAGGTGTACACTGTACTAAAGATCTCTGGGGTGGGTTAATATGACCTCACAGTTAATGTATGTGACCCTCACAGTTAACGTATACCAACGAAAGTTACCAAGTTACAGTGAAATTATTCCAAAACGAGTCATCCTATCAAGTTACATTGAAATCCCTTCATAAATATGGCCTGTAGACTGTGCTAAAGGTTTTCGGGCTTCGGGCCCCTGTAGCCGTCAGTTTCCCAATTGCGTCCAAAGGGGAGGTTCTCATCTAGACATTATATGAAGTCAACCCACCAAGTTACAATGAAATCCCTTCATAAATATGACCTATAAACTGTGTTGAAGGTTTTTGAGCTTTGGGCTCGAGCAGCCATCACGGTTGAATGATCTCAACCAAAAGGGGACATTCTCATCTGGGCATCATCTGGAGTGATCCTATGAAGTTACAATGAAATCCCTTCATAAATATGACCTGTAGACTGTGCTCAAGGTTTTCGGGCTTCGGGCCCCTGGAGCCGTCACAGTTGACCAATCACGACCAAAAGAGGAGGTCACCATCTAGGCATTATATGGAGTCAAACTAACAGGTTACAATGAAATCCTTCAATAAATGTGACCTGTAGACTATACTAAAGGTTTTGGGGTTTTGGGCTCGAGCAGCCATCAATGCTGAATGATCGCGACCAAAAGGGGACGTTCTCATCTAGACATTATTTGGAGTCATCCTACCAAGGTACAATGAAATTCCTTCATAAATATCACCTGTAGACTGTGGTAAAGGTTTTCGGGCTTCAGGCCCCTGTAGCCATCACAGTTGTCTAATGGTGTCCAAAAGGGGATGTTCTCATCGAGACATTATATGCAGTCAGCCTACCAAGTTACAATGAAATCCCTTCATAAATATTAATTGAAGACTGCTAAAGGTTTTCGGGCTTTGGGCTCGAGCAGCCATCATGGTTGAATGATCGCAACCAAAAGGGGACATTCTCATCTGGGCATCATCTGGAATGATCCTACGAAGTTACAATGTAATCCCTTCATAAATATGACCTGTAGACTGTGCTCAAGATTTTCGGGCTTCGGGCACCTGTAGCCATCACAGTTGACCAATCACTACCAAAGGGGGACGTCATCATCTAGGCATTATATGGAGTCAACCTAACAAGTTACAATGAAATCCTTCCATAAATACGATCTATAGACTATGCTAAAGGTCTTTGGGCTCGGACAGCCATAAAGACTGAATGATCGCGACCAAAAGGGGACGTTCTCATCTAGACATTATTTGGAGTCATCCTACTAAGCTACAATGAAATACCTTCATAATTATGACCTGTAGACTGTTCTAAAGGTTTTCGGGCTTCGGACCCCCGTAGCTGTCACAGTTGCCCAATCGTGTCCAAAAGGGGACGTTCTCATCTAGACATTATATGAAGTCAAACCTACCAAGTTACAATGAAATCCCTTCATAAATATGACCTGTAGACTGTGCTAAAGGTATTCGGGCTCCGCCAGCCAAAATGGTTGAATGATCGCAACCAAAAGGGGCTATTCTCATCTGGGCATCACCTGGAGTGATCCTACGAAATTACAATGAAATCATCCCTTCATAAATATGACCTGTAGACTGTGCTCTAGATTTTCTGGCTTCGGGCACCTGTAGCCATCACAGTTGACCAATCACGACCAAAAGGGGATGTCATCATCTAGGCATTATATGGAGTCAACCAACAAGTTACAATGAAATTGTAACTTAAATACGATCTATAGACTATGCTAAAGGTATTTGAGCTCGGACAGCCACAAAGACTGAATGATCGCGGCCAAAAGGGGACGTTATCATCTAGACATTATTTGGAGTCATCCTACCAAGCTACAATGAAATCCCTTCATCGTTATGACCTGTAGACTGTTCTAAAGGTTCTCGGGCTTCGAGCCCCTGTAGCCGTCACAGTTGCCCAATCGCGTCCAAAAGGGGACGTTCTCATCTAGACATTATATTAAGTCAACCTACCAAGTTACAGAAATCCCTTCATAAATATGACCTGTAGACTGTGCTAAAGGTTTTCGGGCTTTGGGCTCGGGCAGCCATCATGGTTGAATGATCGCAATCAAAGGGGACAATCTCATCTGGGCGTCATCTGGAGTGATCCTACGAAGTTACAATGAAATCCCTTCATAAATATGACCTGTAAACTGTGCTCAAGGTTTTCGGACTTCGGGCACCTGTAGCCATCACAGTTGACCAATCATGACCAAAAGGGGATGTCATCATCTAGGCATTATACGGAGTCAACCTAACAGGTTACAATGAAATCCTTCCACAAATATGACCTTTTGCCTATGCTAAAGGTTTTTGGGCTTGGGCACCCATCGAGGCTGATTGATCGCGATCAAAATGGGACGTTCTCATCTAGACATTATTTGGAGTCATCCTACCAAGTTAAAATGAAATCCCTTCATAAATATGACCTGTAGACTGCGCTTAAGGTTTTCGGACTTCGGGCACCTGTAGCCATCACAGTTGACCAATCACGACCAAAAGGGGATGTCATCATCTAGGCATTATACGGAGTCAACCTAACAGGTTACAATGAAATCCTTCCATAAATATGACCTTTTGCCTACGCTAAAGGTTTTTGGGCTCGGGCACCCATCAAGGCTGAATGATCGCGATCAAAATGGGACGTTCTCATCTAGACACTATTTGGAGTCATCCTACCAAGTTACAATGAAATCCCTTCATAAATATGACCTGTAGACTGTGCTAAAGGTTTTCGGGTTTTGGGCTCGGGCAGTCGTCACGGCTGGCAGATATGCCCAAATGGGGAAATTCTCATCTAGACATCATAAGGAGTCATCCTACCAAGTTACAATGAAATCCCTCCATATTAAACATGACCTGCAGACTGTGCTAAAAGTTTTTGGGTTTCGGGTTTGGGCAGCCATCATGGTTAACAGATCATGCCCAAAAGGGGACGTTCTCATCTAGACATTATACAGAGGCATCCTACCAAGTTACAATGAAATCCCTTCATAAATATGACCTGTAGACTGTGCTAAAGGTTTTCGGGCTTCGGGCTGCCATCATGGTTGATTGATCGCAATCAAAGGGGACAATCACATCTGGGCATCATCTGGAGTGATCCTACGAAGTTACAATGAAATCCCTTCATAAATATGACCTGTAGACTGTGCTTAAGGTTTTCGAACTTCGGGCACCTGTAGCCATCACAGTTGACCAATCATTACCAAAAGGGGATGTCATCATCTAGGCATTATATGGAGTCAACCTAACAGGTTACAATGAAATCCTTCCATAAATATGACCTTTTGCCTATGCTAAAGGTTTTTGGGCTCGGACACCCATCAAGGCTGAATGATCGCGATAAAAATGGGTCGTTCTCATCTTGACATTATTTGGAGTCATCCTACCAAGTGATGAAATCCCTTCATAAATATGACCTGTAGACTGTGCTAAAGGTTTTCGGGTTTCGGGCTTGGGCAGCCATCATGATTGACAGATCATGCCCAAAAGGGGACGTTCTCGTCTAGGCATTATACAGAGGCATCCTACCAAGTTACTATGAAATTCCTTCATAAATATGACCTGTAGAGTGTGCTAAAGGGTTTCGGGCTTCGGGCTGCCATCATGGTTGAATGATCGCAATCAAAGGGGAAGTCTCATCTGGGCATCATTTGGAGTGATCCTACGAAGTTACAATGAAATCCCTTCATAAATATAACCTGCAGACTGTGCTCATGGTTTTCGGACTTCGGGCACCTGTAGCCATCACAGTTGACCAATCATTACCAAAAGGGGATGTCATCATCTAGGCATTATATGGAGTCAACCTAACAGGTTACAATGAAATCCTTCCATAAATATGACCTTTTGCCTATGCTAAAGGTTTTTGGGCTCGGGCACCCATCAAGGCTGAATGATCGCGATCAAAATGGGACGTTCTCATCTAGACATTATTTGGAGTCATCCTACCAAGTTACATTGAAATCCCTTCATAATCCCTTCATAAATATGACCTGTAGACTGAGCTAAAGGTTTTTGGGTTTTGGGCTCGGGCAGTCGTCACGGTTGGCAGATCAGCCCGAATGGGGAAATTCTCATCTAGACATCATAAGGAGTCATCCTACCAAGTTACAATGAAATCCCTCCATATTAAGCATGACCTGCAGACTGTGCTAAAAGTTTTTGGGTTTCGGGCTTGGGTAGCCATCATGGTTGACAGATCATGCCCAAAAGGGGACGTTCTCATCTAGGCATTATACAGAGGCATCCTACCAAGTTACAATGAAATCCCTTCGTAAATACGACCTGTAGACTGTGCTAATGGTTTTCGGGTTTTGGCCTCGGGCAGCCATACCGGTTGACGGATCGCGACCAAAAGGGGACGTTCTCATCTAGACATGACACCAAACCTGCATATAAAATTTCTGACGATCAGACAAGAACTGTGGGGAGTAGCCCGTGCTAAAGGAAAATGTGAACAGACTCACAGACTAGCAGACTTCCTCACGCGTGATGGCAATAGTTTATCCTGACTTTGTCAAGTTAAGCCAAAAATTCAATAGCTCCCATCTAGACATTGCCCCAAAGCCACCTATAAAATTTGGAACTGATCGGGTGAGATGCGGTCTGTTGGATGTGCCAATGGAATTGACAACTTATGTGCCAAATCAAAGATGGCTGATGACGGCCATGTTTTTCAACAAAATTCAGAAAAATTTGATAGCTCCCACCTAGACATTACACCAAAGCTACATTTGAAATTTGAAAGTGATCGGTTAAGAGATGTGGCCTGCAGGGTGTGCCAATAAAATTGTTGACAATTTGTGTGCCAAATCAAAGATGACCACTTGCAGCCATGTTTTTAAATGAAATTCGTGATAGCTCCCATCTCGACATTGCCCCAAAGCCATATATGGAATTTGGAACTGATCTGGTCAGCGCTGTGGCCTGTAGGCCGTGCTATAGGAATTGTAGACAGACAGAGGAACGTACGTATGGACGGATGACCGATCGCAACCCATCCCAATAGCTCATACTTGACGTCAAGTTAAGCTAAAAATCTTCAGAATCCACAGGACAAAATCTTTAGAAATTTGTTATTCCGCATCCTTAGGGGAATCAGATTCAAATTTGTTCAAATTCATTTCATTGTTCAGTGTTCTGTAGTATCGACTAGTCATAGATGCTGAATGTGACCTTAGTAGGTATAAACGGCCGATTCCAGACCACTTTTGCTCCAAAAATGTACGGTACACATACATTTTCGTGTACCGCCGTGTACCGCCATAGGGATTCAGTGTTAAATCGTGTACAGAGTCGTGTACAGTGTACAAAAATGTCGTTTTTCATGGTGGTCCAGAATCGGCCACTTGTTTTGAGGCTCACAGATCGCACTTTTAACGTTCAAATACCCGTTGGTGAACGCGTAGATTCCGCATAGATTCGTCACGTCGCTCAAAAGTGAAAAAATGTACGAAATTTGAGGAAGTTGTACATTTAAAAATTTTCTCTACGTTCCCATCGTGGATTATACCTTCGATCTATCGTTTGTTAACACGAGCAAAAAACGCTTTGCCGATTCCAGACCAGCATCAAAAAGCGGTTTGCCGATTCTGGACCACCTATGTTCACCAACGGGTGTTCGAACGGTTAAAGCGCGATCCGATCGGCGAAAACTCGATTTGTCGATTTCGTTCAATAGAGTCGACTATGAAATCGAGTCCGATAAAATTGTATCATAATAGACACTCATGTTTTGTTCCGGTGTGAATGAACGTTTTCGTTTTAATGATGACATTGAAAAACTTGAGTTTTAGAAAATTAGAGGAAATAAAAAAGTGATTGATATATATAGGAGAGAAAAAAAATAAATAAATAGTTATTTAAAAAAATAAATATCAAATCGAATAGATAATAAAAAACGCTTCCCAGACTATTAGAGCAAGGTTTCTTTTAAAAATGCTTATGAGAGCCTACGCATTCTGCGTGAACGAACAACTAGGTCGTCTCTTGTTAGAACAATGCGTCGGATGTCGGGATCATCTAGACTTCGATCACGAGAATCATTCGTGTCTGACGATGGAAAGGGAAGATATGGTCGTCAAGTATTTCGAACCGGTGTTCGAACGCGTTCGATTCGACGCAGTGATCACGTTTTGGAGGAGATTGGTCTTCTGTAACGATCGAGACAAGCCCACAGTTTCGGAAGAACTGAAATTGTCACGTAGAAGTCTGACTTTAGAAGACAAGGGATGCATCATGAAATTATTGCTGAATGAACCATACGTCTAAGTTTTCTCGTTGATATAAATAAGGGAGAATAGAAAATAAAATAAATACACACATAAACTTTTTTATCTAATATTAGAAAGAAAAAAACATAAAAATGAGAACCAGAAATAAATTGTATCCGAAGTTAGACGACGACGAGGATGAGAAGCCGAACGGCGTTTTGCCAATGGTGTCGTCGCTAGAAGAGAAAGAAAGAGGAGAGAGGTATCGCATCGATCAAATCAGTAGAATCCAATTGTATCTGACTCGAGAGAGAGATTCTCGCCGTTCTCTCAAGAAGAAGTATTCGTGTTTCCTGAAATTCGTCAACACGGTCGACACGACACTCATCACGATTTCCATGGGTTTCGGATTGTTGTCGACCGCGGTTGGCATTCCGATCGTGTTGACCGTAGAAGGAGTGTCTCTCGCCGCTGGATTGTTCAGCATGCTCGGAAACTTTTTGAGTAGGAAATTATATCTGAAGGCAAGGAAACACGAAAAGATTCGCGTCTTGGCCGACTCCAAGATCGACACGATATCTGAAAAGATCTCGATGGCATTGAAAGATGGTAGGATATCGGACGGAGAATACTTCACGATATTGAGCGAGAAAACGAAATACGATGCCATGAAAGAAGCCGTGAGAATCAAGACTCGTCAGATCATGAAGGAAGAGATGAAGGATTCTCTCGTGGAAAAGGGGAGGAAAGAGGCTAGGGAGGAATTCAGTAAGATGATAGAACTCAAGAGCAGCGATTGAAAAAAAAATTATATAATAAGAATAGAAAAAAGAAATATTAAATTTATATATAAAATAAAAATGAAATTAATTTAAATAACTCTCAAAAATGTATTGCGTAAAGTGTAAGAGAATTACCAAGATGAGTAATTCTCGAGAAGTACGAACTAAAAACGACAGACAGATGCTTCACAGAATTTGCGACGTGTGTGGTTCGAGCAAGACTCGATTCATCAAAAAAAAGAATGCGAGCAAAGGTAAAGGCATCGTGAATAAAATGATCAATAATCTACCTTTCGAAATGCAACTGCCCAGTCACAGTTTCACGGGACCCGGAACGAAATTGAACAAGAGATTCAATGCCGATCTGACTCCTAAATCTTGCAGCAAACCGGTGAATAGGGTGGACGTGGCCGCGTATGATCACGATCTGAGCTACGTCGGACATCCCGACACCAAGACTCGCAACAACGTCTGCGATAAAAACATGTTGGTGAAATTGAGAGGTATATCGAATCCGACCAGGAGAGAGAAGATAGAACGTTCACTGGTCGGTAATCTGATCGGTGCAAAATGCCAATTCGGATGGGGCGTTAAAAAAAAAAAGGCGCATCGAAAAAGAAGAAGAAACGATTATTGACGAGCGAATTGACCGAGGAGTTACACAAACCCATCGTGCATAAATTTCAAAAGAGAAGGATGTTCGTGAAGGGTTTGGATGACATTTGGTCTGCCGACTTGGCCGACATGAGATCGTTTTCGAGGTGGAACGAGGGCATCAAATATCTATTGACGTCATCGACATTTTTTCCAAATATGGTTGGATCAGAGCTTTGAAGAATAAATCGGGACCTTGCATCGCCGAGGCTCTGAAGAGCGTGTTCGACTCGTCTTCTCAAAAACCGAATAAATTGTGGGTGGACAAGGGAAAGGAATTTTACAACAAGCACGTTCATCGATTAGTCGACCTCTACTCGATCGAAAATGAAGAGAAAGCCAGCGTGGTGGAACGTTGG
Source organism: Pictodentalium vernedei (assembly GCA_031216915.1). Lineage (NCBI taxonomy): Eukaryota > Metazoa > Mollusca > Scaphopoda > Dentaliida > Dentaliidae > Pictodentalium > Pictodentalium vernedei. The sequence goes on along the minus strand of CM062296.1, from coordinate 339,926,199 downwards.
AATCGAACGATGAAGGAAAAGATGCAAAGATACTTCACGGCGAATTCGACCAAGAAATACATACTCACGCGGAAGTTAGCGATCCTCGAAACGAAAAACGGGTCTATGCGAATCTATATCCCAAGAGATCTAAGATCAGGAAGAAGTCTAGAACGCCGAAATTTGCGGTCCGCGATCGAGTGAGAATCTACGCTTATAAGAAGCACTTCAAAAAGGGTTATACTCCTCGATGGACCTCGGAAATCTTCGTGATAATCAAAATATTTCACACCGATCCGGTGACTTACGAAATCGAAGGTTTGGATGGAGAAGAGATCATCAGAAAGTTTTACGAACAACAATTGCAGAAGACGAAGTTTTGATAAAGAAAACAAATTTTTTTTTTATTTACTCTCTTTAACATTTTCTTGTTTACACACATATATATATAGGAGAGAAAAATAATAATAAAAAATAATTAAAACTATTTTTAGATAAAAAAAAGCAAGCTAATTAATAAACAAAAAACAAAAACCCTTCAAAAATGGCAAATATACTAGATATAGCACAAAGCATAGTGAAAGATGAAAGTATTCAAGAATATGAGGTTCACGAATACGAACCGGTAACCGGAACGAGTTTGAACAATGCGGGAGAGATAAGAATCAATGTCGAAACTCAAGATCTATTCGTCCATCCTAGCGAGAGTTACATAGTGGTGCACGGACGTCTCACCAAGGAAGATGGGAGCGACTACGCCGACGACAACGCGGTTACTCTAGCCAATAATGGCATCATGCATACATTCAGTAATATAAAATACTTGCTATCCGGACAAGAGATAGAATCTGTGTTTCATCCCGGTCAGGCCACCACGATGTTCGGACTCTTGACGTATCCGGATGATTTTTCGAAATCCAGAGGACTTAATCAGTTGCGGATGAAAGACTCCGTCGGCCCTGCTAGCGCCGGCGCCGTCGCGATATTCGACTACATCGTCAAGATGTCCAGACCTAAAGGAACGTTTTCGTTCAGGATACCTTTGAAACACATCTTCGGATTCGCAGACGATTACAACAAGATCATGTAGGGATTCAAACACAATCTGACGCTGATTCGAAAAGGAAACGACGATGCGATAGTGAGACTCACTGCGACCGATGCGGGTAAGATAACTCTACACAAGATATCGTGGTTCGTTCCGCACGTGGAGCCTTCGATCGTGGAAAAAACGCGTCTCTACAAGATCATAGAATCCAAGAGTAAATTACCCATGGGATTTAGAATGAGACAGTGTGACACGGCTAGCATTCCACCCTCCATGAATCACTTTGATTGGAGATTGATGGTGAAATCCACTTCCTAGAGACCACGTTTCATCATGGTTGCGTTTCTGACTGATAGGGACGGGTCTCAGGAAAAGAATGCGTCGCTGTTCAATCACTGCAATTTGAGAAACATGCAAGTGTTTCTGAACGCCACGAGATATCCAGCAATCAATTACAGCACGTCGTTTGACAAGAACGATTTCTGCAGACTGTACAGCGACGCCGCTGATTTTAGAAAGAAGTATCACAGGTAAACCGAGTGAACGACTCAAGAGTAGCGTCTTAGACATTCAGATCAAGATGCAATTCGATAGGAACGTGCCGAGAAAAACCGAGGCCTTCGCCCTGGTCCTGTCGGACAGAGAATTACAATTTGAATCGGATGGAAATAAGATGTCGATCATTCGATGAGAGACGTGTGTGAAAAAAATTAAAAACAAAATAAAAAAGTAATGAGTAATTATTAAAAAACAAAACAAAAAACAAAAAAAAATAAAAGTAATGAGATCTTGAGAGATTGAACATCTTTCTAAATCTCATTACTTTTTTTTTTGTTTTTAATAATCAATCATTATTTTTTTTTTAATTAATTATTTCCACGCGTTCACTGTTTGTTCAAAGGATCTAGTTCGATCAGTAGGCTCACCACGGAAGTGGCGGCTTCGGGATTATTGGTTTTCGTAACGAAATTAATCCTGTCTCCGGCGTTCACTTTGAGAGGCGTGCCGAACGTGCTAACATTCGCGTGTTGATTCTCAGTCTTTTCAATGCTGTATCTCTTATCGCTCTCTACTCCATTCACCGCGAGATTGACGACCGCTCTGTTATTCAAATCCGTGGAAGCCAGACCCATTCGTATGATTTCACCTCCTAACGGCATGGGATATAACACCTGACCATGTTGCGATCTGCTACCTCCGTTTCCGAAAGACCACTCGGTTTTTCCCTCCTCTAATGTGCTGGCCTCCTCGGCCCACACGGTGATCAATTGTCTAGCGTATTTGACTCTTTCCACCACCGAAATCAGGGTGCAGGCATCCATCATGTTCACTGGATCCGGTAGATTCATGTGCGCGTGTCCACCCATGTCTAGTTTACCTTCCATGATGTCGCCCTTTTTCCAGACCAAGTTGTCGTCCACGTACTTCCTGTTGACTGCACTGGAATCGAATTCGGGATCATGATCGAGACCGAATAAATTGTGACTGTTCATGTTGATGCCACCCTCCATGGTTCCGCCAGATTGTTTGTTCAGGTAGAGATCGTCCACTTGCGATTCTACATATTCTTGTGATCATATCACGGCAGAATCTACGTAGCCCTTGTTGACTGCGGTTGAGTCTGCATCCGTGTCGTCGACCTTTGACAGATTCAATATCTTGTTGAATCCCGCATTCAGATCCGATTTCATTTCTCATCTGTCAGACTTTCTCTGTTCCAGATCTACGTAGTGTTTGGTCGCCACATCCTTGGGATTCGTGGGAGTGGCCACGTTCGTTATCTTGTTAGAATTGGCGTTCAATTCCGACCTCATCATTTTCTGAACGTATCTACTTCTCAGATGTTCGCTGAATCATGCGTGAGAGTCGTCCGTGTATTTCTTGCTCGCGGCATCGGTGGAATCTATGGGATTCGTGACGTTCACCAAATGTTTAGATTTCAGATCGAGATCGTCGGTCATCGCTTTATCCATGTAATTATCTAGCATGATTCGTTCAAAATCCGCGTTCCCCCTGTTGACGTATTTTTTAGTCGCAGCATCTGTGAGATCTATCAGCTCGGGACGATTGTAGAGCTTCTTATCGTTCATGTTCAAAGGTTCCTCTCAAGGTTCGTATCTCCGAACGTAACGTTCGTCCAAGTTGGCAACGTCGTAACCATCGCTGACTTCGAGCGTCTTCCTCTTCTTTTTGGGTCGACTTTCGTCACTTCTACCAAATTTATCGACTGGCATGTTGTTTTGAGGTTTTTGTTTTAAAATATATTTCAAATGCAGTTTATTAAAAAATGAATTATTTCACTTATTTTTATTTTTCGTTTTTATTCAATTAAAATTTGTTTAAATAATTTTTTTACCTTTATATATACTATAACAAAAAAAATCTCTCTCTAATGTAAATCATTGAGAATGTCTTGAAACCGATCTCCTTCAGACCATCTCTTGAGAATGTAGAGACACAGGTGACCGCAAAACACTTGATCTGGTGATTGCACTCGTTCCGTGTTGTAACGAACCATCAATTTGTTGAAATAGTTCTTTATTTCTTTTGGCGGCGAGATTCCTTAGCTGTCGAAATAATAATTCTTCTTCTTCCCGTTCTTGAACCACGCCACCCAGTGAGTGCCTTCACCCGATAAATCGTCTAGATTTAAAATTCCACATTCCGATTGTCGAGGTCTTCTCTTCGGCAAGGCATCTCTGGAAAACACGCCTAGAAAATCTTTGATTTTCAAATCCTTCACCGCATTCGACAGATCGATGTTGGATAGCGGTTCGTTAGGTAAGATGACACCTTCTACGGATATCTCTATTTTCTTATTCATAAATGTGTATATTTGTTTTTAAATTTATTTATTTTATTATAATTCACTAAAATGACGTTATTTTTTTATGTTTTTCTTTTTCTTTTTAAACTAACTCTCTCGATGTCTTTATCGACTTCCATAATCTTGAATCCGTCTAATTCCTCTTGATTTTCTGGAATCCTATCATCCTTAATCATATCTGGAATCCTATCATCCTCAATCATATCTGAAATCCTATCATCTAAAATTAGATCCAAAGTCCAATGTCCGAGTGCCAAAGTGCTTATTTTATCGTCTAACACGAATCTCTTATCGTCGTCGGCCGTCAGTGAAATCTTGTTGACTATTTCGGTATACAAGTCATGATGTTCACTTTGAATCGATTTCATAGTCTTATACACCGGACCACTTCCTAACAGACAATCTTTATACTCTCGGAAAGAGATGGTTTTCTTCACCACGCACACTTTAACCCCTTTGCACTTCTTGATCTCTTCATCTTCTAGACGATAAGCATACAGTTTGGGTCTCAAGCCCACGAATTCAACGATTTGTTTACCGCCGCTCTTGTCCTTAAATTTACCCAACACCTTCTTGTTGTTGTTCGATTGAATGTTGGACGGGTGATCGACGGGATAATTGCTCGTGTCGAACCACGTGGCCACGTCCGGAGATATATCTCGGTAGACATCTTTCATCTCTATCTCGTAAACTAAACTGTCCGTGTTGGTGAACAGTAGTTTGGCTTTATCACCAAATTTTCGTTTGACCTAATCGTAGTGAAACTCGTACATCAATCGCTTGCTGATATCTAAGATGATCGGTCAGAGATAATACGGATTGTCGAACTTCAGGTGCGTCTTTTGCATGTGAACGGCCACTAGATTTTCGTCGAATATGGTCCGGTGTTTGTAATTGGGTTTCACCACTAATTTTCTAGCTCTTTTCTCAGACGTGACGAGTCGAACGTCAGTTCTCTTCCTGTTTTCCATCGATTTACCATACACACAGTTGTTCATGAGTTTGAAGAAATCTTTTTCGAAATCATTCTCGGCTTGAATTCTGAGATTCGTGTTGAGATCGATGTATTTTTTCATCCAAGGCTCTTCATCGAATCGAATGATGCGATGTATGTAGACTAATTTCATCCTGTGATCGACGTATTGTTTCAAATTCACGTCGTAGACAACGTACTTATGTTTGTTAAATAAATTGGGAATGAGTTTTTCCTCGTCTCCTTCGATCGGGAGCCAGTGGATAATCATTGTGTAGATCGTGTAATTCTTACGGATAGTTCAAATCGACTTCTAAAATGCAAGGATAGTCTCTCCATTTTTGCATCTCTTCCGGTTCCGTCACCCATTCAAAATTTCCAATCGGTAAAGGATGACTCATAGCCCAACCGTACAGATGATTAGCGTCCCAATACTGTATGTATTTATTCGATCGTTTCGAATCGAAACCTTCTTTCATGTAGGGATTGTTAGCTTCGGAATATCTGTGGGAGATCATCGAGACGCCACCTCTCGCAGCCCTTTCGAACATGAGCAACATGTCCACATCGGATAATTCCAATTGGACTTTAATGGTCTTCAACAGAGCATCCCACGCCAGACCTGGTGCGGTGAAATACCAAGCCGGATCCAGATCGTAATTTCGATGACAGACGTCTCGAAAATTTTCGAACACGTCTGCCAAGAGCAGAACGTCGGTCTTCAGAGAGAGATCGTGATAATCTCTCATGGTTTTCATATCGAATGATTTCCACACGTTTTTGGCGTGTTCATAATTCTCGTCGGAAATGTCGGATTCGTATAATTTCGAATAAAAATCTTCTTTCGAAGGTAGTGCGGTGTCGTCGAATCTCTTTAGATCATTCATGTAATCATAAGGATAGAATCCTTTCCTCAACATGATGTCTACTCATTCTCCAAAATGTTCGCTCGTGATTTTAAATTTATCCTTGCTCATGTTATCGACTAATTTTTCCAGAGCGGTCGACATGAATTTAAAACTGTCGATGAAACGTATGCTTCTACGAATGGATTTCATTTTTTCTTCCAACGTCTCTCCGTCGATTACTCTTTTTTTCTCAATGACCTTCCATTTCGTGAAGGAAATGTATCTTTCTTCGCTGTTCGCGATGCAATTTAATTCTTCGTGGGAGGTGCCGAGATTTTTCACGAACAGATGACTGTCGTAACCCGAGAGATTGTGAAATATCAATGGATAGAAAACGGCATCTCGATATTTTAAATTACACTTGCTGTGAGCCGGACCGTGATACAGACCCATGTAATGATCGTGGTCTCTGACCTTCTTATTTTCCTCCGATTTCTCGTCGAACGATTGTCTGCATATGTGACATTCGGTGGCTGTTATTTTCGTCCTGCTGCTCTTGCTAAATGATCATTTTTGCCGGAGTTTTGAATTTATCGTATAACATTTGAATTTTCAATTCTAACTCTTCCACGAACCTTTGAGCCACGTCGTCTTCGCACTGTTTCATGTAGGTGAAGGGACCCATGTTGTGTTGCGAGTCGAAAGTGCATTTCACGTAAATGCAATAGCCCGAAGGCGTGTGTTTTTGATATCTTTCAATGTAACTTTGAAGAGCGTCGGGTTGGCAGGAACTAATTTTCACGGTGAAGCATTCGAAATCGGTGTACACGATGAATGGTACTTTTAACTTTCTATTGTAATTTTCAAACTTTACGATGGTGTTGGGTTTGGGCATTTCGACGGCGACACCTTGATTTTCGTTGCAATATTCCTGATGTTTCGCTAACGATTTTTCGCTGCGAAACACGTTCATGCAGTTGCAACATAAACATATCTTATGTTCATGTTTATTATTTTGTCTCGACAGTAATTGGCTCGAATGTTTAACCCAACAATAATGACGATTGTCACCATTCGAAATCACTAATAAAATAATCGTCTTTTCTCTTTCAAGATACGAAGTCTGTCTGAGAGGATAGATCGTTCGTTTTTCATCGTCGTATCCCAAGACGTTCACCTCTACGATGGGATTTTGAGCCTCGAAACGTTCGATGTGTTTTAACTGCGTTGGAAAAGTCACTCCGGTCCAATCGAGATTTTTAGAAGTCTCCTCGTAACGAGAAACTCTATCGGAGTGCATTTTGACAGGGTATAAAGTGGAGGTGACTGCCCATTTAAAACACTGATCATCTTTATTTCTCACGTTGATCACAGCATTTTTTTTAACTAAGGAATACGGCAATTCCACGTAGGAAGATCCTTTCAACGAATCGTTTTTAGTTATATGAATTTTGAGTTTCAACACCTCATCGAACGTCCAATTACTACCTTCATGTTGATAATTCGCGAGAGACGTCAACATCTTGTCTTTCATCTTTTTGAAAACGTCCGATAAATCTGAACCTCGAAGTACGGGTTCGACGTTAGATCTGAAATATGCATTTTTCACGATGCTCTCGCCGGACTTCACGTCGATTTTATTCATCACGCAATGGAGTATCATCTTAATTTTTTGTCCCACGTTCATGTGTTCGCGAAACAAATCCAATACTTTTTTCTTCACCCGTTCCATGAACAATTTCGGATTGATTTTCTTGAACGAGGGAACCACGTCAAAAGTTTTAAAAATGCTTTTATTCGCACTCTCCTGTTCTACGGGCTTCGATTGGAATAGTTCCGAGACGAGTCATGCTAGATATTCTTCTCCTTTCCCTTCGTCGATTGCTCATCGAATTTCACTTGATATATCTCGTTTGTCTAGATTCTGAAGTGCATCACTCGTTTTTGTTTTAGTTTTTTTTTTTTTTTTTTTTGAAACTTGAAGTTCTTCAACGGCTTTTCGTTTAGTCGCCTTCTCATTTTTCACAACCGACACATTTTTGTTTTACAAAAAAAAAAAATTCACATTAAAGAAAATTAAAATTAAAAAAACTTTTTATATATATATAGAGAGTAAAAAAAAAAACAAACCTTTTTAACAAATTATTATTTAAATACAAAATTTAAAATATACATTCTTTGCAATAATTCATAAAACAAAAACAAAATAACCAATCATGACAACAACATCTAAAAGATGCGAATTGAAATTGAAACGAGTTGAAACGTGTAAGAAATTCGGTTATAAAATCTATAGATTACGACACGACTCCATCGAATTGAACGAGGTCGAGATGAAGGGCTTAGAGCACAAACACGACAAATATAGCATGCCTTTGAAATTGGACGAAGCCACGCTCAATTTGTTTTACGAGTACCAAAGCGATCTACAGAAAATCGTCATCGCTAAAGATAGAGAATTCAACAAGGACGATTTGTCGTTGCCCTATGGAAGTTACATATATCCAAAAATCTCACTCAAACTCGTGAACAAATCGGGTGGTGAGAGCGCATTCACCGATGTAAAAAAACTCAAAAAAGTAAAGATAAACATTCAACACATTTTCGAAAAAGTAGAAGACATGAGCGACAACATGCTACTAATGGACTTGGAAATATAAACAATAGAGAGATTGATTTTTAGCGAAGAAGAAGAAAAAAAAAAGTAATGAGATCTAGAGAGGTTGATCATCTCTAGATCTCATTACTTTTTTTTTGTTTTTTTTTGTTTTCCTTCTTCTTCTTCTTCACTATCGCCCATATATATTATAATAACGTTTCCTTTTTTCTCAAATTTAGCGTCGATTCTTCTTTTCTTTTTTTTGTGATATGTTACGTTTTTATAAGAACACATTTGTTTATCCGAATCATAATTATGAACGAATGTTGTGCATCTCTTGGTAACACTCGCATCATTTCCATTCTCTTCAGAAGGTAGTGGCGACGGTGGAAAGCGTCTCATTCTTTTCAATTTCAACCATCTATCCCGCTCTTTTTTCAGTTCTTTCCTAAGATATCCATCATTAGCGTCTAATTGTTTTTCCACATCTTTTTCCCACACTATCTTGCAATATTCATCAATAGCGTCTAATCATTTTTCCACGTCTTTTTCGCACTCTATCTCACGATATTCATCATTATTGTCTAATTGTTTTTCCACTTTTTTATCCATTTTATATTATTTTTATACTTTCTATGATTTATATTTTATATAATTATATAATTTTTACATTATAATAACATACTCAAAATCAGTATATTCTTAAACGGCGAATTCTCACCAAACAACAAACCCTTGCCGAGTCGCTCAACGCTCCGTCCACTCTTCAGATAGAGACCATTTCCACTCAAAGAGTTGCCACCACTAACGGGTTCTAGATACAATCCTTCACCGCTGTCGTCTACGTGGACGCGACACACGGCTCCTCCCTTCTTCAAAAACAGTCCGCTGCCACCCATTAATTTCTCAACTGCCGAACTCGCGAGTCCCGAGAGAGCTCCCACGCCGAGAGTCTTTCCGGGAAAGGGTAATGCTTTTGCGGCAAAGGGTAATGCTTTTGCGGAGATTCCTGCCAATAGCGGTAGGAAACCGCCTTTCATTCTCAAATTGTATCTCAATTGAGCAGGACTCAATCTCACTGTCAACCCTCTTCCATCACAAATCGCTTTCTCCATCCTTTTGATTTGACTTCTGGTCCAGGCGATCGAATCCTGACCACCACTTGTCAGATCTTCGTGAGTGAATTTGAATTTCACCGCCTCGCCTCGAGTTGTTAACGCTCTCTTAAGTTTCTTCCTCTGTCCTGCGGATATGTTCACGTTTTTAACCACATATTGTGTCATAATTCTTTTTTTAAAATATATTTTGTTCAATTGTTTTTTTTTATTTTAATGATAATTATATATATTAAATACTTTTTGTAAATTAATATTGCGTTTATTTTATTTTCTTATTTATATATATACACAATATTTTTTTTTTGCTTTTATATTTCTTTTATGTGAAATCGTATCGTCACCCTTTCTCCGCGAAGATCTAACAGTTCACCGTTTTGATCCGTCAACGTGGTTTTGAGACTATACAACGTGTCTAAAATCACTGGTAGATAAACTAAATTTCGAGGTCGTTCCACGATCTTATAACCCAGCGACACGTTTGGAAAGAAGGAATAGATCGTCGGTTGAGCGCTACCATTCACGTAGCTTCCAGCAATCACATCCACGTTCACCAGAATGCTATTGACTGCGAGAATGTCGACCGTATTTTCAGATGCCGCGTGGCCTCGATACATCTTTTGATCGAATCCCAGCATCTTGCCTATAGAATCGTCCATGTTGAAATCCACTCGAAAATTATCTTCCAAATCCAACATCGTCTGTAAGGTATTAGGGTTTGGAGCGAGTCTGAACTTGTTGATTCCCTTTCCATCCGTCTTCATTCGCGTCTGAATGTAATTGTTCAAATCATCTATGTCGTAACTTCCTTTGGGAATTTGAATCTCCAACCAATCCACTCCGTCGGAATACTTGAACAAGTTATTCTTTTCGGTGACGTTGGGAAAGGAATAATAAATCTCCAGATTCACCAACGCCATCTCGTATCTTTTCTCTCTATTCAATTCGATGGAAGGTTCGAATTTGAGTCGAATCGCCACTCACCACGATTTGAATGGATTGTTTCGCAGCCATATTCTCAGCTATCCATTCTAACAATTCTCCTTGTTCCAACATTATATTTTAATTTTATTTTATTTCTCAAAACTAAATTATTTTCTAATTTTATTTTCGCTCTCTGTCTTATTATCATCAGAAACATAAAACTTGTCGAATCCGCATCGATATTTTCCGCGATTAAATTCGCTAGTCAAATCGATCACGACGAAATTGTAAAGTCCTCTATCCCAAACCCTCTTGCAGAATCTCCTGAATTCCACCGCGCTCATGTCGTTTGCAACGTGATCGCCGTAGATGTGATTGAGATTCTTGAGATCCTGGCGAAAGAGACACAGTAAATTAGCGTTCTCCCTTATCGTCTGTCTGGGCAATCGAAAATAATTCTGCGACAGGTAGAAACAGTCCACGTTGCTGTGACGACCACTAACGTAATACCATTCGCATCGGCTCTGTCTCTCCAAAAGCAGATCGTCGAAAATCATGAGATTCTTATCTTCCGATTTCAATTCTCTAGGAAATGGAACGTCACTAGCGTTCTCATAAAATCGACACTCGACGTTCGAAGACGCATTTCTCTTCATCAATTCCATCGCTGCACTGTCCAAAATGGTCGAAAGAGAAGCTTCACTTTTGTCGAATTCCTCCCTACTGTCAAAGATTCTGGCAATGACGTCCTTGGGCAATCTACGATCCATGCAGTCTCGAAGCAATCTGTATTTGGGTTGAAACAAGCTCTTGCCAAACACGAACAATCTGTCGTAATCCAACCAGTCGGGTCGCGACAACAGATTCATCAACAGATTGGTCTTTCCACAATTCGATTTTCCCACTATCAAGCCTCTTATGCTTTTGGGAAAGAAATCGTTATTCGACCTCTTGGTCGCGGCGTCGTTCCAAGACATATCTTTAATGTTCATCTTTGTTTATTTTTTTTGTTATTTTAGATTTTTTCAAACACAATTTTTATGTTTTTTTCAAACTCAGTTTTATAAATATTATTATTTATTTATATTACACCATCGTGAGTTCTCTTCAATCCAGATCCACTCGTCATTTTGGCCAAATCTTGTATGGGTACCATAGCATCCTTAAAATCTTTCCAACTTTTCGGTGATCGCTCTAACATAGCTCGCTTTGCCGGCGGACTGATCAACTTGTCGATCAACGTGTCAGCTGCCCTCTTGCCAGCCACAGAAGCTATCCTACCACTGGCTTCGGAAGCGGCTTTCTTACCAGCATCCAAAGTCGCCTTCTTACCGACCTCAAACACGGTCGATGTGAGTTTTCTACCTGCATCGCTCGTGAACGCTCGCATTATAGAATCGACGATGCCAGAACCACCTTGAACGTAAGTTCTGACGTATCCCCTGTTCTTTATCACCAACATATTTTATAATATATATTTTGTTTTTTCACTGGTAAATCATTTGTTGTTTAAATTACTTTTATTTTGTAGTGTAAAATTTACTCTTTTTATTTTATATATCTTTTGTTTGTTTCTCTCTACTTATTATATATCAATCCTTCAATTTGTTCATCAGTCTTTTGTAAACGTGTTTATTCAAAACCTGCTGCCTCAACAATTCATCACATATGCTCACTATCTCATTATCTAATCCAGTGTTACCAGCACATCTACTTGCAATCAACAAACTCAATCTCTGAGACAGAGTGTCAGAATTGCTCGGAAGAAAAGTGGTTTTCACCCCTTTGCCAGTCACCGACTCGACGAAGTTCTTATTCATATCCCATATGGGTCTCACCACTTTCGTCCACATGTAACCTCTGTTGGCTTTGGGTCTCATTTCTCCGGCATCGTTATTTCTCTTCATGGCGTGGGTCTGAACCAGAATGTCGCCGTAATTGTCGAAATCCTGTTCCGTGTAATCTCCAGGCTTGTCGAAAAGGAGTGATTTGCGCAGTCCAGGAATTAATTCGTACCTATTCGAACCAACGATTAAATTATCATCATCCTCTCGCACTTCTGTGTCGCCCACAAAAGTTCTACCGTCAGAATCCTTATAAATTCCATACAACAGATCTCTCTTACCACCATCCTCGGACGACGCGACGCTATCAGTGGTGATAGTCGAAGCTGTATCGTCGCTCTCACTCACGTCGGTTTAGATTCTCATGGGAACGTAATCCGGTGGAGATTGAAAGGAATACTGTTTTGTAAAACTACCGGGCAACAAACCCATTCTCAAAGAACACTCTTTTATGGGTCTCAATTCTTCAACTATCTCCTTCTTGCTTCGTTCCTGAACCTCCATCACAGGTTTAAATATTTTTGTGGCTTTGCGTCTCAATTCCATCTCTCCAAGATGTCTGCTTCTGTCAGCCGATTGAATGCTCTTCTTGGCATGTTCATATTCACTTAAAAGTTGATCTCTACGTTTGGAATCTGTGATGTGTAAAAACATTTTTTTCGTTTTCTAAATTATTAATATTTCCTTTAGAGTATGCTAACTTGAGTTATTTTATTATTTTCAAAATCAAATGCATAATTATTTTTGTTTTGTTTTAAGTAAATAAAAATCTTCTGTCTTTAATAAAATAACTAAAACCAGTTGAGGAAAAACATTTTACATGATAAAACCTCTATAAATGCGTTTTGCCCCCGAACGCGTTAAAAATCACATCACCGATTATTCACTCAGTGACAAACTGGAGAACTTTGATAAGTTTGAAAGTTTTAGCGCATAACAAACTGGTTTCTGATTTAACGCGTTTGAGAATAATTACATCCTTTAAATGGAGAACTTTGAAAAAGTTTGAAAGTTTTAGCATATAAGAAACCGGTTTCTGATTTAACGCGTTTGAGAATAATTATATCTGTTAAAAGGGTTCATTCATATCTCCGAACATTATAACAAGTAAATTAAAATTCAATTATCTCTTAAACCTGATTGAGTGGAAACGTGCTTTTATCGTCTATTATTAAAAACGAAAATACCTTTCATTCACACCGGAACAAAACATGAGTGTCTATTATGATACAATTTTATCAGACTCGATTTTATAATCGACTCTATTGAACGAAAACCTTTCATTCACACTGAAACAAAACATGAGTGTCTGTAATACAATTTATCTCTTAAAATTCATCTAAGTGAAAAAGGTTTTATAGTGGAATTTTTATTTGAATGAAACAATTCTACGAACTGTTTTATTTGAATGAAACAATTCTACGAACTGTTTTATTTGAATGAAACAATTCTACGAACTGTTTCATTTAAAATTTATCTTACAAATTTCACTGTGACAAAACGCGAACAGATGATTTCCATCGGTTCTAATTTTCTGAAACTCAAGCTTTTCAATGTCTTCATTAAAACGAAACCTTCATTCACACCGGAACAAAACATGATACAATTTTATCGGACTCGATTTCATAGTCGACTCTATTGAACGAAATCGACAAATCGGGTTTTCGCCGATCGGATTGCTCTTTAACCGTTCGAACACCCGTTGGCGAAGGTAGGTGGTCCAGAATCGGCAAACCGCTTTTTGATGCTGGTCTGGAATCGGCAAAGCATTTTTTGCTCGCGTTCGCCAACGATAGATCGAAGGTATAATCCACGATGGGAACGTAGAGAAAAATTTTTAATGTACAATTTCCTCAAATTTCGTACATTTTTTCACTTTTGAGCGACGTGTCGAACCTACGCGGAATCTATGCGTTCGCCAACGGGTATTTGAATGTTAAAAGTGCGATCTGTGAGCCTCAAAACAAGTGGCCGATTCTGGACCACCATGAAAAACGACATTTTTGTACCCTGTACACGACTCTGTACACGATTTAACACTGAATCCCTATGGCGGTACACGGCGGTACACGAAAATGTACGTGCACCGTACATTTTTGGGGCAAAAGTGGTCTGGAATTGGCCGTTTATACCTACCAACCTTAATTTCTTCTTGCTACAAGCTACTATCAGGACTTTAAAATGCAAGTGTCAATGACACTGCAGCTCAACTTGATTGTGTATAGTGTTTGATGAAAAGAATAATGTTCAATGTTTATGAAAGGGTTATGAAATAAGACAAGAATTGTGATAATTGAGAATATGTTAATTTTTATTCCCTTGTTTTCAACAAGAATAATTTGAGTAGACTGTACTAAAGAATTGAGGACTGGGTTGATGTGGCCCTCAAAGTTAACGTATGTCAACCAAAGTTACCAAGCTACAGAAAAATCATTCCAAAACGAGTCATCCTACCAAGTTACAATGAAATCTCTTCATAAAAATGATTTCTTGACTTTGCTAAAGGAATGTTGGTAGCCATGCCCGCCCAGTGGTCACGGATGCCTGATCGGGACCAAAATAGAACAGTCTCATCTGGATATCATACCGAGTCATCCTACCAAGTTACAATGAAATCCCTTCATATATACGACCTGTGGAGAGTGCTAAAGGAATCTAGGTCATGTGCACAAGCAGAAGTAATGGTCGACAAATCGTGACCAAAACTGGACAGTCTCATCTAGACATCATAATGAGTCATCCTACCAAGTTACAATGAAATCACTTCATTATTATTATTATTTATTGGTGTTTAAGGTCACATACTTATGCACAATGGCTAATCATGACCATGACAGTTTTATGGGTGGAGGAAGCTGGAGTACCCGGAGAGAACCACTGAGCAACTGCCAGCTCCCCAACATCGTAACTCCCCACTGCAGCGCAGGCAGGGTTAGATTGGTTGAAGACATGCGCACCACAGACATGCAGTACACCTTAGTACACTGCATCATCGTGCCCCCATGTGGACAATTGAGGTTAAGTGCCTTGCAATCGCTTCATAAATATGAACTGTAGACTATGCTAAACAAATCTAGGTCACATGCCCTTGTGGCCATCACGGTTGATCGATCACGACCAAAATATGACGTTCTCCTCTAGATATCATACCGAGTCATCCTACCAATTTACAATGAAATCCCTTCATAAATGGAACCTGTCGACTGTGCTAAAGGAATCTAGGTCACGTGCCCTTGCGGCCATCATGGTTGACCAAACCTGACTAAAATAGGACGTTCTCATTTAAACATTATACAGAGTCATCCTATCAAGTTACAATGAAACCCCTTCATAAATACGACATGTAGACTGTGCTAAAGGTTTCAAACCTGCGCAGCCAGCAAGGCTGACCTATCGTGACCAAAATGGGATGTTCTCATCTGGGCATTATACAGAGTCATTCTACCAAGATACAATGAAATCCCTTCATAAATATGACCTGTCGACTGTACTAAAGGTTTTTAGGTTTTGAACCTGCACAACTGTCACAGTTGACCAATTGCGACCAAAAGTGACGTTCTCAACTAGACATGATCTCAAACCTGCACATGAAATTTAGTGATGATCAGACAAGAATTACGGGGTGAAGCCTATGCTAAGGAAAATGTGAACAGACTTACGGACTTCTGTGCATGCGTGATGGCAATAAATTATCTTGATGTCAAGTTAGGCTAATGAAAGTGTCAATGACACTGTAGCTTAACTTGTGTGTTGTGTTTGATGAAAAGGATAATGTTCAATGTTTATGAAACGATTATGAAATAAGACAAGAATTGTGATAATTGGGAATATGTTCATTTCTGTTCCCTGTGTGCTATGTTTATGATAAAAATAATTTGAGGTGTACACTGTACTAAAGAGCTGAGGGGTGGGTTAATATGACCTCACAGTTAATGTATGTGGCCCTCACAGTTAACGTATATCAACAAAAGTTACCAAGTTACAGTGAAATTATTCCAAAACAAGTCATCCTATCAAGTTACATTAAAATCCCCTCATAAATATGGCCTGTAGACTGTGCTAAAGGTTTTCAGGCTTCGGGCCCCTGTAGCCGTCAGTTTCCCAATTGCGTCCAAAGGGGACGTTCTCATCTAGACATTATATGAAGTCAATCTACCAAGTTACAATGAAATCCCTTAATAAATATGACCTGTAGACTGTGCTAAAGGTTTTGGGGCTTTGGGCTCTGGCAGCCATCATGGTTGAATGATCGCAACCAAAAGGGGACATTCTCATCTGGACACTATTTGGAGTCATCCTACCAAGTTACAATGAAATCCCTTCATAATTATGACCTGCAGACTGTTCTAAAGGTTTTCGGGCTTTGGGCCCCTGCAGCCGTCACAGTTGCCCAATCGTGTCCAAAAGGGGACGTTCTCATCTAGACATTATATGAAGTCAACCTACCAAGTTACAATGAAATCCCTTCATAAATATGACCTGTAGACTGTGCTAAAGTTTTTCGGGCTTCGGGCTCGGGCAGCCATCATGGTTGAATGATCGCAACCAAAGGGACAATCTCATCTGGGCATCATCTGGAGTGATCCTGCGAAGTTACAATGAAATCCCTTCATAAATATGACCTGTAGACTGTACTCAAGGTTTTCGGGCTTCGGGCACCTGTAGCCATCACAGCTGACCAATCACGACCAAAAGGGGATGTCATCATCTAGGCATTATATGGAGTCAACCTAACAGGTTACAATGAAATCCTTCTATACATATAACCTTTTGCCTATGCTAAAGGTTTTTGGGCTCGGGCACCCATCAAGGCTGAATGATCACGGCCAAAATGGGACGTTCTCATCTAGACATTATTTGGTGTCATCCTACCAAGTTACAATGACATCCCTTCATAAATATGACCTGTAGACAGTGCAAAAGGTTTTCGGGCTTCGGGCACCTTTAGCCGTCAAAGTTGCCCAATCATGTCCAAAAGGGGACGTTCTCATCTAGACATAATGTGAAGTTAACCTACCAAGTTACAATGAAAATCCTTCATAAATATGACCTGTAGACTGTGCTTAAGGTTTTCGGGCTTCGGGCTCGGGCAGCCATCATGGTTGAATGATCGCAACCAAAGGGGACAATCTCATCTGGGCATTATCTGGAGTGATCGTACGAAGTTACAATGAAATTCCTTGATAAATATGACCTGTAGACTGTGCTCAAGGTTTTTGGGCTTCGGGCACTTGTAGGCATCACAGCTGACCAATCACGACCAAAAGGGGATGTCATCATCTAGGCATTATATGGAGTCAACCTTACAGGTTACAATGAAATCCTTCTATAAATATAACCTTTTGCCTATGCTAAAGGTTTTTGGGCTCGGGCACCCAGCAAGGCTGAATGATCATGGCCAAAATGGGACGTTCTCGTCTAGACATTATTTGGAGTCATCCTACCAAGTTACAATGAAATTCCCTCATAAATATGACCTGAAGACTGTGCTAAAGGTTTTCGGGCTTCGGGCACCTTTAGCCGTCACAGTAGCCCAATCATGCCCAAAAGGGGACGTTCTCATCTAGACATTATATGAAGTTAACCTACCAAGTTACAATGAAATCCCTTCATAAATATGACCTGTAGACTGTGCTAAAGGTTTTCGGGCTTCAGGCTCGGGCAGCCATCATGGTTGAATGATCGCAATCAAAGGGGACAATCTCATCTGGGCAATATGTGGAGTGATCCTGCGAAGTTACAATGAAATCCCTTCATAAATATGACCTGCAGACTGTGCTCAAGGTTTTCGGGCTTCGGGCACCTGTAGCCATCACAGTTCACCAATCATGACCAAAAGGGGATGTCATCATCTAGGCATTATACGGAGTCAACCTAACAGGTTACAATGAAATCCTTCTATAAATATAACCTTTTGCCTATGCTAAAGGTTTTTGGGCTCGGGCACCCATCAAGGCTGAATGATCACGGCCAAAATGGGACGGTCTCATCTAGACATTATTTGGAGTCATCCTACCAAGTTACAATGAAATCCCTTCATAAATATGACCTGTAGACAGTGCAAAAGGTTTTCAGGCTTCGGGCACCTTTAGCCGTCAAAGTTGCCCAATCATGTCCAAAAGGGGACGTTCTCATCTAGACATTGTATGAAGTCAACCTACCAAGTTTCAATGAAATCCCTTCATAAATATGACCTGTAGACTGTGCTTAAGGTTTTCGGGCTTCGGGCAGCCATCATGGTTGAATGATCGCAACCAAAGGGGACAATCTCGTCTGGGCATCATCTGGAGTGATCCTGCGAAGTTACAATGAAATTCCTTCATAAATATGACCTGTAGACTGTGCTCAAGGTTTTTGGGCTTCGGGCATCTGTAGCCATCACAGTTGACCAATCACGACCAAAAGGGGATGTCATCATCTAGGCATTATATGGAGTCAACCTTACAGGTTACAATGAAATCCTTCTATAAATATAACCTTTTGCCTATGCTAAAGGTTTTGGGGCTCGGGCACCCATCAAGGCTGAATGATCATGGCCAAAATGGGACGTTCTCGTCTAGACATTATTTGGAGTCATCCTACCAAGTTACAATGAAATCCCCTCATAAATATGACCTGTAGACTGTGCTAAAGGTTTTCGGGCTTCAGGCACCTTTATCCGTCACAGTAGCCCAATCATGTCCAAAATGGGCAGTTCTCATCTAGACATTATATGAAGTTAACCTACCAAGTTACAATGAAATCCCTTCATAAATATGACCTGTAGACTGTGCTGAAGGTTTTCAGGCTTCGGGCTCGGGCAGCCATCATGGCTGAATGATCGCAACCATAGGGGACAATCTCATCTGGGCATCATCTGGAGTGATCCTAAGAAGTTACAATCAAATCCCTTCATAAATATGACCTGTAGACTGTGCTCAAGGTTTTCGGGCTTCGGGCACTAGTAGCCATTACAACTGACCAATCATGAACAAAAGGGGATGTCATCATCTAGGCATTAAATGGAGTCAACCTAACAGGTTACAATGAAATCCTTCCATAACTATGACCTTTTGCCTATGCTAAAGGTTTTTAGGCTCGGGCATCCATCAAGGCTGCATGATCGCGATCAAAATGGGACGTTCTCATCTAGACATTATTTGGAGTCATCCTACCAAGTTCCAATGAAATCCCTTCATAAATATGACCTCTAGACTGTGCTAAAGGTTTTCGGGCTTTGGGCCCCTGTAGCCCTCACAGTTGCCCAATCATGCCCAAAAGGTGACTTTCTCATGCAGTATGATCAATGTATGAAGTCAACCCACCAAGTTACAATGAAATTCCTCAATAAATATGACCTGTAGACTGTGGTAAAGGTTTTTGAGTTTTGGGCTCGGGCAGTCGTCACGGTTGGCAGATCATGCCCAAATGGGGAAATTCTCATCTAGACATCATAAGGAGTCATCCTACCAAGTTACAATGAAATCCCTCCACATTAAACATGACCTGCAGACTGTGCTAAAAGTTTTTGGGTTTCGGGCTTGGGCAGCCATCACAGTTGATAGATCATGCCCAAAAGGGGACATTCTCATCTAGGCATTATACAGAGGCATCCTACCAAGTTACAATGAAATCCCTTCATAAATACGACCTGTAGACTGTGCTAATGGTTTTCGGTTTTTGGGCTCGGGCAGCCATACCGGTTGCCCGATCGCGACCAAAAGGGGACGTTCTCATCTAGACATGACCCCAAACCTGCATATGAAATTTCGTGACGATCAGACAAGAACTGCGGGGTGTAGCCCGTGCTAAAGGAAAATGTGAACAGACGGTCACAGACTCACAGACTAACAGACTTCCGCACGCGTGATGGCAATAGCTTATCTTGACTTTGTCAAGTTAAGCTAAAAATGAGGGTACCAGAGCAAAAACCAAAATTTTTCTTCCTCGTTTTTCGTGTTCAGTCAAAAGCAAATAATATTTTGTTTATATAAATTTGTTTTATTACAAATTATAGAAGAGCGCCTGTGGGCAAGCTCCAATAATTTGTAATAAAACATTTTGAATAACAAATTCAGGCCACCAAAAATAATCTAGCCCTCAACCAGTTAATCAACATTCTCAGGTGTGCATAAAAGGTTCCTTGGGGCATCTTGTTAGTGTTTGAGATCACTTTCAGCATCTATGGCTTTATCATGACTGCAAAACTAGTATAACCCTTTACCCAATGCAGACAATATCAAAATTTATTATTTTAAATATTTTTTTCAAATTTTTCAAACTACATCATGTGCCAGCTCATTCCAATGAGGGGGTCACATGATATGGTTTTGTTGAAATTTTTTTTAATCTTTTTTGTTTTTAACTTCTGAATTTGTTTATTATGTGGGCAGATGTGGCCGATTCATTAGATGAAGGGATAATGACATGTTTTATCAATCATTCATACCAAAATTACCCATTTGAGAGGTCTTTCACGCCTGACATTGGTTACCAGGCCCTCTTATATCAAAGACATGGAACTTGCTTACTTAAATGTACCTCAGTAAAGAAGCCCTGCTTCACTTGCAAGGGTTCCCAAGGAATCCCATTTCCCCTTGAACCCCATTACTATACGTGTGTATGTGGGCAATACAATTTTAGGAAGAATAGGAGGAGAGGATGATTATAAAAAGTCATGGGCAATGAGACCACACACGGTTTCGAAAAAAAACTCCATAAATCCATAGAAATTACTGTATATTTTATTAAATTCATTATCCTGTTCCTAGGCAACAAAATAGGACTTTTTTTGTTTACAATGAATGTACAGAATGATCAGTTTGATTTATCTACATATTGTTCTGCAGAATTAAAAAAAACTCCCTTTTCGATATAATTTGCACATATGTTACTCTAAAATATTTGTTGTCACCCTGTACACAATATAATCAACAACATTTGGAAGATAAAGCATTTTAATCACACACACAGCCATACAAAGGTTGTCAAAAATACGTTGTAGCCTTTACTAAATAAACATCCTGTTGAATGTTTATTAATAAGTTAATCAAAATATGTTGCATGCCGAGTGAAAATAAATAATATAGTCCACCTATGTATCATTAATTATTTATTGGTGTTTAAGGTTACTTTCAGCATTTATGGCACAAGCCAAGTATGAAGTCAAACACATCCAATCATTTATACCTGTGCTGCTCATTTCACAGAATTTCCACCACAGGCATTGGTGACATAAGTTCTATTTTACAAGTAAAATAACTTGTTACCTCAGTGCACAAACAATGATTCACTTCCAGGAGTTCCCACTGGGACTTTACTGTCAATGATGACATCAAATACAAACAGTATTTTTTAACCCTTTACTTAACATAGCGTCCAAAAACGGCCAGAAAATTAATCAGAATAAGCTTACCACAGCCTAATTTTATTTATTTATTATTGTTTACGGTCACATATTTCTGCACAATGGCTAATCATGACCACAACAGTTTTATGGGTGGAGGAAGCCAGAGTATCTGGAGAGAACCACTGATCAATGGCAAGCAACTGTCAGCTCCCCAACATACTAACTCCACACAAGCAGGGTTAGCATTCATTGAAGACAAGTGCACCATCGACGTGCAGTATGTCTTAGCAAACAATGCCCCCCACGTGGGCAATGGTGAAGTGTCTTGCCCAAGGACACAACATGGTTTCTGCAGGTGGGATTCGAACCGAGAACCTACCATAGCCTAAAATATCTCAGAAGTTTCTCAGTAAAACCATACAAATATGGATATCATTAGAACCAGCTCGTTGAGCTGGTTCAAATGGTATCCATATTTGTATGGTTTTATTGAAAAATTGTGAAATTTGTTTTGGAAAAATGTGAAAATTAATTTATGTTTTAAAAATACTCTGGTAGGTAAAGGGTTAAAAAGAACTTTCATTGAGCTATTCAAAATACGATAAGCACAATGGTATTATCAATGACAGAAATTTCTTGAAATTAACATAGATTCTTCTGGTTAAGAGGATATTTATTTATGATAGGTTATTGATGCTCAATTGAATAAGCCTGTTAGTTAATTTGCATGTAACTTCAAAATGATATTACACACTTTCTCAAACAAGAGGCCCCAGAGGGCCTGAGGGCACTCACCTGACATGGTAGTCTAAATATCAAACCAGGGACTTGACTTGAATAAGCTGCATACGCCCCTCCTGAGAAAAACATACACCAACTAGATGAAGCGATTGTGCCCACACAATACACAGGATTTTCCTTCTATTTTCACTTCCTGCACTTTTACGTCCCAAAATTGAGATAAACGTATAAAAAACAAATTTTTTTTTATTTTTGTTCGGAAGTCCCAAACAAAATATTTTCAGCCTAAAACATTTTTTTTCTTCTTAAAATTGACCAAAACGCATAAAAAACCAAAAAATTAATTTACGGATTTTGGTCAAAATTTTCTAAGGCCCAATTGGCCCCCAAATTTTAAAAATAAATTTTTTTGTCTTAAAATTGACCGAAACGCAAAAAAAAAAAAAAACAAAAAAAAAATTCCAGATCCCAGAAAAGTACCCCATGATAAAACCGATAGCAATTTGTTTTTCACCATTCCATTCTGTTGGTCCTAAGGAAGCTTCACACCAAATAAGAATTCTCAGTGCCGTGTAGTTTTGGAGATATGGGCGTTTAAATTTTTTTCTATTTTTAGCTCCTGCGGTTCCCATGGGGCAACGGGAAAAAAAATTTGTGCATAAACTAAGTAGTTAAGACCCAATAAGCCCTCATATCAAATTTGGTCCAAATCTGCCTCTCGGTTTGGAAAATAGAAATTTTGGGAGGGGCAAGAATTTTTTTCTTGCCCCTCCCATAATGACGGCAAATATAGCCCCACAAACTTCTCTTGAACAAATCTGAGTCTACACCTCAAAAGGAAGCTGCACACCAAATATCAAGTCTCTGCTACTGCTGGTTCATGGGAAGATTTTTTAAAGATTTAAGCACACTTTTTGGGTGTGGCCCTACAAAGAGGTGAGGCAACTTGAGTTGAACAAAATCAAATTGCAATGTCATAACAAACTATTATCTCAAATATCGGGGCGTGGTGGGATTGCGGTAACCGGTTCTCGTCAGATCATCGAAGTTAAGCAACGTCAAGCCCGGTTAGTCCTCGGATGGGTGACCATCTGCGCGATCGATTCGGACTCCCGTGATGTGTCCTTGGGCAAGGCACTTAACCCCGATTGTCCACATGGGGGCACGATGATGCCGTGTACTAATGCGTACTGCACGTCGACGGTGCGCATGTCTTCAACCAATCTAACCCTGCCTGTGCTGCAGTGTGGAGTTACAATGTTGGGGAGCTGGCAGCTACTCGTCGTTGCTCGGTGGTTCTCTCTGGGTACTCCGGCTTCCTCCACTCGTAAAACTGTCACGGTCATGATTAGCCATTGTGCATAAGTATATGACCTTAAACACCAATAAATAATAAATAAATAATCATCTCAAATATCAATTAAATTGGTTTAGCGGTTTGGGAGGAGAAGACGCAAACACCATGTTCACGGACGACGGACGGTGAGTGATCACTATAGCTCTCCTGACTGAAAGTCAGGTGAGCTAAAAATTTGACATGTGAATTGTATTTAAGTGTGAGTAAACTTCTGTTAACTGGATAAAAAATCATGTGATCTGTCAATTACTTGGACAACCACAGATTTCTCCCCCCCCCCCCCCCCATTTGTACTTCTCTGTAGCCTCAGTACATCTAATGAAAGCATATTTAACCTTTTATATCTTGTCTTCAAACTCCACAAGCTCAATCAGAAAGGACAGAACAGAGTAAATGGCCACATTATAGGATAGAGAAAATGCCCACATTATAGGAATAAAGAAAATTGAATCAAATTCTCATTTATAACAGAATATTCTGTTTTAACCAAAAAAGTGTGTGTTCAATTAACAGGGTTCCACTGTTTATAAGAATGAAATTTTTCTCAAGTCCATATTGCAATGGTTGTCTCGCCATAAGTTCTCTAATATAGTTTTCTTGCAGCTTTTTAAACCCTTTATCTAACACAAAAGGCAGATAATACTTGCAAGCAAAATTCCTGAATAATAATTTTTTTCTTCTACTTTTTGCCCAAAAAGCAGATTATGGCCACTCGTTGGAAAAAATTAAATGTGCTCGTTCCAATAAAGAGTCATAAGCTGTGTTTTTGAGACAAAAAAATTAAACAATAATGAAAACAGAACGGTAATTTTGCGAATGCACTGGACTGTTGTGACCATTTTGTTGGGAAAATGGTTAACAGGTGTGACCCATCTCTCAAATATTCTTTCAGCCTATTGAAGAGAGCCATTGGACACTTCCAGATAAACTTAGAAAATAAGAAAACAGTCTTAGAAACTTAAGTTCTGTTCAGAATACATAAACTAAATGACAAAGCTTAAAAGCCCATAAGGTCTTTTAGCACTTGAAACTAGCCAAGAGGTGTGCTTCCTGTAAAGAACCAGTTAACTCCTTGCATGCTGCTGATGGATATTCCTTCCAGGATATAATATCCCTTGCCAGTGAAATATGTAAATATGGGCACATTTAACAAACTTCTTCCCTGTAAATTGAATGAACTTTTCGACCAATGATTTCTTTTGATAAATTTAGAGGAATTTTTCATCAAATCTAATCATGGCTGCTTTATAGCAGCCATGACTAGATTTGATGAAAAATATTTGGAAAATACTCAATGGGTTAGGAGTAAAATATGAACTGAACAAAGCAAAAAACTGGATATTCATTATTATAGTTCATATCATTATACTTATATATTATCATCATTATGTTTATGAACAAAGTCAAAGTCAAGCTCTTCATACTATGACCATGTATCGATGAGCTGAGATATAGCCTTAGAAACAAGAGAGAGACTCCGAAACATAATGGTGATGATAGGTTTATACTACAATTTCCAGATGTAGTGTCAATATTTATCTATTTATTTATTGGAGTTTAACGACAGTCAGAGTCACCTCGTGTCGGACAGTTTTACGGGTGGAGGAAGCCAGAGTACCTGGGGAGAACCACTGAGTAATGGCAAGTGACTGTCAGACTCCCCAACATACTAACTCCACACAAGCAGGGTTAGCACTGGTTGAAGACAAGTGCACAGTTGACGTGCAGTATGCCTTAGTACACAATGTCACTGCGCTCACACGGTAGTGTCAATAATTTGATTAACTAGCCTTTTAGTTTAAGATGTCATTTCCACTAATAAAAAATAGGCCGATGAAATCGTTAGATGTGTACCCATATGCGCAACTAGTAGAAAGCTGTATGATGGAGGGCCACCCCGGACGTCGACATTATGTACACCATACATGGTATGGGTACATATAGAAATGGATTGGAGGAGTGCCTAATTTGATGGATAAAGGGTTAATATCTCCAGATCAAATTATTAGATTTACATAAAAAAAACTATACAGCACAGCACATCTGTAACCTGAATTCATATATAAAGTAACCTGATAATCGGATTAATATTTATTGAGTTATCGCATGCTGAAGAAATGGATTGTAGGAGTTCTCAATTTGAAGGATAAAGGGTTAATATCACTGGATCAAATTATCAGATTTACACCAAAAACTATACAGCTCGGCACATGAGTAACCTGAACACATATATGAAGTAACATGACAATCGGATTGATATTTTTTGAGTTATCGAATGCCAAAGGGATTGGAGGAATTTTCAATTTGAAGGATAAAGAGTTAATATCTCAGGATCAAAATAACAGATTTACACCAAAAACTATACAGCTCGGAACATCAGTAACCTGAAGATATATGTAAAGTTACATGACAATTGGATTGATATTTTTTGAGTTATCTCATGCCAAAGGGATTGGAAGAATTCTCAATTTGAAGGATCAAGAGTTAAATCTCAGGATCAAATTATCAGATTTACACCAAAAACTATACAGCTCGGCACATCAGTAACCTGAACACAAATATAAAGTAACTTGATAATCCAAGCAATATTTTTCAAGTTATCGAATGCCAAAGAAATGGATACGGATGCCGGGCAGACGGATGGACAGACAGGCAGACAAAGGATGGACGAACGACGGAGGTCCACCCCGGATGATGGCATTATGTGTACCATACATAGTATGGGTACACATAAAAAGAACCCACAGGCCATTTCGTTGGAAACTGTACTATACAGCTGCTTTGAACTTTCCCAATCCCCAGATAAACTTAATGGGCAAATTTGTTTTGACATCCCGAAAAGACTGTGTGCTGTTGTTTCAAATCAAATGCTTCCAATAATTCAAACACAGACACATAAAATGCTTCCAACAATTCAAACACAGACACATAAAAGTAATGTGGTTTAAAAATTGAATAATTATACTTTTGACAAGAATTGTTCACCTTTCCTAACTTCCTGTATTGAAATGTTCACGGTTTCATGCAAATACCTTTTTAAAGTATGCAAAGTCCTATAAACAGTAATGTAACGAAACTTTAACTAAGCACATGTAGTTGCAAGATACAAATTTTGTATAAGAAACCCCTGGTACACGATGCATTCAGGTAATTATGGACCAAAAACATTCTTATAAGATAAAAGCATAGACGATGCCATTTTGTGACAAATATATAAAGTAAGCACAAGGTGATTAGATACCTGACCACCCAGGGTCTTTGAATACTTACCCAAATACAGGATTCCCACACTTAGGCAAAATTTTTTATTTATTTATTTATTGGTGCTTGCGTACTTTCAGCATCTGGGTCTGTATCATGACTGCAACAGATGTATGAAGTCAAGATTAACCAATTGTTGATACTGGAATTTGTGAACTACAATAAACAACCACTGCTCCACTTCCTGGGGTTTTCAAAGAGGCTTGCAAATTAAGTTAACTGTAAATCAATGAACCGTAGTGTCTGCTGATATTAGACAGCTTGCAATACAATTTAACACCTGTCAACTCAAATGAAATAATAATATTCATGTTGATACAGGGAGGTTAGACACTAGCACAAAATTCATGGAATTTCAAAGGTCCTAGAATTTATTTTTTCATATTCAAAGAGTTTCTTGGAATTCTAGGAGGCATGAGATCGCTTCATATACTAATTTACGTTCTTGTCCAACAGAAGCTTGGAAATCCTGCTCATCAAGGACCGCTGGGAGACTTTGCAGTGACTTATTAGTTGCAGAACTGCTTCTTAACAGGGTGAGTGCTAAATTAACCCTTTACCCAATGTAATGGCCAAAACCGTCAGCACTATTCTCAAAAATCGCCAATTAATTTTCATATTTTCATTTCAAAAACATAGGTTATGAGCCCTCTTTGGAACAAGCTCGTCCCAATGAGGGATCATAACCTATGTTTTTGAGACAAAAAATTAGTTATTCAAGAATTTTTTTTGCAAGTATCATCTGCTTTTCATGTTAGGTAAAGGGTTACTTTTAAAAGGTGATTTGCAATTCAAGTATTTCTTTTCAAAGGTACATGTACCACATTACAAGCAAAAGAAGCCCCAGTTTAGTAAGATTTTGATCATAAACAACTGTTTTGTTACAATTTACTGGAAAGTGCCTCTTGGTACTCTCCAATAAATTGTTATAATCCAATTTTGTTTTAACATTTTTTGTGTTCAGCTGCTGAGCAAAAAAGGTAATGAATACAGTGTAAAGCCACTAAAGTTGCTTTCTGCACTTTTCAGTAAAGCCCTGATAGTGGCTTCTAGCACTTCACTTGTTAAGGCCTTATGGAAGCCTCAGGTCTAACAGGAGTGTCAAGTAAGGGTATGCATGGATGTCCACCATGTGGGAGGGGAAGTGGGGAGTACCAAATCACATTGAGTATACTGTTACTTTCATCGTAGAAAAGCTCATGGAACTAAAAACATACTTTTAGTATCTGACTGAATGTTTGTCCAATCATTTATTCACGTTCAACGTCACCTCAACCTTATATGGCTACATTGCGACCACAACAAAAATATAAAGTAAATTTTAGCCAATCATTAACAATTAAGCACTTTCATCGGTTATTGGGATGTATTATACGTGTGAAACAAAACTTGTTTCTTCAGTAAACAAGCACTGCTCCACTCACGTTCATTCCCTGCAGGCAATCTTAGGCAAGATCAGGACAACCTGACTTTGGTTAATATGTTCTACTGTTCCATGGAAACAGAAATGGTTTTCCTCAGAAGACAAGCATTGCTCTCCCTATTCTCCCCACCAAAGTTTCCACAGGAAATACACACAACTTATTATATGGCAACAAACATATCATTAACTTGAAATGTATACCACTGCAGTGATTCAATTTTACAACAAAAACATTTTATACTAAAACAAAATAATCTCTTGTGAATCATTCAATTTATGAAGTTAATTACATCATTAGTTTTCTTTGGCACCAATACCAAAATGTCAATAAACAGACCAGTTATGACCTTATTCTACTGAAAATAAAATCACATTTGAAAGAATTTCCAAATTTGATGAAGTTTAACTCTTTGAACCCAAAAGGATACTTTTCTGGTCCAGGATCATGATATAACCTGAATTCGTAAAGTAAATAGTTGGTAAGTGAATTTGTGTGGTAGACCAATCAAGATTTTCAAGACTGCACGTTGAAAATATTCATTGGTCTTCCCTCAAGTAATGAAGATAGATTCTAAGAGGTGATGGCTCTGAACTGGCATGGAATATACCATCAGTGTTTAACCCTTTACCCAATGTAATGGCCAAAACAGACCAGCGCTATTCACAAAAATCGCCAATTAATTTTTATTATTTTTTTCATTTTTTTGTCTCAAAAACCTACGTTATGACCCCTCTTTGGAACAAGCTCGTTCCAATGAAGTGTCATAACCTATGCTCTTGAGACAAATGAAAGTGTCAATGACACTGTAGCTCAACTTGTCAAGACATGTACATGTATAGTATGTGACACAGCAATGACAAACATCTAGGTAATGACCTGATAACAAAGGTACGTATAAAGTATTGTAACGGCCTGTACATAAAAACTGACCGTAGCCTGTAACAAATGTATAGGTAAAGTATTGTAAAGGTGGGTAACAGTCAGATGCTAAACTAGAAAAGAAAACTTTGAGTCCCAGAGTGGGTCTGACTGAACCCCAAAATATTTGTTCTCATAGCACAGTGATAACAAAGGCACCCCAAAACACACTCATTCCTGTTCCAAGGTGAAAACAAAGGTACCCAAGAAGTTTTATGAAGATCAGTTCATAAATATGAGCTGTATAGAAGTTGTGACAAAAAACTGAATGGACCTAATTTCGGTACAAAATGGCCACTGGCAGCCATCTTGAATTTTGGACCACCTCAGAAACACTCGTTCTCGTCCCAAGGTGATAACAAAGGTACCCAAGAAGTTTCGTGAAGATCGGTTGATAAATACAGCCTCTTGCCCGAGCCGTATTGACATGTGTACTTACAGTGTATAAGTAGCAATAAATAAATCAAAATTCATCTAATTTGCATAATTTCTGCACGAGAAAAAAACCCGTACTGTATGTGATGTATTCCATTTTACTAAACATTCATACAAAAATTTATTCAAATCAGAACTTTCATACAGAAATTCTGTACAAAAGACTGATTGCACTAATTTTGGTACAAAATGACTGTTGGTGGCCATGTTGAATTTCGGACTACACCCCAAAACACCCGTTCTCATCCCACGGTGATAACAAAGGTACCCAAGACGTTTCGTAAAGATCGGTTCATAAATACGGCCTCTAGCCTGAGATGTATAGAAGTTGTTTCGGACCGCACTCAGAAACACTCGTTCTCATCCCAAGGTGATAGCAGAGGTACCCAAGAAGTTTTGTGAAGATCGGTTGATAAATACAGCCTCTAGCCCGAGCCGTATTAACATGTGTACTTACTGTGTGTAAGTAGCACTGAAAAAATCAAAGTTCATCTAATTTGCATAATTTCTGCACGAGAAAAAACCCGTATTATATGTGATGTATCCCATGGTACTAAACATTCACACAAAAAATGATTCAAATCAGAGCTTTCAAGTGGAAGTTCTGCACAAAAATCAGATTGCCCCTAATTTTGGACAAAATGGCTGCCAGCGGCCATCTTGAATTTCGGACCGCACCCAAAAACACTCGTTCTCGTCCCACGGTGATACCAAAGGTACCCAAGAAGTTTCGTAAAGATCGGTTCATAAATGCGGCCTCTAGCCCGAGCCATATTGGCATTTGCACTGACAGTGCTGAAAGTAACACTAAATACATCAAAGTTATTATAGATTGCATCATTTACGTACGAGAAAAAACCCTGTATTATATGTGATGTATCCCATGGTATTAAACATTCATACAAAAAATTATTCAAATCAGTGCATTCATATGGAAGTTCTGTGCAAAAAACAGATTTCTGCGCATCATCGGTACAAAATGGCGGCTGCCAGCCATCTTGAATTTCGGACCGGACCCAAAAACACTCGTTCTCGTCCCACAGTCGTAACAAAGGTACGCAAGAATTTTCATAAAGATCGGTTCATAAATACGGCCTCTAGCCCGAGCCGTATTGAATTGTTGACAGACAGATGGCCAGACAGACAGACGGACGACTGGCCATGGCATAAGCTCAAATTTGGCTTTGCCAAAGTTGAGCTAAAAATGAAAAAAAAATGTTTTCAAGAATTTTGTTTGCAAGTGTTGTCTGCTTTTCATGTTAGGTAAAGGGTTAATAGGGAAGTATAGCACAAACTGACTGACTTTGCATGAAAAAGATATTGTTTATTAGTGTTTAATCCTCTGCACACTAGTTTCAAAATGCAGACATTTCAAGCATGAACTTTTTCCAATAATGCAACTAGGAATTTGACCGATTCAATCTTGTTTGACAGCATTTATATCTGTTAAACAAGATTATATAGTTTAAATTCCTACTTGCAATGGCATTATGGGACAACTCTGCAGGTAAAATTTTAATAGTTCAACACCAGTATGCACAGTGTTAATGCCACTTGTAGAATCTATGGCTATATCATGATCACATCACAAGTATAAAGTCAAGTTCAGTCAATCATTTAAAACTATGTTGCCCATTTTAGAGACTTTGACCCCAGGTGTTGGTTACAGAGTCCTATTTTACCACTGAAACAGATCTTGTTTAAAACAGTAAAAAAGGCAACGTTTCTCTTCCTGGTATTCCCATGGATGTTGGTAATAAAACAGAAAGATGGGTGATTAACCCTATTCACAGTCAAAATATAATAATTCCAGGTGGCAAGTTTTTCTTGTAACACAATTAGGAAGTTAACCAATTCAATCTTGTCTCACAGAGCCCACTGAACTCTATCAGACAAAATTGATTTGGTTAAATTCCTAGTTTCATCATAGGCAAAATTTCTAGCTTGGATGATGTGATATCAACATGAGATGAATAGAAAAAAAAAAAAAAAAAATTTATAGCCAAACAATAGCTTGCATCACACAAGGCAGAAGTTGGAATTAAAGAAAAAGCCAGAAAATTAAAAGAGAAGTGTGGATGTCAGGATGCATACCTGTCTCAACAGGACTCTGCATCATCTCAGGCATTCAGGCCCAGGATGGCGCTGGCCTGAGGTGATGCCAAGTCTTAGAGGAGCTAGCACATACCTTGATTCACTTGTGTCGGAATCAAAAATTAACTTGGTGTAAGAAACCTGAAACAATCCAATTTAGACATTTTGGAAAACTCACAGTGGTTGAAAATTTTACAGATTTGAATGCTCCAGTTCTGTCATATTTCAGAATACAAATCACTATATGGGCAGGATCCCTTCAATGCGACACAAAATTAAGAAAGCGAAAAAACAATCTGTAAATCCGACAAAACACAGAAAACTTACATCCCTGATGAAATTCTGTAGAACTGTTATAGCAGAAAAAAATTCAGGATATGTTTGCTAACAGTGTCATTGTTGGTTGCATTGATTAATATTTTTATTTTACATTAAGATAAATGCTCCCAGGCAGTCAAGTTTGTACTTTAAACAAGAGCATGAGCTTTGAAATGAAAATTGATGGAAATTATAGGAAATTAAGCCGTTTTCAAAACTCAGCATGTTTTCAATAGTAGGATGTTCAACTGAAATATTATTTATTCAAAAAATTTCAACAACAATCATGTAACCTCTCATTAGACCAAGCTCATCTACCTCGTTAAAAATTGCGATCACGATATGGTTTTGTTGAAACTTTTTGAAAAGTTTGGAAAAATATTTAAAATAATAAATTTTGATATCATGTGCATTGGGTAAAGGATTAGAAGACCTTTACACAATAAATGCACTGCAATAAAGTAACAAATAACCATTTTTGTTATTTTGCATCTGTTATTTTGCATTTGATTTCCTAGAATACAGACAACCTTCACTAGAGCGTAGTCCAATATTGGAAATGGAAGAAATAATCACTGAATAAAATATTTCTATTTTTTAGTGTTTAAGGTCACAAATTTCTGCACAATGGTGAATCATGACCACAACAAGGAGATAAAGTCAAGTTTAGTCAATCGTTTATAACAATGTTGCCCATTTTAGAGGATTTCTACCCCAAGCATTGGTGTCTGGGTCCTATTTTACCAGTAAAACAGAACTTGTTCACCACAATAAACAAGCATTGCTTCCCTTCCCGGGGGTTCCATGGGGGACTGAATTAAATTTTGGATACAATTTGATGTGTCAAAATATTCAGTGATTTTATGTCTGCACATTGGTCTCGTTGTTGTTAGTGGTTGTTGTACAGCGAGACTGCACGTTGTTTTTTATTATTGGTATTTAAGGTCATAGTAAGCATTTATGGCTATATCATGACTGCAACATAGGTATGATTTCAGGTTTCGCCAATTGTTTATGCTGCCCACTTTAGAACTTATATCCTAGGCTTTGGTTACTGGGTCCTATTTTACAAGTAAAGCAGAACTTGTTTACAAATTGAAAACAAGCACTGCTCCAACTCCCAGGGGTTCCACAGGAGTGAATGTAATTAACACAGCTGAGCACACGCTTGTATCTGGATGTCCCGGTATGCAATTTTGTATCAAAGGAACCAACAACTTGATGTGATCAGGTAAATGGAACGTTCTTACATACTTATCTGAAGATAAAATAGTGAACTGAAAAAACTGAACTTTTTTCCCCAAGAGTGCTGTAAAGTTCCCTCACTACCATTGAAAAAGTTGATTTTATAAAAAAGAAACAAAAATAGATATTAGTGACATTTTTTCTCCTTTCAGTCAAACTTAGCCCATTTAAAATCAACATTTTTAGTATTCAAGGGCATTTAATATTTTCAGATACCCTACCATAAAATGACTGCATCTATGTATAATATTCAAACATGTTTTATTTTCCAGATATTAACTATATGCATTTGATTTTTATTTACATAATTGTTATCTCTCAAAACTACCACTGATGATCAATTATAAATAAATATTCACAATCTCTCAGTTATCAGGAACACAAATTTCATCTCTCAGTCTCACGTTTGCTGTATTCACAAATTGATAAAACAACCTCTCACACAAATGATGCTCAAGACTAATACTGCTGATTAAGCAAATTATCTACAATGAGGAGTTGAATGTGTTTTCGTTACAAGAATGTACACAAGCTATCTCGTTTTTAACTTGTCAAGTATGAGAAATCTGTATTTGGACTCCTTTGAGAGGTTGTGGTACAAGAACGCTTCCTCTTCTGACGCTGTGCTTCATTTTTTCTTGGAGGCAAAATATTTTGTTCATATGGGGTTGTACTGTTAAAATTCTTTGGTTAGTGCCTGTAGGCACTCTCCAATGAAAACAAGCTGTTTAACTGAATATAAAATATGTTTTCATTTTTGGAATTCACTATTAAAACTTTCCACAATCCTGTACAAGTATTTCCATTAGTTCCTTGAATCTTGCACCCTATGTAACAAAATGTAACCGACTAACCCTGTGCATTTTTACAGACTTAGTCAGTGTATAGTTTCATGTCATGTGTGATATAGCCGTTACCAGTTTTTTATAACCAGAAAATGTGACTAACCCTGTGCAATGCACAGGGAAAGTCACACTTTCTAGTTATAAAAAATTTCCATTTTTAACTGAGTAACTAACCCTGCGCACTGTACAGCCTTAATGCAAATCTCATCTGCATCAACTCTTTATCCAAAGTAATGTCCAAAATCAGCCAGTACTATTTAAACTCAGCTTAAGACCCCTCCTTGTTTTTTTTCAGTGAATTCCAAATATGAAAACATATTCAACTTTCAATTAATAGCTTGTTTGAACTATAACAAGAGCACCGCTGGGCATTGCATCATACGCCCGTGAACTGTTCAAATTGTACCATTTTAACACCTTTGCAATTTTTTTAGAGTGCGAGAAATTTATACTGGCATATATATATATGTTACGGTCAGACTTTGAAATCAGTGATTTTGTGAAATGACTAAATTTTTCAGTCATTTGAGAAAAAGACTAACAAGTTTGAAGCCAATCGAAAAACAAATACTAAAGTTATCATCCGGAAACCAAATATTTGACGAAGAATTCTAAGTCCAACAGGGGCCATAATTCAGGCAAAAATTGTTCAGACCGACCCCATATTCGAACTTGACCTGTATTTTGTTGTGATTAAACCACATACCAAGTTTGGAGCCGATCAGAAAACAAATACTAAAGTTATCATCCGGAAACCAAATATTTGACGAATTCTAAGTCCAACAGAGGCCATAATTCAGGCAAAAATTGTTCAGACCAACCCCATATTCGAACTTGACCTGTATTATGTTGTGATTAAACCACATACCAAATTTGGAGCCGATCGGAAAACAAATACTAAAGTTATCATCCGGAAACCAAATATTTGACGAATTCTAAGTCCAACTGGGGCCATAATTCCGGCGAAAAATGTTCGGACCGACCCCATATTCATACTTGACCTGTATTTTGTTGTGATTAAACCACATACCACATTTGGAGCCGATCGGAAAACAAATACTAAAGTTATCATCCGGAAATCAAATATTTGACGAATTCTAAGTCCAACTGGGGCCATAATTCAGGCGAAAAATGTTCGGACCGACCCCATATTCGAACTTGACCTGTATTTTGTTGTGATTAAACCACATACCACATTTGGAGCCGATCGGAAAACAAATACTAAAGTTATTGTTCGGAAACCAAACGGATGGACGGACGGACAACGCCATACTATAATACGTCCCGTTTTTCAAACGGGCGTATAATAATACAAAAACCAAACAGACAAAATCTGACTACTGACAATATACCACTCTACTTGTTAACAAAAATATTTTGATCAATTCTTACGTTTTTGGAATATACAATGATTAAAAAAAATATCAATCTACGGTTTACTTGACAAAGGGGTTATTTTTTGGTGTTTATGATCACTTTTCAGATTCTATCCCTATATCATGAACACAGCACAGGTATGAAGTCAAGTTTATCCAAAACAAAGGAGTAATCAATTTAACCTCAGCAACAACAGCAACAATTCATTAACTCTTAACTGGTCGAGTATTGGGGGGCCTAAGGTCCGAGTTTAAGCTCAAACAAGATATAATACTAAGAAAGTGACCAAATCCCTGTTAATTGAATAGTCCCATTGATTGAATAATTTTTTGATTCAATTAACAGGAATCCACTGTTTAACCATGAAAATAAATTGAAATATCCAAAACATTTTAGTACTCTCCCAGTTAATGAATTGGTTATAGCTGACTGTCATAAAATTTGTCAAAAATCTTACACCTCCCATTACAAAGCCAAATATTGCTTCACGAACTTTGAACAAACTTGATTCTACACCTCAAAAGGAAGCTCCACAACAAATATCAAGTCACTGTACCCACTGGTTCATGAGAAGATGATTTAAAAAATATTTTGGATTATTTTCCCCCACCTCCTCCCAATGGGGTTGGGCATTTTGAGTTGAACAAAAATGCAATGCTCCTTCGGGACCATCACTCACACAAAATTTCACTTGAATTGGCCCAGAGGTTTTGAAGGAGAAGACCAAAACATGGTGTTGACAGATGACGGATGGAGATTAGCTCAGCTGACCTTTGTAAAGGTGAGCTAAAATAAAAAGTCATAGGAATGTTGTAAGCTTTGGAGGTCAAGTACTGGATGAATCAAATTCAGCTACCAATAACTTGTAGAAATGTATTTTTAAAGAGTGTAGGAAGTCATGCAGTCACAAATGTTTTCAGCAGCTATGTAAACAAACCCGATTTCAAGATTGGTGAAAGACCTGTCCAAACAAATATGGATAGGTTCATAGAGAAACCCAAAAGTCACTTTTACAACTGACTCCAGATGAAAGGTTCAGGATATAAAAAACTAAAGTGAAAAAAAGAAGAAAAAAAAGTAATTAGAACAGAAACAATATAAAAGTAAGCACAAACAAATAAAATCTTGAAATAAAATAAAACTCTAACAAACAATTTGAAAGAGAATCAACAGAGGTGAGATAACCTGCAAAATGAACAAGAAAAATGTTACTAAGGTAACACATGCCCCCCCCCCCCCCACTCTCCCCCCTTGTGACCTTCACCTTGCAGATGCGGCGGAAACTATTATACACGACACACCTTCTGACTGTCCTTAACATTTGTAAAAAGTTTAACATTTGTACTATGATTCGTTTCTGAGTTATGGCTGAGACACGAATATTGACAGATTTTTAGTGTGACCTTGAAATGTGACCTTGAAGGTACGAACCCGGCTATGGTGTGTGACACATCCTCCCATGGTCGTTTATAATTGTGTGAAGTTTGATGACTGTGGCCCTAAGTTTTCGAGTTATTGGCTCGGACACACACACACGGACACACGCACACTTCAATCAATATATGCCACCCTACTTAAGTCGGGGGGCATAAAAATAATTCTCATCTCTTTTTGTGTATGATGTACAGTCCTGGAAAGAGAACCAAGCAGGACTTGTTACATTTTTAATATAGTGATTAGCAGTAATTGTGCCTCAAAACAAAAGTGTGAAGGAATTGCAAATTTTTCAAAGTAACTTTTTCAACTAAGAAACCTGATGAGGTGCCAAATACCAGTTGATTTATTGTTGCAGTCAACACAAATATTCTGGTACTTTTGTCACATTAAACCTACTTTTCCATTGTTTGTTAAATGTAAAAGCTTAAGGCATCCTGGATGCTTAACCATTGCTCAGTATTTGAATAAAAGTTTAATATTGTGGAACTTCCTGATCCATTGAAAGTTACAACATGTAGCACTTGGCTTGTGTGTTCATTAAATGTCTGTGTACACTGCAAATTCATATGCACAAAGATATGCTTATGAACTGTTTATCTGACTACACAATTTTTTTCACAGGTGCTTGCAGTTGATGGCTGTTAAGAGATAGTTGATATTAAACTGGAAAAAATCTGTTCTTTTCAGAAATAAAATTGTGAACATTCCTTGCAACACAGTACTAAAATGGTTTCTATCAAAACTGCTAATTACATGTAAAAAGTTTACTGCTGTTTCTGTATTTTGGTCTCCAAACAATGAAGCACTTCCAAGTAAATCAAGACCCGAGACTTTCCAGGCCATTTTAAACCATTTTCTGACATTATTCTGAGACTGCTTGGTTGAATGTCGTCCTCACTCAACTTCATACTTATTAATTGAAGATCATTGTTAACTGCATATTTTTCTCCACACCATTCAATTCTGTGGCCTGAACAATCAGTAAATTAAGACAACCTCAAGGAGGTTACCAAAACTTTTCAGGCAACCCAATTTTTCAAGACAAGGAATAATTAAAATTTGATTCATGTCCGCTTGAAGTGTTCACACCACTCAAAGCCCTAACTCCAGCATTAAAATTATATAACACCACCATCAAACAAACTACACACTGCTTAGATTAAACAACTGGAGAGTTAGGTGCATTAGAAAATTTGCAAAAACAAGAATGCTGAGCAAAGGGGCGTATTTTTTAAAGTTTTCAGAAAAAGACCGAGGTAGAGACAGTTAAAGCTTGGCACACTTCAGAGCCTGACATTTAGTTATTAACTCTTTGCATACTGCTGGCGGATATTCCGGCCCAGCACAGGGGTTCTCTTGTCACTGAAATAAGTGGTAGTTGGACACATTTAATCGTATTTGCCCCATGTAAATTGAATGGATTTTTGCACCAATGATTTCTTGTGTTACACCGAGATTAATTTTATGAAAAATATCTTGAAAATACTCAGCAGGTTAAGGGTTAATGGTTTAGGTCATTTTCAGCATCTATGGCTATATCATTACCACAACACAAGCATAAAGTCAAGTCAAGCAAATCATTTATACCTGTGCTTCCCAGTTTAGAGGACTTCCATGTCTAGCATTGGTTACTGGGTTCTATTTATTAGTAAAAACAAACTTGTTCACTACAATAATCAGAGCCCGATGACAATTTCAACATTCAAGCATGTGTGTAACTCCAGTGTCCTCTGGAGAAACTTGAAAGAAAAAAACATCTCATTCTTGTCTTTTCAGAGCACTGCAACAGCACAAAGAACAAAATTAGTTTTCCTTTTCTCATTGCCAAATTTTGACTAACAAAAAACAGAATGTAAAGTCCTCTATTCTGATTTATGAATGTACAAAATTGGTTTTAAATTAATATTGTGTACATAATGCAACTTCAACCATATGTTATTTACATTTTGTGGAGATTATGATTAGGAAAGAAATAAGCACTAGAAATAGGTAACAAAAATATACATATAATAATATATTATTTTTGGTTAACTGTTGAGATGAACTGTTACAAGTTCTTTTGGTAATCAAGTTCAAAGCATGTGAGACTTTAATCCCTCTTCTGAAACTCTACACAACCTGCCAACAAGAGTGTCAATATTTTCCACAACATTTATAAGGAAACCAAATTATTGAAACCATAGTTTATGACCCCTTCATAGGAACAAGCTAATCATCGAGTTGGTCATAAGCTATGCTTTTAAACCTTAAAAACCGCAATGTTTACACATTTTAGCTCACTTGGGACAGTCCAGATCCTGTTGGTTTTTAGTTGTTTCTCGGTAAGTCTTGGCTGCCTGTATAGACAGACACAAGTACCAAGGTGTTTTGAATGCACCTTGCAAATTTACCCTGAGACTGCATATTGGAGGGACCTGTTCTGTTGTAGTGAAAGTGATCCAAGTCAGAATCAGGCTTTTAACCCTCAAGGACCTGGAGATTTTTATACATTTTCGTTATACTTTGAAAGTCTACCTCCTGCAGCTTTACAGAAGTTTCTAATCTAGTCTTGGCTGCCTACAGAGGCAGCCAAGACTTGCCTGGGAACAACTGACAAGGTACATAGAAAACAAGTTTTGTGTTTACCCAAACAATGCATATTAGGGCACCTGTTCCGTTGCATTAAAAAGTTATCAAAGTCGGATTTAGGCCCTTAAGAGTTAGGTGTTAATGAATGAAAGTGTCAATGATACTGTAGCTTAACCTGACTGTGTGTAGTGTTTGATGAAAAGGATAATATTCGATGTTTATGAAGAATTGTGATAACTGAGAATATGTTAATTTCTGTTCCCTGTATGCTATGTTTTCAATAATGAAAGTGTCAATGACACTGTAGCTCAACTTGTTAAGACAGTACATGTATAGTATGTGACACAGCCATGACAAACGTCTAGGTAATGACCTGATAACAAAGGTACATATAAAGTATTGTAACGGTCTGTACATAAATACTGACCATAGCCTGTAACAAATGTATAGGTAAAGTATTGTAAAGGTGGGTGACAGTCAGATGCTAAACGAGAAAAGAAATCTTTGAGTCCCAGAGTGGGTCTGACTGAACCCCAAAATATTTGTTCTCATAGCACAGTGATAACAAAGGCACACCAAAACACACTTGTTCCTGTCCCAAGGTGAAAACAAAGGTACTCAAGAAGTTTCGTGAAGATCAGTTCATAAATATGAGCTGTATAGAAGTTGTGACAAAAAACTGATTGGACCTAATTTCGGTACAAAATGGCCACTGGCAGCCATCTTGAATTTTGGACCGCACCCAG
The DNA here is from genome assembly GCA_031216915.1 of Pictodentalium vernedei. Classification (NCBI taxonomy): domain Eukaryota; kingdom Metazoa; phylum Mollusca; class Scaphopoda; order Dentaliida; family Dentaliidae; genus Pictodentalium; species Pictodentalium vernedei. Next base: position 339,885,948 of record CM062296.1, on the reverse strand, counting down.
AAACACTCGTTCTCGTCCCAAGGTGATAACAAAGGTACCCAAGAAGTTTTGTGAAGATCGGTTGATAAATACAGCCTCTAGCCCGAGCCGTATTGACATGTGCACTTACAGTGTATAAGTAGTACTGAATAAATCAAAGTTCATCTAATTTGCATAATTTCTGCATGAGAAAAAAACCCGTACTATATGTGATGTATTCCATGTTACTAAACATTCAGACAAAAATTTATTCAAATCAGAACTTTCATACAGAAGTTCTGTACAAAAGACTGATTGCACTAATTTTGGTACAAAATGGCCACTGGCAGCCATCTTGAATTTTGGACCGCACCCAGCAACACTCGTTCTCGTCCCAAGGTGATAACAAAAGTACCCAAGACGTTTCGTGAAGATCGGTTCATAAATACAGACTCTAGCCCGAGCCATATTGACATGTGTACGTACTGTGTGTAAGTAGCACTGAAAAAAATCAAAGTTCATCTAATTTGAATAATTTCTGCGTGAGAAAAAACCCCGTATTATATGTGATGTATCCCATGGTACTGAACATTCACACAAAAAAATTATTCAAAGCAGCACTTTCATATGGAAGTTCTGTGCAAAAATTTGATTGTGCCTAATTTTGTACAATTTTGCCATCGGCCATCTTGAATTTCGGACCGCACCCAAAAAACGCTCGTTCTTGTCCCACGGTGATACCAAAGGTACCCAAGAAGATTCGTAAAGATCAGTTCATAAATACGGCCTCTAGCCTGAGCCGTATTGGCATTTGCACTTACAGTGCTGAAAGTAACACTAAATACATCAAAGTTAGTCTAATTTGCATAATTTATGCACAAGAAAAAAACCTGTATTATATGTGATGTAACCCATGGTACTTAACATTCATACAAAAAATTATTCAAATCAGCACTTTCATATGGAAGTTTTGCACAAAAATCTGATTGCACCTAATTTTGTACAAAATGGCTGTCAGCGGCCAACTTGAATTTCGGATTGAACCCAAAAACACTTGTTCTCGTTCCATGGTCATAACAAAGGTACCCAAGAAGTTTTGCAAAGATCGGTTCATAAATAAGGCCTCTAGCCCAAGCCGAATTGAATTGCTGACGGACAGACAGCCAGACAGACGACTGGCCATGGCATCAGCTCAAATTTAGCTTCGCCAAAGTTGAGCTAAAAATAATTTGAGTGTCGATTGTACTAAAGAATTAAGACCTGGGTTGATGTGGCCCCAACAGTTGATGTATGTCAACCAAAGTTACCAAAAAGTCATTCCAAAACGAGTAATCCTACCAAGTTACAATGAAATCCCTTCAAAAATATAACTCGCAGACTTTGCTAAAGGAATCTAGGTCACATGACGGTTCGGCAGTCATGGTTGACAGATCATGATCAAAATAGGAGAGGCTCATCTAGACATCATACCAAGTTATCCGTCAAAGTTACAATGAATATGAACTGTAGACTGTGCTAAACAAATCTAGGTCACGTGCATGTGGGGATGTCACAGTTGATCGATCACGGCCAAAATACGATGTTCTCATCTAGACATTATACAGAGTCATCCTACCACGTCACAATAAAATCCATTCAAAAATACGACCTGCAGACTGTGCAGAAGGTTTTTGGACTTCGGGCCTGGGTAGCTGTCACGGTTGACCGATTGCGACCAACAGGGGATGTTTCCCATCTAGACATTATACAGAGTCATCCTACCAAGTTACAATGAAATCCCTTCATAAATACGAGCTGTAGACTGTGCTAAAGGTTTTCAGGTTTCAGGCTCCCGCAGCCGTCATGGTTAACCAAAAGGCAACGTTCTCATCTGGACATGACCTCGAACCTGTATTTGAAGAACTGCGGGGTGTAGCCTGTGCCCAAAAAAATTTGAACAGACTGACTGACTAACAGACTTTCACACGCGCGATGGCAATAGCTTATCATGACTTTGATAAGTTAAGCTAAAAATGGCTGGATAGATAAGGCTAAGTTGTTGAGCGAAGGATTGAAGGCCTAATTGCTATTTACTATGTAAAATGACACTTTTTCTGATCATTAAACTCATACTTTAACAGTGAAAAAGCACAATCCACAATCACTCAATAACATTATAGAAGTGGCAGTCATTGACAGCAACTTGCATGATGAGGAATGGAACAGAAGCGATTCCAGTGATAAATTACTGAGCTTGAGCTGTTGTTTCCGAAAAATCCTGCAACTATGTTGTTATGGACTTGTTTGTGGAGCAGGTACTTACAGAAAGGACTGTTTTGTTTCTTGATCCATTTTGTCATCTATCATATTTTGGGATCAAATGATAAAAAGTATCTTGAACATGTCCACAGTTTATGAAGAAATTTATGGAAAACATCCAGAAAACTAGACTTGGACCTCACAAAAGGCTTGGTCAAGAGCTAATTTACTCAGCTTGTGCTAAAAATTTCACGATAAACTGGGGACTCTGAGATCAACTATTTATTATCCCTGCATTTTTTAAACAAGAGGCCCCACGGGGCCTGAAGCGCTCATCTTGTACAGAACACAATTTAAACAGAGTCCAAGAATGAGTCTACATTAAGCAAGCCATCTCCATAGGCTACACTGTCAATCCTTGAGTCCCTCAGGAGTGACAAAAATAATCTGGGCATCATGCCTTTTCTTCAGTTGATCATAAGTAAAATGTAGAGCTCCCCTATGAAGCCCCTTGATACAACCTATGTGGATTAATCTCAGTATCTCTAGAGGGTACTGAATACAAAATTTTTAATTCTTCAGCAAAATGGCCAATTCCGGCTCCCATAGAGAGCCCAAATATTAACCCAGGCTCTTGATTTGAACACAGTTAAATCTGACTTCCCTAGAGATGTTGTGTACCGAATATGAAAGCATTCTGACTGTTGGATCTGAAGAAGAGAAATTGTAAAGAAATTTCTTCGAATTGCACTAAGTTCAAATTTGGGCTACCATAGCGAGCCCAAATATTAACATATGGATCCGATTTGAACAAACTTGAATCTGACCCCCCTAGAGATGTTGTATACCAAATGTGAAAGCATTCTGACAAGTGAATCTGAAGAAGAAGATTTTTGAAGAAATTCCCTCATATTGTACTAAGTTAAATTTCATGTTCCCATATGGAGCCCAAATATTAACCTAGGCACTCGAATTGAACAACCTGGAATCTGACCCCCCTAGAGATGTTGTATACCAAATATAAAAGCATTCCGACAGGTGGATCTGAAGAAGAAGATTTTTAAAGAAATTTCCTCATATTGCACTAAGTAAAAATTTGGGCTACCATAGTGAGCCCAAATATATACCTAGGGATCTGATTTGAACAAACTTGAATCTGACCCCCATAGAGATGTTGCATACCAAATATCAAAGCATTCTGACTGATGGATCTGAAGAAGAAGATTTTTTTTAAATTACCCTCCATATTGAACAAAGATAAAATGTGGGCTTCCGTAGGAAGCCCAAATATTAACCTAGGGACTTGGTTTGAACAATCTAGAATCTGACCCTCATAACAGTGATGTATACCAAATATTAAAAGATTCTGACTGGTGGTTCTGAAGAAGATTTTTAAAGAATATTCCCCATATTACCCTATGTTAAAACTTCGGGCTCCTGTAGAGAGCCCAAATATGAACCAATGAGCTTTATTTCAACAAACTTTTATCTGACCCCCCCCTATGAATGCTGTATACCAAATATCAAAAGATTCTGATGATAGGTTCTGGAGAAAAGATTTTTTAAAATTTTTGCAAATATGCTGACTCAGCATTTTTTCGATGCCCATTACAGAACACCCTAACATAACCGATGGCAATTTTTTTTTACCATTCAATTCTACTGGTCATAAGGATACTTCATACCAAATAAAAGCTCTCTGTTCCGTGGGGTTTGGGAAATATGGGCGTTTGAAAATATTTCTATTTTTAGCTCCCAGGGTTCCCATGGGGATGCGGGAATTTTTTTTTGTGCATGGGTCAAGTACTTATGACCCAATACTACCACAAACCAAATTTGGTTCATACCGGACCATCGGTTCAGAAAATAGAAATTTTCGGCGGGGCCAAAAATCTTACCCCATCCTATTACAAAGCCAAATATTACTTCACGAACTTCGTTTGAACAAACTTGATTCTACACCTCATATGGAAGCTCCATAGCAAATATCAAGTCATTGTACACACTGGTTCTTGAGAAGAAGATTTTAAAAATATTTTGGAGCATTTTCCCCCACTCCCTCCCTATGGGGCTGGGCATGCTGAGTTGAACAAAAATGAAATGCCCCTTTGGGACCATCACTCACACAAACTTTCACTTGAATTGGCCCAGTAGCTTTGGAGGAGAAGACCAAAACATGGTGTTGACGGACGACGGACGAGAGACGCCGGACGACGGACGAGAGACGCCGGACGACGGACGGAGAGCGATGAGATTAGCTCAGCTTGACTTTGTCAAGATGAGCTAAAAATGCGGAGATATTGTGGGGACCTCTGTCCGTCCCCTCCCATCCGTACGTCCAAACTTCATATCACCAAGAGTATGTAATTAGAAACATTTAAACTTTGCTGAGGTGTTCAGACAACATCTGTAGATGTGCATAAGGGTTTCGGAATTTTGATTCGGTTCTGTGTGATGACCATAGCACCACTTCTGTTTAAAGTAATTTGCATATTTTTATACTTACCAGCGGCCCAGACTAGCTAGCTGGTTCTTAACTCAAAATTATTAAGGGTCAAACACAAATTTTGAACCCCCCCCCCCCCCCAATCCCCAAAATTTGCTTGCAAAACCGAAAATTAAAAGTCCTATCTGGCCCTCCAAACATTTACTCTCCGTGCATGTGCAGACATCAGGAAGTGACCGGAATTGGTGCCAACATCATTCTTTGTAGAAGAGAGTACTACATAATAATTCAGCGGGGAGGAATGAGTGCCCACTCATGGGAGGGCCATCTCCGTCTGGGCCATTGGTAAGTATAAAAATATACACATTACTTTAAATTTATAATATTTTTACACTGTAAACCAATGGCCCAGACTAGCTGAATCGTAAAAAGGCGGAGGGCCTAGGACTTCAGAATTAGTAGATCAACATAGTTCCAATCCAGTAATCCAAGGTGAAAGGAAATTAAAATTATTAGGAATTACATGTATGGCTCTCTATACAGTAACAGAGAAGACGTATCATAAAAAGGAGCCCAGATCAAGAAATTCCATAAACGTAGCATGAAGACTATGCTAACTGGATGTAACAAGATCCAAATTTTTAAGACTAGTCCGGACTAAGCCTCAAAAATAAGGATGGCGTATTTGACAATGAGAGAATATCCCCCACAAACATACGCCATATACAATAAAACTCCAGCTGTATGCAGGATATAATTACAGACAAAACAGCTTCACTCATAATTACAAACTTATCAAACCGGAGGAGAGATAAAAAAAAATCACACACTCCCCCACCTTTTCTTTTGAAGGAATCTTCAAAAAGAAAGAGGGGAGCGCTCTGGAATCAGTAAAAGTGGTACCAAATAACAATATAAATATTCGTCAAACAGGCACTCAGGTATTAATTATAATTAATAAATGGTGTTAATGCCACTTCAGAGGCTAAGGCTATAGCGACGATCCTGGTAATTAATATCATCCGCAATATAACGTACACCGGAGATGGCATACGCAAATAGGTTGAAAACCGGAGATATAATATATAACATACACATGTCCAATAGAACCACAATGAACGATCTCTGGAAAGTAACACACTTCCGAGGTAACCCATAGGTGACCCCATTCAGGCGTACAATAAGTTCCAGTAACAACACTCCCTGACGTGTACTATCAGATATCTATGACACAATAAACATGCGAATATACGAGAGTGTAAACAAGGTGTATTCGATTGAGTACCGACATTAATAGAAACCTGGATCTAGAAATGGAAGAAGGTATGATTAACAGGCTCGATACGGACTGCCCCCGAAATAATTCACAATTTCTAAGCTCCATAACACATAATAATGCATCTGACTAATAATTCATTATTATGAAATCCCGCATGTAATCATCTGAATACCAGTTAACTGGCTATGCAGCCTCTGAGGTACCCAAGAACTAGCAATTTATGATGAAGTATGCACTCGTATATGACATATAGACGAACAATCACAGGAAACCAACCAACTAAAAAGTGGATGTGCCCATGAGGTCGCCATATAACATGACACAGCCACCAATCGAAAAGTCATGAAATGCATGTATGTATTTAAACTCATATGAGGCTTGCGGGAAGAAAACTACGTCTTACCTGGTAATCGCCTCTAAACACATTGGCGGTGGGGGGATTCAAAGTAATATTGAACCCTCCTCACCCGCATTACTTTAATCGTTCTTGTGTTAGTCATAAAATAATATAGGAACCGCAATGGTTCCCTCACGTCTGACTCCATTATGCCACTATGGGCGGAGAAGGACGTGAAGAACAAAAACTTCCCCTGATAAAGAAGGTCCTCTCGTGGAGGAAGCTTCCGGGGAACGTCCCATAACAGACACTAGAGAAGACTGATCCAAGGTTTCTGCGACGACAGATGTGCTACTAGTAGGATTCACAACGAGACTGTTTGATCTTAAATATAATCTACTGAATCAACTGAATTGGAGGATACGCATATCCTATCATTCATCCCCATGAGATCGGCAGAGCGTCCACTGCATACGCTCAATGGTCTGGGCGTGGCAACACGAACGGCGGTAACTGATTGTTCTGATACGTCGCAAACAGATCTATCATGGGGCGATCCCTCTGGTAGCAAATCTGTCCAAATACTCGCTTGTTGAGCGTCCACTCCAATTGCAAAAGGCGACCTTTCCGAGAGAGCGAGTCTGCTAGTATGTTCAGACGTCCCGGTATATGATGGATAGAAAGATGAACATGATTCATGACATATAGGAAAATCTTCGTTAGTTGGCATAACGGAAATGAATGGATGCCGCCCTGTTTACCGAGGTACGCTACTACTGTCGAGTTGTCCGACCAAATTGAACATGGACGTCCGTTATTATGTGCATCCAATGTTGTAGCGCTAGCCATATTGACATCATCTCATTGATGTTTATGTGTTTCTCCTGGAGCCGAGGGCCCCAATGACCCTAACACTTCAAGACTGCGGTACTTAGGGTCGCGTCCCAACATACCTGACTTGCATCCGTCATAATCGTGAAAGCCGGATCCGGCAGTTGCAGTGGAACTCCCAGAGTTAACCACTGAATATCTGCCCAAATCTGAAACCTTGTTTTACTAGGTCCGTTAAAACAATACTGGTTCAAGCAAAAACGTCTTCACACTCCAGTTCTGAGTAAGGAATATCTGGAGCAGGTGTGCACGTAGACGACCCATCGGAATGAGATCCACAGCCAGTCCGCACAGCTCCAACAGTCGCATGAATTCCCTCACTATTAATGCGTCTGAGTGTATACAAAAGCAAGCATAACAACTGTCTAATTTTGCTCTGGGTAACGGCAGACGAACCAGATTGTTGTGAGTCTCAAAGCTCAATCTCAAGTGAATAGACGACTAGTACGGAGCTAGATCAGACTTTTTCTAGTTTACGATGAAACCGAGACGTTGGAGTAATAGAAGCAGACTCTGAACATCGTTCTGAAGAATAATTCTGTTGCCGTATCCATGTAGAAGGTCGTCCAAGTAAGCCTACGTTACCGTAGGCGAATGAGCTCGTAAGTATGACATTACTGAGTTCATTATTATTCGAGTGAATGCCCAGGGGGCCAGATTCAGACGAAAGCATATTGCTCTGAACTGATACCCCTTCCTTTGTATGGCGAACTGCAGGTACTTTTATAATGCCGGATGTACCAGGACATGAAAATACGCATCCTTAGATCTATGCTTGCCGCATAGTCGATCACTTGAACACTCGCTTTTACCGACCGAATGGTCTCCAAAAATAAATTTTTGGAGCCATGATAAGCTTGTTACCCAGCTCAAGTCTATTACCGGTTGGAACGAGCCGTCTGGCTTCGCTACAAGGAACAGGTGACTGTAAAAATCTTGAGAATCCTGATTCTCGACGACCTGTATTGCTTCCTTTGATAAGAGAGCTTATTCCTCTGGTAGGAGAAACTCTCTTATGCAAGAATTTGATGGAAGATTTGTCCAACGCGGACAACTTGTTAGTGGGGTTTTTGCCCGGAATGATAGCCGTAAGCCGTCCGAGACTACACTTCTCACCCACTAATCTTCCGTGATTATTATCCAGTTATTTGCGGAGTTTGATAACCTTCTGCCAACTGGCCAGCAATAGAGGTCTAAAGCATCACCTGTATAACCTGCGAGGCTTATGGGAGGAGGAACCACATCCTCCCTGCGAAAAACCTCGTCTAGTCGGCCTTGGGGCGTCTGACCTATAGTCCCGATCAGATCTACGCCCCTTTCCTGAGTCACTATACTGACAACCTCCAGAGTAATTATAAGAGGGTTTCTGGTACCCTCGTGAGGAGTTCCCTTCTGACATTTTTGTCTGGAATGCCCTCCTTTACTCTTGTCTGCTGAAGTGGGTCGTTGATACGCTGACTTCAAAAGCAGAGCACTAGACACTTTCTTAGTAGCCTGTTCAAAGACTAAAGACTAACTAGAAAGTGTTTTAGCACACTAAAACATATGTCTCCCCTTCCTTTTGAGGTCAGAGGTCAAGGTCACATGCAGTTCATCAAGGTAGCGGAAATGCGGTTTCATGGTGACACATCCACATGTCAAAAAAAAAAAAAATTCTGGTCTGGACAATTACTCCCTATTTAAAGTACATAAATTTGACCTTGAGGTCAAGGTCACATGAAGGTCATGATGACATGTGGTCTCATTGTGATACATCCACATGTCCATCATCTAAGTCCTAGGTCAAAAAACAAAAAAGTTCTGATCAGGACAATTATTCCCTATTTGAAGTACATAAATTTGACCTTGAGGTCAGAGGTCAAGGTCACATGCAGTTCATCAAGGTAGCGGACATGCGGTTTCATGGTGACACATCCACATGTCAAAAAAAAAAAAAAAATTCTGGTCTGGACAATTACTCCCTATTTAAAGTACATAAATTTGACCTTGAGATCAAGGTCACATGAAGGTCATGATGACATGTGGTCTTATTGTGATACATCCACATGTCAATCATCTAAGTCCTAGGTCAAAAAACAAAAAAGTTCTGATCAGGACAATTATTCCCTATTTGAAGTACATAAATTTGACCTTGAGGTCAGAGGTCAAGGTCACATGCAGTTCATCAAGGTAGCGGACATGCGGTTTCATGGTGACACATCCACATGTCCAAAAAAAAAAAAAAATCTGGTCTGGACAATTATTCCCTATTTAAAGTACATAAATTTGACCTTGAGGTCAAGGTCACATGAAGGTCATGATTACATGTGACATGTGGTCTAATTGCGATACATCCACATGTCAAATATCTAAGTCCTAGGTCAAAAAACAAAAAAGTTCTGGTCTGGATAATTATTCCCTATTTGAAGTACATAAATTTGACCTTACGGTCAGAGGTCAAGGTCAGATCGAGGTAGACGACATGTGGTCTCATGGTGACACTTCCACATGTCAAATAACCAAGTCCTAGGTCAAAAAACAAAAAAAATTCTGGTCTGGACAATTACTCCCTATTTGAAGTACATAAATTTGACCTTGAGGTCAAGGTCACATGAAGGTCACAACATGCGGTCTCATGGTGACAAATCCACATATCAAATAACCAAGTCCTAGGTAAAAAAACAAAAAAAATCTGGTCTGGACAATTACTCCCTATTTGAAGTACATTAATTTGACCTTGAGGTCAAGGTCACATAAAGGTCACAATGGTATGCGACACACCGGCTCATGGTGATACATCCATGTGCCAAATATCTAAGGCCTGGCTCAAAAGACAAACAAGTTTTGGTCCGGACAAAGTTTCCTTGAAATGAAAGTGTCAATGACACTGTAGCTCAACTTGTCAAGACAAAGACATGTACATGTATAGTATGTGACACAGCAATGACAAACATCTAGGTAATGACCTGATAGCAAAGGTACATATAAAGTATTGTAACGGTCTGTACATAAATACTGACCGTTGCCTGTAACAAATGTATAGGTAAAGTATTGTAAAGGTGGGTGACAGTCAGATGCTGAACTAGAAAAAATCTTTGAGTCCCAGAGTGGGTCTGACTGAACCCCAAAATATTTGTTCTCATAGCACAGTGATAACAAAGGCACCCCAAAACACACTCGTTCCTGTCCCAAGGTGAAAACAAAAGTACTCAAGAAGTTTTGTGAAGATCAGTTCATAAATACGAGCTGTATAGAACTTGTGACAAAAAACTGATTGGACCTAATTTCGGTACAAAATGGCCACTGGCAGCCATCTTGAATTTTGGACCGTACCCAGAAACACTCATTCTCATCCCAAGGAGATAACAAAGGTACCCAAGACATTTCGTGAAGATCAGTTCATAAATACAGACTCTAGTCTGAGCCGTATTGACATGTGTACTTACTGTGTGTAAGTCGCACTGAAAAAATCAAAGTTCATCTAATTTGCATAATTTCTGCACGAGAAAAAAACCCGTATTATATGTGATGCATCCCATGGTACTAAACATTCACACAAAAAATTATTCAAATCAGGGCTTTCATATGGAAGTTCTGTGCAAAAATCTGATTGCACCTAATTTTGTACAAAATGGCTGCCATCGGCCATCTTGAATTTCGGACCGGACCCCAAAACACTCGTTCTCGTCCCACGGTGATACCAAAGGTACCCAAGAAGTTTCGTAAAGATCGGTTCATAAATACGGCCTCTAGCCCGAGCCGTATTGGCATTTGCACTTACAGTGCTGAAAGTAACCCCAAAAAACATCAAAATTAGTCTAATTTGCACAATTTACGTACGATAAAAAAACCCGTATTATATGTGATGTATCCCATGGTACTAAACATTCATACAAAAAATTATTCAAATCAGAGCTTTCATATGGAAGTTCTGTACAAAAAACGGATTTCTGCATCGTCGGTACAAAATGGCGGCTGGCAGCCATCTTGAATTTCGGACCGCACCCAAAAACACTCGTTCTCGTCCCACGGTCATAACAAAGGTACCCAAGAAGTTTCGTAAAGATCGGTTCATAAATACAGCCTCTAGCCCGAGCCATAGCAGCTTGGCACTTACAGCTCTGAAAGTAACACTAAATAAATCAAAGTCAGTCTAATTTGCATAATTTACGCACGAGAAAAAAACCCGTATTATATGTGATGTAACCCATGGTACTAAACATTTATACAAAACTTTATTCAAATCAGAACTTTCATACAGAAGTTCTGTACAAAAAACTGATTTTTGCATCATCGGTACAAAATAGCCACTGGCAGCCATCTTGAATTTCGGACCACACCTAAAAACACTCGTTCCCGTCCCAGGGTCATAACAAAGGTACACAAGAAGTTTCGTAAAGATCGGTTCATAAATACGACCTCTAGCCCGAGCCATAGCCAATTGTTGACGTACGGACAGACGGACAGACGGCCAGACGGACGACGGGCCATGACAATAGCTCAAATTTGACTTCGTCAAAGTTGAGCTAAAAAGCACAAACCTGACCTTCAGATCAAAGGTCAAGGTCACATAAAGGTCACAATGGTACGCTACATACCGGCTCATGGTGATACATCCACATGCCAAATATCTAAAGCCTGACTCTAAATACAAAAAAGTTCTGGTCCAGACAGTTTCCCTTAAAAAAGCGCTTAAATCTGACCTTCAGGTCAAAGGTCAAGGTTACATGAAGGTCACTATAGTACACTGCACACAGGTTCATGGTGATACATCCATATGCCAAGTATCTAAGGTGTAGGTCAAAAGACAAAAAAGTAATGGCCCGGACAAAGTTTGTAAGAGAAGAAGGAGAAGAAGAAGAAGAAGAAGAGAAGAAGGAGAAGAAGAAGAAGAAGAATATGCACTAAAACAATATGTCTCCCTTCTGGGAAGAGGAGACATAATGAAAGCTAGTTGTCGAAAATAAAATATCAGGAAACCGGAGAGACTCTGAGAGAGCTTTTCAACTTGTCATCTTATCAGTGATGACGACGCAAGAGCAGCATCACGTCTGATTAACTCCAGATTAGCCACTGTTAGGGTGGAGTTATACGTGGTATACATAATTGCCCTGGAAAGAACTCTAAGAGAGGTACGAACGTCCTCAAATTCCTTTTCCTTGAGACGTTGCGCCATAGCTCTTATAAGGTGATCTGCGTAAGACATAATGTCCAATTTCGCTCTATTTGAAGAAATTGCCGTCTCAATTGTGTCTGAGCGAATAGTGAATGATACAGGTAAGGATACCTCTAGATCCCCGGCCTGCTCATCCAAATGCAGAACTCTCTGAACATCTTCCCCAACCGTTTTTAAATGAACGTGGTCTAAAAAACGGCATCTATACGGAAGATGAAGATAAGAAACGGCCTTCTTCCTCGCACTCAAGAGGATAAACATGGCGTCGTCTATATGGCCGAAGGCCTGCGACACCTGCATAAACTGAACTGGAAAAGAAAGGACTTCCTCCTTTGTCCGGATGAAGTCTGCGCCTAACAACGCCAGTGGTTTCTCTCTTGTCGTCGCAGAATTCTGATTCGGCAGAACAAAATTAGGGTAGTATTGATGGATGAAAGCCATCGCAACCATGTACTGTTCCGAAAGGGAAGGGTAATCCTCTTCCTTATCCCTTTCACCATCTGAGAGAATCAGCTGCGAATCTTGGTCCATTGCATCTGCATAAACAGATGACTGGACTGACATAGCACCGTCTGACAGCTCAGATTCTGAGTCTGAGGGAAGCTGCATCTGCACAAGCAGGGATGATGCGATCAGCAGCGCAATCTGTGACAGCAAGTCCGTCATCGAGGCCTGAGGAGCAGCAGTCTTCTGTTCCTTAGCCGCATGCTGCTCCTGGGATGGTGTGTCGGAAACGGATCCTTTCTCCGAACATCCCGATGATCAAGGCCTCGTCTCCCTAGCTACCAGATGGTCCGACTTCACAGGCGAAAAGTGGTTCCTTCTTCGTGCAACAGGCTGGATATCCGAAGTCGGGTAGCTAGGATACGGTCGGGTGTGCTTAAATAATGTAGCAGACGAAGCCGTGACTGAAGCCATCCCGGCTGCAGACTAGACGGTATGTCCCGAGCGGCGGGTGGACATATGCTCCATCTCGTGCAAGTTTCCAACAATAAAACTTCATTTCGGCCTTGTGAAACGTAGCGGAGGAAGCCTTGACTGAAGCCGACCACGACTGCAGACTAAACAGAGCGTCCCGAGTGGAGGGTGAACATATGCTCCGGCTTGTGCAAGTTTCTCAAAACAACATATGACCCCAGACTTTGCTAGATTAGAGAGGGGGGGGGGGGGGGGGCTCTCCCACTCACGGTCTATCAGACCCCGCCGAGTACAAGAACTTGCTGACTTCCTCCCTATTTCCATCGTCGCTGGATGAGCTATTTATATTATAGTGCTCGCTCTACCAAATAAATTTCTTAGACTGCAACAGACTTACCCGGCATCACGGCACCCACGGACGGAGTACTGCTTCACCGGTCGAGCTAGCTGCTTGCAAGAGATTAAAAACTTTAACAAAAGGCCCGAACTCTTGCAATAATGAGCACTGCAGCTAGCTCTATATGCTTCATGGAGCGCGATGACGGTAGCACACTTGGATGGGTGTCAGAATATAATTACCATGTTCATGTTCCTCTGAAATAGAAACTGACAGAGAGGCCCTGATCCTCAGAACCTCACCGCCAACAACATACCGCGACACCCGACTCCAATATCAGTCATCCCAGTGCAACACAAGAATGACAAGTCTGCAGGAGTGTATCAACTAAAGTCGATATCAGCCCTCCAAACTCCACAACAATATATATATATATTACAGAGATACATGAATAATAGCAATCATAATTAAATTCAAAATATTTTTTGTAAACAAAATTTTTTGAAAAAAATTCCCAAGTTCCCAAAGGGAACATTAAGAGCCCAAGGGCATCCCGATAGAGCCTAAGTGTGGACAAAATCCAAATTTTTTTGAGCTACACTACCGGAATAATAATCCATATATCCTACAGTATACTACAGCAATAGAATATAAAAAACTACCTATACATGAGAACGTTTACAATGTGAACAACGTCAATGTAAACAAGACATCAGGCACACAAAAAGGCCCAAAGTCAGAAACAATAGAAATGCTATCAGATGCAAAGCTAGATCTTCTATACGATGAAAAAACGATACATCGGATAGATGATGCAAGACTAAATGGCCTAACACCCCTAGGTTGAGGACATAAACCCTGGAGAAGAAACAGAATAATATTCTGTAACAAATGTTAAACTCCCAAGAAATTTAATAAAAAATTTCAATAAAAATTAGCCAAAACGCTTAAGAGTTTAACAGGAAGGGTTCATGGAAGGATAGGGAAGGAATACTTAACAAACAGTGGAATCATCATTTTAAACAAGCCAAGACCAATACCGGGTCTGGACCTGCGTCGCTGCATGCAATTGAATTGGCAAACAGGAAGTGGCTGCACAGCAGATCTGAAAATTGCATACGCGATACAACTGATCATTATCAGGCTCCAGATGAAATATACAATCAATCCCTTGCATAGAAGCCGAGAAAAGTTTGATCTAAAAATTGCTTACACGATACAACTCATCATTATGAAGCAGCAGACCAAATATAAAATCAATCCCTTGCATAGAAGCCGAGAAAACCTTGACGGAAAATTTCAATGTTCAGTGGGTACAGTAAAATTTCAAAGTATCAGCAAACAGGAAGTGGCTGCACGGCAGATCTGAAAATTGCATACACGATACAACTCATCATTATGAAGCAGCAGACAAAATATAAAATCAATCCCTTGCATAGAAGCCGAGAAAACCTTGACAGAAAATTTCAATGTTCAGTGGGTACAGTAAAATTTTAAAGTATCGGCAAACAGGAAGTGGCTGCACGGCAGATCTGAAAATTGCTTACACGATACAACTCATCATTATGAAGCAGCAGACCACATATATAATCATTCCCTTTCATAGAAGCCAAGAAAACTTTGACGGAAAAAGTGTTTCGGACGGACTGACGGACGGACGGAGGGACGGACGGACTGACAGACAGAGTCGAGCGGTTACTAGACCTGTTCTGCCGCTGGCGACGCAGGTAAAAATGATGACATCAGGCATATGTCCCGAAATTGGGAAACATAAAATAATTTTACAAATATTATAAAGTTACAGCCCTGAATGTCCAAAACCACCGTTGAACACTTCCTTCATCCAATAACAGCCTTGTATCCACCAATTCTTGCATTGATTTGTGTCTGGCATCCTCAAAAAAGGAGATTTTAAAGCACAGATGTCATTTCATTGTTGATGACTTTAGGGCCCAACAAAGAATGATGTTGGCACCAATTCCGGTCACTTCCCGACATCTGTGCATGTGCAGAGAGTAAATGTATGGAGGGCCAGATAGGACTTTCAATTTTCAGTTTTGCAAGCAAATTTGGGGGGTTGGGGGGTTCAAAATTTGTGTTTGGCCCTTAATAACTTTGAGTTAAGCAGCAGCTAGTCTGGGCCATTGGTTTACTGTGTAAAAATATCAGTTTACAGTGGAAGGCTCCTAATGGTTTTAATTTGAAACGTTGAAAGTGTGATATGTTCTAGTAGGGTCTCTAGATGTGCATAAAGGTTTCAGAATTTTGATTCGGCCCCCATGTGTCGCCCGCAGTGCCACTTTTGTTGATAGAGAATCAGTTTCCAGCAAAAGGCTCCTAGGGGTATTAATTCGAAATGCTGAAAGTGTGTTTATATGTTCAGGTAGGGTCTCTAGATGTGCATAAAGGTTTCGGATTTTTGATTGTTTCTTAACATACCTACCACAATTGTTTACAATTGGCTGCAACGTAAGTGCAAGCTCTACTTCGGAACTAACTCAAGCTCAAGAAACTTTTCCAAACAAGTTGGAAAAGTAATAGAGTACCGAGCACGAAAAAGATCGAAAAAGGGTCGAGCGAGACCAGCGCTCGACATTACAGGTACTCTCTCTGCACACCTCTTGCATTTACCGAGCGCCTGCGCAACAACCGTGACGTCAATTCCGTATTTCCGTCAACGAGAAGTTGTGATTTAGCTCGGAGGCTTCGATATCAAAGACATCCCCAAGGAGGGTGGGCCTCCAGGAAATAATTGTGGTAGGTCTGTTAAGAAACAAAATTTACTAAATGAAAGTGTCAATGACACTGTAGCTCAACTTGACAAACTTGAACTTGGTAAGTTATAAATGAAACGGCAAAAGTGAAGATCATTGGTACCAATGTCATTTTTTTTGCCAGTGGCAACATTTTTTGACAGAAACCGAAGAAAATCGATAGCTCCCACCTAGAGGCCTCCCCAAACAAGCATGCTAGGTTTCAAAGCAATCCGATCATAAATGTGCCCTGTAGGGTGTGTAAAAGGGAAATATTGTGGTCTGACTAGACTAAATTCTAAGAACGTTGGCCGTGGCAACATTTTTTGACGGAAATGGAAGAAAATCGATAGCTCCCATCTAGAGGTCACCGTAAATAAGCATACCAGGTTTCAAAGCAATCTAATCGTAAATGTGCCCTGTAGGGTGAGCCAAAGGGAAATATTGTGGTCTGACTAAACTAAGTTCCAAGAATGTTGGCTGCGGCAACATTTTTTGACGGAAATTGAAGAAAATCGATAGCTCCCATCTAGAGGTCTCCCCAAACAAGCATACCAGGTTTCAAAGCAATCAAATCATAAATGTGCCCTGTAGGTTGTGCCAAAGGGAAATATTGTGGTCTGACTAAACTGAGTTCTAAAAACGTTGGCCGCGGGAACATTTTTTTACGGAAATTGAAGAAAATCGACAGCTCCCATCTAGAGGTCACCCCAAACAGGCATGCCAGGTTTCAAAGCAATCCGATCATAAATGTACCCTGTAGGGTGTGCCTAAGGGAAATATTGAGTCTTCTGACTAAACTAAGTTCTAAGAACGTTGGCCGCGGCAACATTTTTTGACAGAAATTGCAGAAAATCGATAGCTCCCATCTAGAGGTCTCCCCAAACAAGCATACCAGGTTTCAAAGCAATCTGATCATAAATGGGCCCTGTAGGGTGTGCCAAAGGAAAATATTGAGGTCTGACTAAACTAAGTTCTACGAACGTTGGCCGTGGCAACATTTTTTGCCGGAAATTGAAGAAAATCGATAGCTGCCATCTAGAGGGCACCCTAAATAAGCATACCAGGTTTCAAAACAATCAAGTCATAAATGTGCCCTGTAGGGTGTGCCAAAGGGAAATATTGTGGTTTCACTAAAGTAAGTTCTAAGAACGTTGGCCGCGGCAACATTTTTTGATGGAAATTGAAGAAAATTGATAGCTCCCATCTAGAGGTCACCCCAAACAAGCATGCCAGGTTTCAAAGCAATCCGATCATAAATGTACCCTGTAGAGTGTGCCAAAGGGAAATATTGAGTCTTCTGACTAAACTAAGTTCTAATAATGTTGGCCCCGGCAACATTTTTTGACAGAAATTGAAGAAAAATCGATAGCACCCATCTAGATGTCTCCCCAAACAAGCATACCAGGTTTCAAAGCAATCTGATTGTAAATGTGCCCTGTAGGGTGTGCCAAAGGGAAATATTGAGGTCTGACTAAACTAAGTTCTACGAACATTGGCCGTGGCAACATTTTTTGCCGGAAATTGAAGAAAATCGATAGCTCCCATCTAGACGTCACCCTAAATAAGCATACCAGGTTTCAAAGCAATCAAATCATAAATGTGCCCTGTAGGGTGTGCCAAAGGGAAATATTGTGGTTTGACTAAACTAAGTTCTAAGAACGTTGGCCGCGGCAACATTTTTTGACGGAAATTGAAGAAAATCAATAGCTCCCATCTAGAGGTCACCCCAAACAAGCATGCCAAGTTTCAAAGTAATCTGATCATAAATGTGACCTGTGAGGTGTGCCAAAGGAAATTGTGGACGTACGTACTAACGTACTAACATACTAACGTACTAATGTACGTACGTACGTACGTACGTACGTACGTACATACGTACGTACGTACGTACGTACGTACACCGACGGACGAGAAGTGATGGCAATAGCTCAGCTTGACTTTGTCAAGTTGAGCTAAAAATTTTAATTTCTTTTCAACCTACTCACAATTGTTTAAAATTGGCTGAATAAACAATAGGAGGAGGTAAATCACATAACCAATACCAACAAGAGCAGCAGAAAGAAAAGCAAGGAGGGCAGAGAATAATGGCGAAACCTGTAAAGAAGATAGAGAGAAGGCACCTGAAAAGAACAAGGCCGAGCGAAGCACAAACCCAATAAAAACAAATTTAACGAGGGTGCACAACAGCCTGAGCAGCAGGGCCTAAAGAATAAAGGTTCTCAGATTGCTGCTGAAGGTGGCGGAGATAAAAGGAGGAGAAGGTAGAAGCATTCCTCCAGTAAGCCACATTCATAACATCCCGGAGCGAAACAGAATTGGCGAACGCCCAGGATGTAGAAATGGCACGAACCTCATGAGCATTAAACTGGTTTGAAACAAGATCCGAAGCAGACAAGCTGGAATAAGCCAGCTTGATTGCAAGACAGATCCACCTGGAAATAGAATGGGAAGAGATAGATTACCTCCTAGGAATGAGAGACAGCAAGAATCTCTTCCGACCCCTCCGAATGAACTGAGTGCGATTAATGTAAGTCTTGATCGCATGAACAGGGCAAAGAAGAGGCCTCCGGCCATCGACAGCAGGGAGAGCCTGAATGCAGATGGGAGGAGGTACCGTATCAGGAACTTGATTCTTGGCCAGAAAAGAGCAATCAGTAGTGAAGGTGACACTGTTAGCCTCATTTCTGAAGAAAGCAGAATCAACAGATAGTGCACGAAGCTCACTGACACGTCGGGCAGAAGCAAAAGCTAGAAGGAAAGCCATTTTATAGGTGAGAAAACGCATATCGGTCTCAGATAAAGGCTCGAATGGCGCCCCCTCCAAACAGTGCAACACCCATGCCAAGTTCCACTTGGGTGTAAGATGCAAAACTCGAGGCCTCTTCAAAGAAAAGTGCCGAATGAGTTTGGAGAGAAAAAGATTACGACCGATGCACCGCTTTCCCACATAAGAGAAAGTATCAGACAGCATAGACCGATAGCTCTTAATTGTAATAGGCTGGAGGCCCTTGGAGTCAAAAAGGTATACCAGAAAATCCACAATTTGAGCAATTGACGGATCACAGTAATCCACATTTTGATCTGTACACCAGCGGCAGAAAACCTTCCACTTTGCAGCACAAGTCAGCCAGTGGAATGTCGCCGCGATGCGGAAATGCACTCCACTGTTCGTCTCGAAAAACCTCTACGTCGGAGACAGGACCTGATAAAAGACAGGCGTGAATGGGCAAGGCTTGCCAGGTTGTTGTGATACTTCCTGGGACGACCTTGGGAAAGAAGATCGCGACGTAGAGGTAGACGAATCGGCTAATCTGCCAACAGAGGCCACTGCAGATTGATCCACACCCTCTGTGGAGACAGAGGTGCGATCAGAATGATCCTGCAACTGCAAGCACGAATCTTCGCCAATACTTGAGGAAGAATTGGTGCAGGAGGGAAGGCATAGCCGATCCAACCTGTCCAGTCCAGAGACAGAGCGTCTACCGCAAATGTCAGAGGAACTGAACAAGGAGACAAAGGTCTCTACCTGATGATTCCAGCGAGTGGCGAAAAGGTCGACCAGAGGATGCCTCCACCGCTCGCAAATTGCCTGAAACACCAACAGATGCAGCATCCATTTGGTTGGAAGGACACTGTCGCGTCGGGAAGGGAGTCTGCTAGGACTTTGAGATGCCCGGGAATGTGCCAAATGGTCACCCGAGCATTTACATCCTGCGCCAACAGCAGAAGATCCCGAGATAGCCGATACATGGGAATCGAATGTGTGCCTCTTTGATTCTGTATGTAGGCCACTACTGTCGAATGGTCCGAAACAAGTAGGACAATGTGGTCCGACAGGTGAGAGATCCAAAGCTGAAAACTCAACAGAAGAGCAAGGAGCTCCTTCTGGTTGATATGAAGGCCCACCTGCTCGCTGTCCCACTCACCATGAGTGGACAGGCCGAGAGGATCCAACGTCGCACACCAACCCCGATCGCTGGCATCCGCAGTAAGGATGTGATCGACCAAAGGAAGGTCCAACGGAACACCCTGTGTCAACCAGGGAACATCGCCCCAAGGGTGGAGGTGACAAAGCAGGGACCGAGGAATAGGAAGTTCCAGGTCTAGAGGATCTACATTCGGACGCCAATGATCCAACAGGAAGTGTTGGAGAGGTTGGACAAACAAGCGACCAAGCAGAATGAGATCTGTCACTGAACCGCAAAGGCCCAGCATCTGAAGGAAAGTCCAGACCGAGGAAGACTGGAGCAGGTTCCGAGTCAAGACGGAAAGAATCGTCGCCCGAGCATTGGGAACCGACACCACATTGTAAAGAGTGTCGAAATCCATTCCCAAATGACGAAATTGCTGGGAAGGAAGGAGATCTGACTTCTTGCGATTGATTCTGAAACCCAGCGATGCTAGTAGGCAAAGTAACAGCCGGACATCTGACTCCAGAACAGCAGCATCGTGGTGCCGTTGGAGGATGTCGTCCAGGTAGGCTGACGAAGTCACTGCCGACTGTGAACGGTGAAAAGCAAGCACATGTGACATCAGTCGGGTGAAGGCCCAAGGAGCCAGGTTCAATCCGAATGGGAGAGCTCTGAAGTGATAGACTCGACCCCGAAACGAGAACCGAAGGTATTTCCGTAACGCCAGATGAATGGGTACATGGAAGTAGACATCCTTCAGGTCGATACTGGCAGCAAAGTCGCCCTGATGAACTGAATGTCGAACCGACTGGAAAGTCTCCATACTGAAACGAGGTGCTATAATGTACTCATTCAAGATACTCAGATCGATGACAGGACGAAACTGGCCGTTTTTCTTTGGCATGAAGAAAAGTCTCGAGTAAAACCCCGGTGAAAGGGTGTTCCTGACCACCTCAATTGCCCCTTTGGGGAGGAGATTGTCAATCTCCTGCACCAAAAGTGATCGATGTTATCTCTGTCCAACGGTCGTAAAACAGCGACAGCCTTCCCCCGACTGGAGGCGAATCGGGGCAAGGACCTTCATTTGTGGCCTCGATGAGGCCCCCCGGGAGGAGAAACCACCCCTCAGGAAGCAACAGAGTCCTGAGACTTTCCTCCCTGAGGCTGCCCCCATTTTTCCATAACTTTCCAGGTCCTGGAAAAGTCAGTTTCGTTTTTCCATAACTTGTGCGAACCCTGTGTACACCATTCCCAGAAGAGATGAAAGAGCCACCATCGTACAGAACAGGATCTGCAGTAACAACTTCCTCAGCAACTGTTGATGGCACAAAAGGCAAATCGGAGAGTGTCACCTCGGAGAAGCTCTCAACGAAAACAGACGCCTCAAGAGTGACATCAAAAGACAAAGAGACCATGGTCTCCACATCAGGTATCACATCACAAGCACCGTCAACAGTTGCAGAGGAACTCGCCACAGAAAGAGACAGATCAGCATCCTGTGTGACAGAGTCACCACGTGCACTCACAGAAAAGTCTGATATGGCACTGCTACCCTTACCCCGAGAACGAGGGGTTCTAGCTCTAGAAAGAACCACCTTGTTTACAGATGACCTGAATTTTGAGGACCAAACCCCACAAATACCACATGATTGGGCCTGTGTACAATTGTTGCAAGTGACACATGTGGAATGAGAGTCGTCCACATGTTTCACCTGCAAATAAGAGGTACAAGGAATAGTCTTAGGCATAATATGAATATGATAAATGAAATCAAGCTTCCCGCCGACGGAAAACAGAACAACAATGGTAGTGTTAACACGCGGGGAAAAAACAAGACTATGTGTGAGAAAACACGCAAAAATGATCAAAAATATCATCAAATAGTAAATAATTTAGAAGCTTGAAAAGGATACAGTCCACTTGCACATAAACAGACAAGATAGCACTATACAAATAAGTTGTTCACGAAGATAACAGCTAAATAATAGTCACAAAATTTCCGACCAGCACAATGGCAGAAATAAAAGGAATTGACGTCACGGTTGTTGCGCATGCGCTCGGTAAACGCAATAGATGTGCAGAGAGAGTACCTGTAATGTGGAGCACTGGTCTCGCTCAACCCTTTTTCGATCTTTTTCATGCTTTTGCACTCTATTATTTTTCCAACTTGTTTGGAAAAGTTTATTAAGCTTGAGTTAGTTCCGAAGTAGGGCTTGCACTTAACGTTACAGCCAATTGTAAACATTTGTGAGTAGGTTGAAAAGAAATTCATTGTGATCCATTACAATTGAGTCCATGTTTCCACCATTTATTACATTAAGATAAATACTTAGCTCTAGAAATGGTAAAATTATAACCTGTTTAATATAAAACCGAATGCCAGTGCATACACAAGATGGTGCTATTATTCTCATGTGCCTTTTTCTTAACTGGTTGAGTGCTGGAAGTCCATTATTGAACTTTATCCTGAAGTGCAGGTAAGCTCTAGTAAATAAATAAATATGTGGCTTGTTTTCACAACAGAATATGTACTGTTTGAGAGTACATGGATATAACAGTACTTTCAAATTTAAGAAAAATATTATTTGAGAACTGAAAATTGATTCTCGCAGCAGGAGTTTGTGAGAATCAAAACTGATTCCCATGATCGGGTCAAATTTTAGGGACAACAGCATCTATGACTATATTGGAACATGCCATCATCAGGAAGTTTCTGAAACCAATCAAATTAGTATGGCAGTGGTTTTAATAGTGCCTTGGTGACTAATAAAGTTTGTTAAAACTTTTAACAGAGCTTGCCAGCTGTAATACTGTTAGAACTGAATAAGTTTTTCACACATAAAGACCTATTTCTAACTCATTTTTTACTTCAGCTTGCAGTCTTAGTGTAAACTTACAAGATACACTCCAAACACATAGGCAGTTGTTTCTAGACAAGTCTTAGCCACCTATATCCACAACCAAGACACATATGCAAAGACAAAAAATATAAACAGTCAAAGAGGAGAAAAAATGCTGGAAAAATATCTAGCCTCTAAGAGTTAACAGTTACAAGTTTTAAAAGTACATTTCTCTGATCACTTTGACTATGGGTGCAATTATCAATTCACGAGGTAGGACCATAAATATGAACCATTTTAATGTCAAAGACAACCTGATCTACCAATAAAATATAATAAAATCAAATCATTCCAGATGTTTCTTCCATTAAGCTATCTCTGATAAGCCCAAATATTTTGTAATGCAACACTTTTGTAAAGAGGTATCACATAACAGTATTTCATCAGTAAGAGTAGTTCGACACGAAAAAGGCGATTATATTCTGGAACCGATCAGGACTCAATATATTTATTTATTGGGGCTTAACAACACTTTTGACAGCCAGGGTCACCTCGTGTCGGAATTCAAACAAAAAAAACTCTTTGGTTGATTAAACCCATGTTTGTTTGATGGGGTTCAAGGTCTCGTTCAACGACTTTGGCTATATCACTGCAACAAAAGTATCAAAGTTCAGCCAGTCGCTTATAATTATACTGCCTACTTTAGAGGACTCTAAATCAGACACTGGTTACTTTGACCTATTATGCCAGTAACGCAAAACTTGTTCACCACAGTCAACAAGCAGTGCTCCATTTCCCAGAGATAATTAACTGTTAATCCTTGAGCGACTTAAGATTTTTTATATATTTTTGCTGCACTTTTGACAGTCTACATCCTGTGGCTTTGCCAGTGTTTCATTTTCAGTCTTGGCTGCCCATGGCCAAGGCTTGCTTGGAAACAACTGCCAAGGTACTTAGCATGTTGCTTGTGAGTTAACTCGGAGACTGCATGTTGTAGCACCTGTCCTTCTGCAGTAAAAAGTGATCAAAAACAGAATTAGGCCCCTTAGGTTTAAAGAGGACAAAATTTCAGAATATCCACCACACCACAACCTTCACGTATAGTAGTGGCAAGTCTTGGTTGCCTGCACAGCAGCAAGCAAAGACTTAACTAGAAATGATTGCCAAAGTAAGTGTATTCTATTCTGGAGTACTACATGTTTGGCACCTGTTTCTTAGGCCACAAAGTTTGTCAAAGTCACAAAGAGGACATTAAATTGATGTTAACTGGTTGGGTTTCATACCACTTTCATTTTTTCATATATCTTGACAACCAAGAGAGGTATAAAATGTAAGTTTAGTTCATAATCTTTATCACATTTGTGCCCAAATTACTAGATATGAGATTTTACTAAGGTGACACTGGTTTCTCAGCTCAATTCTACAATTGAAGCACTAACAGCCTGCATTAAAGAAAAAAGCAAATTACAAGCACCAAAGGAAGCATGGGCCAAGATGGCACATCATTGAATTTGAATGCAGGGCCATAGTCTGGCTTAAGTATTGAGTGGTCACATTTTCAGGCAGAAGGTGGCTAAAAAAGAAAAAAATTAATGGGTGTTGGGTGGTGACACTTAAGGCCCCGAGGAGATTTTGATTTTGGGGTTAGAGTAACTCTGCATTTCCTGAGATATTTATTTATTTGTGTTTAAGGTCACATATTCCTGCACAATGACTAATCGTGACTGCAATATGGAGATAAAGTCAAGTTTAGTCAATCGTTTATACCCAGGTTGCCCATTTTAGAGGACTTCCACCCCACGCATTGGTGACTGGGTCCAATTTTACCAGTAAAACAGAGCTTGTTTACCAGAGTAAACAAGCACTATATCACTTTCTGGGGTTCCCACGGGGAGCATTTCCTAAGATCTTATTTCACATTTCCCCACTAAGCTATTACGGAAGTATATTATATTGATCTTTTTTTCAAATTTTTCAAAATTTATTTATTTATTGGTGTTTAAAGTCACATATTTCTGCACAATGGCTGATCGTGACTGCAACATGGATAGAATGTCAAAAGTCACGCCAAACATTTACACCAATCTTGTCCATTTTAGAGGACTTCCACCAAAGGCATTGTAGAGATGGGCAGTTAACTGAAAATCTGGTTCGGTTTCATTATCAAAACCGAAACCGAAACAATTACAGAAAACCCGTCGTCGCGGTTTTCAACTTCAATGTTGAAAAGCTCTAACTCTTCACTTCTCAGAATAAAGAGAGAAACAACGTAAGTACACCTTGTTTTCAAACTTCGGAGTAGTGATACCCCTTTTTTCAGAACAGCTGCACTAGGTAATTGGTATTGCGTTTGAGCGTGGCATTTACCTCGAAAAAAGGTGACAAAATTACTTCTTATGCATGGTGGTTTAAACGTTCATCTGTTTATCAAATGCAATTTCCTTTGAAGAAATGGAACTCGTCACTTGTTCCACATTTATAATGAAATATATTTATTTCTACACATAATTTTGAAAGCTTGAATTCCAAAGCTAGAGCTAAAATCAAGAGTTGAAGTTGGATGGAAATTTAGGGTTACAAGGACCTATAGGAGCGACTTTTACTCGATAAAATTTTTATGGTTGGCATAATTTTTTAGGGTGTGTCGGGTTATCCTAAACACAGGTATTTGGGGGGAGGGGGGCTAATTTGGCAACAGACTCTAGGCAAAAATCATTTTTCTCAAACTTGAAACTGTTGAGATAATTTATGTAAATACCTTTTGCTCAGGAAATCAAGAGTAATGGTTTTGGCTATTACACAGGTGCGTTGCCCTGGAAAGGGAGTCCCAGTGACACTGACTGGCACCAAATAAATCTTCTTATATGCAAATGCAATGTATTATGTTTGTGCAATGAAAACCAAAACCAAAACCGGAAACCTGACTCTTTGAATGAAATCGGAACTGACATGAAATTTGAAAAACGCCCATCTCTAAGGCATTGGTTACTGAGTACTATTTTACCAGTAAAACATAGCTTGTTTACCACAGTAAACAAGCACTTCTTAACTTCCCAGGGGGAAATTTTTCAAACAAGCTCGATCCAATGAGTGGTCAAAAATATAGTTTTGTTGAAATTTTTTCAACAGCTGAATCTGTATATTATGTGGGCGCATGTGGCTGATGTGTTAGGTAAAGGGCTATTGTCAGGCTTTTTGTATGAAGGTTTTAATTACATTCTCAATAACTAAGGATGATGGAGTCTCCCACATCCTTCTTTCAAGGTTGCATAAGGTTCTCAAAAGGATTGGAATACCCGGTCATGGGGTCTCAAGTATACAATGTACGTTGTGAATTAGATAAGAACCAATTCGAATAACATCAACAACACGCCACAGCAGTGACTTATGGGGAAAAGGTAGGAAAGTGAAAAATCACCCCCAAGCATTCATTGGGGCAGTGTGAAAAAAAACCAGGAGTGTGATTTTTTCAAAATAAAGTATTACAATGTTAAAAAAATCTGTTTAGTCATAATCATACAATATCCATTGTAAATGATGCAGGGTTGTGATTATTTACTCTGCCAGGAATTATTTTAGGAATGTGACTCCTACAGGCTAATGAAATATCTCTTTAACCATTTACCAAAACATGGCTCACAGTGAATGCCTGAAAAAAAATTCTTGAATAACTTCATTTTTTGCTTCCGAAACACAAGCTATGTTTTAAAGGCAAAAACTGAAAAAAAATATTGAAAGTTGTTGGTGTTTTTTGTAAACAGTACTCGCCAGATATGGCTGTTACATCAGGTAAATTGTTCATAATAAGGTTATTTTGCTTAGAAACCTGAGCAGCATACAGGACTGTGGAATTAAGGAATAGATGGATCAGTGTTCACACTGGCCTGAAACTGTCTGGTGCCAAACTTTCAGGCATTCTGGATATTTCAGTGCCAAAGGGAGGTGGGTGGTAAGAATTGGGAAGGATGGGGGGGGGGGGGGGGGGGGGTTCTTCTCTGTCTTATTCAAATGAATTAACTGAGTTTCGAAAAAATGAATTGCCAATTATTTCAAGCGTGAACGGACAATTGATCACAGAAAAACTCCAAGATAACTAAAAAATTTGACAAAATCCTTGGTTGGCAGTCACCTAAGTTAAATCAATGCCACTGATTCAATTAATGAACATTGCCGAAGGCTTGACATTTAGTGGTACCAGTATATGCATTAGATGGTCTAGTGCATAAGGTACCATTGACAATGCTCAAGCCCATTACTACCATAATGAGTTCAAAGTGGTACAATGTCGTTCAAACTGTTCTCGATATAAATGTGCCTCATGTATAGACCACCAAGAATTAGAGGACCAACACACCATCTCTTGCTCTTTTGATCATGTAACTGCAATCTTCTGATCTACCTATAACTTTTTTGGCATTACGATTCACAATTTTTTGTGAGTACTGAGCGAGAATTATACCTCGCAGAGACAACTTCATAATCATCCAATCCCTTACGGCATAGCTCTCTGTACAGAAATCCCAACAACATTTAATCGAAAGACATCACAGAGCTGCCCACAAAATCTATGACAATTATAACAATTAACTATGTACAGATTATTATCACACAGGTCCATTTTGTACTGAGGCACTTGACATAGATTTCTCATACTTTTCCATGGCTTCTTTAGCTTGTGTTCTGAAATTAAAGAAAAAAAGAAGTTTTTATTGAGATATTTCTCAGATTAAATTTCTAGTAAAGTGAAGAGCTCATTTTCCTATCCAAATTCTTATCCTCGTTTGACAATCACAATTTACTTCTTTACTTTGTATCATAAACAACTGATCATAAATGTGCTTTCTTATCAAGTCTGGCCTACATGATTATGAAGAACTTTCGATCTTTTTCAAGTCATCCATGTTATAATATTGGAAATGTTGGCAAGAGATGCTCAGGCTTGGTTTATTGAGGTTTAATTACACTTTTAACCCTTTACCCAACATAACGGCCAAAACCATCCAGCACTATTCACAAAAGTCTTCAATTTTTATTATTTTTTATCTCAAAAACATAGGTTATGACCCCTCTTTGGAACAAGCTCGTTGAGCTCGTTCCAAAGATGGGTCATAATCTATGTTTTTGAAACAAAAAATGAAAAAAAATAGTTATTCAAGAATTTTGTTTGCAAGTGTCGTCTGCTTTTCATGTTAGGTAAAGGGTTAACAGCCAGGGTCATGTCAAATCAAACAATATTTACGCGTGAAGAAAACCAGAGTACAGAGAATCACCACGAAGCAATGAGTTAGTGTCAGATTCTCCAACTTACAAATCTTGAATAAGCACGGTTAACAATGGGTGAATGTAAGTGTACGACTGACATATAGTATGTTTAAGTGCACTGTGCTAATGTGCTCCACTTGGGCAATTGACATTAAGTGCCTTGCTCAAGGAGGCAATGCAGATGATGTGAGTCATGACCAAATTGTTAACCTTTTAATATGATGAGCTAACCTACGGGACACAGTGATCTACAGACATTTACCCTTTCCAGACCAACTTCCAGATCTGGTCGGAAGTCACATGGTAGGTTTGAGTGGTACTGATATTTCATCATTCATGCCATCTTTGGTAAGGGAGAGAACTCTATTCAGAACATAAAGGTAAAGCAATCAGCAATCTATGGCTTCTTTCTGCTGGAAATCCTCACATTGCAACATTTATAACAACAATATCATGAGGTTGGTTGTTATGACTATGAAACACATATCCATGTGTGATATCACATGACTGGGGGACATAAAATAGGCAACAAACATGTTTTCATGTCATACACATGATACAGTTTATACAGAGAGCATTTAGAAAATGTTATGTATACTTGCTTGGGTATCTTTTAAGACAAGGCTAAAAAAAAAAACCTATTAAATAAAATTTAATCATTTTGGAAGAGTTAATGGATTCATTTATGAACAATGTGGGTCACATTAAATTGGGATTTTTCTCAAGCCAAGAGCCCTGGTAATTGGATATAACTTTCAAATGCCAAATCATTTATCATACCACGAACAAAAATTAGACCTTTTAAATTGCATAGAAGCTGCATAATATAATACATCCTTGTTAACTGAATAAAAACTTTCATGATCTTTCACATTATGCCGACACACAGTAAAAGAGACCTCTGCAGATTCATTACTTCCAAATTAGGTATATATTCTATTATATCTAGTTGGACAGAGCTCTAAAAAAGAATACAAATGAAATGAAAGTGTCAATGACACTGTAGCTTAACTTGTCTGTGTTTTGTGTTTGATGAAAAGGATAATGTTCAATGTTTATGAAAGGATTATGAAATAAGACAAGAATTGTGATAATTGGGAATATGTTATTATTTATTTATTGGTGTTTAAGGTCACATACTTATGCACAATGGCTAATCGTGACCGTGACAGTTTTACGGGAGGAGGAAGCCGGAGTACCCGGGGAGAACCACCGAGCAACGACGAGCAGCTGTCAGCTCCCCAACATTGTAACTCTGAACTCTGCACCGCAGCACAGGCAGGGTTAGATTGGTTGAAGACATGCGCACCATCGACGTGCAGTACGCCTCAGTACACAGCGTCATCGTGCCCCCATGTAGGCAATCGGGGTGAAGTGTCTTGCCCAAGGACACAACGCGGTTGCCGCAGGTGGGATTCGAACCGAGGACCTCTCGGCTTGCAGCCTGCACCTCTACCAACTGAGCCACTGCGCCCCCTGGGAATATGTTAATTTCTGTTCCCTGTATGCTATCTTTTCAATAAAAATAATATGAGGTGTAGACTGTACTAAAGAATAGAGGGATGGGTTAATGTGGCCCTCACAGTTGATGTATGTGGCCCTCACAGTTAATGTATGTGGTCCTCACAGTTAATGTATGTCAACAAAATTTACCAAGTTACAGTGAAATTATTCCAAAACGAGTTATCCTATCAAGTTATAATGAAATTCCTTCATAAATATGGCCTGTAGACTGTGCTAAAGGTTTTCAGGCTTTGGGCCTGTGTAGCCATAATGGTTGACTGATTGCAACCAAAAGAGGCCGTCCTCATCTAGACATTATACTGAGTCATCCTACCAAGTTACAATGAAATCTCTTCATAAATACGACCTGTAGTCTGTGCTAAAGGTTTTCGGGTTTTAGGCTCGGGCAGCTGTCATGGTTGAATCATTGCGACCAAAAGGGGACGTTCTCATCTAGGTATTATCTGGAGTCATCCTACCAAGTTACAATGAAATCCCTTCATAAATACGACCTGTAGACTGTGCTAAAGGTTTCCGGGTTTTGGCTCCGGCAGATGTCATAGCTGAATGATCACGACCAAAAGGGGACATTCTCATCTAGACATTATATGGAGTCAACTTACCAATTTACAATGAAATCCCTCAATAACTAGAAACTGTTTTAGCACACTAAAACATATTTCTCCCCTTCCTTTCTATTTAATGCACTGCAAATTATATATACATGAATAATATTGACAATCATGCCAAATATCTAAGGTCTAGGTCAAAAGACAAAAAAGTTCTGGTCCGGACGAAGTTTCCCTTAAAAAAGCACATAAATATGACCTTCAGGTCAAAGGTCAAGGTCACATGAAGGTCACTATGGTACGCGGCACACCGGCTCATGGTGATACATCTACATGCCAAATATCTGAGGTCTAGGTCAAAAGACAAAAGAGTTAAGCCCCGGATAAAGTATCCCTTAAAAAGCACATAAATCTGACCTTCAGGTCGAATGTCAAGGTCACTATGGTACACGACAATACTCATGGTGATACATCCACATCCAAATATCTAAGGTCTAGGTCAAAAGACAAAAACGTTATGCCCCGGACAAAGTTTGCATGAGAAGAAGAAAAAGAAGAAGAAGAAGAATATGCACTAAAACAATATGTCTCCCTTCTGGGAAGGGGAGACATAAATATGACCTGTAGACTATGCTAAAGGTTTTCGGGTTTTGGGCTCGGGCAGTTGTCACGGTTGACAGATCGCGACCAAATGGGGAAGTTCTCATCTAGACATCATACAGAGTAATCCTACCAGGTTACAATGAAATTCCTCCATATTAAATACAAGAGGCCCCAGGGGGACTGAGGGCACTCACCTGACATGGTAGTCTAAATATCAAACCAGGGACTTTTTTTTTTGGTCTTAAAATTGACCGAAACGCAGAAAAAACAAAAAAAAAAATTTCAGGATTTTGGTCCAAAATTTTCTAAGTCACACCCCGGACCCCAAATTTTCAGAGAAAAAAAAAAATTTTTTTTGTCTCTTAAAATTGACCAAAACACATAAAAAACCAAAAAAATTTTTTTTTCGGATTTTGGTCCCAAATTTTCTAAGTCCCACCCGGACCCCAAATTTTCAGGGTAAAAAAAAAAAAAATTTTTTTTTGTCTTAAAATTGACAGAAATGCATAAAAAACAAACAAAACAAATTTTCAGGATTTTGGTCCAAAATTTTCTAAGGCCCACCTGGACTCCAAATTTTCAGGGGAAAATTTTTTTATTTTTTTTGTCTTAAAATTGACCGAAAATTTTTTTTTTGGATTTTGGTCCAAAATTTCGAAGTCCGCAACGGGACCCCCAAATTTTCAGCCTAAATATGAACCCAGGGATTTGGCTTCAACAAACTTGAATCTCACCCCCCTAAGGATGCTGCATACCAAATATCAAAACATTCTTATTGGTAGATCTGAAGAAGAAGATTTTTAAAAAATACTCCTCATACTGCACTAATTTAAAAATGTGGGCTCCCATAGAGAGCCCAAATATCGACCCAGGCAATTGATTTCAATAAACATGTGAAACAATCTTCCAAAGATGTTATATGTGAAATTTTAAAGCTTTTGGAGCAGTGGTTTCGGAGAAAAGTAGTCTTATGTTTTTCCCATTACCCACAGTGTTAAAAAATGCTGACTCAGTACTTTTTCAAAGTCCCCAAAAAGTACCCCATGATAAAACTGATGGTAATTTTTTTTGACCATTCCATTCTGTTGGTCCTAAGGAAGCTTCACAACAAATAAGAATTCTCAGTGCCGGGTAGTTCTGGAGATATGGGCATTTTCAGTTTTTTCTATTTTTAGCTCCTGTGGTTCCCATGGAGCTACAGGGAAAAAAATTTCTGCATAAATTAGGTACTTATGACCCAATAAGCACTCACGTAAAATTTGGTTCAAATCGGCCTTGCGGTTTGGAAAACAGAAATTTGGGGCGGGGCCAAAATTTTTGCCCCTCCTTTAACATCGTCAAATATAGCCCCTCCAACTTCTCTTGAACAAACTTGAGTCTACACCTCAAAAGGAAGCTGCATACCAAATATCAAGTCTCTGCTATTGCTGGTTCTTGAGAAGAAGATTTTTTAAGAATTGGAGCATTTTTGCCCAATCCCTCTGCTCAATGTGAGCCGAAGCCTAATTTGACAAAAAATCAAAATGCCCTTATATAACCCCTACTCACATGAAATTTCATTAATATGCGGCCAGTGGTTTGGGAGAAAAAGGCCCAAACACCACCTTCAAGACGGACGCCGGACGACAGACGCCGGACGAAAAGTGATCAGAATAGCTCACCCTGACTTTCAGTCAGGTGAGCTAATGATCTGTAGACTGTGCTAAACGTTTTTGGGTTTCGGGCTTGGGTAGCCATCACGGTTGACAGATCATGATCAAAAGGGGACGTTATCATCTAGATATTATACAGACGCATCCTACCAAGTTACAATGAAATCCCTTCATAAATACGACCTGCAGACTGTGCTAAAGGTTTTCGGGTTTTGGGCTCGGGCAGCCATCACAGTTGACAGATCGCGACCAAAAGGGGACGTTCTCATCTAGACATGACCTCAAACATGCATATGAAATTTTGAGACGATCAGACAAGAACTACGGGGTGTAGCGAAAATGTGAACAGATTCACAGACTAACAGACTTCCATACGCGTGATGGCAATAGCTTATCTTGACTTCACAAGAGGCCCCATAGGGCCTGAGGCTCTCACCTGACAATAGTTATTTGAAGGATTTAGTTAGCATCTATAGCTACTTAGCACTACAGAGTAATGAAGTTATTTAATTATTTATCTCTGTTGATGATATTCACAGGGACCAGATTTGAACAAACTTGAATCTTCCTTTCCCCACCTCCCCCCCCCCCCCCCCCCCCCCCCACCTCCTTGAGATGCTGTATACCAAATACAAAAGCATTTTGACTGGTGGATTAAAGAAATTCCTTCATATTGCACCAAGTTAGAATTCAGCCTCCCATAAAAAACACAAACATAAACCCAGGGACTCGATTTGAACAAAAACTTTCCGACTGCTGGATCTGAAGAAGATGATTTTTAAAGAAAATTCCTCATTTTGAACTAAGTTATCATTCGGGCTCCCACAGTGAGGCCAAATATGGACTTAGGGACATGGCTTGAACAAACTTGAATCTCACCCCCGTAAGGATGCTGCATACCAAATATCAAAACATTCCGACTGCTGGATCTGAAGAAGATTTTTAAAGAAAATTCCTCATTTTGAACTAAGTTATAATTCGGGCTACCACAGTGAGCACAAATATGAACCCAGGGACTTGGCTTGAACAAACTTGAATCTCACCCCCCTAAGCATGCTGCATACCCAATATCAAAAGATTCTGTCTGCTGGATCTTGAGAAAAAGATTTTCAAAGACATTTGTCTGAAATGCACTAAGTTCAAATTTGGGCTCCTATACTGAGCCCAAATATGAACCTAGGGGGCCGATTTGAACAAACTTGAATCAGATCCACCCTACAATGTTGCATACCAAATATCAAAAGATTCTGCCTGCTGGATCTGGAGAAGATTTTTTTAATGTTTTTCCCATTGCCTACAAGTGTTAAAAAGTGCTGACTCAGGACTTTTTCAAAGTCCCGAAACTGTACCCTATGATAAAACCGATGGCAATATTTTTTTGACCAATCCTTTCTGTTGGT
Source organism: Pictodentalium vernedei (assembly GCA_031216915.1). Classification (NCBI taxonomy): domain Eukaryota; kingdom Metazoa; phylum Mollusca; class Scaphopoda; order Dentaliida; family Dentaliidae; genus Pictodentalium; species Pictodentalium vernedei. Next base: position 339,851,893 of record CM062296.1, on the reverse strand, counting down.
CTTAAGGAAGCTTCACACCAAATAAAAATTCTCAGTGCCATGCAGTTTTGGAGACATGGGCGTGTTAATTTTTTTCTATTTTTAGCTCCTGAGGTTCCCACGGGGCTACAGGAAAAAAAAATTCAGCATAAATTAGGTACTTATGACCCAATAGGCCCTCACTTAAAATTTGGTTCAAATCAGCCTCTCGGTTCGGAAAATAGAAATTTCGGGTGGGGCCAAAGATTTTGCCAAATATAGCCCATCAAACTTCTCTTGAACAATCTGAGTCTACACCTTAAAAGGAAGCTGCATACCATATATCAAGTCTCTGCTAATGCTGGTTCATGAGAAGAAGATTTTCAAAGATTTTGGTGCCCCTTGGGGGCATGGCACCACCCAGGAGGAGGGGCAACTTCATTTGAACAAATCTGAATTGGCATTAGGTAATAAACATTTATTCAACATTTGAATAAAATTGGGCTTGTGGTTTTGAAGAAGTCGATAATGTAAAGTTAACGCCGGATGACGACGGACAAAATGTGATCAGTAAAGCTCCCACTGAGCTTTGCTCAGGTGAGCTAATAATACCACATATCATATTTGGTTGAAATCGGACCATCGGTTCAGAAAATAGAAATTTTGGGCTGTGCCAAAAATCTTGCCCCTCCCATTACAAATATTGATCAACGAATTTCGTTTAAACAAACTTGACTCTACAACTCAAAAGAAAGCTCCATACCAATTATCAAGTCAATGTACCCACTGGTTCATGAGAAGATTTTTTAAGAATTCTGGTGGATTTTCCCCCACCCCCTTCGAATAAGGCTGGGCAAGCTGATTTGAAAAAAAAAACCAAAATGCGATGTCAGAACAAGCAATCACCTCAAATATAACTAAAACTGATTCAGCGGTTTATGAGAGGCAGGTGCAAACATCATGTTCCCGGGCGTCGAAAAAATTACAAAAATTAAAAATAAAACAAGAGGCCCCACGGGGCCTGAAGCGCTCATCTTGTACAGAACACAATTTAAACAGAGTCCAAGAATGAGTCTACATTAAGCAAGCCATCTCCATAGGCTACACTGTCAATCCTCGAGTCCCTCAGGAGTGACAAAAATAATCTGGGCATCATGCCTTTTCTTCAGTTGATCATAAGTAAAATGTAGAGCTCCCCTATGAAGCCCCTTGATACAACCTATGTGGATTAATCTTAGTACTTCTAGAAGGTACTGAATACAAAATTTTTAATTCTTCAGCAAAATGGCCAATTCCGGCTCCCATAGAGAGCCCAAATATTAACCCATGCTCTTGATTTGAACACAGTTAAATCTGACTTCCCTAGAGATGTTGTGTACCGAATATGAAATCATTCTGACTGTTGGATCTGAAGAAGAGAAATTGAAAAGAAATTTCTCCGAATTGCACTAAGTTCAAATTTGGGCTACCATAGTGAGCCAAATATTGACCTATGGATCCGATTTGAACAAACTTGAATCTGACCCCCCTAGAGATGTTGTATACCAAATGTGAAAGCATTCTGACAAGTGAATCTGAAGAAGAAGATTTTTGAAGAAATTCCCTCATATTGTACTAAGTTAAATTTCATGTTCCCATATGGAGCCCAAATATTAACCTAGGCACTCGAATTGAACAACCTGGAATCTGACCCCCCCTAGAGAGGTTGTATACCAAATATAAAAGCATTCCGACTGGTGGATCTGAAGAAGAAGATTTTTAAAGAAATTTTCTCATATTGCACTAAGTAAAAATTTGGGCTACCATAGTGAGCCCAAATATATACCTAGGGATCTGATTTGAACAAACTTGAATCTGACCCCCATAGAGATGTTGCATACCAAATATCAAAGCATTCTGACTGATGGATCTGAAGAAGATTTTTTTAAATTACCCTCCATATTGAACAAAGATCAAATTTGGGCTTCCGTAGGAAGCCCAAATATTAACCTAGGGACTTGGTTTGAACAATCTAGAATCTGACCCTCATAACAATGATGTATACCCAAATATTAAAAGATTCTGACTGGTGGTTCTGAAGAAGAAGATTTTTGAAGAATATTCCCCATATTACCCTATGTTAAAACTTCGGGCTCCTGTAGAGAGCCCAAATATGAACCAATGAGCTTTATTTCAACAAACTTTTATCTGACCCCCCTATGAATGCTGTATACCAAATATCAAAAGATTCTGATGATTGGTTCTGGAGAAAAGATTTTTTTAAATTTTTGCTAATATGCTGACTCAGCATTTTTTCGATGCCCATTACAGAACACCCTAACATAACCGATGGCAATTTTTTTTTACCATTCAATTCTACTGGTCATAAGGATACTTCATACCAAATAAAAGCTCTCTGTTCCGTGGGGTTTGGGAAATATGGGCGTTTGAAAATATTTCTATTTTTAGCTCCCAGGGTTCCCATGGGGATGCGGGAATTTTTTTTTTTGCATGGGTCATGTACTTATGACCCAATAATACCACAAACCAAATTTGGTTCATACCGGACCATCGGTTCAGAAAATAGAAATTTTGGGCGGGGCCAAAAATCTTACCCCTCCTATTACAAAGCCAAATATTACTTCACGAACTTCGTTTGAACAAACTTGATTCTACACCTCATATGGAAGCTCCATAGCAAATATCAAGTCATTGTACACACTGGTTCTTGAGAAGAAGATTTTTAAAATATTTTGGTGCATTTCCCCCACTCCCTCCCTATGGGGCTGGGCATGCTGAGTTGAACAAAAATGAAATGCCCCTTTGGGACCATCATTCACACAAACTTTCACTTGAATTGGCCCAGTGGCTTTGGAGGAGAAGACCAAAACATGGCGTTGACGGACGACGGACGGGAAGCGATGAGATTAGCTCAGCTTGACTTTGTCAAGATGAGCTAATAAAACAGCAACGCAAAGCGTGGCATATGCTCCCTCCTGCAATATCATGAATAGAATTACAAAAAACAAACAACATCAGTCTTGCAGAACTTTAGTTATAGAGTGGAAACCAATTTCAAGTGTATTTAATATTGGAGGTCACTGTGACTTTGACCTTTGGCACATCATGGTCAAAATAAATAGGCTTCTTCCACTCATCATACCTAACCCACATATGAAGTTGGGTAAAATTCCGATTGGTAGAACTTCAGTTATAAAGCGGAAACCAATTTAAAGTGTATTTAACATTGGAGGTCACTGTAACCATGACCTTTGGCACACAATGGTCAAAATCAATAGGCTTCTTCCACTCATCATACCTAACTCACATGTGAAGTTTGGTAAAGATCTGATTTGTAGAACTTTAGTTAACTGACAGAAAACGAAAAGTTAATGGACGGATGCCGGACATGGTGATAACATAATGCCCCCTCCTCAAAGAGGCCGGAAGCATAAAAATACCTGCCTGCCCACCCGCATGCAATGTTACAAATGAAAGTGTCAATGACACTGTAGCTCAACTTGTGTAAGACATGTACATGTACAGTATGTGACACAGCAATGACACACATCAAGGTAATGACCTGATAACATTCATCCGCAAAAGAACTGGCGGGCAGTTTTGGGAAATTCTTTGTTAACAAAATTGAGACAATCCGATCTTCTCTTGCTTTTGTTGACACACAAGCATCAACTATATCAAACGTTAAGCTTACAGGGACATTGGCTGAATTCAACTCGTTCAAAGTTCTGTTACCTAACGATCTCAGCCTTTTTGTTATGAAATCGCCTTCAAAGCAGTGCCCACTTGACATAATTCCCACAAAATTGTTAAAGTCTTGTCTGAATGTCTTTCTTCCCTGGTTAACAACAATTGTAAATGCGTCTCGCTCATCAGGAACTTTCCCATCCATGATGAAGCTCTGGTCACACCACTTCAGAAAAAGCCAGGGCTTGACGCTGAAATTTTGAAAAACTACCGACCGGTTTCCAATCTGAGCTTCATATCAAAACTGATTGAATGCATTGTGGCTTCTCAAATTTGAGAACACTTGAATGTGTGCGGTTTACTCAAGGAGTTTCAGTCAGCTTATCGGCAAAGCTGCAGCACTGAAACTGCCTTACTCCGTGTCCAGAATGACATTTTGCTGTCAATGGACAAAAAACAAGTATCCTGCCAGGTACTCCTCGACTTGGGTGCAGCATTCGATACCACTGATCACACCATACTACTGCACAGCTGCACAGCTTAGGAAAAGGGATCGGAATTGGAGGTACGGCACTTGATTGGTTCTGGTCGTACCTTTCACACCGCACACTGAAAATCACCATCCAAGGTGCGGAATCAGAGGTGCTACCACTGAACTTTGGCATACCCCGAGGATCCGTCCTCCCCCCTCCCCCCTATGCAATCTATGTTTTGCCACTGGGAGACATCATCCATTAATGAAAGACAGGCCATCACCTCTTTCGAAAACTGCGTATCTGACATTAAAACATGGATGACAACAAACTATCTAAAACTGAACACCAAAAAAACTGAAGTAATTTACATCGGATTGATGAATCAACTCTCAAAAGTGTCAAATATCAAACCAAATTTCAAAAGTCACGTGATACCCCCCTCGGCTGTTGTGCGGAACCTGGGATATTTTATGGATGGGAATCTAGCTGGTGACAATCATGTCACACAGGTATGCCACAGTTCATACTAACACCTGCGGAATATCAGCAGGGTCCGTTCCGTGGTCGATGAGGGGACTGCAAAACAATTGGTTCATGCGTTTGTAACAAGTAGATTGGACTATTGTAACTCTGCTATTTGGCTGTAAACAGTCAAACATTAAGAAGCTGCAACTTGTTCACATCTGTGCAGCAAGAATTATCACCAGGCAACGGAAAACATGTCACATCACTCCCCTCCTCTCTCATCTGCACTGGTCGTCAGTTGAAGAGAGGATCGAGTATAAGATGCTCCTACTGACATTCAAAGACCTGAATGGTCTGGCTCCTGATTATCTGGGCAGTTTGGTGCAATGGTATGTACCATCTCAACTCCTCCATTCAACAGCTTCAAACTCCCTGATATCCAAATCAGACGTCCTTGTAATGGCAGGCGCTTGGGCGTTTTCCGTGGCTAGCCCCACTCTATGGAATGGGCTGCCCGATCACTTAAAGGCACCTCAGATGCTAGAAAGCTTCAAAAAGGCACTCAAAACTCATCTTTTCGCCCGCGCTTTCGGTGTTCATTATCTTTGTATCAACTTTATAATATATGTACAATACAGCAGCATTGTAAAGCCTGAGAGCGCAATTTTGTGGATTCATGGCTCTGAACTGTATTTATTACTATCATTATTATAACAAAGGTACATGTAAAGTATTGTCAAGGTCTGTACATAAATACTGACCGTAGCCTGAAACAAATGTACAGGTAAAGTATTGTAAAGGTGGTGACAGTTAGATGCTAAACTAGAAAAGAAATCTCCGTGGGGTTAATGTTACAATGGGGATCCTTGTATGGTGCACCATAAGACAAATGTTAGCAATTGTTTTGGCCTGTTTGATTCAAACCCTTCTAAGGTTGATTCATACTAATTAATAAATATTTGTCCAGTCCTTCTTAAAATATAGGTATTTGAATTTTTTATCTTTAGCTCATAGAGTTCCCACGGGTGAGTTTTTATTTTTCTCATTGTAAATAGAAAATCAGGTTGTGCTAATAATGTTTACCCTCCCCAAACAACACCAAATATTAAAACAGGAACTTGGCTTCAACACATTAGAATATACACATCCTAGGGATGCTGAATTCAAGAAACATTATTTTGTCTGGAGTTTTTGGAAAAGATTTTTAATTATCTCCCTTTTGAGTCCCCGAGTGAGTCTGACTGAACCCAAAAATATTTGTTCTCAAACCACAGTGATAACAAAGGCACCTATTAAATTTATAGCAAACATTACTGAAATAAAAAATCTTTACAGGTTCTGTACAAAAAATGTAATACACACAATTCCCATAAATATGACTGCCGACAGGCACATTGAATTTTGGGACGAGCCCAAAAGCACTCGTTACAATCCCATGATGATAACAAACGTAGTCCTAGAAGTTCTGTACAAAAAAACTGATTGCACCTAATTTCGGTATAAAATGGCCACCGGCAGCCATCTTGAATTTTCGGATGCACCCAACTAGAGATGGTCTGTCACCTACTGTACCCCCACAGTGGCATACCACCTAGTGAGGGTGACTGAAAAAGGGCATTCAATTTTTCTAAGTAAAAAAAAAATTCAATATGGCCACCAGTCGGCCATCTTGAAACCGAGCGGGAAAAAAATTATGTCACGCACTTCCCCTCATCATGTTGATCATTTTTGTGAAGTTTTATGAAAATGCGGCTAAAACTGTGGAAGTAGTTCGTTTCACAAGTTTACATAAAAAAAAATCCAATATGGCCACCAGTCGGCCATCTTGAAACCGAGCAGGAAGAAAATTATGTCACACACTTCTCCTCATCATGTTGATCATTTTTGTGAAGTTTCATGAAAATGTGGCTAAAACTGTGGAAGTAGTTCAATCCACAAGTTTACATGTGCAACGGATCAACGACCGACCGACGGACAAGTTGACTTCTATATACCCCCCTAAAACTTAGTTTTGTGGGGGTATAAAAACACTTGTTCACATCCGAAGGTGATAACAAAGGTACCCAAGAAGTTTTGTGAAAATCGGTTCATAAATACGGCCCCTAGCCCGAGTCATATTGACATGAGTACTTACTGTGTAAAAGTAGCGCTGAATAAATCAAAGTTCATCTAATTTGCATAATTTCTGCATGAGAAAAAAACCTGTATTATATGTGATGTATTCCATGTTACTAAACATTCATACAAAAATTTATTCAAATCAGAACTTTCAGACAGAAGTTCTGTACAAAAAACTGATTGCACTAATTTCGGTACAAAATGGCTGCGGGTGTTCATCTTGAATTTTGGACCGCACCCAAAAAACACTCATTCTCGTCCCATGGTGATAACAAAGGTACCAAAGAAGTTTCGTAAAGATCGGTTCATAAATACGGCCTCTAGCCCGAGCCATATTGATTTGTTGACGAACGAACGACAAGCCATGACATAACCTCAAATTTGACTACGTCAAAGTTGAGCTAAAAATGGCCGGAGAAACAGGAGACTTTCAGCAAAGGGAACTAAAAAATACAAAAGAAAAAATGAAAACTTGAAACTGCACTCTCTAAGGTAACTGACTTCCTAAGTAAAATCCTACGTAAAATGACTTGAAAGAACATAATGAGAAGAGAGAGAGAGAATTACTTGAAGGTTAACAAACCTGATTACATTAATCTCTGCCTGTGACTTTTCTTCAGAATCAGGACTTTCGGTATTTACTGATTTTGCAGAACTACTTGACTGGGAATTGGAAGATGCTGTCGGTGATTTCATCAAACCAGAAGAAGACAGAAAACTGAAAAAGAGAACAGCAGTTTTAGGCATGATGATATTCTGAATTCTATTGCATTATGATTGCCTTAAAATGACAGCAGCATCAATCAATATAAATCAATGGAGATTTCAAATCTTCCATCTTCCATTCTTCAGATCATATGCCACAGCTAGACATTTGTCTAAATACACTGACATTTTCATCTGTGTTTTTCCGGACAACAATTCAATATCTTGTGGAAAACTCAACTTGGCACTAGAGGGATGTTACATCCCATCCACTCAGCTACATCTGTGCTTGATACAGTTGATCCAATGTCAAGAAAGCTCTTAGAAGCTTTTTTTAATTGTTTACATCACCGCAATCTGCATTAAAGCTCACCTAAACGCTAATTCTTACAACCAGAAAAAAATATGTTTTGGCTGAAAATCCCCAGCAAATTCCAGAAATAGACTTAAAAAATAAGGGTTAGGCCTCACAAAGTAGATCTTCTGTTTCTCAGGCCAATTTTTGGTGGTGGGCAGGCGGGTATTTTCTTATTATATTTTTAATTTCTGTGATTATTTCTTTGGTATAAAAAGTTCATGTTATTGGTTTGTTTTGTTTCAGGCCTCACCCTCATAATCTACAGAATGGCATTGGTAGTGATGTATTTCGTCCCTTGAGTGCAAGGAGGCTTTGCAATGCCAAAGCATTGCAAAGCCTTCTTACACTCAAGGGACAAATTTATCAATTTTATTAACTGGGGTAAATTATTATTTAGGTTTGCATTGGTTGTAAAAAGAGAGCATGCGGCAGCCAAAAGGACCACGCTGGACGGCCTGAGAAACAGATTTTGAACTTTTTTTTGGCCTTAACTTTTCCTGCAATGGTCTTCAGTAATCTGTGTCTACAATATCAATCATCTGAAAAGACCCACAGAAATAAAACTTGCCTTATCACAAACTCTTACAACTAACATTGCCACTGTCCAGAAAAATAATAATATTATAAGTGAACAAAAAAAGGAATAAAACTTGTGGTTAAAGTAGGATTAATATCTAAAGATGTCTTTAAAAAAAAAAAAAAAAAAATATCCATTAATGAGAAGTTAAGGTGCCACAATCTGCCCAAAAGCTCCAAAAGGCTAATTCTTACAACCAGAACTTGACTCAGTTTGGGCAGAAACTTTTGGAGGAAATTGGGGGAAAATGTCACAGTATTAGGGTTTGCAATATCAAAGCCCTGGACTCACTGAACTTTGAGAAAATGAAGTAAACACTAATTTTGACAAAATTGGACACATATGATGCTGACAGTGGGAGTGCTGTGGCTCAGTAGGTAGAGGTGCAGACTGCAAGCCGAGAGGTCCTCGGTTCGAATCCCACCTGCGGCAATCGCGTTGTGTCCTTGGGCAAGACACTTCATCTCCATTGCCCGCATGGGGGCACGATGACGCCGTGTACTAAGGCGTACTGCACGTCGATGGTACGCATGTCTTCAACCAATCTAACCCTGCCTGTGCTGCAGTGCGGAGTTACGATGTTGGGGAGCTGGCAGCTGCTCGTCGTTGCTCAGTGGTTCTCTCCGGGTACTCTGGCTTCCTCCACCCGTAAAACTGTCACAGTCATGATTAGCCATTGTGCATAAATATGTGACCTTAAACATCAATAAATAAATGATGCCGACAGTGCAGGAGTCACCACATAACCTCACCACTTCATAGGAGTAGGGGAGCCAACAACAAAGATCCAATGACAAACTGCCAATCTTTTACAAGTTAATTTTTTATATTTACTTATCAATTACTTGAAGTAGTTTTTAATCTGTAATTTTTCAGTTCCAAATACCTGTGACTCATTTAGCTCATTTGGTTTGGTTCAAATGATTAGCAACTGCAGAGAAGTAAAATTATCATTTCTTTTTTGGAGAACTTTTCTTAACCCCCTAACCAACAATAGAGCATATTTAAGAAAAAAACCCCAAAAACTTCTGTATTGAGAAACAGAAAAAAATCCTCTGTGAACCCTGATTGGAAAGAACAAACCACCCAATGAGAGGTGTTAAGCTATTTTGAAAGAATTTCTTAATTTGTTGCATGTTACTGGCAGATATTTCCATCCAAGTCTCTAATCCTCTTGGCGCGGAGAAACCCTGTTAATTGAATAGCCACTGAAAACATTCAATTAACAGGAGTGTTCAATTAACAGGCTATGGCCATTTCCTGTATTCTGGTGAAAAACTGAGAGGTTTTCTATTATATCTTGTTTGACAGAACTCATGGAGCGCTGTCAAACAAGATAGGATAGAAAAAATGTAATTATTGGATTAATAAGGCCAACCCGGTCTGCAAACAGACATAATTCAGTGGTTGTAACAGTAATTCTTCGATAGACTGGTGAACTTTTATTCAATTAACAGGAGTGTACTGTATACCCTTTATACCCTTTATGCAATTGAGAGGGCAAATTTGTACTGAAGGTATGTAAAATTGTTTGGTCATTATATCCAATTAATAGGGTAAACAAGCAATACTTCACTTCCCGGGGTTCCTACAAGGAAATAAACTGCTGGTAGAGTGCTAAATTATTTTTGGTTGAAATGTGATCACGTATTTGCCTTGCTAGACAAATGGTGGGAGAGTGCAAGCACTCTTCCAGCAAATGTAATAAGGTCAAACCCTAGAGACTAGATAATTTCAGTTTCAAGATATGAAGCACATCAACAAAATAAGAAGGCTTTAAGAGGCGGGTACTCATTCTTTCAAACAAAGCCGCCCAAATATGGGCTTCTAGCACTCAACCAGTTAACTCTTTACCCAAAGTGCATGGTATCAAAATTTATTATTTTAATTATTTTTTTTCAATTTTTTAAAAACAATTTCAACAAGACCATATCATGTCCCCCCACCCTCAGTGGAATGAGCTTGATAAGCTTATTCGAAGGAGGAGTCACATGATATGGTTTTGTTGAAAGTTTTTTTAAAAACAATTTATTTTTCAACTGCTCAATTTGTAAATTATGAGAGTGGATGCGGCAGATTTGTTAAGTAAAGATTCAAGAGATATTCAAAAAGGTGGGCTCCACTCTACTAAGAAATGCATAAATTCTTTTTCTTGACTCAATTTTCTTATACTTTCAATCAAATCTAGGAATGGCTACTTATGGGAGCCTTGAGTGAATTTGCTGATTTTTTCTAATCTTTACCTAACACGACTAATAACCAGACGATGGCATTTACAAAAGATTTCTCTAATAATTAAAACTTTTTAAAATTTTTGTCTCCCATCATTGGAACAAGCTCCATGCTACATTCTGAAGGGAACTAATGAAAAAAAATCGCGACATCGACACTGTAGCTGCGAGGGGTGGTGCAATCTGGAAGTCTAAAAAATATTCTCGGGTAATTTACAGGTGATGTGAAAAAAAAACAAGAAAAATATTTGGAACAACATTTGCATCAGACATGGGCTAGACATGAATGAGATACACTTGCATATCAAATATGAAGACATTCCACCAAGTAGTTTGAAAGTCATTCTTTTAGAAATGCGTTGGTCACAAAATTCTAAGTTCATCAAGGGCCATAACTCCAAGAAAAATATTTGGAACAACACATGCATTGAACAGTGGCTAGACATCAATAAGATACACTTACATGCCAAATATAAAGTCATTCCATCAAGTATTTCAAAAGTTATTGAGTTTTGAAACTCGTTGGTCACAGACAGACGGAGCGACAGACAGACAGACTGACAGACAGACCAACAGACTGACATTGCCACTTATAGAGCTGCTAGTCGCAGCTAAAAAATTTTTTTTAATAGCAATATTTGTGAATAGTGTCAGATATGGCCATTAGATAAGGTAAAGAAGCAGAAAAGAAAGAACTTAGCAAGTCCAGAGGGTGACTGTGTCAAGATTGTCACACCAACATAATCTTAGCACTGACTGATGTAGTGTTCTTATTCTTGCACGGAAAAAAGTTCCATACTTTTCCCAGACATGGCAGCTCATTTTCCATACCCATCAAGTTCTTTCAAGTTGATGAAAATCAGACTGTTGGAAGATTTTGATTAAAACAGTAAGACAAAGTAACATTTTAAGGTAAACCATTTGCAAGAATGTCACATCATGTGGTTCAGAAAAGATGCTTGTTCAAGTAGTCTAAAAGAAAATTCTGCAAAACAAAATATCCCTGTTATCTGACTAGTTTGTATTGACTATTTAATCAGTCCATTTCCAGAATTCCTGTAAAAAAATTTAGGTGGTCGGTTGGCAGATCACACACTGGACAACCAATAATTAGGAAGAATCAGTAATAATTTAATCCTGTTTTTATTTCCGTTGAGCCAAATGTTATCGCAGCTTAAAATACTAATATAACCCTCTGTCAAGACTTCTTAACTGGTTGAGTGCTAGAAGCCACTATCAGGACTTTCAAAAAATGAGGATACCAGAGCAAAAGCCAACACTTTCCTTGCTTATATTTCATATTCAGTCAAACACAAATAATATTTTGTTTATATAAATTTGTTTTATTACAAATTATTGGAGTACCTGTGGGCAGTCCCCAATAATTTCTAATAAAACTCGTTTTGAATAACAAATTCAGACCACCAAAAATAATCTAACCCTCAACCAGATAATCACTAATGTGAAAAATATCTTGTTATTTGTACTTTCCAACGTTTGACGTCACATTTTGAAAAATCGTGAAAAAACTGAATTCCCAGTTGCGTTTGAACGTCAGGATAACTAAAGTCTCAAAGAGTTAAGATCACATCTTTCAGCTCCATGGCTAATCGTTAGCAGAACAAAGATATAAAGGTGAGCCCACCAATCATTTATACCAATGTTGCTCATTTTAGAGAACTTCCACCCCAAGCATTAGATACAGGGTCCTATTTTACCAATAAAACAGAGCTTGGATACCACAGTAAACAAGCACTGCTTCACTTCCAGGGGTTCCCATTGGGATGCTAGCCTGTTAAATTAAATTATTACTAAACCTTCCAACAAATACGACGTGACTGAAGATTTCAAAATTTTGTGAAATAATAACTTAAGGCATCATTATCTATATAACTGACATTTTTTAACGCAATGACAGATGCACATTTCCCTGCATGCACTTTAGAAGACAACAATGAATAAAGATATGACAATGTACAACAATTCAAACAATACAAAGTGAAGTTCTTCTGAAGATTTAATTTGGAAGCACATGAACAATACAAATAGAAGGATTTGTGGTTAAGTTATGTCTTTAAAGTGAAACCTAACCTTGAACGAATTGTACACTAGCAATTTTACTTGATCATTTACAATATGTAACCATATTCAGCCAGAGTTGTTCATAAGAATCCCTCATTTAATTCTGATATCTTGAGTTTTTGCCCTCAAAACATAGCTTATGATGCCCGATGAAGATATTTAGTTATTCATGTGTCATCTTAGGCATGTTATATAAAGGGTCAACCCTTAACCTAACAAACTGATCTCATCTGTCAGTGTAATTTACAATCAGAGCATTTGAAATTTTTTTTTTCTTTAAAAACTTTTAACAAAACTACAGCATGTGACTCCTCATTGGGACCAGCTTGACGAGTTGGTTCCATTGTAGGGGACACGATACAGTTTAGTTGAAATTTTTAGGAAGATTTAAAAAAGAAAGTAAAAATTAAAATAACATTTATGATATCCTGTGCACTGGGTACAGGGTGAATTGAATAAGTGATCTGTTTTATAATTGATTTTTTAAAGCTTTGGCTACAATATGAAATCATCATTGGTGTGACGAAAATTGTCTGTGAATAAATGCTCAATGTAGACATCACGCAAACCAGGCAATGAACACCAGGTCCTATACTAACTGAAGAATGAAGCTTATCTAACATACAAGACACAGATAGTGCCACTTCCCAAGAACAGGGATAGCAAGACAAATGTTGTTGTTTATTTTGTATATCCCTTGGCAGTGCTAAAAATAAACATGACTACCTGAGGGGTTGGCAACACTCACCTGACAAGGGCACATTGCATCTTCACAGAATGACTTAAGAATTTTGTACTAATAATCAGTAGTTTGAGAGAAGAGCAGCCAAAAATCTCTTGAGTTCCCACAAGGAAATTGCATTACTGCAAATACCTCATATAAACAGAACATTACCAATTTCCACAAAATACAGAGTACTAAGGTTGAAAGGGTTAAATTTATTGATTTGTTTTATTTATTGTTTAAGGCTGCATATTTTTGCACAATGGCCAATCATGACCGCAACATGGTAATAAAGTCAAGTTCAGCCAATCGTTTATACCCATGTTGCTCATTTTAAAGGATTTCCACCCCAGGCATTGGTGACTGGGTCATAGTTTACCACTAAAACAGAGTTTGTTTACCACAGTAAACAAGCACTGCTTCACTTCCTGGGGTTCCCACAGAAAAAAATATTCAAACAAATGAAGGCATGATTGGTAAGAACTTGATTTGAAAAAGATTTGAATGTGACTCCCACAAAGGATGCTTTTTACCAAATATCAAAAGATTCTAACAGGTGGATAAGAATGCGCAGATTTTTCAAGAATTATCCTCAAATTGCAGGGAATTAAAAAACTCACATAAGAAGCCCAAATATGAGCCCAGGGACTTGAATTCAACAATCTTGAATCTGACACCCAAAAGGATGCAAGACTTGATTTGAACAACCTTGACTCTGACCCCCAAAAGGATGCTGTGTATCAAATATCAAAAGATTTTGTCCGGTTGAACTGAATAAGAAGACTTGAAAAGAGGTTTTCATCCCCTTGCACTGAACTGAAATTTGGGCTCTAATGAGGAGATCAACTATGAACTAAGGAATTTGATTTTTTCAGGAATTTTCCTCCTATTGCCCCCAGTTAACAGTTGGGCTCCCAGAGTGATCCCAAGTATTAACCCAGGGGCTTGATTTGAACAAACTTGAATTTGTGTCCAATAAGGTTTCCACTTACCAATCTGAATGAAAAAAACTGAATCTGTACCCCTCCCCCCCCCCCTCCAAATTTCTCAAGGATGCTGCATTACAAATTAAATAAAAGATCACCTAAAGAAGATAAATGGAAGTGTGAAGGAGTCACGTCTTGGACTGGGAGGAATTTTTTAATTATCTTTCATTCGGCTACCTTAATTTCATTGATTTGGAGATGGATGGATCGTCATATTACTACTGATCATGAATGATATGTTAAAATATCGTCTTCGCGATTTCAATGTGTTTCTCTGTAAGTTTTTAAGTACTGTCTCCTAAATTTCGTTATATGTGATGAGTGTTATCATTCGATCGTGAACATTCAACTGACAAGTTCAAATGTTGTTGTCATTGTTGTCCTTGGTAACAACTTTTTGTTAATCGTTCATTGTCGCCCGTTCCGGTGTCTGATGGCCTAACAACTCACTCAACTAAACTCGATGTTGTGAACGATTACATATCTCTTATTAGTGCGAGTTGTGTATTATTGTATTTGTGGTGTTTTTTTCACAAACTATCATCAACCGAAATAGCTGATGTAGCTGAAGTAGCTGAGAACCAGCCAAGAAATAGCCAAGTTATTGAGAATATAAATAGTGAATTTTTCGTATTGATCTCCTCTATATGTCGTCTCTTCTCGGTATTGAACTGTATTGAACTGTCTGCTTCATATAAGGCACCATGTCCAGCCAACGATCCAGTCAAACATCCGCGGGAATGGGGGGTGGGCCCAAAAACTCTGATCTGTCAAAGACAAAATCAAAACTGCCCCAGCCAGCCCAATCCATCCAACCCTCTCAATCAGGTAAACCAGGTAAACCAGATAAACAGCAAAACAAACGACTGTGTACAGATATAAGTTATTCTAGCGATGAATCAATGCAACAGGAGAGTTTTGTTAGGGAGTTGTCTTCCCAAATCAAAGATTTAACGGCAGCAGTTGGGACACTGCCCACCATTAGCGATGTAAGTGAAATAATTGACACAAAAGTGGGAGAACTTCAGAAGAATATTATTGAAAATCTTCACCTACGAATTGACAGTCTTGAGAAAAAAATTGAAACAACAAACTTAGAAAATAGTCTACTACGTGAAGAAATTGACTGTTACAGGGGTGAAAATGACACGCTCAGGTCTGATCTTAAAAAAACTATGGAAGAGTTGAGGAATGTCCAAAAAACCCAAAATGAAAGTGAGCAATACTCCAGGAAGCACAACATAAGAGTTATAGGTCTTGTGGAGGAAAGTGGTGAGGATGTTGCCAAAACATTTTGTGATATAGTTAATATGAGCCAGGAAGATGTAAAGCTAACAGTGGGCGACTTATGCGCCGCTCACCGCCTACCCTCAAAAGCTTCACCGAGGCCATGTTTAATTAAGTTCTTAAGAGCAGATAAGCGAAATGAAACTTTCCAACAAAGAAAATATCTGTCGAACACTGGCAGTAACAAGAAGGCGGCGATAAAGATAAAGGATGACTTAACAAAATTAAATCTTGATTTAATCAGCCGCCTGTATAAGCACAGAGACATTACGTCAGCCTACCACCGAAATGGGAAAATATGGGGTGTTACAACAACTGGCACCAAAGTAAAATTTGAAATCTTTGACAATATAGACGATGTTCTTTCTATCGCTAAGCAGGGAAATAAAATATAATGATACCTCAGAAATGTTCGAGCGAGTCCGTTTCGGCGATGGATGGTGTCAAGTGGTGTCAAGTGGCTAATTTAAAATTATTGTCTCAAAAATATCACCTTTTAAATTGAGACACTTTCTCCAACCTGTGATAATTATGGGATCATATCTTGTGACACCTCAGCGAATCTTGTTCGGCTCGTTCCGTTGAGAGATTATAGGGTGTAGTTGGTCCAATGACAGCAAAATTGTTACTTTTTTCAACCTATGTGCTCCAGATCATAGCTTATGACCCTTCATCGGAACGAGCTCGTTGAGCCCGTTCCGATGAGGGGCCATGGGATGAGGTTTGTTGGAAAGGAATATTCACGATTAGCCATTATGCAGCAATATGTGACCGTAAACTCCAATAAATAAATAAATAAATAAACAAATAATGTTGGAAGAAATGTGAAAGAATGCTTTCCCCTTTAATAATGTGTGGCGCCGCCTGTGGTCATCGCTGAGTAGATGTTGAGCCCGTTCCGATGAGGGGCCATGGGATGAGGTTTGTTGGAAAGGAATATTCACGATTGGTCATCGTTGAGTAGATGGTTGAAATAGTGTTTACTGCTGCCAAATTAGTTTGTATTGAAAGCTATAAAATGGCACGTTCAAAGCTATAACTTGAGAAAACAATTACTTGAGATATGCTGCGTCTTACAACTTATGGTCGTGGGTCATAGCTCATGACCCTTCATCGGAGCGAGCTCATTGAGCCCGTTCCTATGAAGGGTCATGGGGTGGTTTGCCGGAAAGTGTGAGAACAAAGTCTGTATAGATGGTTGAAGCGGTGTTTACTGCTGCCAAGTTAATTTGTATCGAAAGCTATAAAATGTTTTTCGCTTTAACGACGTGTGATGCCATGTGTGGTCATAACTTATGACCCTTCATCGGAGCGAGCTCGTTGAGCCCGTTCCGATGAGGGGCCATGGGATGAGGTTTGTTGGAAAGGAATATTCACGATTAGCCATTATGCAGAAATATGTGACCGTAAACTCCAATAAATAAATAAATAAATAAACAAATAATGTTGGAAGAAATGTGAAAGAATGCTTTCCCCTTTAATAATGTGTGGCGCCGCCTGTGGTCATCGCTGAGTAGATGGTTGAAATAGTGTTTACTGCTGCCAAATTAGTTTGTATTGAAAGCTATAAAATGGCACGTTCAAAGCTATAACTTGAGAAAACAATTACTTGAGATATGCTGCGTCTTACAACTTATGGTCGTGGGTCATAGCTCATGACCCTTCATCGGAGCGAGCTCATTGAGCCCGTTCCTATGAAGGGTCATGGGGGTGGTTTGCCGGAAAGTGTGAGAACAAAGTCTGTATAGATGGTTGAAGCGGTATTTATTGCTGCCAAGTTAATTTGTATCGAAAGCTATAAAATGTTTTTCGCTTTAACGACGTGTGATGCCACTTGACCTATCGCCGGAGCGGACTCGTTGAGCTCGTTCCGATGGGGGGGGGGGGGGGGGGGGGGGGGGGGGGGCATGCGATGTGGTCTGACGGACAACAGTCGGAAAAAATATTTTTTGGCATTATATGACTTATACAGTTGTCTGTACTTATTGGTGCATTAACTGGTGGGGTGTTGAGCTATTTTTGGTCCTCAAAATTTGTCGATGTGTCCTTGCCTTGTTGCAATTTATGGGAGGGTGCCCATTGGCGCCCTCCCATGGATTGCAACAGGGCAAATCTAAATAGACAAAGTATTTTCACCTTGCAGAAAATGTGAAGTACATCCAAAAAATACGAACCCTCTAAATTGCAGTACCCGAACCTCGGAATGGGGCCCAACAAGTTACGAGCTGATCAGTGTTTACTGCTGATCTATCAATCTGCGTTCAACGCTAAAATATGGTACGTATCTCTTTGTCTAAAGAAATGGCCAAACCAGATATAATATAGAAAAGCCAGTGTTTAAAATGTGCTACTTTTTACTAAATATGACTCTAGGCCTTATAAACTTGTGATTTTGTTAAGCTACGAGTCGAAAACATAGTATTGGACACTTCACCTGGTAAAATGAAAATAATTATCCTCTGAATGAAACCCCCAAAAATATATAAATAAAAAACTACAACTCAAATCTTGTTAAGAGACTAGTTGAAAATATCGTATTTATTTGACCGTTAACGAGTAAAATTAAAATTATTGTCTAATAAATAATCACCTTTTAAATTAAGACACTTTCTCCAACCTGTGATAATTATGGGATCATATATTGTGACAACTCAACGAATCTTGTTCGGCTCGTTCCGTTGAGAGATCATAGGGTGTAGTTGGTCCAATGACAACAAAATTGTTACCTTTTTCAACCTATGTGCTCTATATCATAGCTTATTACCCTTCATCGGAACGAGCTCGCTGAGCCCGTTCCGATGAGGGGGCCATGGGATGAGGTTTGTTGGAAAGGCATAGTCACGATTAGCCATTATGCAGAAATATGTGACCTTAAACTCCAGTAAATAAATAAATAAATAAATAATGTTGGAAGAAATGTGAAAGAATGCTTTCCTGTTTAATAAGGTGTGGCGCCGCCTGTGATCATCGCTGAGTAGATGATTGAAATAGTGTTTACTGTTGCCAAATCAGTTTGTATTGAAAGCTACAAAATGGCACGTTCAAAGCTACATTGTATAACTTAAGAAAACAATTACTTGAGATATGCTGCGTCTTGCAACTTATGGTCGTGCGTCATAGCTCATGACCCTTCATCGGAGCGAGCTCATTGAGCCCGTTCCTATGAAGGGTCATGGGGTGGTTTGAGAACAAAGTCTGTTTAGATGGTTGAAGCGGTGTTTACTGCTGCCAAGTCAATTTGTATCGAAAGCTATAAAATGCTTTTCGCTTTAACGACGTGTGATGCCACCTGTGATCAGCGCTTGGTAGATTGATTGTGCTGAAAGCTACAAATTGTTGGAAGAAATAGAAAAAACTATAACTAGAGATAATCACCACTTGAGATATGTTGCGCTTTTCAATTTATGGTCGTGTGTCATAGCTTATGACCCTTCATCGGAGTAGACTCATTGAGCCCGTTCCTATGAAGGGTCACGGGGTGTGGTTTGCCGGAAAATGTGTGACAAAAATGATTACGATTTTAATAAATTGTGATGTTATTTGTGAACATCGTGGTTGAAGTAGTGTTCACTGCTGCCAGATTATTTTCTAAATAGGAAATCACCACTGAGGCCTAGTAACGCTAATTAATTTGTGACTCCAGGCATCAGCTTATGACCTATCACTGAGCGGGCTTGTCGTACTCGTTCCGATGAGGGGTCGTGTGATGTGATTGACGGACTAAAATCAGAATAATAGTCTTGCCTTCAAACAACCTGTGCAGTTGTCTGCAATTATTGGTGCGTAGAGGGCTGATTATTGTTTAATGCTAATTTAATCGTTGTGTAGATTGTCGAAGCAGTGTTTACTGCTGCCAGATTAGCCCGCTCTGTTGTGGAGTCATGGGACATGATCGGGTAATGGGGTTACAGATTTATCTGTGCCTAAGCTACAGAATAGGAAAATTGTCCCTCTGTCAAACCACACGAATAAAAAACAAAAACAAAAAAAAAACAAAAAAACACTAGCGTAACAATAGCAAAATTGCAACTTAATATGCATATGTTTCGGGTAGCGCTAGCTTTCATAGACTCCTAGAGTCCAAGTTTTTGTTGACTCCAAGACTCCGATATGTATGATGGCATATTGTTTCAGCCGAAACACTATGTCATCATATCTGCATGGTTGTGCGCGTCCGACGTGCTATTTACTTTTCACTTTTTCATTTATTTGCTCCCTTCAATTTAAATTGCATACATTGTGTCAGACTGATCAAGAATCCTTTCTTTTTGAATCGAGATATCTAAAACGACGTTGCGATTCAGTGCTGATAATGGCAGCTGATCCACACCAGCATTCAAATGGAGGACATGGTGGGTATCGCATAGATAATGGCGGGTAATTTAACATTAGATGAGATTCGGATCGGCTCTGATTTTGATTTCGTACACCAATATAACGAGTCCTTAACAAATCAGACGGACGATGACGCCTCTTCGATTACGGGACTAAGAGGGGAGTGCAGGTTCTATGAGCCTAGTGAATTCTTCACTCTTGGCCAAAACAAAACAAAATCTTTTGCATTATTCAACATCAACTGCCAAAGTCTATCTGCTCACTGGGACCCACTTTGCGATTTGATATCAACCATGCAAGATAAAAATAATATTTTCGATGTCATCGGCTTAACAGAAATCTTCAAAATTCCGCTTAACATGACATTCTCCCTTGATGGTTACCAGCAACTCATTAAAGCTTCACGCCCTGAAGACGATGACGGTCGCGGTGGGGTTGGCATGTTTATTAGAGATGGCATTGAATTTAGTATTCGCCACGATTTATCGACCTTTATACCTCATGTGATTGAATCGCTTTTTATAGAGATATTTATCAATAAATTAAAATGCATCGTTGGCATTATATACAGACCAAATACACCCCCGAGAGCGGACATTGATCTTTTTCAAACGCATCTTAACATCATTACGGACAAAATAAACCTTGAAAACAAGCCGGCGTATATCATGGGCGATTTTAACATTGACTTGCTTAAATTCGAATCGCATAGACAGACCGAAAACTATTTAGATCAGATTTTCAGTCAGGGATTCCAACCATGTATCACAAAACCAACCAGAATCACAAATCATTCAGCTACTCTTATAGATCATATTCTTTCAAACAACATCCTTACCAATTCCAAGTCTGGCATTATTATCACAGATGTCTCCGATCATTTCGGAACTTTTTACATGGAAACAACCTCTGAAAAAACTATCTGCCCAACCTTTGTAGAGAAACGTATTTTTAATCAAAACAGTATAGATCATTTTAAAACAATTCTCTCACAGACTGATTTCTCAACAATTCTTAACCAAAATTGCCCTAATATAGCATACGATGCATTCCTTGATATGTATATGGAGGCATATGAGACAGCTTTTCCAATTAAACAAGTGCGAGTGAAGTCTAAATTTGTAAAACGTCAGCCCTGGATGACGAAAGGCCTCATTACTGCGTCAAACAACAAGGCGAAATTATACAAAAAGAAACTAAAATCTCCAATGGACGATAACGTTCGGAATTACAAGAATTACTGCAAATTATTCAATAGGGTGAAAAGACAAAGTAAAGCTATGTATTATAAAAAAATATTAACTGAAAGTAAAAACGATATCCGTAAAACTTGGCAAATCTTAAATGATACCATTCACAAAACTAAACGTATGCCAACCCCCTCACCATACTTTTTTCATAACAATACACGAGTGTATGATGGACGTCAAATTTCGGAAGAATTCAACAATTTTTTTGTAAATGTAGGAACAAAAGCTTGCCAACAGATAGAAAGGTCTGAAAAATCATTCAGTGACTTCATGAAAGGTAATTTTCCAAATAGCTTTTACCTTACTCCGACATCCCCAACAGAAGTTATAAATACAGTTAAGTCAATGAAATCTAAAACAAGCAAAGACTTCACAGATATAACATCTTGCCTTTTGAAACAGACCATAGATACCATATTGGCACCAATAACACATATAATTAACTGTTCACTTTCAACCGGAATAGTTCCGGATAAAATGAAAATTGCAAGAGTAATCCCAATATACAAGTCAGGTGATGAACACATCTACAATAATTATAGACCGATAAGTATCCTCCCGACGTTTTCAAAGGTCTTAGAAAAAATTATCTCTAAAAAACTAGTTAACTATCTTGAGAATTTTCAAATTCTGAATTCCAATCAATACGGATTTAGACAAAAACATTCTACTATCCATCCCGTTATGCAACTTCTAAGAGAAATAGCCTCTGAAAATAATAAAAATTTGAAAAACAATACTTTAGCAACCTTTATAGATTTCTCCAAAGCCTTTGACACTATAAATCATGACATCTTATTAAAAAAGCTGGAACATTATGGTATTAGGGGAATCGGTAATCTCTGGTTCAAGAGTTATCTTTCAAATAGATCCCAATTCGTAACTTTTAATTCGAAAACGTCTGCATTGGCCAAAATAACATGTGGGGTACCGCAAGGATCGGTCCTTGGTCCAATCCTTTTTTTATTATATATCAACGATATATACCATGCAAGTAAACTTAACCTCCTATCGTTTGCTGATGACACAACCGGTTCCTCAACAATGACAGACAGTAATGGTCTAGTAGATTTCACAAACCAGGAACTTAAAAAAATACTGAATTGGTGCGGTGCAAATCAGTTACTTTTAAATTCTAGTAAAACCAAATATATGATATTTAACATAACCTCAAAACAAACTTGCTCCCCCACTAAATATCTCCAAATAAATGACTGCAATATTGTGCGAGTTGGACTGAAGGAACAAGAGAAATCTTTAAAATTTTTAGGCTTAAATATTGATGACCATCTATCATATAAAAGTCACATATCACATTTATGTTCAAAGATAGCTCGTGCTAACTTTATCCTAAATAAAGTAAAAACAATACTCCCCCATGATAGTTTAAGAATCCTGTATTTTACCTTAATCCAAAGCCACCTCACGTATGGAATTCATGCGTGGGGTGACTCGAGATCAGTAAATAGACTCTTAAAGATGCAAAAGCGCTCATTGCGTATTATAAATAATACAAAATACAATAGCCACACCGACCCCCTGTTTATCAATGACAAAATACTAAAAGTCACGGATTTGTTCAAACTCAACGCGTTACTTTTTGTGTTTGACTGGAAGAAAGGCACACTTCCGCCAAGTTTCAGCAATTTTTTTAGTCTGGCGGATAATCCGTCTGGCAGAAGGACCAGGGCTACTGGCCTGTTACAAGTTCGAAGAACTAGGACAAAAACACTGGATAGATACCCAATTTATAGTTACCCCAAAATGTGGAATGAGCTGGATCAAAGTGTAAGATCAATAGATAACAGACATATTTTCAAGAATAAAATTGTCTCCCAATTCTTAAATTCTTATTTGAACGACCCAACATGCAATAACCCCTACTGCCCTGACTGTTCAGGTTAATAATAACAATACTAGTAATATGCTTCGGCCGGTCCGACCTCGGCTCTTTCATTTCCGCGATGGCTCACATTAAACTATATAGTCGTATCTAATAAGAACATAATTCCTCAGTATTCAGAATAATAGCCACCCTGGAGGTAGAAAGAACCATTTTATTTACTCGCCCAGACCTAGTCCTCAACGCAATTCATAATATAGTTTTTACCTACTTGAATGCAAATTTCAGTAAATGAAAGTTTGAACAGAATGACACAATGTTGCAATTTAACTCCTTTACATTGGTGGGGGGGGGGGGGGGGGGCAGGTAGACAGCCAATCTGGCTATGTCTCCCCCGACGGTGTACCCAATGTATACAAAATGTACACAAATATAGCATTATGTACTTTAACTGTTGTTACCCTTGTATTAATTATGTACAATTTTGTATACGAGCGCATTGTCAAATAAATAAATAAATACTAAAAGATTTTGACTGGAGGATATGAAGAAGATTTTTAAAGAATTTTCCTAATATTCCACAAGATGAATGTCAGGCTCCTGTATTTATTTATTTATTAAGGTTTAATGACACTTTAACAGCCAAGGTCACATCACGTCGGTGACAGTTTTTCGGGTGGAGGAAGCTGGAGTACCCAGAGAGAACCACTGAGCAACGACCAGCAGCTGCAAGTGGCTCCTGTATAGAACTCAACACAGTGACGTGATTTGAACAAACTTGAATCTGACCCACCCTGAGGATGTTGTATATTACCTACCAGTAAGTATCAAAACTATATCATTGAAAACAATAATATGAAAGTGTCAATGACACTGTAGTTTAACTTGACTGTGTGTAGTGTTTGATGAAAAGGATAATGTTCAATGTTTATGAAAGGATTATGAAATAAGACAAGAATTGTGATAAATGAGAATATGTTAATTTCTGTTCCCTGAAGGCCATGTTTTCAATAAGAATAATTTGAGTGTGGACTGTACTAAAGAATTAAGACCTGGGTTGATGTAGCCCTAACAGTTAATATATGTCAAACAAAGTTACAAAGTTACAGTAAAATCATTCCAAAACGAGTCATCCTACCAAGTTACAATGAAACCTCTTCATAAATATAACGTATGGACTTTGCTAAAGGAATCTAGTTCATGTGATGGTTCAGCGGTCACGGTTGACCGATCATGACCAAAACAGGAGAGTCTCATCCAGATATCATACCAAGTTATAATGAAATCCTTTCATAAAAACAACCTGAAAGCAGTGCTAAAGGAATCTAGGCCAAGTGACCAGACGGTGGTAACGGCTAGCCAATCGTGACCAAAATACGACAGTCTCATCTAGACATCATAGCAAGTTATCCTTCCAAGTTACAATGGAATTGCTTCATGAATATGAACTGTAGACTGGGCTAAACAAATCTCGGTCACGTACCTGTGCGGCTGTCATGGTTGACCAATCACAACCAAAATAGGACGTTCTTATCTCGACATTATACAGAGCCATCCTACCATGTTACAATAAAATCCCTTCATAAATAAAACCTGTAGACTATGCTAAAGGTTTTCAAGCTTCATACCTGCATAGCCATAATGGTTGACCGATAGAGACCAAATGGGGACGTTCCCATCTAGACATTATGCAGATTCATCCTACCAAGTTACAATGAAATCCCTTTATAAATACGACCTGTAGACTTTACTAATGTTTTTTGGGTTTCGGGCTCTCGCGGACATCAGGGTTGACTGATTGCGGCCAAAAGGAGACGTTCTCATCTAAACATTTGACGAGTCATCCTACCAAGCTACAATGAAATCCCTTCATAAATACGACCTGTAGACTGTGCTAAAGGTTTTCATTTTTCAGGCTCTCACAGCAGTCATGGTTGACCGCTCGTGAACAGAAGGGGACGTTCTCATCTAGACATTATATGAAGTGATTCTACCAAGTTACAATGAAGTCCTTTCATAAATACAATGATCTGCAGACTGCACTAAAGGTCTTCGGCCTCTCACAGCCATCACAGTGGACCGATCACAACCAAAAGGGGACGTTCTCATCTATTTATTTATTTATTCGTGTTTTAGGTCACATATTTCTGCACAATAGCTAAGCATGACCGCGACAGTTTTATGGGTGGAGGAAGCTGGAGTACCCAAAGAGAACCACCAAGCAACGGCAAGCAACTGTCAGCTCCCCAACATACCGACTCCACACAAACATGGTTAGCAGTGGTTGAAGACAGGTGCACCATCGACGTGCAGTACGCCTTAGTACACAATGCCACCATGCCCCCACGTGGGCAATGGGGGTGAAGTGTCTTGCCCAAGGCCACAGCGTGGTTGCCGCAGATGGGATTCAAACCGAGGACCTCTCGGCTTGCAGCCGGCACCTCTACCAACTGAGCCACCGCGCCCCCCAAGTTCTCAACTAGACAAGACCTCGAACCTGCATATGAAATTTTGTGATGATCGGATAAGAACTACGGGGTGTAGCCTGTGCCAAAGAAAATGTGAACAGACTGACAGATTTCTGCACGCATGATGGCTATAACTTATCTTGACTTTGTCAAGTTAAGCTAAAAATAACTTTTTATCACTGAAACTGATGGTGTGGGAAAATATCTTTGCTAAAATGCAAAATATGTTTTTCCTATTTCACAGTGCTCCATGCAGAACCAAGGAGAAGAGGTGTGTTCATGCTTCATTTATAATCAAGCTTTACAGACATTTCGTCCTAATCAATTCAATACTGTTACCTTCCTGAACGGGACATTTCACACTTGGACGAGTCGCCCCTTCAGAATCTGAAGACACAAAGAATTTTTATTTAATTATTTTTTTATATGTTCAACTTTAAAGTAAACAAGAGAGGGGTGTCCATTCTGTTTCTGAAGAAGATCATATTATATTACTTGTCTCTCATAAAACACAACTTTCTTAGGTTCGCACAGAGAGCTCACTTGAAGATTTAATTTAGTTTCTATTTACTCTGTAGCTCAAACACTTATTTTACTTTATATATTCACAAAAGACCAGTGTTAATAAATTCTTTGTTTGATGGCAATACTTGGTTCTGATTGACAGATTCAACATGCTGTAATTATTAATAATGTACAGGCAAGTATCCATGCTTCTAAAACTAAAGATGGTCTGTCGTCTGGTATACCCCCACCGTGGCATACCGCCTAGTGTGGGTGACTGAAAAGGGGCATTCAATTTTTCTAAGTTAAAAAAAAATCCAATATAACCACCAGTCGGCCATCTTGAATCCGATCGGGAAAAAGATTATGGCACACACTGCTCCTCATCATGTTGATCATTTTGGTGAAGTTTCATGAAAATGTGACTAAAACTGTGTAAGTAGTTTGCTCCACAAGTATTTTGCAAAATCCAATATGGCCTCCAGTCGGCCTCTCATACTTTACTTTACAACGATAATGCAGCACACAAACGAGAATCTTCCATACTCTCCACTATCAGTGCTCCAACTTTTTTAACAAAGAAATGTAATCATCCATGTGTATGATAAAATAGTTTGTTGAGCTGATCCGGCAAGTCTCCAAGGGGATTTTAAATGTGTTCTGGCTATTGCTATACTTGTGCTAGTTGCATGCCTTTTCATTTAGTGACAGTAAAGTGATGGATGATCGATGCCCCTTTGTCAATATCTTAAGGAGCACATAACGAGACAGTCAGAGTACACATTGCCTATAGCAAGTGACGCAGGACGGTAGGTTGCTTTCGTGGTTTCAGCGTCGTTTCAGGAAGATCCCTGCGGCCGAAATAAAGGTAAAAGAAAATTGCATTTTGAACGAAATCAACATCAGGGTCCCCCGTGCAATGCAGGCAAATCGTTTGATTTTCTCCTAAGATAAACGAAAGATTCGGATCAGATTCTATCACGCACCTGACATCTGTCCCATGTGGTCTAGTGGTTAGGATTCCTGGCTTTCACCCAGGCGGCCCGGGTTCGATTCCCGGCATGGGAACGGTTGAACTTTTTGTTGCTTTTTCTCATAATTCTTACGATGGTGTAACATTACCAGGCAGTGATTGGCATATGCTTCACTGTGAGACAGTAATTATAAACGGTTTACTTTTTGTCGTTATGAGAAACCCACCTTTGCCCTTAAGAAGCAATGTGCATACTATTAATTGGAATCTGACATCACCCCACTTTGAAAATGTTCTGCGTTTATCATGGCTTTACAAATACAAATATATGTGAATGAACTCTTCAAGATCGAGATGCATTCCAAAGAACGAAACGGTAGCGCTCCCATGTGGTCTAGTGGTTAGGATTCCTGGCTCTCACCCAGGCGGCCCGGGTTCGATTCCCGGCATGGGAACGAGAAAATATTTTATGCCAGTTGTCGCAGATCACTCTCCCGAGGCACTAAACTTTGAATACGCTTTGAGGAAAAAACTACAGCAAGAGGATCACAGATCCAGAAATCGAGTTCTGACATTAAATTCTGAAGAAATAAGCTATTTGTAGCAACAGTGACCTTGACCTTGGGGCATGAGACTCTGAAATCGATAGGTGTCTTCCTTTCCTATAGGGTAACCTCTGGTGTAAGTTTGGTAAAGGTGCATCAAATAGAACTAAAGTTATTGCCCGGAAACCAATTTGTCACAAAATATTCTATTAATAGTAACAGTGACCTTGACCTTGGGGCCCCAGACTCCGAAAGCAATAGGTGTCTTCCCTTCCTATAGGGTAACCTGTGGTATAAGTTTGGTGAATATACATGGAATAGAACTAAAGTTATTGCCCGGAAACCAATTTGTCACAAAATATTCTATTTATAGTAACAGTGACCTTGACCTTGGAGTCGCAGACTCCGAAATCAATAGGTGTCTTCCCTTCCTGTAGGGTAACCTCTGGTTTAAGTTTGGTAAAGGTGCATCAAATAGAACTAAAGTTATTGCCCGGAAACCAATTTGACATAAAATATTCTATTTATAGTAACAGTGACCTCGACCTTGGAGTCCCGAACTCCAAAATCAATAGGTGTCTTCCCTTCCTGTAGGGTAACTTCTGGTATAAGTTTGGTAAAGGTGCGTCAAATAGAACTAAAGTTATTGCCCAGAAACCAATTGTTTACGCCCGCCCATCATTTCATCAAACTATAAGTAGAGTTTGACTTCGTCAAAACTCAACAAAAAATTATTTCATGCACTGCTCCTCATCATGTCGATCAATTTATATTGAGTTTCATGAAAATGCACCAAAAACTGTAGAAGTAGTTCGCTCCACAAGTATTTTGCAAAATCCAATATGGCCACCAGTTATTATGTATTTATTTATTTATTGGCGTTTAAGGTCACATATTTCTGCACAATGGCTAACCATGACCGTGACAGTTTTATGGGTGGAGGAAGCCAGAGTACCCAGAGAGAACCACCAAGCAATGGCAAGCAACTGTCGGCTCCCCAACATACCAACTCCACACTAGCAGGGTTAGCATTAGTTGAAGACAGGTGCACCATCGACGTGCAGTACACCTTAGTACACAACATCACCTTGCCCCCACGTGGGCAATGGGGGTGAAGTGACTTGCCCAACAAGGTTGCTGCAGGTGGGATTTGAACCGAGGACCTCTTGGCTTGCAGCCTGCACCTCTACCAACTGAGCCACCGCACCCCTGGCCACCAGTTAGCCATCTTGAATCCGATCTGGAAAAAAATTATGTCACGTACTTCCCCTTATCATGTTGATCATTTTTGTGAAGTTTCATGAAAATGCGACTAAAACTGTGGAAGTAGTCTGCTCCACAAGTTTACATGTGCAATGGACCAACCGACGGACAAGTTGACTCCTATAAACCATCCCCCCCCCCTAACTTTGTTTTGAGGGGGTATAATAATTTGAGTTGCACATGCACAAAAACTTTTAGTATAAGAACTTTTGAAAGAAGATTCCACTTGCACTTTAGACCAAATGTGATCCCTATGGCTCTAAAACAATTTTTTGGAGTGTTGTATCTAGAGTGTACCAAACAAAACATTTTAGGACCTTAAGGGCAAAGCTTGTTATACTATCACAACTGACAAGTCTATTCAATTAGAGGGTTCATATGGATATCTAAGAATAAAATTCAAGCACTATTTAAGAACTGTGTTAATGATTTTCAAGAACTATTATTGTATGCATACAGTTACGATGGCCTGCCACATCAAGTCAATTTTGTATTGTATTATTGTATTTAATATGACACAAAATTTGGAAATGCTAAAATTGATCTTTTAACTTTTCACAACCTTCCTTATAAAATGGTGAATCTCAATTTTTTCTGCATCAGACAACTCATTTGAATCAGTACTCCATCTACAAGTATTTGAATGATGCTCAAAACAAGACCACTGAACTCTTCTTGAGTCAAATTAAGCCGTTTGTGTTTTATCCAAAGCCCACTTCCAACACATATAATTAATCATCTGTGGTTTGTCATCA
This sequence comes from Pictodentalium vernedei, assembly GCA_031216915.1. Taxonomy (NCBI): domain Eukaryota; kingdom Metazoa; phylum Mollusca; class Scaphopoda; order Dentaliida; family Dentaliidae; genus Pictodentalium; species Pictodentalium vernedei. Next base: position 339,822,303 of record CM062296.1, on the reverse strand, counting down.
AATACCATTTTATATTCAATAATAAAAGCTGTATATTTTATATACGATCACTTCCAATGACTATCCCGAATCCCAAAAAACGAATGTTTTGATTTTTATAATAATTTATGTTTTGATTTTGTTGAAAGGGTATACCATTTGAATTTATCTCTTTCAAGTACACATGTATACTATTATGCAATGAAATCAATACAAAAAGGCATGTAAAGGCAATGTAAACAGCAGCTTTTGGTAATGTTTGTTAATTTGCAATGAGGATGATTCGAAGTGGTCAACTCTCCTTTGGAATCTTACAGTATTACAGAATGAAAGAGGTTCTTGTGACTAAATTCTGACGTAACTAAAATTCTGGGAATACCATTCATGACCTTTAAGCAGAGATGTGGGTTCTTGTGTATCTCAGACATGGAGATTTCACAGAAATGCTTGTTTTGTTTCCGTGCAGGTTCCATCAGGGCAAAATCACGGAAACAAAAAAACATGTTCCCACAAATTTTTTAGCATCATGCATTTCATCAAGACACACATAAAACACCCTAAAAGATTTCTGCCAAGACCAAAAGTGTATTATTAATCATCGATGAAACAGTGATCTGATTCATGACAGTAACAACGTTGTGCTCATTTTGACAATGTCAGACCATCCAGATTGTTGAGCATGTATTTTGCCAACTGTTTCTAATTCTTAAATACTAAAACCACAATGCACCCAATTTCAGCATGTTTGACAACAAAACCATGTGAAGCCAAACGCACAAAACTGTATCATTGAAAACAATAATAAAATCACTTCTTATCACTGAAACTGATGGTGTGTAGAAAATATCTTTGCTAAAATGCAAGGTATTTTCTTCCTATTTCACAGTGCTCCATGAAGAACCAAGGAGAAGAGGTGTGTTCCTGCTTCATTTATAATCGAGGTTTATAGACATTTTGTCCAAATCAATTCAATACTGTTATCTTCCTGAACAGGACATTTCATACTTGAGACGACTCACCCCTTCAGAATCAGAATATACAAAGATTTTTTATTTAATTATTTTTTTATATGTTCAAATTTAAAGTAAACAGGGGGGGGGGGGGGGGAGGAGGGGTGGTGTCCATCCCCATTAGCTCACCAATGCATGGAATGCAATAAACCTAGGCTAATTACAAATCGGCAAAAAATGTCAGGGGTAATGTTGACTTATATTGATGCATTTCACACATATATGAAATATAAAAGCCACAGCATACTGGTGGCAGCCTCCACTCATGTACAGCAAAACAGGTCAGAAATTTACACACTTACAAAAACGTTTAACATTACATTAAAAAAGTCCCAAATCTCCGAAAAATGTTCAGTCAAGGATTAATGTCATCTTATATTGATGCATTTAACACATAAATGAAATATAAAAGCCACAGCATACTGGTGGTATCCTCCACTCATGTATAGCAAAACGGGTCAGAAATTTTCAAAAAGTCTGTTTGTGAGCTAAAAATGAAATACTTATTTCATTGTCCTACAGTTTGTTTTTCCTTTGTTATCTTTTTCACTTGCAAGTAATGTTGTACACACTCATCTGAGTCATCATTACCTCAGTTCATCTGATGCAATTAAACTGAGTGTTCAAGGGCACAAAAAACAAAAATGAATACACAGATAATTTGTTTCACTTCTTTATTTTTTATTTCATCAAATGTATTCACCCTCTCATTTATAACAATCCACTGCATATTCTAGGTCCTTCTTAATGAAAGTGTCAATGACACTGTAGCTTAACTTGTGTGTTGTGTTTGATGAAAAGGATAATGTTCAATGTTTATGAAAGGATTATGAAATAAGACAAGAATTGTGAATATCGGGAATATGTTCATTTTGTTCCCTGTATGCTATGTTTATGATAAAAATAATATGAGGTGTACACTGTACTAAAGAGCTGAGGGGTGGGTTAATATGACCTCACAGTTAATGTATGTGGCCCTCACAGTTAACGTATATCAACAAAAGTTACCAAGTTACAGTGAAATTATTCCAAAACGAGTCATCCTATCAAGTTACATTAAATTCCCTTCATAAATATGGCCTGTAGACCGTGCTAAAGGTTTTTGGGCTTCGGGCCCCTGTAGCCGTCAGTTTCCCAATTGCGTCCAAAGGGGACGTTCTCATCTAGACATTATATGAAGTCAACCTACGAAGTTACAATGAAATCTCTTGATAAATATGACCTGTAGACTGTGCTAAAGGTTTTTGGGCTTTGGGCTCTGGCAGCCATCATGGTTGAATGATCGCAACCGAAAGGGGACATTCTCATCTGGGCATCATCTGGAGCGATCCTACAAAGTTACAATGAAATCCCTTCATAAATATGATCTGAAGACTGTGCTAAAGGTTTTCAGGCTTTAGGCTTGGGCAGCCATCATGGTTAAATGATCGCAACCAAAAGGGGACATTCTCATCTGGACATCATCTGGAGTGATCCTATGAAGTTACAATGAAATCCCTTCATAAATATGACCTGTAGACTGTGCTCAAGATTTTCGGGCTTCAGGCACCTGTATTTATTTATTTATTTATTTATGTTTAAGGTCACATATTTATGCAGAATGGCTAATCATGACCGTGACAGTTTTACGGGTGGAGGAAGCCGGAGTACCCAGAGAGAACCACCGAGCAACGACGAGCAGCTGCCAGCTCCCCAACATCGTAACTCCGCACTGCAGCACAGGCAGGTTAGATTGGTTGAAGACACGCGTACCATTGACGTGCAGTACGCCTTAGTACACAGCGTCATCGTGCCCCCACATGGGCAATGGGGGTGAAGTGTCTTGCCCAAGGACACAACGCGATTGCCGCAGGTGGGATTCGAACCGAGGACCTCTCGGCTTGCAGCCTGCACCTCTACCTACTGAGCCACCACGCCCCTCACGCACCTGTAGCCATCACAGTTGACCAACCACGACCAAAAGGGGATGTCATCATCTAGGCATTATATGGAGTCAACCTAACAAGTTACAATGAAATCCTTCCATAAATACGACCTACAGACATGCTAGAGGTTTTTGGGCTCGGACACCCATCAAAGCTGAATGATCATGACCAAAATGGGATGTTCTCATCTAGACATTATTTGGAGTCATCCTACCAAGTTACAATGAAATCCCTTCATAAGTATGACCTGTAGACTGTGCTAAAGGTTTTCGGGCTTTGAGCCCCTGAAGCCGTCACAGTTGCCCAATCGTGTCCAAAAGGGGACGTTCTCATCTAGACATTATATGAAGTCAACCTACCAAGTTACTATGAAATCCCTTCATAAATATGACCTGTAGACTGTGCTAAAGGTTTTTGGGCTTCGGGCTCGGGCAGCCATCATGGCTGAATGATCGCAACCAAAGAGGACAATCTTATCTGAGCATCATCTGGAGTGATCCTGCAAAGTTACAATGAAATCCCTTCATAAATGTGACCTGTAGACTGTGCTCAAGGTTTTTGGGCTTCGGGCACCTGTAGCCATCACAGTTGACCAATCACGACCAAAAGGGGATGTCATCATCTAGGCATTATATGGAGTCAACCTAACAGGTTACAATGAAATCCTTCTATAAATATAACCTTTTGCCTATCCTAAAGGTTTTTGGGCTCGGGCACCCATCAAGGCTGAATGATCATGACCAAAATGGGACGTTCTCATCTAGACATTATTTGGAGTCATCCTACCAAGTTACAATGCAATCCCTTCATAAATATGACCTGTGGACTGTGCTAAAGGTTTTCGGGCTTCGGGCACCTTTAGCCGTCAAAGTTGCCCAATCATGTCCAAAAGGGGACATTCTCATCTAGACATTATATGAAGTCAACCTACCAAGTTACAATGAAATCCCTTCATAAATATGACCTGCAGACTGTGCTTAAGGTTTTCGGGCTTCGGGCTCGGGCAGCCATCATGGTTGAATGATCACAACAAAAGGGGACAATCTCATCTGGGCATCATCTGGAGTGATCCTACGAAATTACAATGAAATCCCTTCATAAATATGACCTGCAGACTGTGCTCAAGGTTTTCGGTCACTTGTAGCCATCACAGCTGACCAATTACGACAAAAAGGGGATGTCATCATCTAGGCATTATATGGAGTCAACCTAATAGGTTACAATGAAATCCTTCCATAAATATGACCTTTTACCTATGCTAAAGGTTTTTGGGCTCGGGCACCCACCAAGGCTGAATGATCGCGATCAAAATGGGACATTCTCATCTAGACTTTATTTGAAGTCATCCTACCAAGTTACAATGAAATCCCTTCATAAATATGACCTGTAGACTGTGCTAAAGGTTTTCGGGCTTCAGGCACCTTTAGCCATCAGAGTTAGCCCAATCATGTCCAAAAGGGGACGTTCTCATCTAGACATTATATGAAGTTAACCTACCAAGTTACAATGAAATCCCTTCATAAATATGACCTGTAGACTGTGCTAAAGGTTTTCGGGCTTTGGGCTCGGGCAGCCATTATGGTTAAATGATCGCAACCAAAGGGGACAATCTCATCTGGGCATCATCTGGAGTGATCCTGCGAAGTTACAATGAAATCCCTTCATAAATATGACCTGTAGACTGTGCTCAAGGTTTTCGGGCTTCGGGCATCTGTAGCCATCACAGTTGACCAATCACGACCAAAAGGGGATGTCATCATCTAGGGATTATATGGAGTCAACCTAACAGGTTACAATGAAATCCTTCTATAAATATTTTGCCTATGCTAAAGGTTTTTGGGTTCGGGCACCCATCAAGGCTGAATGATCATGACCAAAATGGGACGTTCTCATCCAGACATTATTTGGAGTCATCCTACCAAGTTACAATGAAATCCCTTCATAAATATGACCTGTAGACTGTGCTAAAGGTTTTCGGGCTTCGGGCACCTTTAGTCGTCAAAGTTTCCCAATCATGTCCAAAAGGGGACGTTCTCATCTAGACATTATATGAAGTCAACCTACCAAGTTACTATGAAATCCCTTCATAAATATGACCTGTAGACTGTGCTTAAGGTTTTTGGGCTTCGGGCTCGGGCAGCCATCACGGTTGAATGATCACAACCAAAGGGGAGAATCTCATCTGGGCATCATCTGGAGTGATCCTACGAAGTTACAATGAAATCCCTTCATAAATATGACCTGTAGACTGTGCACAGGGTTTTCGGGCTTCGGGCACTTGTAGCCATCACAGCTGACCAATCACGACAAAAAGGGGATGTCATCATCTAGGCATTATATGGAGTCAACCTAATAGGTTACAATGAAATCCTTCCATAAATATGACCTTTTAACTATGCTAAGGTTTTTGGGCTCGTGCACCCATCAAGGCTGAATGATCACGATCAAAATGGGACGTTCTCATCTTGACATTATTTGGAGTCATCCTACCAAGTTACAATGAAATCCCCTCATAAATATGACCTGCAGACTGTGCTAAAGGATTTCAGGCTTCGGGCACCTTTAGCCATCACAGTTGCCCAATCATGTCCAAAAGGGGACGTTCTCATCTAGACATTATAGGAAGTTAACCTACCAAGTTACAATGAAATCCCTTCATAAATATGACTTGTAGACTGTGCTAAAGGTTTTCGGGCTTCAGGCTCGGGCAGCCATCAGGGCTGAATGATCGCAACCATAGGGGACAATCTCATCTGGGCATCATCTGGAGTGATCCTAAGAAGTTACAATGAAATCCCTTCATAAATATGACCTTTAGACTGTGCTCAAGGTTTTCGGGCTTCGGGCACTTGTAGCCATCACAACTGACCAATCACGACCAAAAGGGGATGTCATCATCTAGGCATTATATGGAGTCAACCTAACAGGTTACAATGAAATCCTTCCATAAATATGACCTTTTGCCTATGCTAAAGGCTTTTGGGCTCGGGCACCCATCAAGGCTGCATGATCGCGATCAAAATTAGACGTTCTCATCTAGACATTACTTGGAGTCATCCTACCAAGTTACAATGAAATCCCTTCATAAATATGACCTCTAGACTGTGCTAAAGGTTTTCGGGCTTCGGGCCCCTGTAGCCGTCACAGTTGCCCAATCACGTGCAAGAGGGGACTTTCTCATCTAGATATTGTATGAAGTCAACCCACCAAGTTACAATGAAATTCCTCAATAAATATGACCTGTAGACTGTGCTAAAGGTTTTCGGGTTTTGGGCTCGAGCAGTCGTCACGGTTGGCAGATCATGCCCAAATGGGGAAATTCTCATCTAGACATCATAAGGAGTCATCCTACCAAGTTACAATGAAATCCCTCCACATTAAACATGACCTGCAGACTGTACTAAAAGTCTTTGGGTTTCGGGTTTGGGCAGCCATCACGGTTGATAGATCATGCCCAAAAGGGGACGTTCTCATCTAGGCATTTTACAGAGGCATCCTACCAAGTTACAACGAAATCCCTTCATAAATACGACCTGTAGACTGTGCTAATGGTTTTTGGGTTTTGGGCTCGGGCAGCCCGATCTCGACCAAAAGGGGACGTTCTCATCTAGACATGACCCCAAACCTGCATATGAAATTTCGTGACGATCAGACAAGAACTGCGGGGTGTAGCCCGTGCTAAAGGAAAATGTGAACAGACGTCACAGACTCACAGACTAACAGACTTCCGCACGCGTGATGGCAATAGCTTATCTTGACTATGTCAAGTTAAGCTAAAAATTAGCAGGTCTTAAATTGGAAATTAGGATAAGAAAATGGGTATAGAATCAATAAGAAATAAAAAATATATGTTCCCTGGTAGCTCTTGTTTGAATCCAAAAGTAGGTTTTGTAGGGTTACCAGACATCAAATACACGGAACCTGTTTTCAGGTTCTGTGAATTTCTGGAAATCTGCATGCCTGCTTTCTCCAACCAATTTTATGTCATTGCACACATGCAGGGTGGATTATCATGAAAGTTATGGTCTCAAAGGCTGTAGGTAAACTGAATTCAATCACTTTTTAAGGAAGGTGGTGGATAACCAATTACTTTTCATGTATATAAACAAATTCGAGCACTTTGCAAGGAAAGGATCTATATTCAAGGACTTTTTATTTGCGTACGAACCCTGTTTTACCATTATTGTAAAATGTGTATGTCTTAGTGCTTCACATTTTATTTAATATTTTGTTTGTTGTTAAGTCAATGCTTATAAACAGAACCGTGTCTTTCACGTGCACATGTTAGCATGCGACATACTCAGTGACATTCAGAACACCATCGTAGATTCTTCAAAGCTATTTAAAATAAAACACCACAGTCGATTTACACCACCAACAGTCGATCGCACTTTGATGAATAGTACTGTTATGATCAAAAGTGTATCATAGCACCTAAATAACTAAAATAGGCAATTATTTGATGCCTACAACCAGAAGCTGAAATGAGTTTAAAATGCCGCCCACCTGGATCAACCCTGAAGGAACTAATTCCAACTTTGACAACTATTTACTGCAACAAAAGTGGTGGTCCAACACGTAGTCTTTGGGTAAAACTGCATGTTACATTTATAAGTACCTTGGCAGTAGTTTCTAGGCAAGCCTTGGCTGCCTATACATACAGCCAGTACTTACCTAGAAACCACCTCAAAGGCACAGGATGTGGACTGCAAAGTGTTGAAAAATCTCCTGGCCTTTAAGGGTTAAGTTGTCAACAAGGATTGCAAACAGTGGAAAAGAAGAGAATGAGTGCTTCTTGATTTATCTAGTCTGGAATCCATTTTAAAACTGAAAGCATTTTTCCAGCCAGTATGAATCTCGAACTTATAATTCTAAAACAAAGGTGCAATTTCAACACAAAAACGTGATACTTCATTTACAACCCACAAAAAGATTATCACATACATACAGTAGTGTGATCACAAAAGGGGACAGAGTATTATGACTGGATAATGACTCAGTTGTGAACAGGTAACAATATTTCTCCTTTTCTCACCTTATCACTGTAGAATCTCACCTATCGGAAAAGAAGTGTGAGAACACTGATTCTGAGATACCATTTTAAATTGTTCACTTGATTCGGTCCTGATTCCATAATATTTTATTTATGAAATCTCAAAGCATGATGTGCAAGTGTTTCGCGATTTGAAAGAGAACGCGAGGCCCCAGGGCACTCACCTGACATGGTAGCCTAAATATCAACCCAGGGAATTGATTCCAACAAGTTGCATCTGCAACTCCTAAGAAAAGCTTATACCAAATATCCAAAGATTCTGACCAGTGGATCTAAAAAACAAAAGGCCCTGTTCATCGAAATCAAGGTAAATAACACCAAAAAATTAATTGGGGTCATATATAGACCGAACACACAGCCCAAGGCAGACATAGATCTTTTTCTTACAAAACTAAACGAAATAACTGATGTAATTAATCACGAAGGCGAGGAGGCCTATATTATGGGAGACTTCAATATTGACCTACTGAAAACCAATTACCATTCCAAAACCCAAATCTTTCTAGATCTTATGATTAGTCAAGGTTTTTTACCAAGCCAACTCGGATAACCAGTCATTCAGCAACGTTAATAGGTCATCTCTTTACAAATAATATTACCTCTACTTGCTCGTCTGGAATAATTATTACAGATGTCTCCGATCACTTTGGTATATATTATATGGAAAATAATACCACCGAGAAGGATAGTCCAAAAGTTATCCGCAAACGCAATTTTGGCGAAGCCAACATGGTTATATTTAGGCTACTTTTAACACAAAGCGATTTTTCGTCCATTCTTGAATCAAGCTGTCCGGATACAGCATATGAAAACTTTATGAATATCTATTCAACAGCTTTTGAAAAGGCATTTCCTATAGTAAATATCCAACTGCAGAACAAATTTATCAGAAAACAACCGTGGATATCTAAGGGACTCATGACCTCATCTATCAATAAGACAAAGTTTTACAGCAAAAAAATTAAATCCCCAACGTAGCAAAATATAAAAAACTACAAAAGCTATTGCAAAATATTCAATAGGATTAAAAAACAAAGTAAAGCCATGTATTATAATAAGATTTTAAACGATAACAAAAACAACTTAAGAGAAACTTGGAGAATATTAAATGAAACAATAAACAAAGCAAAACGTACTGCCAGTTTACCCTCCACTTTTACCAAAGATAACTACGAAATAAACGACCCACAAGAAATAGCATGTGCATTTAATGACTTTTTCGTAAATATAGGAAGACGCACTAGTGAGGAATTGACGCACACAGATAAATCCTTCTTGGACTTCATGGGTTCATCCTCCACAAATAACTTTTATATAACACCTGCTACCCCTTGTGAAGTGGTGGATATAGCCAAACGCATGAAAGCTAAATGTTCCGAAGACTGTGACGGCACCACAACATACCGCATGAAAAATACTATAGATATATTAGCCCGTCCATTTGCCCACATTGCCAACCAATCTTTCACCAGTGGTGTTGTGCCAAACAGAATGAAAATTGCGAAAGTCATCCCAATTTTTAAAACGGGAGATGAAAACCAATTTAACAACTATAGACCGATAAGTATTTTACCAGCCTTCTCCAAAATCTTAGAAAAATTAATGGCAAATAGAATGATTAATTATCTGGATACATTCAATATACTCTATCAGCACCAATACGGCTTTAGAAAAAATCACAGTACCACACATCCTGTGATGCAGTTTCTTAAACATATTGCTTTAGAAAACAACAAACCAACAAAAGATTTAACCTTAGCGGTATTTATAGATTTTTCGAAAGCCTTTGATACGATTAACCACAGTATTCTGATAAGCAAATTAGAAAGATATGGGTTCAGAGGAATCAGTATTGACTGGTTCAAAAGTTATTTATCCAACAGAACCCAATATGTAAAATTTGGTGAACACGATTCGAACCAGGCCCAAATAACGTGTGGAGTTCCACAGGGTTCTATACTTGGGCCAATCTTATTTTTGCTCTATATTAACGATATTCGTCACTCAACTTTATTAAAACTCCTATCGTTCGCAGATGACACAACAGCCTACGCTTCTGGCTCAAATGCAAGTAGACTAGCTGAATACATAAATCATGAATTAGGCAAATTGAATGAATGGTGCTCAGCTAACCAGCTTGTTCTAAACGCAAGTAAAACAAAATATGTTCTTATGAATCCAACCCGTAGCACGATAGTCCCAGAAAACTTATCTATAGAAATACAGAATCAAACGATAAAAAGAATCGGTTGTCATGAACCGGAAAAATCATTAAAATTCCTAGGTATTACCATTGACGATAATCTCTCGTACAGTGCTCATATTTCACAAGTGTGCTCTAAAATAGGACGAGTAAATTATGCTTTGAACAAGGTAAAAAAAATCTTGCCGCATGAGGCTATGAAAACTCTGTACTTTGCCCTTATTCACAGTGACTTGTTATATGGTATCCAAGTTTGGGGTAACGTTCGAGCAATTAGAAAAATCTACATTATGCAAAAACGCTCTCTTTGTATTATTAATAATTCAAATTATAATGCCCATACTGATCCCTTATTTGCAAAAGATAAAATACTGAAAATCAACGACTTGTTCAAAGTTCAAGCCTGTCTCTTCATATTTGATTGGAAAATGGGGAAACTTCCATCATCATTCGATGACTTTTTCAACCTAACACAAAATACCTCACAAAGAGTAACGAGACAAGCAGAGTTACTATCTATAAATAGAACTCGCACTAAAGCACTTGAGAGGTTACCAGTTCATGCTTTCCCTAAATTATGGAATGAACTGGATCAAGATTTAAGGTCAATCACAAACAGAAAAATCTTCAAACGATCATTGACACGAAAATTAATGTCTCAATACCCAAATAGTGTAGAATGTGACAATCCCTATTGTCAAGATTGTAGTTTTAATACCAGCAGATAATTCAAAAGTGTTAAAGAAGTCCATATACATAGCTAAGTTCCTGTACAGCCACCAAATGACACTTCAATATACTTTGGTTATTTTCCAAAACGAGTATACTTCGTACGTGACAACATCAGGTAATATACTCCGTCTGTTCATCTCGTCCGACAAAACAGTCTGATTCAACTGTCAAGTCTGAAACTTTTGATACCTAACAATAAATTTAACTCCGATAATTTATTTCTAACAACATTATTAACAACAGTCAGTGTACAATGCTAACTCTGGGTTCAATTCCAGTGGGGGATGACAGGAAGACAGCCAATCTGGCTATGTCATCTCCCTACGGTATAGATATTACTTATATTCTCATATTTTACAAATGCTTTTTTATGCAGCAAAGTTTGTATCACTCTGTATCACTCTGTATGTTACTTGTTGTCTATACCGTTAAATAAATTAATCAATCAATCAATCAATCAATCAAGGCCCCACAGGGCCTGAAGCACTCACCTTGAACAGAATACGATATAAACAGAGTCCAAGAATGAGTCTACATTAAGTAATCCATCTCCATAGAATACATTGTCAATCCTTGAGCCCCTCAGGAGTGACAAAAATAGTCTGAGCATCATGCCTTTTCTTCAGCTGATTATAATGTAAAATATGGAGATCCCCTATGAAGCCCCTTGATACAACCTATGTGGATTAATCTTAGTTACACACCTCTAGAGGGTACTGAATACAAAATTTCCAATTCTTCGGCTACATGGCCAATTCCGGCTCCCGTACGGAGCCCAAATATTAACCCAGGCTCTCGATTTGAACAAAGTTGAATCTGACCTCTCTAGAGATGTTGTATACCAAATATCAAAACATTGTGACTGATGGATCTGAAGAAGAAAAATTTTAAAGAAATTTCTTCATATTGCACTAAGTTAAAATTTGGGCTGCCATAGCGAGCCCAAATATTAACCTATGAATTTGATTTGAACACACTTGAATCTGACCACCCTAGAGATGTTGTCCCACCCGGACCCCAAATTTTCAGGGGGGGAAAAAAAAAAAAAAATTGACAGAAATGCATAAAAAACAAAAAATTTTTTTTTTCGGATTTTGGTCCAAAATTTTCCAAGTCCCACCCGCACCCCAAATTTTCAGGGGGAAAAAAAAAAAAAAAAAAATTTTATCTTAAAATTGACAGAAATGCATAAAAAACAAAAAAAAAATTTTTGGATTTTGGTCCAAAATTTTCTAAGTCCCACCCGGACCCCAAATTTTCAGGGGAAAAAAAAAAAAAAAATTGACAGAAATGCATAAAAAACAAAAAAATTTTTTTTTCGGATTTTGGTCCAAAATTTTCCAAGTCCCACCCGCACCCCAAATTTTCAGGGGGAAAAAAAAAAAAAAAAAAAATTTTTATCTTAAAATTGACAGAAATATATAAAAAACAAAAAAATTTTTTTTTCGGATTTTGGTCCAAAATTTTCCAAGTCCAACTCGGACCCAAAATTTTTAGGGGGGGAAAAAAAAAAAAAAATTTTTGTCTTAACATTGACAGAAATGCATAAAAAACAAAAAATTTTTTTTTCGGATTTTGGTCCAAAATTTTCTAAGTCCAACCCGGACCCAAAATTTTCAGGGGAAAATTTTTTTTTTTTTTTTTTCTGTCTTAAAATTGACAGAAATGCATAAAAAACAAAAATTTTTTTTTTTCGGATTTTGGTCCAAAATTTTCTAAGTCCCCCCACCCGCACCCCAAATTTTCAGGGGGAAAAAAAAAAAAAAAAATTTTTTGTCTTAAAATTGACAGAAATGCATAAAAAACAAAAAAATTTTTTTCGGATTTTGGTCCAAAATTTTCTAAGTCCCACCCGCACCCCAAATTTTCAGGGGGAAAAAAAAAAAATTTTTTTTGTCTTAAAATTGACCGAAACGCATAAAAAACAAAAAAATTTTTTTTCGGATTTTGGTCTAAAATTTCGAAGTCCGCAACGGGACCCCAAATTTTCAGCCTAAATATGAACCCAGGGATTTGGCTTCAACAAAATTGAATCTCACCCCCCTAAGGATGCTGCATACCAAATATCAAAACATTCTTATTCCTAGATCTCAAGAAGAAGATTTTTCAAAAATACTCCTCATACTGCACTAATTTAAACATTTGGGCTTCCATAGAGAGCCCAAATATCCACCCAGGCAATTCATTTCAATAAACATGTGAAACAATCTTCCAAAGATGTTATATGTGAAATTTTAAAGCTTTTGGAGCAGTGCTTTCGGAGAAAAGTAGTCTTATGTTTTTCCCATTACCCACAGTGTTAAAAAATGCTGACTCAGCACTTTTTCAAACTCCCCAAAAAGTACCCCATCATAAAACCGATGGCAATTTTTTTTGATCATTCCATTCTGTTGGTCCTAAGGAAGCTTCACAACAAATAAGAATTCTCAGTGCCGTGTAGTTTTGGAGATATGAGCGTTTTCATTTTTTTCTATTTTTAGCTCCTGTGGTTCCCACGGGGCTATGGGGAAAAAAAATTTCGGCATAAATTAGGTATTTAGGACCCAATAAGCACTCATGTAAAATTTGGTTCAAATCGGCCTCGCGGTTTGGAAAATAGAAATTTGGGGCGGGGCCAAAATTTTTGCCCCTCCTTTAACATTGTCAAATATAGCCCCTCCAACTTCTCTTGAACAAACTTGAGTCTACACCTCAAAAGGAAGCTGCATACCAAATATCAAGTCTCTGCTATTGCTGGTTCTTGAGAAGAAGATTTTTTAAGAATTGCAGCATTTTTGCCCCATCCCTCTGCTCAATGTGAGCCGAAACCTAATTTGACAAAAAATAGGTGTCCGCAGACACAACCCCTTCTCACATGAAATTTCATTAATATGCGGCCAGTGGTTTGGGAGAAAAAGCCCAAACACCACCTTCACGACGGACGCCGGACGAAAAGTGATCAGAATAGCTCACCCTGACTTTCAGTCAGGTGAGCTAATAAACTTGTATCTGACGCCCCCCTATGAATGTTGTATACAAAAGATTCTGACCATTGATTCTGGAGAAAAGATTTTAAAATTTTTTTGCAAATATGCTGACTCAGCATTTTTTTGATGCCCTCTACAGAACACCCTAACATAATCGATGGCAATTTGTTTTTACCTTTCAATTCTACTGGTCCCAAGGATGCTTCACACCAAATAACAGCTCTCTGTTCCATGTGGTTTGGGAAATATGGGCATTTGAATATATTTATATTTTTAGCGTCTGGGGGTTCCCATGGGGATGCAGGAATTTTTTTTGTTGGCATGTGTCAAGTACTTATGACCCAATAATACCACACACCAAATTTGGTTCAAATCGGACCATCGGTTCAGGAAAGAGAAATATTGGGAGGGGCCAAAAATCTTTCATCTCCCATTTACAAAGCCAAATATTGCTTCACGAACTTCGTTAGAACAAACTTGATTCTACACCTCAAAAGGAAGCTCCATAACGAATATCAAGTCATTGTACCCACTGGTTCATGAGAAGATTTAAAAAATATTTTGGAGCATTTTCCCACACCCCCTCCCTATGGGGCTGAACTAGGGCCCTGCGAATCGGGAAATTTATGTTCGAATCGAATCTCGAATCGAATCGGGACTGATGTCGACATCGAATCGAATCTCGAATCGAATCGGGATAAACTCGAGAAATAACTATAACTGGCATTATCTTGTGCAGAGATGTTCGGAAAGCACTGCGAGAAGAGATCGTTGACATAACTGGACAACTTGGCGTTGTTTTAATTTTCTTTCTCGTTGAATGGCCATCCAGATGTTCACTTGGCCCGACAATAAATTCAAGACATAAATATGGACAAATTAAGGTTTTACTGCCCAGAGTCATTTAAGACAAACCACTGAATTGAAACATGAGACTTAAAAGCACAAATGTAATACAAGTGGCACATTAATTCCCATGGGTTGAAGTCGGCTACAGCCGCTAACTTCATGTACATTAGCATGCCTAAATACATTATTGTAATGTTTGGTTGTTTTTGTATTATCAGAATTTGGGTCTTGTAGATTTCGGTCCGTTCTCAACTCAATAAAACAGTATACATCAAAAGCAGCGAAGGCGTTAAACTGTGTTAGTTTCTGCATTAGTTAACTCGAATAGTGACACAGTGCTCATTCACACAAATTGCTTTTACATCATTCCAACTTCCAAGTACCAACTCCGAACAATGCAAAGAAACTACAGAGATTTTCCTCCCACAGCTTTCTGATATAATAATGGGAGCGCTCCAGGCGACATGTCCCCATTATTGTGTTAGAAGATTCCGGGACTGGGAGCAGGCCTTAGGCCCATAGCTGGATATTTCGGTTGTATGGATTCCGCGAATAACTCTCACACGAATTCCTGGAAATCTATAAATAGCGAATTTGCGGTGTGTGGTTTTCTGGGAATCTGAAACTGAAAGTGAAACGACAGAATTTTGCAATGAATTTGACTATTTTCCTGATAGAAACATTAAAAATAGAAGAGTTCGCTCCTTATTTCAACCGATGTCGACATTGTCGAACACTGATTCATTTTCCTCGAAGGTTCGTTTGACTAACGAATCGGCAAACTATTCGAGATCGATATACGAATACCAAAGCGATGTCGACATCGAATCGAATACTCGAAGCTTCACAGGGCCCTAGGCTGAACATGTTGAGTTGAAAAAAAATGCAACCATCACTCACACGGACTTTCACTTGAATTGGCCCAGAGGTTTTGGAGGAGAAGACCAAAACATGGTGTTGATGGACGACGGACGGAGAGCGATGAGATTAGCTCAGCTCGACTTTGTCAAGGTGAGCTAAAAAGATTTTTAAAGAATGTTCCTCATATTGAACTAAGTAATAATTTAGGCTCCCACAGGGAGCCCAAATATGAACCAGGCACTTGGCTTGAACAAGCTTGAATCTCACCTCCGTAAGGATGCTGTATACCAAATATCAAAAGATTCTGACTAGTGGATGTGAAGAATATTTTTGAAGAATATTCCTTATATTGAACTAAGTTATAATTTGGGCTCCCACAGAGAGCCCAAATATGAACCCAGGGACTTTGCTTGAACAAACTTAAATGTCACCCCCCTTAGGATGCTGCATACCAAATATCAAAACATTCCGACTGCTGGTTCTGAAGAAGAAAATTTTTGAAGAAAATTCCTCATTTTGAACTAAGTTACAATTCAAGCTCCCACAGTGAGCCCAAATATGAACCTAGGGACTTGGCTTGAACAAACTTGAATCTCACCGCCCTAAGGATGCTGCAACCAAATATCAAAACATTCCGACTGCTATATCTGAAGAAGAAAATTTTTGAAGAAAATTCCTCATTTTGAACTAAGTTATAATTCGGGCTCCCACAGTGAGCCCAAATATGAACACAGGGACTTGGCTTGAACAAACTTGAATCTCACCCCCCTAAGGATGCTGCATACCAAATACCAAAAGATTCTGATTAGTAGATCTGAAGAAGATTTTTAAAGAATATTCCTCATACTGCACTAATTTCAACATTTGGGCTCCCATAGAGAGCCCAAATATGGATGGACTCAGGGATTTGATTTCAGTAAATATGTGAAACAATCTTCCAAAGATGTTATATGTGAAATCTGAAAGCTTTTGGAGCAGTGGTTTGGGAGAAAAGTAGTCTTAAATGTTTTCCCCATAACCCACAGTGTTAAAAAATGCTGACTCAGCACTTTTTCAAAGTCCTGAAAAAATACCCCATGATAAAACCGATTTTTTTTTACCATTCCACTCTGTTGGTCCTAAGGAAGCTTCACACCAAATAGGAATTCTCAGTGCCATGCAGTTTTGGAGATATGGGCGTTTTAAATGTTTTCTATTTTTAGCTCCTGTGGTTCCCTTGGGTCGACAGGAAAAATTTTTTGGGCATAAATTAAGTACTTATGACCCAATAAGCCCTCATAGCCAATTTGGTTCAAATCAGCCTCTCAGTTTGGAAAATATGATAAATTTAAAGTAATTTGTATATTTTTTATACTTACCAATGGCCCAGACTTAGCTGGTGCAAACTCGAAATTATCAAGGGTCAAACACAAATTTTGAACCCCCCAATCCCCAAAATTTGCATACAATACCGAAAATTAAAAGACCTATCTGGCCCTCCATACTTTTACCATCTGCGCAAGCGCAGCAGTCAGGAAGACACCGGAATTGGTGCCAACATCATTCTTTGTAGATGAGCGTACTAAATGATAACTCAGCGGGGAGGTATGAGTGACCACTCATGAAAGGGCCATCCCCGTCTGGGCCATTGGTAAGTATAAAAAATATACAAATTACTTTAGATTTATCATAGTTTTATACTAAATAACCAATGGACCAGACTTAGCTGAATCGTAAAAAGGTGGAGGGCCTAGGACTTAAGAATTAGCAGACCAAATATAGCTCCTAAGCCTACATTCCAAGGTGAAAAGGAGATTAAATTTAAAAGGAATTACATGTATGTCTCTCTATACAATAATAGAGAAGACATATCATAAATAAGGAGCCATATGCAAGTAATTCCGTAATCTTAGCATGAATGATTATGCTAATTGGGTGTAACAAGCCCCCAATTTTAAGGCTAGTCTGGACTAAACCCCTTAAACTGGGATGGAGTATTCAAGAGTGAGAGACTAACCCCCACAAACATACGCCATATATAAATAATAAACAAGCTGTATCTAGGATCAGTAATAATATACAGACAAAACAGCTTCACTCACAGTTACACACTTATCAAACTGGAAGAGATGAAGAAAAATCACCCCCCCCACCCTTTTTTTTTTTTGAAGGAATATTCTTCAAAACAAAGAGGGAAGCGCTCTGGAATCAGTGAAAAGCGGGTACCAAATAATCAATATATATTCGCCCAACAGGCACCCAGTTATTAATTATTATTAATTATTGGTGCTTAACGCCACTTCAGAAGCTAAGGCTATCATGGCGATCCCGGTTATTAATAGTGCACGCTTCTAACATATACCGGAGTGGGAATACGTAGATAGGTTGAAAACCGGTGATATAATGTGTACAACCATACACTAGTCCACTTGAATCCCAATAGAAAGTCTCCGAAGAGCAAACACACTTCTAAGGCAACCAACAGGCGACCCCATTCAGGTGTACAATTAATTCCAATAATAAAACTCCAATTGAACCGTGTGAATATACGAGAATGTGTACCGTCTCTCGTAGAAACCTGGATTCAGAACATGGAATGAGCTATGATTAAGAGACCCGTCACGGACCGTCACCAAATATTTCAATGTTCCCTAGGTCAGTTACAACCAATGACTGTTCGGAGAAAGAATATACTACTCCGAATAATGATGCCAAAAAATTTAGAACGTATGCATAGACGGCCTATTGGAAGTTCCATAACTGATCCAAATGGCCCCAAAATTCTCATGAGCTCTATAAGCAGAGGAAGAATTTATATAATCTGTTCAATAACGCATCTGCCTAATAAATACACATCTTATGCACACGAGCAATGAAATCCTGCTTGTACTCATCTGAATACAGACTGTATCCACGGAATGACCAAGTGATTCAATTGTAACCAGGAACTGCATGAATAATACAACGTTATTATGCAGTTAAATGAGTAATAAACTCATACGTCGTAAGAAAAGGCCAGACTGCAGACTGCTCTGAGCAGGGGGGGGGGGGGAGGGGAGGTTATTGACTAATAATTCCGATCGAACCCCCCCTCACCCACATTACTTGAATCGCTCGTGTTAGTTATCAAATATTATAGGAACCGCAGGGCTCCCTCATGTCTGACTGACTCCATAATGCCAATAAGGATGGAGAGTGACGTGATGAACAAATAATACACCATATTGATATAATATCCAGTCTCTAAAGTGCAAGTATAATCCACAGTAATAGATTGGATAGAAATGAAAAGGGAGACGAAAACAATGTTCCGACACCCGATCATAAAAATCTAGATGAGCTCAGGAAATATGTTCCTGAGAAGGAGTTAAGTATAGGCGTTTGAAGAAATGCTTATTAATCACACTAGGTAAATATGGCGTCATCAATAGAGCTTATAGTCTCATATAACTAACACCAAACCATACCAGTAGGAAGAGAATAACCTCCTCTAACATACGGTATCATGTCCGATAGGAGAACGAACTCAGCCTAGCTGAAGCAGCTAAAGGTCTTCCTATACGTGAAGACAATAAAAAGGCAGATAACTGCGGCCTTAGAAGCTCACTAAGGAGACTTACAATGCTAGCCATAGCTTATAAGTCTTCCTCTCCGTGAAGACACGTTATCTCAGTGTAACTAGCAACTGAAAGCTCACTAACAGAGACTTACAACCATTGTCGCGCAAGGTAGGGAATGACGAGCCGCTATTCTTTCAGCTGTAATGCCCAAAGAGAGAGTAGTCTCAAAGTAGCTATGTGAAGACATATATCTGTGTCACTTCAGGCCTTTGAAAGCTCACTAAATGGAGACTTACAACACTGGCCGTTAATTATAAGAAAAGACCGCTGTATCAGTGCATAAGGCTACTATGGTGTCCACAATGGCATTAAATGTCTTGACGACAAGGAATACAACACCGAGAGGGAAAAGATATACTTATTCCCTCTAACGGCTCTATTCCAAACAAGACAGCTGTCTCAGCATATCTATGGACTATCCGTCTGGCTTCGGGACGAGAAACAGGTGACTTGAAAAAACCTGGAGAAAATATTTTCGACGACCTCTATTGCTTTCTTCAATAGGAGAGCATGTATCTCCGCAGGGAGAGACTCTCTTGGAAGAATGTGCTGGAAGATTTGTCCAACACGTATTTCTTGTAAGTGGAGCTTTGCTCGGACCGATAGCCGCAGGCCTGCCGAGACTACATTCTCATGCATTGATCTTCCGTAATTTTCATCCACTTTTGCGAGGTTGATAACCTTCTGCTAAGTGGAAAGCAACAGAAGTCTAGACCATCACCTGTACATCTTGTCAGGCTTGCGGTAGGTGAAACTACATCCTTCCCGCAAAGAACCTTGTCCTGTCAATCTAGGGGCGTCTGAATTATATTCTTTATAAGACTTGCGCCCTTTTCCGAGTCGCTATACTGTAAGAGGGTTTCCTGGACTCTCGTGAGGAGCTCCCTTCTAGGATTGTGAACAGGAATAACCTGGCCTACTCCAGCCAGCTGATGCATGTTGTTGAGACACTGATCTCAGTATCAGTGCGCTGCAAGCGTTTTGGTAGCCTGTTCCTAGACTAAAGAAAGTGTGGTGTCAGAGTGTGTGTCCCTTGACCGGAGAGACTCGGAGAGAGCTTTTCACCCTGTCATCGATAATTGATGACAACGTAAGGGCTGCATCACGTCTAACCAACTCCAATATGCCACTGAAAGGGCGGAGTGGTATGTGGTATTCATGACTGCCCTGGAAAGAACTCTTAGCGAGGAGCTAACATCCTCAATTCCTTTCCCTTAGATGATGCGCCAGAGCTCTGGTGATATGATCTGCGTATAACATAGCATCAAGAATCGCTCTATTAGATAAAATAGAAAATTCCATCATATCCAAGTGTAAATTGAATGATGCAGGTAAGGATCTAACCAAATCCCCAGCCTGCTCACACAGAGTAGCTCTCTGAACATCTTCTCCAACCGTTTTATATTTATTTCTTTATTGGTGTTTAAGGTCACATACTTATGCACAATGGCGAATCATGACCATGACAGTTCTTTGGATGGAGGAAGCCGGAGTACCCGGAGAGAACCACCAAGCAACGACGAGCAGCTGCCTGCTCCCCAACATCCTAACCATTTTAAAATAACGTGCTGATTGAAGATGCCGATAAGAAACAGCCTTCTTATTCGAACTTGCTAGGTTGAAGATGGCGTCGTTATTGTGGCCAAAGGCCTCCGGCACTTGCCAAGAAAGTCCCGGGAAGGAAAGAACATCATCTTTCCTTTGCACGGTATCTTTGTATAGAAGACAGCGATTTCTGCCTTGAAGACGCAGCTTGCTGATCAGGTGGAACAAGGCCAGAATAGTATTGATAAATGAATTTGATTGCTACCATATGTTGTTCCGAAAGGGAAGGGTAATCCCCCTCCTCCTCCTCCCTTTCACCATCCGACTGATTCATCTGATAATTTCGGTCAAGAGAATTTGAATATACAGATGACTGTACCGACCCAGCACCATCCGACAGCTCACCACTGGAGTCTGCTGAAGGCTGCACTTGCACTTGCTGGGAAGATGCGATGAGCTGTGCAATCTGCAACAGCAAGTCTGTTCTAGAGGCTTGAGGAGAAGCAGTCTTCCGTATTACGCCGCTTGCTGCTCCTGGGACGAAGATTCGGACGTAGATCTCTACTTCTAATGTCCCAATGATTGAGGCCTCAGATCACTAGCTACCGGGATGGGTCGACTTCACGGGCGAAGACTGGATTCTTCTTCGGGCGGCTGCCTGGATATCCGAAGTCGGGTAGCTAGTATGCGGTCATGTGTGAGGAGGAAGCCGTAACAGTAGCCGAAAGACGGCTACAGTTCAGAAGGAGGGTCCTGATCAGCAAGTGTGGACGTTAGCTCCTGTGCAGGCAAGTTTCTCAAACAACATTTGGCCCCAAATGTTGCTGGGTTAGAGAGAGGGATCTCCCGCTCTTATCAGACCTCGCTGAGCTTCCCTAAGAGAAACTTGTAGGCTTCTTCCCTTACGCCGTCGTCGCTGGATGAGCTTTAGTTTTTGAGGTGCTCGCTCTACCCAAATCTACACTTCCCTCGACTGCAACGGAGTTACCCGGTGTCACGGCTCCCACGAACGGAGTAACTGCTTCACTGGTCGAGCTAGCTGCTTGCAAAAATGATTAAGAACACTAACTAGAGGCCTTATCCCTTACTTAATATTCATGAGCACCTTTGCAGCTAGCTGTTTGCTCATTAGAGCGTGACGATGGTAGCACACTTTGGATGGGTGTCACAATACCATCACCATGTTCTTGTTCCTCTGGAAAACTCAAATTATTTTGCGGTGAGAGCTCCGGCACAGTTACCTCACCGCCAACGACGTACCGCGACACCCATCTCCAATGTCGGTCATCCCAATGTACAGAAGTAGAACAAGAATCCGTAGGAGTGCATTGACTACTGGCAAGGCAACAAGCATGTAAATCCAAGGAAGACTTCCTTGCCAAGCATTTAGAACAGTAAGCTTTCATAATTCAAAAGACAAAGTCGATAGCACTCCTACAAACTCCACAACAAAATATATGATAAATATACATGAATAATAGCAATCAAAATTAAATTCGAAAAAATTATAAATTATTTTTCCCGAAAATGCCTAAGTTCCCAAAGGGAACATCATGAGCCCAAGGGCATCCCGATAGAGCCTAAGTGTGACAAAATCCAAATTTTTTGTAGCTACACTACCGGAATAATAATCAATGTATCCTACAGTAATTCTACAGTAATATAATATTAAATACTACATATATATGAGGATGTTGCCAATGTAAACAACGTCAAAGGAAAAAACTGGAAACAAGACATCAGGCAAACAAAAAGGCCCAATGTCAGTAACCGATTTGAATGCTACCAGATGGAAAGCTAGATCTTCATACTAAGAAAAAATGATACATCGGATAGAAGATGCAAGACCAAAACGACCCAACATCCCTAGGGCGAGGACGCAACCATGGGGATAAACAGAATAAACATTCTGTAATACACGTTAAACTCCCAAGAAATTTAATAAAAAATTTCATTAAAAAATAGCCAAAGCGCTTAGGAGTTTAACAGGAGGGGTTCATGGAAGGATAGGAAAGGAACACTTAAACAGTGGATTAATCATTAGCAAGAATGGTGACGTCAGACATATGTCCCGAAAATGGGAAACATGAAATAATTTTTATAATTATTATAAAGTTACAGCCCTGAACGTTTGAAACCACCGTTGTTCACTTCCATCATCCATTTACAGCCTTGAATCCACCAATTCTTTCATTGATTTGTATCTGGCATCCTCAAAAAAGAAGATTTTAAAGCACAGATGTCAGATCATAGTTGCTGACTTTAGGGCCAAACAAAGAATGATGTTGGCACCAATTCCAGTCTCTTCCTGACTGCTGCGCATGTGCAGATGGTAAAAGTATGGAGGGCCAGATAGGACTTTTAATTTTCGGTATTGTATGCAAATTTGGGGGATTCAAAATTTGTGTTTGGCCCTTGATAATATCGAGTTTGCACCAATTTATACTTACCAATGGCCCAGACTAGCTGGTGCTAACTCAAAGTTATCAAGGGCCAAACACAAATTTTGAACCCCCCCAATCCCCCAAATTTGCTTGTAAAACAGAAAATTAAAAGTCCTATCTGGCCCTCCATACATTTACTCTCCGCGCATGCGCAGACGTCAGGAAGTGACTGGAATTGGCACCAACATCATTCTTTGTTGAAGAGAGTACTACATAAAAATTCAGCAGGGAGGGCCATCTCCGTCTGGTCCATTGGTAAGTATAAAAATATACAAATTACCTTAAATTTATATTATTTTTACACTGTCAACCAATGGCCCAGACTAGCTAAATCGTAAAAAGGTGGAGGGCCTTGGACATCAGAATTAGTAGATCAACAAACATAGTTCCAATCCTGTAATCCAAGGTGAAAGGAAATTATAGTTATTAGGAATTACATGTATGTCTCTCTATACAGTAATAGAGAAGACATATCATACAAAAGGAGCCTAGTTCAAGTAATTCTGTATACTTAGCATGAAGACTATGCTAAATGGATGTAACAAGTTCCCAATTTTTAAGGCTAGCCCAGACTAAGCTCCAAAAATTAGGATGGCGTATTTGAGAACGAGAGAATATCCCCCCACAAACATACGCCATATACAATAAAATTCCAGCTGTATGCAGGATATAATTACAGACAAAACAGCTTCACTGATAGTTAAATACTTATTAAGCCGGAGGAGAGGTAAAAAATACCCCCCCCCCCTTTTTCTTTTGAAGGAATCTTCAAAAAGAAAGAGGGGAGCGCTCTGGAATCAGTAAAAGCGGTACCAAAAAACAATATAAATATTCGTCGAACAGGCACTCAGGTATTAATTTATTATAATAAATGGTGCTTAATGCCACTTCAGAAGTTAAGGCTACAGCAAGGATCCCGGTAATTAATATTGCCCACTATATAAGGTACACTGGAGACAGCATACGCAGATAGGTCAAAAACCGGTGATGTAATATATAATCGAACCACAATGAAGGATCTCTGGAGAGCAAACACACTTCCGAGGTAACCAACAGGCGACCCCATTCAGGTGTACAATAAATTCCAGTAACAACACTCCCCTACGTGTACTATCCGATATCTAAGACACTATAAACGTGCGAATATACGAGTTGAGTACCAAACATTAATAGAAACTTGAATCTAGAAATGGAAGTAGGTATGAATTACAGGCTCCGACACGGACCGCCCCCGAAATAATTCATAATTTCTAAGGTCGATAGCATACAATAAAGCGTCAGCCTAATAATTATTATGGACGTGAGCATTAAAATCCCGCTTGTAATTATCTGAATACCACCTAACTGGTTATGCAGCCTCCGAGGTACCAAAAGACTAGCAATTTATTTATGATGAATTATGCGCTCGTATATGACATATAGACGAATAATCACAGGAAACCGACCAACTAACAAGAGCTCACGTATCGCTGAAGCAATACAATGTCCCCTACTGGTCTAATGAGCATTAATAATTATACAATTGTTATAACCTAGATGTGATCAGCATGAATTCTGTTGAAGCGTTTCCAAAAAAAAGTCTGGAAAACTGATATTTTGGCACTTTTCCATATTTCCAAGGGCCATAACTCACATAAGAATAATGCAATCAGCATGAAACTCAAACTTGATCTGTAAGTCATCGTTCTATAGTAGGTTACCAAGAATGAAATCAATCGGTTGAAGCATTTCCCAAAAAAGTCCGGAAAACTAAAGTGTGACTGACAGACTGACTAACGGATGGACAGAGTGCAAATGAAACTTGATCTGTACGTCATCGTTCTATAGTAGGTTACCAAAAATGAAATCATTCCGTTGAAGCGTTTCCAAAAAAAGTCTGGAAAACTGATATTTTGGCGCTTTTCCATATTTCCAAGGGCCATATCTCACACAAGAATAATGCAATCAGCATGAAACTCAAACTTGATCTGTAAGTCATCGTTCTATAGTAGGTTACCAAAAATGAAATCATTCCGTCGAAGCGTTTCCAAAAAAAGTCCAGAAAACTGATATTTTGGCACTTTTCCATATTTCCAAGGGCCATAACTCAAACAAGGATAATGCAATAGCATGAAACTCAAATTTGCTCTAAGTCATCGTTCTATAGTAGTAGGTTACCAAAAATGAAATCATTCGGTTGAAGCATTTCCAAAAAAAGTCTGGAAAACTAAAGTGTGACTGACAGACTGACAGATGGACAGAGTGAAAACCTATAGTCCCCTCCGGCGATGCCAGTAGGGGACTAAAAAGTGGATGTGCCCATGAGGTCGCCATAGAACACGACCCAGCTGCCAATCGAGAAGCGAAGAAATGCATGCATGTATTACCATCTTGCCCGGTAACCGCCCCCAAACACATTGGAGCATCTACTGCATACGCTCAATGTTCTGGGCATGGTTACATGAACTACGGTAACTGATTATTCTGGTGTGTCACAAACAGATCTATCATGGGGCGATCCCTCTGGTAGAAAATCTGCCCAAATACTCACTTGTTGAGTGTCCACTCCAATTGCAACAGGCGACCGTTCCAAGACAGCGAGTCTGCTAGTACGTTCAGGCGACCCGGTATATGACGGATAGAAAGATGAACATGATGATTCATGAAATAAAGGAAAATCTTCTCCATCAGTTGGCACAATGGAAATGAATGGGTGCCACCCTGGTTCCCGATGTACGCTACTACTATCGAGTTGTCCGACCAAATTGAACCTAGACTTGGCTTGAACAACCTTGAATCTCATCCCCCTAAGCATGCTGCATCCCCAATATCAAAAGATTCTGCCTGTTGGATCTTGAGAAGATTTTTAAAGAAATTTGCCTGAAATGCACTAAGCTCAAATTGGGCTCCTATACTGAGCCCAAATATGAACCCAGGAGGCCGATTTGAACAAACTTGAATCAGATCCACCCCACAATGTTGCATACCAAATATCAAAAGATTCTGCCTGCTGGATCTGGAGAAGAAGATTTTTTAAGAAATTTGTCTGAAATGCACTAAGTTCGAATTCAAGCTTTTATAGTGAGCCCAAATAAGAATCCAGGAGGCCGATTTGAACAAACTGGAATCAGATCCACCCCACAATGTTGCATACCAAATAGCAAAAGATTCTGCCTGCTGGATCTTGAGAAGAAGATTTTTTAAGAAATTTGCCTGAAATGCACTAAGTTCGAATTTGGGCTTCTATACTGAGCTCAAATATGAATCCAGGGGGCCGATTTGAACAAACTTGAATCAGATCCACCCCACAATGTAGCATACCAAATATCAAAAGATTCTGCCTGCTGGGTCTGGAGAAGAAGATTTTTTAAGAAATTTGCCTGAAATGCACTAAGTTCGAATTCAGGCTTCTATAGTGAGCCCAAATGTGAATCCAGGAGGCCGATTTGAACAAAAACTTGAATCAGATCCACCCCACAATGTTGCATACCAAATATCAAAAGATTCTGCCTGCTGGATCTGGAGAAGAATATTTTTTAAGAAATTTGCCTGAAATGCACTAAGTTTGAATTCAGGCTTCTATAGTGAGCCCAAATGTGAATCCTGGGGGCCGATTTGAACAAACTTGAATCAGATCCACCCCACAATGTTGCATACCAAATATCAAAAGATTCTGCCCGCTGGATCTGGAGAAGAAGATTTTTTAAGAAATTTACCTGAAATGCACTAAGTTTGAATTTGGGCTTCCATAGTGAGCCCAAATATGAATCCAAGGGGCTGATTTGAACAAACTTGAATCAGACCCATACCAAGATGCTGCATACCAAGTATCAAAAGATTCTGCCCACTGATTCTGGAGAAGATTTTTTAATAATTTTTCTATAATTCATACGGTGCTATCAGAGTTATGCCCTATACAGAGCCCCCAAGGGATGTGGCCGTTTCATTTGAACAAACGTGAATTGCCATATAGTAATGAACATCCACATAAGTTTCGTGAAAATCGGACCAGTGGTTTCAGAGGAGAAGTCGTTTGAAAAATGTTCACGATGACGGATGGCAAGTGATAAGTTGAGCTCCCTTCGGTGAGCTAAAAACTACCTTATATATGAGGACGTTGACAATGTAAACAACGTCAATGTAAACAAGACATCAGGCACACAAAAAGGCCCAAAGTCAGAATCAATAGAAATGCTATCAGATGCAAAGCTAGATCTTCTATATGAAGAAAAAACTATACATCGGATAGAAGATGCAAGACTAAACGGCCTAAGACCCCTAGGGTGAGGACGTAACCCTGGGGAAGAAACAGAATAATATTCTGTAACAAATGTTAAACTCCCAAGAAATTTAATAAAAAATTTCAATAAAAATTAGCCAAAACGCTTAAGAGTTTAACAGGAAGGGTTCATGGAAGGATAGGGAAGGAATACTTGACAAACATTGGAATAATCATTTTCAAAAATGATGATATCAGGCATATGACCCGAAACTGGGAAACATAAAATAATTTTATAAATATTATAATGTTACAGCCCTGAATGTCCAAAACCACCGTTGAACACTTCAAAAACAGCCTTGTATCCACCAATTCTTGCATTGATTTGTGTCTGGCATCCTCAAAAAAGGAGATTTTAAAGCACAGATGTCATTTCATTGTTGATGACTTTAGGGCCAAACAAAGAATGTTGGCACTAATTCCGGTCACTTCCTGACGTCTGCGCATTCGCAGAGCGTAAATGTATGGAGGGCCAGATAGGACTTTTAATTTTTGGTTTTTCAAGCAAATTTTGGTGATTGGGGGGTTCAAAATTTGTGTTGATAACATTGAGTTAGCACCAGCTAGTCTTGGCCATTGGTTTACAGTGTAAAAATATAGAAATTTTGGGCAGGGCGAAAAGTCTTGCCCCTCCCATAACAAAGGCAAATATAGCTCCTCAAACTTCTCTTGGGACAAATCTGAGTCTACACCTCAAAAGGAAGCTACACACCAAATATCAAGTCTCTGCTACTGCTGGTTCATGAGAAGATATTTTAAGATTTAAGCTCACTTTTTGGGCATG
Organism: Pictodentalium vernedei; assembly: GCA_031216915.1. Taxonomy (NCBI): domain Eukaryota; kingdom Metazoa; phylum Mollusca; class Scaphopoda; order Dentaliida; family Dentaliidae; genus Pictodentalium; species Pictodentalium vernedei. The sequence goes on along the minus strand of CM062296.1, from coordinate 339,794,095 downwards.
GCCCTACTGAGGGGCGAGGCAACTTGATCTGAACAAAATCAAAATGCAATATCATAACAAACTATTATCTCAAATTTCAATTTAATTGGTTCAGCAGTTTGGGAGGAGAAGATGCAAACACCATGTTCACAGACGACGGACGGTGAGTGATCACTATAGCTCCCCTGACTGAAAGTCAGTTGAGCTAAAAATACCACTTCTGTGATCACAGTACTGTACTCTCTTCACAATTGGGAGAACCAATTCTTATTTCACTGATGTCTGTTGATTTCCAGAATATTTTCCTATTTCTTATGTTCCGTCTTGTTAACTGGTAGAGTGCTAAATTATTTTTCCGAGGTGAATTATAACAAATTTTTTTTTTTTTTCAAAGATTGCATGCAGCTAACAAGGAGAGCCTCAGTTCAACATGTTTTTGTGTACAAATAATTGTTCCTCTGGCACTCTCCATATAAACTGCAACAAAGCAATTTTATTAATTTTTTTTTCTATTGCTCAGCAAACCACAAGCTAATGGACTCTGTAAAGCCACAAAAGTGGCTTTCAGCAATTGTCAAGAGTCAGAATGGTGGCTTCTAGCATTCAACCAGTTAAATTCCAAATTACGTTTAAAAATGTGGGACACTGATAGATCAGCTGTTTAACTGCCATAATCAATTATAGAATGAGAACATTTTTTGATCTCTGATTTGGCTGATGAAAAGTTGGTAAGTGAAACACACAAATTATTATGACAGTACTTAAGCTGATTGGCCTTGTTGTCTTTCATTGAGTTAACAAGGTTATATCACTGGATCAAAAGCGCTGCCTCTGGTCACAAGCTTGATCCTATCACCTGACCTTGGCAACAAGATGGAGTACATCAGAAAGCATTGAAAAATAGATACATCTGGCTTTTCATGCCAAAAAGCAAAGTCCAATGAACTGAAACAAAACAAAGCAAGTGAACAAAATATCATATGCTGCTAACTGAATATGAAGCATGTATTTATACCAGGCCAAGCACTTTTCATTCTTGATTCCAATACTGAATTACAGAATTGAGGCAGTGAAACATCATGTTCTCAGGCATACAATGATGCATGGTATTGTTTTTTTGTATTAAGAAGAACAACTAATGTTGAACAATGTTGATTATAACATTAACCACACTATTTCCGTTGAGAACTTTTTGGATGAAAAAAATGTTAAAAACTCAAGTTGTAGCTGCTCTCATGAAGCAGCCATGACCTTATATGACAAATCAGTACAAAAAACCCATATGTTTGTCAGGATACTGAAAAATGTTCAGTTCAAGTAACATAAAACTATTAATAAGGCTATTAAAAAAGGTTATTGTTTCTCAGGCATCTCCCCAGTCATTAAAAATCGGAAAATAATTTTCTTTTTTTTAACTGTTTAACTTTGAACCACTCAAAATCTACACTGACTGAATCAAATGCTTTTCAAACATTCATGTGTAATAACCCTTTACCCACCTAACAGACAAAACCATCCAGTACTATTCACAAAAAAACATTGAATTTTCATTATTTTAATTTTTTTGTCTCAAACACATAGCTATTGACCTGACATTGGAACAAGCTCATTTAGCTCCTTCCAATGAGTGATCATAAACTTGGTTTTTGACGCCAAAAAATGAAAAAGTTTAGTTATTCAAGAATTTTGTTTGCAAGTGTCGTCTGCCTTCAGTGTTAGGTAAAGAGATAAATATGATGGAAACTTTGACACACACCCCAAAACAACTGTTCAAAGACTAATGATTTTCTGGAGAGGAAACAGTTCCAATGTCATAGACATTTCAAACTGTTTTCAGGGATAAAAAAAATGTCTCCCATCTCCGTTAAAAAAATCAGGAAAAATGGTTTGAGAAACTTTTTTTTTTAATTGCCTAAGGCAGTTGTGTGTTCGTTATTGGGCAGTCTTGGTATGTTACTAAAAAGGCATGAATGTTGATTATACAAACACCAATAAAGAAATCAAGTTGATAGAAAGATGAAAAAAACAAGATCAAGTTACAATATTAGTAGTCATCAATTTCAGTGCCCAGGCCAGTTCTAGAATGTTGACAATAAAACATAACTTATGACCTCCCCATTAGAATGATCTTGTTAAGCCCATTCAAATTTTTTTAGAAATATCAGCTTCATTCAAGTTTAATCGTGGTATAAATACAGAACACGACTCGGGTAGAGTATGGGAACAGGAATCAATAGACCTTGTTGGGAGTTTTTCCTATATTTGCATGAAAAACTGCAAAACTCAGCTCGAGTCATTGCTTCCTGACCCCCGTACACCACCCTTCTTGTGTTGTCTTAATATTTTTGAGGCAAACAATGAAAATATACATGTATTCAAGAAAATGTTCGTGCAAGTATTGTCTTCTCATCATGTTAGGTAAAAGATTAAAAGAGAAATTTCCTGGAAACACTGGGATATTTTGGGTCACTCAGATCAGCCTGGGCACTAAAACCAGTGTTAAGGTTTGACATCAATGCATGTTCTACATAATTATGGGAAGAATGGACATTCATTTTTTGCCAAGTACATTATCTGACCATAAACATAACATTTTGAGATTCTCCAGAAATTCAACCCACTTTAGTGATGGAATAAAAGATTTTGTCCTTCAATAAGTAATGACTAGCATGTTTAAAATCAAAACCTAGATTTGGATAAACAAGGTACAGTTCAACTCAATTCACTTAAGAGACAATTTTTCCAATCCTCAGCATAAACTTTTTAATAACAGAACTGATTATATTTATTGTGACAAGAATGCAGATGTATTGTATTACACTCCTAATTCTCAGAATTTAGGTGATTGTCGCAATTGTTGCAAAGTTCTGGCAATGTTTCAAGTGGTCAAGTTAAAGAAGCCACAATTGTAGCTCTACCGAAGTGATCAAAGCCACACTATACCATTTCATTTCATTAGGTAGGCACTCTTCTCCAGTAAACTGTAACAACACAATCATTTCTGAGCAAATTTTTACTAAACTAGGGCTCCACCTGCTTGTAGTAAGGTATCGTTAAGTGCTAAATTATTTTTCAAAAGGTGGTTTGTAACATGAGTTATTTTTTTTCCAACCATACCATTCGCTTTTTGAATCAAGACAAATCTGTCGAGTTGAAAATGAAAGTCACCATTGAAATTATACTTTTTTTTCTTCAATTTTTTCTTCTGTCAAGTTTAATCAACTTAACCCTTTACCCAATGCAGACGATATCAAAATTTTTATAATTTAATTTTTTTTCAAATTTTTCAAAAGATTTCAACAAAACCATATCATACGACCCCTCATTGGAACGACTTCTTTGAGCTCGTTCCAAGTAGGGTTCACTTGATATAGTCTTGTTGAATATTTTTGAAAAATGTTTTCTTCAACCGCTTAATTTGTAAATTATGTGGGCAGATGCAGCCAATTTGTTTGCTAAAGGATTAACTCAATAATTGAAATGGTAGGAATAATCAATGCGATTTAGGGCTAAACAGTATAGCGACACTAAAACAGTTAACCCTAAACCTAACAAAAATCACCATAACCTGTCAGTGCTCTTCACAACAATCACCATTCACATTTTTTTTATTTTTATTTTTATCTTCCAAAACAAAGCTAATGATCCCTCATTGGAATGAGTTTGCAAAGCTTGTTCCAATTGCTGGATCATAAGCTATGAATTTGAGGCAAATGATGATGACAATTTTTTAGCTCAAGACAATTTTCTGCAGGTGTATCTCTATTTGTGTTCAATCAAGTGTTAACCACACATTCTGAAAGAACAACTTCTAAAGTAAACTACTCTGCTGACAAAGTTCCCAAGCATGGAGTCTTGTTTTATATTGAACTGCTAGAGAATCTCTTAACACTTTGGTCAGAATAACAAGCAACCAGGCCAACTACAGGCAAACTCACTCAAAGTTTGCATTAAGATCATCTGCATCTCCTGCAACTTCTTGATCTGAATTGGGCCTTAAATAAAATAAAATGACTCATACAGATAAGAACCCTATGATATTAGTAAAATGCAGTGAAAAACCTTCCAGGATCTCATTACTTTCACAGGTCTAATAAGAAAAGTGCTCATCTGATAAATACCCACTAATTTCCCACAAAGAGTTTTTTTTTAAAAATAATTAGTTGTTCATTACTTTTACTTTTTTTTTTTTTCACTAACTGGAGAAGTGATTTCTGAGACCATGCACTGCCAAATATCTCAAGAGTTCCCACACGGAAATTGCATTATTACAAATACTTCAAATGAAAGAAAAGTTAAAAAATTTATAGTAATTTATATATTTTTTATACTTACCAATGACCCAGACTTAGCTGGTGCTAACTCTAACAAAACCAGGGCCAAACACAAATTTTGCCCCCAATCCCCAAAATTTGCATCCAAAACAAAAAGAAATCATGTCCTAAAGGACCTCCATACTACGCCTCTACTGCGCATGCGCAGTGACGCAGACGTCCCGAAATTGGCGCCAATTATCATTCTTACTGGCAGTGCCTGGTCAGCGCTATGTACTCAGCGGGGAGGCAAGAGTTCCCAACTCCAGGGAGGGCCATCCCCGTCTGGGTCATTGGTAAGTATAAAAAATATATAAATTACTATAAATTTTTTAACATTTTTATACTGTACCAATGACCCAGACTTAGCTGAATAGTAAACAGGCTGGAGGGCCTACGACATAGAGGAAAATCCAATAAGCTCAACTATATAGTAAAGAGGTAACCCCTTAAGGAGAAAGGGAGTATTAGGCTTTACATGTATCTTTCTTATTTAATATTAAATTAGAAAGATACACTACCCTTAATAATTGAGCACAATAACATTCATGTTCTCTATTAACATCCAGTATAACCCTTATACTAATTATTTTTAAAGCATGCCAATAAATAAAGTAGTCCAGAGAATTGAGACTCTTTATAGTCATTGAAAAGTGTCCGAGTATTGTATATTAAAGCCCGTTTGACACTTGACATATACAAATGCTTCACACCGAGCTACACTTTAAAAATAAGACATGAATGAATTTTAACATTAATATTACACTTTAAAACCATCCCGGAAGCGACTCAGAAATACTGACTTGGAGGAGGCATTCCCTTGCTTTTCACTATAAAGCAGGTGACCTAAGGGAACACCCGCCCCCCCCCCCCCCCCCCCCCCCCTCCCTTCCCCTTGCCCTGGGTCAAATAGCCCAGAGCGAAGAGGGCAGCCGGACGGAGTCACTGCCGAAACAGAAAGCCTGCATAACTATAGTTGCAACTGTTTAGTGGACGACATTCTGAGCAACAGATAACGGACCTAAACAATGCAGGTCTCCAGAAATGGACTCAATATTTCTGAGATAAAAATTCGTAAATGTGGATGGCTGAGACCAATAAGCAGCCTTCATTAAATCTGTAATAGCAACACTATTAGCATAAGCCCAGGAAGTAGAAAGAGCTCTTACTTCATGAGCAGAAATCTTAAGCACAGACTGCTGAGAAGAAGATAAATCTTCATAAGCAGTACGGATAGTTAACTGAATCCATCTAGCAATAGAATGGACTGAAATGTCCTTTCTATTAGGCATCAAAGACAGAAAGAAACGTTTCCGTCCCTTTCTGATAAACTGAGATCTCTGTTTATAGATACGTAATGCTCTAACAGGACAGAGTAAAGGCCTACACCCGGCTGAAGACGGAAGAGCCTTAATAACAATAGGTTCCGGATATTTATTAGGAGCCTGATTCTTAGCTAAAAAACCCACATTAGTAGTGAAGGTGATAGTGTTCCCAACACTACGATAATGAGAATCATCCACCGATAGTGCATGAAGCTCACTGACTCTTCTAGCAGAAGAGAAAGCTAAGAGAAAAGCTGTCTTACAAGATAAGAATTTGAAATCTACTGTCCCAAGAGGTTCAAATGGCTTTTCCTTCAATTTAAGAAGAACCCAAGCTAAATTCCACTTAGGAATTAATCTAAGAGTTCTGGGTCTATTTATCGAAAAGTTTCTAACCAACTTCGATAAAGAGACATTAGATCCAATTTGTAAACTATCATGATGTGCATAGGTATCAGATAACATAGATCTATAACCCTTTATAGTAACAGGCTGCAGTTTGATTTCGTCAAACAAGTATACTAGAAAGTTTGCAATGTCTGGTATAGAGGGATCGAATATATCTACAGAATGATCCCTACACCAACGACGAAAAACCTTCCACTTAGCCGCATAGTTTAGCGAAGAGGAGGTCCTCCTACAGTTAGAAATCGCGTCCACTGCTCGTCCTGTAAAGTGCTTGCCATGCAAGAAGGACCGCACAACGGAAAAACGTGAAGGTTGAGACCTTGCGGGTTGTGATGGAGTTGGCGCGATTTCCCCTGCGAAAGAAGATCCTCCCGTGGAGGAAGCTTCCGCGGTAGGTCCCACAACAGACACCTGAGTAGATTTATCCACGGTCTCTGTGGCGACAGAGATGCTACCAACAGAATCTTGCATTGAGATTGTTTTATCTTTAGCAATACTTGTTGAATTAACGGCGCTGGAGGATACGCATATCCTATCATTCCGTCCCAAGGGATCGACAGAGCGTCTACTGCAAATGCTCTTGGATCCGGACACGGAGACACATACGTCTGCAACTGATTGTTGAGATGTGTCGCAAATAAGTCTATCATTGGCCGTTCCCATTGGTAGCAAATCTGATTGAATACTTGTTTGTTGAGAGTCCACTCCGACAGCAACAAGCGACCCTTTCGTGAAAGGGAGTCTGCTAGCACATTCAGACGACCCGGTATGTGACGGACCGAAAGAAGAACGTGATGTTCTAGCGCAAACAGAAGGATTCTTTCCGTTAGATTGAACAACGGAACTGAATGAGTGCCTCCCTGATTCCGTATATACGCCACTACTGTCGTATTGTCGGATAGGATTTGGACATGAGCATCGTGAATAATGTCCATCCAGTGACGTAACGCAAGCCAAATTGACATCATTTCCTTGATGTTTATGTGCTTGCACAGGAATTGCGGATCCCAAAGACCCTGGCATCTCGAATCCGTTGGGATTAATGATGCACCCCAACCTGTTTGACTGGCATCCGTCATAACGGTAACACTCGGATCCGGCAACTGCAGCGGAACTCCCTGAGTTAACCACTGAATGTTTGCCCAAGTCTGAATCTCTTGTTTCACTTGATCTGACAAGAGAACGTCTACATCGAGCGAATGAATTTTCACACTCCAATTCTGAGTCAAGAAAATTTGAAGAGGACGTGTGCGTAACCGCCCCATCGGAATGAGATCCGCGGCGGCTCCGCACAGACCTATCAGTCTCATAAATTCTCTCGCCGTGACTTTGTCTGCGTGCAGACAATAGCGAGCGTAACAACTGACTAATTTCGCTCTGGTTAACGGCAGACGAACGAGATTGTTGTGCGTCTCGAAGCTCATTCCCAGATGAGTGAATGACTTGGACGGCACCAGATCCGACTTCTCCTCGTTTACTATAAAACCGAGACGTCGGAGCAATAGAAGAAGATTCGGAACATCGTTCTGAAGCGTTAACTCGTTGCCGTACCTCTGAAGAATGTCGTCCAGGTAGGCCGACGTTACTGCAGACAAATGAGCTCAGAAGTAGATCATTACCGAGTTCATTACCCGAGTGAAAGCCCAGGTTGCTAGATTCAATCCGAAGCACATCGCCCGGAATTGATACACCACTCCTAGGACTGCGAAGCGTAGATACTTTCGGAATGTCGGATGTACCATGACGTGAAAGTACGCATCTTTGAGATCTATGCTCGTTGCATAATCGTTCACCCGAATACTCGCTCTGACCGATCGAATCGTCTCCATATAAAACTTCGGAGCGACGATCAGCTTGTTTATCCAGCTCAAATCTATGACTGGACGGAACAAGCTGTCTGGTTTCGGAACCAGAAACAGATGGCTGTAGAATCCCGGAGATTCCTGGTTTTCTACGACCTCTACCGCGTTCTTCATTAAAAGAGACTGCACCTCTGATAACAGAGCGTCTCTTTTCTGCGGATTTGATGGAAGATGAGTCCACTTTGGACTTCGAGTTAATGGAGGCTTTCGTTTGAAGGATATCTTTAGACCTTCCGAAGTCACTCCTCTCACCCAAGGGTCGTCCGTAATCGACGCCCATTCTTGTGAAAAGCTGGACAACCTTCCGCCAACCGGAACATGATAGAGGTTTAAGCCATCACCTCCTGGACCTGCGAGGCCTGCGGTAGGAGAAACCACGTCTTCCACGACCCGCACCTCGCCCCGTCGACCTCGGGGCGTCCGACCGATTGTCCCGGCCTGAAGGACGTCCCGAACGAGAGTCGCTATCCTGACGGTCTCTCGAATAAGACCAAGAGGACGCACCGGAACCTCTATAGGAACCTCTCTTGGGCGCATTAGACCCAGAAGTGCCTGTCTTATTCGTGTCTGCTGTATCCGACTTCTTAGGAGCAGATTTGAACAACAGAGAATCCTTAGCTTTCTTTGTAATTTTATCATAAATAGCGGAAAGCTTGCCGTCAAAGAGAAGTTCTCCTGAGACCGAAGCGACTCTAAGAGAGTTCTTCACCTTAGAATCCACTAGTGTGGATGTAGCTAGGGCTGCGTCACGTCTAACCAACTCCAGATTTGCCACTGAAAGGGCGGAGTTACACGTGGAATAAGCTACTGCCCTTGAAAGAAGTCTTAAAGAGGATTGGAAACTCTTTCCCCTGAAGGCGCAGTGATAACGCCTTAGTAAGGTGATCTGCGTAAGATAAGGCATCTAAATTGGCTCTGTTAGACGCAATAGCTGTTTCCAACACCGCGGTTGGAATAGAAGCTGACGACGGTAATGATAGCTCTAAGTCTTCCGCCTTGTCGTCCATATGCAGAGGAACTCTCGGTATACCCTGTCCTGCCGTATCGAATTTATTCCTTGCATTAATGAAAGGCAGGATGAGAGTATTAGCGGACAAGAAACCTGCTTTCCCCGTCCTGGAAGCAAGTTTAAATATAGCGTCGTTCAATAATTCAAATGTTCTTGCAACATTATTGGACTGCGACGGAAACTCGGGAGCGATGTCCCTGAACCGCTCAAAAAATTCAGAGTCCAATGACGCTATAATTCTCTTATCCGGAAGCGCAGCAGTCTGGCCCGACGGAACAACTTGAGGGAGAAAGTGCCGGATGAAGTCCACGGCAGCTTTATGTTGTTCCGAAAGGGATAGCTCCAAGTCATCCGTATCCCTTTCACCATCCGGTCGGACCTCATGATGTTCCCAGTCGTCCGCCCCCGATGCTTCGGCGGAGCGTACCAACCCAGCACCGTCGGATAATTCTCGATCCAACACCGTTTCTGTCGGCTGCTGGGATGCTGCGATAAGCTGTGCTATCTGCACAAGAATGTCCGGCGTCGAGACCTGCGGAGGCGCAGTCTTTCGCTGCTTCGCCGAGGGCAGCTCCGCATCAGATGGCTCCCGCATACTTTTCCTATGCGAACGTCCGGAGTCCATCGGTCTCGATTCCCTGGCTGCCGGATGGTGTGACCTGGTCGCCGAAGAATCCTTGATCTGCGAAGCTGGTAATATATCGGCGGTCACGCAGCCAAGGTGCGGTCGTGTGCGCTGACGAGAAGAGGAAGCCTTAACAGTCTCTGCGGACTGCTTATACAACGGAGCGTCCCGAGCGACGGACGTATGCTCCGCTAAAGACACATTTTGTACCACAACATCTGGTCCCAGATGTTGTTGTACGAGAGAGGGGCCTCTCTCGCTCGCGGCCCGGCTGGACCTGGACGAGCTAGGAACCGGACTCAAAGGCTTCCTCCGTTCTCGCTTACTATCCGCCGTCACTGGTTGTGCATCTATTATGTTTATAGTGCTCGCATCACCCAAAATTTCCTCTTGGACCGCATCGGACGAACCCGGCTGCCGAACCATTCGGTGAATGGACGCTACACCAGGCGAGCTAGCGGACGACATTTGTCTAATCTCCATGAGCACTTTTGCCGCTAGCTCTGAATTCATTTGTGACGACGGACGCACACTTGTAGAAGATAACATGGAAACATCACCCTGTTCTGGTTCCTCTGAAATAGAAACTGAGAGAGTAGAGTGACCTTGCGGAGAAAGAGCCGGCATCGCTCTTTCTCCAGAAACAACATATCGTGACACACGTTTCCAATGTTTCTCATCCCAATATTCACATATAGGACAGGGATTAATGCGAGAAACCTGACTACAATTAATACAATGATCATGAAAGTCAGAGGAAGATTTCTTCCTATTACAATTTGAACAACGTCCCTTCATTGTGAAAGAACAACAATAAGTCCTAGTTACTCGCAAAAACCCCTGACACAAAGATACATAATAACATGATCCATTAATAAATGAAAAAACAATTGCAAAACAAAATAATTTTGAAAAAATATTTTTTTCAGCGAAGCCCAAGTTGCTGAAAAGTAACGTTGAGCCCCGATGGATCCGATGGCAAAGTGTGGTCAAAAATTTTAAATTTATATTAAATAATTAATGAGACACTTACGGATAATATAAATGTATCTTATAGTGAGATAAACTACAGCAAAGGCAAACAGCCCCCCTCAAAAAAGGCTGTTGCCAATGAAAACAAACAGTGTAAAAACACCAGAAAACATGACTCCAGGCACTGAAAAAACTGGCCCGGAATCAGTCATCAATTACACTCTATCTGATGCAAAACAGAGACTCCCAGGGGAGAATCTGCAGAACATCAGATGGAAGATGCAGAACATCAGATGGAAGATGCAGAACACAAACGTTATACACCCATGGGTGAAAACGTAACTATGGGGAAAATAACAGAAAACATTCTGTAACCAAGCAACTCTCCCAGGAAATTTTAGAAATGAAATTTCTCAAAAATATGCCAAAAGCATGGGAGAATTGCAAGGGGGGACTTTAGAAGGCTAGGAGAGAGGAAACACTGAATAAGCAGTGCAACAATTAGCAAGAATGACAACAAGAGGCCCATGCCTTGAAAATAGGCAACTTAACATAATTTCATCAAAAAATTTTAAGTACAGCCCTGATTAGTTTTTGTCACTTCTTTTTCCTCTCCTCCTTCTATCCTCCTTAGAATCACATTTTCTCCAAAAATTACGTGTCTGGCATCCTTTAAACTGAGATTTACAAGCACAAAGATCAGTGAGATGTTGACTGATGAAGGGCCAAACAGAGAATGATAATTGGCGCCAATTTTGGGACATCTGCGTCACTGCGCATGCGCAGTAGAGGCGTAGTATGGAGGTCCTTTAGGACATGATTTCTTTTTGTTTTGGATGCAAATTTTGGGGATTGGGGGGCAAAATTTGTGTTTGGCCCTGGTTTTGTTAGAGTTAGCACCAGCTAAGTCTGGGTCATTGGTACAGTATAAAAATGTACCAATTTCCACAAAATACAGAGAAAGAAGGTGAAAGGGTTAAAAATGACTGGAGGCTTGATAGGTAGGAACTTGATTTGAACAAACCTGAATCCGACCCCCTGAAGATGCCGCACATGTACATCACATATTAAATGATTCGGACTTGCAGATCTGAAGAAGATTGTAATATCTCTCATATTACATTTAGTTAAAACTTGAGTTCCCAAACAGAGCCCAAATATAAACCAAGGGACTTCATTTGAAAAAACTTGAATTTGGTCCCTAGGGATGCTGAGTACCATATATCAAAGGAGTCTCACTCCTGGATCTGCAGAAAAACATTTTTCAAAAATTGTTCTCTTACTGAACAAATATAAATCCTGGGACTTGATTCAGACAAACTTGAATGTAATCCTCTGAGGATGTTGTATACCAAATATCACAAGACTCTGACTGGTGGGTCTAAATAAGAAAATTTTGAAGAATTTTAACTCAAATTAGTTTTCGCTAAAAGTTGGGCTCTGATAAGGAGCTATATAAATCCAGATACTTGATTTGAACAAACCTGAATCTGCCCCTCCCACCCAAACAACAAAGATTCTGCAGTGTGGATTGAGATAACAAGACAAACAGAATGTATTTTTATACCCCACTCTGTGCAAAAATGTAGTTCCAACATGTACATTTAAAAAAAAAACCCAAAATAAAGAAGCATGACTCTTGGATGAAACCCTCCCCAATGTGTAATTTTGCATTGGGAGTATTTGGCATATGATGGCAAAGCTACACATATATTTCATTATAATCTGTCAACTATTGGTAAAGTTATTGAAAGTTTATTATTTTGGATGGTTGGACACACAAATGGATAACATGTAATCCAGTACTGTGCATCTGAACATTAGAGCATTTATTCTCTGTTGTGTGAAGTGATTGGATATGCTTCACTTCAAATACTTCACATGGTGAAATCAAACAGTAACATATGCTACTGGCACTCTGAACATTGGAAAAACCATGTGAGCTCTCATCCAATCAGAGGACGAGAATTCTTACTGGAACATGACATTCTGTTGACAAAACCTGAAAAACTGATAGGGTTCTTTCCTTTCAATGGATGTACCTACCCTGTAAATTTAATGGGCATGTATCAAATGGAAACAATGTTACTGCCTGGAAGCTTCCTGTTTACAGTCGCCAGACCACTTTCATCAAACTGCGAGTGGAATTTGTCTTTTGACATAAACTGACTAAAAGACTTTGAATGAAAAGTGAGTAACTGCTACAATTTCCAAATTACCACCCAAACAAAGGCTGCCAAGATTTGATATAGGGTATGTTTGTTGTCTGTCATCCTCATACATTTGTTTTTAGGATACTATCGTCTGAGAAACAAAGTATTGTTGGTAGCAGGGAGTAATTTAAACATTTTTTGTTAAGTGATGCCCTATATCAGGAAAACTAACAAAAAATGAAACCAGCAATTCGCTCCAAGAGCAATTATACTCTGTCAGTTACAGTCATTGTGTTCCCCCAGCCTAATTGATTCTTATAATGATGGTATAACAAAATCATCCGGGCTGTGAAAAATAAGTTAGTCCCTATAACATTTGGAATTAACAAAACTCTCACAAATAGGCCAAACAACTCAGCTGTATTTTGAAGCTCGAGTCACAGTTGCGTTACTTGGCCGATTTTGACTTGGTGCTGAACTAATCCACTTTCCACCCACAAATGGGAAACGGTTACAGACAAAAACAATAAATTCAAAGATTGTTGCCAACAGCAACAGTTTTTGATGGAAATGAAAAGAAAATCGATAGCTCCTATCTTTGTCACCCTGAATAAGCAAACAAAGTTTCAAAACAACCTAATAATGAAAGCGCTCTCTGAGACATGCCAAAGGAAAATGCACAAATGCACTAAGTTTGAAGGTCATTGCTTGAGGCAACGTTTTGTTTTTTTTTATGGAAATTCATAAACATACCCTAGGGAGAGTGCAAAAGGGATAAGTTGCTACACAAATGCACTAAGTTCAAAGGCTGGTGATAACGACAATACTTTTTATGAAAATGAAAAAAAATCAATAGCTCACATCTGGAGGTCACCCCGAACACACAAACCAAGTTTCAAAGTATTCTGATCATAAATGTGCCCTGAAGGGTGTACCAAAAGGGAAATATTGAAATTCAAAAGTTGTCAGCAACAAACATTTTTCGACAGAAATGGAAGAAAATCGATAGCTCCCATCTAGAGGTCACCCCAAACAAGCACACCAAGTTTCCAAGCGATTTAATCATAATTGTGCCCTGCAGGGTGTGTCAAAAGGAAATACTGATGCATAACTGCACTAAGGTCATCAAAAGTCATTGCTAATGACATTTTTTGACGGACAAGGAAGAAAATCAATAGCTCCTATCTAGAGGTCACTCCAAACAAGCATACCAAGTTTCAAAGTGAACCGATCATAAATGTACCCTGTAGGGTGTGCCAAAGGGAAATATTGAGGTCTGACTTAACTAACTTCAAAAAACACTGCCAGCGGCAACAGTTTTTGACGGAAATGGCAGAAAATCGATAGCTTCCATCTAGAGGTAAACCCAAACAAACATACCAATTTCCGAACCTATCTGATCATAAAAGTGCCCTTTTAGGCATGCCAAAGGAATATAATGATGCCTGACTAAACCAAGTTCCTGGTCATTGCCACTGGCAACATTTTTTAACGGAAATGGAAGAAAATCGATAGCTCCCATCTAGAGGTCACCCCAAACAATCATACCAAGTTTCAAAGCAATCTGATCATAAATGTGACCTGTAGGGTGTGCCAAAGAGAAATATTGAGGTCTGACTATACTAAGTTCTAAGAACGTTGGCCGTGGCAACATTTTTTGACGGAAATTGAAGAAAATCGATAGCTCCCATCTAGAGGTCACCCCAAACAACCATACCAGGTTTCAAAGCAATCTTATCATAAATGTGACCTGTAGGGTGTGCCAAAGGGAAATATTGAGGTCTGATTGAACTAAGTTCAATGGTCATAGCCAGCGGCAATACCTTTTGACGGAAATGGAAGAAAATTGACAGCTCCCATCTAAGGTAACCCCAAAAAAGCATACCAAGTTTCAAACTGATCTGGTCATAAATGTGCCCTGCAGGGCATGCCAAAGGAATATATTGATGCCTGACTAAACCAAGTTCAATGGTTGCTGCCAGCGGCAACACTTTTTGACGGAAATGAAAGAAAATCGATAGCTCCCATCTAGAGGTCACCCAAACAAGCGTGCCAGGTTTCAAAGTAATCCAATCATAACTGTGTCCTGTAGGGTGTGCCAAAGGGTAATATTAAGGTCTGACTAAACTAAGTTCTAAGAACATTGCCAGCGGCAACAGTTTTTAACGGAAATGGAAGAAAATTGATAGCTCCCATCTAGAGGTCACCCCAAACAAGCACAACAAGTTTCAAAGCGATCCGGTCAAAAATGTGCACTGCAGCGTGTGCCAAAGGGAAATATCGATGCATAACTACACTAAGTTCATCAAAGGTTGTTGCCAGCATTTTTTGACGGAAATCGAAGAAAATTGATACCTCCCATCTAGAGGTAACTCCAAACAAGCATACCAAGTTTCAAACAGATCTGATGATAAATGTGCCCTGTAGGGCATGCCAAAGGAATACATTGATGCCTGACTAAATCAAGTTCAATGGTCGTTGCCAGCGGCAACATTTTTTATGGAAATGGAAGAAAATCGATAGCTCCCATCTAGAGGTCACCTCAAACAAGAGGCCCCAGGGGGCCTGAGGGCGCTCACCTGACATGGTAGCCTAAATATCAACCCAGAGAATTGATTTCCACAAGTTGCATCTGCTCCTCCTAAGAAAAGCTGAAACCAAATATCCAAATATTCTGACCAGTGGATCTAAAAAAAGATTTTTAAAGAATATTCCTCATACTGAACTAAGTCATAATTCGGGCTCCCACAGGAAGCCCATATATGAACCCAGGGACTTGGCTTTAACAAACCTGAATCTCACGCCCCTAAGGATTCTGCACACCAAATATCAAAACATTCCGACTGCTGGATCTGAAGAAGAAGATTTTTAAAGAAAATTCCTCATTTTGAACCAAGTTACAATTCGAGCTTCCACAATCAGCCCAAATATGGACCTAGGGACATGGCTTGAACAAACTTGAATCTTACCCCCCTAAGGATGCTGCATAAAAAAAATCAAAAGCATTCATCTGTTGGATCTGAAGATTTTTAAATAAAATTCCTCATTTTGAATTAAGTTGTCATTTAGGCTCCCATAGTGAGCCCAAATATGAACCAAGGGACTTGGCTTGAACAAACTTGAATCTCAGCCCCCCTAAGGTTGCTCCATGCCAAATATCAAAACATTCCAACTGCTGAATCTGAAGAAGAAGATTTTTAAAGAAAAATTCCTCATATTGACTAAGTTATAATTTGGGCTCCCACAGGGAGCCCAAATATGGACCCATGGACTTGGCTTTAACACACTTGAGTCCCCCCTCCCCCCAAGGATGCTACTCACCACATATCAAACCATTCCGACTGCTGGATCTGAAGAAGAAGATTTTTTAAGAAAATTCCTCATTTCGAACAAAGTTACAATTCAAGCTCCCACATTGAGCCCAAATATGGACCTAGGGACATGGCTTGAACAAACTTGAATCTCACCCCCCTAAGGATGCTGCATACCAAATATCACAAGATTCTGCCTGCTGGATCTTGAGAAGAAGATTTTGAAAGAAATTTGCCTGAACTGCACTAAGTTCGAATTTGGGCTTCTATAGTGAGCCCAAATATGAATCCAGGTGGCCGATTTGAACAAACTGGAATCAGATCTACCCCACAATGTCGCATACCAAATATCAAAAGATTCTGCCTGCAGGATCTGGAGAAGAAGATTTTTGAAGAAATTTGCCTGAAATGCACTAAGTTCAAATTCGAGCTTCTATAGTGAGCCCAAATATGAATCTAGGGAGCCGATTTGAACAAAATGGAATCAGATCCACCCCACAATGTTGTATACCAAATATCAAAATATTCTGTCTGCTGGATCTGGAGAAGAAGATTTTCAAAGAAATTTGCCTGAAATGCACTAAGTTCAAATTTGGGCTCCTATACTGAGCCCAAATATAAACCCAAGGGGCCGATTTGAACAAACTTGAATCAGATCCACCCCACAATGTTGCATACCAAATATCAAAAGATTCTGCCTGCTGGATCTGGAGAAGAAGATTTTCAAAGAAATTTGCCTGAAATGCAGTAAGTTCAAATTTGGGCTCCTATACTGAGCCAAAATATAAACCCAGGGGGCCGATTTGAACAAACTTGAATCAGATCCACCCCACAATGTTGCATACCAAATATCAAAAGATTCTGCCTGCTGGATCTGGAGAAGATGATTTTTTAAGAAATTCGCCTGAAATGCACTAAGTTCGAAATCGGGCTCCTATACTGAGCCCAAATATGAACCCAGGGGGCCGATTTGAACAAACTTGAATCAGATCCACCCTCCAATGTTGCATACCAAATATCAAAAGATTCTGCCTGCTGGATCTGGAGAAGAAGATTTTTTAATGTTTTTCCCATTGCCTACAGTGTTAAAAAGTGCTGACTCAGCACTTTTTCAATGTCCCGAAACTGTACCCTATGATAAAACCGATGGCAATTTTTTTTTACCAATTCTTTCTGTTGGTCCTAAGGAAGCTTCACACCAAATAAAAATTCTCGGTGCCGTGCAGTTTTGGAGATATGGGCGTTTTAATTTTTTTCTATTTTTAGCTCCTGCGGTTCCCATGGGGCTACGAAAAAAAAAAAAATCAGCATAAATTAGGTACTTATGACCCAATAAGCCCTCACATAAAATTTGGTTCAAATCAGCCTCTCGGTTTGGAAAATAGAAATTTTGGGCGGGGCCAAAAAGTTTGCCCCTCCCATAACGACGCCAAGTATAGCCCCACAAACTTCTCTTGAACAAATCTGAGTCTACACCTCAAAAGGAAGCTGCACACCAAATATCAAGTCTCTGCTACTGCTGGTTCATGAGAAGAAGATTTTTTAAGATTTCAGCACACTTTTTGGGTGTGGCCCTACCCACGGGCGGGGCAACTTGATTTGAACAAAATCAAATTGCGATGTCATAACAAACTATTATCTCAAATATCAATTAAATTGGTTCAGCGGTTTGGGAGGAGAAGACGCAAACACCATGTTCACGGACGACGGACGGTGAGTGATCACTATAGCTCTCCTGACTGAAAGTCAGGTGAGCTAACAAGCATACCAGGTTTCAAAGCAATCCGATCATAAATGTGCCCTGTAGGGTGTGCCAAAGGGAAATATTGGGGCCTGACTAAACTAAGTTCAAAAAACGTTGCCAGCGGCAAAATGTTTTTACGGAAATGGAAGAAAATCAATAGCTCCCATCCAGAGGTCACCTCAAACAAGCATACCAAGTTTCAAAGTGATCTGATCATAAATGTGACCTGTGCGGTGTGCCAAAGGAAATTGTGGATGTACGTACGTATGTACATACGCCGACGAACGAGAAGTGATGGCAATAGCTCAGCTTGACTTGGTCAAGCTGAGCTAAAAATTAGAACATGTTTTCCTTACATTGATACATCAATATCATTCCAATCAAAGATTGCCAGTTTAAAGTTGTTTTTCACTGCACATTGTCAAATAAAATGATTTCATAAGCGAAAATACTGATTTTATTAATAACTGAGCAAACACCTATTAGTACAAAAACTAGTTTCAACATTCAATCTCTAAGTGCAATTTTAGTTTTATATAATTATTTTATTGAATAAAACCTCTTTACTGAAAATCGAGAAAAAAAACGACAAAACACAAACTCATTTTCTAAAATATCAGACCCATGAAAATCAATGACAGGGCAATATGAAAAGCAAGCATTTGAAATTCAGAAAAGCTTTTGGGGACCCACTTCTTATATCACTTTACAACTGGGACTGAATGATGACTTGTTGACAGTAAAATATACTATTCAAAAAAGTGGGGGATACTTGATAAAAGTGAGATATATGAAGAAATATTTTTATATTTTCATAAAAAAGACAGTTGAGGCATTGCACTGAGACATCTGGTGAATGATTTCAGTGATATTTGGGTGTCTGACAAGCTCACATTCCACGAACTGAGCTGTAGAAGACATGGACGGTCAGTCAGAGAATTTACCACATTCAATCCAAGACCTCAATACCTTGTAAATAAATTCCCTCAGTTTCGTGAGACAAGCGGGCATCCGATGTGGCATACTCCGCACCAAACATCCAATATCACGTTGACTGATGTTATTCCATTCTTCCTGCAGTACAGTGGCGAGTTCCTGGACATTGGTAGGGAGCTGTTGGCATTGTCGTAGGTGCCTGCCCGACGTGCTCCATTGGTGAAAGGTCTGGACTTAGGGCTGGCCAAGGCAGTGTAATGATGTTCTGCTCCTGGAGGAACTCTGTAGCGAGACAGGCCCTGTGTGCTCTTGCAATGTCATCTTGGAAAATGAATTGATGGCCTCGACGTCACGCAAATGGCACTACATGAGCTGCTAACATGTTGTCACGGTAGTACTGCCCTGTGACATGCCCTTGAATGACATGTAATGCAGTTCTGCTTGTCATAGTTATGCCTCCCCTCATCATAAATGATCCACCACCAAAACAATTGTGCCGTCTAATGGTTACGTCATGGTATCATTCGTTCCACTGCTGCCACACTCTGTTTCGCCTGTCATGGAAGTCGAGAGTGAACCTCGATTCATCGGAAAACATGACGTTGCACCACCGACAACTGTCCCAGCGCTGTCGTGCTCCACACCAATCACGCCTTGCTGCGATGTGACGTTCAGTCAAATGTGGAATTATTCGAGATCGTGTAGCGTACAAATTCCAGCTGTGTTGGCAATTTCGGAGAGTCTGACCACTGACTCGCACATCTGTTGCTCGGTGCAGCTGCTGTCCAATTTCTGAGGCACTGTGATGGCAGTTATGTAATGCTGTGGTTTGGATGAAACGATCCTGGTTAGCAGTTGTTGCCCTTGGATGACCTGACCTATGTTCTGTCATCAACATTGCCTGTTTGACGGTAGCATAACCACAACATGCTAATCAACGATTGAGTAACATTGAGAAATTGAGCCACTGCAGTCTGTCTGTTGCCAGCTTAAAACATGCCAAAAACATTCGTCACATGTCAGTCTTTGCATCCCACAAAAGTTACGTTTTGACCAGAAACTATTAATGAATGAGTTTATACCAAGAAAAGAACGATGAGATCTCCGAAAAAACCTGTCCAGAACAAATTAAAATTTCAAAATGTACCCCACAGACATTATCGGGGCACTTGTGCAAAAAAACCTGCACAAAGTTTTCATGGGCCTGTGACATTCATGATCCACACTAAACTTGGTAATATATAGATGTGTCCAATCATGCGTATCCAATACCATTTTCCAAAAATATCAAAATCAGTTTGAATATCCCCTACTTTTTTTGAATAGTATAGTTTCTATTATTTATACTCACTGAATGAATCAACTTCTGGAGAGGAGTTTTTTGTACCTTATTTAAGTCACAAATGCCTAGTTCTGACTTTAACAAACATTTTGACAGAGGAACAAATGCCCCATCAAGTATGAGAAATGCCTGCTGGGATCGTGTAAAAATTCTGGAAATCAATACAGTGAACCTACTTAATTGTAAATCGTTTAACTGAATAACCCTGTTTATTGAATATAACTTATAAACAACAAACTATTGACCATAGTTATCAGTACAAATTTGTCCTATTAACTGCACAAAGGCCCTAGAGTAAACTCATGTTAACCCTTTACCCAATGCAGACGATATCAAAATTTATTATTTTAATTACTATTTTTTTAAAATTAAAAAACAAATTTCAACAAAACCATATCAAGTGACCCCTCATTGGATCGAGTTCGATGAGCTCGTTCCAATGAGGTGTCACATGATATGGTTTTGATGAAACATTTTGAAAAATTCCTTTCTTTCAACTGCTGAATTTGCAAATTATGCGGGCGGATGCGGGCAATTCGTTAGGTAAAGGGTTAATTGAATAAAAAATCTTGTAATCTGTCGTAGAATTATTCCAACATGCACTGAATTCTCCACATTTATAGACATTTTTGGTTTCAATGCATCCAATTTCAACTCAATGAGCTCTGTCAAACAAGATATAATAAGATAAATTCTCAGTTTATAACTCGAAGATAGTAAAATGATCCATTGCCCTGTTCACTGAATATTTTTCTCAGGCAAATTACTAAGCAGTTAACAGGGTTCCACTGTATCAATTTTCAACTCTCAAAAGCCTGGATGGTTTTCAAGAAATTCCACAGAGACTGGACCCATTAGCCATTGGGTTAGGAGTATTTGGGGTCTGGTCTTGGCTGTATGTATAGGCAGCCAAAACTTGACCATAAACAACTGCCCAGTTCAAGGTGACTATAAGCAGGGGAACTTCCTCATGATTGTATGCTTGCGCACGTTCTGATGACAAAAAGTTGACATGTTCTGATGACAAAAAGTTGACATGTTGTGATGACAAAAAGTTGACATGTTCTGATGACAAAAAGTTCTTCAAGATCATAAATGACCTTGATGGGTTAAAATTCCCACAATGAACTAAAATACTTAGATGTGAGTCTTCCATGGAAGACGTGTGTCGCCTGCACTATATTTTAATATTTCAGACAGAATTCTAAGTGGAAAAGGGGCATAACTCTGGAAAAAATACAGCGGATCAAAAAATAAAATAGGAGGTGCACAATGCCATTATGTGATAAAGAATCACTGACAGTTTCATCAAAATCCATTCATAGGTTAAAGAGGAGTGGCGGATAAGAGAAAGTGTGACGCGGACTACGACAAAAGTAATCCCTATATGTCGCTCCCCACTTTGTGGGGCAGGCGACACAAAAATTGCTTAGAAAAAATATTTAAAATAAGTAACACGCAAAAATACTAGTTTTCTACTTTTCCAGTCTCCATTATGAGGTTATAGATTTCTATAATAAAAAAAGTACTCCTGTTTCAATGTCAGCTTTATCTCCTCATTCATTCAGTTGAATTTTGCCACTCAATTTATTTACTTGAGTATCAAGAATACTTCCAACAGCTCAGGATATATTGTTTCAGACAATTTCAGGGGCAGTGGAAACCAAAGTACTAGGAGAACCACAGAGCATCATGTAAGTGTTTGTGTTTAGTGGTACTTAAGGTCACTTTCAATGCCCAATATGGGTACATCATGACCACAAGACAAATATGAAGACAAGCTGCATCAATCATTTGTACCTCTATTGCTCACTTCAGAGAACTTAAACCCCCAACAATGGTGAACAGATTCTGTTGTTCCAGTAAAACAGAATTTGTTTACCAAAGTTATCGAATGTTGTTCCTCTTTTCGGGGTTTTCACTGGAGCCACTAACAATGACAAGTAATTGTTAGACTTGTCAACCTACTAACTGAACACGTGCCAAGCTTGATCTCAAGTTGCACTATTTGAAGGCATGTGCACAGTAAACATGCTATTTACCTTAGCTTGCTATTTCAATCAAAACTCTCAAGGTACATACTCCAGCATCTATTTCTGACTTTGCTCATCTTTATCATCTTAGAAAACAAATGGTACCTACAATGCAGCCTTTAACCTTCTACACACAAGCGTCAAAGTATTAAAATTTTAGGCAGCAAAAGTTTCCCATAATGCAACTAGGAATTTAACCAATTCAATCTTGTTTGACAGAGCTCGAAGAGTTCTGTCAAACGAGACTGAATTGGTTAAATTCCTATTTATATTATGGAAAAACTTTCCTTCTTAAAATTCTGATATTTTGACATTGGTGTGCTGTGGGTTAAGTTTGGTAATAAAAAAATGACAGAAGCTAATGAGTACTGGCTGCCATTAAAAATAGCAACAGGTTTGGGAGTTAGAGACCAGCAATCATATTCATTCTCTACTGCCTGCCAAATTTCAAACTGATAGGGGCTATTTGTCCACTTTCAAGCTCATGGACAAAATGGAACATTAAGTCAGTCAGCTAAACTCCAATTATAACTTGTCCCGAAGTAGTGAATGGTATCGCTTTACATCACCCATGAATAGCTGTATCAACACCCTGTACATATATATTTCTTCTTAAAATTGTTTGTCATATTGGTCTCTCAAACTGATCCATTTCTTTTCCAAAACATAATTTTTTGATCGCCTTGGGAAAATAAGTCTCAAAATATTTTTGAACTGCTTTATATGCTGGTCACTGCCAATTATGATATAGTGGATTTCCGTAAAATTATCTAAGTCTTTTCCTGGTTGAGTGCTGGAAGCCCACATCTGGGCTTTATTCTTAAGTGCAGGTACCGCAACGCCGATTGCCCACAAGGGGCACGGAGATGTGTACCAAGGATTACTGCACGTCGATGATGCGCTTGTCTTCAACAACTGGTAACCCTGCTTGTTTGGAGTTAGTACATTGGTGAGTCTTGACAGTTGCTTGCCATTGCTCAGTGGTTCTCTCTGGCTTCCTCCATACGTAAAACTGTCCAACATGAGGTGACCCTGGCTGTCGAAAGTGTTGTTAAAGACCCATAAATAATAAGGTACAGCAATTCAATATTCTATGGATGTGCTTCAAACTTTCTCTGAAGTAAAGTTATTTAGTCTGTGTGGACTTGCCGGGCTGAAATATCTGGGAGAGTGCCTACTTTCCCATAAATTGTAACAAGGCCAAGACACTGGAAACAATTTTGATGACGAAAAATAATTTAGCACTCTACCAGTGAACAGAACAAACACAAAAATGTATTTCATGAAAGTTCAGTGCACTAAGACAATTGTTTTAATGGTGCTAAATGTAGTATATAATAATTAGTTCACTATTTTATGGACATACTTTTGTTGAGAACTTACTTGTGATCTTCTAAGTTCGCTGGAACTTTGGATGATGTATTGTGAACACTATCACCAGCAGCATTTGAAAGGGAATTCATTTTCGAAACATGACACACATGAGGGTAGGTCTGACTACTAGAACTGGAATTATCAGGAACACTGGAATTATTGCTTTCTCCTATATCGTCTCTGAAAAAAAAACATGGCACTTTAGGCCCCACAAAGTATATCTTCTGTTTCTCAGACCATTTTTTGTAAAATTGCATATGATCAGGTGTTTTTTAATTTTTAAATTATTTTTTTGCCATCAAAAGTTTCCTGTTTTTGGTTTGTTTTACGTTTTAGGCCTCATAA
The DNA here is from genome assembly GCA_031216915.1 of Pictodentalium vernedei. Taxonomy (NCBI): domain Eukaryota; kingdom Metazoa; phylum Mollusca; class Scaphopoda; order Dentaliida; family Dentaliidae; genus Pictodentalium; species Pictodentalium vernedei. The sequence goes on along the minus strand of CM062296.1, from coordinate 339,770,364 downwards.
TTTAAAGACCGACATGGGTGGTGGCATCATCCCTTGAGTGCATTGAAGCTTTTGCAATGCTGAAGCATTGCAAAGTCTTGTTGCACTCAAGGAACAAATTTTACAATTGTATTAACTCGGGTAAAATATCCGATCTAAACCATTTAATTAATTAATTTATTTATTTATTAGTTTTTAAGGTCATATATTTTTGCACAATGGCTAATCTGACCACAACATGAGTATCATTTCAAGACCAGGGGTGAGTGTTAATAAGCCATGTTGCCCATTTTAGAGAGGGTTTACACCTCCCAAGCATTGGTGACTGTGTCCTATTTTACCAGTAAAACAGGGCCTGTTTACCACAGTAAACAGGCAAAGCTTCACTTCCCGGGGTTCCTGTGGGGAAACCATTTAATTTTTTCAAATTTGCATTGGTTATAAAAAGAGAGCATGCGACAGCCAAAAGAACAATGCAGGAGAAACATATTTTTAATTTTTTATGCCTTATCAGATGTCACACAGACATCAATACCTATGGTCTAGCCATTTTTCTAGTAGAGTGACATCTGCCTGCTCAGGATATAAGACTTTGCTAACTATTATCCAAACTGTTAGTATTAGTGTTCCAACTGTATGCCAGAAGCGTGTTAAATCAACATCAGTCATGTAGGTGTTGAGCAATTCACTCCAGTATCAAGTTATTTTAATTTGGAAAAAGACTCATGCCAAGCATTCAGTTTAAAAAATATTTTTAGATAAATAAAATATTTTCCATTATGAAGTAAAGCTTCTTATTCAATATGTATGAAGCGCGGTAGCTCAGTCGTTACGGCATTGGACTTTAAACCAAAAGGTCCACAGTTCGATCTCCAATAGGAGTAACTGTGTTGTGTTTTTGGGCAAGGCACTTAATCCCGATTGCCCATGTGGGGGGCATGGTGGTGCTGTGTACTAAGGCATACTGCATATCGATGGTGCACTTGTCTTCAACCAATGTTAACCCTGTAAGTTTAGAGTTAGTACGTTGGGGAGTCTTGACAGTTGCTCACCATTCATGAGAGGTTCTCTCTGCATACCAGGGGTCAGCCGAGTGGGCGACTTGGGCGAAGAAGTCGCCTTGTCATTCCTCAAGTCGCCTTGGCTTACATTGGGGGCGAAATTCAAGTCGCCCTCCCAAACTTCCTTGGGAGACATGGCAGTTTACTGTATTTTCTTATGTTTTATTTTTTAAAAACACACGCTTCCGCAAAAAACAGTAAACACGGTTGCTGTTAAAGTCCGTCACACGGCTATGAAAATAGCCTAAACTAGCCCAATTTTATATTTCTGAAAAGAATTGCAATGGCGTAGTCGTTCGAACAATTCGCCCTAACTGATAGCAACCAGCACAAAATGGCTATTTAAAAACAAAGTACCAGACAACAACGAATCACACAAGACACGCATCGAGTTAATTAGAATTTATTAAAGTTAACCATCGTTTCAAAACAAAAAAATTGTATTGGAGACAGTTCGTCCATATCGAAATTGCTTGCGGTTACGCTCTGTTCCACTGAAAAATTGGCTGCATTGAAATTTGCCCCGCAATTTGCATTGAATGTTTTTCTTTGAAAACTTGTGAAGTTTGTTGGAAGGGGGTTAAATGTAATAAGGCTACAATAGAAATCACAGGTATTTGGATGGATAAGAATGGCAGACCTTCAAAGCACCAATCGCACATGTCAGTGAAAGATGGTTGGCAGAAATTGTCAGTTTTCTGAACAGTGTATTATTAGTTTACCCAGCGCAGCCGGGAAGGGAGACAACTGAAATGTTTTGTCATTTACCAAAGAAATTAATTAACTCAAATTGTTAATAACGCTTAATTTACGAAGGATATCGAAAACTTTTTTAACTACGCTTTTTAACTCAGTTAGGGTATTCAGAAACCATGAATGACCCAGCTTCTTATATGAACTTGAAATTTATTTTAAACACTTTAAATATTTTTTTAAAAAGAATATACCTTCTGTTACAGAGAAGAACACTCTCACCATGGGTCATACTAAATTTCAAATCCACATCGTTGAGGCAAATACAAAATCAACTGCACGGTAACCTTAGTCATCACTGTTAGGCAAAGAGTTAGGGGGTATTCAGAAACCATGAACGACACAGTTTTTTGTAGGGTGGGGTGGGGGATTTTAACCTACATTCTGTTATGTAACCATCTTGACTTAGTTTTGTGTGTGTTTGTATAAACTTTTATTTATTTTTTTCTCCACAATTGTGTCCTCTATGTTCATTTATTTTGTCACGATGTCATATACGTTTTATGTTGTTTTTTTTCTGATTTCTCCTTCATGTCCACTGACTTCTCCCTCCTGGGTCCTGACTTCTCCCTAAAGTCTCTGAAGGGAGAAGTCACTTCTCCCTAAAATCAGCTGCCAGGCTGACCCCTGCTGCATACACCAGCTTCCTTCACCTGTAAAACTGTCTAACATGAGGTGACACTGGCTGTTTGAAAGTGTCGTAAAAGTCCAATTAATAAATTTATGTATGCACTTACCTCACTGATTTAATATCACTCGATACATTTGGAGATACTTGAGAACTACTGTCTTCATTCAACCCATTCTTACTCTCCCCATTCTCTTCCAAACTTTTGTTATGTTTTGATTCGGATACCGAGGTTGCTAAATCTGCAGGAGCACTCACAGCTACTGTAAGAAAGAAAAAACATTATAAATTTCAAACTAAATCATTATGAGAGAGGAATCTCTTTAGTTTTTTAACAAATTAGGAATTTTATTCTTTATATCCCTTCATAGCTCAGCCACTCTCAGGTTTCTTCAGGCAAAAACTGATAAAATATGCAAACAAGAGGCCACAGGGGGCCTGAGGGAGCTCACCTGGCAAGGTAGACTAAATATCAACCAGGGAATTGATTTCAACACGCTGCATCTGCCCCTCCCAAGAAAAGCTTATACCAAACATCCAAAGATTCTAACCAGTGGATCTAAAAAAAAAAGATTTTTAAAGAATATTCCTCATATTGAACTAAGTTATAATTCGGGCTCCCACAGGGAGCCCAAATATGAACCCAGGACTTGGCTTTTACAAACTTGAATCTCCCCCCCCCCCCCCCCCCCCCCCCCCCCCCCCCCCCCCCAAATACCAAAAGATTCTGCCTGCTGGATCTGGAGAAGAACATTTTTTAAGAAATTTGCCTGAAAGTTTGAATTCAGGCTTCTATAGTGAGCCCAAATATGAATCCAGGGGGCCGATTTGAACAAACTTGAATCAGATCCACCCCATAATGCTGTATACCAAATATCAAATGATTCTGCTCACTTGTGCTGGAGAAGAAGATTTTTTAGTAATTTCTCTAATACACATAGGGTGCTATCAGAGTTATGTCCAAACTTGAATTGACATGGTAATGAACATCCATACCAAGTTTCAAGCAAATCGACACAATGGTTTCAGAGAAGTCGTTTGAAAAATGTTCATGACACCAGATAGATGACAGACAACAGATGACAGACGATGGATGACGGACGGCAAGTGATAAGTTTAGCTCCCTTCGGTGAGCTAAAAATGTGAAAACATCTGATACATACACTTGTCAACGTGATAAAAATGAATAAATCCTTGAAAATGGACATTATGCCTGTGAGTATTTTGATGGTCCACAAGTTCCAGATGATGTATGTGGTCACACTGACACTGCAGACACAACTCAACAAGAAGATAAAGATGTGAAAGAATGTTATTTGTCTTCTAATGAATCAGACAGTGATCTTAAATGAACAGTGTCATTGGAAGATCAGCCTAGTGCAAACATTAGTTTCTTCCCTGAACTACCCTCACTAACTATCAGTAAACTAAACAAAGCGCATTGATAGATGAATATATGTTAACAATTGTGTATGAACATGACATCATTCAAAATTTTTAAAAACAAAAATTACTAACTTTAGAATTATTGAATGATTTTTTTGACATTAGGCAGAATGTGAGCCTAAATATAACAAAATACATAATAGGTACATAGTTGAGGTAACTTTCATGAGAAATCACATACAAATGGTTGTTTGAAATTACAGGAACCAACAACTAAGGTTTATGTAAAAATTCTAAATAGAAATGGAAATTTTTGAAGAAATACTGTTTGAAACTAAAAAGTTTGGTAACAGGGATTTTGGGCAAAATTTCTTTTTATGGATCCAAGTCCATATATGATAACTATATATGTGTGTATTTGTCTCCTCATAACCTTTAACTCGACACCCTGTTTGTTTGGATTAACCTTTGTTCAATGAAAACAATATTTTCTCAAAATTTTATTGAAAACAATAAAAACAAGAACCTCTGAAGAGCTAAATTGCTCAGCTGGCAGAACTACATATCCCTCAATTATTCTAATCAGAATCAAAGAATGCAGCTGGCTGCCATGCTTCTTCATCTGAGTGAAACAGAATGATGACTGTTTTCAGAGGGCTTTCCATACATTATTTGTGCCAAGTTTGATTCACACTGGCCAAGTAGTTTCAGATAAGAAGATAAAAATGTGATTTCCCATAGGGTTTCCATGGTAACTATGAGCCGCAATTGCAGCCATGTTTGCAACCCGTTCAACATTAAATGAGGAATGATGGTAGAGTGTCCCAGTCATCAATTATGTTCAGTTTCAAAACATTTGGCCTTGTAGTTCCAGAGAAGTTTTCGAAGATTGACCAATCAGAATCAAAGAATGCCTCTGATGGCCATGTTTTTCATCTGACAGGAACAAAATGAGGAACGTTTGTAGAGAACCTCCCATAGACCATTCTTGCCAAGTTTGGTTCACATCCGAGCAGTAATTCCAAAGAAGATGAAAATGTGATTTTCCATGTGGGTTCCATGATAACTATGAGCCACAATTGTGGCCATGTTTGCAACCTGATCAACATTAACTCATTCGCTGCCAAACACGACTAAAGCCGAATTACCCAATCGCTGCCGAATATGAGTGAAGTCGAAATTTGAAACCAGTTAGCAGTAAGACTGTTCTAGGGGAAGTAACTCTTATTTTTTGTGATTTACGATATTGTGATATTCTATTTATGTTCAATGTTTCAATGTCAAAGGTCAAGTAAACTTTTGCAGTACAACCGCACACAACAGGAATACAGCTTCGATCAAAATGTATGTTGGTTTGTTTTGTAATCGCACACCTAGCAGAACTACATATAACAAGAGAGGTTTGTCCATCCCCATTAGCTCACCAACAAATGGCATGTAATAAATCTAGGTTTATTACAAAGCTGCAAAAAATGTCCGGTCATGTACATGCATAGAAAAACAGGTCAGAAATTTTCTAGGTCGACAGTGACAAAAAAAAGTCTAACATTGCATTAAAAAAGTCCAAAATCTCCAAAAAATGTCCAGCCAAGGGTTAATGTCATCTTATATTGATGCATTTAACACATATATGAAATATGAAAGCCACAGCATACCGGTGGTACCCTCCACTCATGTACAGCAAAACAGGTCAGAAATTTTCTCTCAGTGACAAAAAAGTCTAACATTGCATTAAAAAAGTCCAAAATCTCCGAAAAATGTCTGGCCAAGCTAATGTCATCTTATATTAATGCATTTAACACATATATGCAAAGCTCAAAATAACTTTTTTTCAATGCGTAGCAAAATGCTACACAATTTCGAAAACTGCATAGCATTTTTTGAAAATTGCATAGCATCTTTCTAGTACCAGGTTGTGAGTTCCATTCAACAGTTTTGTGATGAACCATACTTGATGTCTTGATCCTTTGTAGATAGAAGATTATGCTCTTGTACTTGTAGACTATGTATTACATCATACATGCTGTAACATGCATAATAAATTCATGAATTCACACCAGCATTTCTTGTTCAATTACTCATTAGCCTGAATTTAGCCAAGCTGAATAAATTATTAATTGAATCTGCAATGTTGAATGTTTCTTACATATGCTATCAGTGATAGTATTACATTATATACTATCAGTAATAGTGAAAGTAGTAGATATTACTACAAATGAAATTAATAAAATGAATTTATTTGATAATAATCTGTTCTGTGGATTTCAGTAGACAAGAGAACATGTAGCACAGTAGCTGATCAGATACTGACAGATAGACTGAAATTTTCTACTATTAATACTGTAATAGTAGTGCTATACTAGTCTATTAAACTAGTGAATATCAAAATTATTCTGTATTGAGGATGGCACCAATCGCCTAGCGAAACTGGACCAGCGCGATAGACCACTCGACTACCGACAAGCCCCCAAAAAGGCATGCTAGCAGATCGAGCGTCCATGAAACTGGCATCTGCATTTACATGGTATAATTCATTGTAAACAACTAATTCTGGGGGATACCGAGTAATTTCGTGTGGACTGTGCCAGTTCCATGGATGCTTGATCTGCTAGCATGCCTTTTTTGGGGCTTGTCGGTAGTCGAGTGGTCTATGGCGCTGGTCCAGTTTCGCTAGGCGATTGGTGCCGCAGAAGTGTACTCTCAACAAGGCAGTGTTCGATCCCCATCGTCTTTCATCCTAAAAAATGCATAACAGAAGTGCCGAATTCAGTATTCTGTACCTTAAGCAGGAAATTTGAAAAAGAGATTGATTCTCACTGATTTCATCTGCATTACATGGTATAATTCATTGTAAACAACTAATTCTGGGGGATACCGAGTAATTTCGTGTGGACTGTGCCAGTTCCATGGATGCTCGATCTGCTAGCATGCCTTTTTTGGGGCTTGTCGGTAGTCGAGTGGTCTATGGCGCTGGTCCAGTTTTGCTAGGCGATTGGTGCCGCAGAAGTGTACTCTCATCAAGGCAGTGGTTCGATCCCCATCGGCGTCAGTCTTTCATCCTAAAAAATGCATAACAAAAGTGCCGAATTCTGTATTCTGTACCTTAAGCAGGAAATTTGAAAAAGAGATTGATTCTCACTGATTTCATCTGCATTACATGGTATAATTCATTATATATATATATATATATATATATATATAACTTCGTCAAATTGCCGATTTGACGAAGTTATATAAAATATTTGATGAAGTGTATATATATATATATATATATATTGCTTCCTGATGCTTTTGGAACTCAAACTTAAGAAATTCAAATTATTCAAATGTCAGCTACTTCAGAATATTCTATATCTGAATTGGCTGAAGAACTTGAAGAATCTGAGTATTTCCCCTAACTATTTATTTATTTATTTATTGATGTTTTAAGGTCACATATTTATGCACAATGGCTAATCATGACCGTAACAGTTTTATGGGTGGAGGAAGCCGGAGTACCCGGAGAGAACCACCGAGCAACGACGAGCAGCTGCCAGCTCCCCAACATCGTAACTCCGCACTGCAGCACAGGCAGGGTTAGATTGGTTGAAGACATGCGTACCATCGACGTGCAGTACGCCTTAGTACACGGCGTCATCGTGCCCCCACGTGGGCAATGGAGATGAAGTGTCTTGCCCAAGGACACAACGCGGTTGCCGCAGGTGGGATTCGAACCGAGGACCTCTCGGCTTGCAGCCTGCACCTCTACCTACTGAGCCACCGCGCTCCCATTTCCCCTAACTTCATCTAGGCCCGTAAGGATGAACAGAAACACGACGTGGTTTACTAATTAGAAATGAGTCAACTGCTTGAGACGCATCGAAATCACTCAATGGTGGAACATGAATATCAATAAGCATAAGATTATTAATGGTCTCTTCATTCATACAGCTCCTCGTGTCCGATTTTATTCTTAACATCATAAAAAAGCCTCTCTCCACAACTGCATTTGAAGTGGGAATCACCATTAGAATTTGAATAAGATGTATCAAATTTGCAAACATTGTGCTATATTTGTCCTTAGTTAAAAATATTTTCCATATTTCTGAAGACTCCAGGCCATGCAAATTTCGATCAACTAAAATCTTCAATTCGGCCCATTCCTCCAGAATCAAACTTGTGTCAACATACTTCTTGTTTAGTAATTGTTGTGGCAACCGCGTTGTGTCCTTGGGCAAGACACTTCATCTCCATTGCCTGTGTGGGGGCACGATGACGCCGTGTACTAAGGCGTACTGAACGTCGATGGTACGCATGTCTTCAACCAATCTAACCCTGCCTGTGCTGCAGTGCGGAGTTATGATGTTGGGGAGCTGGCAGCTGCTCGTCGTTGCTCGGTGGTTCTCTCCGGGTACTCCGGCTTCCTCCACCCGTAAAACTGTCACGGTCATGATTAGCCAGTGTGCATAAATATGTGACCTTAAACATCAATAAATAAATATAAATAGTAATTGTTGAAAGTGACTGACTAAATGTTGCATATCAATGTTTCCATAATCTTCAAGATTATCTCCAGAAGGCCAAGTGTTGATATCTATGATTCGGAAACTCTTTATGATAGGGTCTGTGTTGATGTCGCCAAAACGATTTTTCAGGCAGCTCACAATTTGGTCCAGACAGTTATCTTTTATCTTAAAGAAACTGGTAACAGAATTAGGATCAACATTCACATTTATTCCTTTGTACTGAATTGGTTCATTTCTCCCAGCTGAGGATGCAGATATCAGAAGAGAAGTCAAATCTGAATCTTTTTGTTCATTCTTATTTCTGATTGTTTCATTTTGCGTTTCACTGATTTTGTTCTGTTTCCTCATTATCAGTCAAATTAGGAATAGTCAGTAACTTGAGTTTGTCTACCTGCTTATATGTTTTTGTTAACAGTACAGGAGCTAAAACAAAGTCAGTCTCTTCTTTCTGCAACGCCAATGAAAATTTCGCTAGGGTCTGGTGAATTTATTTAAAAAACAACATGCAGGACACAAGTTTGAAGGATCTCATGATCTTTAAATAACCTTTCATTTTCATTTTGTCCTCTCACTTGAACTCACTGGATTCTGATGGTATGCTTTCTAGGTGAGCCACAATGACAGGCAAAGAAAATACGAGGCTATCGCAAGCACTACGCTTGTGTTGCAGCCATATTGTGCCGTTAGACTTTTGTGGTACTTTAATAGCCGCATCCATAATTTCAGCAAGTGCTTTCAATTCTCTCATTTTTTTCGGGCTTCTGCGATATATATTCTGAATAGCCTGAAATATCTTGATAACTGTCTCCATTTCAATAGAAAAAGTATCTTTGGCCAAAAGCTCTAAGCGGTGGTTCAGACAGTGCATAGGTATTAGCCAAGGGTGTGTTTTCATCAAAAGAGCACTAACACCAGACTTGCGTCCCAAATTCACACTTGCGCCATCACAGCAAAACCCCACTAATTTGTCGTCAAATTTAAATGATGCAAGTTCATGCTCCAGTAAATTATGAATGTACTCTGCCTTACCACTCTCAGCAGATCTAAGCTTGAAAAAAATAGTTTTCGGCCTACCATAATCTAGCAGTTTGACAAATATCAATTCCTTCTCCACATTGGAAGTGTCAGTCGAGCCATCAACAAGTAGGGAAAAGTACTCAGAATTTCTTATCATTTCCAAGAATGGTTCTCTGATATCTTTGGCAATGAAGTCGATAAAGTGATTGCACATCATATCGTTTCCATATGTATTTCCAAGCTCAACATTGTGCTTCTTTTTGAGGTTTATCAGCATGGGGAATTTTGCAAATGCAAGTTCTTCTTTGGCAATCGTGTAAGCAATATCAAAGATTTTATTCAATCTTGCCTTCTCAGATGTCTGTGAATGTCCAAAGGCTTTCATTATTGGCGTTTTCAAACTTTCTGCAACACGTACAACACTTGTGGGATTTTCTAACTGAATGACCTTCAGGTGCTGCTGTGACTTACAGTGTTTTTGAATTGTATCTTTTTTAAACACAGGAATTCCCCGCACAAAACTGTTGTTGTAATTTTGTTCAAATTTCAAGTTGTGTTCGTAATTTTGACACAGTCAACAAGACGCAATCGACAGGCCATCATTGTGGTCGATTATGAACCAAGGGAATTCCTGTCTCCATGTCTTCAATGTTTTTAGTTTGACAGACTTTGAATTATTTTGTTCTGTCATTATTTATTTTTGGCAAAATTAGCAGACACCGAAACAGAAAAAAAGCTATATGGAAGGATATATCTGATTGGCTATTGCGACTTCTATTACCCAAGGAGCATCAAATCAAAACGTTCCTCACAAACAATATAGAGTTATGTCTCATGATCGTGTCAGGTCATTTTGTTCCCTTTTCCAGTACGTCCCTGGGTCAATTTGTTCCTTCACCATTTTGTACTGAGTCAACTTGCCCCCGCGTCAAGTCATCCCTGACTCCCCGCGCTGGGCTAACTCGCCCAAAGTGACAAGTCAAGTCACTAGGTTGTGATAACCATCCCATTCAGGTTTGCTTTTAATAAATTTTTGAGAATAATACTGATCTTGACCTGTAGCGGGAGCTGGAAGTTTCGTACACGTCAATTTAGGACATTTCGTACATAAACTATTAGGACGTTTCGTACATATAGGTAGATACAGAAATGTGGCGTTAATCCGCTACTGTACATTGTGGCTGTTGCGTGATTGTTGCTATTGGTGGGGCGAGGGGTGGGTCCCTTCGTAGCTAACTCCCCACATGCAGAGTTGCAAGGCAGCCCTCACAGACTCAATCCTAAAGTTCTAAATGAGGCAATCCTCACATGTGACACCACAATGAAAGAAAAGTTTCTTTGCAAATGAAAGAATGAAAAGTTTCGGTGCGACAAAGGTACACAGGGACGATGTGGGTATGAAATCCTTTGTGACCCGAATAACTTTATTTGCTTTATAGCTTTATTTGCTTATGAATCCACAAGAGTCAGAAGCGAAAACAAATAATCTTATTTAGTTTGAGAGGGCACACTGGCAGTAGGGTAGTGGGTTAAGATTTCCTGAGAACTTCGAACTGGAAGATGACTAGGAATTTGCTTAACTACAAGAATTCTGCTGCGTGCTTGCTTAGAGAAGTGGGCATATTTATGGTAATACTGAAACCAGAGTTTGATGGTTATTTTAGAAGAAGAAACCTAAACAGTCGCTGGTTTGGGAGCAACCCTAGCATATTATCCTTAACGGTTATAAAAAGGAAAAAAATCCACCAATATGTTTTTGAAAGCTCTTTGCTTATGAATCCACGAGGCTTTATACTATTCTGGTCGCAGAAAACACTGATGACCAAAAGCTTACCAAATTGTATTAACATCTGAAAATTAATCATTTTAGTGTTCATGTGCTAAGTATCACTCCAGTGTAATAACAATGCTGTGATTACATATCATAAGAAGTGATCAGAGCTGATTAATCATCAATGCACTCACATCATAATGCTTTGATTTTTCATCAAAGAGATACGTAAAGATGTTTTTTACAGTGTGCGGTTCATTTTATTTCTTAACAATATTTTCAAATGTACGATATACTGTGGTGGTGTTGGATGTATTAAATTCTGTTCCGTGATATCTCTATTATCTCAAATGTGGATTTTTTTATATAGGATTATAATACCATACAAAAGTAAGTAGTCTTGTATTTCATATAAAAAATACTTAAAACCCTATACAATTTTCCTGTGTACCAACACAGATATATGTACGAAACGTCTTCTTTTGCATACGAAACAGTGAGTGCACAAAATGCCTGTGTATGAAATGACACTAATCCGCCTGCAACACGTTAACAAAATTATATAAGTTCACCCACTCCTCCTCCCCCCCCCCCCCCACACACACACACAATCTGTGGGTAATTGTAAGCCACAGAAACACAGTATGAGGTGCATAGCAACAGGGCTGAAAGTCAAAGTGGACTGGTACAATAAATTTAACACAAGTGTTGGCGCCGACACTGATGCGCCTCGGGTCATGACATAAACTCACACAACTTCGTTGGTGAGCTAAAAATGTGATTTCCCATTGAGTTTCCATGGTAACTATGAGCCGCAATTGTGGCCATGTTTGCAACATTACATCAACATTACACAAGGATCATTGGTAGAAGGTGTCCCAGTCCTCAATTATGTGAAGTTTCCAAACATTTGACCTTGTAGTTTCAGAGACGAGTTTTCAAAATCGACCAATCAGAATCAAAGAATGCCTTTGGCGGCCACCTTTTTCGCCCAACAGGAATAAAATGAGTAACAGTTGAAGATGACGTCTCACAGATCATGCCGACCAAGTTTGGTTCACATTGGCTCAGTAGTTCCAGAGAAGATGATAATGTGATTTGGCATTGGGTTTCTATGGTAACTATTAGCCGCAATTGCGGCCATGTTTGCAACCCGATCAACATTAAATGAGGATCGTTGGTAGAGGGGGTCCCAGCCATCATTTATGTGAAGTATTAAAACTTTTGGCTCTGTGGTTTCAAAGGAGATTTTTCAAAATCCACCAATCAGAATCAAAGAATGCTTCTGGCAGCCATTTTTTTCGATGTACAGTAACAAAATGAGGAGCATTTGTAGAGGACCTCCGATAGACTATCCCTGCCAGGTTTGGTTCACGCCAGCTCAGTAGTTCCAGAGAAGATGAAAAATGTGATTTCCCATACGGTTTCTATAGTAACTATAAGCCACAATTGCAGTCATGTTTGCGACCCGATCAACAGTAAATGAGGATCGTTGGTAGAGGGTGTCCCAGTCATTAACCATGCAAAGTTTCAAAACATTTGGCCCGGTGGTTTCAGAGGAGATTTTTCAAATTCCACCATTCAGAATCAAAAAATGCTTCTGGCAGCCATGTTTTTCGATGCACGGTAACAAAATGAGGAGCATTTGTAGAGGACCTCCCATAGACTATCCCTGCCAGGTTTGGTTCATGTCGGCTCAGTAGTTCCAGAGAAGGTGAAAATGCGATTTCCCATAGGGTTTCTATAGTAACTATTAGCCGCAATTGTGGCCATGTTTGCAATCCGATCAACATTAAATGAGGATCGTTGGTAGAGGGGGTCCCAGTCATCATTTATGTGAAGTATCAAAACATTTGGCCTTGAAGTTTAAAAGGAGAAGATTTTTAAAAATCCACCAACCAGAATCAAAGAATGCCTCTGGCGGCCATGTTTTTCATCCGACGGGAACAAGATGAGGATCGTTTGTAGAGGACCTCCCATAGACCATTCCTGCCAAGTTTGGTTCACACCAGCTCAGCTGTTCCAGAGAAGATGAAAATGTGAAAAGTTTACAGACAAGTGAAAGCAAAAGCTCACATGGCCTTTTAGGCCAGGTGAGCTAAAATCCATTATCTGGCTACAAATAGTTTGACTCCATCTCACAAAACACATGAATGAATATGGTGATATTTCCATACTTTGGTGTGGTGGCCATCTTGGTTGCCATGGTCACGTGATCTTATATGACCAAGTTTCATATGTAATTCAGCATCTGGACATAAACCTACCAGCATACCAAGTTTCAGCAAGATATTCCTCTAAATAAAAAATTATTCCCCTATATCCAAACTATATGTATTATTACTATGTAATTTCACTGGGTGCATGACAGTGGCATGTACTGCTGTGGTGCTGTATGGCAGCAAAAGAGTAAAATGAGGATCGTTGGTCGAGGGTGTCCCAGTCATCAATCAGGTGAAGATTTCATAACATTTGGCCATGTAATTTCAGAGAAGATTTTTGAAAATTAACCAATCAGAATCAAAGAATGCCTCTGGTGGCAATGTTTTTCATCCGACGGGAACAAGATGAGGACCGTTTGTAGAGGACCTCCCATAGACCATTCCTGCCAAGTTTGGTTCACACCGGCTCAGCTGTTCCAGCGTGTTGTTGAGGTGCAGACTTCAGTAGCAGTGTACTGGAAGCTTTCTTGTAGCCTGTTCATAGACTAATGAAAGCTTGTTGTCAATAGAGTATATCCGGAGACCAGAGAGACTCGGAGAGAGCTTTTCACCTTGTCATCTATAAGTGATGACGACGAAAGGGCAGCATCACGTCTGATCAACTCCCAATTTGCCACTGTCAGGGCGGAGTTGTACGTGGCATACATGACTGCCCTGGAAAGAACTCTAAGCGAGGAACGTCCTCAAATTCCTTCCTATTAAGACGCTGTGCCATAGCTCTGGTGAGGTGATCTGCGTAGGACATCGCATCCATATTCGCTCAATTGGATGAAATTGCACATTCCATCCCTTCCGAGCGTATATTGAATGATGCAGGTTGGGACATATCTAAATCCCCGGCCTGCTCATCTAAACGCAGAGGAGCTCTCTGGACATCTTCTCCAACCGTTTTAAATGAACATGGTCCAAGGAACAGTATATTTATTGAAGATGTTGATAAGAAACTGCCTTCCTCTTAGCACTTGAGAGGTTGAATATGGCATCGTTAACATGGCCGAAGGCCTCAGACACCTGTCGAGACTGTTTCGGGAAGGAAAGAACATCCTCTTTCCTCCACACCAAATCTGCTTCAGAGAACACAGTAGTTTCTCTATAGTAGTCACAGCTTGCTGAGCAGGTGGAATAGTATAGGTCAGTATAGTATTAATAAGTAAAATTCATTGCTACCATATGCTGTTCCGAAAGGGAAGGGTAATCCTGTTCCTTATCCCGTTCATCATCCGATTGATTCAGCTGTGACATTCGGTCGTTCGTATCAGCGTGTACAAATGACTGGACCGACCCAGCACCTTCCGACAGCTCACCACCGGAGTCTGCTCTTGCACTTGCTGCGATCAGCTGCGCAATCTGCGGCAGCAAGTCCATTACCGAGGCTTGAGGAGTAGCAGTCTTCTGTTTTTTGCCGCTTGCTACTCCTGGGACTAAGATCTGAAGATAGATCTCTTCTCCGAACGTCTCGATGAACATAGCCTCAGATCGTTAGCTACGGGATGGTCTGACTTCACAGGAAAAGACTGGCTCCGTCTTCACGCAACTGGCTAGATATCCTAAGTCGGGTAGCTAGCATGCGGTCGTGTGCACTTTTATAACGTAGTGGAGGAAGCCGTCCGCTTGAAGCACTCATGTAAAATTTGGTTCAAATCGGCCTCGCGGTTTGGAAAATAGAAATTTTTTTTCGGATTTTCGTCCAAAATTTTCTAAGTCCCACCCGCACCCCAAATTTTCAGGGGAAAAAAAAAAAAATTTTTTTTTGTCTTAAAATTGACCAAAACGCAGAAAAAACAAAAAAACATTTTTTCGGATTTTCGTCCAAAATACTTTCAGCCTAAGTTTTTTTCTTCTTCTTAAAACGCATAAAAAACGCTAAAACAAATTTCCGGATTTTGGTCCAAAATTTTCTAAGTCCCACCCGGACCCCAAATTTTTGGTGTAAAAAAGAAATGTTTTTTTTGTCTTAAAATTGACAGAAACGCATAAAAAACAAAAAACAAAAAAATTATGGATTTTGGTCCAAAATTTTCGAAGTCCCACCTGCACCCTAAATATTCAGAGTGAAAAATTTTTTTTTTTTTTTGTCTTAAAACTGTCCGAAATGCATAAAAAACAAAAACAAAAATTTCTGGATTTTGGTTCAAAATTTTCGAAGTCCCATCTGGACCCAAAATTTTCGGTGTAAACAAAAAAATTTGTTTTTGTCTTAGAATTGACAGAAACGCATAAAAAACACAAAAAAAATTTTTTTCAGTTTTTGGTCCAAAATTTTCTAAGTCCCACCCGCACCCCAAATTTTCAGGGTAAAAAAAATAATTTTTTTTTGTCTTAAAACTGACAGAAATGCATAAAAAACAAAAAAATTTTTTTTCGGATTTTCGTCCAAAATCTTCGAAGTCCCACCCGCACCCCAAATTTTCAGGGGAAAAAAACAATTTTTTTTTTGTCTTAAAACTGACAGAAATGCATAAAAAACAAAAAAAAAATTTTTTCGGATTTTCGTCCAAAATTTTCTAAGTCCCACCCGCACCCCAAATTTTCAGGGTAAAAAAAAAATTTTTTTTTTGTCTTAAAACTGACAGAAATGCATAAAAAACAAAAAAATTTTTTTTCGGATTTTCGTCTAAAATCTTCGAAGTCCCACCCGCACCCCAAATTTTCAGGGGAAAAAAAAAATAAAATTTTTTTTGTCTTAAAATTGACCAAAACGCAGAAAAAACAAAAAATTTTTTTTTCAGATTTTGGTCCAAAATTTTTTAAGTCCCACCCGCACCCCAAATTTTCAGCCTAAATATGAACCCAGGGATTTGGCTTCAACAAACTTGAATCTCACCCCCCTAAGGATGCTGCATACCAAATATCAAAACATTCTTATTCCTAGATCTCAAGAAGAAGATTTTTCAAAAATACTCCTCATACTGCACTAATTTAAACATTTGGGTTCCCATAGAGAGCCCAAATATCAACCCAGGCAATTAATTTCAATAAACATGTGAAACAATCTTCCAAAGATGTTATATGTGAAATTTTAAAGCTTTTGGAGCAGTGCTTTCGGAGAAAAGTAGTCTTATGTTTTTCCCATTACCCACAGTGTTAAAAAATGCTGACTCAGCACTTTTTCAAACTCCCCAAAAAGTACCCCATCATAAAACCGATGGCAATTTTTTTGATCATTCCATTCTGTAGGTCCTAAGGAAGCTTCACAACAAATAAGAATTCTCAGTGCCGTGTAGTTTTGGAGATATGGGCATTTTCATTTTTTTCTATTTTTAGCTCCTGTGGTTCCCACGGGGCTGTGGGGAAAAAAAAATTGCCATAAATTAGGTACTTATGACCCAATAAGCACTCATGTAAAATTTGGTTCAAATCGGCCTCGCGGTTTGGAAAATAGAAATTTGGGGCGGGGCCAAAATTTTTGCCCCTCCTTTAACATCGTCAAATATAGCCCCTCCAACTTCTCTTGAACAAAACTTGAGTCTACACCTCAAAAGGAAGCTGCATACCAAATATCAAGTCTCTGCTATTGCTGGTTCTTGAGAAGAAGATTTTTTAAGAATTGCAGCGTTTTTGCCCTATCCCTCTGCTCAATGTGAGCTGAAACCTAATTTGACAAAAAATCAAAGTCCGCAGACACAACCCCTTCTCACATGAAATTTCATTAATATGCGGCCAGTGGTTTGGGAGAAAAAGCCCAAATACCACCTTCACGACGGACGCCGGACGAAAAGTGATCAGAATAGCTCACCCTGACTTTCAGTCAGGTGAGCTAAAAACTTGAATTATATTACGGTGAGAGTTCCGGCATAGGAACCTCACCGCCAACAATGTATTGCGACACCCATCTCCAATGTCTGTCATGCCTATGTACACAGTAGGACAAGAATCTGCAGGAGTGCATCGACTACAGGAAAGGCAACAAGCATGTAAATCCAAGGAAGACTTCCTCGCCTTGCATTTAGAGCAGTAAGCTTTCATAATTACAATCAAAAGACAAAGTCGATAGCACTCCTACAAATTCCACAACAAAATATATTATAAAGATACATGAATAATCGCAATAAAAATTAAATTCAAAAATTTATAAAAATTTTTTAGAAAAAATGCCTAAGTTCAAAGGAACATTATGAGCCCAAGGGCATCCCGATAGAGCCTAAGTGTGGACAAAATACAAATATTATGAGCTACACTACCGGAATAATAATCAATGTATCCTTAAGTAATTCTACAGTAATATAATATAAACTAGAAAAACTGTGAGCACTGCTCACTAAATGATACCACCCACTCCCACCAAGAAACATTTTACAACAGTAAAAGTGTGTTTCATGTAGAGAACACAAACACTGACACCAATGTTTGAAGGTTTCATTGAAATCCATTCACTAGTTTAAAAGAGGTCGTGGATAGAAAATGTCAATATGGGAAACTGTAAAAAAGAAAATATCTAAAAACAAAATAGGAGGTGCACATCTTCAATGTATGTAAAAGAATGTCTGAGAGTTTCAATGAAATCCGTTCACTGGTTTAAGAGGACTTGCGGATAGCAGATGTGTACCCCCCCCCCCCCCCCCCCCCCCCCAAAGTATAACACCCCTATAACATAACGGACGGATGGACGGACGTATGTCGGAATATGAAAATATCTGAAAGAAAAATAGGAGGTGCACATCTTCAGTGTATGTAAAAGAATGTCTGAGAGTTCCAATGGAGCTTGTTCAATGGTTTAAGAGGAGTAGTGGATAGCAGATCTATACCCCTCCCTGCTAAAACCTGAATTGACAAAGGCCATTTTTGAATATGGGGAACTGTAAATATGAAAATATCTGAAAAGAAAATAGGAGGTGCACATCTTCAATGTGTGTATAAGAATGTCTGAAAATTTCAATGAAATCTGTTCAATGGTTTAAGAGGAGTTGCGGATAGCAGATCTGTACAGAATGTCAATTGAATTTGACAAAGTTCATTTGTCAATATGGGAAACTGTAAAAATGAAAATATCTGAAAAGAAAATAGGAGGTGCACATATTCAATGTATGTAAAAGATTGTCTGAGAGTTTCAATGAAATCCGTTCACTGGTTTAGGAGGAGTTGCGGATAGCAGATGTGTACCCCCCTAAAGCGTGACGGATGGACAGACGGGTGGAAGGAAGGAAGGACAGATGGAAGTACGGACGGACCAAGTGATCACTATATACCTCCCACTTTTCAAGTGGGTGGTATAAATACTACATATATTTGAGGACGCTGCCAATGTAAACAACGTCAAGGAAAAAAACAGAGACAAGACTTCAGGCACAAAAAGGCACAAAGTCAGTTACCAATTTAAATGCTACCAGATGCAAACCTAGATCGTCATATGAAGAAAAAACAATACATCGGATAGAAGATGCAAGACTAAAAACGACCCAACACCCCTAGGGTGAGGACGTAACCATGGGGATAAACAGAATAAATATTCTGTAATACACGTTAAACTTCCAAGAAATTTAATAAAAAATTTCAATAAAAAATAGCCAAAAAGCTTAGATGTTTAACAGGAAGGGTTCATGGAAGGATAGGGAAGGAACACTTAACAATCAGTGGATTAATCATTAGCAAGAATGATGACGTCAAGCGTATGTCCCAAAAATGGGAAACATGAAATAATTTTAATAATTATTATAAAGTTACAGCCCTGAACGTCTGAAACCACCATTGTTCACTTCCATCATCCATTAACAGCCTTGGATACACCAATTCTTGCATTGATTTGTGTCTGGCATCCTCAAAAAAGGAGATTTTAAAGCGCAAATGTCAGATCATTGTTACTGACTTTAGGGCCAAACAAAGAATGATGTTGGCGCCAATTCCGGTCTCTTCCTGACCACTGCACATGTGCAGATGGTGAAAGTATGGAGGGCCAGATAGGACTTTTAATTTTCGGTTTTGTATGCAAATTTTGAGGATTGGGGGGTTCAAAATTTGTGTTTGGCCCTTGATAATATCAAGTTTGCACCAGCTAGTCTAGGCCATTGGTTATTAGTATAAAAATCTAAAAATTTAGGCAGGGCAAAAAATCTTGCCCCTCACATCATAACAGCAAATACTGACCTTTGAACAACATTTGAATACACTTCAATCTACACCTCAAATGGATCAATACCAAATATCAAATCATTGTACGAATCCATTCAGGAAAATATTTGAAAATGGTTTTCTTGCCATCCCCTCCCCATGAGAGGCAGCACTTTGATTTTAACAAAATAGAAATGCTGCACCCCAGTCATCACTCACTGGAAATTTGATTAGATTAGGGTCAGTGGTTTGGGTGGAAAAGACTCAAACACCACCTTCATGACACATTACAGATAACAGGTGAAGAATGATCACTGTAGCTTATCGACTATTAGCCAGGTGAGCTAAAAAGAAAACTGGACACTCAGGCTGTCAAAAATATTACACATCTCATATTAAAATGTTTGAGCCAACTGAACACAAGTTAGTCTTCCCTTCCACATTCCAGGCTTGAACATTGCACTTCACTGTTACAACATAAAATACAACCATGGGCATTCTTTGACCAAACTTATCTATATAAATGTCGAAAGTTATTTCTTGTCTGATACAGAATTGGATGAAGCAGCTCATTAGAACTCAATGGCAAAAATGAAATGGGGCAAAAGAACACTGATTCATTTAATTACGAAGTTTCCTCAGACATGCTTCCAAAAATGTAGATATAAACTACTCTTCAACTTGAAGCCTAAACATTGCAGGAGTGACATTCTGCAGTTATTAGGCATCTAATTTTCAAATTTTACCATCCCTTCAGTACAAATATGCCCCATTAATGAACTACCAAAGGATTTTAGAGTAAATCTCTGTTCAATATTAAGATTTAAAAAAAAAACTCTAACAACCTTCCAATTCCCAAGCATTACAGATCAATTTGGCCTCAGGACTTCCAGTGTAAGAATTTTTTCTATTACATCTTGTCTGACAGAGCTCAATGAGCTCTGTCAAACAAGATATAATAGAATAAATACTGCATTTGTCACCAGAATGAAGCAGAATTATCATCTTCCGGTTTATTGAATTATTCCATTGTCACATACAGTACACAAATCCTTCCAACAGCCTAGCATAACTTATTGAGCCAAGAGATGGAGATACTAAGCTTCTTACATCATTGTGCGTTTTGAAATAAATCTTTTGGTGAGCTGGCATAAAATAGATAATTTCAAGAATGAGACAAAAACAATAATTGCTCTCACTTCAAAATGTTGGCATTATTTTGAAGACTTGACACAGGTAATGAATAATTAACAAGAATCCATAAATTCTGATACTTACAGTATGCACTTGCTCTGGAATTATTGTCGAAGGTTTCCATTGCAACTGGAGAACTACTTCTTGGATTTGGCAGCCCTTCAGTACTACAAAATAGAAAATACGAATTTCTATACTTTTTCAGTGAGATGCTTGTCCATAATATGATTCTGCAGGTGACATTGACTTAAAAATGTCTGTTACCTGATGGTATAAAATTATTGGTCACTCTTGACATGGGTCTACTCTTATCACCAAAATATGGTCTATCTAAAGATGTCATTCAGACTATTTTAAATGATTTACGGACATCTGGAAAAATAAGAACATGTGCGTACAGAATATGATGTCATTCCACCCAGTATTTTGAAAGTTATTGAGTTTAAAGACTTGTAGGTCACAGACTGAATGACACTGCCAGATATAGAGCTGCTTATCACAGCTAACAAAATATAAATCTTCACTGGGCCAATCAGTGATATGTTAAATTGCATGTAAAAAAATGTAGCTTAAACAGAAAAAAGGCAATTTTTTCGGTTTTCAATAGGAGGGGACTTCAGGTATCTTTCAGTGAATGACAGTGCGTCTGATCATAAAGATACAAGTGTCAATAACACTGCAGCTCAACTTGTCGAAGAAGGGGCTGAACCAAACAGAAAGTTCCCGTAATGCCAAGTCATTCACTCAAGTTTCTACATAAAAGACATCACACCAAAACTACATATGAAACCTGAAAATGATCGGGTGAGGGATGCGGCCAGTAGGGTATACAATTTATATGCCAAATCCAAGATGGCCACTTGAAGGCATGCTTTTTTAACACAAGAGACCCCAGGGGGCCTTAGGGCGCTCACCTGACATGGTAGTCTAAATATCAAACCAGGGACTTGACTTGAATAAGCTGCATATGCCCCTCCTAAGAAAAGCATATACCAACTAGATGAAGCGATTGTGCCCACACAATACACAGGATTTTCCTTCTATTTTCAGTTCCTGCACTTTTACGTTCCAAAATTGAGATAAATGCATAAAAAACAGATTTTTTTTTTATTTTTGTTCGGAAATTTTCGAAGTCCCAAACAAAATATTTTCAGACTAAAATTTTTTTTTCTTCTTCTTAAAATTGACAAAAACGCATAAAAAACTCATTTCTGGATTTTGGTCCAAAATTTTCCAAGTCCCACCTGGACCCCATATATTGAGTGCGAAAAAAAACAAAAAACTTTTGTCTTAAAATTGACCGAAATGCATAAAAAACAAAAAACTCATTTCCGGATTTGGGTCCAAAATTTCTAAGTCCGGACCGGGACCCCAAATTTTCAGCCTAAATATGAACCCAGGGATTTGGCTTGGAACAAACTTGAATCTCACCTCCCTAAGCATGCTGCATACCCAATATCAAAAGATTCTAATTGGTAGATCTGAAGAAGATTTTTAAAGAATACTCCTCATAATGCACTAATTTAAACATTTGGGCTCCCATAAAGAGCCCAAATATGGACCCAGGGCATTGATTTCAATAAACATGTGAAACAATCTTCCAAAGATGTTAAATGTGAAATTTGAAAGCTTTTGGAGCAGTGGTTTGCGAGAAAAGTTGTCTTAAATGTTTTTCCCATTACCCAGAGTGTTAAAAATGCTGACTCAGCACTTTTTCAAAGTCCCCCCAAAAGTACCCCATGATAAAACCGATAGCAATTTTTTTCGACAATTCCATTCTGTTGGTCCGAAGGAAGCTTCACAACAAATAAGAATTCTCAGTGCCGTGTAGTTTTGGAGATATGGGCGTTTTAAATTTTTCTATTTTTAGCTCCTGCGGTTCCCATGGGGTGACAGGAAAAAAAATTTTGGCATAAATTAAGTACTTATGACCCAATAAGCCCTCATATCAAATTTGGTTCAAATCTGCCTCTCGGTTTGGAAAATAGAAATTTTGGGCTAATGGAATTGTTGACAATTTATATGCCAAAATAAGATGGCTGCTGGCAGTTATGTTTTTCAACGAAATTCAGAAAAAACTGATAGCTCCCATCTAGACATCACACCAAAGCTACAGAAGAAATTTGAAAAAGATCGGATGAGAGCTGCGGCCTGAAGGGTATGCTATTGGAATTGTTGACAATTTATATGCCATATCCAATATGCTGCTGGCGGCTCTACTTTTCAATGCAATTCAGAAAAATTCAATAGCTTCTATCAAGACATCACACCTAAGCTACCTATGAAATTTGAAAAACATAGGGTGAGAGATGCAGCCTCTAGGGTGTGTTAATAGAATTATTGACTATTTATATGCCAAATCCAAGATGGCCACTGGCAGTCATGTTTTTACATAAAGTTCAGAAAAATTTGATAGCTCCCGTCTAAGACATCACACCAAAGCTACGTATGAAATTTGAAAAAGATCGGGTGAGAGATGTGGCTTGTGGGGTGTGCTAATGGAATTGTTGACAATTTATATGACAAATTCAAGATACCAAATATTGGCCTAATGAAGGAATCATTGACCTGCAACCTCCAATATTTGAAACACTAGAAAACCCCCAGGTCAGGTCATTAATTAGTGTCCCTATACTCTACACTCATTGTGTTCTGTCTTACTGATATTTTATTGCTTGCATCACAACTTCAGTGCCCCTACAGTGTTAATTGCAATGGATAATTATAAAACTGAAATATATTTGAAGAAGCGCTGGGAGGTTGTGGGATTTACACTGCAGTTGCATTTTTTTAAACAAGAGGCCCCAGGGGGCCTGAGGGTGCTCACATTACATGGTAGCCTAAATATCAACCCAGAGAATTGATTTCCACAAGTTACATCTGCTCCTCCCAAGAAAAGCTGAAACCAAATATCCAAATATTCTGACCAGTGGATCTAAAAAAAGATTTTTAAAGAATACTCCTCATATTGAAATAGTCATAATTCGGGCTCCCACAGGGAGCCCATATATGAACCCAGGGACTTGGCTTTAAAAAACCTGAAACTCACACCCCTAAGGATTCTGCACACCAAATATCAAAACATTCCGACTGCTGGATCTGAAGAAGAAGATTTTTAAAGAAAATTCCTCATTTTGAACCAAGTTACAATTCGAGCTCCCACAATCAGCCCAAATATGGACCTAGGGACATGGCTTGAACAAACTTGAATCTTACCCCCTTAAGGATGCTGCATAAAAAATATCAAAAGCATTCATCTGCTGGATCTGAAGATTTTTAAAGAAAATTCCTCATTTTGAACTAAGTTGTCATTCAGGCTCCCATAGTGAGCCCAAATATGAACCAAGGGACTTGGCTTGAACAAACTTGAATCTCAGCCCCCTAAGGTTGCTCCATGCCAAATATCAAAACATTCCAACTGCTGAATCTGAAGAAGAAGATTTTTAAAGAAAAATTCCTCATATTGACTAAGTTATAATTTGGGCTCCCACAGGGAGCCCAAATATGGACCCGTGGACTTGGCTTTAACACACTTGAATCCCCCCCTCCCCCCAAGGATGCTACTCACCACATATCAAACCATTCCGACTGATGGATCTGAAGAAGAAGATTTTTTAAGAAAATTCCTCATTTCGAACAAAGTTACAATTCAAGCTCCCACAGTGAGCCCAAATATGGACCTAGGGACATGGCTTGAACAAACTTGAATCTCACCCCCCTGAGGATGCTGCATACCAAATATCACAAAGATTCTGCCTGCTGGATCTTGAGAAGAAGATTTTCAAAGAAATTTGCCTGAAATGCACTTAGTTCAAATTTGGGCTCCTATACTGAGCCCAAAATATAAACCCAGGGGGCCGTTTGAACAAACTTGAATCAGATCCACCCCACAATGTTGCATACCAAATATCACAAGATTCTGCCAGCTGGATCTGGAGAAGATTTTCGAAGAAATTTGCCTGAAATGCACTAAGTTTGAATTTGGGCTTCTATAGTGAGCCCAAATATGAATCCAGGTGGCCGATTTGAACAAACTGGAATCAGATCCACCCACAATGTTGCATACCAAATATCAAAAGATTCTGCCTGCAGGATCTGGAGAAGAAGATTTTTGAAGAAATTTGCCTGAAATGCACGAAGTTCGAATTCGAGCTTCTATAGTGAGCCCAAACATGAATCTAGGGAGCCGATTTGAACAAAATAGAATCAGATCCACCCCACAATGTTGCATACCAAATATCAAAAGATTCTGCCTGCTGGATCTAGAGAAGAAGATTTTTTAAGAAATTTGCCTGAAAAGCACTAAGTTCAAATTTGGGCTCCTATACTGAGCCCAAATATAAACCCAGGGAGCCGATTTGTACAAACTTGAATCAGATGCACCCCACAATGTTGCATACCCAATATCAAAAGATTCTGCCTGCTGGATCTTGAGAAGAAGATTTTCAAAGAAATTTGCCTGAAATGCACTAAGTTCAAATTTGGGCTCCTATACTGAGCCCAAATATAAACCCAAGGGGCCGATTTGAACAAACTTGAATCAGATTCACCCCACAATGTTGCATACCAAATATCAAAAGATTCTGCCTGCTGGATCTGGAGAAGAAGATTTTCAAAGAAATTTGCCTGAAATGCAGTAAGTTCAAATTTGGGCTCCTATACTGAGCCCAAATATAAACCCAGGGGGCCGATTTGAACAAACTTGAATCAGATCCACCCCACAATGTTGCATACCAAATATCAAAAGATTCTGCCTACTGGATCTTGAGAAGAAGATTTTCAAAGAAATTTGCCTGAAATGCACCAAGTTCAAATTTGGGCTCCTATACTGAGCCCAAATATAAACCCAAGGGGCCGATTTGAACAAACTTGAATCAGATCCACCCCACAATGTTGCATACCAAATATCAAAAGATTCTGCCTGCTGGATCTGGAGAAAAAGATTTTCAAAGAAATTTGCCTGAAATGCAGTAAGTTCAAATTGGGGCTCCTATACTGAGCCCAAATATAAACCCAGGGGGCCAATTTGAACAAACTTGAATCAGATCCACCCCACAATGTTACATACCAAATATCAAAAGATTCTGCCTGCTGGATCTGGAGACGAAGATTTTTTAAGAAATTTGCCTGAAATGCACTAAGTTCAAATTTGGGCTCCTATACTGAGCCCAAATATGAACCCAGGGGGCCGATTTGAACAAACTTGAATCAGATCCACCCTACAATGTTGCATACCAAATATCAAAAGATGCTGCCTGCTGGATCTGGAGAAGAAGATTTTTTAATGTTTTTCCCATTGCCTATAGTGTTAAAAAGTGCTGACTCAGCACTTTTTCAAAGTCCCGAAACCGTACCCTATGATAAAACCGATGGCAATTTTTTTTTACCAATTCTTTCTGTTGGTCCTAAGGAAGCTTCACACCAAATAAAAATTCTTGGTGCCGTGCAGTTTTGGAGATATGGGCGTTTTAATTTTTTTCTATTTTTAGCTCCTGCGGTTCCCATGGGGCTACAGGAAAAAAAAAATCAGCATAAATTAGGTACTTATGACCCAATAAGCCCTCACATAAAATTTGGTTCAAATCAGCCTCTAGGTTTGGAAAATAGAAATTTTGGGCGGGGCCAAAAATTTTGCCCCTCCCATAACGACGCCAAGTATAGCCCCACAAACTTCTCTTGAACAAATCTGAGTCTACACCTCAAAAGGAAGCTGCACACCAAATATCAAGTCTCTGCTACTGCTGGTTCATGAGAAGAAGATTTTTTAAGATTTCAGCACACTTTTTGGGTGTGGCCCTACCCACGGGCGAGGCAACTTGATTTGAACAAAATCAAATTGCAATGTCATAACAAACTATTATCTCAAATATCAATTAAATTGGTTCAGCGGTTTGGGAGGAGAAGACGCAAACACCATGTTCACGGACGACGGACGGTGAGTGATCACTATAGCTCTCCTGACTGAAAGTCAGGTGAGCTAATAAACAAGAGGCACCACGGTGCCTGAAGCGCTCATCTTGAAAAGAACACAATATAAACAGAGTCCAAGAATGAGTCTACATTAAGCAATCCATATCCGTAGGCTACACTCTCAATCCTTGAGTCCCTCAGGAGTGACGAAAATAATCCAGGCATCATGCCTTTTCTTCAGTTGATCATAATGTAAAATGTAGAACTCCCCTATGAAATCCCTTGATACAACCTTTGTGGATTAATCTTAGTTACACACCTCTAGAGGGTACTGAATACAAAATTTTTAATACTTCAGCAAAATGGCCAATTTCGGCTCCCATAGGGAGCCCAAATATTAACCCAGGCTCTCAATTTGAACACAGTTGAATCTGATTTCCCTAGAGATGCTGTGTACCAAATATGAACGCATTCTGACTGTTGGATCTGAAGAAAAGAAATTTTAAAGAAATTTCTTCATATTGCACTAAGTTAAAATTTGGGCTACTATAGCGAGCCCAAATATTAACCTATGGATCCGATTTGAACAAACTTGAATCTGACCCCCCTAGAGATGTTGTATACCAAATATGAAAGCATTCTGACTAGTGGATCTGAAGAAGATTTTTGAAGAAATTCCCTCATATTGTACTAAATTAAATTTCAGGTTCCATATGGAGCCCAAATATTACCCTAGACACTCGAATTGAACAAACTGGAATCTGATTCCCCCCCCCCCCCCCCCCCCCCCCCCCCCCGACTGGTTGATCTGAAAAAGATTTTTAAAGAAATTTCCTCATATTGCACTAAGTAAAAATTTGGGCTACTATAGCGAGCCTAAATATATACCTAGGGATCTGATTTTAACAAACTTGAATCTGACCCCCCTATAGATGTTGCATACCAAATATGAAAGCATTCTGACTGGTGGATCTGAAGAAGAAGATTTTTTAAAATTATCCCCCATATTGAACAAAGTTAAAATTTGGGCTTCCCAAATATTAACCTAGGGACTTCGTTTGAACAATCTTGAATCTGACGCTCATAACAATGATGTATATCAAATATTAAAAGATTCTGACTGGTGGTTCTGAAGAAGAAGATTTTTAAAGAATATTCCCCATATTACCCAATGTAAAAAAATTTGGGCTCCTGTATTGAGCCCAAATATGAACCAATGGGCTTTAAAGACATGCACACAGGAATCAGATAAATGTTTCCAGCATAGAAAGGGTTCATTCAACATGAAATCAGTAGGGAAAGAGTCCATCATGAGAGAAAAAAATCTTTGGAAAAAAACACACTGAAATCATAAGAGGGTTAAATTAAAGATATTCAGACAGGAATCAGATAAATTTTTTTCCAAGGAACCAGAAAAAAACAGTATTGAAAGGGTTTTTTGTTTGTTCATGGCATCAATAAAAAATCTTTGGAACCCACACTGCAGCCTTGAGAGGGCTGAATTGAAGACATGCATACAGGTATCAGATGTTTTCCAGCACTGAAACGGTTCATTAAACATAAATAAAAATCTTTCTAAAACAAACAAAAGTCCCCCCACAGAATTAAATGTTCATAACAGAATTTTTGTTTATTTAAGAACACAATATGTCAGTCAAAAATTTCTGTGAAAGAGATATAACAACTGCAAAAATGCTGTCTCATCATTTTTTCAATACTCTCTACCAGGCACCCTGATTGAACTGGTAGCAATTTTTTTTTAACAAATCCCTCCTTCTGGTCCTAAGGATGTTTCATACCAAATACCAGTTCTCTGTTCCTTTTGGTTTGGGATATATGGGCTTTGATTTTTTTTCTGTTTTTAGCCCCTAGGATTGTCACAGGGCTGTGAAAATTTTTTTTTAGGCATCAATCAATTGCTTAGGACCCACTTAAACTACATGCCAAATTTGGTTGAAGTTGCCCCACCAGCTCTTGAAATAGAAATTTTGGGTGGGGCCAAAACTCTTACCCCTCCCATTACAAAGCCAAATATTCCTTCACAAACTTTGTTTGAACAAACTTGATTCTGCACCTCAAAAGGGAGCTCCTTGGAAAATATTAAGTCATTGTACACACTGCTTCATGAGAAGAAGATTTTAAAAATATTTTGGAGCATTTTCCCCCACTCCCTCCCTATGGGCTGAGTATGCCCAGTTGAACAATGAAAGTGTAAATGACACTGTAGCTTAACTTGTGTGTTGTGTTTGATGAAAAGGATAATGTTCAATGTTTATGAAAGGATTATGAAATAAGACAAGAATTGTGATAATTGGGAATATGTTCATTTCTGTTCCCTGTGTGCTATGTTTATGATAAAAATAATATGAGGTGTACTCTGTACTAAAGAGCTGAGGGGTGGGTTAATATGACCTCACAGTTAATGTATGTGGCCCTCACAGTTAACGTATATCAACAAAAGTTACCAAGTTACGGTTTGTTTGTTGTTGTTTGTTGGTGGTTAACGTCACATATTTATGCACCAAGGCTAATCGTGACACAACATGGAGATGAAGTCAAGTTTAGTCAATCGTTGATCTACATGTTGCCCATTTTAGAGGACTTTCACCCCAAGCATTGGTGACTGGGTCCTATTTTACTAGTAAAGCGGAACTGGTTTACCACAGTAAACAAGTGCTGCTTACTTCCCGGGGTTCCCACGGGGAACCAAGTTACGGTGAAATTATTCCAAAACGAGTCATCCTATCAAGTTACATTAAAATCCCCTCATAAATATGGCCTGTAGACTGTGCTCAAGGTTTTCGGGCTTCGGGCCCCTGTAGCCGTTAGTTTCCCAATCGCGTCCAAAGGGGACGTTCTCATCTAGACATTATATGAAGTCAATCTACCAAGTTACAATGAAATCCCTTAATAAATATGACCTGTAGACTGTGCTAAAGGTTTTTGGGCTTTGGCAGCCATCATGGTTGGATGATCGCAACCAAACGGGGACATTCTCATCTGGACACTATTTGGAGTCATCCTACCAGGCTACAATGAAATCCCTTCATAATTATGACCTGTAGACTGTTCTAAAGGTTTTCGGGCTTTGTGCCCCTGAAGCCGTCACAGTTGCCCAATCGCGTCCAAAAGGGGACATTCTCATCTAACATTATATGAAGTCAACCTACCAAGTTACAATTAAATCCCTTCATAAATATGACCTGTAGACTGTGATAAAGGTTTTCAGGCTTCGGGCTCGGGCAGCCATCATGGTTGAATGATCGCAACCAAAGGGGACAATCTCATCTGGGCATCATCTGGAGTGATCCTGCGAAGTTACAATGAAATCCCTTCATAAATATGACCTGTAGACTGTGCTCAAGGTTTTCGGGCTTCGGGCACCTGTAGCCATGATAGTTGACTAATCACAACCAAAAGGGGATGTCATCATCTATGCATTATATGGAGTCAACCTAACAGGATACAATGAAATCCTTCTATAAATACAACCTTTTGCCTATGCTAAAGGTTTTTGGGCTCGGGCACCCATCAAGGCTGAATGATCACGGCCAAAATGGGACGTTCTCATCTAGACATTATTTGGAGTCATCCTACCAAGCTACAATGAAATCCCTTCATAATTAGGACCTGTAGACTGTTCTAAAGGTTTTCGGGCTTCGGGCACCTTTAGCCGTCAAAGTTGCCTAATCATGTCCAAAAGGGGATGGTCTCATCTAGACATTATATGAAGTCAACCTACCAAGTTACAATGAAATCCCTTCATAAATATGACCTGTAGACTGTGCTTAAGGTTTTCAGGCTTCTGGCTTGGGCAGCCATCATGGTTGAATGATCGCAACCAAAGGGGACAATCTCATCTGGGCATCATCTGGAGTGATCCTACGAAGTTACAATGAAATCCCTTCATAAATATGACCTGTAGACTGTGCTCGAGATTTTTGGGCTTCGGGCACTTGTAGCCATCACAGCTGACCAATCACGACCAAAAGGAGATGTCATCATCTAGGCATTATATGATGGAGTCAACCTGTTACAATGAAATCCTTCCATAAATATGACCTTTTACCTATACTAAAGGTTTTTGGGCTCGGGCACCCATCAAGGCTGAATGATCGCGATCAAAATGGGACGTTCTCATCTAGACATTATTTGGAGTCATCCTATCAAGTTACAATGAAATCCCCTCATAAATATGACCTGTAGACTGTGCTAAATGTTTGCGGGCTTCGGCACCTTTAGCTGTCACAGTAGCCCAATCATGTCCAAAAGGGGATGTTCTCATCTAGACATTATATGAAGTTAACCTACCAAGTTACAATGAAATCCCTTCATAAATATGACCTATAGACTGTGCTAAAGGTTTTCGGGCTTCGGGCTCGGGCAGCCATCATGGTTGAATGATCGCAACCAAAGAGGACAATCTCATCTGGGCATCATCTGGAGTGATCCTGTGAAGTTACAATGAAATCCCTTCATAAATATGACCTGTAGACTGTGCTCAAGGTTTTCGGGCTTCGGGCACCTGTAGCCATCACAGTTGACCAATCACGACCAAAAGGGGATGTCATCATCTAGGCATTATATGGAGTCAACCTAACAGGTTACAATGAAATCCTTCTATAAATATAACATTTTGCCTATGCTAAAGGTTTTTGGGCTCGGGCACCCATCCAGGCTGAATGATCACGGTCAAAATGGGACGTTCTCATCTAGACATTATTTGGAGTCATCCTACCAAGTTACAATGAAATCCCTTCATAAATATGACCTGTAGACTGTGCTCAAGGTTTTCGGGCTTCGGGCACCTGTAGCCATCACAGTTGACCAATCATGACCAAAAGGGGATGTCATCATCTAGGCATTATATGGAGTCAACCTAACAGGTTACAATGAAATCCTTCTATAAATATAACCTTTTGCCTATGCTAAAGGTTTTTGGGCTCGGGCACCCATCAAGGCTGAATGATCACGGCCAAAATGGGACGTTCTCATCCAGACATTATTTGGAGTCATCCTACCAAGATACAATGAAATACCTTCATAAATATGACCTGTAGACAGTGCAAAAGGTTTTCGGGCTTCGGGCACCTTTAGCCGTCAAAGTTGCCCAATCATGTCCAAAAGGGGACGTTCTCATCTAGACATTATATGAAGTCAACCTACCAAGTTACAATGAAATCCCTTCATAAATATGACCTGCAGACTGTGCTTAAGGTTTTCGGGCTTCGGGCAGCCATCATGGTTGAATGATCGCAACCAAAGGGGACAATCTCATCTGGAGTGATCCTGCGAAGTTACAATGAAATCCCTTTGTAAATATGACCTGTAGACTGTGCTCAATGTTTTCGGGCTTCGGGCACCTGTAGCCATCACAGTTGACCAATCATGACCAAAAGGGGATGT
Source organism: Pictodentalium vernedei (assembly GCA_031216915.1). Taxonomy (NCBI): domain Eukaryota; kingdom Metazoa; phylum Mollusca; class Scaphopoda; order Dentaliida; family Dentaliidae; genus Pictodentalium; species Pictodentalium vernedei. Next base: position 339,738,487 of record CM062296.1, on the reverse strand, counting down.
CATCATCTAGGCATTATATGGAGTCAACCTTACAGGTTACAATGAAATCCTTCTATAAATATAACCTTTTGCCCATGCTAAAGGTTTTTGGGCTCGGGCACCCATCAAGGCTGCATGATCGCGATCAAAATGGGACGTTCTCATCTAGACATTATTTGGAGTCATCCTACCAAGTTACAATGAAATCCCTTCATAAATATGACCTCCAGACTGTGCTAAAGGTTTTCGGGCTTTGGGCCCCTGTAGCCGTCACAGTTGCCCAATCACGCCCAAAAGGTGACTTTCTCATCTAGACATTGTATAAAGTCAACCCACCAAGTTACAATGAAATTCCTCAATAAATATAACCTGTAGACTGTGGTAAAGGTTTTCGAGTTTTGGGCTCGGGCAGTTGTCATGGTTGGCAGATCATGCCCAAATGGGGAAATTCTCATCTAGACATCATAAGGAGTCATCCTACCAAGTTACAATGAAATCCCTCCACATTAAACATGACATGCAGACTGTGCTAGAAGTTTTTGGGTTTCGGGCTTGGGCAGCCATCACGGTTGATAGATCATGCCCAAAAGGGGACGTTCTCATCTAGGCATTATACCGAGGCATCCTACCAAGTTACAATGAAATCCCTTCATAAATACGACTTGTAGACTGTGCTAATGGTTTTCGGGTTTGGGGCTCGGGCAGCCATACCGGTTGCCCGATCGCGACCAAAAGGGGACGTTCTCATCTAGACATGACCCCAAACCTGCATATGAAATTTCGTGACGATCAGACAAGAACTGCGGGGTGAAGCCCGTGCTAAAGGAAAATGAGAACAGACGTCACAGACTCTCCGACTTCCGCACGTGTGATAGCAATAGCTTATCTTGACTATGTCAAGTTAAGCTAAAAATGCAATGCCCCTCCGGGGCCATCACATACACAAACTTTCACTTGAACTGCCCCAGTAGCTTTGGAGGAGAAGACCAAACCATGGTGCTGATGGACGACGGACGGAGAGTGATGAGATTAGCTGAGCTTGACTTTGTCAAGATGAGCTAAAAAACCTTGGTTGCGGTTGTCCATGAGCATATAGAAACTATATGTATATACCTATCAGATCGTCCCTATAATTACATCGTCCACAAACAACTAACAAGTCATCTTTTGTTGACTGTATCAGTTGAATAAATAATTATAACATCTCTATGCCTGCAATGTTGTAAAATGTCAGGCCAAAAAACCCCCTCAAAACTGTGTTTAGGATAACCTGACTGCCCCTCAAAATTTTATCAAGTAAAAGTTGCTCATTTAGGTCATTGTAACCCTAAATTTCCAATTTCCATACACCTTTAGCTATGAATGTGAAACTGATTTTGATATTCAAGCTTTCAAAATTACGTGTAGAAATAAATATATTGGACAGTATAAATGAAGAGCATGTGGCAAGTTATAGTTCATCAGATGAAATCACATTTGATAAACTGATAAACATTTTACGATGCTTCAGCCTTGGTGTTGACATGTCATGAATATAAATGAATATCGTGTTGTTGAGTTTTGTGGTACTGATACTGAAAGCCTCAATTCTTGGCTAACTGTCTTGAAAATGTCATTGGTGCAAGTACAGTGTACATCAGTTTGTTTTTTTAATTCCATTCAAACGTATATAGAAATCATTAGATGGAGGCCAGCAGATTTGTAGATATTGCATTTATTATAAAGTGAATTATGTGGTCATTCTGGTAATTCGATATTACATGCAGTATCTTAAAACACGCTGGAATTTTAAAACCGAATTTGCGTCTGTGTTTATTGGAGTGCAGTTGTGATTTTCGGTAGTCTCTCACTACCGATCCTGACCTGTGGTTGCAGTTAACCCTTCACCGAACGCAGACGATATCAAAATTTATTATTTTAAATACCATTTTCAAAAAAGTTTCAATAAATTTCCACAAAACCATATCATGTGACCCCTCATTGGAAGGATCTCAACGAGCTCGTTCCAAAGAGGGGTCACGATATCGTTTTGTTGAAATTTTTTGAAAAATATTTTTTTTTCAGTTGCTGAATTTGCATATTACGCGAGCGGATGTGGCCAATTCATTGGGTAAAGGGTTAACCTCCCAGCTCTAATTTGAACACTACCACAACATTCCAAGAGTTCTGAGAGTCCTGGAATGTTTTTCTGTTTTTAAATGTTCTAAAGTCAAGGCATTTTCCGGAATTCCATAAGCCGCAGAAATAGAGCTAGGTTTTTATTTTTCAGATTCGGTTTTAGGAACAAGAGGCTTTCAAGAGCCTGTAATCGCTCATTCTAATCAAAATCAAAGAATTCAGCTTGCTGCCATGCTTCATCTGTGCGAAACAGAATGATGATTGTTTTCAGAGGACTTTCTAAACATTATATGTGCCAAATTTGGTTCACACTGGCCAAGTAGTTTCAGATAAGAAGATAACTAGAAGCACTGTCACAGTGCCGAAGCTGTGGCGATTCGTGCAACGCCAATGATGTTTTAAAACTCGTTGGTGACAAAAAAAACTCATTGGTGACAAAAAAACTTGTTGGTGACAAGTCCATAAATGTGATAGAAATTATCCGAATGACATGCACTATTGAGAGGGTGTAGACATCATGAAGATACACTTGCATATCAAGTATGGTGTCATTCCATCAAGTATTTTAGGAGTTATGGTGTTTTTGAAACTCGTTGGTGACAGACCGACCGACAGACCGACATTGCCACATATAGAACTGCTCGTCGCAGCTAAAAATGTGATTTCTTGTAGGGTTTCCATTGGAACTATGAGCCACAATTGTGGCTATGTTTGCAACCTGATCAACATTACATGAGGATCATTGGTAGGTGTCCCAGTCATCAATCAAGTGAAGTTTCAAAACATTTGGCCTTGTAGTTTGAGAGGAGATTTTTCAAAATCAACCAATCAGAATCAAAGAATGCCTCTGGTGGCCACATTTTTCTTCAAACAGGAACAAAATAAGGATCGTTTGTAGAGTACCTCCCATAGACCATTCCTGCCACGTTTGGTTCACATCGGCTCAGTAGTTTCAGAGAAGATGAAAATGTGATTTCCCATAGGGCTTCTATAGTAACTATAAGCCACAATTGCAGCCATGTTTCAACCGGATCAAAATTAAATGAGGATCATTGGTAGAGGGTATCCCATTCATCAATCATGTGAAGTTTCAAAACATTTGGCCTAGAGATTCAGACAAGATTTTGTAAAATCTACAACTCAGAATCAACAAATGCCTCTGGCAGCCATGTTTTCCATCCGACGGGAAATGAGGATCGTTTGCAGAGTACCTCCCATAGACCATTCTTGCCAAGTTTGGTTCAATCGACTCAGTAGTTCCTGAGATGAATATGAAAATGTGATGGCCCACAGGGTTTCAATAATAACTACAAGCCACAATTGCAGCCATGTTTGCAAACCGATCAACATTAAATGAGGATCGTTTGTCGAGGGTGTCCCAGTCATCAATTATGTGAAGTTTCAAAACATTTTGCCTTGCAGTTTCAGAGGAGAACATTTTTGAAAATCCACCAAACAGAATCAAAAATTGTCTCTGGCAGCCATATTTTCCAACCGACGAGAACAAAATGAGGATCATTTGAGGAGGACCCCCACAGACCATTCCTGCCAAGTTTGGTTCACACTGCCTCAGTAGTTCCAAAGATGAAAAGGTGATTTCCCATAGGCTTTCTATGGTAACTATAAACCGCAACTGTGGCCATGTTTGCAACCCGATCAACATTAAATGAGGAACGTTGGTAGAGGGTGTGCTAGTCATCAAGCATGTGTGGTTTCAAAACATTTGGCCTTGTAGTTTCAGAGGAGAAGATTATTAAAAATCCACCAACCAGAATCAAAGAATGCCTCTCGCAGCCGTGTTTTTCATCCAACGGGAACAAAATAAGGATCATTTGTAGAGGACTTCCCACAGACCATTCCTGCCAAGTTAGGTTCACCCTTTGGGCCACGTTAGCTAAAGAGCTTGGCTTCGGTTTGTTTTTTCTACATGTTAAGAACAAATAGTAAATTACACTTCAGGCTCCTTACCTTGGAAAAAATCTGCAATAGTTTGTACAACAACACACCACAAAAGCCCTGCATGTATCTCTGTTGATCATTCTTAAGGGTTCTATGGGATCAGAACACAGCATATTCACCCCTTTGCTGGATAGACTAGTTCAGTTCCCTCTTGGTAAGATAGTTTGATCAGTTCATACACAAGTATGCACAGTAAAACATTTACTATTTGCCTGGTCTTTGCTGGCTCTTGCGGTTTGGTTTTCCAGTTTGCCACAAAAAACAAAACCAAATCAGAAAAGCCAAAAAACACAACCCCTTTTCAACAAAGCCTTAATAATAGCTTCCAGCAATGTGAGCTAAACCATAGTAAACAGAAATATCATTTCACCCATATAGGAAAAGCAATTAAACCATCATAGTTTGTTTAACAGAACTTTATGTTGCTCATAATCAGTGAATTTGATTTTCAGATACTTACATGTTAAAATCTTCTGAGCCAACAGATTTAAGAGTAGTGAAATCTGCCCACTTCTCTTCACCTTCTTCAGGAACTTTATTAGCAAAGTCTGCCCATTTTTCATTCGAATCAGCTTTTTCTGGAGATTTTGTTGGGCCATTAGCCTCCCAAGGATTTGCATTTTCCATTGCTATGGGAGTAACATCCATTGGAACATCATCAAAGTTGGCTGTCCAAGCTACAGACAAAAATGAAATAACATTTCAATCAATTTGAAGACCCAAGATCACTTCTGATAATACACATGGATGTCAAAGAGAAAAAACATTTTTTCTTTCTTTTTTTCTGCCTTCAGGTTATCTCTGAACCCTTAAGGGCTCAATTCTGACTTTAATCACATTTTTCTACAAAACAGGTGCCCCAACATGAAGTTTTGGGATAAGCTTGCAAGTTACATTCAGAGTGGCATGGCAGTTATTTCTAAGCAAATATTGGCTGCCTACATAGGCAGCCAAGACTTGCCAAGAAACAACTGGAAAGTCATAGGATGTGGATGGTCAAACTAAAGGAAACTAGAGGCTCTAAAGGAAACTAGAGGCTCTAAAGAGCCTGTAATCGCTCACCTGGCAGAACTACATATATAAATGTGATTTTCCATAGGGTTTAAATGGTAACTATGAGCCACAATTGTGGTCATGTTTGCAACATTACATCAACATTACAGGAGAATCATTGGTAGGTGTTCCTGTCCTCAATCCTGTGCTGTTTCAAACATTTGACCTTGTAGTTTCAGAGGAGAAGAGTTTTCAAAATCGACCCGTCAGAATCAAAGAATGCCTCTGGCGGCCACGTTTTTCATCCAACAGGAATAAAATGAGTAACAGTTGTAGAGAACCTCTCATAGATCATGCCTGCCAAGTTTTGTTCACATTGGCTCTGTAGTTCCAGGGAAGATAAAAATATGGTTTCCCATAGGGTTTCTATTTGCAACCCGATCAAGATTAAATGAGGATTATTGGTATTTCCAAAATCTGGCCTTGTGGTTTTCAGAGAGGATTTTTGAAAATCCACCAACCAGAATCAAAGAATGCCTCTGGTGGCCATGTTTTTTATCCGACGTGAACAAAATGAGGACTGTTTGTAGAGGACCTCCCATAGACCATTCCTGCCAAGTTTGGTTCACACCAGCTCAGCTGTTCCAGAGAAGATGAAAATGTGAAAAGTTTACAGACAAGAAACAAGTGGTTTCCCATAGGGTTTCTATAGCAATTATAAGCTGTAATTGCTGCCATATTTGCAACCCGATCAAGATTAAATGAGGATCACTGGTTGAGGGTGTCCCAGTCATCAAGCAAGTGAAGTTTCAAAACATCTGGCCTTGTGGTTTTCAGAGGAGAAGATTTTTGAAAATCCACCAATCAGAATCAAAGAATGGCTCTGGCACCATGTTTTCCAACCAACAGGGAACAAAAAGAGGATCGTTTGTGCAGAGAACCTCCCATAAACCATTCCTGCAAAGTTTGGTTCACGTTGGCTCAGTAGTTCCAGAGAAGATGAAAATGTGATTTCCCATAGTAACTATAAGCCGCAATTGTGGCCATGTTTGCAACCCGATCAACATTAAATGAGGTAGAGGGTGTCCCAGTCATCAACCATGCAAAGTTTCAAAACATTTGGCTCTGTTGTTTCAGGAGAAGATTTTTCAAAATCCACCAATCATAATCAAAGAATACTTCTGGCAGCCATGCTTTTCGATGCACAGTAACAATGAAACAATGAGGAGAGTTTGTAGAGGACCTCCCGCTAGTTTGCAACCCAATCAACATTAAATGAGGATCGTTGATAGAGGGGGTCCCAGTCATCATTTATGTGAAGTATCAAAACATTTGGCCTGGCAGTTTCAGAGAAGATTTTTGAAAATCCACCAACCAGAATCAAACAATGCCTCTGGCGGCCATGTTTTTTCATCCAACGAACAAAATGAGGAATGTTTGTAGACGACCTCAAATAAACTATTTCTGCCAAGATTGGTTCACACTGGCTCAGAGGTTCCAGAGAAAAAGATGATAATGTGAAAAGTTTATGGACGTCAGAGGCCAAGTGAGAGCAAAAGCTCACCTGGCCTTTTAGGCCAGGTGAGCTAAAAATGTATAAAAATAAATCTTTAGGCCCTTAAGGGTTAACCCGCAGAGTATTTTCTAAATATTTTTGAACAAATCTACTCATGGCTGCTATGAAGCAGCAACAACTAGATTTGATGAAAATTCATCTAAATTCAACTATGCAATAATATTGCTCATAAATTTTATTTTTTTGAGTAGTTTTTTTTTTTTAGATAACACTGTCCTGTTAAACCTTGTTTTGTCTGCCATCCTTCCTTGAATTATTGTAGCTCTTTCTAATAAAGCATTCCTGTGTGATACATCATTTGAACCTATCAAAACTTGAAAATGTTACAGTGCAAATATACAATCAACTATTTACACCAAGGCCGAAAAAAAAGTTACTGGCAGGAATAGATATTTGCGAATATATATATATGGAGTACCATACAGGACTATTTTTTATTTATTTTTTTGGTTGGGTGGGGGGCAAAATTAAGTGTTTGGTCTGATTTAATCAAACAGAGCTGTTGGTGGTGGATCAACATGTTTTATTGCATAAATCAAAAGTATATGTGATCCAGCACTGCTGCATACCAAATTTGAAAATTCGGGTGGAGTAGGGCCCAAAATTGAGATGCGTGTCAGCCCAAATGCAGACCTCGAAAAGTTCTATGAACAAGCTTGAATCCTCATCCAGGGTTCCTACAGACAAGGACTGATAATATTCAATGCTATTCACGGTTGTTTCGCAATATATTTCAGCATTTTTCAAGGCCCTACAATAGACAAATTTAAGGATTTTCAAGGCCCTGTCTTCACTTGTCCTAACTAGGACCTGCGGTCATTATCCCCTCCTTACAGGGAAGTGGGAGCAATGACAGGAGGGTCCCAGTTAGGACTATGCCTTCACAAATTCTAGCATATAAAACTATCAGTAATGAGTACATGCTCTGTCAGCATTTCTATTTTATGAAAATTCAAGGCTTTTCAAGACCTCCTGTGATTTTAAGGTCTTGAATGACTCTTATTCAAATTCAAGGCCGCTCCTTAAATCCAAGGCTACGCGGGAACCCAGTCACCGCCAAAGGAAGTGGCAAACCAAATATTAAGGCATTCTTACCTGTGGTTAACAAGAAGATTTTTAAAGAATTTCTGGCATTTCCCCAACACCAAGGAAATCAACACCTTTTTTGGAAACTACAGGCCTGATAGGAAAAAACTTGATTTGAAAAAAAACTTGAATCTGGACCCTATTTATTTATTTATTGGTGTTTAGGGTCACATACTTCTGCACAATGGCTAATCATGACCACAACATGGAGATAAAGTCAAGGTCAGTCAATCGTTTGTACCCCCATGTTGCCTATTTTAGAGAACTCGCACCCCATGCATTAGTGACTGGGTCCTTTTACCAGTGAAACAGAGTTTGCTTACCACAGTAAACAAGCACTGCTTCACTTCCCGGGGTTCCCACAGGGGATCTGGACCCTAAGTCTTTCCCCAAGCAGTAAATCCCGAAATGCCATTGGTCAAAATATCCAATGTGATCATCTATGTTTGCGCACACATGTATTCTCAACTCCAGCCTTGAATTTGTTTCAAATTCAATGTTCTCCTCCAGAGAAAGAAAATATGTGAGAGTAGGGAGTGGCACCTGACCGGTTTGAAAAAATAGGTTCCAAGGGGCTTTGGGGTAGATAGGGTCATAGAAACCGAAAAGATTCAAGCTGAAACCAATTTGCACTAGCAACTACAACAAAAGAACACAACACGTGTTGTCAGCATTGAACAAGGCTCATTGGCCTCCAAAGTTGTATCTTCAGCATTTATTTAATAAGAAAATCTTTGTAAAAAGTGCAGATGGAAAGTTTTATTTGAGCCTATGAATTTTAAAGTGAAACAGGCATCCAAAATAATCAAAATACATGTTTTGGTGACTCAGAATGGTTATTGGTAGTGATCGTAGGACTGTATCAAATTTTCTCAAATACCTAAAAAACAACTTGGTATGACTCGGTATGAACAAACTTGAATTTGACTCCCATAAGAATGCTGTATACCAAATATCAAAAGAAGATTCTTACTAGCGGATCTGAAGAACAAGATTTTTAAAAAAAACATGTTAATAAAGATTTTTAATAAAGAATATTCCTCATATTGCACTAAGTTAAATTTGTTTAAATTTGATCCAGTAGTTTCTGAGAAGTCAAAAAAGTAAAGGTCATGCCTGGCAGGCAACAGACGGAAAATGATCACTATAGTTGTTCTCGAGTTTTTCAAAGGTAAACTAAAAATACATTTTGGAAAGGATTAGCAGTTATCAACACTGTCCATTTCCCAGAAGTATCTAATCAACAGCACTTTGCAAATATATTCCATTTTACCTTCATTTGAATCAACATCCATTTTCTCAAAAAAGTAAAAGTTCATGCCTGGCAGGCAACAGACAGAAAATGATCACTAAAGCTCTCCTTGAGTTTTTCAAAGGTGAACTAAAAATACATTTAGGAAAGGATAAGCAGAGTTGTTATCAACACTGTCCATTTCCCAGAAGTATCTAATCAACAGCACTTTGCAAATATATTCCATTTTACCTTCATTTGAATCAACATCCATTTTCTCCAGCTGTTGTGATATCTTTTTTGGGGAATCCAAATCTTCTTCACTATCTGTACTGTCATCGCTGCCAGCAGATTGGTGGGACTCTGGTAACCTACTAAGAAAAATACTCCTTCACTATAACAGGAACCAATTTATACAAAATTCCACTCTGGACATAGAGAGGAGAGGTGAGAGTGGAGGTTAATATGAAAACAGATTTACTTGTTTATTGGAGTTATTTATTTAAGGTTAAATGATACTTCTGACAGTCAGGGTCGTCTCATGTTAGACAGTTTTACGGGTGGAGAAAGTCAGGATTATCTGGAGAGACTACCGAGCCACAGTGAGCAACTGTCCGACTCTCCAACATACTACCTCCGCACAGGCAAGATTAACATTGGTTGAAGGCAAGTGTGCCATTGATGTGCCATATGTCTTAGTATACAGTGCCACCAAGCCTCCACAAGGGCAATCCGGATGAAGTGCCTTGCCCAAGGACACAAAGCAGTTACTGCTGGGCAGGGTAGAACTATGGACCTTTTCGTTTGATGTTCAATGCTCTAACAACTGGGCCATCATGCTCCTTCTATTGGTGTTTAGGGTTACTTTTGGCATCCATGGTTGTATCATGACAACACAGATATGAAGTCAAGTTTAGCCAATTGTTTATACCTATGCTGCCCACCTTTAACTGGTAGAGTGCTAAATTATTTTTGACCATCAAAATTTTTCACATGTCTTTGCCTTGTTACAATTTATGGGAGAGTGCCTGCAGGCACTCCCCCATAAATTTTAACAAGGTAAATCTACACAGACTAAATAATTTCACTTCGAAGATAATATGAAGCATATCCACTGAGTATGAGGCCCTTATATTACAGTCCCTGCACATCAGAGTAAAGCCCAAATATGGGCTTCCAGCACTCTACTCCCCCATAAATTGTAACAAGGCAAATCTACACAGACTAAATAATTACACTTCGAAGATAATATGAAGCATATCCACCGAGTATGAGGTCCTTATATTACAGTCCCTGCACATCAGAGTAAAGCCCAAATATGGGCTTCCAGCACTCTACCAGTTAAGAGGACTTCCACCCCAGGTGTTGGTAACCCAGGTGTTACTAGTACAGCATAACTTTTTTATCACAGTGAACAAGCACTGTTACATTTTCTGGGAATTCCTCATGGGCGGTGGGTGGAAACAGAAATATAACATATTCAAACTATTTGCGGTTATTTATGGGGTATTTTATGACACTTCTGACAGACAGGATAAATCAGAATGGGTAAAGAGTAGAGGTAAAGGTAAGAGGACTAAAGTGGACAAAGTTTTGTTTTAGAAATCTAGCCTTACAATGGGCAATAACTCAATTGAAAATTCCTTTCCACATATTCATCTACACTAAGTTCTCATACTTGCACCAAGTGTTGAAAAACTACAATGACACATGTTGGAGAAAAGAATAAATGTTTGTGATACATATCTAGCCATTAACAGGGCCATAGCCCAGAGATAGTTGCATCAACTATTTCCTTTTCTCAAATACATCTACACTTATTACTTATACTTCACGCTAAGTTTTGTAAAGTTGCAATGACAAATTTAGAAGTGTACAAACTTTTGTGATGGATGAATTGACAGAGGGAGGTTTCACTGACCAACATAATAATAAATCATCAGTCTTCCGCTGATTTGTCACGGCCCTCTAATGAGGAGGCCTACATTAACCCAGTGCCCCTACAGGGTATTCCTCCCCACTCTCCCTCCTAACTCTCGGCATTCAGTCAAAAATTGTTTCAAAATACCCCTATTGGCCCCTTCTCGATCTCCCCAACTATAAAATGGACCCTTTTCCTCATGTCATTCCTCATCCAATTATCTATCCTTCATATTTCCATCGCATTTTTCAATTAGTTTCCCAAGAAGTCTTGTTCTACTAGGCAAATATTTGGGGCATTCTAAAATAAAATGTTCCAGGGTCTCCATACAAAGTTATACATTTGGCACACGCTTTCCTCGCCTTTCCTGATTCCCCCCCTTAGCTCCAGTGACTTGGATCTCACTTTGAATAACAATGACACCCCAAACAATCCATCCAGGTTCTCCTCAAAAGCTGGAGCGTCCTTTTTATATGACCTGTCTAAAGAACTCTTGGTCCCAATTCCAGCTCGCCAGTTTCTGTTACAATCCTCAAGCACCCTTTCCCTTATAAAGCTCCTCCCCAACTGCAGTCCCCCTTTTAGATCTTCAGTCTCTAAAGAATTCCCCATTAGTTCCCTTGCCTGCTTTATCAATCCTGTCTGTTATAGTTCCATACATGGTTAAACAATGTTTTACACCGTCTGCTATTTGGGAGGTTTGCCAGGTAATTTTGGTAGCATAATTTCCCCACATCTATCTTTCCCTTCTGACCGCTTCCAGTGCGGCTGCGTTACTTAATCCAGTTATCCACTATCTTGGCAAAGAAAAGCCCAGGGATTTTTCTCTCATCAACTTTCATCCCCTCTGCACTTTTAATCAACTCATCTCCTAAATCTTTTTTGTACAATGAAAATGATAAATTTAAATTAATTTGTATATTTTTTATACTTACCAATGGCCCAGACTAAGCTGGTGCAAACTCGATATAATTCAGGGCCAAACACACATTTTGAAACCCCCAATCCCCCAAATTTGCATACAAAACCAAAAAATTGAAGTCCTATTTGGTCCTCCATACTTTTGTTAACTGCGCATGCGCAATAACCAGGAAGGTACTGAAATTGGCGCCAACCATCATTCTTTCAAAAGTGCCTGTTAAATGTTATAAACAGCGAGGAGGTATGAGTGCCCACTCATGGGAGGGCCATCCCCATCTGGGTCATTGGTAAGTATAAAAAATATACAAATTACTTTAAATTTATCATATTTTTATACTAATAACCAATGCCCCAGACTTAGCTGAATAGTAAAAAGGCTGGAGGGCCTAGGACTTAGACGGAAATCCAATCTTTCAATTACTTCGATAAAGAATAGCTCCTACAGGAGAATAGGAGAAGATAGAGGAATTACACATGTCCTTCTCTTATAAAAAAAAAGAGAAAGACAAAACACCAACAATGTAATTCAGAATTACATGATTACGTAACTTCTCCATTTAATGTCAGCATAACCCCTTATGCTAATTCGGTGAAGGAAACTAATTATAAAGCTAGTCCAGAGAATGAGACGCTTTATACTCATTTAAAAGTGTCCGAGGATTGTATAGAAACGCTTGTTTGACATGTGACATATACAAATGCTTCACAGTGAGCTACATTTTAAAAACAGTACATAAATGAGACATAGTTATTGCTTCACACCGAGCTATACATTAAAACTACCCAGCACCAACGCTGGACTACTGTCTCTGGAGGAGGTATTCCCTTGTTTTTCACTATAAAGCCAGATAACATAAGAGAAAAACAGTCCCCCACTCCCTTCTTCTGAAGGACAATTCCTCAGAATGAAGAGGGCAGCGCAATGGTGTCAGTGCTCGAGCAGACTGCCTCGAGCAGACATTAATCTAGATGTAAGATTAATGGACGACATTCTGAGCAACAGAAAGAGGACCTAAAGATCTAAGGTCACCAGAGATGGACTCTAAATTTCTAAGGTAAAACTTGGTAAATGAAGAGGACTGTCCAGTAGGCAGCCTTCATAAGATCAGTAATGGCTATACTGTTAGAAAAAGCCCAAGAAGCAGACAGTGTTCTAACCTCATGCGCTGAAATCTTGTTGACAGAATGTTGATCCGAAGATAGACTTTCATAGGCAATACGTATTGCCAGCTGAATCCAACTAGCGATAGAATGAACAGATATATCCTTTCTGTTAAGAATCAGGGAAAGAATCTTTTTCTTCCCTTTCTGATAAAAATTAGATGTTTATAAATGCGCATTGCTCTGACTGGACACAGCAAAGGTCTACAGTTGTCCGAGGATGGTAAAGCCTTAATGATAATAGGCTCTGGCCACTTATCTGGAATCTGATTCTTAGCCAAGAATCCCACTTCCGTAGTGAGGGCAACAGAATTACACTCATTATGATAACGGGAATCATCAACCGATAATGCATGAAGTTCACTCACTCTTCTGGCAGACGCAAAGGCTAAGAGAAAGGCTGTTTTATAGGTCAAGAATTTGAACTCTACATCATCTAACAGCTCAAACTGAGCTTCTTGAAGCCCAAGCCAAATTCTATTTAGGAATTAATCTGAGGGTTCTAGGTCTATGAATAGAAAAATGTCTAACTACCTTGGATGAAGAAGAATCTGATCCAATAGCCAAGTTGTCATGATGAGCATAAGTGTCTGGTAACATAGACCTATAGCCCTTAATTGTGACAGGCTGCAAGTTTAATACGTCAAACAAGTAGACCAGGAAATTGGCAATCTGAGGAATGGACGGATCGTAAATGTCTACAGACTGGTCTGTACACCAACAGAAGAAAACCCTCCACTTCGCTGCATAAATCAACGAAGAGGAGGCCCTCCTACAGTTAGAAATTGCGTCCACTGCTCGTCCTGTAAAATGTTTTCCGTGCAAGAAGGACTGCACAACGGAAATACGTGAAGGTTGAAACCTTCCAGGTTGTGATGCAGTGCGCGGTACTTCCCGATATAGAAGGTCCTTTTGAGGAGGAAGCTTCCGGGGAATGTCCCATAACAGACACCTGAGAAGATTGATACAAGGTTTCTGTAACGACAGAGGTGCTACTTGCAGGATTTTGCAGTGAGACTGTTTGATTTTTAAAAGAATCTGCTGAATCAACGGAGCAGGAGGATATGCATATCCTATCATTCCGTCCCATGAGATCAATAGAGCATCTGCTGCATATGCTCGATGATCTGGGCATGGCGACACAAACTTTGGTAATTGATTGTTCAGGTGTGTCGCAAAAAGATCTATCATGGGACGATCCCACTGGCAGCAGATCTGACTGAATACTCACTTGTTGAGAGTCCACTCCGATGGTAACATGCAACCATTTCAAGAGAGCGAGTCTGCTAGTACGTTCAGATGACCCGGTATATGACATATAACGCATAATGGAACCGAATGAGTGTCTCCCTGGTTCCTGAGATAAGCCACTACTGTCGAGTTGTCTTGAAAGAATCTGAACATGGACGTTCGCTATTTGAGCAATCCAATGTTGTAGTGCTAGCCAGATAGACATCATCTCCTAGATGTTTATGTGCTTCTTTAGGAACCGAGGATCCCAAAGACCCTGACACTTCAAGTCTGCAGGACTTAGGGACGCACCCCAGCCCATCTGACTCGCATATGTCATAATTATGAACACAGAATCCGGCAGCTGAAGCGGAACTCCCCGAGTTAACCACTGCTGATCCGCCCAAATCTGAACCTTTTGTTTTACTAGGTCCGTTAAAACAATCTGGGTTTCGAGCGAATGCGTCTTCACACTCCAGTTCTGAGTAAAGAAAATCTGGAGGGGATGCATGCGCAGGCAACCCATCGGAATAAGATCGACACAGCCACATCAACTCTCTTGCAGTGACTGCGGGAGAGTTTAGACCAATGCGAGCATAACAACTGACTAATGTTGCTCTGGGTAACGGCAGACAAACCCGATTGTTGTGAGTCTCGAAGCTCATTCCCAAGTGAATGAAGGACTTGGACAGAGCTAGATCCAACTTTTTCTCATTTACAATGAAACCGAGACGTCCGAACAACTGAAGCAGACTCTGTACATCATTCTGAAGAATAATACTGTCGACGTATCTCTGAAGAATGTCGCCGAAGTAAGGCGACGTTACCACAGCCGAATGAGCTCGGAAGTATGGCATTACCGAGTTCATTAATTAAGTGAAAGCCAAGAAATTTGAGGGGTGTCACCCCACCCCATTATAACACTCTAGCCAGGCTGTATGAGTTTGTTCCCCCCCCCCCCCCCCCCCCCCCATAAACACACACTTGCTTTGGACTGGCTACGCCACTGCATGTACGTTGTACAACAACGTTGTTACATCATGATTACGCCGTAACCAATAAAACATTGCCTGGCGACATTTATACAATGACAACTCACAATGTTGACACAACGTTAGCTGATTCACAATGTAATGGAAAACATTAACATAACAGGACTGGGAGTCCACAAAACGATGTTCCAGCAATGTTATTTCCCAGCATTGAGCCAATGTTGGCAGCCAAGTTTGAAAACAAATTAATTCACAACGTAATGGGATACATTGTCATAACAGTGCACAAATGACGTTTCAGCAATGCTGTTCCTCAATGCTGAGCTAATGTTTTCTACCAATGCTGGCATAACATTAATCACAACGTAATGAATTGTCTTGTCAAAACAGAAATTTCTATCCACAAGACAACCTTTTAGCAACGTTGTTCTTGAACGTTCATACTACAAACCCCAAACGTTTCTACAACTTGTTACAACAACATTTGGCTAACAGGGTATACAAATATGGCAATAAGTAAAAAACAGGGAAAGCATTAGGGACACATACGTGTATGGGAATAACAAGAGGCCCCAAGGGGGCCTTTAATCGTTCACCTGACAAAGTAGTTCAAAGAAGTATTTGGGATCAAAATTAACTAGCCATGGCTAAGGCTTATCAACATTCATAGGAAAGAAGTCATGAAATTATTTATAACTCTGGTGCCATGTCAGATGATTATTATCATATGTCTTGCTGACTGGGTTCAATTCTACCAGCTGAAGACAGTACTACCAAACTTCCAAGGGGTTTTATTCCATTGCAGTTTTGAGGGAAGAACACCGAGGAATGGATTTGAACAAACTTGAATCTGCCTATTTAAGGATAGTGCATTTCGGAGTAAAAAAAATGTTTCCACCTTATTAACCCCCAGAGGGTATAGGAGGGGGTGGTGGATTCATATGGGTAAAACTGTTTTTTGCATAATATTAAAAGATTTTTATTGGTGAAACCGAAGATGAATTTTTGAGAATATTCCTCATAATGCACTAAGTTAAAACTCGGGCTCCCATAGCCTAAATATCAACCTAGAGAATTGATTTCAACAATTTGCATCTGCTCCTCCTAAGAAAAGCTTATACCAAATATCCAAAGAATCCCACAGGGAGCCCATAAATGAACCCAGGGACTTGGCTTTCACAAACTTGAATCTCACCCCCTAAGGATGCTGCACACCAAATATCAAAACATTCCGACTGCTGGATCTGAAGAAGAAAATTTTTAAAGAAAATTCCTCATTTTGAACTAAGTTACAATTCGAGCTCCCACAGTGAGTCCAAATATGGACCTAGGGACATGGCTTGAACAAACTTGAATCTCACCCCCTAAGGATGCTGCATACCAAATATCAAAACATTCCGACTGATGGATCTGAAGAAGATTTTTAAAGAAAATTCCTCATTTTGAACTAAGTTATAATTCGGGCTACCACATTGAGCCCAAATATAAACCCAGAGACTTGGCTTGAACAAACTTGAATCTCACCCCTCTAAGCATGGTGCATACCCAATATCAAAAGATTCTGCCTGCTAGATCTTGAGAAGAAGACTTTCAAAGAAATTTGCCTGAAATGCACTAAGTTCAAATTTGGGCTCCTATACTGAGCCCAAATATAAACCCAGGGGGAGCCGGTTTGAACAAAATTGAATCAGATCCACCCCACAATGTTGCTTACCAAATATCAAAAGATTCTGCCTGCAGGATCTGGAGAAGATTTTTTAAGAAATTTGCCTGAAATGCACTAAGTTCTAATTCAGGCTTCTATAGTAAGCCCAAATATGAATCCAGGGGGCCGATTTGAACAAACTTGAATCAGATCCACCCCACAATGTTGCATACCAAATATGAAACGATTCTGCCTGCTGGATCTGGAGAAGATTTTTGAAAAAATTTGCCTGAAATGCACTAAGTTTGAAATCGGGCTCCTATACTGAGCCCAAATATGAACCCAGGGGGCCGATTTGAACAAACTTGAATCAGATCCACCCTACAATGTTGCATACCAAATATCAAAAGATTCTGCCTGCTGGATCTGGAGAAGAAGATTTTTGAAGAAATTTGCCTGAAATGCACTAAGTTCAAATTCGAGCGTCTATACTGAGCCCAAATATAAACCCAGGGGGCCAATTTGAACAAACTTGAATCAGATCCACCCCACAATGTTGCATGCCAAATATGAAAAGATTCTGCCTGCTGGATCTGGAGAAGAAGATTTTTGAAGAAATTTGCCTGAAATGCACTAAGTTCGAATTCGGGCTTCTATAGTGAGCTCAAATATGAATCTAGGGAGCCGACTTGAACAAACTTGAATCAGATCCACCCCAGAATGTTGCATACCAAATATCAAAAGATTTTGCCTGCTGGATCTGGAGAAGAAGATTTTTTAAGAAATTTGCCTGAAATGCATTAAGTTCGAATTTGGGCTTCTATAGTGAGCCCAAATATGAATCCAGGGGGCCGATTTGAACAAACTTGAATCAGATCCACCCCACAATGTTGCATACCAATTATCAAAAGATTCTGCCTGCTGGATCTGGAGAAGAAGATTTTTGAAGAAATTTGCCTGAAATGCACTAAGTTTGAAATCGGGCTCCTATACTGAGCCCAAATATGAACCCAGGGGGCCGATTTGAACAAACTTGAATCAGATCCACCCTTCAATGTTGCATACTGAATATCAAAAAGATTCTGCCTGCTGGATCTGGAGAAGATTTTTTGTTTTTCCCATTGCCTACATTGTTAAAAAGTGCTGACTCAGCACTTTTTCAAAGTCCTGAAAAAAGTACCTTGTGATCAAACCGATAGGGATTTTTTTTAACCATTCCATTCTACTGGATAAAAGTAAGCTTTATATAAAATAAGAATTCTCTGTGCCGGGTAGTTTTGGAGATATGGCAGTTTTAAGGTTTTTTCTATATTTAGCTCCTGAGGTTCCCACGGGGCAATGAGAAAATTTTTTTTTTGCATCAATCAACTACTTATGACCCATTATCATCCCATATCAAATTTGGTTCAAATTGACCTCACGGATCTGAAAATAGAAATTTTAGGTGTGGCCAAAATGTTTGCCCCTCCCATAATGAAGGCAAATAATGCCCAACAAACTTCTCTTGAACAAACATGATTCTACACCTCAAAAGGAAGCTGCATACCAAATATCAAGTCTCTGCTACTGCTGGTTCATGAGAAGAAGATTTTCAAAGATTTTGGTGCCCCTTGGGGGCGTGGTCCCACCCAAGAGGGGGGGGGGGGGAAACTTCATTTGAACAAATCTGAATTGACATTAGGTAATAAACATTTACCCAATACTTGAAAAATATTGGGCCAGTGGTTTCTTCTGAGAAGTTAGTTTTGTAAAGTTTACGCTGGACGAGGACGGACATCGGACGGAAAGCGATTAGTAAAGCTCACCTTGAGCTTTGCTCAGGTGAGCTAACAATACATCGGATGCATGATCAAAACGTCCAAACACCTCAAGGGTGAGAACGTAACCCTGGGGATGTACAGAATAATCTTCTGAATAATACGTTAAACTCCCAAGAAATTTTATAAAAAAAATTTCAATAAAACAAGCCAAAAATCTTGGGAGCTTAACTGGGTGGATCAAGGGAAGGTAGGGAAGGAATACTGAAGGAAACAGTGGACACTTCATTATCAATCAATGATGACGTCAGGCCCATGTCCCGAAATTGGGGAACATGAACTAATTTTTATAAATATTATAAAATTACAGCCCTGAATGTTTCAAACCACCGTTTCTTCCTTCCTTCATCCAGTTGTGTCCTTGGATCCACTAAAATAACCATTGATTTGTGTCTGGCATCATTAAAACTGAGATTTAAAAGCACAGATGTCAGTTTGATGTTATCTGACAGAAGGGCCAAACAAAGAATAATGTTGGTGCCAGTTTCGGTGACTTCCTGGCTGAGTAAATGTATGGAGGGCCAGATAGGACTTCAAATTTTCAGTTTTGCATGCAAATTTTGGGGATTGGGGGGCAAAATTTGTGTTTGGCCATAGATATTTTTGAGTTAGCACCAGCTAGTCTGGGCCATTGGTATACAGTTTAAAAATATACAGAGTCGGTGACAAGATCCACCCCTACTTAAGGCCCATCTCCATTGGGACCCTCTTCGTTGTGATGTTCCCACATTAAGTACACTCTGCAAATCTTTGTACAGTGCTTTCAAGATTCCAACAAAACTTCCTCCGAAATCCAATTCCCTCAAGTTTCTGCCACTTTCCCTCCCTCCATACTCTGTCCTATGCTTTTTTCACATCAAGAAAGGCCATAAACATCTTTTTCTTTTTGACTTTCATTGATTCTATCAGTTGTGATAGTGTAAACAAGAAGTTGGTGACTAGTCTCCCATTCTGGATTTCACCCCAGGAATTCTCTTTTTTTTGACAATTTCCACTAGCCTTCCATCAAGAACCTTGCAGAATACTTTCCCACTATTGCTGCTAACAGATATCCCTCTGTTATTATCTAAAACTTTCCTACCTCCTTTTTTGTGTATGAATGTTAACCTGCTTTCCTTCCACTCTGTCGCGACCTCTTGCTTTGTGATTGCCATGTTAAATAGCACTGTAAGATGGTCATATAATGGATCCTCTCCTCTTTAAAAACTCATTGGGAATTTCATCAGTGCCTGATGCTTTGCCATTCTTTAACTTGGTGACTTTCGTACTTCCCCCACTCCAATTTCCTTGCATACTGAGTCAGATAAATTTTCTACACTTTCTATCATACATTCTGGAGGGACACCTTCCCCCCACCTTCTGTCATTTATCCTCTCCCAATGCTTGATCATTTCTACTTCTCTACAGTCCCAGTCATCAGTAGTTTTCTCATCCACCTTAATAGTCTGTTTGGTATTGCCTTCGCTGGTTTTCTTTATCCATTTCCAGAATATATTGGAACTTGCCCCCACTCCCCCCCTCCCCTCCTGTTTTCTTATTGCTTTAATGAGATCACTATTCCACACTTTCCTACTTCTGTTCTTGATTATATTAACCTTTGTTCTTGCCTCCTCGTATACTTCTTTGGCACATGTAGTGGCTGTATTATTTACCCCCTTGAGTTTTATACACCTAAACGCAGAAAATTTTTTCTTTCTCTCTTTTATTGGGTGTTTTGAGTTCATTATTTACTCTAGATCCCAATTCATTAGTCATCACTCTGATTTTCCCTATGCTTTCCCTCCCAGCATCTTTTAGACTTCTCACTATTGAGTCCACCACCTCCTGAACGTTATTTTCGGTTCACACCTTTTCTAACTTTGATTTTAATTTAAATTCTCCTCAAAGAGCTCCCAGTCTGCTTCTCTTCCCAGCTTCCAAATGTACTTAAAAGCTGCTCAAGCAAACACAATTTCAATATCGAGTTTTTGGCAGGAGATAAATAGGGCAGTCATCAAAGTCTCAACATTGACTGCAGAAATGTAATATGGACATACCCGATGATTCTGTCTTAAACTAAATAATGAAAATAAAAAGTTTTTAGTCTCTAGTTAATAAATAATGTATTTTCTGAGAAATGATAAACCTGAAACTTCCTGATGAATTTACTGCAATCTTGGTGATTTTTTTTTAGTCACAAAAGATATCCTTCAGTGACATATCTAATCGAATTTATGAATCATATAAGTTTCAAAATTAGTCTCTACAATTTTTTTTTAGTGTCTATTATACAAAGTTATGAGTAGTGTGAAAGATATTGGAACAAAATTCTTATCATACCTTTGTCTTTTCAGTGCTGTTTGTTCTGAAAAACTGATCTCTCTCTCTTCCCAAATATCTTCCTCATCGCTATCATTGTCATCAAATTGCTGTATCCGTTCATTACATGCTTGTTCAAACATTGTGGAATTGGGATGCTGTAAAACAAATTTATTACTTTAAACTGGAATCATTTAGTTGAATAATGTCGTTTACATTCTCTCCCAAAATATTAATGAAAGTGTCAATGACACTGCTGCTCAAATTGTCCTTGAAGGGACTGAACTAAATAGACAGTTCCAATAATGTTAAGTTATTTAATCAAGTTTCTACAGAAAAGACATAACACCAAAGCTACATTTGAAATCTGAAAAAGATCGGGTGAGGCATGTGACCTGTAGAGTGTACTAATGGAATTGCTGACAATCTCTATACTAAATCCAAGATGGCCAATGGTGGTCATGTTTTTTTGTCTATCTGAAGCAATTTGGGAAAGGAAAGTGGTGCAAAAGCACCGAGAAAAAATAAGCCAAGACTGGGTCGAGAGCAACCGGCACAGACTCAGTACGGGACACTCCCTCCCAAGTACAACTCCACGACTTCCATTGCTAGTGTGCATATACGTCGCTAAAGACTCATTCTTTTCGAATCCGCCAACGTTAGAGTTATGTGATCAGCGGGGAGGAAGGATTCTTACCCGTATAAGAAGACGGGAGGGCCTCCATGTAAACAATTGTGGTAGGTATAATAAGAAAGGAAATTTACTATAAAATTTAAATTTCTTATCAACCTACCTTACAACTGTTTACTACAGGATGAATAGACAATAGGATGGAGGGAATCGCATAACCAACCCACACATAACCCCAGTGCACTGCAACTGTGAAACAAAGGAAGAGGTCCCGAGGCTTATCAACCATAACGTCACAATCATTGGTAAAAGACAATGAAAGGAGACATATGGGTCTGTGTGACACATGGACAGAAAAGGGCAGTAACAGCGCAAGGCTGAAACTGACCTTCAAGAAGCCTAATGGCTAGGGCAGACAACAGCCTGAGCAGAAGAAAGAGGACACAAGGCAAAAAGGTCCTCCGCCTGCTCCTGCAACTGACGCAGATAGAAGGTGGAGAAAGTAGAGGCATTTCTCCAGTAGGCTGCCTGCATAACATCCGACAACTTGACGGAGTTAGAGTAAGCCCAAGAGGTAGACAATGCACACACCTCGTGGGCAGAAATACGATTGGTAATACAATCGCCAGCTGCTAAACGACCGTGAGCCGTACGAACAGCAAGACAAATTCATCGAGAAATGGATTGAGGAGAGATCTTCTGTCGACCAGGAATAAGAGACAGAAAAAAACATTTCCTGCCTTTCCGTATGAATCGTGTCCGATCGAGATAAATGCGAACAGAACGAACCGGACAGAGCAAAGGGCGATTACCCTCAACAGAAGGAAGAGCCCTGATACAGATAGGAGGAGGAGTAGTATCTGGTAACTGATTCTTGGCCAGAAAAGAGCAATCAGTAAAAGTAACACTGTTGGGAGAGCTCCTAAAAAAGGCCGGGTCAAGCGAGAGGGCGTGAAGCTCACTAACCCATCAGGCAGAAGCAAACGCCATCAAAAACGCCGTCTTATATGTGAGAAAATGCACATCCACCTGGGATAAAGGTTCGAACGGCGCACCCCCCCCCCCTCCCAAGCAAAGCAGCACCCACGAAAGATTCCATCGTGGGGTAAGCTGCAAAGTCCAAGGCCTTTTCAAAGAAAAGTGCCGAACAAGCATGGAGAGGTAAGGATTAGTGCCGATACGACGCTTCCCCTCATAAGAAAAAGTCTCTGAAAGCATGGACCTGTAACCCTTGATGGTAACACGCTGGAGACCCCGAGAATCAAACAGATATACCAGAAACTCCGCAATCTGTGAAATCGAAGGATTGGCATAATCAACAGAGTGATCAGCACACCATCGACGGAAGACTTTCCACTTAAATGCATAAGCTAAACCAGTGGAGTGCCTCCTTGAAGAAGAAATGCACTCCACTGTTTGTCTCGAAAAACCTCGACGGAGGAGGCAGGACCTGACAAAAGATATGCGTGAAAGCACAATGAAGTCGGGTCGACGTGAATCCTCCTCGGGTGACCTTGGCAAAGAAGGTCGCGACGTAGAGGGAGACGTGCCAGAACCGCCGCCATCAGCGAGCAGAGCCGATTGGTCCACACCCGCTGAGGCAACAGGGGAGCGATCAGAATGATTCGACAACTGCAGGTTTGAATTTTGGCTAGAACCTGAGGCAGAATCGGAACCGGCGGGAAGGCGTAGCTGACTGGACCGTTCCAATCGAGTGACAGAGTGTCCATGGCAAAAGCCAGAGGATCTGGACACGGGGACACAAAGGTGTCCACCTGATGGTTCCAATGAGTCGCAAAGAGATCGATGTGGGGACGTCCCCAGAGATAGCAAAGCGACTGGAACACTGCCCTGTGGAGCATCCACTCGGTGGAAATAACCCTGCCCCGTCGGGACAGGGAGTCGGCTAGGACGTTCAGATGACCGGGAATGTGACGAACAACCACCCCAGCGTGGACATCCTGAGCGAGCAGTAGAAGATGCCGAGCCAATTTGTACATCGGAACCCAGTGCGTGCCGCCCTGGTTCTGAATGTAAGCAACCACTGTCGAATTGTTGGACAACAGAAGGATCTGGCGATTCGACAGGTGAGGGATCCACTGCCTGAAACTCAGAAGAAGAGCAAGAAGCTCCTTCTGGTTGAGGTGTAGAGCTGCCTGATCCTGGCCCCACATCCCGTGAAGGGAAAGACCTAGAGGATCCAACGTCGCACCCCATCCGAGATCGCTGGCATCTGCCGTCAGAACACGATCTGACGTGGGCAAGTCCAATGGAGCACCCTGCATAATCCACTGGACATCCGTCCAGGGGAGAAGGTGAGGATAAAGAGATTCTGGAAGCTGAAGCACCAGATTCAGAGAATCTACATTCGGTCTCCAACGACTGAGCAGAAGGTGTTGGAGAGGTCTGACACGCAGCCGACCTAGAGGAATGAGATCCGTCACCGAACCACAGAGACCGTTCAGCCGGAGAATACTCCGTGCTGTCGCGGATGTGGACTGGGACAGAGTCAGAGCAAAAGCTGAGAGAACCACAGCCTTGGCCTGGGGAACCGCTACCAAATTGAATTGGGTTTGGAAATCCATCCCCAGATGACAAAACGACTGAGAAGGGACCAGGTCCGACTTCTATTCGTTGACTCTGAATCCTAGCGACGTGAGCAAGCTCAGCAGAGTGGCGACATCCGACTCCAGTAAGGCAGCATTGGAATGCCTCTGGAGGATATCGTCCAGATATGCCGAAGTAGTCACCCTGGACTGTGTGCGATGGAAAGCTATCACATGCGACATCAGTCTGGTGAAGGCCCAAGGAGCCAGGTTGAGGCCGAAAGGCATGGCCTTGAACTGGTAAACTCGCCCCAGAAAAGCGAACCTGAGATACTTGCGTGACGCCCGATGCATCGGAAAGTGAAAGTAAGCGTCTCGCAGGTCGATGCTGGCAGCGAAATCTCCTGGTGAATTGAACGGCGGACCGACCTGAAAGTCTCCATGCTGAACTTGGGAGCAATGATAGACTGGTTCAGGATACTCAGATCGATAACCGATCGGAGTCGGCCGTCCTTCTTTGGCACCAAGAACAGGCGGGAATAGAAACCCACTGACTGAATGTTCTTGACGACCTCGATAGCCCCCTTTGCCAGGAGACTGTCTATCTCCGTGGACAAAAGTTCCCGACGAAAAACGTCTGAAGGAACTGTGGTTGGAAGAGGCACCCTGGACAGAGTGGGGTGCCTTCAGAAGGATATTCGCAGACCGGACTGAACAACATCTAACACCCACGGATCGGATGTGATGGTGGCCCAATGGTCTGCAAACTCTGCTATCCTTCCTCCAACCTGGGACGAGTCAAGGTGAGGACCTTCATTTCAAGCCCCGACAAGGCCCGCGAGAGGAGAAACCACCTCCTCTACTGAATGAAGAATCCTGAGGCTTCCCTCTAGTCTGCCGACCCTTACCCTTACCCCTTGAGTTAGAAGTAGAAGCGGTGGCAGAAGGACCAGCCTTTTGCTTCGCAGAGGAAGCAGAAGGGTACTTGTTAGGCTTGGAATGGCCTCTGCCTCCCCTAGAAGGCTGATCAAGCTGACGAAACAGTAGCTGATCTTTGGAATGACGTAGGACGTCATCCCGGACCGTCGACACGGAACCATGTAAAAGTTGCAGACCTGCCAAAGAAGCAGATCGAAGAGCAGCACGCTGCTCCTCAGGAAGGGATCGTCCTGTGTCTAGCACAGCGTCCCTTCGAACTAATTCTAGATTAGCCGTGTTAGAGGCATGCATGTGAGTAAGCTGCATGAGCACCTTGGACAGCACACGCAAAGGAGCCTGTACCTCGTCAAACTTATCTGGAGGCAGATAAGCAGCTAAAGCTGAGACAAAATGATCGGAGAGAGAAAGCATACCAAGCATCTCTCTCGATAAGCCCAATGTGGACTCCAGAGTCGTCATCGGAATGACGGCAGACTTGGACTTGGAAAGCCTGAGGGAATTGGAGTCCTGGTCCAGAACCGTCAAAGTCTGGCAGAGTGACAGATTGGCGGAATCGTAGGAACGATAACGCACAGGAGGCAAAAAGGTGTCAACCCTGGTGAAGAACGGAGCCTTTATAGCCTTGGAACTCAGCTTGGAGACCAATGCTGAAAATGCTTCAACCACCTGTACCAACTGGCACGGGCGAAGGCGCCCAGAAGCAGGTTGCTCCATAGGCTGTAGGCACGCGACGGATGATCGCGGCCTGGCTGACACTGTCGGCTGGTTAGCTGGTTTGAGATCAGGCAGAAACCCAAACACAAAGTCAAGAGCTGCCCCCAAGTCCGAAGACTGCTGGCCCTCAACCTCAAGCATGTCGGACTCCTCCCCAGAGTCGGAAGCCACATAGCCCATCGTGGGCAAACCAGCCGATGCCTCCCACGGTGTCGGAACACCAGGGGGATCAGAAACCGGCCCGTTTCCAATCCCGGGAGGCGGCGCCATAGGAGGCGCCTGGAAACCACTCGCTGTGTCGCTGGAAACAACAGGAAGGCTCTTTGACAGAACCTGAGTGAGTAAGGAGAGGGAATCCCTAAGCTCACTGCCCGAACTGGCCGGTTCGACAGGGGAGCGAACCGGCAAAGTGGCTTCACCTCTGACCCTCTTAACCAGCGAAGGGTCACGATCCTCCAAAACACCCGACGCGGGACGACAGCCGAAACGTCTGAAGGCAGACGTGTATAGGGGTACGAAGCACCCCGAGGATCAATATAGCGAGAACTCATGACAGTCACCGCGGACCTCTGCGGGGCAGAAGGTCCAGGCTGCATAAAAGGCGTTGGTCCCCCAAAACTGGTCGTGTGGCCAGAATGAGTGGACGGAAATGCCACGGAGTTCATAGTGTCCCCACTAAGAACAACCGAATCCAATGACACAACAGTGGTGCTCG
The DNA here is from genome assembly GCA_031216915.1 of Pictodentalium vernedei. Taxonomy (NCBI): domain Eukaryota; kingdom Metazoa; phylum Mollusca; class Scaphopoda; order Dentaliida; family Dentaliidae; genus Pictodentalium; species Pictodentalium vernedei. The sequence continues at coordinate 339,712,015 of CM062296.1, read as the reverse complement.
ACGGCGTAGAGACCACAGTGGTGGGTTCGGCCGGCAGCCCCTTCCAACTTCGCCGAGTTGAAGTCAGGGAAGGCTGAGGCCAATATCCCACGTCTACACTACCAGACATCCCTGCAGGAAAAGCCGAGGCCGGCTGAAACTGACGACGAAGCAGACGGACCAGCAGTAATAGTAGATACGTCGGGAGTCATTGAGGTTGGTGGAATTGTGGAGAGAGCACCCCTGCTCGGCTCCAAAGGAGGAGTCACAACCCTAGTGACAGCCTCAGATGTCGACTGGAGGGGGACCGTAGTCCCGGAACCAGGCACCTCTTCACCAGAACACTCAACGGCTCCCGCAGTATCCACTACAGGAAAAGACTGCACATCCCCCACGGAGGAGGAATAACTCTCACCAGACATGGTCGGCTCGGGAGCCCCCGAACGACTGCGTTCTCCTTTCCCGCGGGAGCGGGAGGTACGGCCACAAGAACGTACTACACGGTTCACTGATGCCCAGAAAGTGGATGAACCAAGATCCACAGAGACCACATGGCCGCTCGGCCGAACACCCATTACATGAGGAGCATGAAGCATGTGAATCGTCCACATGCTTTGGAAGCAGACATTGGCCACAAGGAATAGTCCTGGGCATGATAGAGGTGAGAGGAGCAAAGAAGGTGAAATCAGATGAGAACAGAAGAACACCCCCAAAGAAGAGAGAAAGGTGACAGAAATTTAGACCTCAGACGGTCGACCGGGAACCACACAACAGGATGACTACTCTCAAAGGAGAGAAGAAAAACTGCAGAAGCGGTACCCCCGCTGACACCTAACTCTAACACAATTAGAAAAATGAGCAATTTAAACATTTACAATAATTGTGAAAATAATTTAAGTCCGAACCGCATGGCACACGAAATTCGCGCGCGACTCGAGAAAGAACATATAAAATACATTATGGATAATAATTGTAAGAGAATATAATAAATAAACTGTTCCTGAGAATACAAAAAGATACTTGGATCCACTGTGAAGCAGGAAACAACAATCTACGAGTTGGATGAACACTGATAAGAGTGCAGAACATCTCGTCACATGGCAGGCGAAAAAAAAGAATGAGTCTTTAGCGACATATATGCGCACTGGCAACAGAAGTCGTGGAGTTGTACTTGGGAGAGAGCGTCCCATACTGGGTCTGCGCCGGTTGCTCTCGACCCAGTTTTGGCTTATTTTTTCTCGGTGCTTTTGCACCACTTTTCTTTCCCAAATTGCTTGGGAAAGACAAAAATAGAGAGTATATTATCCTAGTTAGGGACTTCCACTGTAGTGCAAGCCTGTAGTAAACAATTGTGAGTAGGTTGATAAGAAACAGTAATTCAGATTCTTTCTTTTTAAGAAACATAACTCCTTAATAAATTGAACCTGATTCCAATGTGTGATGATATTCTGAAGTTGAATCATCAAAATATAGTGGAACCCTGTTAACAGAATAGTCATTCTGCTAGTTAAAATTATTCATTAATATGAAGATTCAATTAATATGGATTTGGTGACTTTCTTGTATTCTAGTGATAAACTGAGCATTTATTCAATCACGTCTTGTTTGACAGACAGGGACGTGGCTAGAGGTTTCTGATGTGGGGGTGGGGGGTGGGGGGACAGTATAGAGTAGTGAATTTCCAACTGGGGGAATCTACATTCCAAATTTCATTGAAATCTGATAACCCAAACCTGAAATATGAGGTGAGCAGACAAAAAATTGGCTATTTTACGAGGCAAACAGCAACTTTTCAAAGTTAAAAAGGGGGATAAGGTGAAAAAGTGAAAAGTAAGAAATATAATTAGAGACTCACTTGAAAGCCTTTCCTGTAAACAATCTTCATTCCAAATTTCATTGAGATCCAATAAGCCAAACCTGAGATACAAGGCGAACAGACAAAAAATAGCCTATTTTTGTGTGTTCAAAGGGCCATAACACACAGAAAAAACATTCCAACAGCAAAATGGCTGATGCTACTTAAAGACCTCATGACAGTGAACATCTGTATGAAATTTCATCAAATCTGAGCAGTAATGTTGAAGTTATAACGCAAACTCACATCTGAGTGCCGACACACAGACATATGGATGGATGCACAGATGGACACACTGACGTGCAATCCAGTATACTCCACTTTTTGAAAAAAAGTGCGGGTGTAAAAACAAAATGCGATGTCAGAACAAAGCTAACAAAAAACAATTACAAAGTGATTTTTTATTTCGGTTGTGCTGGGGGATGTTTTTGTACCTGAAACCCAAACAGGTATTTTTCTTTTCTTTTTATAACCCAAAGATATATACTGAGTCAAAAAAGAAAGTATAATAGAAACAAATGTGAAACCAGAGGCTCAAGTGAGCCTAAAATGCTCACCTGGCTCAAATTGTCAAAACAGATGAGTGTATGAGTAAGTGATCAGCAGCAATAACTAGAGGTACTGTGAGCAAGCTCACAAAGTGAGACCCCCCCGTGCCTGTCAGAACGGAATTATATTGCTTCATGCACATCTTCATATGGAGTTCTTCCATTGTGTAAAGTTTCAAGAAAATTCTTCAAACGGTTTAGGAGGAGTTGCGCTTATAAGAATGGACAGATGGACGGACGGACAGGGCAATTCCTATATACTCCCCCAAACTTTGTTTGCAGGGGGTATAACAATTGTTTTGGCCATTCATTTCTGCTGATCCTAGGAAAGCTTCCTAGCAAGCTCTGTTCTGTGAAGTATTAAAAAACAACGGAACAAAATTTTTGTTTTGTTTTAAACTACTGTGGTTCTCTCTAGCTCCCCAACCCCCCCCAAAAAAAAAAAAAAAAAAAAAATCAAAAAACAAAACAGGAAAAAACAAGCGAATCGATTTGAACAAACTTGAATTTGACATCCCTAGAGATGTTACATACCAAATATGAATGGATTCTCATTGGTGGATCTGAAGAAGAATTTTCAAGAAATTTTCTCATATTGCTCTAAGTTAAACTTTGGGCTTGAATAAAAAACCCAAATATTAACAAAGGGACCTGATTTGAACAACCTTCAATCTAACCCTCCCAGAGGTGTTGTTCACCAAATATCAAAAGAATCTGACTGCTGGATCTGAAGGAGATGATTTTAAAAGATAATTCCCCATATTGCACTAAGTAAATATTTGGGCTCCCTTGGGGAACCCAAATATTAACCCAGGAACTCGATTTGAACAAATTTGAACCTTACACCTCTAGAGATGTAACATACTAAATATGAAAGGATTCTCACTGGGTCTGAGACAGATTTTTTAAGACATTTCCTTATATTGCACTAAGTTGAAATTTGGGCTCCAATAAAGAGCCCAAATATTCATCCAGGGATCCCATTTGAACAAACTTGAATCTAACCCCCCTGGAGATGCTGCATACCAAATATCAAAAGAATCTGACTCGTGGATCTGAAGAAGAAGATTTTTAAAGATTATTCCCCATATTGCAAAAAGTTAATATTCAGGCTCCCACCGGAAGCCCAAATATTAACCCAGGGACTCGATTTGAACAAATTCGAATGTTACACCTCTAGAGATGTCACATACCAAATATGAAAGGATTCTCCCATTTCAACAAACTTGAATCTAACCCTCCTAAAGATGCTGCATATCAAATATCAAAAGAATCTGACTGGTGGATCTGAAGAAGAAGATTTTTAAAGAATATCTCCCATATTCCACCAAGTTAATAATCAGGCTCCCATAGGAAGCCCAAATATTAACCCAGGGAGTCAATTTGAACAAATTCAAATCTTACACCTCTAGAGATGTCACATACCAAATATGAAAGGATTCTCACTGGTGGGTCTGAGAAAGCAGATTTTTTAAGAAATTTTCTCATATTGCACAAAGTTAAAATTTGAGCTCCAATAGAGAGCCCAAATATTCAAGCAGGGATCCCATTTGAACAAACTTGATTCTAACCCCCTAGAGATGTTGCATGCCAAATATCAAAAGAATCTGACTGATGGATCTGAAGAAGAAGATTATTCCCCATATTGCACCAAATTAATATTCGGGCTTCCATAGGAAGCCCAAATATTAACCCAGGGACTCAATTTGAACAAACTTCAATCTGACCCCTGTAGAGATGTAGTATACCCAGTATCAAAAGAATCTGACTGTTTGATCTGAAGAAGATTTTTAAAGCTTATTCCCCATTGTGGCCCAAGTTAATTATTTTGGGCCTCTCTGTTGAGCCCAAATATGAACCGAGGAGGTCGATTTGAACACACTTGTATTTGACTGTCCTATGGATGCTGTATACCAAATACCAAAAGATTCTGATCAGTGAACGGTTCAGAAGAAATTTTTTTTTCAATTTTTGCAAATATGCTGACTCAGCATATTTTCAAACGCCCCTACAGAACAACCAGACACAACCGATGGCCATTTTTTTTTTAAAAACCATTCTACTGGTCAAAAGGATGCTTCATACCAAATAACAGTTCTCTGTTCTGTGTAGTCTGGAAAATATGGGCATTTGAATTTTTTTCTATTTTTAGCCACACATGGGGCAACGAAAAACAAAATTTTGGGCATCAATCAAGTACTTTGTACCCACTTATGCTACATGCCTAATTTGGTTCGATTGGCCCATCGGTTCTTGAAATAGAAATTTTGGGTGGAGCCCAAAATGGGTATGTGCCCACAGAGAGCCCAAATATTGATCTACCAACTTCCCTTGAACACACTTTAATCTTCAACACCAAAGAATGTTACATACCAAATATCAAGGCAATCTCTCTGGTGGTTCATAAGAAGAAGATTTTTAGGCTTTGGCATCATTGACCAGAGCCCGAAGGCAGCCGCTTCATTTGAACAAAATAGAAAGGGTATACCCCAGGGATGGTTTGTGCAATTTATGTTTGAATTTGGCTGAACGGCTGTGAAGAAGAAGCCAGGTTTGCAAAAGTTAACGGACGACGGACGCCAAGTGATGGCAATACCTCACACTGACTTGCAGTTAGGTGAGCTAAAAATAGCATAAAGGATGAAATATAATAGTTCTAATGTTGCATGTTTGTGGACAAGAAGTCGTGCAAAGAGATTAATGTTGATGTTGTCCACCCAACCGTATACAATTTTGCTACGGATTTCAAAATAGCATGTGCTACCCGAGAATGTCAAATTGAATGGGTGACCAACGATTTTCTTTGTGTTATGTGGTGCTAGAGAGCCTGGGTTATTGGGACAACACGCTAGTTTTTGTCTTCCGACTTTAAAAAATGCCAAGGTTAACCGAAAATCAGAGGTTGCGTGCCATTGGTATGCATGAGGCTGGGATACCTCCAGATGAGCTCGCTGCTGAGTTTGGTGTCACTGTGGCCACTATTGTCCATCTCATTGGAAGGTATAGAACCACTGGATCTACTGCCGACCAACCACGTTCAGGTCGACCAAGAGTTATGACACATGCACAAGACCGACACATCAGGATGTATCACTTGCGGGATTGCTTCCTTCCGGATGACGAGGACAGCAGCAATTACTCCTGGTAGAACTAACAATAGAATCAGTGCCAAACTGTCCGCAACGGACTCCCTGCACATGGCATCTCAGTAGGCGTCCATACCACAGACCAATCCTTACCCGTCATCGTACCGTCAGAATGGAATGGGTACATCAGCGTGTTCGCTGGACTCAGCAGCATTGGAGCACAGTTCTTTTTAGTGATGAATCACAATTTTGTCAACAGCACGCTGATGGTAGTGAAAGAGTGTATCGCCGACGAGAACGGCTTTCTGATGTTCGCGTGCAGGAATGCAACCGTTTCGGCGGGGGTAGTTTAATGGTTTGGGCAGGAATTTCCTTGCACCATCGAATGCAGTTGATCTTCATCAATGGTAATCTGAATCGACAGCGATAAAGGGACGAAATTCAATTGTTCAACGCTAATGTCGGATTGCAGTTATTCCAGCAAGACAATGCCCGAGGTCACGTGGCGCATATCTGTCGTGACTTTCTTGAGGAGCAGAGCATCAAACTTCTTCCCTGGCCCCACTTTTGCCAGATTTGTCGCCAATCGAGCATCTTTGGGATCAAATCGACCGTCGGGTACGACTTCATGATCTTCAGATGTTAGGCGATTTATGTAATGTTCTGAGGCAGGAGTGGAACGCAATATCACAGGGTGACATCCAGAGACTTATCAGGTCCATGTGATGTCTTGCCATCCAAGAGGCAAACAGTGGACATACACGCTATTGACTGCATGTGTGAACTTTTCATATCACCTCATGTCTGAATTGCGATGTCCTGACGTGACGCTGGCAACAGAAAGAACATGAAATTATGTAAATTCCTACAGCTAGACTCGAAATATGAATTTACAATAATTTGTTTGGGATTTAAGTCGATAATACTAAAAAAATTTTGCCTCAAAGTTTATTATACTTTCTTTTTTGACTCGAGTACCTTAACTTTAGAGCAACTAAATAAATGAAAGTGTCAATGACACTGTAGCTCAACTTGACAAACTTGAACTTGGTAAGTTATAAATGAAATGGCAAAATTGAAGATCATTGGTACCAATGTCATTTTTTTTGCCAGTGGCAACATTTTTTGAGAGAAACCGAAGAAAAGGAAATTGAAGAAAATCGATAGCTCCCATCTAGAGGCCTCCCCAAACAAGCATGCCAGGTTTCAAAGCAATCCGATCATAAATGTGCCCTGTAGGGGGTATAAAAGGGAAATATGGTGGTCTGACTAGACTAAATCTAAGAACGTTGGCCGTGGCAACATTTTTTGACGGAAATGGAAGAAAATCGATAGCTCCCATCTAGAGGTCACCGTAAATAAGCATACCAGGTTTCAAAGCAATCTAATCATAAATGTGCCCTGTAGGGTGAGCCAAAGGGAAATACTGTGGTTTGACTAAATTAAGTTCTAAGAATGTTGGCTGCGGCAACATTTTTTGATGGAAATTGAAGAAAATCGATAGCTCCCATCTAGAGGTCACCCCAAACAAGCATGAAAGGTTTCAAAGCAATCCAATCATAAATGTGCCCTGTAGGGCGTACCAAAGGGAAATATTGAGTCTTCTGACTAAACTAAGTTCTAAGAACGTTGGCCGCGACAAAATTGCAGAAAATCGATAGCTCCCATCTAGAGGTCTCCCCAAACAAGCACACCAGGTTTCAAAGCAATCTGATCATAAATGGGCCCTGTAGGGGGTGCCAAAGGAAAATATTGAGGTCTGACTAAACTAAGTTCTACGAACGTTGGCCGTGGCAACATTTTTTGCCGGAAATTGAAGAAAATCGATAGCTCCCATCTAGAGGTCACCCTAAATAAGCATACCAGGTTTCAAAGCAATCAAATCATAAATGTGCCCTGTAGGGTGTGCCAAAGGGAAATATTGTGGTTTGACTAAACTAAGTTCTAAGAACGTTGGCCGCGGCAACATTTTTTGACGGAAATTGAAGAAAACGATAGCTCCCATCTAGAGGTCACCCCAAACAAGCATGCCAGGTTTCAAAGCAATCCGATCATAAATGTACCCTGTAGGGTGTGCCAAAGGGAAATATTGAGTCTTCTGACTAAACTAAGTTCTAAGAACATTGGCCGCGGAAACATTTTTTGACAGAAATTGAAGAAAATCGATAGCACACATCTAGAAGTCTCCCCAAACAAGCATACCAGGTTTCAAAGCAATCTGATCATAAATGTGCCCTGTAGGGTGTGCCAAAGGGAAATATTGAGGTCTGACTAAACTAAGTTCTACGAACGTTTGCCGTGGCAACATTTTTTGTCGGAAATTGAAGAAAATCAATAGCTCCCATCTAGAGGTCACCCTAAATAAGCATACCAGGTTTCAAAGCAATCTGATCATAAATGTGCCCTGTAGGGTGTGCCAAAGGGAAATATTGAGGTCTGACTAAACTAAGTTCTACGAACGTTGGCCGCGGCAACATTTTTTGACGGAAATTGAAGAAAATCGATAGCTCCCATCTAGAGGTCACCCCAAACAAGCATGCCCAGTTTCAAAGTAATCTGATCATAAATGTGACCTGTGAGGTGTGCCAAAGGAAATTGTGGACGTACGTAGTAACGTACTAACGTACGTATGCCGACGGACGAGAAGTGATGGCAATAGCTCAGCTTGACTTTGTCAAGTGGAGCTAATAAAGAAAAATGCCAGCAAGATGAATGGTTTCGCACACCGAAGGTGCACAGGGACAGGTTAGGGAAAAATGCCAGCGATCCTGTATCATTCAATATCAAGAGAAAATGTCTGATACCTCCAAAGATGTTTTGAAGAAAGGTTTAGCAGTATTTATCACTCAAGGGACGTTATTCTGGTGTCAAACATCACAGGAATGTTTGCTAGTACTCTCAAAAACTCAAGTTGATTTCCATGCCAGATCTGCTGTTTTGAATCAAGTTTACACCAAAAACAAGATATTTATTAGGAAATTAGAATAATTAGTTCATTAATAAATGATAATAGTGTGATATTTTATGGAAAATTCAGAAAAATGCAAGTTATTTTCTGAGAAATTTCAAGTAAATTAAAATTCGGGAACCACGAGATTGCGAAACAGTCTAGGGTCAATTTTGTGACAGCACTGTTTAAAATGGAGATAAATAAAATGGAGATAAAATGAAAGTGTCAATGACACTGTAGCTCAACTTGTCAAGACAAAGACATGCACATGTATAGTATGTGACAGCAATGACAAACATCTAGGTAATGACCTGATAACAAAGGTACATATAAAGTATTGTAATGGTCTGTACATAAATACTGACCGTTGCCTGTAACAAATGTATAGGTAAAGTATTGTAAAGGTGGGTGACAGTCAGATGCTAAACTAGAAAAGAAATCTTTGAGTCCGGAGTGGGTCTGACTGAACCCCAAAATATTTGTTCTCATAGCACAGTGATAACAAAGGCACCCCAAAACACACTCGTTCCTGTCCCAAGGTGAAAACAAAGGTACCCAAGAAGTTTTGTGAAGATCAATTCATAAATACGAGCTGTATAGAACTTGTGACAAAAAACTGACTGGACCTAATTTTGGTACAAAATGGCCACTGGCAGCCATCTTGAATTTTGGACCGTACCCAGAAACACTCATTCTCGTCCCAAGGTGATAACAAAGGTACCCAAGAAGTTTTGTGAAGATCGGTTCATAAATACAGCCTCTACCCTGAGCCGTATTGACATGTGTGCTCACATTGTGCAAGTAGCACTGAATAAGTCAAAGTTCATCTAATTTGCATAATTTCTGCACGAAAAAAACCCCCTTAGAATATGTGATGTATTCCATGTTACTAAACATTCATACAAAAATTTATTCAAATCAGAACTTTCATACAGAAGTTCTGTACAAAAGACTGATTGCACTAATTTTGGTACAAAATAGCTGCTGGTGGCCATCTTGAATTTCGGACCACACCCAAAAACACTCGCTCTCATCCCACGGTGATAACAAAGGTACCCAACAAGGTTCGTAAAGATTGATTAATAAATATGGCCTCTAGTCTGAGATGTATAGAACTTGTGACAAAAAACTGACTGGACCTAATTTCGGTACAAAATGGCCACTGGCAGCCATCTTGAATTTTAGACCGCACCAAGAAACACTCGTTCTCGTCCCAAGGTGATAACAAAGGTACCCAAGACATTTCGTGAAGATCAGTTCATAAATACAGACTCAAGTCTGAGCCGTATTGACATGTGTACTTAATGTGTGTAAGTCGCACTGAAATATCAAAGTTCATCTAATTTGCATAATTTCTGCACGAGAAAAAAACCCGTATTATATGTGATGTATCCCATGGTACTAAACATTCACACAAAAAATTATTCAAATCAGCGCTTTCATATGGAAGTTCTGTGCAAAAATCTGATTGCACCTAATTTTGTACAAAATGGCTGCCATCGGCCATCTTGAATTCCGGACCGGACCCCAAAACACTCGTTCTCGTCCCACGGTGATACCAAAGGTACCCAAGAAGTTTCGTAAAGATCGGTTTATAAATACGGCCTCTAGCCCGAGCCGTATTGGCATTTGCACTTACAGTGCTGAAATTAACACCAAAAAACATCAAAATTAGTCTAATTTGCACAATTTACGCACGAGAAAAAAACCTGTATTATATGTGATGTACCCCATGGTACTAAACATTCATACAAAAAATTATTCAAATCAGAGCTTTCATATGGAAGTTCTGTACAAAAAACAGATTTCTGCATCATCGGTACAAAATGGCGGCTGGCAGCCATCTTGAATTTCGGACCGCACCCAAAAACACTTGTTCTCGTCCCACGGTCATAACAAAGGTACCCAAGAAGTTTCGTAAAGATCGGTTCATAAATACACCCTCTAGCCCGAGCCATAGCCAATTGTTGACGTACGGACAGACGGACAATGACAATAGCTCAAATTTGACTTCGTCAAAGTTGAGCTAAAAATAATAAGAGTATTATTTATTTAAAGAACTCTTATTATTTTTGATCCCCATTTCAGCTTTTCTATACTGAAAAAAATATAATCACTTCATAAATATGACTCGTAGACTTTGCTAAAGGAATGTAGGTCACATGCCGTTCCGGCAGTCACGGTTGACCAATCGTGACCAAATAGGATAGTCTCATCTAGACATCATACTGAGTGATCCTACCAAGTTACAATGAAATCGCTTCATGAATATATCAAACCACACACTGAATGGGATGTGTATAGCTTTGCCAAGAATTACAAAGGTAACTTCATGTTAAAATGAAAGTGTCAATGACACTGTAGCTCAACTTGACAAACTTGAACTTGGTAATTTATAAATGAAATGGCAAAATTGAAGATCATTGGGACCAATGTCAGTTTTTTTGCCAGTGGCAACATTTTTTGACAGAAAACGAAGAAAATCGATAGCTCCCATCTAGAGGCCTCCCCAAACAAGCATGCCAGGTTTCAAAGCAATCCGATCATAAATGTGCCCTGTAGGGTGTACAAAAGGGAAATATTGTGGTCTGACTAAACTAAATTCTAAGAACGTTGGCCGTGGCAACATTTTTTTGACGGAAATGGAAGAAAATCGATAGCTCCCATCTAGAGGTCACGGTAAATAAGCATACCAGGTTTCAAAGCAATCTAATCATAAATGAGCCCTGTAGGGTGAGCCAAAGGGAAATATTGTGGTATGACTAAACTAAGTTCTAAGAATGTTGGCTGCGGCAACATTTTTTGATGGAAATTGAAGAAAATCGATAGCTCCCATCTAGAGGTCACCCCAAACAAGCATGAAAGGTTTCAAAGCAATCCGATCATAAATGTGCCCTGTAGGGTGTGCCAAAGGGAAATATCGAGTCTTCTGACTAAATCAAGTTCTAAGAACGTTGGCCACGGTGACATTTTTTGATGGAAATTGAAGAAAATCGATAGCTCCCATCTAGAGGTCTCCCCAAACAAGCATACCAGGTTTCAAAGCAATCTGATCATAAATGGGCCCTGTAGGGTGTGCCAAAGGGAAATATTGAGGTCTGACTGAACTAAGTTCTACGAACGTTGGCCGTGGCAACATATTTTGCCGCAAATTAAAGAAAATCGATAGCTCCCATCTGGAGGTCACCCTAAATAAGCATACCAGGTTTCAAAGCAATCAAATCATAAATGTGCCCTGTAGGGTGTGCCAAAGGGAAATATTGTGGTTTGACTAAACTAAGTTCTAAGAACGTTGGCTGCGGCAACATTTTTTGACAGAAATTGAAGAAAATCGATAGCTCCCATCTAGAGGTCACCCCAAACAAGCATGTCAGGTTTCAAAGCAATCCGATCATAAATGTACCCTGTAGGGTGTGCCAAAGGGAAATATTGAGTCTTCTGACTAAACTAAGTTCTAAGAACGTTGGCCGCGGCAACATTTTTTGACAGAAATTGAAGAAAATCGATAGCTCCCATCTAGAGGTCTCCCCAAACAAGCATACCAGGTTTCAAAGCAATCTGATCGTAAATGTACCCTGTAGGGTGTGCCAAAGGGAAATATTGAGGTCTGACTAAACTAAGTTCTACGAACGTTGGCCGTGGCAACATTTTTTGCCGGAAATTGAAGAAAATCGATAGCTCCCATCTAGAGGTCACCCTAAATAAGAGTATCAGGTTTCAAAGCAATCAAATCATAAATGTGCCCTGTAGGGTGTGCCAAAGGGAAATATTGTGGTTTGACTAAACTAAGTTCTAAGAACATTGGCCGCGGCAACATTTTTTGACGGAAATTGAAGAAAATCGATAGCTCCCATCTAGAGGTCACCCCAAACAATCATAAGAAGTTTCAAAGTAATCTGATCATAAATGCGACCTGTGAGGTGTGCCAAAGGAAATTGTGGACGTACGTACTAACATACTAACGTACGTACGTACGTACGCCGACGGACGAGAAGTGATGGCAATAGCTCAGCTTGACTTTGTCAAGTTGAGCTAAAAACATTGCCGTGGTTAACTAGAACTTCAAAGAGCAATAAAAGTATATGTACACTACAAACAAAATCAGAATGTTTCTATTGAGAATAATAACGAAATTGCATGCTAAATTGGAAAACAAATCAAACTTTACAATATTTATAAATGGCTGAACAATCTAAATTTTCTCACGTTGAGATCTTTCAAAGATATAATTTGATAAATGTTTAGTCATACCAGTGCAAAATAGCATCATCAACAAGATTTCCAGGTGAAAAAAATGTGGTGGAGGCAGATTTCAAATGAGGATTAAGAAGACAATTTTTTTTTGATAGCCTGACAAATTTTTTTTATATCAAGCAAATATTATTTGCTTCTTGCTGAATATGAAGTAGGTGCTTAGAGTATAACTTAATTATGGCACCCACACTTTTGAATGTAGCCCAAATATGGGCTTCTGGCACTGTACCAGTTAAAGCAATGCTGCTTTCAGTTGGAAGATCAAGGCTGGAGCCCCAGTCACATGTTCCTCACACTTTTTAATATCATCATAAAATAGTGGATTTCTTATTCAAATTCAATACCAGTAAGCCTCATATCAGGTTTCAGGCCTGGAAATAACAACCGTTAAGTTTACGCGTAGGTTACGTCAATTGTAAAATACTGAATGAACTACAGGTTACGACAAAAGAAAAACAAAAAAGCACATTTTCCCAGGAAGACTTTACAATCTTTCGTAACTATCTCAACTCAAAGGTTGTGTATTACATTCACATATGAATAGAATAGCATGCTGTTTCCATCTTAACTACAGGTTACGACAAAAGAAAAACAAAAAAGCATGTTTTACCAGAAAGACTTTACAATCTTTCGTAACTATTTCAACTCAAAGGTTGTGTATTACATTCACATATGAATAGAATAGCATGCTGTTTCCATCTTAAAAGAATTTCAAAATATATAGCAACATACGATATCCCTTTGCAGAGATTGCATGTTTATAGTTGTTATTTATATAGGCAGAAATCCTGTTGAGGCGTAAAAAAAATGAAAGTGTCAATGACACTGTAGCTCAATTTGTCAAGACATGTACCTGTATAGTATGTGACACAGCAATGACAAACATCTAGGTAATGACCTGATAACAAAGGTACATATAAAGTATTGTAACGGTCTGTACATAAGTACTGACCGTAGCCTGTAACAAATGTATAGGTAAAGTATTGTAAAGGTGGGTGACAGTCAGATGCTAAACTAGAAAATAAATCTTTGGGTCCCAGAGTGGGTCTGAATGAACCCCAAAATATTTGTTCTCATAGCACAGTGATAACAAAGGCACCCCAAAACACACTCGTTCCTGTCCCATGGTGAAAACAAAGGTACCCAAGAAGTTTCGTGAAGATCAGTTCATAAATACAAGCTGTATAGAAGTTGTGACAAAAAACTGATTGGACCTAATTTCGGTACAAAATGGCCACTGGCAGCCATCTTGAATTTTGGACCGCACTCAGAAACACTCGTTCTCGTCCCAAGGTGATAACAAAGGTACCCAAGAAGTTTCGTGAAGATCGCTTCATAAATACAGCCTCTAGCCCGAGCCGTATTGACATGTGCACTTACAGTGTATAAGTAGCACTAAATAAATCAAAATTCATCTAATTTGCATAATTTCTGCATGAGAAAAAAACCCGTACTGCATGTGATGTATTCCATTTTACTAAACATTCATACAAAAATTTATTCAAATCCGAATTTTCATACAGAAGTTCTCTACAAAAGACTGATTGCACTAATTTTGGTACAAAATGGCTGCTGGTGGCCATCTTGAATTTCGGACCACACCCAAAAACACCCTTTCTCATCCCACGGTGATAACAAAGGTACCCAAGAAATTTCGTAAGATCAGTTCATAAATACGGCCTCTAGCCTGAGCCGTATAGAAGTTGTGTACAAAAAACTAATTAGACCTAATTTCGGTACAAAATGGCCACTGGCAGCCATCTTGAATTTTGGACCACACTCAGAAACACTCGTTCTCGTCCCAAGGTGATAACAGAGGTACCCAAGAAGTTTCGTGAAGATCGGTTGATAAATACAGCCTCTAGCCCGAGCCGTATTGACATGTGTACTTACTGTGTGTAAGTAGCACTGAAAAAATCAAAGTTCATCTAATTTGCATAATTTCTGCACGAGAAAAAAACCTGTATTATATGTGATGTATCCCATGGTACTAAACATTCACACAAAAAAATTTTCAAATCAGCGCTTTCATATGGAAGTTCTGTGCAAAAATCTGATTGCACCTAATTTTGTACAAAATGGCTGCCATTGGCCATCTTGAATTTTGGACCGCACCCAAAAACACTCGTTCCCGGCCCACGGTGATACCAAAGGTACCCAAGAAGTTTCGTAAAGATTAGTTTATAAACACGGCCTCTAGCCCGAACCATATTGGCATTTGCACGTACAGTGCTGAAAGTAACACTAAATACATCAAAGTTAGTCTAATTTGCATAATTTACGTACCAGAAAAAAATTCGTATTATATGTGATGTATCCCATGGTACTAAACAATCATACAAAAAATTATTCAAATCAGCGCTTTCATATGGAAGTTCTGCGCAAAAATCTGATTTCACCTAAGTCTGTACAAAATGGCTGCCAGCGGCCAACTTGAATTTCGGATCGGACCCATAAACACTCGTTCTTGTCCCATGGTCATAACAAAGGTACCCAAGAAGTTTCATAAAGATCGGTTCATAAATGCAGCCTCTAGCCCGAGCCGTATTGAATTGTTGACGGACGACTGGCCATGGCATAAGCTCAAATTTGGCTTCGCCAAAGTTGAGCTAAAAATCAGGACTGGCATAGTACAAACAGAGAAGGCAAATAAGCATCACAACCCCTTTTCCTTTGGGTTACCACCTCGCTATATAGCGTAACCAGGGCTGAGGTTAATGTGAATTGAATACCTTTATCTTTACTTTGCTGTTGAAACCAAATGTAGACAGAGAGACAAGTCAAAGACAATGCAAAAAGCATGATATTTCGATGGATTGACAACCAGTATGATGACTTCATCATTCATATTTTTTCCAGGGGGATAAAATTGAAAGAAATCAACCCTTGCCAAAAGGAAATGATGTAACCATGTTGACTTACATTGTCTTCATTGGCATGTATGTTAAAGTCAATACTTGATATCCTATCTGTGAAAGGAGCACTGAAAAGAGAAAGAAATATATGTATATATGTGTAAATACCCAAATTAATTAGCACAGCAATGGAAGTGTCAAGTATATAATCATTGTACACAAAAACTGTTTGGTTGTAAAATTCCCCAAAATGAATATGTACACAACATATTAGACATATGGTACCATTTTTGAATAGCTCAACTAACAATTATCACAAATTTGCTCAGAAATAGCAGTATAGCATCCATAACTTTCTAGTTGTGTGTCCTTACATACTCACAAACTGATGTAATGATTAAGGAAATATAAAACTGAATATGTGATTGAAATAAAATTTGTTTTCTTGCCAAATATTAAAAGATTCTGTCTGGAGGATCTGAAAAAGATCAAGGAATGTTTTGTACATTGTACTAAGTATTCTTCATACTGTACTAAGTTAAAATTTAGGCTCAACAGGGAGCAGAAATACCAGGAGGAAAAAATAGCAAAATGAAAGTGTCAATGACACTGTAGCTCAACTTGACAAACTTGAACTTGGTAAGTTATAAGTGAAATGGCAAAATTGAAGATCATTGGTACCAATGTTATTTGGTGAAATTTAAACAAAACAGCATTGTGTGTGCACAATGTCAGAGTAATCCATGCATTTTTAAATGTAAACTGTAAGGCTGGCTAAAGGAAGAATGTTGATACACAAATGCAGTAAGTTCAGAGGTTATTAAACAGAAACTTTTTTCACAGAAAAGAATGCTAATCAATATCTCTTATCTAGAGGTCCCACCTAATGAGCACACCAAGTTCAAAAACAATCCTAAGATAAATGTGCCCTGTAGGCCATGTCAAAGAAAAATGTTGATGCACAAATGCAATAAATTCAAAGATTGTTGCCAACAGCAACAGTTTTTGCAGGAAATGAAAAGAAAATCAATAGCTATCTTTGTCACCCTGCATAAGCATACATAGTTTCAAAACAACCTGATAATGAATGTGCCCTCTGAGGAATGCCAAAAGAAGATGTTTATGCACAAATGCACTAAGTTTTTATTTTTTAAAATTTTTTATGGAAATTCATAAATATACCCTGCAGAGAGCACACATACCAAGATTCAAAGTGATCCGATCATAAATGTGCCCTGAAGGGTGTGCCAAAGGGAAATATTAAGGTCTGACTAAACTAAGTGCAAAGATCAGCGGCAAAATTTTTTGACATGACAGAAATGGAAGAAAATCGATAGCTCCCATATAGATGTCACCCCACACAAGCACACAAAGTTTCCAATTGATCCAATCATAAATGTGCCCTGCAGGATGTGTCAATGGGAAGTATTGATGCATAATTGCACTAAGTTTTCATGAAGTTCATTAAAGGTTGTTGCCAACAGCAACTATTTTTGACGGAAATAGAAGAAAATTGATAGCTCCCATCTAGAGGTCACCCCAAAACAAGCACACTCAAGTTTCCAAGTGATTCAATCATAAATGTGCCCTGCAGGGTGTGTCAAAGGGAAATATTGATGCATAGTTGCACTAAGATCATCAAAGGTCATTGCCAATGGCAAACATTTTTTGACGGACAAGGAAGAAAATCAATAGTTCGTATCTGGAGGTCACCTCAAACAAGCATACCAAGTTTCAAAGTGATCCGATCACAAATGTGCCCTGCAGGGTGTGCCAAAGGAAAATGTTGATGCATAACTGCACTAAGTTCATCAAAGGTCGTTGCCAATGGCAACATGTTTTGACAGACAAGGAAGAAAATAAATAGCTCCTATCTAGAGGTCACCCCAAAAAAGCATACAAGGTTTCAATGCAATCCGGTCATAAATGTTCACTGTAAGGGAAATATTAAGGTCTAACTAAATTAAGTTCAAAGGAAATTGCCAGCTGCAACATTTTTTGATGAAAATAGAAGAAAGAGGATAGCTCCCATTTATAGGTCACCCCAAACAGGCACACCAGGTTTCAAAGCGATCTGATCATAAATGTGCACTGCAGGGAGTGCCAAAGGAAAATATTGATGCATAACTGCACTAGGTTCATCGAAGGCTATTGCCAGTGGCTACATTATTTGATGGAAATAGAAGAAAATCAATAGCACCCATCTGCAGGTAACCTCAAACAAGCATAGCAAGTTTCAAACCTATCTGATCATGAAAGTGTCAATGACACTATAGCCCAACTTGACGAACTAGAACTTGGTAAGTTATAACTGAAATGGCAAAATTGAAGGTCATTGGTTCAAATTTGATTTGGTGAAACTTCAACATAACAGCATTGTGTGTGCACAACGTCAGAGCAATCCAGGAATTTTTAAATGTAAACTGTAAGGTTGGCTAAAGGAAGAATACCGAGACATAAATGCAATAAGTTCAAAGGTTATTGTAAATGGCAACTTGTTTCACAGAAATGAATACTAATCCATAGCTCTTATCTAGAGGTCTCGCCTAATGAGAACTCCAAGTTCAAAAACAATCCTACAATAAATGTGCCCTGTAGGCCCTGTCAAAGAAGAATGTTGATGCACAAATGTAATAAATTCGAAGATCGTTGCTAACAGCAACAGTTTTTGATGGAAATGAAAATAAGATCGATAGCTCCTCTATCTTTGTCACCCTGAATAAGCATACAAAGTTTCAAAACAACCTGATAATGAATTCGGCCTCTGAGGCATGCCAAAGGAAGATGGTAATGCACTAAGTTTCAAGGTCATTGCTTATGACAATGTTTTTTTTTCTTTCTTTTTTTATGGAAATTCATAAATATACCCTGCAGAGTGCAAAAGGGATAAGTTGCTGCACAAATGCATGAAGTTCAAAGGCTGGTGATAACAATTTTTTATGGAAATGAAAAAGCTCACATCTGGAGGCCATCCCGAAAACACATACCAAGTTTTAAAGTGATCCGATCATAAATGTGCCCTGAAGGGTGTGCCAAAGAGAAATATTGAGGCCTGACTAAACTAAGTTCAAAAGTCATTGCCAGCGGCAACATTTTTCGACAGAAATGGAAGAAATTCGATAGCTCCCATATAGATGTCACCCCAAACAAACACACCAAGTTTCCAAGTGATCCAATCATAAATGTGCCCTGCAGGGTGTATCAAAGGGACATACTGATGCATAATTCCACTACGTTTTTACTAAGTTCATCAAAGGTCATTGCCAATGGCAACTATTTTTGACAGAAATGGAAGAAAGGCCTGACTAAACTAAGTTCAAAGGTCGTTGCCAGTGGCAACATTTTTTGACAGAAATGGAAGAAAATCGATAGCTCCCATATAGATGTCACCCCAAACAAACACACCAAGTTTCAAACGATCCAATCATAAATGTGCCCTGCAGGGTGTGTCAAACAGAAATATTGATGCACAACTGCACTAGGTTCATCGAAGCCTGTTGCCAGCGCCTACATTATTTTATGGAAATAGAAGAAAATCAACAACACCCATCTAGGTAACCCCAAACAAGTATACCAAGTTTCAAACCGATCTGACCATAAATGTGCCCTACAGGGCATGCCAAAGGAATATACTGATGCCTGACTAAACTAAGTTCAATGGTCATTGCCAGGGGTAACATTTTTTTTTACGAAAATGGAAGAAAATCGATAGCTCCCATCGGAGGTCAGCCAAACAGGCATACCAGGTTTCAATGCAATCCGATCATAAACGTTCCCTGCAGGGAGTTCCAAAGAGAAATATTGAGGATATATTGGATTGTATGAAGGTCATTGCCAGTGGCAAAATTTTTTGACAGAAATAGAAGAAAATCAATAGCTCCCATCTGGAGGTCACCCCAAACAGCACACCAAGTTTCAAAGTGATCTGGTCAAAAATGTGCAATGCAGGGTGTGCCAAAGGGAAATATGGATGCATGACTCCACTAAGTTCATCGAAGGCCATTGCCAGCGACATTTTTTGACGGAAATCAAAGAAAATTGATAGCTCCCATCTAGAGGTAACCCCAAACAAGCATACAAAGTTTCAAACCGATCTGATCATAAATGTGCCCTGTAGAGCATGCCACAGGAATATATTAATGCTTGACTAAACTAAGTTTAAAGGTCGTTGCTAGTGGCAACATTTGTTGACGGAAATGGAAGAAAATCGAAAGTACCCATCTAGAGGTCACCCCAAACAAGCATACCAGGTTTCAAAGCAATCTGATCATAAATGTGCCTTGTAGGGTGTGCCAAAGGGAAATATTGAGGTCTGACTACACTAAGTACAAAGAACGTTGCCAGTGGCAACATTTTTTGACGGAAATGGAAGAAAATCGATAGCTCCCATCTAGAGGTCACCTCAAACAAGCATACCAGGTTTCAAAGTGATCTGATCATAAATGTGACCTGTGCATTGTGCCAAAGGAAATTGTGGACATACTGACGTATGAGAAGAGACGGCAATATCTCAGCATGACTTTGTCAAGCTGAGCTAACACAAAACAAGAGGCCCCACAGGAACTGAAGCACTCACCTTGAACAGAACACGATATAAACAGAGTCCAAGAATGAGTCTACACAAAGCAATCCATCTCCATAGGATACATTGTCAATCCTTGAGCCCCTCAGGAGTGACACTGAGCTAACACAAAACAAGAGGCCCCACAGGAACTGAAGCACTCACCTTGAACAGAACACGATATAAACAGAGTCCAAGAATGAGTCTACACAAAGCAATCCATCTCCATAGGATACATTGTCAATCCTTGAGCCCCTCAGGCGTGACAATAATAGTTCGAGCATCATGCCTTTTCTTCAGTTGATCATAATATAAAATGTGGGGCTCCCCTATGAAGCCCCTTGATACAACCTACATGGATTAATCTTAGTTACAGACATCAAGAGGGTACTGAATACAAATTTCTAATTCTTCAGCTACATGGCCAATTCTGGCTCCCTATCATAGGGAGCCCAAATATTAACCCAGGCTCTCCAGGGCTTATATTGCGTCTAAATTTGTGAGAATCCATTTGGATTCTCGTGAAAATGGTTGCGAGAATCCATACCTACTATGAGTGTCCCAGGATCCCATGAGGCCACCAAGGTTGAACCACTGTTGTATACTGACAACACATGTTAACCTTTTACCCAACACACTTTTTTTAATTTTTAAAACTAAGTTTGATAATTTTTAAACAATAAATAATAAATAAATGATAAAAAAATTAAATGAACAATATTTACCAATAACATCTTACAAATATGGCTGTCGTTGGAACCGGCTCAATGAGCCGGTTCCAATGACAGCCATATTTGTAAGGTATTCTTGACCAAGTGTCAGGATATTTCGGTTTCGGGTCGTGTTAGCCTTCTATTGGTTAATTTGTTGCCGCTGTGTTAGTTAAAGGGTTAAATTGACTCATTTTTTTTACGCGAATCCTAGCAGAGGCAGTGACCGTTGGGAGCGGGAGAGCAGGAGAGTGGAAATTCACTCTCCACTTTTAGATTTTACGAGAGTGAAAAATTTTAGGAGAGTGATTTTTAAAATAATGCCTCGGGCCAATTCGCCCCCAGGTGGAATAACGAGGATTGGTGGTGATTGCTGCTGAGAAATCAGTAGGCCTAATAACGCGCAATTTCCAAAATAATTGGTTTTATGACGTTTCGGCCTTGAGACGTTTCGGCCCTAAGAGGCCAAAACGTCTCAGAAATTGGGCCAAAACGTCTTCACATTCGGTAATTCTTTTTTAGATGTGATTGTGTGGAGGGGTTAAAGTATACTATCGCCAGTATCGGCGCATTTCGTTTCTCTCTTCAAGCATCGTGAAAGCGAAACTCAAAATGCACCCCTTCTCAGCAAACCTGTCGTCAGCGACCACCTGTCTTTAACGACCATTTTTGGCAAGTCCCAAGGGTGGTCGCTCATGACCAGGGGTCAGCCTGGCAGCTGATTTTAGGGAGAAGTGACTTCTCCCTTCAGAGACTTTAGGGAGAAGTCAGGACCCAGGAGGGAGAAGTCAGTGGACATGAAGGAGAAATCAGAAAAAAAACCCATAAAACGTATATGACATCGTGACAAAATAAATGAACATAGAGGACACAATTGTGGAGAAAAAAATAAATAAAAGTTTATACAAACACACACAAAACTAAGTCAAGATGGTTACATAACAGAATGTAGGTTAAAATCCCCCACCCCACCCTACAAAAAACTGTGTCGTTCATGGTTTCTGAATACCCCCTAACTCTTTGCCTAACAGTGATGACTAAGGTTACCGTGCAGTTGATTTTGTATTTACCTCAACGATGTGGATTTGAAATTTAGTATGACCCATGGTGAGAGTGTTCTTCTCTGTAACAGAAGGTATATTCTTTTTAAAAAAATATTTAAAGTGTTTAAAATAAATTTCAAGTTCATATAAGAAGCTGGGTCATTCATGGTTTCTGAATACCCTGAGTTGAAAAGCGTAGTTAAAAAAGTTTTCGATATCCTTCGTAAATTAAGCGTTATTAACAATTTGAGTTAATTAATTTCTTTGGTAAATGACAAAACATTTCAGTTGTCTCCCTTCCCGGCTGCGCTGGGTAAACTAATAATACACTGTTCAGAAAACTGACAATTTCTGCCAACCATCTTTCACTGACACGTGCGATTGGTGCTTTGAAGGTCTGCCATTCTTATCCATCCAAATACCTGTGATTTCTATTGTAGCCTTATTACATTTAACCCCCTTCCAACAAACTTCACAAGTTTTCAAAGAAAAACATTCAATGCAAATTGCGGGGCGAATTTCAATGCAGCCAATTTTTCAGTGGAACAGAGCGTAACCGCAAGCAATTTCGATATGGACGAACTGTCTCCAATACATTTTTTTTTGTTTTGAAACGATGGTTAACTTTAATAAATTCTAATTAACTCGATGCGTGTCTTGTGTGATTCGTTGTTGTCTGGTACTTTGTTTTTAAATAGCCATTTTGTGCTGGTTGCTATCAGTTGGGGCGAATTGTTCGAACGACTACGCCATTGCAATTCTTTTCAGAAATATAATATTGGGCTAGTTTACGCTATTTTCATAGCCGTGTGACGGACTTTAACAGCAACTGTGTTTACTGTTTTTTGCGGAAGCGTGTGTTTTTAAAAAATAAAACATAAGAAAATACAGTAAACTGCCATGTCTCCCAAGGAAGTTTGGGAGGGCGACTTGAATTTCGCCCCCAATGTAAGCCAAGGCGACTTGAGGAATGACAAGGCGACTTCTTTGCCCAAGTCGCCCACTCGGCTGACCCCTGCTCATGACAGGTTCTTCTGTACTTTGCACTTCTCCGACGAAGGCTTTGAACACGACCGGAAGATAAACGTGCGCGACTAATTACTCGCGGTATACGAAAAAGCGGTGCACGATGGTGCGCTGGCACGATCGCTCGCCGTTCCCAACGGTCACTGCAGAGGTGCAGCGAGAATCTACATGGATTCTCACCGGTTTTATTGCGTGAATCTTTGTGCGAATCGATTCTCGAAATTCTCGTCAAAATATAAGCCCTGCTCTCGATTTGAACAAAGTTGAATCTGACCTCCCTAGAGATGTTGTATACCAAATATGAAAGCATTCTGACTGGTGGTTCTGAAGAAGAAGATTTTTAAAGAATATTCCCATATTGCCCTAAGTTAAAATTTGGGCTCCTGTATTAAGCACAGATATGAACCAATGGGCTTTATTTTAACAAACTTGTATCTGACCCCCCTCAACCCCCCCCCCCCCCCCCCCCCCCCCTAACATAACCGATGGCAGTTTTTTTTTACCATTCTGTTCTACTGGTCCTAAGGATGCTTCATACCAAATAACAGTTCTCTGTTTCACGTGATTTGGGAAATATGGACGTTGGAAAATATTTCTATTTTTGGCTCCTGGGGTTCTTTTTGCACGAGTCAAGTACTTATGAACTACTAATACCACATAACAAATTTGGTTCAAATTGGACCACCAGTTCAGAAAATAGAAATTTTGGGCGGGATCAAAAATCTTACCCCTGCCATTACAATGCCAAATATTGCTTCACGAACTTTGTTTGAACAAACTTCAATCTACACCTCAAAAGGAAGCTCCATAACAAATATCACGTCATTGTAATCACTGGTTCATGAGAAGATTTAAAAAATATTTTGGAATATTTTCCCCCCCACACCCTCCCTATGGGGCTGGGCATGTTGAGCTGAACAAAAATGCAATGTCCCTTCTGAACCATCACTCACACAAACTTTCACATGAATTGGCCCATGGTTTTGGAGAAGACCAAAACATGGTGTTGACGGAGGATGGACGGACGACAGACAGAGAGCGATGGGATTAGCTCAGCTTGACTTTGTCAAGGTGAGCTAAAAAAAGAGCCTCCTTCCCTCATAAAATTGAGGAAAAATTTCCTGAGAAACAAGATTTTTTTGTATAGGCCCTATGTGGCTTAAAACATACAAACAAGCCAAATATGTAAGCATCTGTTGGTAAAGATACAATAATTACAATGAAATTGTCAATGACACTGTAACTCAACTTGACAAACTTGAACATGGCAAGTTTTTAATGAAATGGCAAAATTGAAGATCATTGGTTCCAATTTTATTTGGTGAAATTTAAACATAACAGCATTGTGTGTGCACAACGTCAGAGCAATCCATGCATTTTTACTTGTAAACTGTAGGGCTGGATAAAGGAAGAATGTTGATACACAAATGCAGTAAGGTTAAAGGTTCTAAACCAAGCTTTTTTTACAGAAATGAATGCCAATCAATAGCTCTTATTTAAAAGTCTCGCCTAATGAGCACATCAAGTTCTAAAACAATCCAAAGATAAATGCACCCTGTAGGCCATGTCAAAGAATGTTGAAGCACAAATGCACTAAATTTAAAGGTCATTGTTAACAGAAAAAGCTTTTGACGGAATTGAAATGAAAATCGATAGCTCATATCTAGGTCACCCTGAATAAGCATACAAAGTTTCAAAACAACCCGATAATGAATGTGCCCTCTGAGGCGTGCCACAGGAAAATTTTACTGCACAAACGCACTAAGTTTGAAGGTTGTTGCTAGTGGCAATGGTTTTTTTATGGAAATTCAAAAATATGCCTTGTACGGAGTGCAAAAGGGATAAGTTGCAGCACTAAATTCAAAGGTTGGTTTTAACAACAACATTTTTTGATGGAAAAATCAATAGCTCGCATCTAGAGGTCAACCCAAACACATATACCATGTTTCAAAGTGATCGGATAATTAATGTGACTTGTGCAATGTGCCAAAGGAAATTACTGATGTACAAAATGGATAAGTTGAACGTCGCTAACGGCAAGGTTTCTTGACAGAAATGAAAGAAAATCAATACCTCCCATCTAGAGGCCACCCCAAACCAGCATACCAAGTTTCAAAGCAATCCATTCATAAATGTGCCCTGTAGAGGGTGCCAAAGGAATATATTGATGCATAAATAACTGCACTAAGTTCAACGGTTGTTGCTAACAGCAATGTTTTTTAACTGAAATGGAAGAAAATTGATAGTTCCTATCTAGAAGTTGCCCCAAACAAGCATACCAAGTTTCAAAGCAATCTGATCATAAATGCGACCTGTGCTGTGTGCCAACAGAATATATTGATGTACAAATCACTAAGTTCAAAGGGCGTGCTAACGGCAATGTTTTTTAACGGTGACGGAAGGAAATCGATAGCTCCAATATAGAAGTCACCCCAAACAAGCATAAAAAGTTTCAAAGCGAACCAATCATAAGTGTGCCCTGTAGGGCATGACAAAGGGAAATATTGATGCATAACTAAACTAAGTTCAAAGGTCGTTGCCCAAAGCAACGTTTTTTGATGGAAATGAAAGAAAATCGTAAGCTCCCATCTAGAGGTCACCCCAAACAAGCATACCAAGTTTCAAAGCTATCCGACCTGTGAGGTGTGCCAAAGGAAACTGTGGATGGATGGGCAGATGGACGGACAGATGGACGGATGCTCCTAAAATCAGGATTCATGTGGCTATAATATTTGAGGAATGTAAAATGTATGGACAACCATTAAAAACTCTTTTTAAGTTTAATTTCTGGGTGGTAGCTAACCCTATCCCTTTAAGTTTTCTGACCCTAACCCTAACAAAGTCCCTGAAAATACAATATCCACTTTTTGTCACTTTTTAGCCATATAAACCATTTATATTATTTATTTATTGGGGTTTAAGGTCACATACTTATGTACAATGGCTAATCGTGACCGTGACAGTTTTACGGGTGGAGGAAGCCGGAGTTCCCAGAGAGAACTACCGAGCAACGACGAGCAACTGTCAGCTCCTCAACATACTAACTCTGTTCAAGCTCCGCTCAATCAGGGTTGCAGCGGTTGAAGACATGTGCACCATCGACGTGCAGTACGCCTTAGTACACAGCGTCATTGTGCCCCCATGTAGGCAAGCGGGATAAAGTGCCTTGCCCAAGGACACAACGCAGGTCGTCCCGGACGGGGATCGAACTCGGTACCTCTAGCATAGAAGTCCAACAGATATAAACCATTTTAGCCACATAACCCACATTTTTAGACACATAAACACCATGTGTTAGTTCAACTTTATGTGGCTAGTAACATAAATCAGACCAGACACATAACAGTGCTGTGTACCAACAACTAGGCACAACATAAACCTGATTTGTTTAGTCGAAGTGGTGGATGGATGGATGGTACGACTAATGGATGGATGATAGATGGATGGATGGACTGACTTAAAGGATGGACTGACTGAATGGATAGACTGACTGATGGATGGATGGATGGATGGATGGATGGATGGATGGATGGATGGACGGATGCTGATGGACACCAAGTGACAGCAATAGCTCAGCTTGACTTCATCAAGATGAGCTAAAAATTCGGAACAAAGTTTTTAAAAAATGTCAGAGTATAAGTCAATAAAAACTCTGTTTTTCTTGTTTCGGTTTTGATTTCACAAAGCAATGGATCCCCGCTAACTGAATACCCACTTTTCCAATATGAAATAGTCAATTAACAGGAGCTCTGTCAAACAAGATAAAATAGATTAAATGCTTATATTTGATGTAATGAGACTTGATAAGTCTATAAACATACAGAATTCCGGAGCTGTTTAAGTATTTCTTTGATTGTTTAAGTATTTCTTTGATTGATTTTTCATTCAATTAACAGAGTTTACATTATAACCTATATGCAATTAACAGGTCAAATTTATACTGAAGATTTGGTGAATGCATATGGTTGGTGTTTCAAAATTAAATTAAGTAAAAAAAAAAAAAGATTGTTTCTGGGGCATTGCCATACTGAAACAAGTGTTTGACCACCGAGGAGGTATTAGTCCCCTACGGCGCTTTTGTGACATAAGGTGTTTTTGTCATAGAAGACACTAGAGTATATAAGCATCTTGGATTTTGAAAAAAAAATATTGAGCGTGCATAATCCCCTCACAACCCTTTATCCATGTACCATATATGAAAGGCGTAGCTTGAACCATGTTGGAGGGAGGGGTGGTAACATAAAATAGAGAAAAAAAGCTTAAAAAACACAACAAAAATGGCCGCCATGCTGCCATCTTGGATTTTGAAAAAAAAATTTTGAGCGTGCATCATCCCCTCAGAACCATTTATCCATGTACCAAATATGAAAGGTGTAGCTTAAAGCATGTTGGAGGGAGAGGTGGTAACATAAAAAAACAGACAGACAGACAGACAGATGGATGGAGTGCAATCCTATAGTCCCCTTACGGTTCCCGTAGGGGACTAATAAATGGCCCACATTAGGGGTTTTTATTGATGTGACCATCATAACATAAAAACTAGTGATGTCACGCATACAGCCCGACTGTCCCAGCAATCGCAATGCTTAGACACAAAATAGTCTGAGCTATTTTTTGTTAACCGTTTACCTAACGAATCTGCCATATCTGCACTTGTGATATACAAAAATTGCTATTCAAATTTTATATTTTCATTTCTCTAACCCAAAACATACCTAATCACCTATTAATGGAAGCTTGACGAGCTTGTTCCAATAAGGACTAATAAGCAATGGTCAGAAGTTAATGAAAGTGTCAATGGCACTGTAGCTTAACTTGTGTGTTGTGTTTGATGAAAAGGATAATGTTCATGAAAGGATTATGAAATAAGACAAGAATTGTTATAATTGGGAATATGTTCATTTCTGTTCCCTGTATGCTATGTTTTTGATAAAAATAATATGAGGTGAACACTGTACTGAAGAGCTGAGGGGTGGGTTAATATGACCTCACAGTTAATGTATGTGGCCCTCACAGTTAACGTATATCAACTAAAGTTACCAAGTTACAGTGAAAATATTCCAAAACGAGTCATCCTATCAAGTTACATTGAAATCCCTTCATTTATATGGCCTGTAGACTGTGCTAAAGGTTTTCGGGCTTCGGGCCCCTGTAGCCGTCAGTTTCCCAACTGCGTCCAAAGGGGGCGTTCTCATCTAGACATTATATGAAGTCAACCTACCAAGTTACAATGAAATCCCTTCATAAATATGAACTGAAGACTGTCCTAAAGGTTTTTCGGGCTTTGGGCTCGGGCAGCCATCATGGTTGAATCACAACGAAAAGGGGACATTCTCATCTGGGCATCATCTGGAGTGATCCTACAAAGTTACAATGAAATCCCTTCATAAATATGACCTGTAGACTGTGCTCAAGATTTTCGGGCTTCGGGCATCTGTAGCCATCACAGTTGACCAATCACGACCAAAAGGGGATGTCATCATCTAGGCATTATATGGAGTCAACCTAACAAGTTACAATGAAATCCCTCCATAAATACGACCTATAGACTATGCTAAAGGTTTTTGGGCTCGGGCAGCCATCAAGGCTGAATGATCGGGACCAAAAGGGGATGTTCTCATCTAGACATTATTTGGAGTCATCCTACCAAGCTACAATGAAATCCCTTCATAATTAGGACCTGTAGACTGTTCTAAAGGTTTTTGGGCTTCGTGCCCCTGTAACTGTCACAGTTGCCCAATCGTGTCCAAAAGGGGACGTTCTCATCTAGACATTATATGAAGTCAAACCTACCCAGTTACAATGAAATCGTGTCCAATCGTGTCCAACCTACCCAGTTACAATGAAATCCTTACATAAATATGACCTGTAGACTGTGCTAAAGGTATTCAGGCTTCGGGCTCGGAAGCCATAATGGTTGAATGATCGCAACCAAAAGGGTACATTCCCATCTGGGCATCAACTGGAGTGATTCTACGAAATTATAATGAAAGCCCTTCATAAATAAAACCTGTAGACAGTGCTCAAGATTTTCGCGCTTCGGGCACCTGTAGCCATCACAGTTGACCAATCACGACCAAAAGGGGATGTCAACATCTAGGCATTATATGGAGTCAAACTAACAGGTTACAATGAAATCCTTCCATAAATACGACCTATAGACTATGCTAAAGGTTTTTGGGCTCGGGCAGCCATAAAGGCTGAATGATCGTGACCAAAATCGGATGTTCTCATCTAGACATTATTTGGAGTCATCCTACCAAGCTACAATGAAATCCCTTCATAATTATGACCTGTATACTGTTCTAAAGGTTTTCGGGCTTCGGGCCCCTGTAGCTGTCTCAGTTGCCCAATCGTGTCCAAAAGGGGACATTCTCATCTAGACATTATATGAAGTCATCTTACCAAGTTACAATGAAATCCCTTCATAAATATGACCTGTAGACTGTGCTAAAGGTTTTCGGGCTTCAGGCTCGGGCAGCCATCATTGTTGAATGATCGCAACCAAAGGGGACAATTTCATCTCGGCATCATCTTGAGTGATCCTACGAAGTTACAATGAAATCCCTTCATAAATATGACCTGCAGACTGAGCTCAAGGTTTTAGGGCTTCGGGCACCTGTGGCCATCACAGTTGACCAATCATGACCAAAAGGGGATGTCATCATCTAGGCATTATATGGAGTCAACCTAACATGTTACAATGAAATCCTTCCATAAATATGACCTTTTGCCTATGCTAAAGGTTTTTGGGCTTGGGCACCCATCAAAGCTGAATGATCGCGATCAAAATGGGACAGTCTCATCTAGACATTATTTGTAGTCATCCTACCAAGTTACAATGAAATCCCTTCATAAATATGACCTGTAGGCTGTGCTAAAGGTTTTCGGGCTTTGGGTCCCTGTAGCTGTCACAGTTGCCCAATCGTGTCCAAAAGGGGACTTTCTCATCTAGACATTATATGAAGGCAACCCACAAAGTTACAATGAAATTCCTCAATAAATATGACCTGTAGACTGTGCTAAAGGTTTTCGGGTTTTGGGCTCGGGCAGTCATCGGGGAAATTCTCATCTAGACATCATAGGGGGTCATCCTACCAAGTTAAAATGAAATCCCTCCATATTAAACCTGACCTGCAGACTGTGCTAAAAGTTTTTGGGTTTCGGGCTTGGGCAGCCATCACGGTTGACAGATCATGCTCAAAAGGGGACGTTCTCATCTAGGCATTATACAGAGGCATCCTACCAAGTTACAATGAAATTCCTTCATAAATACGACCTGTAAACTGTGCTAATGGTTTTCGGGTTTTGGGCTCGGGCTGCCATACCGGTTGACCGATCGCGACCAAAAGGGGACGTTCTCATCTAGACATGACCCCAAACCTGTATATGAAATTTTGTTATGATCAGACAAGAACTGCGGGGTGTAGCCCATGCTAAAGGAAAATGTGAACATGTGAACAGACTCACATACTAACAGACTTCCGCACGCGTGATGGCAATAGCTTATCTTGACTTTGCCAAGTTAAGCTAAAAATGAAAAAAATCTGATGTTTCAGAAAAATAATTTGTACTGTTGGCTTCAACTTGTGTCAGGTGAAGGGTACATAAAACATTCTCTTTCTGAAATCTTCTATTATAATAGAACTGAAAAACAATTTGGTAAAAGGTGACAAGAATGAAAGTGTCAATGACACTGTAGCTCAACTTGTTAAGACATGTACATGTATAGTATGTGACACAGCAATGACAAACATCTAGGTAATGACCTGATAACAAAGGTACATATAAAGTATTGTAACGGTCTGTACATAAATACTGACCGTATCCTGTAACAAATGTATAGGTAAAGTATTGTAAAGGTGGGTGACAGTCAGATGCTAAACTAGAAAAGAAATCTTTGAGTCCGGAGTGGGTCTGACTGAACCCCAAAATATTTGTTCTCATAACTCAGTGATAACAAAGGCACCCCAAAACACTTGTTTCTGTCCCAAGATGATAACAAAGGTACCCAAGAAGTTTCATGAAGATCAGTTCATAAATACGAGCAGTATATAAGTTGACAAAAAACTAATAGGACCTAATTTCGGTACAAAATGGCCACTGGCAGTCATCTTGAATTTTGGACCGCACACAGAAACACTCGTTCTCGTCCCATGGTGATAACAAAGGTACCCAAGAAGTTTCGTGAAGATCGATTCATAAATACAGCCTCTAGCCCGAGCCGTATTGACATGAGCACTTACTGTGTATAAGTAGCACTGAATAAATCAAAATTCATCTAATTTGCATAATTTCTGCACGAGAAAAAACCCGTATTATATGTGATATATTCCATGTTACTAAACATTCATACAAAAAAATTTTCAAATCAGTACTTTCATACAGAAGTTCTGTACAAAAAACTGATTGCACTAATTTTGGTACAAAATGGCTGCTGGTGGCCATCTTGAATTTCGGACCACACCCAAAAACACTCGCTCTCATCCCACGGTGATAACAAAGGTACCCAACAAGGTTCGTAAAGATTGGTTCATAAATATGGCCTCTAGTCTGAGCTGTATAGAAGTTGTGTACCAAAAACTGATTAGACCTAATTTCGGTACAAAATGGCCACTGGCAGCCATCTTGAATTTTTGACCGCACCCAGAAACACTCGTTCTCGTCCCAAGGTGATAACAAAGGTACCCAAGACATTTCGTGAAGATCAGTTCATAAATACAGACTCAAGTCTGAGCCGTATTGACATGTGTACTTAATGTGTGTAAGTCGCACTGAAATATCAAAGTTCATCTAATTTGCATAATTTCTGCACGAGAAAAAACCCCGTATTATATGTGATGTATCCCATGGTACTAAACATTCACACAAAAAATTATTCAAATCAGCACTTTCATATGGAAGTTCTGTGCAAAAATCTGATTGCACCTAATTTTGTACAAAATGGCTGCCATCGGCCATCTTGAATTTCGGACCGGACCCCAAAACACTCGTTCTCGTCCCATGGTGATACCAAAGGTACCCAAGAAGTTTCGTAAAGATCGGTTCATAAATACGGCCTCTAGCCCGAGCCGTATTGGCATTTGCACTTACAGTGCTGAAATTAACACCAAAAAACATCAAAATTAGTCTAATTTGCACAATTTACGCACGAGAAAAAAACCCGTATTATATGTGATGTACCCCATGGTACTAAAATGGCGGCTGGCAGCCATCTTGAATTTCGGACCGCACCCAAAAACACTCGTTCTCGTCCCACGGTCATAACAAAGGTACCCAAGAAGTTTTGTAAAGATCGGTTCATAAATACGACCTCTAGCCCGAGCCATAGCCAATTGTTGACGTACGGACAGACGGATAGACGGACAGGTGGACGACAGGCCATGACAATAGCTCAAATTTGACTTCGTCAAAGTTGAGCTAAAAATCAATAGCTCACATCTAGAGGTCACCCCAAACACACATTCCACGTTTCAAAGTGATCCGATCAAAAATGTGCCCTGAAGGGTGTGTCAAAGGGAAATATTGAGGTCTGACTACACTAAGTTCAAAGGTCAGCGGAAACATTTTTCGACAGAAATGGAAGAAAATCGATAGCTCCCATATAGATGTCACACCACACAAGCACACCAAGTTTCCAAGCGATCCAATCATAAATGTGCCCTGCATGCAAAACTGAAAAATGCCGCTCAGGATCACAGATCCAATGTCGAGTTGTGACCTTGACCTTTGATCTGGCGAGTCCAAGGTCAATAGGGTTCTTCCTCGCACCAAGGCCAACATACCTATGAAGTTTCATGACTCTAGGTTGAACCACTATCAAGTTCTCATCCGGAAACCAATTGTTGCGATATACTATGTTCAAGGTCACTGTGACCTTGACCTTTGACCTGGTGAGTCCAACATCAATAGGGTTCTTCCTCGCACCAAGGCCAACACGCCTGTAAAGTTTCATGGCTCTAGGTTGAACCACTATCAAGTTATCATCCGGAAACCAATTGTTGCGATATACTATGTTCAAGGTCACTGTGACCTTGACCTTTGACCTAGTGAGTCCAAGATCAATAGGGTTCTTCCTCGCACCAAGGCCAACATACCTATGAAGTTTCATGACTCTAGGTTGAACCACTATCAAGTTCTCATCCGGAAACCAATTGTTGCGATATACTATGTTCAAGGTCACTGTGACCTTGACCTTTGACCTGGTGAGTCCAAGATCAATAGGCTTCTTCCTTGCACCAAGGCCAACACACCTATAAAGTTTCATGACTCTAGGTTGAACCACTATCAAGTTATTATCCGGAAACCAATTGTTGCGATATACTATGTTCAAGGTCACTGTGACCTTGACCTTTGACCTGGTGAGTCCAAGATCAATAGGGTTCTTCCTCGCACCAAGGCCAACACACCTATGAAGTTTCATGACTCTAGGTTGAACCACTATCAAGTTATCATCCGGAAACCAATTGTTGCGATATACTATGTTAAAGGTCACTGTGACCTTGACCTTTGACGTAGCGAGTCCAAAATCAATAGGGTTCTTCCCCTCACCAAGGCCAATCTACCTATGAAGTTTCATGAATGTGAGTTGAACCATTATCAAGTTATCATCCGGAAACCAATTGTTTAAGATTTACTATGTTCAAGGTCACTGTGACCTTGACCTTCGACGTAGCATGTCCAAAATCAATAGGGTTCTTCCTCCCACCAAGACCAACCTACGTATGAAGTTTAATGAATGTGAGTTGAACCACTATCAAGTTATCATCCGGAAACCAATTGTTTACGCCCGCCCGCCATTCACCAAACTATAAGTCGAGTTTGACTTCGTCACAACTCGACTAAAAATCGATGTCCTATCTGGTCCTCCATACTTTTCAGATCTGCGCATGCGCAGTATCCAGGAAGACACCAAAATTGGCGCCAACCATCATTCTTTTTAAAGATTGCCTGTTAAACATTATAAACAGCAGGGAGGTATGAGTGCCCACTCATGGGAGGGCCATACCCGTCTGGGACATTGGTAAGTATAAAAAATAGGCTGTTGAAATCGTCAGATGTGTACCCATGCGTGCAACTAGTAGAAAGCTGTATGACAGAGGACCACCCCGGATGCAGACATTATGTACACCATACATGGTATGGCTACATACAGAAATGGATTGGAGGAGTGCCGAATTTGATGGATAAAGGGTTAATATCTCCGGATTAAATTATTAGATTTACATAAAAAACTATACAGCACAGCACATCAGTAACCTGAATACATATATAAAGTAACCTGATAATCGGATTAATATTTTTTGAGTTATCGCATGCCGAAAAAATGGATTGGAGGAGTTCTCAATTTGAAGGATAAAGGGTTAATATCACAGGATCAAATTATCAGATTTACACCAAAAACTATACAGCTCGGCACATCAGTAACCTGAACACAAATATAAAGTAACCTGACAATCCAAGCAATATTTTTCAAGTTATCGAATGCTAAAGGGATTGGAGGAATTTTCAATTTGAAGGAAAAAGGGTTAATATCTCAGGATCAAAATAACAGATTTACACCAAAAACTATACAGCTTGGCACATCAGTAACCTGAACACAAATATGAAGTAACTTGAGAATCCAAGCAATATTTTTCAAGTTATTGAATGCCAAAGGGATTGGAGGAATTTTCAATCTGAAGGATAAAGGGTTAATATCTCAGGATCAAATTATCAGATTTACACCAAAAACTATACAGCTCGGCACATCAGTAACCTGAACACAAATGTAAAGTAACTTGACAATCCAAGCAATATTTTTCAAGTTATCGAATGCCAAAGGGATTGGAGGAATTTTCAATTTGAAGGATAAAGGGTTAATATCTCAGGATTAAAATAACAGATTTAAACCAAAAACTATACAGCTTGGCACATCGGTAACCTGAACACAAATATAAAGTAACTTGACAATCCAGCAATATTTTTCAAGTTATCGAATGCCAAAGGGATTGGAGGAATTTTCAATTTGAAGGATAAAGGGTTAATATCTCAGGATCAAATTATCAGATTTATACCAAAAACTATACATCTCGGCACATCAGTAACCTGAACACAAATATAAAGTAACATGACAATCCAAGCAATATTTTTCAAGTTATCGAATGCCAAAGGGATTGGAGGAATTTTCAATTTGAAGGATAAAGGGTTAATATCTCAGGATCAAATCAAACTAGAAAGTGTTTTAGCACACTAAAACATATGTCTCCCCTTCCTTTTGAGGTCAGAGGTCAAGGTCACATGCAGTTCAAGGTAGGGGACATGCGGTTTCATGGTGACACATCCACATGTCAAAAAAAAAAAAAAATTCTGGTCTGGACAATTACTCTCTATTTAAAGTACATAAATTTGACCTTGAGGTCAATGTCACATGAAGGTCATGATGACATGTGGTCTCATTGTGATACATCCACATGTCAATCATCCAAGTCGTAGGTCAAAAAACAAAAAAGTTCTGATCTGGACAATTATTCCCTATTTGAAGTACATAAATTTCACCTTGAGGTCAGAGGTCAAGGTCACATGCAGTTCATCAAGGTAGCAGATATGCAAAAAGTTCTGGTCTGGATAATTATTCCCTATTTGAAGTACATAAATTGACCTTAAGGTCAGAGGACAAGGTCACATGTAGGTCATCGAGGTAGACGACATGCGGTCTCATGGTGACACATCCACATGTCAAATAACCAAGTCCTAGGTCAAAAAACAAAAAAATTCTGGTCTGGACAATTACTCCCTATTTGAAGTACATAAATTTGACCTTGAGGTCAATGTCACATGAAGGTCATGACATGCGGTCTCATGGTGACACATCCACATGTCAAATAACCAAGTCCTAGGTCAAAAAACAAAAAAAAATCTGGTCTGGACAATTACTCCCTATTTGAGGTACATAAATTTGACCTTGAGGTCAAGGTCACATGAAGGTCACAATGGTATGCGACACACCAGCTCATGGTGATACATCCAAGTGCCAAATATCTAAGGCCTGGCTCAAATGGCAAACAAGTTTTGGTCTGGACAAAGTTTCCTTGAAAAAAACACAAATCTGACCTTCAGATCAAAGGTCAAGGTCACATGAAGGTCACAATGGTACGCTACACACCGGTCATGGTAATACATCCACATGCCAAATATCTAAAGCCTGACTCGAAATATAAAAAAGTTCTGGTCCAGACAGTTTCCCTTAAAAAAGCGCATAAATCTGACCTTCAGGTCAAAGGTCAAGGTCACATGAAGGTCACTATGGTACACTGCACACCGGTTCATGGTGATACATCCACATGCCAAGTATCTAAGGTGTAGGTTAAAAGACAAAAAAGTTATGGCCCGGACAAAGTTTGTGTGATGTTTCCCTTAAAAAAACACATAAATCTGACCTTCAGGTCAAAGGTCAAGGTCACATGAAGGTCACTATGGTACACTGCACACCAGCTCATGGTGATACATCCACATGCCAAATATCTAAGGTGTAGGTCAAAAGACAAAAAATTTATGGTCCGGACAAAGTTTGTATGAGAAGAAGAAGAAGAAGAATATGCACTAAAACAATATGTCTCCCTTCTGGGAAGGGGAGACATAATTATCAGATTTACACCAAAAACTATACAGCTCGGCACATCAGTAACCTGAACACAAATATAAAGTAACCTGACAATCCAAGCAATATTTTTCAAGTTATCGAATGCCAAAGAAATGGATATGGATGCCGGACAGACAGACGGATGGACGGACACATGGAGAGACAAAGGATGGACGAACGACGGATGGTCACCCCCGGATGCTGGCATTATGTGTACCATACATAGTATGGGTACACATAAAAACTATACAGCACAGCACATCAGTAACCTGAATACATATACAAAGTAACCTGATAATCGGATTAATATTTTTTGGGTTATCGCATGCCGAAGAAATGGATTGCAGGAGTTCTTAATTTGAAGGATAAAGAGTTAATATCTCTGGATCAAATTATCAAAGTTACACCAAAAACTATACAGCTCGGCACATCAGTAACCTGAACGCAAATATAAAGTAACTTGACAATCCAAGAAATATTTTTCAAGTTATCAAATGCCAAAGAAATGGATAGACCAAGAAATTGGCAATATTTGGTATGGACGGATTGTATACATCTATCGACTGATCCTGACACCAATGGAAGAAAACCCTCCACTTCGCTACGTAATTCAAAGTAGAGGAGGACCTCCTGCAGTTAGAAATTGCGTCCACTGCTCGTCCTGTAAACTGTTTTCCGTGCAAGAAGGACCGCACAACGGAAATACGTGAAGGTTGAGACATTCCGGGTTGTGATGCAGTGCACGTGACTTCCCCTGATCAAGAAGGTCCTCTCGTGGAGGAAGCTTCCGGGGAACGTGACATAACAGACACCTGAGAAGATTGATCCAAGGTTTCTGTGATGACAGAGGTGCTACTAGCAGAATTTTGCAACGAGACTGTTTGATCTTTAATAGAATCTGCTGAATCAACGGAGCAGGAGGATATGCATATCCTATCATTCCGTCCCATGAGATCGACAAAGCGTCTACTGCGTATGCTTGATGATCTGGGCATGGCGACACGAACGTCGGTAACTGATTGTTCAGGTGTGTCGCAAACAGATCTATCATGGGACTATCCCACTGGTAGCAAATCTGTTTGAATATTCGCTTGTTGAGAGTCCATTCCGATGGTAACAGGTGACCTTTCCGAGAGAGCGAGTCTGCTAGTACATTCAGACGACCCGGTATAGGACGGACAGAAAGATGAACATGATGATTCACGACGTATAGGAGAATCCTCTCTGTTAATTCGCATAATGGAATCGAATGAGTTCCGTCTTGGTTCCTGATGTAAGCTTCTACTGTCGAATTGTTTGAAAAATTTGAACATGGACGTTTGTTATTATGTGAATCCAATGTTGAAGAGCTAGCCATACTGACATCATCTCTTTGATGTTTATGTGTTTCTCTAGGAACAGAGGGTCCCAAAGACCCTGACACTTCAAGTCTCGGGACTTAGGGTCGCGCCCCAACTCGTCTGACTCGCATCCGTCATTATCGTGAGTTAACCACTGAAGATCTGCCCAAATCTGAACCTTTTGTTTTACTAGGTCTGTTAAACCAATACTGGTTTCGAGCGAATGTGTCTTCACACACCAGTTCTGAGTAAAGAATATCTGGAGTGGACGCGTGTGCAGGCTGCCCATCGGAATAAGATCTGCAGCCACTCCGCACAGCCCCATCAGTCGAATGAATTCCCTCGCTGTTAAAGCGTCTGAGTGTAGACAAAAGCGAGCATAACAACTGACTAATTTCGCTTTGGGTAACAGCAGACGAACCAGATTGTTGAGTCTCGAGGCTCATCCCCAAGTGAGTGAACGACTTGGACGGAGCTAGATCAAACTTTTTCTCATTTACGATGTAAAAAAAGACGTCGGAGTAATAGAAGCAGACTCTGAAGATCGTTCTGAAGAATAATTCTGTTGCCGTATCTCTGCAGAATGTCGTCCAAGTAAGCCGACGTTACCGCAGACGAATGAGCTCGGAAGTATGACATTACCGAGTTCATTATTCGAGTGAATGCCCAGGGAGCCAGGTTCAGACCAAAGCACATTGCTGTGAACCGATAAACCTTGCCGCACCGCAGGTTCTTTTTGAATGCCGGATGCACCAGGACATGAAAGTACGCATCCTTTAGATCAATGCTTGCCGCATAGTTGCTCACTCGAATGCTCGCTCTTACCGACCGAATGGTCTCCATATAGAATTTTGGAGCCACGATAAGCTTGTTTATCCAGCTCAAGTCTATTATCAGTCGGAACGAGCCGTCTGGCTTCGGTACTAGGAACAGGTAACTGTAAAAACCCCGAGAATCTTGATTCTCGACGACCTCTATTGCTTCCTTTAATAAGAGAGCCTCTGTACCTCTGCTAGGAGAGACTCTCGTTTGAAAGGATCCAACAGAAGATTTGTCCAACACGGACATCTTGTTAGTGGGGGTTTCGCTCGGAATGATAGCCGTAGGCCGTCCGAGACTACACTTCTCACCCACTGATCTTCCGTGACTGCTAACCCTTTTCTCACAAAGTTTGATAACCTTCTGCCAAATGGCCAGCAATAGAGGTCTTGAACATCACCTGTATGACCTGCGAGGCTAACGGGAGGAGAAACTATGTCCTCCCAGCAAAGAATCTTGTCCCGTCGGCCTAGAGGCCTCTAACCGCTAGTCCCGATCAGACCTACACCCTTTTCCCCGAGTCGTTATATTGACGACCTTCAGAGTAATTGTAAGAGGGCTTCTTGTACCCTTGTGAGGAGTTCCCTTTTGACGTTTTAGATTTGGAACATCCTCCTTTACTCTTGTCTGCTGAAACGGGTTGCTGAGACGCCGACTTCAATAGCAGAGCACTTGACGCTTTCTTAGTAGCCTGTTCATAGACTAACGAAAGCTTGTCGTCAAAAATAGTATGTCCGGAGACCAGAGCGACCCGGAGAGAGCTTTTCACCTTGTCATCTATAAGTGATGACGATGCAAGGGCGGCATCACATCTAATAACTCCAGATTAGCCACTGTCAGGGCGGAATTATACATGGCATACATGATTGCCCTGGAAAGAACTCTAAGAGAGGTACGAACATCCTCAAATTCCTTCCCGTTGAGATGTTGCGGCATAGCTCTGGTAAGGTGATCTGCGAAGGACATCATATCCAAATTTGCTCTATTTGATGAAAATGCTGTTTCTATTTCGTCTGAGCGAATAGTGAATGATGCAGGTAAGGATACATCTAGATCCCCAGCCTGCTCATCCAAATGCAGAGGAGCTCTCTGAACATCTTCTCCAACCGTTTTAAATGAAGTGGTCCAAGAAACGGTATATTTATGAAAAAGATGTAGATAAGAAACCGCCTTTTTTCCTTGCACTCGAGAGGTTAAATACGGCATCGTCTATATACCCGAAGGCCTGCGACACTTGCCTAGACTGAACCGGAAAAGAAAGGACTTCCTCCTTTGTCTGGATAAAGTCTACATCCAACGACGCCAGTGGTTTCTTCCTCGTCATCGCAACATTCTGATTCGGCTGAACAAATTCAGGGTAGTATTGAAGGATGAAATCCATCGCAACCATGTGCTGTTTCAAAAGGGAAGGGAATCCTCTTCCATATCACTTTCACCATCCGAGTGAATCAGTTGTGAATCTCGGTCCATTGCATCTGCGTGAACAGACGACTGGATCGACCCAGCACTGTCCGACAGCTCAGGTTCGGAGTTTGAGGGAGGCTGCACCTGCTGGGATGCTGCAATCAGCTGCGCAATCTGCGACAGCAAGTCCATCACAGAGGCCTGAGGAGCAGCAGTTTCCTGCTTCTTCGCCACTTGTTGCTCCTGGGACGGTGTGTTGGAGATGGCTCTCTTCTCCGCACGTCCCGATGATCGAGGCCTCATCTCCCTAGCTACCGGATGGTCCGGCTTCACAGACGAAGAGTGGTCCCTTCTTCGCGTAGCAGGCTGGATATCCTAAGTTGGGTAGCTAGGGAGCGGCTGTGTGTGCTTAGTACTCGATGCTGAAGAAGCCATGACTGTAGCTGAGGCCGGCTGCAATCTATGTGGAGCGTCCCGGATGGCAGGTGTGGACGTATGCTCCGGCCCACGCAAGTTCTTCACCACAACATCTGGTCCTAGATGTTGTTGGGGTAGAGAGGGACCTCTCCCGCTCGCATTTTTTTCAGACCTCGCCAAGCTTCCCACAACACTTGCTGGCTTCTTCCCTTGTTCCGTCGTCGCTGGGTGAGCATGTTTAGATTTTAAGGTGCTCGCTCTACCCACTACACTTCCTTCATCCGCAACGGACATACCCGGCATCATGGTACCAACGGACGGAGTAACCGGTTCACCGGTCGAGCTAGCTGCTGACAAGGGATTAAATCCACTGGCTAGTGGCTTTATCCCCTGACTAATATTCATGAGCACCTTTGCAGCTAGCTGTTTGCTCATCAGAGCACGATGACAGTAGCACACTTTTGGTAGGTGTCACATAACCATCACCATGTTCTTGTTCCTCTGAAAAAGAAACTGAGAAACTTGAATGACTTTGCGGCGAGAGGACCTGCATTGGCCTCTCACCGCTAACAACATACCATGACACCCGTGTCCAATGTTCATCATCCCAATCAACACATGTACAACAATAATTAGCGGGAGTACATCGACTACAAGCAAGGCAACAAGCATGTAAATCTGAGGAGGACTTCCTGGTCTCGCATTTTGAGCTATAAGCTTTCATGATTAATCAAACAAAGTCGATAGAACTCCCACCAACTCCACAATAAATATATGATAAAGATACATAATAATCAACATTCAAAACACAAATCGAAAAATTTATTTTAAAAAATTTTTGAAATTTTTTTGACAATAGCCCAAGTTCCCAAAGGGAACATGCCGAGCCCAAGAGTATCCCGAT
This sequence comes from Pictodentalium vernedei, assembly GCA_031216915.1. NCBI lineage: Eukaryota > Metazoa > Mollusca > Scaphopoda > Dentaliida > Dentaliidae > Pictodentalium > Pictodentalium vernedei. The sequence goes on along the minus strand of CM062296.1, from coordinate 339,670,643 downwards.
AGAGCCAAAGTGTGGACAAAATTCCAAATATAATTGCTCCACTACCAGAATATTATAACATGTATCTTACAACAATCATACAGTAATAATAAGATGAAATTACATATATTTAAAGGACGTTGCCAATTTAAGTAACGTCAAATGAAAAAAAAACTGAAACAAGACCCCAGGCACTGAATAAAAAAGGCCTGAAGTCAGTAACAGATTTTAAAGTTACCCGATGTAAAGCAAGATCTTCAGATGAAGAAAAAATGATACATCGGACAGAAGATGCATAACCCAAATGCCCAAACACCCCTAGGGTGAGGACGTAACCATGGGGGATATACAGAATAAACATTCTGTAATACACGTTAAACTCCCAAGAAATTTAATAAAAAATTTCAATAAAAATAAGCCAAAAAGCTTGGGAGTTTAACAGGAGGGCTTCAAGGAAGGATAGGGAAGGAACACTTAACAGTGGATAAATCATTAGCAAGAATGATGACGTCAGGCCCATGTCCCGAAATTGGGAAAATGAAATAATTTTGATAAAAATTATAAAGTTACAGCCCTGAATGTTCCAAACCACCGTTGTTCACTTCCATCATCCAATTATGTCCTTGGATCCACCAATTTTACCCTTGATTTGTGTCAGGCATCCTCAATGAAAGTGTCAATGACACTATAGCTTAACTTGTGTGTTGTGTTTGATGAAAAGGATAACGTTCAATGTTCATGAAAGGATTATGAAACAAGACAAGAATTGTGATAATTGGGAATATGTTCATTTCTGTTCCCCATATGCTATGTTTATGATAAAAATAATATGAGGTGTACACTGTACTAAAGAGCTGAGGGGTGGGTTAATATGACCTCACAGTTAATGTATGTGGCCCTCACAGTTAACGTATATCAACAAAAGTTACCAAGTTACAGTGAAATTATTCCAAAACGAGTCATCCTATCAAGTTACATTAAAATCCCTTCATAAATATGGCCTGTAGACTGAGCTAAAGGTTTTCGGGCTTCGGGCCCCTGTAGACGTCAAGTTTCCCAATTGCGTCCAAAGGGGATGTTCTCATCTAGACATTATATCAAGTCAACCTACCAAGTTACAATGAAAACCCTTAATAAATATGACCTGTAGACTGTGCTAAAGGTTTTTGTGCTTTGGGCTCTGGCAGCCATCATGGTTGAATGATCACAACCAAAAGGGCACATTCTCATCTGGGCATCATCTGGAGTGATCCTACGAAGTTACAATGAAATCCCTTCATAAATTTGACCTGTAGACTGTGCTCAAGGTTTTCGGGCTTCGGGCACTTGTAGCCATCACAGCTGACCAATCACGACCAAAAGGGGATGTCATCATCTAGGCATTATATGGAGTCAACCTAATAGGTTACAATGAAATCCTTCCATAAATATGACCTTTTACCTATGCTAAAGGTTTTTGGGCTCGGGCACCCATCAAGGCTGAATGATCGCGATCAAAATGGGACGTTCTCATCTAGACATTATTTGGAGTCATCCTACCAAGTTACAATGAAATCCTCTCATAAATATGACCTGTAGACTGTTCTAAAGGTTTTCGGGCTTCGGGCACCTTTAGTCGTCACAGTTGCCCAATCATGTCCTAAAGGAGACATTCTCATCTAGACATTATATGAAGTTAACCTACCAAGTTACAATGAAATCCCTTCATAAATATGACCTGTAGACTGTGCTAAAGGTTTTCGGGCTTCGGGCTCAGGCAGCCATCATGGCTGAATGACCGCAACCAAAGGGGACAATCTCATCTGGGCATCATCTGGAGTGATCCTAAGAAGTTACAATGAAATCCCTTCATAAATATGACCTGTAGACTGCGCTCAAGGTTTTCGGCCTTTGGGCACTTGTATCCATCACAACTGACCAATCACAACCAAAAGGGGATGTCATCATCTAGGCATTATATGGAGTCAACCTAATAGGTTACAATGAAATCCTTCCATAAATATGACCTTTTGCCTATGCTAAAGGTTTTTGGGCTCGGGCACCCATCAAGGCTGCATGATAGTGATCAAAATGGGACGTTCTCATCTAGACATTATTTGGAGTCATCCTACCAAGTTACAATGAAATCCCTTCATAAATATGACCTCTAGACTGTGCTAAATGTTTTCAGGCTTCGGGCCCCTGTAGCCGTCACAGTTGCCCAATCACTTCCAAAAGGGGACTTTCTCATCTAGGCATTGTATGAAGTCAACCCACCAAGTTACAATGAAATTCCTCAATAAATATGACCTGTAGACTGTGCTAAAGGTTTTCGGGTTTTGGGCTCGGGCAGTTGTCACGTTTGGCAGATCATGCCCAAATGGGGAAATTCTCATCTAGACATCATAAGGAGTCATCCTACCAAGTTACAATGAAATCCCTCCACATTAAACATGACCTGCAGACTATGCTAAAAGTTTTTGGCTTTCGGGCTTGGGCAGCCATCACGGTTGATAGATCATGCCCAAAAGGGGATGTTCTCATCTAGGCATTATACAGAGGCATCCTACCAAGTTACAATGAAATCCCTTCATAAATACGACCTGTAGACTGTGCTAATGGTTTTCGGGTTTTGGGCTCGGGCAGCCATACCGGTTGCCCGATCACGACCAAAAGGGGACGTTCTCATCTAGACATGACCACAAACCTGCATATGAAATTTTGTGGCGATCAGACAAGAACTGCGGGCTGTAGCCCGTGCTAAAGGAAAATGTGAACAGACGTCACAGACTAACAGACTTCCGCACGCGTGATGGCAATAGCTTATCTTGACTATGTCAAGTTAAGCTAAAAATGAGATTTAAAAGCACAGATGTCAGTTCAATGTTGCAGACTTCAGGGCCAAACAAAGAATGATGGTTGGCGTCAATTTCGGTGTCTTCCGGGTCTTCCTGGATACTGCACATGCGTAGATCTGAAAAGTATGGAGGGCGAGATAGGACATTATTTTTTCAGTGTTGCATGCAAATTTTGGTGACTGGGGGGCAAAATTTGTCTTTGGCCCTGGATTAATTTTTGAGTTAGCACCAGCTAGTCTGGGCCATTGGTTGTTGTATAAAAATATGTGCACTGCAGGGTGTGCCAAAGGGAAATATTGATGGAAATCGAAGACAATCGATAGCTCCCAACTAGAGGTATCCCCAAACAAGAATACCAAGTTTCAAACCAATCTGATCATAAATGTGCCCTGCAGGGCGTGACAAAGGAATATATTGATGCCTGACTAAACTAAGTTCAAAGGTTGTTGCCAGCGGCAAGATTTTTTGACGGAAATGGAAGAAAATTTATTTTTTTATTTATTGGTGTTTAAGGTCACATATTTCTGCACAATGGCTAATCATGACCGCGACAGTTTTACGGGTGGAGGAAGTCGGAGTACCCAGAGAGAACCATCGAGCAACTGTCAGCTCACAACATACGAACTCCACACAAGCAGGGTTAGCATTGGTTGCAGTCAAGTGCACCATCGACGTGCAGTACACCTTAGTACACAACGTCACTGTGCCCCCACGTAGGCAATGGGGGTGAAGTGTCTTGCCCAAGGACACAATGCAGTTGCCGCAGGTGTGATTCGAACCGAGGACCTCTCGGCTTGCAGCCTGCACCTCTACCTACTGAGCCACCGCACCCCCAAATAGAAGAAAATCGATAGCTCCCATCTAGAGGTCACCCAAACAAGCATGCCAGGTTTCAAAGCAATCCGATCATAAATGTGCCCCGCAGGGTGTGCCAAAGGGAAATACTGAGGTCGGCCTAAACTAAGTTCGAAGAATGTTGCCAGCAGCAACATTTTTTGACGGAAATTGAAGAAAATCGATAGCTCCCATCTAGAGGTCGCCCCAAATAAGCATACCAAGTATCAAAACGATCCAGTCAAAAATGTGCACTGCAGGGTGTGCCAAAAGGAAATATTGATGCATAACTGCACTTAGTTCATCGAAGGTCGTAGCCAGCGGCAACATTTTTTGATGGAAATTGAAGAAAATCGATAGCTCCCATCTAGAGGTAACCCAAAAAAAGCATACCAAGTTTCAATCCGATCTGATCGTAAATTTTAGTGTGCGGTTTACCGTTTGAAATGTCAAGCTTTGTCAGGAAATGACAATGGGTGTAAAGGGGTCACTGCAGCATGTCCAGATCACTCCAGAATGATGTATGACAAGTTGTCAATCACACATCATTAAAAAAATGAAAGTGTCAATGACACTGTAGCTCAACTTGTCAAGACAAAGACATGCACATGTATAGTATGTGACACAGCAATGACAAACATCTAGGTAATGACATAATGTACATAAATACTGACCGTTGCCTGTAACAAATGTATAGGTAAAGTATTGTAAAGGTGGGTGACAGTCAGATGCTAAACTAGAAAAGAAATCTTTGACTCCCAGAGTGGGTTTGACTGAACCCCAAAATATTTGTTCTCATTGTACAGTGATAACAAAGGCACCCCAAAACACACTCGTTCCTGTCCCAAGGTGAAAACAAAGGTACCGAAGAAGTTTTGTGAAGATCAATTCATAAATACGAGCTGTATAGAACTTGTGACAAAAAACTGATTGGACCTAATTTTGGTACAAAATGGCCACTGGCAGCCATCTTGAATTTTGGAATGTACCCAGAAACACTCATTCTCGTCCCAAGGTGATAACAAAGGTACCCAAGAAGTTTTGTGAAGATCGGTTCATAAATACAGCCTCTACCCTGAGCCGTATTGACATGTGTGCTCACATTGTGCAAGTAGCACTGAATAAGTCAAAGTTCATCTAATTTGCATAATTTCTGCACGAAAAAAAACCCCTTAGAATATGTGATGTATTCCATGTTACTAAACATTCATACAAAAATTTATTCAAATCAGAACTTTCATACACAAGTTCTGTACAAAAGACTGACTGCAATAATTTTGGTACAAAATGGCTGTGGTGGCCATCTTGAATTTGGGACCACACCCCAAAACACTCGTTCTCATCCCACGGTGATAACAAAGGTACCCAAGAAGTTTTGTAAAGATCGGTTCATAAATACGGCCTCTAGCCTGATTAGACCAAATTTCGGTACAAAATGGCTACTGGCAGCCATCTTGAATTTTGGACCGCAGTCAGAAACACTCGTTCTTGTCCCAAGGTGATAACAGAGGTACCCAAGAAGTTTCGTGAAGATCGGTTGATAAATACAGCCTCTAGCCCGAGCCGTATTGACATGTGTACTTACTGTGTGTAAGTAGCACTGAAAAAATCAAAGTTCATCAAATTTGCATAATTTCTGCACGAGAGAAAAACCCGTATTATATGTGATGTATCCCATGGTACTAAACATTCACACAAAAAATTTTTCAAATCAGCACTTTCATATGGAAGTTCTGTGCAAAAATCTGATTGCACCTAATTTTGAACAAAATGGCTGCCATCGGCCATCTTGAATTTCGGACCGCACCCAAAAACACTCGTTCTCGTCCCACGGTGATACCAAAGGTAACCAAGAAGTTTCGTAAAGGTCAGTTTATAAATACGGCCTCTAGCCCGAGCCGTATTGGCATTTGCACTTACAGTGCTGAAAGTAACACTAAATACATCAAAGTTAGTCTAATTTGCATAATTTACGTACGAGAAAAAAACCTGTATTATATGTGATGTATCCCATGGTACTAAACATTCATACAAAAAATTATTCAAATCAGCGCTTTCATATGGAAGTTCTGTGCAAAAATCTGATTTCACCTAAGTCTGTACAAAATGGCCGCCAGCGGCCAACTTGAATTTCAGATCGGACCCCAAAACACTCGTTCTCGTCCCACGGTCATAACAAAGGTACCCAAGAAGTTTCGTAAAGATCAGTTCATAAATATGGCCTCTAGCCCGAGCCGTATTGAATTGTTGACAGACAGACGGCCAGAGGGACGACTGGCCATGGCATAAGCTCAAATTTGGCTTTGCCAAAGTTGAGCTAAAAAAACCGAACCGAAACCAAACCGAAACAAGAAAAATAAAACCGCACAACACTAATAATTGTGCCCTGTAGGGCGTGCCAAAGGAATATATTGATGCCTGACTAAACCAAGTTCAATGGTTGTTGCCAGCAGCAACATTTTTGACGGAAATGGAAGAAAATCGATAGCTCCCATCTAGAGATCACCCCAAACAAGCATGCCAGGTTTCAAAAAGCAATCCGATCATCAATGTGCCCTGTAGGGTGTGCCAAAGGGAAATATTGAGGTCTGATTAAACTAAGTTCTAAGAATGTTGCCATCGGCAAACAAGCATACCAAGTTTCATTAAACTAAGTTCTAAGAATGTTGCCATCGGCAAACAAGCATACCAAGTTTCAAAGCGATCTGATCATAAACGCGACCTGTGCGGTGTGCCAAAGGAAATTGTGTACTAAGTGATGGCAATAGCTCAGTTTGACTTTGTCAAGTTGAGCTAAAAATTCAGATTTTTATTCCCAAGCTGCACGCATCCAAGAATTGTTATATGGTATACAGCATCCTTAAGACAAGTAGAATTACATGGATCCAAAAAATTTAAATCGACTGTGTCATGGGATGCCATATGGGGGTAATGGATAGATATATTCTTTATTTTGTGATAAACATTACCAACAAATTACAATGACTTATCATTTGAACAAACTTGAATCTGACCCTCGAGAGATATTGTATACCAAAAATGACAGCATTCTGACTTGTGGATCTGAAGAAGAAGATTTTTAAAGAAATTTCCTCATATTGCACTAAGTTAAATTAATTAGTATTGACCCAGGGACTTGATTTGAAGAAACTTACATATGACCTGCCCCCCCCCCCCCCCCTCCCCCCTCCTTGATGTTGTATGCCAAATATCAGAAGATTCTGATTTTTTTTTTTTAATTTTGGAAAACAATTTATGGGGGCTATCAGAGAAATGGCCCTACGGAGAAATGGCCCTCGTGGTGCCCCCTGTGGGCTTGACAACTTTATTTGAACATCTTGAATTGACATATGATAAGGAACATGTATATCAAATTTGGTTCAATTTGACCCAATGGTTTATGAGAAGTCGATAATGTAAAGTTAATGCCAGACGGATGGACGACAGACAGAAAGTGATTAGTAAAGCTCCCCCGAACTTAGCTCAGGTGAGCTAAAAATATGCCCATGAACAGACACTTCCAACCACAGAATAAACAAGAGATTGTCACTCGGAAGTGACTCTGTCCTCAACGTGGCAATGACCTTGATCTGCAACCTTGACCTCCATCGAACAAATTTTTGTGCGCGACACATCGTCTCCCCATAAGCAACATGTATGTCAAGTTTCAACAAAATCCAACAAAGCATCTCAGAGTTATGGAGGAGACATGAAAATCTTCCTGACGGAGAGCTGACCTTGATCTGAGACCTTGACCTCCATCAAACAAAAAATAATTCTGTGCGCTACACCTCGTCTCCACAAAAGCAACATATACGCAAAGTTTCAACAAAATCCAACGAAGCATCTCAGAGTTATGGAGTGGACACAAAAATCTTACCAATGGACTGACAGACAGACGGATGGACATACAGAAATGACAAACACTATTTGCCCCAGAAAATTTTTTCCGGGGGCATAATGAAAGTGAAAGTTAGTAAAAGTGGATTTGTACATGTTGCTGTAAACATATGTAAGAAATATTGGGAACATCTGGGATAACAGAACAATGTTTCTTCAAGATATATGCTCGATTTGTAAATGTCTGTTCATAGCTTTATATGACTGATTTTTGCCATTTTGTTAATGATAGTCCGACCAGTCCAGTCAGTCAGAGACTTGTGTATTCAATGTGAACATCTTGTAAGTACTGAAAAAGTTTGAGCTATAAAAAAAAAACAAGCATTTGGGGGTATTCTTTGTTCTGCAGCACTGGAGAGATTCTATTTTTTAAAATGGGTGTGAATAATCAAAGAAAATGTGTGAATATTTTGTACAAAAAACAAAATGCAGCAGATAAGGCTAAACTGAAGATCTATTAACCATGGCCTAAACTACTAGAAAACTTACCCCATCTTCTCTTCTTGTTCTGCAAACTCCTCCTCATTAAACCCAAACTGATCGATGAAGTTACTGGTCATCTGTTGTAGCTGGTAATCAGAGAAGGCCTAATAAATAAATTATTTGGATCAAAATGTCAATAGCACAGCAATTTTTATAACTACTACTTTGACCCACTAATAGTACCAAGTCTAAAAACATACTGTGCCAAATAAATTTGCTGGTCTAAAAAGAATACTGTGGAAGTTTCTTTGATTTTATTCGGCTCCAAGTGATAGACAATGTACTGATTTTGCTTTATGCTTCACGGCTGACAGAGGGCTTGATTTAGCATCTACCTAACATAAACTGCAGTGAACATTTGTCAAGCAAGACAAACTGTGACCGATTGGTCACTGATGCCCATGAAACCATGCCCTTAGCATCTATTTTCTTAAATAAAATGTTAACACTTTTTTAATTAGTTGTTCAAAAACAAAACAGTTCTTGGGAAATGATGCAAATAACATGAAAGTATCATGTAAACTTTAAGAATTCAAGAAGTTCTAAGATGTGAGTTTTCATAACAGTGTGACCTTGACCTTTGTCATTTGGACCTGGTGGTGCTGCACAACACACAACTTCCTTTGTCCTTTATCCTTGTAAGAAAAATCCATCAAGTCCTTCTAGTTATGACTAAGGCACAATATTCTGGATGGTCTTACAAAATTTGGACAGCTGGACAGAAGGGAGGGTGAATGAAAGGACAGACAACCCAGATTTAAGATGCACCATTTGGGCACATAACAATTTACTGAGTAACTAAATATGTTTATTTTCTTTTTAGAGGAGTTGTAAGCTATATTTTTTTAGACAAAAAATGAAAACAAGAGGCCCCACGGGGCCTGATGCACTCACCTTGAACAGAACATGATACAAACAGAGTCCAAGAATGAGTCTACATTAAGCAATCCATCTCCATAGGATATATTGTCAATCCTTGAGCCCCTCAGGAGTGACAAAAATAGCCCGAGAATCATGCCTTTTCTCCAGTTGATCATAATGTAAAATGTGGAGCTCCCGTATGAAGCCTCTTGATACAACCTATGTGGATTAATCTTCGTTACACAGCTCTAGAGGGTAGTGAACACAAACTTTCTAATTCTTCAGCTACATGGCCAATTTCGGCTCCCATAGGGAGCCCAAATATTAACCCAAGCTCTCGATTTGAACAAAGTTGAATCTGACCTCCCCAGAGATGTTGTATACCAAATATGAAAGCATTCTGACTGTTGGATCTGAAGAAGAAAATTTTTGAAGAAATGTCTTCATATTGCACTAAGTTAAAATTTGGGCTACCATAGCGAGCCCAAATATTAACCTACGGACGCGAATTGAACAAATTTGAATCTGCCCCCCCCCCCCCCCAGAGATGTTGTATACCAAATATGAAAGCATTCTGACTAGTGTATCTGAAGAAGATTTTTAAAGAAATCTCCTCATATTGCACCAAGTTAAAATTCAGGCTACCATAGGGAGCCCAAATATTAACCCAGGGAACCAATTTGAACAAACTTGAATCTGACTCCCCTAAAGATGTTGTAAACCAAATATGAAAGGATTCTCACAGGTGAATCTGAAGAAGATTTTTGAAGAGATTCCCTCATATTGTCTAAGATAAATTTCAGGCTACCATATGGAGCCCAAATATTAACCCAGGCACTCGAATTGAACAAACTTGAATCTGACCCTCCTAGAGATGTTGTATACCAAATATGAAAGCATTCCGACTGGTGGATCTGAAGAAGATATTTAAAGAAATTTCCTCATATTGCACTAAGTTAAAATTTGGGCTACAATAGCGAGCCCAAATAGATACCTAGGGACCCGATTTGAACAAACTTGAATCTGACCCCCTTAGAGATGTTGTATACCAATTATGAAAGCATTCTGACTGGTGGATCTGAAGAAGAAGAGTTTTAAAAATTATCCCCCATATTGAACTAAGTTAAAATTTGGGCTAGCCCAAATATTAACCTAGGGACTTGGTTTGAACATCTAGAATCTGACCCTCATAACAATGATGTATACCAAAGATTAAAAGATTCTGATTGGTGGTTCTGAAGAAGAATGTTAAAGAATATTCCCTATATTACCCTATGTTAAAAAGCTCCTGTATTGTGCCCAAATATGAACCAATGGGCTTTATTTTAACAAACTTGTATCTGACCCCCTATGAATGCTGTATACCAGATATCAAAAGATTCTGACCATTGGTTCTGGAGAAAAGTTTTTTTTTAATTTTTGCAAATATGCTGACTCTGCATTATTTCGATGCTCTCTACAGGACACCCTAACAAAACCGATGGCAATTTATTTAACCATTCAATTCTACTGGTCCTAAGGATGTTTCATGCCAAATAACATCTCTCTGTTCCATGTGGTTTGGGAAATATGGGCATTTGAAAATATTTCTATTTTTAGCTCCTGGGATTCCCATGGGGATGCAAGAATTTTTTTTTTTAGCATGAGTTAAGTACCTATGACCCAATATTACTACATACCAAATTTGGTTCAAATCGGACCATCGGTTCAGAAAATATAAATTTTGGGCGGGGCAAAAAATCTTACCCCTCCCATTACAAAGCCAAATTTTGCTTCACGAACTTCGTTTGAACAAAATTGATTCTACACCTCAAAAGGAAGCTCCATAACAAATATCAAGTCATTGTACCCACTGGTTCATGAGAAGATTTTAAAAATATTTTGGAGCATTTTCCCAGACCCCCTCCCTATGTGGCTGGGCATGTTGAATTGAACAAAAATGCAATGCCCCTTCGGGACCATCACTCACACAAACTTTAACTTGAATTGGCCCAGTGGTTTTGGAAGAGAAGACCAAAACATAGTGTTGACGGACGGCGGATAAAGGGACAGACGACGGACCGAGAGCGATGAGATTAGCTCAGCTTGACTTTGTCAAGGTGAGCTAACAAGGATTACGCATCGCCGATGCAGGGTCGAGTTTTTTCGCACCTCTAAGGTTGGTCATTATAAGAAAATCAAATCCATTGATATTTGTTCAAGCTATCATGCGAACTAGCTGAAAACATGCAAAAATTAAATAATTAACGTCCATAACTCCACTCAGGATGGCCTAACCACATTGGTTTTCGAACTCGTTCAAGACACTGTTAAGAAAGTCTCCCATACCAAATATTGACTGAATCCATTGATATTTGTTCAAGTTATCACACTGACAAACTGAAAACAGACAAAAATTGACTAATTAAGAGCTATAACTCTGCTCAGTATGGCCAAATCATACCAGTTTTCGAAACCATTCAAGACATTGCTAAGAAAATCTTACATACCAAATACTGACAAAAACCATTGATATTTGTTCAAGTTATCAAGCTAACAAATTAACAAGAGGGGTGTTACATCCCAACGCTCACCTACATTCGCGCTTGATAATGTCGTTCCAATGTAACATGCCTAATATTTAGTTAATATAAATCATTAACTGGGCATCAAATGATTAATGTGGTTTATGTGATGGCTCTGGAAAGTCTACATTTCTGCATTTATTATATAACAATTCAACATAGAATCATTGGATATAAAAGTATTTTTTTCTTTTAGAAATGTTTATGATTAAGAATATGAATCGTGAGGCCAGATATTAAATCATAAATAAGAATTTGGAAAGGCTTTCATAAATTTATTTTTTACAAAATAAAAATACATCAGATCAAAAAAAAATAAAATAGGAGGTGCAAAATGGCATTATGTAATGAAGAATCACTGAAATTGTAATTGAAGTACATTCATTGGCTAAAGAGGAGTTGAGGAAAAACTTTCGTTCAAGAAAGTGACTATAACAACAACAAAAATACATCACATCAACAACTAAAATAAGCCTTAATGTTACTAGTAACAAGTATGAGAAAGTATTAAATAAAAAAAAAAAGTTAAAAAAATTTTTTTTTTAAAGAAAGTGAATTGAAGTCCCAAAAATCCCCCTCAAATTCCTCAAATATGCATGTAATGAGGGCGCAACGTTACCGCAATGTAGTTCAGTAACCCATGTGTACAATATCAATTGCCTGGAAAGACACATAGAAACAGAACTCACCTTAGCACAAACTTTTAGAACTTAAAATGGAGTAAGTCAGAGAAAAACGTGAACATTGTGACTGAAAAAAAGAAATCAGTTAAATTTCTGAATACAGCAGGGTTAATACCTAAAGTAGTTATTGAAATGAGAAAATAAACAGTAATGAGAGGTGAAGGCACCACAATCTGCACAAAAGCTGACTTTAACGCAAATTCTTACAACACCTAGACGCTAAATCTTACAAGTTTTGGCAGAAAATCAGTCTCAAATTCCTCAAAGATGCATGTAATGAGGGTTAAATATTACTGCAATGAAGTTCAGTAACCCAAGTGTAGAATATTAATCGTGTGGAAAGACACATAGAAACACAACTCACCTAAACAAAAAGTTTACAAAGTTTTACAACTTAAAATTTACTAAGTCCGAGAAAAACAAGAAAATTTTGATTGAAAAACAAGAAAATTTCCCTTAAATTTCTGCATACAGTAGGGTTAATACCTACAGTTGTTAATGAAATATGAAAATCAATAGTAATGAGAAGTTAAAGCAGCACAATCTGCACAAAAGCTGACTTTAACGCAAATTCTTACAACACCTAAATGCAAATTCTTACAAGTTTTGGCAGAAAATTTTAGGTGAAATTTGGAAAAAAGTCATAGTATCAAGGTTAAATACTGTTCTGATAGTCCCCTACAACCTACATATGCAATATCAAAGGCCTGAGCCCACTGATCTTTGAGAAATTAACCTTAACATTAAATCTTACAATATTGGACATGCCGGACGCCGATGCCTGAGGTATTGACAATAGCTCACCACTTCTAATAGAAGTAGGTGAGCTAAAAACAGTCAAAAAACTAGAAAGTGTTTTAGCACACTAAAACATATGTCTCCCCTTCCTTTTGAGGTCAGAGGTCAAGGACACATGCAGTTCATCAAGGTAGCGGACATGCGGTTTCATGGTGACACATCCACATGTCAAAAAAAAAAAAAAAATTCTGGTCTGGACAATTACTCCCTATTTAAAGTACATAAATTTTGACCTTGAGGTCAAGGTCACATGAACATCATGATGACATGTGGTCTCAGTGTGATACATCCACATGTCAATCATCTAAGTCCTAGGTAAAAAAACAAAAAAGTTCTGATCTGGACAATTATTCCCTATTTGAAGTACATAAATTTCACCTTGAGGTCAGAGGTCAAGGTCACATGCAGTTCATCAAGGTAGCGGACATGCGGTTTCATGGTGACACATCCACATGTCCAAAAAAAAAAAAAATCTGGTCTGGACAATTACTCCCTATTTAAAGTACATAAATTTGACCTTGAGGTCAAGGTCACATGAAGGTCATGATTACATGTGACATGCGGTCTAATTGCGATACATCCACATGTCAAATATCTAAGTCCTAGATAAAAAACAAAAAAGTTCTGGTCTGGATAATTATTCCCTATTTGAGGTACATAAATTTGACCTTAAGGTCAGAGGTCAAGGTCACATGAAGGTCATCGAGGTAGACGACATGCGGTCTCATGGTGACACAGCCACATGTCAAATAACCAAGTCCTAGGTCAAAAAACAAATAAATTCTGGTCTGGACAATTACTCCCTATTTGAAGTACATACATTTGACCTTGAGGTCAAGGTCACATGAAGGTCACGACATGCGGTCACATGAAGGTCACGACATGCAGTCTCATGGTGACACATCCACATGTCAAATAACCAAGTCCTAGGTCATAAAACAAAAAAATTCTGGTCTGGACAATTACTCCCTATTTGAAGCACATAAATTTGACCTTGAAGTCAAGGTCACATGAAGGTCACAATGGTATGCGACACACCGGCTCATGGTGATACATCCACGTGCCAAATATCTAAGGCCTGGCTCAAAAGACAAACAAGTTTTGGTCCGGACAAAGTTTCCTTGAAAAAAGCACAAATCTGACCTTCAGATCAAAGGTCAAGGCCACATGAAGGTCACAATAGTACGCTACACACCAGCTCATGGTGATACATCCACATGCCAAATATCTAAAGCCTGACTCGGAATACAAAAAAATTCTGGTCCAGACAGTTTACCTTAAAAAAGTGCATAAATCTGACCTTCAGGTCAAAAGTCAAGATCACATGAAGGTCACTATGGTACACTGCACACCGGTTCATGGTGATACATCGACATGCCAAGTATCTAAGGTGTAGGTCAAAAGACAAAAAAGTTATGGCCCGGACAAAGTTTGTGTGATGTTTCCCTTAAAAAAAACACATAAATCTGACCTTCAGGTCAAAGGTCAAATGAAGGTCACTATGGTACACTGCACACCGGCTCATGGTGATACATCCACATGCCAAGTATCTAAGGTGTAGGTCAAAAGACAAAAACGTTATGGCCCGGACAAAGTTTGTATGAGAAGAAGAAGAAGAATATGCACTAACACAATATGTCTCCCTTCTGGGAAGGGGAGACATAATTATAAATTTAAAGTAATTTGTATATTTTTTATACTTACCAATGGCCCAGACTTAGCTGGTGCAAACTCAATAAAATCCGGAGCCAAACACAAATTTTGAACACCCCAATCCCCCAAATTTGCATACAAAACCAAAAAATTAAAGTCCTATCTGGTCCTCTATACTTTTGTTTACTGCGCATACGTGGTAACCAGGAAGGTATCGGAATTGGCGCCATATATAATTTCTGTAGTGCCTGCTAAATGTTATAATCAGCGAGGAGGTATGAGTGTCCACTCATGGGAGGGCCATCCCCGTCTGGGCCATTGGTAAGTATAAAAAATATACAAATTACTTTAAATTTATAATATTTTTATACTACAACCAATGGCCCAGACTTAGCTGAATAGTAAAAAGGCTGGAGGGCCTAGGACTTAAGAGGACAAGAGGCCCCAGGGGGCCTGAGGGCGCTCACCTGACACGGTAGTCTAAATATCAAACCAGGGACTTGACTTGAATAAGCTGCATACGCCCCCTCCCAAGAAAAGCAGGGTGAAAAAAAAAAAAATTTTTGTCTTAAAATTGACCAAAACGCAGAAAAGAAAAAAAAAAAATTTTTTGATTTTGGGCCCACCTGGACCCCAAATTTTCAGGGGAAAATTTTTTTTTTTTTTTTTTGTCTTAAAATTGAGAGAAATGCATAAAAAACAAACAAAAAAAAAATTTCCGGATTTTGGTCCAAAATTTTCTAAGTCCCACCCGGACCCAAAATTTTCAGGGGAAAAAAAAAATTTTTTTTTGTCTTAAAATTGACCAAAACGCAGAAAATACAAAAAAAAATTTTTTTCGGATTTTGGTCCAAAATTTTCTAAGTCCCACCCGGACCCAAAATTTTCAGGGGAAAATTTTTTTTTTTTTTTTTTTGTCTTAAAATTGACAGAAATGCATAAAAAACAAAAAATTTTTTTTTCGGATTTTCGTCCAAAATTTTCTAAGTCCAACCCGGACCCCAAATTTTCAGGGGAAAAAAAAATAATTTTTTTTTTGTCTTAAAATTGACAGAAATGCATAAAAAACAAAAAAAATTTTTTTTCGGATTTTGGTCCAAAATTTTCTAAGTCCCACCCGCACCCCAAATTTTCAGGGAAAAAAAAAAACAAATTTTTTTGTCTTAAAATTGACAGAAATGCATAAAAAACAAAAAAATTTTTTTTCGGTTTTTGGTCCAAAATTTTCTAAGTCCCACCCGCACCCCAAATTTTCAGGGGGAAAAAAAAATAATTTTTTTTTGTCTTAAAATTGACAGAAATGCATAAAAAACAAAAAAAAATTTATTTCGGATTTTGGTCCAAAATTTTATAAGTCCCACCCGGACCCAAAATTTTTAGGGGGGAAAAAAAAAAAAATTTTTGATTTTTGTCTTAACATTGACAGAAATGCATAAAAAACAAAAAACTTCTTTTTCGGATTTTGGTCCAAAATTTTCTAAGTCCAACCCAGACCCAAAATTTTCAGGGGAAAATTTTTTTTTTTTTTTTGTCTTAAAATTGACAGAAATGCATAAAAAACAAAAAAAATTTTTTTTCGGATTTTGGTCCAAAAGACAAAGGACCGTTCTACTTGAATCTGAATAGGATTACTGCATAGAGAGCATAGTCGCATATTTTAACCCTTTACCTACCATGAAAAGCAGACGACACTTGCAAACAAAATTCTTGAATAACTAAATGTTTTCATATTTTGTCTCAAAAACATAGGTTATGACCTCTCTTTGGAATGAGCTCGACAAACTCGTTCCAAAGAGGGGTCATAACCTATGTTTTGAGACAAAAAATGAAAAAAATAGTGAAAATTAATTGGCGATTTTTGTGAAGAGTGCTGGCCGGTGTTATATTGGGTAAAGGGGTTAACGCATATTGGTCATAACTTTCCTTAATGGAAAACAATTTTGTTAATACAGAATCCCACTTAAAATAATTTTGTTCACAATTCAAACCTACGATCACCATGTGTCGCTTTGTCTTTTCTCACAATACAATATAAATTTAGAGCAAAAATGTAATATTAATTTTGAACAGCTAACTGCCCCATTGACAACTGGCATCTGACAGAAAGTAGATTGTTGTTTTACTTTGGCAAATAAAATCAGTTTTCTGGTAATCATTCAACTTTTGGCAGGTCAAGTTACAATGATATAAATATTTGTCATATATAATAGATACCAGGACATTTACATTGAATTTAGAGGCGAGTGAAGAGCTCACCAGAGATGGAATTAGGTATCAAATAGGCATGCGGGAATTACTTGCTTGCCTCTTATATGCACAATATGAAGTTTGTTCAGATCACATCCCTGGGTTCTTATTCAGATCCACCAGCCAAAATGTTTTGATATTTGACATACTGCATCCTTAGTGGTGTCAGATCCAAGCTTGTTCAATTAGAATTTTTTACTTATACCAGACAATTACCAGTTGTCAGTAAAAGTGAAAAAAGGCTTGAAAATTTTTTGTAAATTACAACTCCTCTATAAAAACCTAGTGGAGACTGCAAAACATCCAAAAGACATTATGGATGTTTTGCATTGCTAATCTCTATAAGAAATTTAAAGGTTTCAACCCAGTCAGAAAAAGATCTGTCACCACTGTGTAACAGTAAGGTGCATGAATAAGATTTATCACACCTATTAATGTAAAACACAGAATTTCCGCTGTTCTGTCTGTATAATAAAAATAAAGTTGTATCGCTCATGTGGTGATACTGAACACGTTTGATTTCATCTCCAACGTAAAGAGAGAAGGAACCCGTCTAAATAAATCATGTCTTCATTGGTCGAATGCACCGGAGTGTTGATCGCTTGGAAATTCCAAGTTCCTCATTTAGATTTGTTTACCCACGATATTAAAACTATCAGATTCGAGTAAAAAATCTACAAAATAAAAATAACATTCTGACAGCTTGTTCCTTGACAAATAAATTCCACAAATGGCCATATAATGATGGAGTGTGCTAAACTTATTAGCTATTTAAAAAGTTTTTGTTGTGTTATTCCCTGCAGTTAGTCAATATTTGAAGTTTGATCATTGTGACCATGACGCTGATCAGTGTCAGTTGGTTTCGACCAATTGAATGCCGTAACAATTAAAAAGCAAATTAGTGTTGGTAGCCAACAAAATGAGAGTAATGTTTTGTTGGCAACGAAGGAAAGGCAGCAATTGTCCAGTGAAAAAATGGTTTTAGTTCAATTTTCGTGTAGACTGGTTGTTACATGAGAGGTGTGTGATAAATACAGAGTCGCGCATACGTTGAATGGGTTATGAATTATCACACTCGATTGCTTTGGCCCTGAGGATATCACCCGATCCTTTGGCTTTCGTGATATCCTGGGCCAAAGCAATCTCATGCGATAATTCTTAACCCATTCAAACTTAAGTGCTTAACCCATTCAAACTTAAGTGCGGTTCTGTATATTTACCACATTCCTTTTGGTTCATAGGTTTACTTTGAAGCATATTTTATATTTTCGGAAATTTCCAGTTCCCACTGGAGATGATGGAGAGAAAGAAAATGGTGATCTACAAAGTGGTGAGCAGGGAGAGAGGGCAGTAGAAGAAAAAGCAAGAAGTGAAAAAGCTGAAGAGAAGGACGAAAGTGATGATGCAAAGCCTAGACAGAAGGAAGATGATGATGAGACAAAGCCCCACCCGCACTCCAAATTTTCAGGGGAAAAAAAAAAAAATTTTTTTTGTCTTAAAATTGACAGAAATGCCTAAAAAACAAAAACATTTTTTTTCGGATTTTGGTCCAAAATTTTCTAAGTCCCACCCGCACCCCAAATTTTCAGGGTAAAAAAAAAAAATAGTTTTTTGTCTTAAAATTGACAGAAATGCATAAAAAACAAAAAATTTTTTTTTCGGATTTTGGTCCAAAATTTTCTAAGTCCCACCCGCACCCCAAATTTTCAGGGAAAAAACAAAACAAATTTTTTTGTCTTAAAATTGACAGAAATGCATAAAAAACAAAAAATTTTTTTTTCGGTTTTTGGTCCAAAATTTTCTAAGTCCCACCCGCACCCCAAATTTTCAGGGGGAAAAAAAAATAATTTTTTTTTGTCTTTTTTTTCCCCCCTAAAAATTTTGGGTCCGGGTGGGACTTATAAAATTTTGGACCAAAATCCGAAATAAATTTTTTTTTGTTTTTTATGCATTTCTGTCAATTTTAAGACAAAAAAAAATTATTTTTTTTTCCCCCTGAAAATTTGGGGTGCGGGTGGGACTTAGAAAATTTTGGACCAAAAACCGAAAAAATTTTTTTTTCGGATTTTGGTCCAAAATTTTCTAAGTCCCACCCGCACCACAAATTTCCAGGGAAAAACAAAAAAAATTGACAGAAATGCGTAAAATACAAAAAAATTTTTTTTGGGATTTTGGTCCAAAATTTTCTAAGTCCCACCTGCACCCCAAATTTTCAGGGAAAAAAAAAAAATATTTTTTAGTCTTAAAATTGACAGAAATGCATAAAAAACAAAAAAAATTTTTTTCTCGGATTTTGGTCCAAAATTTTCTAAGTCCCACCCGCACCCCAAATTTTCAGGGGAAAAAAAAAAAATTTTTTTTTTGTCTTAAAATTGACAGAAATGCCTAAAAAACAAAAACATTTTTTTTCGGATTTTGGTCCAAAATTTTCTAAGTCCCACCTGCACCCCAAATTTTCAGGGGGAAAAAAAAAATTTTTTTTTTTGTCTTAAAATTGACCAAAACGCATAAAAAACAAAAAAATTTTTTTGCGGATTTTGGTCCAAAATTTCGAAGTCCACAACGGGACCCCAAATTTTCAGCCTAAATATGAACCCAGGGATTTGGCTTCAACAAACTTGAATCTCACCCCCCTAAGGATGCTGCATACCAAATATCAAAACATTCTTATTGCTAGATCTCAAGAAGAAGATTTTTCAAAAATACTCCTCATACTGCACTAATTTAAACATTTGGGCTCCCATAGAGAGCCCAAATATCCACCCAGGCAATTCATTTCAATAAACATGTGAAACAATCTTCCAAAGATGTTATATGTGAAATTTTAAAGCTTTTGGAGCAGTGCTTTCGGAGAAAAGTAGTCTTATGTTTTTCCCATTACCCACAGTGTTAAAAAATGCTGACTCAGCACTTTTTCAAACTCCCCAAAAAGTACCCCATCATAAAACCGATGGCAATTTTTTTTGATCATTCCATTCTGTTGGTCCTAAGGAAGCTTCACAACAGATAAGAATTCTCAGTGCCGTGTAGTTTTGGAGATATGAGCGTTTTCATTTTTTTCTATTTTTAGCTCCTGTGGTTCCCACGGGGCTATGGGGAAAAAAATTTCTGCATAAATTAGGTACTTAGGACCCAATAAGCACTCATGTAAAATTTGGTTCAAATCGGCCTCGTGGTTTGGAAAATAGAAATTTGGGGCGGGGCCAAAATTTTTGCCCCTCCTTTAACATCGTCAAATATAGCCCCTCCAACTTCTCTTGAACAAACTTGAGTCTACACCTCAAAAGGAAGCTGCATACCAAATATCAAGTCTCTGCTATTGCTGGTTCTTGAGAAGAAGATTTTTTAAGAATTGCAGCATTTTTGCCCCATCCCTCTGCTCAATGTGAGCCGAAACCTAATTTGACAAAAAATCAAAGTCCGCAGACACAAACCCTTCTCACATGAAATTTCATTAATATGCGGCCAGTGGTTTGGGAGAAAAAGCCCAAACACCACCTTCACGACGGACGCCGGACGACAGACGACGGACGAAAAGTGATCAGAATAGCTCACCCTGACTTTCAGTCAGGTGAGCTAAAAATCCGATCTCTCAACTACTTCTATAAAGAATAGCTCCTACAGGAGAATAGAAGACAGAGGAATTACATATGTCCTCTTATAAAACAAGAGTTCACATATCGCTGAAGCAATACAATGTCCTCTACCGGACTAATGAGCATTAATAATTATACAAATGTTATAACCAAGATGTGATCAGCATGAATTCCGTTGAAGCGTTTCCAAAAAAAGTCCGGAAAACTGATATTTTGGCGCTTTTCCATATTTCCAAGGGCCATAACTCACACAAGAGTAATGCAATCAGCATGAAACTCAAACTTGATCTGTAAGTCATCGTTCTATAGTAGGTTAACAAAAATGAAATCATTCGGTTGAAGCATTTCCAAAAAAAGTCCAGAAAACTAAAGTGTGACTGACAGACTGACGGACGGACTGACAGACTGATGGACTGATGGATGGACAGAGTGCAAACCTATAGTCCCCTCCGGCGATGCCGGTAGGGGACTAAAAAAAGAGAATGTCATAACACCAACAATGGAATTGAGAATTACATAATTTCTCCATTTAATGCCAGCATAACCCCTTATGCTAATTCGGTGAAGGAAACTAATTATAAAGCTAGTCCAGAGAATGAGACACTTTATACTAATTTAAAAGTGTCCGACGATTGTATAGAAATGCTTGTTTGACATGTGACATAAACAAATGCTTCACAGTGAGCTACATTTTAAAAACAGTACATAAATGAGACATAGTTATTGCTTCACACCGAACTACACATTAAAACCACCCAGCACCGACGCTGAACTACTGTCTCTGGAGGAGGTATTCCCTTGCTTTTCACTATAAAGCCAGATAACATAAGGAAAAAACTGTCCAACAGAAAGAGGACCTAAAGATCTAAGGTCACCGGAGATAGACTCTAAATTTCTAAGGTAAAACTTGTTAAGAGGGCTGTGTCCAGTAGGCAGCCTTCATAAGATCAGTAATGGCTATACTGTTAGAATAAGCCCAAGAAGCAGACAGTGCTCTAACCTTATGCACTGAAATCTTGTTGACAGAACGTTGATCTGAAGGTATGTATTGCCAGCTGAATCCGGCTCCGGCCACTTATCTGGAATCTGATTCTTAGCCAAGAATCCCACTTCCGTAGTGAGGGTAACAGTATTACCCACACTACGGTAATGGGAATCATCAACAGATAATAATAATTAATAATTGATTTTCTAGAGCGTAAAACCACAATAGTGCTCTAAAACGCTTGATGGAAATAAATACACTTCTCTGAAATAAAGTGTCACATCTGTTTTGATTGCCTCTTAGAGAGGTTCAGGAGAATGCTTCAGTAAACAGGTAAGTTTTAAGATTTCTTTTGAAGACATCAAGAGTTTCTGAAATTCTGACACTAATTGGCAGGGAATTCCACAATCTGGGACCCCTGATGGAGAACACACAATCATGAGCCTGATTAGATCTGCTAAAAGGTACAACTAGTTGACGTTGGTTTTTAGATCTGAGACTGCGTGATGGTTTATATACATACAGTGAGGCGCTCTTGCAGGTAAACTGGAGCCAGTTTGTGGATACATTTGAATACTAAGATCAATATTTTGAAATCAATTCTATTTAACTGGAAGCCAATGTAGTTGTCTTAAAACAGGTGTTATGTGTTCAGAGTGTTTGGTACCAGTAATTATCCTAGCAGCAGTATTCTGAACTTTTTGAAGCTTCTGAATCAGGCACCGGGACAGCCCCACTAACACTGAATTACAATAGTCTAGTTGTGAGGTGATGAAGGAGTGCACAAGTTTTTCAAGTGTGGACTGGTTAAGATATGGTCGCAGTCTTCCAATATTATGAAGCTGCCAGTAGCATTTTTTACATATTTATGGATGTCTAGTTTTAAATTTGAGTCCATAATCAGTCTAATATTCCTGGCTGATTCACTTTTCATAGTGATGTTGTTTCCAACCAGAACTGATGTAACAGAGGGTGTAGGCATGCAAACCCTGGATATCACTAAGAATTCAGTTTTTGAGTCATTCATTTTCAATTTAAAGTCTATCATCCATTCCCGCACAAGATTTATGGAAGTTTCCATGTTATTGACTGCGGTGAATGAGTCACTTGGAACAGATGGGTTGAATGTGATGTACAGTTGGGTGTTGTCTGCGTACAGATGATATGATATGCCATGCTTTTTAAGAAGGCGACCTAGAGAAGAAGTGTACAGAGTGAACAAGAGTGGTCCAAGAACTGAGCCCTGAGGAACACCACACTTTAACGTCCTGTTTTCTGAACCGATCTTATTGATATATATTTGTAGATATATATTTGTTGTCTGCGACCTTCTAGATATGGTGCAAACCACGATAAGACAGTTCCACATATGCCATGCTGTGTCAATGTCTGCATGAGAATAC
Source organism: Pictodentalium vernedei (assembly GCA_031216915.1). Classification (NCBI taxonomy): domain Eukaryota; kingdom Metazoa; phylum Mollusca; class Scaphopoda; order Dentaliida; family Dentaliidae; genus Pictodentalium; species Pictodentalium vernedei. Next base: position 339,647,820 of record CM062296.1, on the reverse strand, counting down.
CATGATTGAATGTGTCAAATGCTGCTGCCAAATCCAAGAGAACAAGCATTACAGTCTTACCCTCAGACATTGATTTAACAATGTCATTGTTGACTCGCAGTAAGGCTGTTTCTGTACTGTGGTTGGCTTTATATGCAGACTGGAAAGGCTCTAAAAGATCATTTTCATGCAGATGATTTTTGAGTTGTAAAGCAACAACCCTTTTCAACAATTTAGACAGGAAAGAGAAGTTAGATACTGGTTGATAATTCTTCAGGTTGTCAGAATCAAGAGATGGTTTCTTGATGAGTGGAGTAACAAGTGCTTTTTTCAATGGGTTTGGAACAAACCCCTCATGTAGAGATGCAGATATAATAGATGTTATGGCTGGCAGAAGATAATGGTCTCTTTCAAAAGGAATGTTGGAATTTGACCTAGATCACTGGATTTATTGGATGATGATAAAATTATTTTTCGAATGTCTTCTTCTGAGACAGAGTGAACATTAGAAAAATCACTTTTTATGTCAAGATGGGGAGCGCGGTGGCTCAGTAGGTAGAGGTGCAGGCTGCAAGCCGAGAGGTCCTCGGTTCGAATCCCACCTGCGGCAACCACGTTGTGTCCTTAGGAAAGACACTTCATCTCCATTGCCCGCGTGGGGGCACGATGACGCCGTGTACTAAGGCGTACTGCACGCCGATGGTACGCTTGTCTTCAACCAATCTAACCCTGCCTGTGCTGCAGTGCGGAGTTACGATGTTGGGGAGCTGGCAGCTGCTCGTCGTTGCTCGGTGGTTCTCTCCGGGTACTCCGGCTTCCTCCACCCGTAAAACTGTCACGGTCATGATTAGCCATTGTGCATAAATATGTGACCTTCAAAACATCAATAAATAAATTTATGTCAAGATGATCAAACTCTGGTGGTTCACATGATGGTATACTATCCAGAATTACTTGAATTTTAGTTATGAAATAATCGCTGAATTTTTCCAGTATTTAGATGATCTGGGAGAATGACTTTTTGTTCTTTACCAAGGAGACTATTGGTTAGCGAGAACAGCACCCTTGTATTAGATGACTCCTCAATAAGAGAATTGTAGTACTCCCTCTTTGACTTTTTGATGATCTTATTAGTCATATTTCTTTGGTGGCAGAACATCTGCCGGAGAACCTCAACCTCGGTTTTATTGTAAAGACGCTCAAGTCTGCGACGCTGTTGTTTAGCAGCTCTAACATCTTCTGTAAACCACTCCACTTTTTCCCTATGAGTTATAATTTTTGACTTGGGTGGTGCATGCTCAGCCATGATGCCCTTAAGAGTTTCTTCAAATAAAGATAGCAATTGCTCAGATGATTCATTACTACTGCAAAAATAATTCGAACACAGAATTGATGAACTGATATCCATTTTCAAGGCATCAATATTTATGGATTTATATTTTCGATAAGTAATTTTCCTGGGAGGAATTTTGGAAGTTGATAGTGTCAATTCGGCCAAGACCGCATAGTGATCAGACAATGCTGGATCTGTGACATACACATTTTGTACTGATGTGCTTTCACTTTGTTACTTTGACGAACAAGATAATGCATGAAGTTCACTCACTCTTCTGGCAGATGCAAAGGCTAAAAGAAAGGCCTTTTTATAGGTCAAGAATTTGAACTCTACATCGTCTAATGGCTCAAACGGATCTTCTTGAAGCTTCAACAGAACCCAAGCCAAATTCTATTTAGGAATTAATCTGAGGGTTCTAGGTCTATGAATAGAAAAATTTCTAACTACCTTGGATAAAGAAGAATCTGATCCAATAGCCAAGTTATCATGATGAGCCTAAGTGTCTGATAACATAGACCTATAGCCCTTAATTGTGACGCGCTGCAAGTTTAATACGTCAAACAAGTAGACCAGGAAATTGGCAATCTGAGGAATGGACGAATCAAAAATGTCTACAGACTGGTATGTACACCAACGGAAGAAAACCCTCCACTTCGCTGCATAATTCAAGGAAGAGGTCCTCCTACAGTTTGCACCCACTGCTCGTCCTGTAAAATGTTTTCCGTGCAAGCACAATGGAAATACGTGAAGGCTGAGACCTTCCGGGTTGTGATGCAGTATGCGGGACTTCCCCTGATATAGAAAGTCCTTTTGAGGAGGAAGCTGCAGGGGAATGTCCCATAACAGACACCTGAGAAGACTGATCCAGGGTTTCTGTGATGACAGAGGTGCTAGCAGCAGGATTTTGCAGTGAGACTGATTTTTAACAGAATCTGCTGAATCAACGGAGCAGGAGGATATGCTGCATACGCACTGCTGCATACGCTCGATGATCTGGGCATGGTGACACAAACGTCGGTAATTGATTGTTCAGGTGTGTCGCAAAAAGATCTATCATGGGACGATCCCACTGGTAGCAGATCAGACTGAATACTCGCTTGTTGAGAATCCACTCCGATGGTAACAGGCGATCTTTTCGAGAGAGCGAATCTACTAATACGTTCAGACGACCCGTTGACAACTGACAGATGAACATGATGATTCAGAGCGAACAGAAGAATCTTCTTTGTTGATTTGCATAACGGAATCAAATGTGTGGCTCCCTGGTTCTCGAGATAAGCCACTACCGTCAAGTTGTCTAACAGAATCTGAACATGGACGTTCGCTACTTGAGCAATCCAATAAACTGATAAACCTCTCCTTGCACGGCAAAACGCAGGTACTTTCTGAATGCCGGATGTACCATCTGAACGTTGGATTACCAGGACATGAGGGTACACATCCTTTAGATCTATGCTTGCCGCATAGTCGTCCACTCGAATGCTCGCTCTTACCGACCGAATGGTTCCCAAATAGAACTTTGGAGCTATGATCAATTTGCTTATCCAGCTCAAGTCTATTACCGGTCGGATGGGCTGTCTGGGTTCAGTACGAGAAACAGGTGACTGTAAAAACCTGAAGAATTTTGATTCTCAATGACCTCTATTGCTTTCTTTGGTAGGAGAGCCTGTACCTCCGCGAGAAGAGACTCTCTTTTGGAAGAATTCGCCGGAAGATTTGTACAACGCAGACTTCTTGTAAGTGGGGGCTTTGCTCGGAATGATAGCCGCAGGCCTGTCGAGACTACATTTCACACCCACTGATCTTCTATAATTTCCATCCAATTTTTCGCGAAGTTTGATAACCTTCCACCAACTGGAAAGCAAGAGGTCTAGACCATAACCTGTATGACTTGCGAGGCTTGCAGGAGGGGAAACTATGTCCTCCCCACGAAGAACCTCATCCCGTCGGCCTAGGGGCGTCTGACTTATCGTCTTGATAATACTTGCGCCCCTTTCCCGAGTCGCAAATTGACGACCTCCGGGGTAACTGTAAGAGGGTTTCCTAGACCCTCGCGAGGAGCTCCCTTTCGATGATTGGGAACTGGAACGACCTCACCTACTCAGGCCAGCTGATGCATGTTGTTGAGATGCTGATCTCAGTAGCAGTGTGCTGGAAGCTTTTTTTTTGGTAGCTTGTTCATAGACTAAGGAAAGCTTGTCATCAAACAGTGTGTGTCCGGAGACCAGAGTGACTCGGAGAGAGCTTTTCACCCTGTCATCGATAATTGATGACGATGCAAGGGCTGGATTATGTCTAACCAACTCCAAATTTGTCACTGAAAGAGCGGAGTGGTACATGGCATACAGGATTGCCCTGGAAAGAACTCTTTGCATGGAACTAACATCCTCAAATTCCTTTCCATTTAGACACTGCGCCAGAGCCCTGGTGATGCTGCGTAGGACATAGTGTCCAGAATCGCTCTATTAGATGAAATAGAAGATTCTATCACATCCGAGCGCAAATTGAATGATGTAGGCAAGGATAAATCCAAATCCCCAGCCTGCTCATCTAGATGCAGAGGAGCTCTCTGAAATCTTCTCCAACAGTTTTAAAATAACATGATCCAGGAAACGGTGTACTGATTGAAGATGTAGATAAGAAACCGCCTTTCTTTTTCGAACTTGCTAGATTGAATATGGCGTCGTTAAAGTGGCCAAAGGCCCCCAGCACTTTCCAAGATAGTCCCTGGAAGGAAAGAACATCATCTTTCCTTCGCACGACATCTCTGTCTAGACAGCGGTTTCTGACTAGCAGATGCAGCTTGCTGATCAGGTGGAACAAGGTCAGGACAGTATTGATGAATGAAATTCATCGCTACCATATGTTGTTCCGAAAGGGAAGGGTAATCCCCCTCCTGCTCCCTTTCACCATTTGACTGATTCAGCTGAGAATTTTGGCCAACAGCATCTGAATGTACAGATGACCGAACAGACCCAGCACCGTCTGACAGCTCACCACCGGAGCCTCTAAAGGCTGCGCTTGTATTTGCTGGGAAGCTGCGATGAGCTGCGCAGTTTGCGACAGCAAGTCCGTTACAGAGGCTTGACGAGCAGTGGTCTTGTTTTTTCACCGCTTGCTGCTCCTGGGACGGAGATCCAGATATAGATCTCTTCTCTGAACATCCCAATGAATGAAGCCTTGTATCATAGCTACCGGATGACCCAACTTCACAGGCGAAGACTAGGAACATCTTCGCGCGGTTGCCTGGATATCCGAAGTCGGGCCGCTAGTGTGCGGTCGTGTGTGCTTATCTGAACCTGAGGAAGAAGCCATAACTGTAGCCAACCCCGGCTGCAGTATAGACGGAGCATCCCGAGCGGTGAGTGTTGACACTAGCTCCGACTCAGTGAAGTTTCTCAAAACAACATTTGGCCCCAAATGTTGCTGGGTTAGAGAAGGCTCTCCTGCTTGTGGTCTATCAGACCTCGCTGAGCTTCCCAAAGACAAACTTGCAGGCTTCTTCCCTTTTGCCGTCGTCGCCAGGTGAGCTTTAGTTTTTGAGGTGCTCGCTCTACCCAATTCTACACTTCCCTCGACCGTAATGGACTTACCTGGCGTTACGGCTCCCAATGTTGGGTTGGCCGATTCACCGGTCATATTGGCTGCTGGAATAAGAGGCCTTATTCCTTGTTCAATATTCAGGAGCACCATAGCAGCCAGTTCTGTTTGCTCATCAGAGCGCGACGACGGCAGCACACTTTGGATTGGTGTCGCAATACCATCACCATGTTCTTGTTCCTCTGAAAAACTCGAATTATCCTGCGGTGACAGCTCCGGCATCAGAACTTCAACGCCGACGACGCACCGCGACACCTGTCTCTAACGTCTGGCATCCCAATGAACACAAGTAGGACAATAATCTGTAGGAGTGCATCGACTACAGGCAAGACAACAAGCATGTAAATCCGAGGTAGACTTCCTCGCCTTGCATTTAGAGCAGAAAGCTATCATAATTGATTACAATCAAAAACAGTCGATAGCACTCCTACAAATTCAACAACAAAAATACATGATAAGGATACATGATAAGAGCAATCAAATTAATTTCGAAACAATTAAAAAAAAAATTTCGAAATTTTTTTTTGAAAATGCCTTAGTTCCCAAAGGGAACATCATGAGCCCAAGGGCATCCCGATAGAGCCTAAGAGTGGACAAACGCCAATTCTTTTTGAGCTACACTACCAGAATCATAATCAATGTATCCTACAATAATTCTGAAGTATTATAATACTAAATACTACATGTTAAGGGCGCTGCCAAATGTAAACAAGAGGCCCCAAGGGGCCTGAGGGCGCTCACCTGACATGGTAGCCTAAATATCAACCCAGAGAATTGATTTCAACAAGTTGCATCTGCTCCTCCTAAGAAAAGCTTATACCAAATATCCAAAGATTCTGACCAGTGGATCTAAAAAAAAGAAGATTTTTAAAGAATATTCCTCATATTGAACTAAGTTATAATTCAGGCTTCCACAGGGAGCCCATATATGAACCCAGGGACTTGGCTTTAACAAACTTGAATCTCACCCCCCTAAGGATGCCGCACACCAAATATCAAAACATTCCGACTGCTGGATCTGAAGAAGAAGATTTTTAAAGAAAAGTCCTCATTTTGAACTAAGTTACAATTCGAGCTCCCACAGTGAGTCCAAATATGGATCTAGGGACATGGCTTGAACAAACTTGAATCTCACCCCCTAAGGATGCTGCATACCAAATATCAAAACATTCCGACTGCTGGATCTGAAGAAGATTTTTAAAGAAAATTCCTCATTTTGAACTAAGTTATAATTCGGGCTACCACAGTGAGCCCAAATATGAACCCAGGGACTTGGCTTGAACAAACTTGAATCTCACCCCCCCTAAGCATGGTGCATACCCAATATCAGAAGATTCTGCATGCTGGATCTTGAGAAGAAGATTTTCAAAGAAATTTGCCTGAAATGCACTAAGTTCAAATTTGGGCTCCTATACTGAGCCCAAATATAAACACGGGGGCCGATTTGAACAAACTTGAATCAGATCCACCCCACAATGTTGCATACCAAATATCAAAAGATTCTGCCTGCTGGATCTGGAGAAGATTTTTTAAGAAATATGCCTGAAATGCACTAAGTTAAAATTTGGGCTCCTATACGGAGCTCAAATATAAACCCAGGGGGCCGATTTGAACAAACTTGAATCAGATCCACCCCACAATGTTGCTTACCAAATATGAAAAGATTCTGAAGCTGGATCTGGAGAAGAAGATTTTTTAAGAAATTTGCCTGAAATGCACTAAGTTCGAATTCGAGCTTCTATAGTGAGCCCAAATATGAAACTAGGAAGCCGATTTGAACAAACTTGAATCAGATCCACCCCACAATGTTGAATACCAAATATCAAAAGATTCTGCCTGCTGGATCTGGAGAAGAAAATTTTTTAATAAATTTGCCCGAAATGCACTAAGTGCGAATTCGGGCTTCTATATTAAGCCCAAATATGAATCCAGGGGGCCGATTTAAACAAACTTGAATCAAATCCACCCCGCAATGTTGCATACCAAATATCAAAAGATTCTTCCTGCTGGATCTGGAGAAGAAGATTTTTGAAGAAATTTGCCCGAAATGCACTAAGTTTGAATTCGAGCTTCTATAATAGGTGAGCCCAAATATGAATCCAGGGGGCCGATTTGAACAAACTTGAATCAGATCCACCCCGCAATGTTGCATACCAAATATCAAAAGATTCTGCCTGCTGGATCTGGAGAAGATGATTTTTTAAGAAATTTGCCCGAAATGCACTAAGTTTGAATTCGAGCTTCTATAATAGGTGAGCCCAAATATGAATCCAGGGGGCCGATTTGAACAAACTTGAATCATATCCACCCCGCAATGTTGCATACCAAATATCAAAAGATTCTGCCTGCTGGATCTGGAGAAGAAAATTTTTAAAGAAATTTGCCTGAAATGCACTAAGTTCGAATTCAAGCTTCTATAGTGAGCCCAAATATGAATCTAGGAAGCCGATTTGAACAAACTTGAATCAGATCCATCCCACAATGTTGCATACCAAATATCAAAATATTCTGCCTGCTGGATCTGGAGAAGAAGATTTTTTAATAAATTTGCTTGAAATGCACTAAGTTCAAATTTGGGCTCCTATACTGAGCCCAAACATAAACCCAGGGGGCCGATTTGAACAAACTTGAATCAGATCCACCCCACAATGTTGCTTACCAAATATGAAAAGATTCTGCCTGCTGGATCTGGAGAAGAAGATTTTTTAAGAAATTTGCATGAAATGCACTAAGTTCAAATTCGAGCTTCTACAGTGAGCCCAAATATGAATCTAGGAAGCCGATTTGAACAAACTTGAATCAGATCCACCCCACAATGTTGCATACCAAATATCAAAAGATTCTGCCTGCTGGATCTGGAGAAGAAGATTTTTGAAGAAATTTGCCTAAATGCACTAAGTTCGAAATCGGGCTCCTATACTGAGCCCAAATATGAACCCAGGGGGCCGATTTGAACAAACTTGAATCAGATCCACCTTACAATGGTGCATACCAAATATGAAAAGATTCTGCCTGCTGGATCTGGAGAAGAAGATTTTTTAAGAAATTTGCCTGAAATGCACTAAGTTCGAAATCGGGCTCCTATACTGAGCCCATATATTAACCCAGGGAGCCAATTTGAACAAACTTGAATCAGATCCACCCCACAATGTTGCTTACCAAATATGAAAAGATTCTGCCTGCTGGATCTGGAGAAGAAGATTTTTTAAGAAATTTGCCTGAAATGCACTAAGTTCGAATTCGGGCTTCTATAGTAAGCCCAAATATGAATCCAGGGGGCCGATTTGAACAAACTTGAATCAGATCTACCCCGCAACGTTGCATACCAAATATCAAAAGATTCTGCCTGCTGGATCTGGAGAAGAAGATTTTTGAAGAAATTTGCCTGAAATGCACTAAGTTCGAATTCGAGCTCCTATAGGGAGCCCAAATATGAATCTAGGGAGCCGATTTGAACAAACTTGAATCAGATCCACCCTACAATGTTGCATGCCAAATATCAAAAGATTCTGCCTGCTGGATCTGGAGAAGAAGATTTTCAAAGAAATTTGCCTGAAATGCACTAAGTTCAAATTTGGGCTCCTATACTGAGCCAAAATATAAACCCAGGGGGCCGATTTGAACAAACTTGAATCAGATCCACCCCCACAATGTTGCATACCAAATATCAAAAGATTCTGCCTGCTGGATCTGGAGAAGAAGATTTTTTAAGAAATTTGCCTGAAATGCACTAAGTTCGAAATCGGGCTCCTATACTGAGCCCAAATATGAACCCTGGGGGCCGATTTGAACAAACTTGAATCAGATCCACCCTACAATGTTGCATACGAAATATCAAAAGATTCTGCCTGCTGGATCTGGAGAAGAAGATTTTTTAATGTTTTTCCCATTGCCTGCAGTGTTAAAAAGTGCTGACTCAGCACTTTTTCAAAGTCCCGAAACTGTACCCTATGATAAAACCGATGGCAATTTTTTTTTACCAATCCTTTCTGTTGGTCCTAAGGAAGCTGCACACCAAATAAAAATTCGCAATGCCGTGCAGTTTTGGAGATATGGGCGTTTTAAATTTTTTCTATTTTTAGCTCCTGCGGTTCCCACGGGGCTGTGGGAAATTTTTTTTTTTGCATAAATCAAGTACTCATGACCCAATAAGCCCTCACATAAAATTTGGTTCAAATCAGCCTCTCGGTTTGGAAAATAGAAATTTTGGGTGGGGCAAAAAATTTTGCCCCTCCCATAACGACGCCAAGTATAGCCCCACAAACTTCTCTTGAACAAATCTGAGTCTACACCTCAAAAGGAAGCTGCACACCATATATCAAGTCTCTGCTACTGCTGGTTCATGAGAAGAAGATTTACAAAGATTTTGGTGCCCCTTGGGGGCGTGGCACCACCCAGGAGGAGGGGCAACTTCATTTGAACAAATCTGAATTGGCATTAGGTAATAAACATTTAGCCAACATTTGAATAAAATTGGGCTAGTGGTTTAGGAGGAGAAGTCGATAATGTAAAGTTAACGCCGGACGGACGACGACGGACGACGGACAGAAAGTGATTAGTAAAGCTCCCCTTGAGCTTCGCTCAGGTGAGCTAACAACGTCAATATAAACAATAGGCCCCAGGGGGCCCAAGGGCGCTCACCTGACATGGTAGTCTAAATATCAAACCAGGGACTTGACTTGAATAAGCTGCATACGTCCCTCCTAAGAAAAGCATGTACCAACTAGATGAAGCGATTGTGCCCACACAATACATAGGATTTTCCTTCTATTTTCAGTTCCTGCACTTTTACGTCCCAAAATTGAGATAAACGCATAAAAAACAGATTTCTTTTTATTTTTGTTCCAAAGTCCCAAACAAAATATTTTCAGATTAAAATTCTTTTTTTCTCCTTAAAATTGACCAAAACGCATAAAAAAGCAAAAAACTAATTTCTGGATTTTGGTCCAAAATTTCGAAGTCAGGACCGAGACACCAAATTTTCAGCCTAAATATGAACCCAGGGACATGGCTTGAACAAACTTGAATCTCACCCCCCTAAGCATGCTGCATACCAAATATCAAAAGATTCTTATTGGTAGATCTGAAGACGAAGATTTTTAAAGAATATTCCTCATACTGCACTAATTTGAACATTTAGGCTCCCATAGCAAAAACAAATATGGACCGAGGGATTTGATTTCAACAAACATGTGAATCAATGTTCCAAAGATGTTATATGTAAAATATGAAAGCTTTTGGAGCAGCGGTTTGGAAGCAAACAATTCTTAAATTTTTTCCCATTGCCCACAGTGTTAAAAAATGCTGACTCAGCATTTTTTCAAAGTCCCGAAAAAGTACCTTATGACAAAACCGATGGCAATTTTTTTTTTACCATTCCTTTCTGTTGGTCCCAAATAAAAATTCTCAGTGCAGTGCAGTTTTGGAGATATGGACGTTTTTGCTTTTTTCTATTTTTGGCTCCTGAGGTTCCCACAGGGCTGCAGGAAAATTGTTTTGGCATAAATCAAGTACTTATAACCCAATAATATCTCATATTAAATTTGGTTCAAATTGGCCTCTCAGTTCAGAAAATAGAAATTCTGGGTGGGGCAAAAATTCTTGCCCCTCTCAGAACAAAGGCAAATATTGCCCGTCAAACTTCTCTTGAACAAACTTGAGTCTACACCTCAAATGGAAGCTGCATACCAAATATCAAGTCTCTGCTACGGCTGGTTCATGAGAAGAAGATTTTTTTAAGTTTTGTACATTTTGGCCCCACTCCCCTCCACAATATGAGCAGAAACCCAATTTGAAGAAAAACCCAAATGCCCCTATATAACCGCTACTCATGTGAATTTTCATTGAACTGCAGACAGGGGCTAGGGAGAAAATGACCCAAACACCACCTTCATGACGTACGACAGACGACGGCCAAAAAGTGATCAGAATAGCTCAAGCTGACTTTCAGTCAGGTGAGCTAATAAGAGGTGATTTTTGTAAATAGCTCTGGCCAGAGAGTGTCGTTACATTAGCTAAAGCTCCTATTACGAAAAAACACTTATGGTCAGAGTTACTAGTATAAAACCATAGACAAAGTTAAGAGGCTCAAAGCAGGATGGTGTTACTTGGGGTTTGTAGGTGCAAGATCATATACAAGGTTTTCACACTATGTTCATTTTTCATGGAATTTTCTTGAAATTAGTTTCTGTTCTTTATAATTATCTTATTACGCAAAGTGAATTATATTTTGATAGAAAATTTCATTTTTAGAAATGGTCCAAATCAGAGAATAAAATCTCGAATTTTGAGATAACCTATTTACCGTTCATCTGGATATAATAAAGAGGACTGATTACAGTACAGCCATCGTGGCCGAGTCAAAATCTATGGGTGGGCATTTTTCCACGCATGTAATTTAAAGATGATCCGCTATGACTAGCAAAATTTCCACCAATGAAGCAGCAGGGTAATCCGGTGCTTCATTGGTGGAAATTCTGGTGCTTCATTGGTGAAGATTTTTCTAGGTGTCATAGCAGATCATCTCTGAATTGTATACAAGCAAAAAATGACCTGTGGATGGATTTTGACCCATCCATGATGGTCCTACTGTATGACAGTTCACAGATTTCGAAAGCATCTGCAGCAAGCACATGGAGAGTCAGCTGTCTTTGGGAGTTTGAGCATTGAAGAAAGGGGGGGGGGGGGGTCTTCCCACAGGAACATTTTAAAACAGTGCTATCAAATAAGGTGATAAGACAACTTTCTGACGAACTGTTTGTAGTTCCAGATGAACAACTTTTTGGTTATTTGTTTTTCATTTAGCGAACCACCAGATGAATGATTAAATCATTCCTCTCAAATTTTATGGCCTGCAAATTGATCATTAGACATGCAGGATTTCCACACAATGCATTGTTCTTATTTTACCAGTAGGGATATAATTGAAAGCTTAAAAACCAGAGTCTCAAGTGAGTCTAAAACAATCACCTGGCTCAAGTTGTCAAAAGCGTTAAGCGTATCAGTAAGTGATCAGTAGCAAGAGCAATTTTTTGATTTGCTATGACACAACCAAAGGCAACTTTTTTTGCCATTGATTTCTGCTGGTCCTAGGAAAATTTCCTAGCAAGCTCTGTTTTGTGAAGTATTAAAAAACAACAAACGAACAAAATTTTGGTTTGTTCTCAACTGCTGTGTTTCTTTCTACCCCCCCCCCCCCCCCCTTCCCCCAAAAGAGAGAAAAAAAAAATTCAGGCAAAAATGAAATACTTTTGACACAGGGAGCACAAATATGAATCCAGGGGGCCGATTTGAAGAAACTTGAATCAGATCCACCCCATAATGTTGCATACCAAATATCAAAAGATTCTGCCTGCTGGATCTGGAGAAGAAGATTTTTTAAGAAATTTGCCTAAAATGCACTAAGTTCGTATTCGGGCTTCTCTACTGAGCCCAAATGTGAATCCAGGGGGCCGATTTGAACAAACTTGAATCAGATCCACCCCACAATGTTGCACATCAAATATCAAAAGATTCTGCCTGCTGGACCTGGAGAAGAAGATTTTTTAAGAAATTTGCCTGAAATGCACTAAGTTCAAATTCAGGCTTCTATAGTGGGCCCAAATATGAATTCAGGGGGCCGATTTGAACAAACTTGAATCAGATCCACCCCATAATGCTGTATACCAAATATCAAATAATTCTGCCCACTTGTGCGGAAGAAGATTTTTTAGTAATTTCTCTAATATACATAGGGTGCTATCGGAGTTATGCCCCCTATGGAGCCCCAAGTAGGCATGTCCATTTCATTTGAACAAACTTGAATTGACATATGGTAATGAACATCCATACCAAGTTTCTAGCAAATCGACCTAGCGGTTTCAGAGGAGAAGTTGTTTGAAAAATGTTTACGACAACAGATGGCAAGTGATAAGTTTAGCTACCTTTGGTGAGCTAAAAAGAAATTGAGTGTAGCCCAAATTTTGACTGACTGAGTGAATGAATCTGCATCACTAAAGTAAGTTCCAAACATGAAATCTAAGCATTATTGCAAGTGGCGTATAAAAAGAAGATTTTAAAAGCATTTTAGGCTTATTTAGTACTAATCCCACCCCAAGGGATCTAGTAATTTTTAGGAAAAAAATCAGAAGCGTAAATTCCACGAGCTTGAAGATGGCAGCAGCTTCATTTGAACAAAGGAGAAAAGTTTTACTCCAAAGATGGTCTGTGCCATAAATGAATGAATTTGGCCCAGTGGTTTTAAAGAATAAGAAAAATTTCAAACCAGAGAAACAGAATTTTAATGCCACAAGTATATTCAAGTCTGTGTGAAAATGGTTATTTATTTATTTATTGGTGTTTAAGGTCACATACTTATGCACAATGGCTAATCGTGACCGTGACAGTTTTACGGGTGGAGGAAGCCGGAGTACCCGGAGAGAACCACCGAGCAACGACGAGCAGCTGTCAGCTCTCCAACATCGTAACTCTGAACTCTGCACCGCAGCACAGGCAGTGTTAGGTTGGTTGAAGACATGCGCACCATCGACGTGCAGTACGCCTCAGTACACAGCGTCATCGTGCACCTATGTAGGCAATCGGGGTGAAGTGTCTTGCCCAAGGACACAACGCGGTTGCCGCAGGTGGGATTCGAACCGAGGACCTCTCGGCTTGCAGCCTGCACCTCTACCAACTGAGCCACCGCGCCCCGTGAAAATGGTTAAAGCATCAAAAATAAACAAAACGGAAAGAGAATTTATGGAGGCTTATTTTGGGGGGTAAAATATTTTTAAAGAAATAAGAAAAAGGTTTTCATTAACAGTATTTCATGAAATAAAATCTTTGGAACCCACATTGAAGTCTTGAGAGAGTTAAATTAAAGATATTAATGCAGGAATCAGATGAATTTTTTCTAAGAAACCAGAAAAAACATATGTGCACAGCATTGAACGTGTTTGATTATGGCATCAATAAAATCTTTGAATTTTTTTTCCAATTTTAGCCCCTGGGGTTGCCACAGGGCTGTGGAAATTTTTTTTTTTTTTGGGGGGGGGGCATCAATCAATTACTTACTTAGGACCACTTATACTAACTACATGCCAACATGCCAACTTTGGTTGAAATTGGCCCACCGGTTCTTGAAATAGAAATTTGGGTCAGAGCCCAAAATGGATATGTCCCCACAGAGAGCCCAAATACTGACCTACCAACTTCCCTTGAACAAACTTTAATCTTCAACAACCAAAGGATGTTCCATATCAAATACCAAGGCATTCCCTCTGGTGGTTCGTGAGAAGATTTTTAAGCTTTTGGGGCATAACCAGAGCCCGAAGATGGCAGCCACTTCATTTGAACAAAATAGAAAGGGTATACTCCATAGACGATCTGTGCAATATAGGTTTGAATTTGGCCTAGTGGTTGTGAAGAAGAAGTCAAGTTTTCAAAAGTTAACGGACGACAGACGACGCATGCCAAATGATAGCAATAGCTCCCACTGACTTGCATTCAGGTGAGCTAATGATCCATCAAGAAGTAAATGGTTAATTGCATGCAAACATTCACAGGCCTGTGCAACAGAGAAATTACTGCACCCAGACAAAAGGTTACGCTAACTATTTTCAGACAACCCATTTTCTTTCAGGGAAGCCCTTTTTCAGACTTTTGTTAGCAAGATGAAGACAATGTGATACTGATATGTTTTCCAGTGTTGGTGCAGAGACTGATATAAACATTCTTGAACACTAGTTTATTTCAACAGTTTCTTTCTGCAATTTGATGACACTATGTGATCTTGTACACTGTTGTAAATGGCTCAGAGAGCCCTTTCCAACTGAGTGTTACATCACAGCTGTTCATCATGGTTTTGGGTGAAGTAAACAAATGAACACAAAAGTCAAGCAAAGATATTTTTCTGACATCTAGTAATTTAGGGAACAAAAAATCAGTTGGCATATTAAAAAAAACCCCTCTATTTCTCAGACACTGACGGCTTGAAAATGGATGTGGGTGGGTGTATTTTTTTTATTAATCTAATTTCCAGATGTTTTTCCATGGCTATTCTGTACCAAGAATTATTAACAAACTAACAAAATTTTACATCAATCTGGCTTCATTTTACACAGAAACAAAAAAGAAAAAAACAAACAAATTATCTGCTTTGCTTCCATTATCATTCACATTAGACATTATAGTAGTAGTATCTGCAATGGATTGGAAAATTTTGCAATTATAGATTGTCATCGCCTCCCATGCCTTATTTAAGAATTTGTTCATGCACAACTTCGTTTACATGTACTGTAATCATCTTCGCAAATGAACAGATCATCTGTGAAAGAGACCATCATGGCCAGACACAACAGGTTACATTTACAGACATCTTTGTTAAACAGGTTATTTTCAAAACTGTGGGGGATTCCCTGTTTTCTTTGTGTCAAAAGCAACAACACATGATCTAAACCCTGTATGCAAACACACACTTTTCTGGTTAAGTCATCCAATGTCTTTAGCCCACAAGTTATTAATATTTGAAACCACCACACAATTCATCCACTTAGAACTTTCATTAGTCAAATGAAGTGGTCAAAGGTTATATGTGAATTCTGACCCTTGTTTCCGAGTTATTTTCATTGCCTGGGACAGTTTTTCTTAGCATGCGAAATATATGTACATTTGTTGTAAATGAGTCTGAATGGGTGAAGGCAAATTGTAAATGATTCATACCAACTGTAAAAAAAAGTATTAACCCCCAAAATGACAGATTTTTTAATATGCAATGCTGGCAATGATTCTTAGCATGCGAAATATATGTACATTTGTTGTAAATGAGTCTGAATGGGTGAAGGCAAATTGTAAATGATTCATACCAACTGTAAAAAAAAGTATTAACCCCCAAAATGACAGATTTTTTAATATGCAATGCTGGCAATGATTAAGAGAGAATAATCCTTGGAAGAAAGACTGAATGTTTCAAGTTTGAAAGTGCGCCAAGTGATTTTTCTTATTTTAAAAGTGGAAAAAATGTTTGACATGCACATTTTTCGAGAATGCAGCAGTGTCTGTGAAAGAAAATATTTGTTTCTATTCAGTCTGTATTTGCTGGCTAGATCCTTGTTTTTCTAAGAAACAAACCAACAAGAGATTAGCGTAAGTCAATACCTCTGGTTGCCTCCGATCATACTGAACTGGGGTTTAGCACAATTTCATTTTTATTTTTTTAATTTGTGGGGTATTTGCATTTTATACTGACACCATCGGGGTCCCAATTTAAAGACTACTCTGTGTACTCTGACTGATAACATGAAGAAAGTATGGGAAAAAAAATGAAAGTGTCAATGACACTGTGGCTCAACTCGACAAACTTGAACATGGTAAGTTATAAGTGAAATGGCAAAATTGAAGATCATCAGGACCAATGTTGGTGAAATTTAAAAATAACAGCATTGTGTGTGCACAACGTTAGAGTAATCCATTCCTTTTTAAATGTAAACTGTAAGTCGCCATGGCTAAAGGAAGAATGTTGATACACAAATGCAGTACGTTCAGAGGTTATTGTAAATGGCAACTTTTTTCACAGAAATGAATGCTAATCAATAGCTCTTATCTAAAGGCCTTGCCTAATGAGCACACCAAGTTCAAAAACAATCCTATGATAAATGTGGCCTGTAGGCCATGTCAAAGAATGTTGATGCCCAAATGCAATAAATTCAAAGATTGTTGCTAACAGCAACAATTTTTGATGGAAATGAAAAGAAAATCAATAGCTCTTATCTTTGTCACCCTGCATGAGCATACAAAGTTTCAAAACAACCTGATAATGAATGTATGAATGAGGCATGCCAAAGAAGATGTTAATGCACAAATGCACTAAGTAGAAGGTCATTGCTTGTGGCAACTGTCTTTTTTTTTTGTTTTTTATATGGAAATTCATAAATATACCCTGCAGAGAGTGCAAAAGGGATAAGTTGATGCACAAATGCAGTAAGTTCAAAGGCTGGTGATAATGACAATAATTTTTTGTGGAAATGAAAAAGAGCAATAGCTCACATCTAGAGGTCACCCCGAACTCACATACCAAATTTCAAAGTGATCCGATCATAAATGTGCCCTGAACGGTGTGTTAAAGGGAAATATTGAGGTCTGACTAAACTAAGTTCAAAGGTCAGAGGCAACATTTTTTGACAGAAATGGAAGAAAACCGACAGCTCCCATATAGATGTCACCCCAAACAAGCACACCAAGTTTGCAAGCGATCTAATCACAAATGTGCCCTGCAGGGAGTGTCAAAGGGAAATATTGATGCTTAACTGCACTAAGTTTGTACTAAGTTCATCGAAGGTCATTGCCAGTGGCAACATTTTTTTGATGGAAGTCGTCAAAAATCGATAGCTTCCATCTAGAGGAAACCCCAAACAAGCATACAAAGTTTCAAACCGATCTGATCATAAATGTGCCCTGTAGGGCATGCTAAAGGATTATATTGATGCCTGACTAAACTTAAGTTCTAAGAACTTTGGCCGTGGCAACATTGTTTGAGGGAAATTGAAGAAATCGATAGCTCCCATCTAGAGGTCACCCCAAACAAGCATGCCAGGTTTCAAAGCAATCCAATCATAAATGTGCCCTGTAGGGTGTGCCAAAGGGAAATACTGAGGTCTGACTAAACTAAGTTCTAAGAACGTTGGCCGTGGCAACATTTTTTGAGGGAAATGGAAAAAAATCGATGGCTCCCATCTAGAGATCACCCCAAACAAGCATGCCAGGTTTCAAAGCAATCCAATCATAAATGTGCCCTGTAGGGTGTGCCAAAGGGAAATATTGAGGTCTTCAGACTAAACTAAGTTCTAAAAACGTTGGCCGCGGCAACATTTTTTGACGGAAATTAAGAAAATCGATAGCTCCCATCTAAAGGTCTCCCCAAACAAGCATACCAGGTTTCAAAGCAATCCGATCATAAATGTGCCCTGTAGGGTGTGCCAAAGGGAAATATTGTGGTCTGACTAAACTAAGTTTCAAGAACGTTGGCCGCGGCAATATTTTTTGACGGAAATTGAAGAAAATCGATAGCTCCCATCTAGAGGTCACCCCAAACAAGCATACCAAGTTTCAAAGTGATCTGATCATAAATGTGACCTGTGAGGTGTGCCAAAGGAAATTGTGGACGTATGTACTAACATAAGTACGAATGCCGACGGACGAGAAGTGATGGCAATAGCTCAGCTTGACTTTGTCAAGTTGAGCTAAAAATCTTCTATGGTTTTCTTTGAAATGTGATGACAGTAAATGGTAATGTGACGCAGGATCACTTTTCAAACCCACCCACCCCTACCTGCAAATTCTTATCACAATATTTTAGACACTCCCCACCCACCCACCCACGGATATTAAAATCTGCTAAGTGTTGCATGCCGACAGAGGTAATCAGGAAGTACACAAACTGAATGGAATTTCCTAGATAACTCTGAGCCCCTTGCATAAAGAATTCTTGCAAAATAAAACAAGGATGATCCAACTATTATTTGTGGCGTTACATTCTCAGATGGACAGATAGAAGAATGGATGGATGGATGGATGGATAGATGGATGTAATTCAGCATATCGCAACTTCTAAGTGAGTTCATTCTAGAATATAACTTGACCAATATTGCTCAGCGAGTCTTCATGAAATCACACATCCATGTTTATTATGACATGCACCTTCAGCCAAATAATATTCTGCTAATTAGTTATGGTAATTTTTTTCTTCAAAAACAAAAATGTTCTGTCGATATTCCCCCATTAGTCAGACACCCCAGTTGTCAGACAGTTTATAATCACAGATTATTGGTTTGAGTGAACAGCTAATCCCTACTTATCACATTCAGAATAAAGTGGGATATGCCAATAAGTCAGAGAGAAAAGAAATGAAAGTGTCAATGACACTGTAGCTTAACATGTGTGTTGTGTTTGATGAAAAGGATAATGTTCAATGTTTATGAAAGGATTATGAAATAAAACAAGAATTGTGATAATTGGGAATATGTTCATTTCTGTTCCCTGTATGCTATGTTTTTGATAAAAAATAATATGAGGTGTACATTGTACTAAAGAGCTGAGGGGACGTTCTCATCTAGACATTTATATGAAGTCAACCAACCAAGTTACATTGAAATCCCTTCATAAATATGGCCTGTAGACTGTGCTAAAGGTTTTCGGGCATCGGGCCCCTGGAGCCATCAGTTTCCCAATTGCGTCCAAAGGGGACGTTCTCATCTAGACATTATATGAAGTCAACCTACCAAGTTACAATGAAATCCCTTCATAAATAAGACCTGTAGACTGTGCTAAAGGTTTTTGGGCATTGGGCTTGGGCAGCCATCATGGTTGAATGATCGCAACCAAAAGGGGACATTCTCATCTGGGCATCATCTGGAGTGATCCTACGAAGTTACAATGAAATCCCTTCATAAATATGACCTGTAGACTGTGCTCAAGGTTTTCGGGCTTCGGGCCCCTGAAGCCGTCACAGATGACCAATAACGACCAAAAGGGGATATCATCATCTAGGCATTATATGGAGTCAAACTAACAGGTTACAATGAAATCCTTCCATAAATATGACCTATAGACTATGCTCAAGGTTTTGGGCTTGGGCAGCCATCAAGGCTGAATGATCGTGACCAAAAGGGGATGTGCTCATCTAGACATTATTTGGAGTCATCCTACCAAGGTACAATGAAATCCCTTCAAAAATATCACCTGTAGACTGTGCTAAAGGTTTTTGGGCTTCAGGCCCCTGTAGCCGTCACAGTTGCCTAATGGTGTCCAAAAGGGGCTGTTCTCATCTAGACATTATATGAAGTCAACCTACCAAGTTACAATGAAATCCCTTCATAAATATGAACTGAAGACTGTGCTAAAGGTTTTCAGGCTTTGGGCTCGGGCAGCCATCATGGTTGAATGATCCCAACCAAAAGGGGACATTCTCATCTGGGCATCATCTGGAGTGATCCTACGAAGTTACAATGAAATCCCTTCATAAATATGACTTGCAGACTATGCTCAAGATTTTCGGGCTTCGGGCACCTGTCGCCATCACAGTTGACCAATCACGACCAAAAGGGGATGTCATCATCTGGGCATTATATGGAGTCAACCTAACAAGTTACAATGAAATCCTTCCATAAATACGACCTATAGACTATGCTAAAGGTTTTTGGGCTCGGGCAGCCATCAAGGCTGAATGATCGTGACCAAAAGGGGACGTTCTCATCTAGACATTATTTGGAGACATACTACCAAGCTACAGTGAAATCCCTTCATAATTATGACCTGTAGACTGTTCTAAAGGTTTTTGGGCTTCAGGCCCCTGTAGCTGTCACAGTTGCCCAATCATGTCCAAAAGGGGACGTTCTCATATAGACATTATATAAAGTCAAACCTACCAAGTTACAATGAAATCCCTTCATAAATATGACCTGTACAGTGTGCTAAAGGTATTCAGGCTTCAGGCTCGGGCAGCCATAATGGTTGAATGATCGCAACCAAAAGGGGACATTCTCATCTGGGCATCATCTGGAGTGATCCTACGAAGTTCCAATGAAATCCCTTCATAAATATTTACGGTAGACTGTGCTCAAGATTTTCGGGCTTCGGGCACCTGTAGCCATCACAGTTGACCAATCATGACCAAAAGGGGATGTCATCATCTAGGCATTATATGGAGTCAACCTAACAAGTTACAATGAAATCCTTCCATAAATACGACCTGTAGAATATGCTAAAGGTCTTTGGGCTCGGGCAGCCATAAAGGCTGAATGATCGCGACCAAAAGGGGATGTTTTCATCTAGACATTATTTGGAGTCATCCTACCAAGCTACAATGAAATCCCTTCATAATTATGACCTGTAGACTGTTCTAAAGGTTTTTGGGCTTCGGGCCCCTGTAGCCGTCATGGTTGCCCAATTGTGTCCAAAAGGGGACGTTCTCATCTAGACATTATATGACGTCAACCTACCAAGTTACAATGAAATCCCTTCATAAATATGACCTGCAGACTGTGCTAAAGGTTTTCGGGCTTCGGGTTTTGGGCTCGGGCAGCCATCATGGTTGAATGATCGCAACCAAAAGGGACAATCTCATCTGGGCATCATCTGGAGTGATCCTATGAAGTTACAATGAAATCCCTTTACAAATATGACCTGTACACTGTGCTCAAGGTTTTTGGGCTTCGGGCACCTGTAGCCATCACAGTTGACCAATCACGACCAAAATGGGATGTCATCATCTAGGCATTATACGGAGTCAACACAACAGGTTACAATGAAATCCTTCCATAAATATGACCTTTTGCCTATGCTAAAGGTTTTTGGGCTCGGGCACCCATCAAGGCTGAATGATCGCGATTAAAATGGGACGTTCTCATCTAGACATTATTTGGAGTCATTCTACCAAGTTACAATGAAATCCCTTCATAAATATGACCTGTAGACTGTGCTAAAGGTTTTCGGGCTTCGGGCCCCTGTAGCCGTCACAGTTGACCAATCAGGACCAAAAGGTGACTTTCTCATCTAGACATTGTATGAAGTCAACCCACCAAGTTACAATGAAATTCCTCGATAAATATGACCTGCAGACTGTGCTAAAGGTTTTCGGGTTTTGGGCTCGGGCAGTTGTCACGGTTGATAGATCATGCCCAAAAGGGGACGTTCTCATCTAGGCATTATACAGAGGCATCCTACCAAGTTACAATGAAATCCCTTCATAAATACAACCTGTAGACTGTGCTAATGGTTTTTGGGCTCAGGCAGCCATACCGGTTGCCGATCGCGACCAAAAGGGGGCGTTCTCATCTAGACATGACCCCAAACCTGCATATGAAATTCCCAGACGATCAGACAAGCCCGTGCTAAAGGAATATCTGAACAGACTCACAGACTAACAGACTTCCGCATGCGTGATGGCAATAGCTGATCTTGACTAGTTTCTCTGGGGTAAAATTTGAATTTTTTGTTGACTCGACTATGTCTGTCCCCCCCTCCAATCATTGCCCATTCCCCTGCCCTGTCTGGGGTAAAGGGTAATTCACCTGCTTTCACATTTTCATATTAAGCGATCTGAGGTCTTCACAAAATAAAAAGATACCATGCTCATGAAGCCGCATATTATATTTCAAAAGAATCTGATTAAGTTCACGGACTGTAGAGCACAGAAAGTATAATTTGACTGATTTCTAAGTATGAAAAGAGCAATAACTCCTAAGAAAACAACCGAACACGACCCAAATATGAACTTGTGCGAGATATTGTGCCCATGAAGCTGCGTATTAAATATGAAAAGAATCTGATTAAGTTGACGGTGTGTCGAGCACGTAAAGCATAATTTGCCTGATTTCTAAGTATTAAAGGGCAATAACTCCTATGGAAATTGACAAACATGACCCGAATATGCACTTGTGCGAGATACCATGCTCATGAAGCTGCATATTAAATTTCAAAAGAATCCGATTAAGTTCACGGACTGCAGAGCACAGAAAGCATAATTTGACAGATTTTTAAGTATGAAAAGGGCAATAACTCCTAAGAAAACAACCGAACACGACCCAAATATGAACTTGTGCGAGATATTATGGCCATGAAGCTGCGTATTAAATTTGAAAAGAATCTGATTAAGTTGACAGTCTGTAGAGCACGGAAAGCATAATTTGCTCGATTTCTAAGTATTAAAGGGGGAATAACTACTAGGAAAATTGTCGAACATGACCCAAATGCGAACTTGCACGAGACCTTATTCTGGTTGTGCAGTATATCAAATATTTTTTAAATTCGATTGAAATCACGCTCTGTAGAGCACGGAATACAACTGTCCCCGGACGGACAGACGGATTGCACCATAACATAATACGTCCGTTTTTCAAACGGGCGTATAAAAAAAATGAATAATCACACAAATATTTTTGGGGTGATAAATAAACAGAAAATCACATGTTATGAAACAAAGAAAATAAATAGGAAATAAATAACAATAAAATGAATGAAAGTGTCAATGACACTGTAGCTCAACTTGTTTAAGACATGTACATGTATAGTATGTGACACAGCAATGACAAACATCTAGGTAATGCCCTGAAAACAAAGGTACGGTTAAAACTATAAGTCCTGTCACGAACTGTGCGCTTAGCTAGGCTTAATTGCACGTAGGAATGGCACGCAATTGCCATATCGAATGGAACCAAAGCATGGCAGTTCTTCTAGTTACTCATAGCAAACACAGACAATGTTTCTGCCAATGGACGGACCTCCGGGTTACCCGGAGGTCCATTGGCTGAAACATTGCTTGTGCACAGGCCACATGTACAGATTTGATAGCCTTACTATGGTCATAACGCGCAGATTAACACACAGATCGACATGCTATTTGTACGCATTTCATGACAGGACTTCTAATTTTAACTGTACATGTAAAGTATTGCAACGGTCTGTAGATAAATGCTGACCCGTAGCCTGTAACAACTAGAGGTACTGTGAGCAAGCTCACAAAGTGATACCCCGTGCGCCTCAGTTGTAGCCTTTTTGGTGTAAAGTTTCACAAAGACACAACCATATGATGTAGCAATTGAAATGTATATGTTAGATTATCTCCCCTTGGAAATGTCAGAACGGAATTATATTGCTTCATGCACATCTTCATATGGAGTTCTTCCATTGTGTAAAGTTTCATGAAAATTCTTCAAATGGTTTAGGAGGAGTTTATAAGGATGGACAGACAGACGGACGGACAAGGTGATTCCTATATATCCCCCCAAACTTTGTTTGCGGGGGGTATAAAAATGTGACTTCCCATAGGCTTTCCATGGTAACTATGAGCTGCAATTGTGACCATGTTTGCAACATTACATCAACATTACATGATGATCATTGGTACAAGGTGACCCAGTCCTCAATCACGTGAAGTTTCAAAAAATTTGAATTCTTCAAACAGAATCATAGAATGTCTCTGGTGGCCATATTTTCCAACCAACGAGAACAAAATGAGGATCGTTTGTGGAGGGCCTCCTATAGACCATTCCTGCCAAGTTTTGGTTCACGTCTGCTCAGTAATTCCAGAGAGAAGATGAAAATGGGATTTCCCATAGGGTTTTTCTATAGTAACTATAAACCGCAATTGTGGCCATGTTCGCAAAACAATCAACATTAAATGAGGAACGTTGGTAGAGGGTGTCCCAGTCATCAACCATGCAAAGTTTCAAAACATTTGTCCCTGTGGTTTCAGAGGAGAAGAGTTTTCAAAATTGACCAATCAGAATCAAAGAATGCTTTTGGCGACCACGCTTTTCATCCAACAGGAATAAAATGAGTAACAGTTGTAGAGAACCTCTCATAGACCATGCCTGCCAAGTTTGGTTCACATTGGCTCAGAACTTTCAGAGAAGATGATGAAAATGTGATTTCCTATAGGGTTTCTATAGTAACTATAAGCCACAATTGCAGCCATAATTGCAACCCGATGAAGATTAAATGAGGATCATTGGTAGAGGGGGTTACAGTCATCAGTCGCATTAAGTTCAAAACATTTGGCCTTGTAGTTTCAAAGAAGATTTCTTGAAAATGCACACATTTATGAATTCTGTTTCAACAAAAAAATCAGTAAAATAAAGTTAAATATTTTGAAAATTACAATTTTTCAGACAATATTCTCTTTCAAATAGCTTTGGATAGGTAAAGGGTTACAGAAAACACATTTTACTCCAATTTTGTCATATCTTAAATGATTTAATTTACTGGACAGCTACTAGGAAAAGAAAATAAACAAAACTTCCATGCTTTCCAAACACCTGTCATCAATCAGTATTTCAGATAAGTAACTTGAGAGTAATACATGTATTAACATAATTACAGCTGCACTTGTTTACAGTAGTAGTCAATATAAGTTGTAGGATAATCCTATAAACTATGCATCTTTCTCTTCCTACACTGATAAGACCAGAAGCTGATATCATTTTCTGGAAAGCTCTCACTGATAGCTTTCCAGAAAATTATAAATTTAAAGTAAGTTGTATATTTTTTATGCTTACCAATGGCCCAGACTTAGCTGGTGCAAACTCAAAGATATCAAGGGCCAAACACAAATTTTGAACCCCCCAATCCCCAAAATTTGCTTGCAAAACCGAAAATTAAAAGTCCTATCTCGTCATCCATAATTTTACCCTCCATGCGTGCGCAGTCGTCAGGAAGTGACCAAAATTAGCACCAACATCATTCTTTGTAGAAAAGAGTACTACATAATAATTCAGCGGGGAGGTATGAGTGCCCACTCATGGGAGGGCCATTGGTAAGTATAAAAAATATACAAATTATTTTAAATTTATATTTATATACTATAACCGAAAGGCCCAGACTTAGCTGAATCATAAAAAGGCAGAGGGCCTAGGACTTCAGAATTAGTAGACCAACATAGTTCCAAGCCTGTAATCCCAAGGTGAAACGAAATTAAATTTAAAAGGAATTACTTGTATGTCTCTCTATACAGTAATAGAGAAGATGTATCATAAATAAGGAGCCAAATTCAAGTAGATCCGTATTTCTTAGCATGAAGACTATGCTAATTGGATGTAACGAGTTCCCAATTTTTAAGGCTAGTCTGGACTTAGCCCCAGAAATTAGGATGGCGTATTTGAGAATGAGAGGCTATACCCCACAAACATCGCCATATACAATAAAACACAAGCTGTATCCAGGATATAATCTACAGATAAAACAGCTTCACTCATAGTTACACACTTATCAAGCCGGAGGAGAGGTAAAAAAAAATCCCCACCCCCCCACCCCCTGCTTTTTGAAGGAATCTTCAAAAAGAAGAGGGGAGAGCTCTGGAATCAGTAAAAGCAGTATCAAATAACAATATAAATATTCGTCGAATAGACACCCATGTATTAATTATTATTAATATTGGTGCTAAACGCCACTTCAGAAGCTAAGGCTATAGCAGCAATCCCAGTAAATAATATCGCCGGCTTGTAACGTATAACGGAGTCAACATATGCAGATAGGTCGAAAAACGGTGATATAATATATAACATACACATGTCCAATAGAATCACAATGGACGATCTCTGGAGAGTAAACACACTTCCAAGGTAACCCACAGGCGACCCATTCAGGTGTACAATAAATTCCAGTAAATAACACCCCCAGACGTGTTCTATCCGATATCTATGTTCCAAGAAACGTGTGAATATACGAGTGTGTGAGACAAGATGTATTCGATTGGGTACCACCATTAAGAGAAACCTGGATCTGGAAAATGGATCGAGCTATGATTAAAAGACTCGTCATGGACCGCCCCCAAAATAATTCATTGTTTCTAAGGTCCACAACATACAATAATGCGTCTGCCTAATAATGCAATTATTATGGGTGTGAGCATTGAAATCCCACATGTAATCATCTGAATACCAGTTAACTGACTAGACAGCCTCCCAGGCACCCAAAGGCTAACAATTTATTGACGATGAATCATATGCTCGGATATGACATATAGACGAACAACCACAGGAAACCACCAACTAGAAAGTGGGTGTGCCCATGAGGTCGCCATAGAACACGACCCAGCAGCCAATCGAGAAGTCATGAAATGAATGTATGTACTTAAATGCATACGAGGTTTACGGGACGAAAACTACGTCTTGCCCGGTAATCACCTCTTAACACATTGGCGGTATGGGGATTCAAAATCATATTGAACCCCCCTCACCTGCATTACTTGAATCGTTCTTGTGTTAGTCATCAGATAGTATAGGAACCACAAGGCTCCCTCACGTCTGACCGACTCTGCGGAAGGAAGCCGTGACTGAAGCTGACCCCGGCTGCAGACTAAACAGCGCATCCAGAGTGGAGGGTGGACATATGCTCCGGCTTGTGCATGTTTCTCATGACAACATTTGGCCGCAACAGACTTACCCGGCGTCACAGCACCCACGGACGGAGTACCACTTCACTGGTCGAGCTAGCTGCTTGCAAGAGATTAAAACCCTTAACAAAAGGCCCTAACTCTTGCAATCATGAGCACTGCAGCTAGCTCTATATGCTCAACGGAGCGTGACGACGGAGCACCCTTGGATGGGTGTCAGAACATCATCACCATTTTCATGTTCCTCTGAAATAGAAACTGACAAAATGAATTATAACACGGTGAGAGGCCTGGCCTCGGAACTTCACCGCCAACAACGTACAGCAACACCTGTCTCCAACATCAGTCATCCCAGTGCAAAACAAGAATTACAAGAGTCCGCAGGAGTGCATCGACTAAAGTCGATATCAGTCCTCCAAACTCCACAACAAAATATATAATTAAGATACATGAATAATAGCAATCAAAATTAAATTCAAAATATTTTTTGGAAATTTTTTTTGGGTAAAAACCGCCTGAGTTCCCAAAGGGAACATTAAGAGCCCAAAGGCATCCTGATAGAGCCTAAGTGTGGACAAAATCCTAATTTTTTGAGCTACACTAACGGAATAATAATTCATGTATCCTACAGTAATTCTACAGTAATAGAATATAAACAAGAGGCCCCAGAGAGCCTGAGAGCGCTCACCTGATATGGCAGTCTAAATATCAAACCAGGGACTGCATACGCCCCTCCTAAGAAAAGCATATACCAACTAGATGAAGCGATTGTGCCCACACAATACACAGGATTTTCCTTCTATTTTCAGTTCCTGCACTTTTACGTTCCAAAATTGAGATAAACGCATATTTTTTTATTTTTGTTTCAGAAATTTTTGAAGTCCCTAATAAAATATTTTCAGAATAAATTTTTTTTTTCTTCTTCTTAAAATTGACCAAAATGCATAAAAAAACAAAAAACTAATTTCTGGATTTTGGTCCAAAATTTCTAAGTCCCACCCGTACCCCAAATTTTCAGTGTAAAAAAAAAAAAAAAATTTGTCTTAAAATTGACCGAAACGCATAAAAAAAACAAAAAACTCATTTACGGATTTGGGTCCAAAATTTCTAAGTCCGGACCGGGACCCAAAATTTTCAGCCTAAATACCCAGGGACTTGACTGGAACAAACTTGAATCTCACCCCACTAAGGATGCAGCACACAAAATTTTCAACGATTCTGATTTGTGGATCTGAAGAAGAAGATTTTTAAAGAATATTCCTCATATTGCACTAATTTGAACATTTGGGCTCCCATAGAGAACCCAAATATGGACCGAGGGATTTGATTTCAACAAATATGTGAATCAATGTTCCAAAGATGTTATATGTAAAATATGAAAGCTTTTGGAGCAGTGGTTTGGAAGCAAATGATTCTTTAATTTTTTCCCATTGCACACAGTGTTAAAAAATGCTGACTCAGCAATTTTTCAAAGTCCAGAAAAAGTACCTTGTGACAAAACCGATGCCAATTTTTTTTTACCATTCCTTTCTGTTGGTCCCAAGGAAGCCTCACACCAAATAAAAATTTTCAGTGACGAGCAGTTTTGGAGATATGGACGTTTTCGTTTTTTTCTATTTTTGGCTCCTGAGGTTCCCACGGGGCTGCAGGAAAATTTCTTTTTGCATAAATCAAGTACTTATAACCCAATAATACCTCATATTAAATTTGGTTCAAATAGGCCTCTCGGTTCAGAAGACAGAAATTCTGGGCGGGGCAAAAATTCTTGCCCCTCCCAGAACAAAGGCAAATATTGCCTGTCAAACTTCTCTTGAACAAACTTGAGTCTACACCTCAAATGGAAGCTGCATACCAAATATCAAGTCTCTGCTACGGCTGGTTCATGAGAAGATTTTTAAAAATTTTGTGCATTTTGGCCCCCCTCCCCCACCCCCCCAATATGAGCAGAAACCCAATTTGAAGAAAAACCCGAATGCCTCTATATAACCGCTACTCATGTGAATTTTCATTGAACTGCAGCCAGTGGCTTGGGAGAAAATGACCCAAACACCACCTTCACGACGTACGACGGACAAAAAGTGATCAGAAAAGCTCACCCTGACTTTCAGTCAGGTGCGCTAAAAATTACCTATATATATGAGGACGTTGTCAATGTAAACAAGACATCAGGCACACAAAAAAAGGCCCAAAGTAAGAAACCAATTTAAATGCTACCAGATGCAAAGCTAGATCTTCATACGAAGAAAGGATACATCGGATAGAAGATGCAAGACTAAACGACCTAACACATCTAGGGTGAGGACGTAACCATGGGTAAAAACAGAATAATATTCTGTAATACATGTTAAACTCCCAAGAAATTTAATAAAAAATAGCCAAAAAGCTTAAGAGTTTAACAGGAAGGGTTCATGGAAGGATAGAGAAGGAATACTTAACAAACAATGGAATAATCATTAACAAAAATGATGACGTCACGCATATGTCCTGAAATTTGGAAACATAAAATAATTTTATAATTATTGTAAAGTTACAGCCCTGAACGTCTAAAACCACCGTTGAACACTTCCATCATCCAATAACAGCCTTTGATCCACCAATTCTTGCATTTATTTGTGTCTGACATCCTCAAAAAAGGAGATTTTAAAGCACAGATGTCAGTTCATTGTTGCTGACTTCAGGGCCAAAGAATGATGTTGGCGCTAATTTCGGTCACATCCTGACGACTGCGCAGGCGTGGAGGGTAAAAGTATGGAGGACCAGATAGGACTTTTAATTTTCAGTTCTCCAAGCAAATTTTGGGGATTGGGGGGTTCAAAATTTGTGTTTGGCCCTTGATAACTTTGAGTTAGCACCAGCTAAGTCTGGGCCATTGGGTTATAGTATAAAAATATGTCAGATTCTGATCTTGTCTGTGCAGGAGCAGTAGTTTACTTAGTTTATTGCAGTTATCCTACAACTTATTTTGACTTGTACTGTATACACAATATTTTGGGGTTTTTTCCCAGTTCTCAGTGGAGAAAACTGGAACCAACCCTTACAAGATTCTCAAAAACAAGTATTTTGCTGACAGTACCGATCTACCGTGCAGACAGGAGAGGCATTGGGTTAAGCATTAGAATATAGCCTCTGGCGGCCACATATTTCCATCCTCTCATAGACCATTCCTGTGAAGTTTGGTTCACGTCGGCTCAGTAGTTGAGAGAAGATGAAAATGTGATTTCCCAAAGGGTTTCTATAGTAACTATAAGCTGCAAATGCAGCCATGTTTGCATCCCGATCAACATTAAATGGAACGTTGGTAGAGGGTGTCACAGTCATCAACCATGCAAAGTTTCAAAACATTTGGCCCCGTGGTTTCAGAGGAGAACATTTTTCAAAATCCACCAATCAGAATCAAAAAATGCTTCTGGCAGCCATGTTTTTCGATGCACGGTAACCAAACTGAGGAACCTTTGTAGAAGACCTCCCATAGACTATTCCTGCCAGGTTTGGTTCACGTCGGATCAGTAGTTCCAGAGAAGAAGATGAAAATGTGATTTCCAATAGGGTTTATATGGTAACTATAAGCCGCAATTACGGCCATGTTTACAACCCGAACAACATTAAATGAGGATCGTTGGTAGAGAGGGTCCCAGGCATCATTTATGTGAAGTATCAAAAAAAAAATTTGGCCTTACAGTTTCAGAGAAGATTTCTGAAAATCCAACAAGCAGAATCAAAGAATGCCTCTGGCTGCCATATTTTTCAACCCACCGGAACAAAATGTGGATTGTTTATAGAGGACCACCCATAGACCATTCCTGCCAGGTTTGGTTCGTGTCAGCTCAGTAGTTCCAGAAAAGATGAAAATGTGATTTCCCATAGGATTTCTATAGTAACTATAAGCTGCAATTGAAGCCAACATTAAATGAGGATCGTTGTTAGAGGGGGTCCCAGTCATCAACCATGCAGAGTTTCAAAACATTTGGCCCCCGTGGTTTCAGAGGAGAACATTTTTCAAAATCCACCAATCAGAATCAAAGAATGCCTCTGGCGGCCATGTTTTCAAACCCATGGGATCAAAATGAGGATCGTTTGTAGAGGATCTCCCATAGATTATCCCTGCCAGGTTTGGTTCATGTCAACTCAGTAGTTCCAGAGAAGATGATGAAAATGTGATTTCTCATAGGGTTTCTACAGTAACTATAAGCCACAATTGCGGCCATGTTTGTGACCCAATCAACATTAAATGAGGATCGTTGGTAGAGGGGGTCCCAGTCATCATTTATGTGAAGTTTCAAAACATTTAGCCTGGCAGTTTCAGAGGAAAAGATATTTGAAAATCCACCAACCAGAATCAAAGAATGCCTCTGGAAGCCATGTTTTTCATCCGACAGGAACAAAATGAGGATCGTTTGTAGAGGACCTCCAATAGACCATTCCTGCCAAGTTTGGTTCACATCGGCTCAGCGGTTACAGAGATGAAAATGTGAAAGGTTTACGGACGCCGGACATCAAGTGATGAGAAAAGCTCACATGGACTTTTAGGCCAGGTGAGCTAAAAAGGTGGGGAAATAATGATCTACCTGTTGCATTGTTGTATCTTGAGGGAAAGGAATGTCTCTAAATTCTGTATCTTCTTCTTCACTTGTTGATACCAATGCTTGACCTTTAAACTGTAAGGTACATATTATATAATATACATTACATACAGGGTTGGCTTATTTAAATCAATGATTTAAAAAAAAAATATCATTGATTTAAATAAAAAATTTTTACAAATATTCAGAAATATTTTCAAAACAACTTGGAAATGAGCTGAAACAAGATGGAATGCATATTAACTATTGAAATACAGTTATTAGCCCTTGTTTTCGACAGAAAAAATAATCTATGGAGTGGAAATATACATCCCATTGTGTCTTGACTGCTGGAACATGCTGTAGGGAAGTTAAATGTTCCTGAATCTTTTATAAGTTTACATAATTTTCAGCTAACATGAATAAAACAATATTTAAGTGAACAGATTTTAAACCATACATATAATAATCTTTCACTGAACCCGTCAAAAATACAACTCCAAGAACAACGATCAGTGATTTCAGTATCAAAAATGATTTTCAAGACGTCATCTTCATCTTCCATGCTGTAACAATGAGAAAACATAAGTTTCAATGATTCCTCTCTATTTCCTTCTATGCCAAATGTCTATTCTGTGCCAAATATATTATGGAATTCTTCCCCTCATACCACCTAAAAGACTGAAATGGTTAACACAGGTAAATGTTTTAGTATCAGTTATTTGTGTCCATTCTTTGGGCAGCCATTGATACAAATTGCTGCCAATACACTCAGTTTCTTTTATCTAAAGGAATAATGTGAGAAAAAGTAGCATCTGGTGAATAATTTATAGTATGGAAATAAAAATCAAATAAATCAATTTAAATACAAATGAAAGTGCCAATGACACTGTAGCTTAACTTGTGTGATGTGTTTGATGAAAAGGATAATGTTCAATGTTTATGAAAGGATTATGAAAATATAGAACCTTAGTGAGCACGCTCACATACCCCACGCGTCCCGATATTTCAAGCTCTAATCATTTTTTAAAAATAAACATAGATTCTAGGAATACTGCAGAAAACAGTGTTCTGTAGTTTCAACGGTATTGAAAGAATTCAAGCAGAATTAATTTTAATTGAAATGTGGGCCATGTTAAAATTTAATGAGACCAACCTTTTTAAATCCAATTTGATCTTTCCAACACACATTGTAAATAATGTAAGGTCACACTAGGTCTTTGCTGATAAAATTACTTTAGTGTACGCTTGTTTATAAAAAAGGTGTCAGATTTAGAATTGCTATCCCAAATAACAGACTTTATACACAAAAAGTGAAATAGATTATTGTTTTACTTCACGAACAAATTCGAAGTCACTTCATATTCTAATCCTGACTGTAAGTCATTGTGGTAGACTCACATACTAAAATGGACCTAATTTCGATAATATCTGAAAGTATGTAGAAAAAAAGTCTGGAAAACTGTAATTTTGATGAACTTTTCCAAGTCGAAGGGCCGTAATTTCGTAAAAAATCAGTGGAGCAGAACAAAATGCAAACTTGATCTGTAGTCCACCATGTTAGACAAACATACCAAAAATCTGCTCAATATCTGGAAGCATGTAGAGAAAAAACCAGGAAAACTGTAATTTTGATGAACTTTTCAAAGTCTATGGGGCCGTAATTTTGGTAAAAATCAGTGGAGCAGAACAAAACCCAAACTTGTTCTGTAGACCACCATGTTAGACTAACATACCAAAAATCAGCTCAATATCTGGAAGCGTGTAGAAAAAAAGTCTGGAAAACTGTAATTTTGATGAATTTTTCAGAGTCCAAGGGCCGTAATATTGGTAAAAATCAGTGAAGCGGAACAAAATGCAAACCTGATCTGTAGGCCACCATGTTAGACTCACATACCAAAAATCAGCTCAATATCTGGAAGCGTGTAGAGAAAAAGTCCGGAAAACTGTAATTTTGAAGCATTTTTCAGAGTCCAAGGGCCATAATCCGGTCAGAGTCCAAGGGCTGTAATTTCGGTAAAAATCAGTGGAGCGGAACAAAACGCAAACTTGTTCTGTAGGCCACCATGTTAGACTAACATACCAAAAATCAGCTCAATATCTGGAAGCGTGTAGAAAAAAAGTCTGGAAAACTGTAATTTTGATGAATTTTTCAGAGTCCAAGGGCCATAATTTTGGTAAAAATCAGTGGAGCGGAACAAAATGCAAACTTGATCTGTAGGCCGCCATGTTAGGCTCACATACCAAAAATAGGCCAATGAAATCGTCAGATGTGCACAAATACGCGCAACTAGTAGAAAGCTGTATGATGGAGGGCCGCCACGAATGCCAACATTATGAACACCATACAAGATATGGGTACATATAGAAATGGATTGGTGGAGTGTCTAATTTGATGGATAAAGGGTTAATATCTCCGGATCAAATTATCAGATTTACATAAAAAACTATACAGCACAGCACATCAGTAACTTGAATAAATATATAAAGTAACATGACAATCGGATTGATATTTTTTGAGTTATCTCCTGCCAAAGGGATTAGAGGAATTTTCAATTTGAAGGATAAAGGGTTCATATCTCCGGATCAAATTATCAGATTTACACCAAAAACTATACAGCTCGGCACATCAGTAACCTGAACACAAATATAAAGTAACTTGACAATCCAAGCAATATTTTTCAAGTTATCGAATGCCAAAGGGATTGGAGGAATTTTCAATTTGAAGGATAAAGGGTTAATATCTCAGGATCAAAATAACAGATTTACACCAAAAACTATACAGCTCGGCACATCAGTAACCTGAACACAAATATAAAGTAACTTGACAATCCAAGTAATATTTTTCAAGTTATCGAATGCCAAAGGGATTGGAGGAATTTTCAATTTGAAGGATAAAGGGTTAATATCTCGGGATCAAATCATCAGATTTACACCAAAAACTATACAGCTCGGCACATCCGTAACCTGAACACAAATATAAAGTAACTAGACAATCCAAGCAATATTTTTCAAGTTATCGAATGCCAAAGGGATTGGAGGAATTTTCAATTTGAAGGATAAAGGGTTAATATCTGAGGATCAAATTATCCGATTTACACCAAAAACTATACAGCTCAGCACATCAGTAACCTGAACACAAATATAAAGTAACTTGACAATCCAAGTAATATTTTTCAAGTTATCGAATGCCAAAGGGATTGGAGGAATTTTCAATTTGAAGGATAAAGGGTTAATATCTCAGGATTAAATTATCAGATTTACATCAAAAACTATACAGCTCGGCACATCAGTAACCTGAACGAAAATATAAAGTAACTTGACAATCCAAGCAATATTTTTCAAGTTATCGAATGCCAAAGGGATTGGAGAAATTTTCAATTTGAAGGATAAAGGGTTAATATCTCAGGATCAAAATAACAGATTTACACCAATAACTATACAGCTCGGCACATCAGTAACCTGAACACAAATATAAAGTAACTTGACAATCCAAGCAATGTTTTTCAAGTTATCGAATGCCAAAGGGATTGGAGGAATTTTCAATTTGAAGGATAAAGGGTTAATATCTCGGGATCAAATCATCAGATTTACACCAAAAACTATACAGCTCGGCAAATCAGTAACCTGAACACAAATATAAAGTAACTAGACAATCCAAGCAATATTTTTCAAGTTCTCGAATGCCAAAGGAATTGGAGGAATTTTCAATTTGAAGGATAAAGGGTTAATATCTCAGGATCAAATATCCGATTTACACCAAAAACTATACAGCTCGGCACATCAGTAACCTGAACACAAATATAAAGTAACTTGACAATCCAAGCAATATTTTTCAAGTTATCGAATGCCAAAGAAATGGATACGGATGCCAGATGGACAGACGGATGGACAGATGGATGGACAGATGGACGGATGGATGGATAGATGGATGGACAGACGGACAGACAAAGGATGGACGAACGACGGATGGTCACCCCGGCTGCCGTATGGGTACACTTAAAAATCAGCTCAATATCTGGAAGCATGTAGAAAAAAAGTCCGGAAAACAAGTAGGACTGACTGACGGACTGATGGATGGACCAGTCAAAAACATTATACCCCTGCAACTTTGTTGCATGGTATAATAAGACAAGAATTGTGATAATTGGAAATATGTTCATTTCTGTTCCCTGTATGCTAAGTTTGTGATAAAAATAATATGAGGTGTACACTGTACTAAAGAGCTGAGGAGTGGGTTAATATGACCTCACAGTTAATGTATGTGGCCCTCACAGTTAACGTATATCAACAAAAGTTACAAGTAACAGTGAAATTATTCCAAAACGAGTCATCCTGTCAAGTTAGATTAAAATCCCTTCATAAATATGGCCTGTAGACTGTGCTAAAGGTTTTCGGGCTTCGGGCCCCTGTAGCCGTCAGTTTCCCAATTGCGTCCAAAGGGGACGTTCTCATCTAGACATTATATGAAGTCAACCTACCAAGTTACAATGAAATCCCTTCATAAATACGACTTGTAGACTGTGCTAAAGGTTGTTGGGCTTTGGGCTCTGGCAGCCATCATGGTTGAATGATCGCAACCAAAAGGGGACATTCTCATCTGGGCATCATCTGGAGTGATCCTACGAAGTTACAATGAAATCCCTTCATAAATATGACCTGTAGACTGTGCTCAAGGTTTTCGGGCTTCGGGCACCTGTAGCCATCACAGTTGACCAATCACGACCAAAAGGGGATGTCATCATGGAGGCATAATATGGAGTCAACCTAACAGGTTACAATGAAATCCTTCTATAAATATAACCTTTTGCCTATGGTAAAGGTTTTTGGGCTCGGGCACCCATCAAGGCTGAATGATCAAGACCAAAATGGGATGTTCTCATCTAGACATTATTTGGAGTCATCCTATCAAGTTACAATGAAATCCCTTCATAAATATGAACTGTAGACTGTGCTAAAGGTTTTCGGGCACCTTTAGCCGTCACAGTTGCCCAATCATGTTCAAAAGGGGACGTTCTCATCTAGACATTATATGAAGTCAACCTACCAAGTTACAATGAAATCCCTTCATAAATATGACCTGTAGACTGTGCTAAATGTTTTCGTGCTTCGGGCTCGGGCAGCCATCATGGTTGAATGATCGCAACCAAAGGGGACAATCTCATCTGGGCATCATCTGGAGCGATCCTACGAAGTTACAATGAAATCCCTTCATAAATATAACCTGTAGACTGTTCTAAAGGTTTTTGGGCTTCGGGCCCCTGTAGCCGTCAGTTTCCCAATTGCGTCCAAAGGGGACGTTCTCATCTAGACATTATATGAAGTCAACCTACCAAGTTACAATGAAATCCCTTCATAAATACGACTTGTAGACTGTGCTAAAGGTTGTTGGGCTTTGGGCTCTGGCAGCCATCATGGTTGAATGATCGCAACCAAAAGGGGACATTCTCATCTGGGCATCATCTGGAGTGATCCTACGAAGTTACAATGAAATCCCTTCATAAATATGACCTGTAGACTGTGCTCAAGGTTTTCGGGCTTCAGGCACCTGTAGCCATCACAGTTGACCAATCACGACCAAAAGGGGATGTCATCATGGAGGCATAATATGGAGTCAACCTAACAGGTTACAATGAAATCCTTCTATAAATATAACCTTTTGCCTATGATAAAGGTTTTTGGGCTCGGGCACCCATTAAGGCTGAATGATCAAGACCAAAATGGGATGTTCTCATCTAGACATTATTTGGAGTCATCCTATCAAGTTACAATGAAATCCCTTCATAAATATGAACTGTAGACTGTGCTAAAGGATTTCGGGCACCTTTAGCCGTCACAGTTGCCCAATCATGTTCAAAAGGGGACGTTCTCATCTAGACATTATATGAAGTCAACCTACCAAGTTACAATGAAATCCCTTCATAAATATGACCTGTAGACTGTGCTAAATGTTTTCGTGCTTCGGGCTCGGGCAGCCATCATGGTTGAATGATCGCAACCAAAGGGGACAATCTCATCTGGGCATCATCTGGAGTGATCCTATGAAGTTACAATGAAATCCCTTCATAAATATAACCTGTAGACTGTGCTCAAGGTTTTCGGGCTTCGGGCACCTGTAGCCATCACAGCTGACCAATCACAACCAAAGGGGGATGTCATCATCTAGGCATTATATGGAGTCAACCTAACAGGTTCCAATGAAATCCTTCCATAAATATGACCTTTTGCCTATGCTAAAGGTTTTTGGGCTCGGGCACCCATCAAGGCTGAATGATCGCAATCAAAATGGGACGTTCTCTTCTAGACATTATTTGGAGTCATCCTACCAAGTTACAATGAAATCCCTTCATAAATATGACCTGTAGACTGTGCTAAAGTTTTATGGGCTTCGGGCACCTTTAGCCGTCGCAGTTGCCCAATCATGTCCAAAAGGTGACTTTCTCATCCAGACATTATATGAAGTCAACCCACCAAGATACAATGAAATTCCTCAATAAATATGACCTGTAGACTGAGCTAAAGGTTTTCGGGTTTTGGGCTCGGAAGTCATCCCGGTTGGCAGATCATGCCCAAATGGGGAAATTCTCATCTAGACATCATAAGGAGTCATCCTACCAAGTTACAATGAAATCCCTCCACATTAAACATGACCTGCAGACTGTGCTAAAAGTTTTTGGGTTTCGGGCTTGGGCAGCCATTACGGTTGATAGATCATGCACAAAAGGGGACGTTCTCATCTAGGCATTATACAGAGGCGTCCTACCAAGTTACAATGAAATCCCTTCATAAATACGACCTGTAGACTGTGCTAATGGTTTTCGGGTTTTGGGCTCGGGCAGCCATACCGGTTGCCCGATCTTGACCAAAAGGGGACGTTCTCATCTAGACATGACCCCAAACCTGCATATGAAATTTCGTGACGATCAGACAAGAACTGTGGGGTGTAGCCCATGCTAAAGGAAAATGTGAACAGACTCACAGACTTCCGCACGCGTGATGGAAATAGCTTATCTTGACTGTGTCAAGTTAAGCTAAAAATCTGATTTAAATAAAAAAAATTTATTTTTTTAAATTTGTTTTAAAAACATCCAAAAAAATCACCAACCCTGATTACATATTATATAAATAATAATTTAACAAGATGCAGTGATGGGCGAATGTTGGGGATAGGGAACAGCACTGAGTGGCAGCCAAAAAGACAATGCGGGAGAGCCCGGGAAGCAGATTTTTAATTTTTTTAAGCCTTAGAACCTTTTTGATGATGTTCAGTTTACAGTTGCCTTTCGATCGCAGATTACTTCAAAAAGAAAATAATTTGATCTCTACTACAGACAAATATGTTGATGATGTGTACCTTTTTCAAGACAATACAAACTAAAGATTTTGTGAATATTTTAGTTGTTTTTGACAAGAAACAACTGCTGATATTGGAAAGTTGATACCGAGTTAGCGGATTTCATGCTCAGCCTTTGGTAACAAGAAGATATTAGCAGAACCCATGGATGCTCCTCCGAATGAGCTCACGCAGAAGGAATGATAGTAGTACAATGGATCAGGAATTAAACTCGATCAAACATGTGTATCAGTCAAAATTTCAGTTAGAACAGATTGTGTACAAGCCTGAGAATTTTTGATTTTTTTGATTTGGTGTCTGTAATGATGAAAGGAACAAGGTCACAACACAACCTCGAGTCATGAGTAAGCACTGTGTGAAGTATAAACATGATCAGCCCATTGAATAATTTTTTATGGACTGGACAAAGATTTTGATAAAACATGCATAAATGCAACCTGAGGGGTGTGCTGAAGAAATACTAGATGGCTGCCGTGACAGCCATTTCATACATGCAAGCTGGATCATTATGAATTTGGTGATCGAAAAAGAACTGGGGCTTGTAGCCATTGGTGAGCAATTGTAGTAAGTGTTCTGAAGAAATCCCAGATGGTTGCCATTATGGATGACCGACCTTCACCAAAATAGGACGTTCTCATCTAATCATCATACTAAGTCATCCTCCCAAATTTCAATAGATCTAATGCATAAATGCTACCTGCAGCATTTGCTAAAGAAATTCAAGAAGACTGCTGTGATGGCCATTGTGGGCAGCTAACCATGACCATTATAGGACATTCTCATCTAGACATGAACCTGATCAGGCATATCAACTTTGGTGATGATGGGGAAAGAACTTGGTGCTGAAACCCATGCTAAATGAATTGTGGTCAGTGATCTGAAAAAATCCAATATGGTTGTCATGGCAGCCAAAGGTTACCAAATTGGATGTTTTCATCAAGTGGTGATCATACCAAATCACCCTAACCAAATTCAAGAAAAGTGATACATAGATGCAACATGTTACCTGTGCTGAAGAAGTCCAAGAGGGCTGGTGTGACAGCCATTGTGAACAGCCGACCATGACCAAAATATGATGTTCTCATCTAGGTAGGAACCTGAACAGGCATATGAAATTTGGAGATAATAAAAGAAGAATTGGAAGTTGTAATCCATGCTGAACAATAGGGTTATGAAGAATTGCAAATTGCCTACCATAGTAATATTATGGATGACTAACTGCTACCACAAAAAGATGTTCTCATTTACTCATCATACTAATTCACCCTGATAAATTTCAAGAGAGCTGATGTGAGCATGATTTCAAGATATCTGCTGCATTGGCCATTATGGGTGGCTTAGCATGATCAAAATACAACACTCTCATCACGGCATGAACCTGAAGACGAACATGGAATTTGGTGATTGAAAATAACTGCAGCATGTGCAGAACAAATTATGGAAAGACTCATACATACAAACAGGCCATGGCACCATGTTACCTTGACTTCGTCAAAATTAAGCCAGAAACAAAAACAGAAGCATGTCTGAGGAAGTGGTACCAAACACAGTGAAAGGAAGACAAGAGGCCCCAGGGGGCCTGAGGGCGCTCACCTGACATGGTAGCCTAA
The DNA here is from genome assembly GCA_031216915.1 of Pictodentalium vernedei. Classification (NCBI taxonomy): domain Eukaryota; kingdom Metazoa; phylum Mollusca; class Scaphopoda; order Dentaliida; family Dentaliidae; genus Pictodentalium; species Pictodentalium vernedei. The sequence goes on along the minus strand of CM062296.1, from coordinate 339,607,520 downwards.
ATATCAACCCAGAGAATTGATTTCAACAAGTTGCATCTGCTCCTCCTAAGAAAAGCTTATACCAAATATCCAAAGATTCTGAATAGTGGTCCTAAAAAAATGATTTTTAAAGAACATTCCTCATATTGAACTAAGTTATAATTCAGGCTCCCACAGTGAGCCCATATATGAACCCAGGGACTTGGTTTTAACAAACTTGAATCTCAATACCCCCCCCCCCCCCCAAAACTTGAATCTCAATACTTGAAACTTGAATCTCAATATCCCTCCTCCCCCCCCCCCCCCCCCCCCCCCCCCCCCCCCCCTCTAAGGATGCTGCACACCAAATATCAAAACATTCCGACTGCTGGATCTGAAAAAGAAGATTTTTAAAGAAAATTCCTCATTTTGAACTAAATTATAATTCGAGCTCCCACAGTGAGTCCAAATACAGACCTAGGGAACATGGCTTGAACAAACTTGAATCTCACCCCCCTAAGGAGGCTGCATACCAAATATCAAAACATTCCGACTGCTGGATCTGAAGAAGAAGATTTTTAAAGAAAATTCCTCATTTTGAACTAAGTTATAATTCGGGCTACCACAGTGAGTGAGTGAGCCCAAATATGAACCCAGGGACTTGGCTTGAACAAACTTGAATCTCACCCCCTAAGCATGGTGCATACACAATATCAAAATATTCTGCCTGCTGGATCTTGATAAGAAGATTTTCAAAGAAATTTGCCTGAAATGCACTAAGTTCAAATTTGGGCTCCTATACTGAGCCCAAATATAAACCCAGTGGGCCGATTTGAACAAACTTGAATCAGATCCACCCCACAATGTTGCATACCAAATATCAAAAGATTCTGCCTACTGGATCTGGAGAAGAAGATTTTTTAAGAAATTTGCCTGAAATGCACTAAGTTCGAATTTGGGCTTCCACAGTGAGCCCAAATATGAATCCAAGGGGCCGATTTGAACAAACTTGAATCAGATCCACCCCACAATGTTGCATACCAAATAGCAAAAGATTCTGCCTGCTGGATCTGGAGAAGAAGATTTTGGAAGAAATTTGCCTGAAATGCACTAAGTTCGAATTCGAGCTTCTATAGTGAGCCCAAATATGAATCTAGGGAGCCGATTTGAACAAACTTGAAAAGTATAACATTGCATTAAAAAGGTCCAAAATCTTCCCAAAAATGTCCGGCCAAGGATTAATGTCATCTTATATTGATGCATTTAACACATGTATGAAATATAAAAGCCACAGCATGCCGTTGGAATCCTACCCTCAAGTATAGCAAAACCGGTTAGAAATAGTCCACACTGACAAAAAAGTAAAACACTGCAAAAAACTTTAAAAATCGAAAAAATATCACTGGGTAAGGGTCTGTGGGTAACTGTAAGCCATAGAAACAGTATGAGGTGCATAGTAACAGGGCGGAAAGTCAAAGTGGACTCTTACAATAACTTTAACACAAGTGTTGATGCCAACGTTGACGTGCCTCGGGTCATGACATAATCTCACACAACTTCGTTGGTGAGCTAAAAAAACTGAGAAAAATCCAAGTCAAACAAAGATGAGCAAAATAGAAATTGAACCAACATACACACAATATAAGAGTTATTGAGTTTTGTCGTGGTCTTAAACAATGCACAACTGCAATATCAAAGCCCTGGATCCAAAACATTCAAAGATTACCTCAATGCTACTTTGGATCAAGCAAACTGAAATCCTTCCCTACCCCAACCAAATAAAAATGAAGAAAAAAAAATACTTACTAATTCTACAGAATTCTTTTTATTAATCTCTATTAATGTTTCATTTACAAAACTATCCCACTTGAGTTTATATTCTTCACTAAGACCTAAAATAAAAAACAATTTTACAAAAGGGCCAAATATTTGGTCTTTAAAGTAGTGACAATTTATTTGGATCAATCTTTACACAAACTAGAATGATGTCCCAGCAATGGTAATACTTAGACACAAAATAGTCGGAGCTATTTTTGTTAACGGTTTACCCAACGAATCTGCCATATCTACACTCGTGATATACAAAAATTGCTATTCAAATTTTATTTTTTCATTTCTCTACCCAAAAACATACCTCATGACCTATTACTGGAACAAGTTTGATGAGCTTGTTCCATTAAGGACAAATAAGCAATGGTTAGAAGAAAATGAAAGTGTCAATGACACTGTAGCTTAACTTGTCAGTGTGTTGTGTTTGATGAAAAGGATAATGTTCAATGTTTATGAAAGGATTAAGAAAGAAGACAAGAATTGTGATAATTGGGAATATGTTAATTTCTGTTCCCTGTATGCTATGTTTTCAGTAAAAAATAATTTGAGGTGTAGACTGTACTAAAGAATTGAGGGGTGGGTTAATGTGGCCTCACAGTTAATGTATGTGGCCCTCACAGTTTATGTATGTCAATGAAAGTTACCAAGTTGCAGTGAAATTATTCCAAAATGAGTCATCCTATCAAGTTACAATGAAATCCCTTCATAAATATGGTCTGTAGACTGTGCTAAAGGTTTTCGGGCTTCAGGCTTGTGTTGCAATCACGGTGGATCGATCGCAACCAAAAGGGGAGGTCCTCATCTGGAAAACATACAGAGTCAACCTACCAAGTTACAATGAAATCCCTCCATAGTAAATATGACCTGTATATTGTGCTAGAAGTTTTTGGGTTTCGGGATTGGGCAGCCAACACGGCTGACAGATCATGACCATAAGGGGACATTCTCATCTAGATATTATACAGAGTCATCCTACCAAGTTACCATGACATCCCTTCATAAATACGACCTACAGACTGTGCTAAAGGTTTTCGGGTTTTGGGTTTGGGCAGCCATTATGGTTGACTGATCGTTACCAAAAGGGGACGTATTCATCTAGACATTATACTGAGTCATCCTAACAAGTTACAATGAAATCCCTTCATAAATGTGACCTGTAGTCTCTGCTAAAGGTTTTGGGGTTTTGGGCTCGGGCAGCCATCAAGGCTGAATGATCGCGACCAAAAGGAGACGTTTTCATGTAGACATTATTTGGAGTCATCCTACCAAGTTACAATGAAATCCCTCCATAAATACAACATGTAGAATGTGCTAAAGGTTTTCGGGTTTTGAGCTCTGGCAGTCGTCACGGTTGACAGATCATGACCAAATGGGGAAGTTCTTATCTAGACATCATACAGAGTCATCCTACCAAGTTACAATGAAATCCCTCCATATTAAATATGATCTGTAGACTGTGCTCAAGGTTTTTGGGTTTCGGGCTTGGGCAGCCATCAGGGCTGACAGATCATGACCAAAAGGGGACGTTCTCATCTAGATATTATAGGGTCATCCTACCAAGTTACCATGAAATCCCTTCATAAATACGACCTGCAGACTGTTCTAAAGGTTTTCAGGTTTTGGGCTCGGGCAGCCACCACGGTTGACTGATCGTGACCAAAAGGGGGCGTTCTCATCTAGACATGACCTCAAACCAGCATATGAAATTTCGTGACGATCGGACAAGAACTACGGGTGTAGCCTGTGCTAAAGGAAAATGTGAACAGACTCACAGACTGACTCACAGACTAACAGACTTCCGCACGAGTGATGGCAATAGCTTATCTTGACTTTGTCAAGTTAAGCTAATGAAAGTGTCAATGACACTGTAGCTGAACTTGTCAAGACATGAACATGTATAGTATGTGACACAACAATGATAAACATATTTATTTATTTATTGTTGTTTAAGGTCACATACTTCTGCACAATGGCTAATCATGACCACAACATGGAGATAAAGTCAAGGTCAGTCAATCGTTTATACCCCATGTTGCCTATTTTAGAGGACTTGCACCCCAAGCATTAGCACTGCTTCACTTCCCGGGGTTCCCACGGGGGCAATGATAAACATCTAGGTAATGACCTGATAACAAAGGTACATATAAAGTATTATAATGGTCTGCACATAAATACTAACCGTAGCGTGTAACAAATGTTTAGGTAAAGTATTGTAAAGGTGGGTGACAGTCAGATGCTAAACTAGAAAAGAAATCTTTGAGTCCCAGAGTGGGTCTGCTTGAACCCCAAAATATTTGTTCTCATAGCACAGTGATAACAAAGGCACCCCAAAACACACTCATTCCTGTCCCAAGGTGAAAACAAAGGTACCCAAGAAGTTTTCGTGAAGATCAGTTCATAAATACGAGCTGTATAGAAGTTTTGACAAAAAACTGATTGGACCTAATTTCGGTACAAAATGGCCACTGGCAGCCATCTTGAATTTTGGACCGCACTCAGAAACACTCGTTCTCGTCCCAAGGTGATAACAAAGGTACCCAAGAAGTTTCGTGAAGATCGGTTCATAAATACAGCCTCTAGCCCGAGCCGTATTGACATGTGCACTTACAGTGTATAAGTAGCACTAGATAAGTCAAAATTCATCTAATTTGCATAATTTCTGCACGAGAAAAAAACCCGTACTGTATGTGATGTATTCCATTTTACTAACCATTCATACAAAAATTTATTCAAATCAGAACTTTCATACAGAAGTTCTGTACAAAAGACTGATTGCACTAATTTTGGTACAAAATGGCTGCTGGTGGCCATCTTGAATTTGGGACCACACCCAAAAACACTCGTTCTCATCCCACGGTGGCAACAAAGGTACCTAAGAAGTTTCGTAAAGATCGGTTCATAAATACGGCCTCTAGCCTGAGCCGTATAGAAGTTGTATACAAAAAACTGATTAGACCTAATTTCGGTACAAAATGGCCACTGGCAGCCATCTTGAATTTTGGACCGCACTCAGAAACACTCGTTCTCGTCCCAAGGTGATAACAGAGGTACCCAAGAAGTTTCGTGAAGATCGGTTGATAAATACAGCCTCTAGCCTGAGCCGTATTGACATGTGTACTTACTGTGTGTAAGTAGCACTGAAAAAATCAAAGTTCATCTAATTTGCATAATTTCTGCACGAGAAAAAACCCCGTATTATATGTGATGTATCCCATGGTACTAAACATTCATACAAAAAATTATTCAAATCAGAGCTTTCATGTGGAAGTTCTGCACAAAAATCTGATTGCCCCTAATTTTGAACAAAATGGCTGCCAGCGGCCATCTTGAATTTCGGACCGGACCCAAAAACACTCGTTCTCGTCGCATGGTGATAACAAAAGTACCCAAGAAGTTTCGTAAAGATCGGTTCATAAATGCGGCCTCTAACCCGAGACGTATTGGCATTTGCACTGACAGTGCTGAAAGTAACACTAAGTAAATCAAAGTTAGTCTAATTTGCATAATTTAAGCACAAGAAAAAAACCCGTATGATATGTAATGTATCTCATGGTCCTAAACATTCATACAAAAAATTATTCAAATCAGAGCTTTCATATGGAAGTTCTGAACAAAAAAGAGATTTCTGCATCGTCGGTACAAAATGGCAGGTGGCAGCCATCTTGAATTTCGGACCGTACCCAAAAACACTCGTTCTGGTCCCACGGTGATAACAAAGGTACCCCAAAAAGTTTCGTAAAGATCGGTTCTTAAATACGGCCTCTAGCCCGAGCCGTATCCAATTGTTGACGTACAGACAGACGGACGACGTGCCATGACAAAAGCTCAAATTTGGCTTCGCCAAAGTTGAGCTAAAAATGAAAAAATCTGTTTCAGAAAAATAATTTGTACTGCTGGCTTCCACCTGTGTCAGGTAAAGGGTTAAAGGTGCAGTACATAAAACATTCTCTTTCTAAAATCTTCTATTATAATACAACTGAAAAATAATTTTGGTAAAAAGTGACAAGAAAAAAAATGTTCTGCTTTTTACTTCTTTCTGAAAGAAAGTATAAAATTGTGTGTTTTCTGAAAATTTGTAGTTAGATCATCAGCTTCATAGCTCTGTTGATTAGGAAATATAACTGCAGTCAATAAAAGTTGGAATTTTTTAACTTAAAATTTGTGGTTTAAATTTTAATACACATATCAACTTTGGTTGAAATCAAATAATCCAAACTGGAGTTATTGGTTGGAAACCAATTGTTTATGGGCAGATGGACAGAGGGACAGACAGACCATTTACATATTATGACCATTTTTACAAATGGGCATACACAAGAGTAATATCAAATTTGAAGAGAATTGAAAAATTAGAACTGGATTTATCTTCTGGATAACATGGGGCAGTGGGAGGGGTGGATTGCTTCTACCCATCTCCCCCAAAGTTTTGGAAACAGCATCAAAGTCCCTCACTCCCATTTCCTTCCAATCTGTATTACTTTTTGTAAAACAACCGAAGTATGCTGAAGAAGGCATTTCTTTATATTTCAAACTGTGAAGCTCAGGTAATGAGAAACAAGAGGGCCCACGGGGCCTGAAACGCTCACCTTAAACAGAACACGATATAAAAAGAGTCCAAGAATGAGACTACATTAAGCAATCCATCTCCGTAGGATACACTGTCAATCCTTGAGCCCCTCAGGAGTGACAAAAATAGTCCGGGCATCATTCCTTTTTTTCAATTGATCATAATGCAAAATGTTGAGCTCCCCTATGAAGCCCCTTGATACAACCTATGTGAATTAATCTTAGTTACACACCTCAAGAGGATACTGAATACAAAATTTTTAATTCTTCAGCTACCTGGCCAATTCATAGGGAGCCAAATATTAACCCAGGCTCTCGATTTGAACAAAGTTGAATCTGACCTCCCTAGAGATGTTGTATACCAAATATGAATGCATTCTGACTGTTGGATCTGAAGAAGAAAATTTTTAAACAAATTTCTTCATATTGCATTAAGTTAAAATTTGGGCTACGATAGCGAGCCCAAATATTAACCTACAGACCCTATTTGAACAAACTTGAAACTTCAAACTTCACGAGTCAAGTACTTATGACCCAATAATACCACATACCAAACTGGGTTCAAATCGGACCATCGGTTCAGAAAATAGAAATTTTGGGCAGGGCCAAAAATCTTACACCTGCAATTACAAAGCCAAATATTGCTTCTCAAACTTTGTTTGAACAAACTTGAATCTACACCTCAAAATGAAGCTCCATAACGAATATCAAGGCATTGTACCCACTGGTTCATGAGAAGAAGATTTTAAAAATATTTTGAAGCATTTTCCCCCATCCCCTCCCTATGGGGCTGGGCATACTGAGTTGAACAAAAATGCAATGTCCCTTCGGGACCATTACTCACAAAAACTTTCACTTGAATTGGCCCAGTGCTTTTTGGAGGAGAAGACCAAAACATAGTGTTGACGGACGACGGACAGACGGATGGACGGAGAGTGATGGGATTAGCTCAGCTTGACTTTGTCAAGGTGAGCTAAAAAGGCTGCATACAAGTAAAATGAAAGTGTCAATGACACTGTAGCTTAACTTGTGTGTTGTGTTTGATGAAAAGGATAATGTTCAATGTTTATGAAAGGATTATGAAATAAGACAAGAATTGTGATAATTGGGAATATGTTCATTTCTGTTCCCTGTATGCTATGTTTATGATAAAAATAATATGAGGTGTACACTGTACTAAAGATCTGAGGGGTGGGTTAATATGACCTCACAGTTAATATATGTGCCCCTCACAGTTAACATATATCAAAAAAAGTTACCAAATTACAATGAAATTATTCCAAAATGAGTCATCCTATCAAGTTACGTTAAAATCCCTTCATAAATATGGCCTGTAGACTGTGCTAAAGGTTTTCGGGCTTCGGGGACATTCTCATCTAGACATTATATGAAGTCAACCTACCAAGTTACAATGAAATCCCTCCATAAATACGATCTGTAGACTGTGCTAAAGGTTTTCGGGCTTCAGGCACCTGTAGACATCACAGTTGACCAACCACGACCAAAAGGGGATGTCATCATCTAGGCATTATATGGAGTCAACCTAACAAGTTACAATGAAATCCTTCCATAAATACGACCTACAGACATGCTAAAGGTTTTTGGGCTCGGGCAGCCATCAAGGCTGAATGATCGTGACCAAAAGGGGACGTTCTCATCTGGACACTATTTGGAGTCATCCTACCAAGCTACAATAAAATCCCTTCATAATTATGACTTGTAGACTGTTCTACAGGTTTTCGGGCTTTGGGCCCCTGAAGCCGTCACAGTTGCCCACTCGTGTCCAAAAGGGGACGTTCTCATCTAGACATTATATGAAGTCAACCTACCAAGTTACAATGAAATCCCTTCATAAATATGACCTTAGACTGTGCTAAAGGTTTTCGGGCTTCAGGCTCGGGAAGCCATCATGGTTGAATGATCGCAACCAAAGGGGATAATCTCATCTGGGCATCATCTGGAGTGATTCTGCGAAGTTACAATGAAATCCCTTCATAAATATGACCTGTAGACTGTGTTCAAGGTTTTCGGGCTTTGGGCACCTGTAGCCATCACAGTTGACCAATCACGACCAAAAGGGGATGTCATCATCTAGGCATTATATGGAGTCAACCTAACAATGTTACAATGAAATCCTTCTATAAATATAACCTTTTGCCTATAAATACGATCTGTAGACTGTGCTAAAGGTTTTTGGGCTCGGGCACCCATCAAGGCTAAATGATCACGGCCAAAATGGGACATTCTCATCTTGACATTATTTGGAGTCAACCTACCAAGTTACAATGAAATCCCCTCATAAATATGACCTGTAGACAGTGCTAAAGGTTTTCGGGCTTCGGTCACCTTTAGCCGTCAAAGTTGCCCAAACATGTCCAAAAGGGGACGTTCCCATCTAGACATTATATGAAGTCAACCTACCAAGTTACAAGGAAATCCCTTCACAAATATGACTTGTAGACTGTGCTTAAGGTTTTTGGGCTTCGGGCTCAGGCAGCCATCATGGTTGAATAATCACAACCAAAGGGGACAATCTCATCTAGGCATCATCTGGAATGATCCTATGAAGTTACAATGAAATCCCTTCATAAATATGACCTGTAGACCGTGCTCAAGGTTTTTGGGCTTCGGGCACTTGTAGCCAACACAGCTGACCAATTACGACCAAAAGGGGATGTCATCATCTATGCATTATATGGAGTCAACCTAATAGGTTACAATGAAATCCTTCCATAAATATGACCTTTTACCTATGCTAAAGGTTTTTGGGCTCGGACCCATCAAGGCTGAATGATCGCGATCAAAAGGGGACGTTCTCATCTAGACATTATTTGGAATCATCCTACCAAGTTACAATGAAATCCCCTCAAAAATATGACCTGTAGACTGTGCTAAAGGTTTTCGGGCTTCGGGCACCTTTAGCCACCACAGTTGCCCAATCATGCCCAAAAGGGGAAGTTCTCATCTAGACATTATTTGAAGTTAACCTACCAAGTTACAATGAAATCCATTCATAAATATGACCTGTAGACTGTGCTAAAGGTTTTCGGGCTTCGGGCTCGGGCAGCCATCATGGGTGAATGATCGCACGTTCTCATCTAGACATTATATGAAGTTAACCTACCAAGTTACAATGAAATCCCTTCATAAATATGACCTGTAGACTGTGCTAAAGGTTTTCGGGCTTCGGGCTCGGGCAGCCATCATGGGTGAATGATCGCAACCATAGGGGACAATCTCATCTGAGCATCATCTGGAGTGATCCTAAGAAGTTACAATGAAATCCCTTCATAAATATGACCTGTAGACTGTGCTCAAGGTTTTCGGGCTTCGGGCACCTGTAGCCATCACAGTTGACCAATCATGACCAAAAGGGGATGTCATCATCTAGGCATTATATGGAGTCAACCTAACAGGTTACAATGAAATCCTTCCACAAATATGACCTTCTGCCTATGCTAAAGGTTTTTGGGCTCGGGCACCCATCAAGGCGGCATGATCGCGATCAAAATGGGACGTTCTCATCTAGACATTATTTGGAGTCATCCTGCCAAGTTACAATGAAATTGTATCATAAATATTACCTCTAGACTGTGCTAAAGGTTTTTGGGCTTCGGGCTCCTGTAGCCGTCACAGTTGCCCAATCATGTCCAAAGGGGGACTTTCTCATCTAGACATTGTATGAAGTCAACCCACCAAGTTACAATGAAATTTCTCAATAAATATGACCAGTAGACTGTGCTAAAGGTTTTTGGGCTCGGGCAGTCATCACGGTTGGCAGATCATGCCCAAATGGGGAAATTCGCATCTAGACATCATAAGGAGTCATCCTACCAAGTTACAATGAAATCCCTCCACATTAAACATGACCTGCAGACTGTGCTAAAAGTTTTTGGGTTTCGGGCTTGGGCAGCCATCACGGTTGATAGATCATGCCCAAAAGGGGACGTTCTCATCTAGGCACTATACAGAGGCATCCTACCAAGTTACAATGAAATCCCTTCATAAATACGACCTGTAGACTGTGCTAATGGTTTTCGGGTTTTGGGCTTGGGCAGCCATACCAGTTGCCCGATCGCGACCAAAAGGGGACGTTCTCATCTAGACATGACCCCAAACCTGCATATGAAATTTCGTGACGATCAGACAAGAACTGCGGGGTGTAGCCCATGCTAAAGGAAAATGTGAACAGACGTCACAGACTCATCACGGTTGATAGATCATGCCCAAAAGGGGACGTTCTCATCTAGGCATTATACAGAGGCATCCTACCAAGTTACAATGAAATCCCTTCATAATTATGACCTGTAGAATGTGCTAATGGTTTTCGGGTTTTGGGCTCGGGCAGCCATACCGGCTGACCGATCGCGACCAAAAGGGGACGTTCTCATCTAGACATGACCCCAAACCTGCATATGAAATTTCGTGACGATCAGACAAGAACTGCGGGGTGTAGCCCATGCTAAAGGAAAATGTGAACAGACGTCACAGACTCACAGACTTCCGCATGCGTGATGGCAATAGCTTATCTTGACTATGTCAAGTTAAGCTAAAAAATCATGTCTGTAAATGCAATTATTAACAAGAGGCCCCAGGGGGCCTGAGGGCGCTCACCTGACATGGTAGCCTAAATATCAAGCCAGGGAATTGATTTCAACAAGTTGCATCTGACCCTAAAAAAAACTTATACCAAATATCCAAAGATTCTGACCAGTGGATCTAAAAAAAAGAAGATTTTTAAAGAATATACCTCATATTGAACTAAGTAATAATTCGGGCTCCCACAGGGAGCGCAAATATGAACCCAACGACTTGGCTTGAACAAACTTGAATCTCACCTCCAGTGGGATGCTGTATACCAAATATCAAAAGATTCTGACTGGTGGATGTGAAGAAGACAATTTTTGAAGAACATTCCTCATATTGAACTAAATTATAATTCGGGCTCCGTTAGGGAGCCCAAATATCAACCCAGGGACTTGAACAAACTTGAATCTTACACCCCTAAGGATGCTGCATACCAAATATCAAAGCATTCTGACTGCTGGATTTGAAGAAGATGATTTTTAAAGAAAATTCCTCATTTTCAACTAAGTTATCATTCGGGCTCCCACAGTGAGCCCAAATATGAACCCAGGGACTTGGCTTGAACAAACTTGAATCTCACCCCCCTAAGGATGCTGCATGCCAAATATCAAAACATTCCAACTGCTGAATCTGAAGAAGATGATTTTTAAAGAAAAATTCCTTATATTGAACTAAGTTATCATTCGGGCTCCCACAGGGAGCTCTAATATAAACCAAGGGAGTTGGCTTCAACAAAGTTGAATCTCACCACCCCAATAATGCTGCGTACCACATATCTAAACATTCCGACTGCTGGATCTGAAGAAGAACATTTTTTAAGAAAATTCCTCATTTTGAACTAAGTTATAATTCGGGATCCCACAGTGAGCCCAAATATGAACCCAGGGACTTGGCTTGAACAAACATGAATCTCACCCCCCTAAGCATGCTGAATACCAAATATCAAAAGGTTTTGATTGGTAGATCTGACGAAGAAGATTTTTAAAGAATATTCCTCATACTGCACTAATTTAAACATTTGGGCTCCCATAGAGGGCCCAAAGTTGAACCCAGGGATTTGATTTCAATAAACCTGTGAAACAATCTTCCAAAGATGTTATATGTGAAATTTGAAAGCTTTTGGAGCAGTGGTTTGGGAGAAAAGTAGTCTTAAATGTTTTTCCCATTACCCACAGTGTTAAAAAATGCTGACTCAGCACTTTTTAAAACTCCCCAAAAAGTACCCCATGATAAAACCGATAGCAATTTTTTTTTGACAATTCCATTCTGTTGGTCCTAAGGAAGCTTCACAACAAATAAGAATTCTCAGTGCCATGTAGTTTTGGAGATATGGGCGTTCTAATTTTTTTCTATTTTTAGCTCCTGCGGTTCCCATGGGGCGACAGGAAAATTTTTTTTTGCATAAATTAAGTGCTTATGACCCAATAAGCCCTCATATCAAATTTGGTCCAAATCTGCCTCTCGGTTTGGAAAATAGAAATTTTTGGAGGGGCAAATATTCTAGCCCCTCCCATTACGACGCCAAATATAGCCCCACAAACTTCTCTTGAACAAATCTGAGTCTACACCTCAAAAGGAAGCTGCACACCAACTATCAAGTCTCTGCTACTGCTGGTTCATGAGAAGAAGATTTTTTAAGATTTCAGCACACTTTTTGGGTGTGGCTCTACCAATGGGCGAGGCAACTTGATTTGAACAAAATCAAATTGCGATGTCAAAGCAAACTATTATCTCAAATATCAATTAAATTGGTTCAGCGGTTTGGGAGGAGAAGACGCAAACACCATGTTCAAGGACGACGGACGTTGAGTGATCACAAAAGCTCTCCTGACTGAAAGTCAGGTGAGCTAAAAATGTTATTTCCCATGGTAACTATGAGCTGCAATTGTGGCCATGTTTGCAACATTACATCAACATTACATGAGGATCATTGGTACAAGGTGACCCAGTCCTCAATCACATGAAGTTTCAAAACATTTGATTTTGTAGTTTTAGAGGAGAAGATTTTTGCAAAATCCATGTCAGAATCATGGTGGCCATATTTTCCAACCAACAGGAACAAAAAGAGGATCGGTTGTAGAGGGCCTCCTATAGACCATTCCTGCAAAGTTTGGTTCACGTCGGCTCAGTAATACCAGAGAAGAAGAATATGTGATTTCCCATAGAGTTTCTATAGTAACTATAAGCCACAATTGTGGCCATGGTTGCAACACCATCAACATTAAATAGGATCGTTGGTAGAGGGTGTCCCAGTCATCAACCATGCAAAGTTTCAAAACATTTGGCCCTGTGGTTTCAGAGGAGAAGATTTTTCAAAATCCACCAATCGGAATCAAAAAATGCTTCTGGCAGCCATGTTTTTCAATGCATGGTAACAAAAATAAGGAGCATTTACAGAAGACCTCCCATAGACTATCCCTGCCAGGTTTGGTTCACGTCGGCTCAGTATTTCCAGAGGAGATGAAAATGTGATTTCCCATAGGATTTCTATAGTAACTATAAGCCGCAATTGAAGCCATGTTTGCAACCCGATCAACATTAAATGAGGATCGTTGGTAGAGGGGGTGCCAGTCATCAACCATGCAAAGTTTCAAAGCATTTAGCCCTGTGGTTTCAGAGGAGAAGACTTTTCAAAATCCACCAATCAGAATCAAAGAATGCCTCTGGCAGCCATGTTTTCAAACCCATGGGATCAAATTGAGGATCGTTTGTAGAGGACCTCCCATAGACTATCCCTGCCAGGTTAGGTTCATGTCAGCTCAGTATTTCCAGAGAAGATGAAAATGGGATTTCTCATAGGGTTTCTACAGTAACTATAAGCTGCAATTGCAGCCATGTTTGTGACCCAATCAACATTAAATGAGGATCGTTGGTAGAGGGGGTCCCAGTCATTTATGTGAAGTTTCAAAACATTTGGCCTCTCAGTTTCAGAGGAGAAGATTTTTGAAAATCCACCAACCAGAATCAAAGAATGCCTCTGGAAGCCATGTTTTTCATCCGACGGGAACAAAATGAGGATCGTTTGTAGAGGACCTCCCATAGACAAATCCTGCCAAGTTTGGTTCACACTGGCTCAGCCGTTACAGAGAAGATGAAAATGTGAAAAGTCTACAGATGCTGGACGACGGACGCCAAGTGATGAGAAAAGCTCACATGGCCTTTTAGGCCAGGTGAGCTAAAAATGAATTTTTGAAGTAGAAAAAGGGGGCAAAACTGAGCAAAAATTGTTGGACCACACCTCGATTCGAACTTGACCTGTATTTTATACTGATACACAGACATACCAAATTTCATTTGATTTAGCCAACTGTAACTAAAGTTATTATTGGGAAACCAAAGTGGAACGGAAGCACAGATGGACACCGGCTATTTTAATAGTCCCCCGAAATTTTCGGGGAAAAAAAGCCTCCCGCCCTCATAAAATATTTGAGGCACAAATGCCTGAGAACATAGACATTTTTTTTTGGCCTTAGGAAGTTTTGTATTTTGCAATCTTACTGAAAAACATATATTCTCTGTTCACAAAAACCAATAGATGACAATGATACACAGACAGCAAAAAGATGATGATGTGCTGAATACCTGAAGTTGAAATAGAATCTTTTTTCACATCTTTAGAATTCCTGTATGAATTAATTTGGGACTCTAAAAAACTATGCACAGCATTTTGAGAATAGGTTTTAAACATCTGTGTATATATGTGTCAATTTTATTACAACAATACCATTGCAGACTTGCAGAGTAAATAGAATCGTCGGTCTTGTACACTTGAACGACCCCACTGGAACAAGCCAAAAAGCAAAAGTAAAAAAAACTGTCTCAAGACTCACAATGGTCAGTTTACTTGGAGTACTGAGTTGTAACTTATGTAGGAATGGAGGGAGTTTTTGTTTGAAATTTCTGAAAATTAATTATAGAAATGAAACATTTGCTCAATTGTTCTTCTGTTTAAATTCTAGAGACTGGCGGGAAACAAAGGCCACAACTCGGTTTCGGTTGTGAAGAAAACAAGAGGCCCCCAGGGGGCCTGAGGGTGCATACCTGACATGGTAGTCTAAATATCATACCAGGGACTTGACTTGAATAAGCTGCATACGCCCCTCCTAAGAAAAGTATATACCAACTAGATGAAGCGATTGTGCCCACACAATACACAGGATTTTCCTTCTATTTTCACTTCCTGCACTTTTACGTCCCAAAATTGAGATAAACGCATAAAAAACAGATTTTTTCCCCAAACAAAATATTTTCAGCCTCAAATTTTTTCTTCTTCTTAATATGCATAAAAAACCAAAAAACTAATTTCTGGATTTTGGTCCAAAATGTCCAAGTCCCACCCAGACCCCAAATTTTCAGTGTAAAAAAAAATATTTTTGTTTGTCTTAAAATTGACCGAAACGCATAAAAAACAAAAAAAAAAATTCCGGATTTTGATCCAAAATTTCTAAGTCCGGAACGGGGCGCCCCAAATTTTCAGCCTAAATATGAACCCAGGGACTTTGCTTGAACAAACTTGAATCTCACCCCCCTAAGGATGCTGCATACCAAATATCAAAACATTCTTATTGGTAGATCTGAAGAAGAAGATTTTTAAAGAATATTCTTCATACTGCACTAATTTAAACATTTGGGCTCCCATAGAGAGCCCAAATATGGACCCAGGGAATTGATTTCAATAAACATGTGAAACAATCTTCCAAAGATGTTATATGTGAAATTTGAAAGCTTTTGGAGCAGTGGTTTGGGAGAAAAGTAGTCTTACATGTTTTTCCCATTACCCACAGTGTTAAAAAATGCTGACTCGGCACTTTTTCAAAGTCCCCAAAAAGTACCCCATGATAAAACCGATAGCAATTTTTTTTTACCATTCCATTCTGTTGGACCAAAGGAAGCTTCACACCAAATAAGAATTCTCAGTTCTGTGTAGTTTTGGAGATATGGGCGTTTTAATTTTTTTCTATTTTTAGCTCCTACGGTTCCCATGGGGCGACAGGGAAAAAAATTTGGGCATAAATTAAGTACTTATGACCCAATAAGCCCTCATATCAAATTTGGTTCAAATCTGCCTCTCGGTTTGGAAAATGAAAATTTTGAGAGTGGCAAAAATTCTTGCCCCTCCCATAACGAAGGCAAATAATGCCCGACAAACTTCTCTTGAACAAACTTGATTCTAAACCTCAAAAGGACTCTGCATACCACATATCAAGTCTCTGCTACTGGTGGTTCATTAGAAGAAGATTTTCAAAAAATTTGGCCATTTTTTCCCCACACCAAAACCTAATTTGCATAAAAATCAAAATGCCCCCATATAACCACTACATAGATGAAATTTAATTAAAATGTGGCCAGTGGTTTAGGAGAAAGAGGCTCAAACACCACCTTCATGCAGGACGACGGACGAAGAGTGATAAGAAAAGCTCTTTCAGACAGGTGAGCTAAAAATGCGAGTTGCACCAAAATTGCAGTCATACAACCGATGTTATGTTTTTTTTAATTAATCATTAATACAACGCATAATCTATGTATCCTGGAACAACGGTTGAGCTAATTTGAAAACACAGGTGTTATTTCTTAGAACTAACCCATATCATCCATGATCGGGAGGGAGGGGGGGGGGGGGGGGGGGTTGGGGGGGGTCAGAGGGAAGGCTCCAAGTGCCATGAACGGATGGATATCTACTGATTACAGAAACGAAAGTAGAACTTGGTAATCAATCGTGTGTACCACATGAGAGTTACAAGTTTTCTTGAGTTAAAATGGCGACTAAAGATCCTAGTCCCATGTACTATAATCAAAATTACCCGAAATCAAAATTTTGCACCTGCAATATTTGCAAAAGAGAAATAACTTCCGAACATGTAAATACGAGCAATCTAATTCGACATATAGAGTCGAAACACAAAAATTTTCCCAAATCTTAAAATGTTACTGGATGAGAGATCGTCTGCAAGAAATCAGCAAAAACGATTGTCTGCGATAAGTACTAAATCAAAGTTCGTCCGAATGTATGCACACACAACCTGTAAATCCAGATGTGCTAGTGGTAAGATAGTTATATGATTTAGAGGTCCCCCCCACGCCTGAAATGTATAAGTAAGATTATCTCCCCTTGGAAATGTCAGAACGGAATTATATTGCTTCATGCACATCTTCATATGGAGTTCTTCCACTGTGTAAAGTTTCATGAAAATTCTTCAAACGGTTTGGGAGGAGTTGCACTTACAAGGATGGACAGACGGACGGACAGATGGATGGACAGGGTGATTCCTATATACCCCCCCCCCCCCCCCAAACTTTGTTTGCGGGGGGTATAAATATATAAGAGTCTTAATGCAACATTCTACGCTAAAATCGTCTCCGAACCCCTGGTCACATACATTGCGTGTATATATTTATTTATAGCACAAAGGCACATGAAGATACGTTTTGTATACCCACTGATCAAAGGGGAATAATTCTCTTTCTATAGACGCCTATGAAGTAATGGTTATGAAGTAATGGTTACAACACTCTAAATGAAGTAATGGTTACAATACTCTAAATGATTTGCCTTGGTGACAGTGTTAAAATTTTCCCGTCTCCGAATCTCATCAAGCTTATAACAGTCCTTGAAAATCATGGCCAGAGGCCTAAAAGTGCTTAAATTTGATTTTCTGATACCCTGCAATAATAATTTTGAATTATGAACAACCAATGAATTCAAATTCACCTGGAAAAAAAACATTCTGAGACTATTACTTTATACTAGAACACGAGTTCACTGGTTCTTCATTTCCAAATTCCAAAAATTAGTTGAGAATGCATAAAGTAGAAAAAAAACCGTAATCGAAACCCCTGTAGCAGGATATCTCCCCCCCCCCCCCCCTGGAGGGGCTATCTTCCCTCCCCCCACCCCCACCCTGTATATCTCCCCCCTCCCCCCCCACCCATGACAAAATTTTTTTTTTGATTGATTTGACATTATTTGATGAAATGGCGAGAAGATATGCAGGTTGGACATCTCCCCCACCCCAACCCCATCCACATGTTCGGAAAAGTTCCCAAAATTGCTGGAAAGATTCTAAGATTGCCTATTTTCAATTCACTGGTATAAGCCAAGTTGAAACTGTTTTTAATTTGTTCTATATTTTTTGACATGGGTGGGGGGGGGGGGGGGGGGGGGTTGAAAGATAACCAGGCCTGGATATCTTCCCCTCCACCCATGTCAAACTCCCAATAGACATTCATAGAACCTTTTGCAGCCATTGTTTGGACTTTGTTATGGTTGGCCCCACAGTGTAAAAACACCTATTGATATTTTTGAAATAGTAGCTATGTTTCTTGGACGGGTGAGGCGGAAGATATGCAGGTTGGACATCTCCCCCCACCCCAACCCCATCCACGTGTTCGGAAAAGTCCCCAAAATTGCAGGAAAGGTTCTGAGATTGCCTATTTTCAATTCACTGGTCATTATTCAATGGTATAAGCCAAGTTGAAACTGTTTTTAATTTGTTCTTCATTTTTTGACATGGGTGGGGGGGGGGGGGGGGGGAGATAACCAGGCCTGGATATCTCCCCCCACCCCCCACCCATGTCAAACTCCCAACAGACATTCATAGAACCTTTTGCAGCCATTGTTTGGACTTTGTTATGGTTGGCCCCACGGTGTAAAAAAAAACTATTGATATTTTTGAAATAGTTACTTCTGATATTGCCTATTTTCTATTCACTGGTCATGTATATATTAAAGAGTTGAACCACTTTTTTGTGTTAATTTCAATGAAAAGTACATAAATAAATGTTCTTATCTTTATCTTTTTGTTCAGTTCTTTTTATATTTTATTTTGGAGGTGGGGGAGGAAGATATCCAGGGTGGGGGGAAAGATATCCAGGGGGGGGGGGGGGATATGGTAGCACACCGGGTCTTTGCCCCCCCCCCCCCCCCCCCCCCCCCCCCCCCCCCCCCCAAAAAACCGAAACCGAAGTGAAAAAATCACAACTGCCAATCTCTTAAATTCCTGAGATAAATCCAAGATATTTTGGTGTTTCCATTTTATCACAATACAGAAGTGCACACATTCAACTATCGTCAGTTTTAAATTTGTTCTGTAAGAATATTAGAGATTGTTAAATTTATGGGAAACGGCTGGCTATTAATTGACTAACAATCAATTAATGCTGGTGATCAGTCGACTACAAAAATTGATAGTCGCAACAGCCCTAGTTTGATAATTGTAGTCTGATTTGAGGACGCGACATGAATATCAACAGATTTCATGTATGACCTTGAAATCTGACCTTGCCTCTGAAATTACGGACCCTGCAATTATGTGACACACCCTCCCATTCCTCTTTATAATTGTGTGCAGTATGATGATTGTTGTACCAACAGTTTTGGAGTTATTGGCTCGCACACACTTCAATCACTCTTTGTCACTCGAGCCAAGTGACTGGGCATAAAAAATCCTTTGAAAGGTAACCCAAACTTTTTTTTTTTTAAATTTTGTGACTGGCTCAAGTTGTAGTGTTCCAGCACATGTATGTTTTTACTTCCCATCACGCAAGATGAAACTGATGCTAATACAAAATTTTACTACTGATGTTGTTACACAGACAGCACCCAATATTGCAATAGATAACATGTTAAAACTCACTATTTATTTGTTCTTTTATCAATTCTGCATTTTCTCCTTTGTCTATAACATTTGCAACATGGTTGGAAATTTTAGTTAAGTGGCCCATATAACCACGCCGCCTTCCTTTTTCTTCATTTCTGTTGAAAAATGGACAACATATATCAGACAAAATATAAACTTGCATCTGAAACGAATTCAATAAATTTATTCACTGGTGCTTAAGGCCACTTGCAGCATCAATGTGTATGCAGCACAGCCCACCTAATTGGATATATCTTAACCGTTGAGATGAATATAATTTCCAAACACAAAATAAAAAACATTTACCATACTTTCAGTGCAAATTTGACCTGGTAAATGTATATAGGTTATATTGTAAACTCCTGTAAATTGAATAAAAACAAGAGGCCCCAGGGGGCCTGAGGGCGCTCACCTGACATGGTAGCCTAAATATCAACCCAGAGAATTGATTTCCACAAGTTGCATCTGCTCCTCCTAATAAAAGCTGAAACCAAATATCCAAATATTCTGACCAGTGGATCTAAAAAAAGATTTTTAAAGAATATTCCTCATATTGAACTAAGTCATAATTCGGGCTCCCACAGGGAGCCCATATATGAACCCAGGGACTTGGCTTTAACAAACTTGAATCTCACATCCCTAAGGATTCTGCACACCAAATATCAAAACATTCTAACTGCTGGATCTGAAGAAGAAGGTTTTTAAAGAAAATTCCTCATTTTGAACGAAGTTACAATTCAAGCTCCCACAATCAGCCCAAATATGGACCTAGGGACATGGCTTGAACAAACTTGAATCTTACCCCCCCTAAGGATGCTGCATAAAAAATATCAAAAGCATTCATCTGCTGGATCTGAAGATTTTTAAAGAAAATTCCTCATTTTGAACTAAGCTGTCATTCAGGCTCCTATAGTGAGCCCAAATATGAACCAAGGGACTTGACTTGAACAAACTTGAATCTCAGCCCCCTAAGGTTGCTCCATGCCAAATATCAAAACATTCCAACTGCTGAATCTGAAGAAGAAGATTTTTAAAGAAAAATTCCTCTTATTGACTAAGTTATAATTTGAGCTCCCACAGGGAGCGCAAATATGGACCCATGGACTTTGCTTTAACACACTTGAATCCCCCCTCCCCCAAGGATGCTACTCTCCACATATCAAACCATTCCGACTGCTGGATCTGAAGAAGAAGATTTTTTTAAGAAAATTCCTCATTTCAAACAAAGTTACAATTCAAGCTCCCACAGTGAGCCCAAATATGGACCTAGGGACATGGCTTGAACAAACTTGAATCTCACCCCCCCTAAGGATGTTGCATACCAAATATCACAAGATTCTGCCTGCTGGATCTTGAGAAGAAGATTTTCAAAAAAATTTGCCTGAAATGCACTAAGTTCGAATTTGGGCTTCTATAGTGAGCCCAAATATGAATCCAGGTGGCCGATTTGAACAAACTGGAATCAGATCCACCCCACAATGTTGCATACCAAATATCAAAAGATTCTGCCTGCAGGATCTGGAGAAGAAGATTTTTGAAGAAATTTGCCTGAAATGCACTAAGTTCAAATTCAAGCTTCTATAGTGAGCCCAAATATGAATCTAGGGAGCCGATTTGAACAAAATAGAATCAGATCCACCCCACGATGTTGTATACCAAATATCAAAAGATTCTGCCTGCTGGATCTGGAGAAGAAGATTTTTTAAGAAATTTGCCTGAAAAGCACTAAGTTCAAATTTGGGCTCCAATACTGAGCCCAAATATAAACCCAGGGAGCCGATTTGAACAAACTTGAATCAGATCCACCCCACAATGTTGCATACCCAATATCAAAAGATTCTGCCTGCTGGATCTTGGGAAGAAGATTTTCAAAGAAATTTGCCTGAAATGCACTAAGTTCAAATTTGGGCTCCTATACTGAGCCCAAATATAAACCCAAGGGGCCGATTTGAACAAACTTGAATCAGATCCACCCCACAATGTTGCATACCAAATATCAAAAGATTCTGCCTGCTGGATCTGGAGAAGAAGATTTTCAAAGAAATTTGCCTGAAATGCAGTAAGTTCAAATTTGGGCTCCTATACTGAGACCAAATATAAACCCAGGGGGCCGATTTGAGCAAACTTGAATCAGATCCACCCCACAATGTTGCATACCAAATATCAAAAGATTCTGCCTGCTGGATCTGGAGAAGAAGATTTTTTAAGAAATTTGCCTGAAATGCACTAAGTTCGAAATCGGGCTCCTATACTGAGCCCAAATATCAACCCAGGGGGCCGATTTGAACAAACTTGAATCAGATCCACCCTCCAATGTTGCATACCAAATATCAAAAGATTCTGCCTGCTGGATCTGGAGAAGATTTTTTAATGTTTTTCCCCATTGCCTACAGTGTTAAAAAGTGCTGACTCAGCACTTTTTCAAAGTCCCGAAACTGTACCCTATGATAAAACCGATGGCAATTTTTTTTTACCAATTCTTTCTGTTGGTCCTAAGGAAGCTTCACACCAAATAAAAATTCTCAGTGCCGTGCAGTTTTGGAGATATGGGCGTTTTAATTTTTTTCTATTTTTAGCTCCTGCGGTTCCCATGGGGCTACGAGAAAAAAAAAATCAGCATAAATTAGGTACTTATGACCCAATAAGCCCTCACATACAATTTGGTTCAAATCAGCCTCTCGGTTTGGAAAATAGAAATTTTGGGCGGGGCCAAAAATTTTGCCCCTCCCATAATGATGCCAAGTATAGCCCCACAAACTTCTCTTGAACAAATCTGAGTCTACACCTCAAAAGGAAGCTGCACACCAAATATCAAGTCTCTGCTATTGCTGGTTCATGAGAAGAAGATTTTTTAAGATTTCAGCACACTTTTTGGGTGTGGCCCTACCCACGGGCGGGGCAACTTGATTTGAACAAAATCAAATTGCGATGTCATAACAAACTATTATCTCAAATATCAATTAAATTGGTTCAGCGGTTTGGGAGGAGAAGACGCAAACACCATGTTCACGGACGACGGACGCCAGACGACGGACGGTGAGTGATCACTATAGCTCTCCTGACTGAAAGTCAGGTGAGCTAAAAAACCTTGCAATATGTTGAGAAATTACCGACAATCACTAAATTCACCTTGCCTGTAGACCTATTTGGCCTCAGTATATTCAATGGAAGCATTTAATCTATTATATCTAGTTTCTATGAGCTCTGTCAAGCAAAATATAATAGAATAAAGGCACAGTTTAACTCTAGAATGGGAGCCGTTTACTAAGGCATACTGAACGTAGATGGTGCACTTGTCTTCAACCAAATGCTAACTCTGTTTGTACAGAGTTAGTATGTTGGGGAGTCTGACAGCTTTCTAAGTGGTTCTCTCCAGGTACTCCTGCTTCCACCATCCATAAAACTGTCCTAAACAAAGTGTCCCTGGATGTCGAAAGTCTTGTTTAAACAAGAGGCTCTAAAGAGCCTGTAATCGCTCACATAGCAAAACAGAAGATGAAAATGCAATTTCCCATAGGGTTTCTATGGTAAATATAAGCCGCAATTACGGCCATGTTTGCAACACAAACAACATTACATCGTTGGTAGAGTGTGTCCCAGTCATAAATCGTGTGATGTTTCAAAACCTTTGGCTTTGTAGTTTCAGTGAAGATTTTTCAAAATTGACCAATCAGAATCAAAGAATGCCTCTGGCGGCCATGTTTTTCATCCAAAAGGAACAAAATGTGGTTCACATCAGCTCAGTAGTTCCAGAGAAGAGGATGAAAATGTGGTTTCCCATAGGGTTTCTATGGTAACTATAAGCTGCAAATGCAGCCATGGTTGCAACCCAATCAACATTAAATGAGGATCTTTGGGAGAGGGTGTCCCAGTCATCAAGCATGTGAAGTTTCAAAACATTTGGCCTTGCAGTTTCAGAGAAGATTTTTGAAAATCCACCTATCAGAATCAAAGAATACCTCTGGCGGCCATGCTTTTCATCCGATGGGAACAAAATGAGGATCGTTTGTAGAGGACCTTCCACAGACCATTCCTGCCTAGTTTAGTTCACATCGGTTCAAGTGTTCCAGATAAAGAAGATAAAAATGTGAAAAGTTTACAGATGACGACGGACACCAAGAGATGGCAATAGCTCACATGCCCTCTGAAACTTTGGGTCACATTCAGTAATTCATGGTTCATCAACACTACAGAGGAATGAAGTCATGAAATTATTCATAACTCTAGTGTCCATGTCAGAGCATTATTATCTTGGGTCTTCCTGAATGCTTCCAATTCTATCAGCTGCAGACAAGCACTGCCCAACTTCCAAGGGTTGTTATGTCACTGCCCCCCCCCCCCCCCCCCCCCATCAAATAGAGAGCCCAAATTGTAACCCAGAGACCCGATTTGAACAAACTTGAATCTCTCACACACACACCCTAACACCATACCCACCCCTAAAGATGTATACCAGATATGAAAGCATTCAGACTGGAGGATCTGAAGAAGTTTTTTAATGGAATTTCCTCATATTGCACTTAGTTAAAAGCCAGACTCCCATAGAGAGCCCAAATATTAACCCAGGAACTTGATTTGAACAAACTTGAATCTGACCCCACTAAAGATGTTGAATACCTAATATGAAAGGATTCTGATTGGTGAATCTGAAGAAGAATTTTAAAGAAATTTCCTCATCGTACACCAAGTTAAACTTTGTGCTCCAATAAAAATCCCATATATTAACTCAGGGCCCCAATTTGAACAAACTACTTGAATCTGACCCGTTGGAGATGTTACATACCAAATATCAAAACATTTTCACTGGTGAATCTGATGAAGACTTTTCAAGAATATTCCTCATAATGCACTAAGTTAAACTTTGGGCTCCCATAGAGAGCCCAAATATTAAGCCAAGGACTCGATTTGAACAAACTTGAATCTGACATCCCTAGAGATGTTACTCATCAAATATGAAAGGATTCTGACTGGTGGACCTGAAGACGATTTTTTAAGACAGTTCCTCATATTGCACGAAGTTAAACTTTGGGCACCAATAGGGAGCCCAAATATTAACCCAGGGACTCAATTTAAACAAATCTGAATCCTCCCCCCCCCCCCCCCCCCCCCCCCCGAGATGTTGTATACCAACTATCAAAAGATTCTGGCTGGTGGATCTGAAATTAAAATTTGGGCTTCCATAGGGAGCCCAAATATTTACCCAGGAACTCAATTTGAACAAACTTGAATCTGCCACCTCCACCCCTCCCAGGGATGCTATATCCCAAGTATAAAAGGATTCTGATGGGTAAATCTGAAGAAGAAGATTTTTAAAGAAATTTCCTCATATTGCACAGTCAAAATTCCGACTCCCATAGGAAGCCCAAATATCAACTGAGGTGCTTGATTCAAACAATCTTGAATCTGACCCCCATAGCAATGATGTATACCAAATATTAAAAGATTCTGACTTCTGTTGAAAAACATGGCCGCCAGCAGCTATGCATATTAACCCAGAGACTCGATTTGAACAAATCTGAATCTGACCCTTCTAGAGATGTTGTATACCAAATATTAAAAGATTGTGACAGGTAGTTTTCAAGAAGAAGATTTTTAAAGCTTATTCCCCATATTGCCCTAAGTTAAGATTCAGGCTCCTGTATTGAGCCCCAATCTGAACCAATAGGCTAAGCTTGAACACACTTGTATCTGCCTCTGCAGGGTCTGCTTATGGAATTGTTTTAAGCAATGTCCAGCCCGGTTAGTCCTCAGATGGGTGACCATCTGAGCGATCGATTCGGACTCCCACGTTGTGTCCATAGGCAAGGCACTTAACCCCAATTGTCCACATGGGGGCACGATGATGCTGTGTACTAAGGCATACTGCACGTCGATGGTGTGCATGTCTTCAACCAATCTAACCCTGCCTGTACTGCAGTGAGGAGTTACTATGTTGGGGAGCTGGCAGCTGCTCGTCGTTGCTCGGTGGTTCTCTCCGGGTACTCTGGCTTCCTGCACCCGTAAAACTGTCCCGGTCTTGATTAGCCATTGTGCATAAGTATGTGACCTTAAACACCAATAAATAAATAAATAAATAAATAAATAAATAAATAAATGGAATTGTTGACAATTTATAAACCAAATAAAAGATGGCTGCTGGCGGCCATATTAAATTCGAAAAAATTTGATAGCTCCAATCTACACATCTCACCAAAGCTATATATGAAATTCGAAGAAGATCAGGTGAATGATGCTGCCTGTAGGGTGTGCTAATGGAATTTTTGACAATTGATACCCAAATCCAAGATTGCTGCTGGCAGCCATGTTTTTCAATAGAATTCAGAAATATTCAATACCTCCCATCTAGACATAACACCAAAGCTACATATGAGATATGAAAATAATCGGGTGAGAGATGCAGCCTGTAGGGTGTGTTAATGGAATTGCTGACTATTTATATGCCAAATTTAAGATGGCCACTGGCGGCCATGTTTTTCAACAAATTCAGAAAAATTTGATAGCTCCCATCTAGACATTACCACAAAGCCACGTGAAATTTGCGACTGATTGAGTGAGCTGCAGCCTGTAGGGTGTACTAAAGGAATTGTTGACCAATTTATATCCAAATCCATGATGGCCACTGGCAGCCATGTTTTTCGATGATATTCCGAAAAATGTGATAGCTCCCATCTAGACATTGCCCCAAAGCCATGTATGAAATTTGGAACTGACTGGGTGAGAGCTGCGGCATGTAGGGTGTGCTAAATAAATTGTGGACGGATGGACGGGTGGATCGCAAGCCATCCCAATAGCTCATACTTGACGTTGTCAAGTGTAGTCACTGTGTGCTCCTGATGAGTAACTATAGGAACACACCAGTGAAAGAATAACACTGCAGAGCCAGAGATATAAGAAAGGATACAGTTACAAGAAACCATGCAGAGGGATGCCATGATGTCACCATCATGTTTGTAATTTAAATGAATATTAAACAATTACTAGCGTACTATGCATAGCATTTTTATTCATCTTAATTCTGCTGCCTAAATCGCACCCTAAGTTCCAAAACTCTGACCACCCGGTAATTAAGGTAAATTGACACTCTTGCCGTCTCATGGTAGAATGCAATAGTATGCAGTCCGCCTCGACAACAGGTTTGTGACCTCTGATCCAAATAGTGTTTTTATACAGTGGCCACATACCTCATAATCAACCCTCCTTCCATAAACATACTGCTATGTCCGTATGAAAATTAGTTATTAAACTCACTATCGTGAACAGGTAACCGCAGTGACAATTGAACAGTAAAAGTGTGTGAAAGCGTTGGGTCATTTCACCCCAATTCCCGTTCGCCTGAGTCATTTCGAGCCAATATCCGTTTGCATGCGGGTCGTTTCACCCTAATTCGAAACATAGAGTTAAATCCACCTGTAAAATAACAGACAAATCCCCCCCCCCCCCTCACCCTCGTAATTATCTCAAATGTTTTGAGGCTGTTAATATCGACCAAGCCGCCAAAATGTCACCACACTGAAGAAATATAATGAATGAATTGGTTCAAACAGTGTTTCCTGTAACAGCATTGATGATAATCACTTGCTTCTTCACAATTGTTTAACTCTACTTGAGTTGATATATGTTGTAACATTCGTGCCAGATTATTGACTGGTTACCCATTTCAGCCCACACTGCGCATGAGTCATGTCAACCTACTTTTAATTACATTCGAAACTGGGTTAGAATGAATCGAATAGAACACATAGCAATAATTTATTTTAATAAAATATCAATCACTGTGTTGAGAACAAGCGTATCGCTGGGAATTGCATAATATGCCTGTGGAGAGCTGTTCAAATTGTATAATTTATAATTCTGTAGAGTTTTCAGGGAAAGAGAAACACCTTTGCTTAAATTCTATGAAATCAACAAACAACAATAATTCCTCATGGCAACCAAGAGGGAGTGGATTGATGGGTGGATGGATGGACAGATGAACAATGCCATAACATAAAGTGTTCCGTTTTTCAAATGGGCGTAGTTGCATTGAATATAGATAGTTATCATTAAGAAACTTGAAATATATTAATTTTTAAGGGATGTAAGTAACTGATGAAAAACTCTGAACCTCCAGCAAAACCCCTGAAACTGATCATTTTCTCATCAAAAAACGCCGATTTCAGGGAAAAACCCTGAAATCTAACAACCCTGAATTCTATGTAATTTAAGGGCAACAACTCCAAAAATAGTATTCTCAATAAACAACAAAATCAAGCCTGACCCATATTTTCTGCTCAAAACACCATATACTAAATTCAGTTTAGGTGTGTTGATATAAAGGAAGATACCATCCGGAAACTTCAAATATATGATATTCTCATTTAATAAAGGGCAATAATTTCTCAGTGGAATATCGGTTAAACATCCATATCAATTTGACCTATCTCTTCTTTTCAGGAGGCTATGTATAAAATTCAGATCAGGTGTGTTGAATATAAGGCCAAATGAAAGTGTCAATGACACTGTAGCTTAACTTGTGTGTTGTGTTTGATGAAAAGGATAATGTTCAATGTTTATGAAAGGATTATGAAATAAGACAAGAATTGTAATAATTGGGAATATGTTCATTTCTGTTCCCTGTATGCTATGTTTTTGATAAAAATAATATGAGGTGGACACTGTACTAAAGAGCTGAGGGGTGGGTTAATTTGACCTCACTGTTAATGTATGTGGCCCTCACAGTTAACGTATGTCAACGAAAGTTACCAAGTCACAGTGAAATTATTTCAAAACGAGCCATCCTATCAAGTTACATTGAAATCCCTTCATAAATATGGCCTGTAGACTGTGCGAAAGGTTTTCGGGCTTCAGGCCCCTGTAGCCTTCAGTTTCACAGTTGCATCCAAAGGGGATGTTCTCATCTAGACATTATATGAAGTCAACCTACCAAGTTACAATCAAATCCCTTCATAAATATGACCTGCAGACTGTGCTCAAGGTTTTTGGGCTTTGGGCTCGAGCAGCCATCATGGTTGAATGATCGCAACCAAAATGGGACATTCTCATCTGGGCATCATCTGGAGTGATCCTACAAAGTTACAATGAAATCCCTTCATAAATATGACCTGTAGACAGTGCTCAATGTTTTTGGGCTTCGGGCCCCTGAAGCCGTCACAGTTGACCAATCTCGACCAAAAGGGGATGTCACCATCTAGGCATTATATGGCGTCAAACTAACAGGTTACAATGAAATCCTTCTATAAATGTGGCCTATAGACTAAGCTAAAGGTTTTGGGGTTTTGGGATCGGGCAGCTATCAAGGTTGAATGATCGCGACCAAAAGGGGACATTCTCATCTAGACATTATTTGGAGTCATCCTACCAAGCTACAATGAAATGCCTTCATAATTATGACCTGTAGACTGTTCTAAAGGTTTTCGAGCTTCGGGCCCCTGTAGCCGATACAGTTGCCTAATGGTGTCCAAAAGGGGCTGTTCTCATCTAGACATTATATGAAGTCAACCTACCAAGTTACAATGAAATCCCTTCATAAATATGAACTGAAGACTGCACTAAAGGTTTTCAGGCTTCGGGCTCGGGCAGCCATCATGGTTGAATGATTGCAACCAAAGGGGACAATCTCATCTGGAGTGATCCTACGAAGTTACAATGAAATCCCTTCATAAATATGACCTGTAGACTGTGCTCAAGGTTTTCAGGCTTCGGGCACCTGTAGCCATCACAGTTGACCAATCACGACCAAAAGGGGTTGTCATCATCTAGGCATTATATGGAGTCAACCTAACAGGTTCCAATGAAATCCTTCCATAAATATGACCTTTTGCCTATGCTAAGGGTTTTTGGGCTCGGGCACCCATCAAGGCTGAGTGATCGCGATCAAAATGGGACGTTCTCATCTAGACTTTATTTGGAGTCATCCTACCAAGTTACAATGAAATCCCTTCATAAATATGACCTCTAGACTGTGCTAAAGGTTTTCAGACTTCGGGTCCCTGTAGCCGTCACAGTTGCCCAATCACGTCCAAAAGGGGACTTTCTCATCTAGACATTATATGAAGTCAACCCACCAAGTTACAATGAAATTCCTCAATAAATATGACCTGTAGACTGTGCTAAAGGTTTTCGGGTTTTGGGCTCGGGCAGTCGTCACGGTTGGTAGATCATGCCCAAATGGGGATATTCTCATCTAGACATCATAAGGAGTCATCCTACCAAGTTACAATGAAATCCCTCCATATTAAACATGACCTGCAGACTGTGCTAAAAGTTTTTGGGTTTTGGGCTTGGGCAGCCATCACGGCTGACAGATCATGCCCAAAAGGAGACGTTCTCACCTAGGCATTATACAGAGGCATCCTACCAAGTTACAATGAAATCCCTTCATAATTATGACCTGTAGACTGTGCTAATGGTTTTCGGGTTTTGGGCTCGGGCAGCCATACCGGCTGACCGATCGCGACCAAAAGGGGACGTTCTCATCTAGACATGGCCCCAAATCTGCATATGAAATTTCATGATGATCAGACAAGAACTGCAGGGTGTAGCCCGTGCTAAAGGAAATTGTGAACAGACTCACAGACTGACAGACTTCCGCACGCGTGATGGCAATAGCTTATCTTGACTTTGTCGAGTTAAGGTAAAAACATTAATGGTTTGGTTTGGTTCAGGTTACATAGCAGAAAAAAATAGGGTCGGTAGGAAGGGATATTATTTTTTTTATTTTTATTTTTTTAAAAAATGTTTGCTTCAAATAATTTTTAGGGCCAAATTCTTCCAAAAGTTGTGGCTGAAATATACTGCTTTGATATTCTGTTAAGCTTGAATATCAAAATTACACCCCAAAAAATTACAGTTTATTAGCAGGCGTTTTATTTGCGATTGCAGTGGACATTTTGGGTGCAATTCCGCAACTTCGAAACACGGGGACAACTTCATAATATTATCTTCAGCTGTCCTCAGATTCTGATGTGAAGTGTGCATTCACATGCCTCACTTTATCACAGGAAGTGTTAAAATTAGCGAACCTCAGAACATGAAATAAATTGACATTTTAAGTGATTGTGGTAATGGGCTGGTTAAGTATCGTTGTATTTATCTTGGCAGAGGAAGCACAAATGACTTGCTTTTGTTTATTTGAAAATGATAAAGTACCTTGCATAGGCCTTGTATAAAACACTTGTACGCACGCTATTCTGAGGGAAAGATACTATCATGACGTCAGGGTGTGCAAACAGCCAATCACTTTGAAGTACAAGTGTAAAACTACAGGGAATGCCTTGGCATTTCCCAAGGAATATTTCAGGTTTTAAATAGCAGGAATGCCATTGGCCAAATGTCCAATGTGACAAACTATGCATGCTCAGTGTAATGCAGTAAATGTGATTGTGTCTTTTCACCTCAACCTGTTACAAATTCGAGGTAAACAATATTCTATCGCTTTCGTAATAATGGTGACTGTTGAGACAAAGCACTTGAACAGTTGGGAGAGAAAAGTAACAAGAGTACACATATCACTGAATACAATGTCCCCTACCGGACTAATGAGCATTAATAATTATACAAATGTTATAACCTAGATGTGATCAGCATGAATTCCGTTGAAGCATTTCCAAAAAAGTCCAGAGAACTGATATTTTGGTGCTTTTTCGAATATTTCCAAGAGCCGTAACTCACACAAGAATAATGCAATCAGCATGAAACTCAAACTTGATCTGTAAGTCATCGTTCTATAGTAGTTTACCAAAAATGAAATCATTCCATTGAAGCGTTTCCAAAAAAACTCCGGAAAACTAAAGTGTGACTGACAGACTGACAGACAGACAGACTGACAGACTGACGGATGGACGGAGTGCAAACCTATAGTCCCCTCCGGCGATGCCGGTAGGGGACTAATAAAGAAAAGTTCCATGGTCTGTGAGGGCAAACAGGGTGGTAAAAAGGGAAAAGACCCAAATTTAAACCAACAATAATCTGCACCAGATAAGTAAATTCACTTCTTGTAAACTGTGATAAGCAAGGGGGGTAAAATGAACTTTTCGGTAAACCGATTATGATTTAATTTGCCAGTATCGGCGACAGTATTGAAAATTGCACAAAATTATAATTGGTATACCCAAAAAACGTCCAGCACTAGTTTTGTCGTCGTAAGTTACTGTTCATATTTTTTTTCTTCTGTTTGTTTCATTTTCAGTAAAAATGAAAGTGTCAATGACACTGTAGCTCAACTTCTTGTCAAGACAACGACTTGTACATGTATAGTATGTGACACAGCAATGACAAACATCTAGGTAATGACCTGATAACAAAGGTACATATAAAGTATTGTAATGGTCTGTACATAAATACTGACCGTTGCCTGTAACAAATGTATAGGTAAAGTATTGTAAAGGTGGGTAACAATCAGATGCTAAACTAGAAAAGAAATCTTTTGAGTCCCAGAGTGGGTCTGACTGAACCCCAAAATATTTGTTCTCATAGCACAGTGATAACAAAGGCATACCAAAACACACTCGTTCCTGTCCCAAGGTGAAAACAAAGGTACCCAAGAAGTTTTGTGAAGATCAGTTCATAAATACAAGCTGTATAGAACTTGTGCCAAAAAACTGATTGGACCTAATTTTGGTACAAAATGGCCACTGGCAGCCATCTTGAATTTTGGACCGCACCCAGAAACACTCATTCTCGTCCCAAGGTGATAACAAAGGTACCCAAGAAGTTTTGTGAAGATCGGTTCATAAATACAGCCTCTACCCTGAGCCGTATTGACATGTGTGCTTACATTGTGTAAGTAGCACTGAATAAATCAAAGTTCATCTAATTTGCATGATTTCTGCAGGAAAAAAAAACCCCTTACAATATGTGATGTATTCCATGTTACTAAACATTCATACAAAAATTTATTCAAATCAACTTTCATACAGAAGTTCTGTACAAAAGACTGATTGCACTAATTTTGGTACAAAATGGCTGCTGGTGGCCATCTTGAATTTTGGACCACACCCAAAAACACTCGCTCTCATCCAACGGTGATAACAAAGGTACCCAAGAAGTTTTGTAAAGATTGGTTCATAAATATGGCCTCTAGTCTGAGCCGTATAGAAGTTGTGTACAAAAACTGATTAGACCTAATTTTGGTACAAAATGGCCACTGGCAGCCATCTTGAATTTTAGACCGCACCCAGAAATACTCATTCTCGTCCCAAGGTGATAACAAAGGTACCCAAGACATTTCGTGAAGATCAGTTCATAAATACAGACTCTAGCCCGAGCTGTATTGACATGTGTACTTACTGTGTGTAAGTCGCACTGAAAAAAAACAAACTTCATCTAATTTGCATAATTTCTGCACGAGAAAAAAACCCGTATTATATGTGATGTATCCCATGGTACTAAACATTCACACAAAAAATTATTCAAATCAGCGCTTTCATATGGAAGTTCTGTGCAAAAATCTGATTGCACCTAATTTTGTACAAAATGGCAGCCATCGGCCATCTTGAATTTTGGACCGGACCCAAAAACACTCCTTCTCGTCCCACGGTGATACCAAAGGTACCCAAGAAGTTTCGTAAAGATCAGTTCATAAATACGGCCTCTACCCTGAGTCGTATTGGCATTTGCACTTACAGTGCTGAAAGTAACACCAAAAAACATCAAAATGAGTCTAATTTGCACAATTTACGCACGAGAAAAAAACCTGTATTATATGTGATGTATCCCATGGTACTAAACAATCATACAACAAATTATTCAAATCACAGCTTTCATATGGAAGTTCTGTACAAAAAACAGATTTCTGCACCGTCGGTACAAAATGGTGGCTGGCAGCCATCTTGAATTTCAGACCGCACCCAAAAACACTCGTTCTCGTGCCACGGTCATAACAAAGGTACCCAGGAACAGGGTTCCCCCAGAATATTGAAAACAAAATTCAAGGACTTTCAAGAACCTTTTTGAAGAAAATTCAAGGATATTCAAGGACTGTCTCGAGGCTGAAACGTCCTAAGGCCGAAACGTCCCAATGGCAATACCCCCTTTACAATAAGTAGTCAATTGTACCTCGGTTCACAAGTTGTGAACCGAGGTAAAATTTACTACTTATTGTTTGTCAAGCAAACAGGTGCGCACGTTTTCATCACTGTGGCAACTGTTTCATCTGCTATGAAAGCCCTCATTTCAGTCGCATGTGTATCCATCCAAGATCGGGCAAGTGCGAATGGTTTCATGTTTGTTTTTTTTTCAAAGTATTGTTTGGCATATAAATTTGTTTGCGAAGTGCACAGTTCAATAAAATCATTGTCAAAAAATTTACTGAAAATGTCCAACTCAAGCTCGTTGCCATCCACAGAAAACTGAATGTCTGTGGGCTCGTCAAATGTTTTTAACCATGGGTGGTGGAACGAATCCCCCAAATTCAATGTTTTGTCAACATGAACACACGTGCTTGATTGATCAGCTGATTCGCCGGCATTTACATTTTCTTCCAAATTGCTTTCACATGACTCAAATTCGTCTGACGAGTCTTCATTGATATTTCTTATGAAAGAATATCCAGGAAAACTGTCCTCATCCGAATCAGAATCCTCAATAATGTCATAGAAAGTTGATAACTTATTTTCAATTGATGACACCATTTTCCAAACAAAGTCGAACTGGGATGTTTTGTCCCCCTGACGGACAAAGTATTGGAACATGTGCGTTACTTTATATGGAAACTCATGACGATTCCGGTGGAAATCAAAAGGTTTTCATTGGTTGTTAAACATAATTCGACCAGGGAAGCCCCCCTCTGTACTAATAAACATGAGCCGACCGAGTGCTAAGAGTTAATTAATATTAATAACACCTACTTGTTTGGACTTGTCAACAAATTTATTCGTTCCTTTTCGGACCGCTATTATGCTTGTGATAAATCGGCGATCAAATTCAAGGACTTTCAAGGACCTTTTACTGATATACCTCGTTTTCAAGGACTTTCAAGGCCTTGAAAATAGCGTTTCATATTCAAGGACATTCCAGGTTTTCAAGGACCCGCGGCTACCCTGAAGAAGTTTTGTAAAGATCGGTTCATAAATACGGCCTCAAGCCCGAGCCGTATCCAATTGTTAACATACGGACAGATGGCCAGATGGACAGACGGGCCATGACAAAAGCTCAAATTTGGCTTCGCCAAAGTTGAGCTAAAAATCATAGGGTCAGGGCACCAAATTATGGCCAGTCAGGTAACCGGAACGTTACCATTAATTTTTGGGGGTCTAAGGGAATTTTTTATCAGGAAAATTGAAATGTTAGAAATTTTAAGTCAACTAGAGGAAACTGTTTTAGTGAACTAAAACATATGTCTCCCCTTCGATTAGTTCCATGCTTCCTACTTACGACTAACAAAGATCAAACTAAAGGTCAAATGTCAAGATCATGGAAGTTCAAGATAAAATGTGACACATCAGCCTGGCTGTTGCATTCATATGCCAAATATCATAAACCTAGGTGAACAATTCAATAATTTGACCTTGATGTCAAAGATCAAGGTCATCTGTCATCACAACAGTACATAATACAATGTTGTCTTATGTTGATACACCCACATGCCAAATATATGGGTGAAAAGATAAAACAAGAGGCCCCAAGGGGCCTGAGGGCGCTCACCTGACATGGTAGCCTAAATATCAACCCAGAGAATTGATTTCAACAAGTTGCATCTGCTCTTCCTAAGAAAAGCTTATACCAAATATCCAAAGATTCTGACCAGTGGATCTAAAAAAAAAAGATTTTTAAAGAATATTCCTCATATTGAACTAAGTTATAATTCAGGCTCCCACAGGGAGCCCATATATGAACCGAGGGACTTGGCTTTAACAAACTTGAATCTCACCCCCCTAAGGATGCTGCACACCAAATATCAAAACATTCCGACTGCTGGATCTGAAGAAGAAGATTTTTAAAGAAAAGTCCTCATTTTGAACTTAGTTACAATTCGAGCTCCCACAGTGAGTCCAAATATGGACCTAGGGACATGGCTTGAACAAACTTGAATCTCACCCCCTAAGGATGCTGCATACCAAATATCAAAACATTCAGACTGCCGGATCTGAAGAAGATTTTTAAAGAAAATTCCTCATTTTGAACTAAGTTATAATTCGAGCTACCACAGTGAGCCCAAATATGAACCCAGGGACTTGGCTTGAACAAACTTGAATCTCACCCCCCTAAGCATGGTGCATACCCAATATTAGAAGATTCTGCCTGCTGGATCTTGAGAAGAAGATTTTCAAAGAAATTTGCCTGAAATGCACTAAGTTCAAATTTGGGCTCCTATACTGAGCCCAAATATAAACCCAGGGGCTGATTTGAACAAACTTGAATCAGATCCACCCCACAATGTTGCATACCAAATATCAAAAGATTCTGCCTGCTGGATCTGGAGAAGATTTTTTAAGAAATATGCCTGAAATGCACTAAGTTAAAATTTGGGCTCCTATACGGAGCCCAAATATAAACCCAGGGGGTCGATTTGAACAAACTTGAATCAGATCCACCCCACAATGTTGCTTACCAAATATGAAAAGATTCTGAAGCTGGATCTGGAGAAGAAGATTTTTTAAGAAATTTGCCTGAAATGCACTAAGTTCGAATTCGAGCTTCTACAGTGAGCCCAAATATGAAACTAGGAAGCCGATTTGAACAAACTTGAATCAGATCCACCCCACAATGTTGCATACCAAATATCAAAAGATTCTGCCTGCTGGATCTGGAGAAGAAGATTTTTTAATAAATTTGCCCGAAATGCACTAAGTGCGAATTCGGGCTTCTATATTAAGCCCAAATATGAATCCAGGGGGCCGATTTGAACAAACTTGAATCAGATCCACCCTACAATGTTGCATACCAAATATCAAAAGATTCTTCCTGCTGGATCTGGAGAAGAAGATTTTTGAAGAAATTTGCCTGAAATGCACTAAGTTCGAATTCAAGCTTCTATAGTGAGCTCAAATATGAATCCAGGGGGCCGATTTGAACAAACTTGAATAAGATCCACCCCACAATGTTGCATACCAAATATCAAAAGATTCTGCCTGCTGGATCTCGAGAAGAAGATTTTTGAAGAAATTTGCCAGAAATGCACTAAGTTCGAATTTGAGCTTCTATAGTGAGCCCAAATATGAATCCAGGGGTTCCGATTTGAACAAACTTGAATCAGATCCACCCCACAATGTTGCATACCAAATATCAAAAGATTCTGCCTGCTGGATCTGGAGAAGAAGATTTTTTAATGTTTTTTCCCATTGCCTACAGTGTTAAAAAGTGCTGACTCAGCACTTTTTCAAAGTCCTGAAAAAAGTACCTTGTGATCAAACCGATAGGGATTTTTTTTAACCATTCTATTCTACTGGATAAAAGTAAGCTTTATACAAAATAAGAATTCTCTGTGCTGTGGAGATATGGCAGTTTTAAGGTTTTTCCTATTTTTAGCTCCCGAGGTTCCCACGGGGCAATGAGAAAAAAATTTTTTGCATCAATCAACTACTTATGACCCATTATCATCTCATATCAAATTTGGTTCAAATCGACCTCACGGTTCTGAAAAAAGAAATTTTAGGCGTGACCAAAATTTTTGAACCTCCCATAACGCAGGCAAATAATGCCCGACACACTTCTCTTGAACAAACTTTATTCTAAACCTCAAAAGGACTCTGTATACCACATATCAAGTCTCTGCTACTGGTGGTTCATTAGAAGAAGATTTTCAAAAAATTTGGCCATTTTTTCCCCACCCCTCTGTTCAATACGAGCTGAAACCTAATTTGCATAAAAATCAAAATGCCCCTATATAACCACTACTTACATGAAATTTAATTAAAATGTGGCCAGTAGTTTAGGAGAAAGAGGCTCAAACACCACTTTCAAACAGGACGACGGACGGACGGACGACGGACGAAGAGTGATAAGAAAAGCTCACCCTGACTTTCAGTCAGGTGAGCTAACAAGAGGCCCCATGGGGCCTGAAGCGCTCATCTTGAACAGAACACAATATAAACCGAGTCCAAGAATGAGTCTACATTTAGCAATCCATCTCCATAGGATACACTCTCAATCCTTGAATCCCTCAGGAGTGACAAAAATAATCCGGGCATAATGCCTTTTCTTCAGTTGATCATAATGTAAAATGTAGAGCTCCCCTATGAAGCCCCTTGATACAACCGATGTGGATTAATCTTAGTTACACACCTCTAGAGGGTACTGAATACAAAATTTTTAATTCTTCAGCAACATGGCCAATTCCGGCTCCCAAAGGGAGCCAAAATATTAAACCAGGCTCTCGATTTGAACAAAGTTGAATCTGACTTCCCTAGAGATGTTGTGTACCAAAAATGAAAGCATTCTGACTGTTGGATTTGAAGAAGAGAAATTTTAAAGAAATTTCTTCATATTGCACAAAATTAAAATTGGGCTACCATAGCGAGCCCAAATATTAGCCTACGGATCTGATTTGAACAAACTTGAATTTGACCCCCCTAGAAATGTTGTATACCAAATATGAAAGCATTCTGACTAGATC
Organism: Pictodentalium vernedei; assembly: GCA_031216915.1. Classification (NCBI taxonomy): domain Eukaryota; kingdom Metazoa; phylum Mollusca; class Scaphopoda; order Dentaliida; family Dentaliidae; genus Pictodentalium; species Pictodentalium vernedei. The sequence goes on along the minus strand of CM062296.1, from coordinate 339,569,390 downwards.
TGAAGAAGATTTTTGAAGAAATTCCCTCACATTGTACTAAGTTAAATTTCAGGTTCCCATATGCAGCCCAAATATTAACCCAGGCACTCGAATTGAACAAACTTGAATCTGACCCCCCTAGAGATGTTGTATACCAAATATGAAAGCATTCTGTCTGGTGGTTCTGAAGAAGAAGATTTTTAAAGAATATTCCCCATATTGCCCTAAGTTAAAATTTGGGTTCCTGTATTGAGCCCAAATATGAACCAATGGGCTTTATTTTAACAAAATTTGTATCTGACCCCCCCCCCCCCCCCCCCCCCCCCCCCCTATGAATGCTGTATACCGAATATAAAAAGATTCTGATGATTGGTTCAGGAGAAAGATTTTAAATGAGCATTTTTTCGATGCCCATTACAGAACACCCTAACATAACCGATGGCATTTTTTTTTACCATTCAATTCTACTGGTCCTCAGGATACTTCATACCAAATAACAGCTCTCTGTTCAGTGTGGTTTGGGAAATATGGGCATTTGAAATATTTCTATTTTAGCTCCCAGGGTTTCCATGGAGATGCAGGAATTTTTTTTTTTTGCATGAGTCAAGTACTTATGACCCAATAAATACCACATACCAAAATTGGTTCAAACCGGACCATCGGTTCAGAAATACAAATTTTGGGCGGGACCAAAAATCTTACCCTCCCATTACAAAGCCAAATATTGCTTCAAGAACTTCGTTTAAACAAACTTGATTCTACACCTCAAAAGGAAGCTCCATAACAAATATCAAGTCATTGTACACACTGATACATGAGAAGATTTTAAAAATATTTTGGAGCATTTTCCCCCCACGCCCTCCCTGGGCATGTTGAATTGAACAAAAATGCAATGCTCCTTCAGGACCATTACTCATACAAACTTTCACTTGAATTGGCCCAGTGGTTTTGGAGAAGATCAAAACATGGTGTTGACGGGATGACGGATGGAGAGCGATGAGATTAGCTCAGCTTGACTTGGTCAAGATGAGCTAAAAAGAAGTCAATGTGACCTTGAGGTCAAAACACAAGGTCATATGTGGATCATGATGGTACGTGACACATCATCTCATGGTGATACACCCACATGCCAAATATCATAAACTGAGGTGAAAAGGTAAACAAGAGGCCCGAGGGCGCTCACCTGACATGGTATTCTAAATATCAAATCAGGGACTTGACTTGAATAAGCTGTACACGCCCTCCTAAGAAAAGCATATACCAACCAGATGAAGTGATTGTGCCCACACAATACACAGGATTTTCCTTCTATTTTCAATTCCTGCACTTTTTACGTCCCAAAATTGAGATAAACGCATAAAAAACAGATTATTTTCCCAAACAAAATATTTTCAGCCTAAATTTTTTTTTCTTCTTAAAACGCATAAAAAACCCCAAAACTAATTGTCCCACCCCGACCCCAAATTTTCAGCGAGAAAATTTTTTTTTTTTTTTTTTCTTAAAATTGACCGAAACGCATAAAAAACAAAAAAAAATTTCCTGATTTTGGTCCTAACTTTTCTAGTCCCACCCAGACCCCAAATTTTCAGTGTAAAAAAAAAAACAAAAATGTTTTTGTCTTAAAACTGACCGAAAAGCATAAGAAAACAAAAAACAAAATTTCCAGATTTTGATCCAAAATTTCTAAGTCCGGAACAGGGCCCCAAATTTTCAGCCTAAATATGAACCCAGGGACTTGGCTTGAACAAACTTGAATCTCACCCCCCTAAAGATGCTGCATACCAAATATCAAAAGATTCTTATTGGTAGATCTGAAGAGAAGATTTTCAAAGAATATTCCTCATACTGCACTAATTTAAACATTTGGGCTCCCATAGAGAGCCCAAATATGGACCCAGGCAATTGCTTTCAATAAACATGTGAAACAATCTTCCAAAGAAATTTGAAAGCTTTTGGAGCAGTGGTTTGGGAGAAAAGTAGTCTTACATGTTTTTCCCATTACCCACAGTGTTAAAAAATGCTGACTCGGCACTTTTTCAAAGTCCCCAAAAAGTACCCCATGATAAAACCGATAGCAATTTTTTTTGACCATTCCATTCTGTTGGTCCTAAGGAAGCTTCACACCAAATAAGAATACTCAGTGCTGTGTAGTTTTGGAGATATAGGCGTTTTAATTTTTTTCTATTTTTAGCTCCTGCAGTTCCCATGGGGGGACGGGAAAATAAATCGGGGCATAAATTACGTACTTATGACCCAATAAGCCCTCATATCAAATTTGGTTCAAATCTGCCTCTCGGTTTGGAAAATAGATCCAAAATTTTCCAAGTCCCATCCAGACTCCAAATTTTCAGTGTAAAAAAAAAAAAAATTTCTGTTTGTCTTAAAATTGACCGAAACGCATAAAAAACAAAAACAAAATTTCTGGATTTTGGTCCAAAATTTCTAAGTCTGCAACAGGACCCCAAATTTTCAGCCTAAATATGAACCCAGGGACTTGGCTTGAACAAACTTGAATCTCACCCCCGAAAGGATGCTGCATACCAAATACAGTGGAGCCCACTTAATTGGATATCTCATAACTGAATAATCCTGTTAATTGAATATAATATCTGGACACAAAACCATTTACCACACCTCCAGTACAAATTTGCTCTGTTAATTGAATATGGGTTATAGAGTAAACCCCTGTTAATTGAATAAAAAACCTTGTAACCTGTTGAGATATTATTACCTTAACTCTCCCCAGGTTTCCTTTATTTATAGACCCATTTGGCCTAAATACATCCAATACAGGCTTTTAATCTATTATATCTTGTTTGACAGAGCTCATAGAGCTCTGTCAAACAAGATATAATAGAATAAATGCTAAGTTTATCTCTAGAATACAGGAAAGATACACAATCCCTGCTAATTGAATACTCCTGTTAATTGAATAATTTTCAGGGGCAAAGTGGCAATTCAATTAACAGGGTTCCACTGTATCAAAAGATTCTTATTGGTAGATCTGAAGAAGAAGATTTTTAAAGAATATTCCTCATACTGCACTAATTTAAACATTTGGGCTCCCAAAGAGAGCCCAAATATGGACCCAGGGAATTAATTTCAATAAACATGTGAAAGAATCTTCCAAAGATGTTATATGTGAAATTTGAAAGCTTTTGGAGCAGTGGTTTGGGAGAAAAGTAGTCTTATATGTTTTTCCCAGTACCCACAGTGTTAAAAAAATGCTGACTCAGCACTTTTTCAAAGAATTTTCAGTGCCGTGTAGTTTTGGAGATATGGGCGTTTTAATTTTTTTCTATTTCTATGGGCGACGGGAAAATATTTTTTTGCATAAATTAAGTACTTATGACCCAATAAGCCCTCATATCAAATTTGGTCCAAATCTGCCTCTCGGTTTGGAAAATAGAAATTTTTGGAGGGGCAAATATTCTTGCCCCTCCCATAACGACGGCAAATATAGCCCCACAAACTTCTCTTGAACAAATCTGAGTCTACACCTCAAAAGGAAGCTGCACACCAAATATCAAGTCTCTGCTACTGCTGGTTCATGAGAAAAACATTTTTTAAGATTTCAGCACACTTTTTGGGTGTGGCCCTACCAATGGGCAAGGCAACTTGACATGAACAAAATCAAATTGCGATGTCATAACAAACTATTATCTCAAATATCAATTAAATTGGTTCAGCAGTTTGGGAGGAGAAGACGCAAACACCATGTTCAGGGATGACAGACAATGAGTGATCACTATAGCTCTCCTGACTGAAAGTCAGGTGAGCTAAAAAATGAAAGTGTCAATGACACTGTAGCTCAACTTGTTTAAGACATGTACATGTATAGTATGTGACACAGCAATGACAAACATCTAGGTAATGACCTGATAACAAAGATATATGTAAAGTATTGTAACAGTCTGTACATAAATGCTGACCATAGCCTGTAACAAATATATAGGTAAAGTATTGTAAAAGTGGGTGACAGTTAGATGCTAAACAAGAAAAGAAATTTTGGGGTCTCAGAGTGGGTCCGACTAAACCCCAAAATATTTGTTCTCATAGCACAGTGATAACAAAGGCACCACCAAAACACTCGTTCCTATCACAAGGTGATAACAAAGGTACCCCAAGAAGTTTCGTGAAGATCAGTTCATAAATACAGGCTCTAGCCCCAGCCGTATTGACATGTGCACTTACAGTGTATAAGTAGCACTGAATAAATCAAAGTTCATCTAATTTGCCTAATTTCTGCACGAGAAAAAACCTGTATTATATGTGATGTATTCCATATCACTAAACATTCCTACAAAAATTTATTCAAATCAGAACTTTCATACAGAAGTTCTGTACAAAAAAACTGATTGTACTAATTTTGGTACAAAAAGGCTGCTGGTGGCCATCCTGAATTTTGGACAGCACCCAAAAAAACTAGTTCTCGTCCAACGGTGATAACAAAGGTACTCAAGAAGTTTCGTAAAGATCAGTTCATAAATACGGCCTCTAGCCTGAGCCGTATAGAAGTTGTGTAAAAAAAACTGATTGGACCTAATTTTGGTACAAAATGGCCACTAGCAGCCATCTTGAATTTTGGACCACACCCAGAAACACTCTTTCTCATCCCAAGGAGATAATAAAGGTACCCAAGAAGTTTCATGAAGATCGGTTCATAAATACAGACTCTAGCCTGAGCCGTATTGACATGTGCACTTACTGTGTATAAGTAGCACGGAATAATTCAAAGTTCATCAAATTTGCATAATTTCTACTCGAGAAAAAAACCCGTATTATATGTGATGTATTCCATGTTACTAAACATTCATACAGAAATTTATTCAAATCAGAACTTTCAAACAGAAGTTCTGTACAAAAAACTGATTGCACTAGTTTTGGTACAAAATGGCCGCCGGAAGCCATCTTGAATTTCGGTCTGCATCCAAAAACACTCGTTCTCATCCCAAGGTGATAACAAAGGTACCCAAGATGTTTCGTAAAGATCGGTTCATAAATACGGCCTCTAGCCCGAGCAGTATTGGCATTTGCAGTTACAGTGCTGAAAGTAACATTAAATAGATCCAAGTTAGTCTAATCGGCATAATTTATGCCCAAGACAAAAACCCGTATTATATGTGATGTATCCCATGGTACTAAACACTCACGCAGAAAATTATTCAAATCAGCGCTTTCATATGGAACTTCTGTGCAAAAATCTGATTGTACCTAATGTTGTACAAAATGGCTGCCAGCGGCCATCTTGAATTTCGGACCGAACCCCAAAACACTCGCTCTCGTCCCACGGTGATAACAAAGGTACCTAAGAAGTTTCATAAAGATCGGTTCATAAATACGACCTCTAGCCCGAGCCGTATTGGCATTTGCACTTACAGTGCTGAAAGTAACACTAAATAAATCAAAGTTAGTCTAATTTGCATTATACACTAAATAAATCAAAGTTAGTCTATTTGCGTATTATATGTGATGTATCCCATGGTACTAAACATTCATAAAATGAAAGTGTCAATGACACTGTAGCTTAACTTATGTGTTGTATTTGATGAAAAGGATAATGTTCAATGTTTATGAAAGGATTATGAAATGACAAAAGAATTGTGATAATTGGGAATATGTTCATTTCTGTTCCCTGTATGCTATGTTTTTGATAAAAATAATATTTGTGGTGTACACTGTACTAAAGAGCTGAGGGGTGGGTTAATATGACCTCACAGTTAATGTATGTGGCCCTCACAGTTAACGTATATTAACGAAAGTTACCAAGTTACAGTGAAATTATTCCAAAACAAGTCATCCTATCAAGTTACATTGAAATCCCTTCATAAATATGACCTGTAGACTGTGCTAAAGGTTTTCGGGCTTCAGGCCCCTGTAGCTGTCAGTTTTCCAATTGCGTCCAAAGGGGACGTTCTCATCTAGACATTATGTGAAGTCAACCTACCAAGTTACAATGAAATCCCTTCATAAATATGACCTGTAGACTGTGCTAAAGGTTTTTGGGCTTTGGGCTCGGGCAGCCATCATGGTTGAATGACCGCAACCAAAAGGGGACACTCTCATCTGGGCATCATCTGGAGTGATCCTTCGAAGTTACAATGAAATTCCTTCATAAATATGACCTGTAGACTGTGCTCAAGGTTTTTGGGCTTCAGGCCCCTGAAGCCGTTACAGTTGACCAATCACGACCAAAAGGAGATGTCATCATCTAGGCATTATATGGAGTCAAACTAACAGGTTACCTTCCATAAATATGACCTATAGACTATGCTAAAGGTTTTGGGGTCTTGGGCTCGGGCAGCCATCAAGGCTGAATGATCGCGACCAAAAGGGGACGTTCTCATCTAGACATTATATGAAGTCAACCTACCAAGTTACAATGAAATCCTTTCATAAATATGACCTGTAGACTGTGCTAAAGGTATTCGGGCTTGGGGCTCGGGCAGCCATAATGGTAGAATGATCGCAACCAAAAGGAGACATTCTCATCTGGGCATCATCTGGAGTGATCGTACAAAGTTACAATGAAATCCATTCATAAATATGACCTGTAGATGGAGCTCAAGATTTAGCCATCACAGTTGGCCAATCACGACCAAAAGGGGATGTCATCATCTAGGCATTATATGTAGTCAACTTAACAGGTTACAATGAAATCCTTCCATAAATATGACCTATAGACTATGCTAAAGGTCTTTGGGCTCGGGCAGCCATCAAGGCTGAATGATCACGACCAAAAGGGGACGTTCTCATCTAGACTTAATTTGGAGTCATCCTACCAAGCTACAATGAAATCCCTTCATAATTATGACCTGTAGAATGTTGTAAAGGTTTTCGGGCTTCAGGCCCCTGTAGCCGTCACAGTTGCTCAATCGTGTCCAAAAGAGGACGTTCTCATCTAAACATTATGTGAAGTCAACCTACCAAGTTACAATGAAATCCCTTCATAAATATGACGTGTAGACTGTGCTAAAGGTTTTTGGGCTTCGGGATCGGGCAGGGCATCATCTGGAGTGATACAAAGAAGTTACAAAGAAATCCCTTCATAAATATGATCTGTAGACTGTGCTTAAGGTTTTCGGGCTTCGGGCACCTGTAGCCATCACAGTTGACCAATCGCGACCAAAAGGGGATGTCATCATCTAGGCATTATATGTAGTCAACTTAACAGGTTACAGTGAAATCCTTCCATAAATATGACCTTTTGCCTATGCTAAAGGTTTTTGGGCTCGGGCACCCATCAAGGCTGAATGATCGCGATCAAAATGGGACGTACTCATCTAGACATTATTTGGAGTCATCCTACCAAGTTACAATGAAATCCCTTCATAAATATGACCTGTAGACTGTGCTAAAGGTTTTCGGGCTTCGGGCCCCTGTATCCGTCACAGTTGCCCAATCACGTCCAAAAGGGGACCTTCTCATCCAGACAATATGTACTCTCCCAAAAAAGAAAGTGTGCATGCTAAAAAATAACACTAAAAAAAGATATATATCATTTTCATTCATGGAAATTTTATTCAATCACAGATGAATCAATTTGTGATCAACACGAGAAATTTCATTACGCTACGACGAATACTCTTGGAGAGTCAAAGACACTAAGGGTCAAACACAAAAGTCACACACTCAATATCTGGTATGATCTCCGTCTGCATCGACTACTGCTGTGCATCTACGCCTCATGGAAGCGAACAAGTTGGCATGGAAGTGGGTTAGGGTAGGGTTAGGTTAGGTTAGGGTTAGGTAGGGTTAGGGTTAGGTAAGGTTAGGGTTAGGTTAGGTTTAGGTTAGGCTAAACCCTAATCCTAACCCTATTCTACACCACTGCAGTCGAGCACGACGATGACATAACGTCAAAATCGGACGAATTGCAGGTCTTCGAGGACGTAAGCCGTATTCTTTCAGCCGGTTGATTACTGTTTGAGGATGTATCCGTCTCAGGTTAGGGATGTTCCTGGCTGTCGTCGTTGCCGTTTGTTGCCGGTTCCGGAGATGGATGACACGGATATACCGATCTTGTGCAGGGGTGGTAACTCGGGGTCTCCCGGAGTGGGGTCAGTCTCGAACGTCATCATGTTGTGCATGTCGATGGACTAGCCTGTCTACAGTGTTACGGTGGCAGTTCAAATGCTGGGCAACCTCTCTGTGTGTTCTGCCAGCTCTAATCATACCCAGGGCAAGGAGACGATTCATTGTCAATCTTGGCATGCTAATGTGGAGTCGTTTTAACAGTAGCGCAAGTTTGAATGTGAACGATAGGAAGTCCTTACTTTAGTGTTTAAATACCCAAGGATTCACACTGCTGCATGAATTTTCAGACTCTCCACGTGTAAAACATGCCTTTTCACAAACGTGCAGCACGTCATTTAACGTTAATGCAATTTTAATGGGGAAAGCTGTTTTTGTGTTCAATATAACTTATTCATGAACAGGTTAACACTCTTTACACCTACAAAATTATTTTTTTGGAGTTTGATCAATTTCTACAATGCACACTTTCTTTTTTGGGCGAGTATATGAAGTCAACCCACCAAGTTACAATGAAATTCCTCAATAAATATGACCTGTAGACTGTACTAAAGGTTTTCAGGTTTTGGGCTCAGGCAGTCGTCACGGTTGGCAAATCATGCTCAAATGGGGAAATTCTCATCTAGACATCATAAGGAGTCATCCTACCAAGTTACAATGAAATCCCACCATACTAAACATGACCTGCAGACTGTGCTAAAAGTTTTTGGGTTTCGGGCTTGGGCAGCCATCACGGTTGACAGATCATGCCCAAAAGGGGACGTTCTCATCTAGGCATTATACAAAGGCATCCTACCAAGTTACAATGAAATCCCTTCATAAATACGACCTGTAGACTGTGCTAATGGTTTTTGGGTTTTGGGCTCAGGCAACCATACTGGTTGCCTGATCGCGACAAAAAGGGGACATTCTCATCTAGACATGCCCCCAAACCTGCATATGAAATTTTGTGATGATCAGACAAGAACTGCAGGGTGTAGCCCGTGCTAAAGGAAAATGTGAACAGACTCACAGACTAACAGACTTCCGCACGTGTGATGGCAATAGCTTTTCTTGACTCTGTCAAGTTAAGCTAAAAATTTATTCAAATCAGAGCTTTCAAATGGAAGTTCTGCGCAAAAATCTGATTGCCCCTAATTTTGGTACAAAATGGCTGCCAGCGGCCGTCTTAAATTTCGGACCGGACCGAAAAACACTCGTTCTTGTCTCACGGTGATAACAAAGGTACCCAAGAAGTTTCGAAAAGATCGGTTCATAAATACGGCCTCTAGCCCGAGCCGTGTGTTCGGCACAACAGACGGCCAGACGGACGACGGGCCATGACAATACCTCAAATTTTGCTTCGCCAAAGTTGAGCTAAAAATCAATACTTTGACCTTGAGGTCAAAGGTCAAGGTCATGTGGGTTGAGGTCAAAGATCAATGTCATATGTGGGGCATGATGGTAGATCGTCTCGTGGTGATACACCCACATGCCAAATATAATAAGCCTAGGTCAAAAGATAAAAAAATGAAAGTGTCAATGACACTGTAGCTCAACTTGTTAAGACATGTCCATGTATAGTATGTGACACAGCAATGACAAACATCTAGGTAATGACCTGATAACAAAGGTACATATAAAGTATTGTAACGGTATGTACATAAATACTGACCGAAGCCTGCAACAAATGTATAGGTAAAGTATTGTAAAGGTGGGTGACAGTCAGATGCTAAACTAGAAAAGAAAACTTTGAGTCCCAGAGTGGGTCTGACTGAACCCCAAAATATTTGTTCTCATAGCACAGTGACAACAAAGGCACCCCAAAACACACTCGTTCCTGTCCCAAGGTGAAAACAAAGGTACCCAAGAAGTTTCGTGAAGATCAGTTCATAAATACGAGATGTATAGAAGTTGTGACAAAAACTGATTGGACCTAATTTTGGTACAAAATGGCCACTGGCAGCCATCTAGAATTTTGGTCCGCACCCAGAAACACTCGTTCTCGTCCCAAGGTGATAACAAAGGTACCCAAGATGTTTCGTGAAGATCGGTTGATAAATACAGCCTCTAGACCGAGCCGTATTGACATGTGCACTTACATTGTTTAAGTAGCACTGAATAAATCAAAGTTCATCTAATTTGCCTAATTTCTGCACGAAAAAAACCCCGTACTATAAGTGATGTATTCCATGTTACTAAACATTCATACAACAATTTATTCAAATCAGAACTTTCATACAGAAGTTCTGCACAAAAGACTGATTGCATTAATTTTGGTACAAAACGGCTGCTGGTGGCCATCTTGAATTTCGGACCACACCCCAAAACACTCGTTCTCATCCCACGGTGATAACAAAGGTACCCAAGAAGTTTTGTAAAGATCGGTTCATAAATATGGCCTCTAGCCTGAGCCGTATAGAAGTTGTGTACAAAAAACTGATTAGACCTAATTTCAGTACAAAATGGCCACCGGCAGCCATCTTGAATTTTGGACCGCACCCAGAAACACTCGTTCTCGTCCCAAGGTGATAACAAAGGTACCCAAGACGTTTCGTGAAGATCGGTTCATAAATACAGACTCTAGTCCGAGCCGTATTGACATGTGTACTTACTGTGTGTAAGTAGCACTGAAAAAATCAAACTTCATCTAATTTGCATAATTTCTGCACGAGAAAAAAAACCTGTATTATATGTGATGTATCCCATTGTACTAAATATTCTCACAAAAAATTATTCAAATCAGCGCTTTCATATGGAAGTTCTGTTCAAAAATCTGATTGCACCTAATTTTGTACAAAATGGCTGCCATCAGCCATCTTGAATTTCGGACCGGACCTAAAAACACTCGTTCTCGTCCCACAGTGATACCAAAGGTACCCAAGAAGTTTCGTAAAGATCGGTTCATAAATACAGCCTCTAGCCCGAGCAGCATTGGCATTTGCACTTGCAGTTCTGAAAGTAACACTAAATACATCAAAGTTAGTCTAATCTGCATAATTTACGCACGAGAAAAAAACCCGTATTATATGTGATGTACCCCATGGTACTAAACATTCATACAAAAAATTATTCAAATCAGAGCTTTCATATGGAAGTTCTGCACAAAAAACAGATTTCTGCATCATCGGTACAAAATGGCGGCTGGCAGCCATCTTGAATTTTGGACTGCACCCAAAAACACTCGTTCTCGTCCCACGGTCATAACAAAGGTAAGCAAGAAGTTTCGTAAAGATCGGTTCATAAATACGACCTCTAGCCCGAGCCATAGCCAATTGTTGATGTACGGACAGATGGACATACGGACGGACAGACGGACGGACGACGGGCCATGACAATAGCTCAAATTTGACTTCGTCAAAGTTGAGCTAAAAATAATTGGACGGAACCCATATTCAAACTTGGTCAGTATTATTAGCTGGAAAATACACATACCAACTTTGGTTGAGATCATATAATCCAAACTGGAGTTATTATTTATTTATTTATTTATTGATGTTTAAGGTCACATATTTATGCACAATGGCTAATCATGACCGTGACAGTTTTACGGGTGGAGGAAGCCGGAGTACCCGGAGAGAACCACCGGGCAACGACGAGCAGCTGCCAGCTCCCCAACATCGTAACTCCGCACTGCAGCACAGGCAGGGTTAGATTGGTTGAAGACATGCGTACCATCGACGTGCAGTACGCCTTAGTACACGGCGTCATCGTGCTCCCACGCGGGCAATGGAGATGAAGTGTCTTGCCCAAGGACACAACGCGGCTGCCGCAGGTGGGATTCGAACCGAGGACCTCTCGGCTTGCAGCCTGCACCTCTACCCACTGAGCCACCGCGCTCCCACTGGAGTTATTAGTCAGATACAAAAAATGTTATTAGAAGGTCGAATTCTAAGTTGAAAAAGGGTCATAACTCATTTAAAAATAATTGGACGGAACCCATATTCGAACTTGGCCTGTATTACTATCTGGGTAATACACATACCAACTTCGGTGCAGGGTTAAATTTGATATAACTTTCCTGGTACACATGCATTTGCGCAAGAAAGTGGAAAATTGTTGGAGTAGCGAATGGGGTTATGAGGCTGTCTTTTATTCTCACTCACGTTCAAGCAGAGGCATTGCTATACTTTTCAAAAATACTTTTGGTTTCACCATACATAAAGGTATTTTAGATGAGAATGGAAACTTTATAATTCTGGACGCTGCTATAAAGGACCAATGAATAACCCTATCAGTTGTCTATGGCCCTAATGATGACAGGCCACAATTCTACGAGGAGCTATTCTCCAAAATCGAAAGCATGGGTAATGATTCAATAACAAGAGGCCCCATGGGGCCTGAGGCGCTCACCTGACATGGTAGACTAAATATCAACCCAGAGAATTGAATTCAACAAGTTGCATCTGCTCCTCCTAAGAAAAGCTTATACCAAATATCCAAAGATTCTGACCAGTGGATCTAAAAAAAAAGAAGATTTTTAAAGAATATTCCTTATATTGAACTATGTTATAATTCGGGCTCCCACATATATGAACCCAGGGACTTGGCTTTAACAAACTTGAATCTCCCCCCCCCCCCCCCCCCCACCCCCCAAGGATGCTGCACACCAAATATCAAACACATTCCGACTGCTGGATCTGAAGAAGAAGATTTTTAAAGAAAATTCCTCATTTTGAACTAAGTTATAATTCAAGCTCCCACAGTGAACCCAAATATGGACCTAGGGACATGGCTTGAACAAACTTGAATCTTACCCCCAAGGATGTTGCATAACAAATATCAAAACATTCCGACTGCTGCATCTGAAGAAGATTTTTAAACAAAATTCCTCATTTTGAACTATGTTATAATTCGGGCTCCCACTGCGAGCCCAAATATGAATCCAGGGACTTGGCGTGAACAAACCTGAATCCCCCCCCCCCCCCCCCCCCCCCCCCCCCCCCCAAGATTGCTGCATGCCAAATATCAAAACATTCCGGCAGCTGAATCTGAAGAAGATTTTTAAAGAAAAATTCCTCATATTGACTAAGTTATAATTCTGGCTACCACAATGAGCCCAAATATGAACCCAGGGACTTGGCTTGAACAAACTTGATCCCATCCAAACCCCCCCCCCCCCCCCCCCCCCCCACCCCCCCTCCCCGCCCCCCCTTAAGCATGCTGCATACCCAATATCAAAAGATTCTGCCTGCTGGATCTTGAGACGAAGATTTTCAAAGAAATTTGCCTGAATGCACTAAGTTCAAATTTGGGCTCCTATACTGAGCCCAAATATGAACCCAGGGGGCCAATTTGAACAAACTTGAATCAGATCCACCCCACAATGTTGCATACCAAATATCAAAAGATTCTGTCTGCTGGATCTGGAGAATAAGATTTTTAAAGAAATTTGCCTGAAATGCACTAAGTTTGAATTTGGGCTCCTATACTGAGCCCAAATATGAACCCAGGGGGGCCAATTTGAACAAACTTGAATCAGATCCACCCCACAATGTTGAATACCAAATATCAAAAGATTCTGCCTGCTGGATCTGGAGAAGAAGATTTTTTAAGTAATTTGCCTGAAATGCACTAAGTTCAAATTTGGGCTTCTATAGTGAGCCCAAATATGAATCCAGGGGGCCGATTTGAACAAACTTGAATCTGCCCCCCTACAGATGATGTATACCAAATAGGAAAGAATTCTGCCTGGTGGATCTGAAGAAGAAGATTTTTTTGAATTTTGGAAAGAAATTCATGGATGCTATCAGAGTTATGCCCCTTGTGGTGCCCCCTGTGGGTGCGGCAAGTTTATTTGTACAAGTTTGAATTGACATATGATGGGGAAAATGCCCACCAAATGTCGTTCAATTTGATCCAGTAGTTTGTGAGGAGTAGTCGATAATGTAAAGTTCACGACGGACGGCAAGTGATAAGTTAAGCTCTCTTCGGTGAGCTAAAAACTGGTGTCCAATATCCCTAATTAACATTGACACAAAAATAGGATCAGAAGCAATTGCTAACTGAGTAAAAAGAGTTCTTCCCAATTTAATTTCAGACACCCAGCTCGGTTTTATGAAGGGTCGTTGCATTGGAGAATGTACCAGATTAACTTTCGATTTAATTGCTAAATGTGAGAAACTAGACATTCCAGGCATCCTAGTTCTTATAGATTTTGAAAAGGCTTTCTACTCTCTGGAATGGACTTTTATCCAAAAAACGATGGAATTCTTAACTTTTGAAACCTCTATGATAAGGTGGTTTCAAACCTTTTAAGCAGCATTTCTAGTTGCGTGCTTAATAACGGCCATTGTTCTGAAAGATTCAATATAGAACGAGGTGTAAGGTAAGGGGACCTTTTATCACTGTATCTTTTTATTCTTGGTGTAGAAATTCTTAGCGTGTCCCTAAAATTTAATCCAAATATAACTGGAATAAAGATAAAAATTCAGACTACTTAATAAGTCAATACGCTGATGACTCCACCCTGTATTTAAGCGACGATGGATACTCACTAGACAATGCCCTGAATATGATTAAACAATTCTCACTAATCTCTGGCTTAAGGGTTAACTTTGATAAAACGGAAGTTGTGTGGATAGGTTCAAAGCGGGGTTGTGGTGAAACACTCCCAACAAGCGAACAAGTCGTTTGGAATCATTCCAGATCATTCAAAATTCTGGGGATTGAATTCAATCTATATAGTGACAATTATATACTAAATAATTATATTAACAAAATGCAAAAAATTGAAAAATTACTACACAACTGGTCATTTTGTAACTTAACATTAATTGGAAAAAATACCATTATAAAAACATTGGCTTTACCAATTCTGACACATTGTCTTAGGTTCTACCAGACCCACCAAAAGAGATATTTAACAAAATTCAAACAATTTTTTATAATTTCTTGTAGTCTGGCAAAGTCCAACGGAACTCCCTGCATAATCCACTGAACATCCGCCCAGGGAAGAAGGTGACAATAAAGAGATGCTGGTAACTGAAGCACCAGATCTTGAGGATCGACATTCGGCCTCCAACAACTGAGCAGAAAGTGTTGGAGAGGTCAAGCTGTCGCGGATGTGGACTGGGTCAGAGTCAGGGCGAAAGCCGAGAGAATCACAGTCCTCGCCCAGGGAACTGCAACCATTTTCAGCTGAGTATGGAAGTCCATCCCCAGATGACAAAACGACAGATAAGGGACCAGGTCCGACTTCTCCTCGTTGAATCTGAACCCTAGCGACGTGAGGAGGCTCAACAATGTGTCGACATCTGACTCCAGAAGAGCAGAATTGGAGTGCCTCTGGAGGATATCGTCCAGAGACGCCAAAGTAGTCATCCTGGACTGTGTGCGATGTAAGGCTATCACATGCGACATCAGTCAGATGAAGGCCCAAGGAGCCAGGTTGAGGTCGAAAGGCATGGCCTTGAACTGTTAAATTTGCCCCAGAAAAGCGAACCTGAGATACTTTTGTGATATCTGATGAATCGGGAACGTGAAAGTAAGCATTTTGCAGGTCGATACTGGAAACGAAATCTCCCTGGTGAATGGAGCGGCAAACCAACATAAAAGTCTCCATGCTGAACTTGGGAGCAATGATAGACTGGTTCAGGATACTCGGGTCCTTCTTCGGCACCAAGAACAGGCGGGAACAGAATCCAACTGAATGAATGTTCTTGGCAACCTTGATCGCCCCCTTTGACAGGAGATTGTCTATCGTCAAGATCCAATGTTCCCGACGTGCAACGTCTGAAGGAACTTGGGTTGGAAGAGGCACTCTCGACAGAGTGGGGAGCCTCCGAAAGGATATCCGCAGACCTGACCGAACATCTAACACCCAAGGATCGGATGTGATCATGGCCCAACGGTCTGCAAACTCTGATATCCTTCCTCCAACCTGGGACGAACTGAGGTGAGGACCTTCATTTCGAGCACTGGCGAGGCCCATGAGAGGAGAAACCACCTTCTCTGCTAGATGAAGGATCCTGAGACCTCCCTCTGGTCTGCCAACGCTTACAATTACCACGTGAGTAAGAAGCGGTGGCAGGAGGATCAGTCCTTGGCTTCACAGAGGAAGCAGAAGGGCGTTTGTTTGGCTTAGAACAGCCCTGGCCTCCGACAGAAGGCTGATAAAGCTGGCAACGCAGTAGTTGATCTTTGGAATGACGCAGGACGTCATCCCAGACCGTTACCACGGTCCATGGAAAAGTCGCGGACCCACGGATCGAAGAGCAGCACGCTGCCCTTCAGGAAGGGAACGACGTTTGTCCAACATAGCGACAATGGGAACTAATTCCCACTTAGCTGTGTTACAGGCATGCATGTGTGTAAGATGCAAGAGCGCCTTGGAGATCACCTTGGAGATCACACGCAAAGGATCCCGTACGTCATAGGAATAATGGCCGACTTGGGCTTGGAAAGCCCGAGGGAGGAGGCATCCTGATTCAAGACTGGCAAAGTCTGGCAGACCGATGGATTGGCGGATTCGTAGGAACGATAATGCACTGGAGGCAAAAAGGTATCGGCCCTGGTGAAGAACAAAGTATTCAAAGCCTTGGAACTTAGCTTAGAGTCCAATGCTGCAAAAGCTTCGACCACTTGTACCGACTGGTACGGCTGAAGTCGTCCAGAAGCAGGTTGCTCCACAGGCTGTAGGCACGCGACCGATGATCGCGGCCTGGCTGAAACCTCCGGCTGGTCTGACGGTTTGAGTTCCGGAAGGAACTGGAACACAAAGTAAAGAGCTGCCCCCAAGTCATCTCGACGTCGGGTGTGTCTGACCCATCTTCCGAGTCGGAAGACACACAGCCCATCATGGGCAAACCAGCCGATGCCTCCCATGGTGTAGGAACACCAGGGGGATCAGAAAGCGGCCTGCTTCCAAACCCGGGAGGTGGCATCTGGAAGCCACTAGTAGCCTCGCTGGAGGCAATGGGAAGGCTCTTGGAAAGAACCAGTGTGAGCAAGGAGAGGGCCTCCCTAAGCTCATGGCCCGTATCAGCCAGTTCGACATGGGAACAGATCGGCAAAGTGGCTTCGCTCCTGATCCACTTAACAAGCAAAGGGTCACGATCCTCTAGAACACCTGTTTCGGGGCGACGGGTGGCAGCCAAAACATCTGAATGCAGATGCTTATAGGGGTATGAAATACCCCATGGATCTGAAGTGCAGGAACTCAGGAGAGTCATCATGGACCTCTGAAGGGCAGAAGGTCCAGGCTGCACAAAATGTGTCGGTCCAGCAAAACTGGCCGAAGGACCAGAGTGCATGGACGGGAACGCAATAGAGCCCATGGTGATCCCACCATGTACATCTGAATCCAATGAAAAACCTGCTGGGCTCGATGGCAGAGAGACCACAGCAGTGGGTTCGGCCGGCAGCTCCTTCCGACTTCACCGAGTTGAAACCAGGGAAGGCTGAGGTCGATATCCCGTTCGGCCGGCAGCTCCTTCCGACTTCACCGAGTTGAAACCAGGGAAGGCTGAGGTCGATATCCCACGTCCAAATTTCCAGACATCCCTGCAGACCCCTGCAGGCATAAGCCGAGGTCGGCTGAAATGATGACCGTAGAAGTTGCAGACAGAGTAGCAGTGGCAGCAAATACGTAGTAAGTTGTTGAAACTGGTGGAAAGGGAAAGACGGGGAGAGCAACCAAGCTCGGCTCCAAGGGAGGAGTTACAACCCTAGTGACAGCCTCTGATGTCGACTGGAAAGGGACAACCATCCCGGAACCAGGCATCTCTTCACCAGATATTTCAACAGCTCCTGCAGTATCCACTGCAGGAAAAGGCTGCACATCCCCATGGAGGGGGTAGAACTCTCCCCAGATGTGGTCGTGTTGGGAGGCCCCGAACGACAGCATTCCCCTTTCCCGCGGGAATCAGTCCTTCATGTGAGTAAATTTTATAGGTGCAAAAAAGTGCACTTGCAAATTGTATTGCGAGTGCAAATCGCACTCGCAAAATTCCCCGAAGGTTCACAACTATGCATGTTTGGGACAGCTAATCATGATATTTAGATTGCTACTTGCTGACTACTCTGAATACTTCAATAGACTGTAACGTTGATAGAGTCACCATTGGCATCTAGAAAACGTAACCAATTCAGAAAAGACAAACAGCAAAAACACCGACGATAAAATTTCTCACTTGTACACAAATCTTTGAAGAAAGGGAAACAAGGTGAAATTATTTGGTACAAGTGATTCAGTTGGCCGTAGCAGACGATTTCACTACTGACTGGCCAATCACAGTTGGTCTATCTGTTTGTTCCAATTAAATTAGCATTGTACTTTCGGTTTCGTTTGCTGGATGAATTGGGATGTAGAATGACATGCGCAGTGAATAAAGGAAACTGGAAATGTTTCAGTTTTCAATGACAATATCGATTCGGACCTCTTGCTGAGCGGATGGTGATATGGAGGTGGGGGGGGGGGGGGGGGGGTGAGATATAACAGCAGTTTTGTTTTTGTTTTCATTTTACCATTAACCAATGGACAATAACGAAATAGATGTCCATTCGGACTTGAAGCGTGGCAATGCTAGTGAGGAATGGGAGGAATGGCCACAAGAATACACCACACGGAAGCCCAAAAGGTGGACGACCAAGACCCACAGGGTCAATCAGAAGAACACCCATTACATGTGGAACATGAAGCATGAGAATCATCCACATGATTCGGCAAAAGGCATTGCCCACAAGGAACTGTCCTGGGCATAGCAGAGGTGACAGAAGTAGAATGGAAGGTGAACCCAACAGAAAAAAGAAGTAGAACACCCCCAACTACAAGAGGAAGGTGGCAGGAAATAAAGGCCCGGTGGAAACACAACAGAACCCAGACAGCCAAAAGGGATCCAGAAAGCAGAAATTTCACCCTCAAAGCAAACTGCTCAAAGGAGGAAAAAAATCCTGCCAGAACAGCCCCCCACTGACACCTAAATCCAAAAATAATATCCAAAAAGATAGCTTAAATTGACAATGTCAACCAATAACCGAACGGCACGGTACAGGAAAAGTTGCGTGCGAACACAGAGAAATAATAATTACAAATGAAAGTGTCAATGACAGCGTAGCTTAACTTGTGTGTTGTGTTTGATGAAAAGGATAATGTTCAATGTTTATGAAAGGATTATGAAATAAGACGAGAATTGTGATAATTGGGAATATGTTCATTTCTGTTCCTTGTATGCGATGTTTTTGATAAAAACAAGAGGCCCCACGGGGCCTGAAGCGCTCAACTTGTACAGAACACAATTTAAACAGAGTTCAAGAATGAGTCTACATTAAGCAAGCCATCTCCATAGGCTACACTGTCAATCCTTGAGTCCCTCAGGAGTGACAAAAATAATCTAGGCATCATGCCTTTTCTTCAGTTGATCATAAGTAAAATGTACAGCTCCCCTATGAAGCCCCTTGATACAACCTTTGTGGATTAATCTTAGTACCTCTAGAGGGTACTGAATACAAAATTTTTAATTCTTCAGCAAAATGGCCAATTCTGGCTCCCATAGAGAGCCCAAATATTAACCCAGGCTCTTGATTTGAACAGAGTTAAATCTGACTTCCCTAGAGATGTTGTGTACCGAATATGAAAGCATTCTGACCGATGGATCTGAAGAAGAGAAATTGTAAAGAAATTTCTTCAAATTGCACTAAGTTCAAATTTGGGCTACCATAGCAAGCCCAAATATTGACCTATGGATCCGATTTGAACAAACTTGAATCTGACCCCCCTAGAGATGTTGTATACCAAATGTGAAAGCATTCTGACAAGTGAATCTGAAGAAGAAGATTTTTGAAGAAATTCCCTCATATTGTACTAAGTAAAATTTCATGTTTCCATATGGAGCCCAAATATTTACCTAGGCACTCGAATTGAACAACCTGGAATCTGACCGCCCTAGAGACGTTGTATACCAAATATAAAAGCATTCCGACTGGTGGATCTGAAGAAGAAGATTTTTAAAGAAATTTTCTCATATTGCACTAAGTAAAAATTTGGGCTACCATAGTGAGCCCAAATATATACCTAGGGATCTGAATTGAACAAACTTGAATCTGACCCCCATAGAAATGTTGCATACCAAATATCAAAGCATTCTGACTGATGGATCTGAAGAAGATTTTTTTAAATTACCCTCCATATTGAACAAAGATAAAATTTGGGCTTCCATAGGAAGCCCAAATATTACCCTAGGGACTTGGTTTGAACAATCTAGAATCTGACCCTCATAACAATGATGTATACCAAATATTAAAAGATTCTGACTGGTGGTTCTGAAGAAGAAGATTTTTAAAGAATATTCCCCATATTACCCTATGTTAAAACTTCGGGCTCCTGTAGAGAGCCCAAATATGAACCAATGAGCTTTATTTCAACAAACTTTTATCTGACCCCCCTATGAATGCTGTATACCGAATATCAAAAGATTCTGATGATTGGTTCTGGAGAAAAGATTTTTTAAAATTTTTGCAAATATGCTGACTCAGCATTTTTTCGATGCCCATTACAGAACACCCTAACATAACCGATGGCAATTTTTTTTTACCATTCAATTCTACTGGTCATAAGGATACTTCATACCAAATAAAAGCTCTCTGTTCCGTGGGGTTTGGGAAATATGGGCGTTTGAAAATATTTCTATTTTTAGCTCCCAGGGTTCCCATGGGGATGCAGGATTTTTTTTTTTGCATGGGTCAAGTACTTATGACCCAATACTACCACAAACCAAATTTGGTTCATACCGGACCATCGGTTCAGAAAATAGAAATTTTGGGCGGGGCCAAAAATCTTACCCCTCCTATTACAAAGCCAAATATTACTTCACGAACTTCGTTTGAACAAACTTGATTCTACACCTCATATGGAAGCTCCATAGCAAATATCAAGTCACTGTACACACTGGTTCTTGAGAAGAAGATTTTAAAAATATTTTGGAGCATTTTCCCCCACTCCCTCCCTATGGGGCTGGGCATGCTGAGTTGAACAAAAATGAAATGCCCCTTTGGGACCATCACTCACACAAACTTTCACTTGAATTGGCCCAGTGGCTTTGGAGGAGAAGACCAAAACATGGTGTTGACGGACGACGGACGGGAAGCGATGAGATTAGCTCAGCTTGACTTTGTCAAGATGAGCTAATAATATGAGGTGTACACTTTACTAAAGAGCTGAGGGGTGGGTTAATATTACCTCACAGTTAATGTATGTGGCCCTCACAGTTAACGTATATCAAAGAAAGTTACCAAGTTACAGTGAAATTATTCCAAAATGAGTCATCCTATCAAGTTACATTGAAATCCCTTCAAAAATATGGCCTGTAGACTGTGCTAAAGGTTTTCGGGCTTTGGGCCCCTGTAACCGTCAGTTTCCCAATTGCGTCCAAAGGGGGACGTTCTCATCTAGACATTATATGAATTCAATATACCAAGTTATAATGAAATCCCTTCATAAATATGACCTGTAGACTGTGCTAAAGGTTTTTGGGCTTTGGGCTCTGGCAGCCATCATGGTTGAATGAACGCAACCAAAAGGGGACATTCTGATCTGGGCATCATCTGGAGTGATCCTACGAAGTTACAATGAAATCCCTTCATTAACATGGCCTGCAGACTGTGCTCAAGATTTTCGGGCTTCGGGCACATGTATTTATTTATTTATTTATTTATTTATTTATTTATTGGTGTTTAAGGTCACATACTTATGCACAATGGCTAATCATGACCGTGACAGTTTTACGGGTGGAGGAAGCCGGAGTACCCGGAGAGAACCACCGAGCAACGACGAGCAGCTGTCAGCTCTCCAACATCGTAACTCTGAACTCTGCACCGCAGCACAGGCAGGGTTAGAGTGGTTGAAGACATGCGCACCATCGACGTGCTGTACGCCTCAGTACACAGCGTCATCGTGCCCCCATGTAGGCAATCGGGGTGAAGTGTCTTGCCCAAGGACACAACGCGGTTGCCGCAGGTGGGATTCGAACCGAGGACCTCTCGGCTTGCAGCCTGCACCTCTACCAACTGAGCCACCGCGCCTCCTCGGGCACATGTAGCCATCACAGCTGACAAACCACGACCAAAAGGGGATGTCATCATCTAGGCATTATATGGAGTCAACCTAACAAGTTACAATGAAATCCTTCCATAAATACGACCTACAGACATGCTAATGGTTTTTGGGCTCGGGCAGCCATCAAGGCTGAATGATCGTGACCAAAAGGGGACGTTCTCATCTAGACATTATTTGGAGTCATCCTACCAAGCTACAATGAAATCCCTTCATAATTATGACCTGTAGACTGTTCTAAAGGCTTTCGGGCTTTGGGCCCCTGTAGCTGTCACAGTTGTCCAAAAGGGGACATTCTCATCTAGACATTATATGAAGTCAAACCTACCAAGTTACAATGAAATCCCTTCATAAATATGACCTGTGCTGAAGGTATTCGGGCTTTGGAAGCCATAATGGTTGAATGATCGCAACGAAAAGGGGACATTCTCATCTGGGCATCATCTGGCGTGATCCTACATAGTTACAATGAAATCCCTTCATAAATATGACCTGTAGACTGTGCTCAAGGTTTTCGGGCTTCGGGCCCCTGAAGCCGTCACAGATGACCAATCACGACCAAAAGGGGATATCATCATCTAGGCATTATATGGAGTCAACCTAACAAGTTGCACTATAATCCTTCCATAAATACAACCTATAGACTATGCTAAAGGTCTTTGGGCTCGGGCAGCCATAAAGGCTGAATGATCGCGATGAAAAGGGGATGTTCTCATCTAGACATTATTTGGAGTCATCCTACCAAGCTACAATGAAATCTCTTCATAATTATGACCTGTAGACTGTTCTAAAGGTTTTCGGGCTTTGGGCCCCTGTAGCCGTCAAAGTTGCCCAATCATGTCCAAAAGGGGACGTTCTCATCTAGACATTATATGAAGTCAACCTACCAAGTTACAATGAAATTCCTCAATAAATATGACCTGTAGACTGTGCTAAAGGTTTTCGGGTTTTGGGCTCGGGCAGTCGTCACGGTTGGCTGATCAGGCCCAAATGGGGGAAATTCTCATCTAGACATCATAAGGAATCATCCTACCAAGTTACAATGAAATCCCTCCACATTAAAGGTGACCTGCAGACTGTGCTAAAAGTTTTTGGGTTTCGGGCTTGGGCAGCCATCACGTTGATAGATCATGCCCAAAAGGGGACGTTCTCATCTAGGCATTATACAGAAGCATCCTACCAAGTTACAATGAAATCCCTTCATAAATACGACCTGTAGACTGTGCTAATGGTTTTGGGGTTTTGGGCTCGGGCAGCCATACCAGTTGCCCGATCACGACCAAAAGGGGACGTTCTCATCTAGACATGACCCCAAACCTGCATATGAAATTTCGTGACAATCAGACAAGAACTGCGGGGTGTAGCCTGTGCTAAAGGAAAATGTGAACAGACTCACAGACTCAAAGACTAACAGACTTCCGCACGCGTGATGGAAATAGCTTATCTTGGCTATGTCAAGTTAAGCTAAAACTGTGGTTGAATGTTATAATGAGAATATACAAAAAACACAGCCCTGTTATTTGAAGATCAGCATATCCATAATTCAGTCACAGGAACATGGTGTAAACGAGTTGAATTATCACTGTTTATCAGAGCAAACGAAAGCACATCTTCCTAAGATGGCGGAAGAAAAAAGAATGAAAAAGCACAACTCCTGCAGAAATACTGGGTGAAACTATTTTCCTAAATAATCAAATAAAATGCCGCTCAAGATCACTGATCCAATGTCGAGTTGTGACCTTGACCTTTGACCTGGCGAGTCCAAGGTCAATAGGGTTCTTCCTCGCACCAAGGCCAACACACCTATGAAGTTTCATGACTCTAGGTTGAACCACTATCAAGTTCTCATCCGGAAACCAATTGTTGCGATATACTATGTTCAAGGTCACTGTGACCTTGACCTTTGACCTGGTGAGTCCAACATCAATAGGGTTCTTCCTCGCACCAAGGCCAACACGCCTGTAAAGTTTCATGGCTCTAGGTTGAACCACTATCAAGTTATCATCCGGAAACCAATTGTTGCGATATACTATGTTCAAGGTCACTGTGACCTTGACCTTTGACCTGGTGAGTCCAAGATCAATAGGGTTCTTCCTCGCACCAAGGCCAACATACCTATGAAGTTTCATGACTCTAGGTTGAACCACTATCAAGTTATCATCCGGAAACCAATTGTTGCGATATACTATGTTCAAGGTCACTGTGACCTTGATCTTTGACCTGGTGAGTCCAAGATCAATAGGGTTCTTCCTCGCACCAAGGCCAACACACCTATAAAGTTTCATGACTCTAGGTTGAACCACTATCAAGTTATCATCCGGAAACCAATTGTTGCGATATACTATGTTCAAGGTCACTGTGACCTTGACCTTTGACCTGGTGAGTCCAAGATCAATAGGGTTCTTCCTCGCACCAAGGCCAACACACCTATGAAGTTTCATGACTCTAGGTTGAACCACTATCAAGTTATCATCCGGAAACCAATTGTTGCGATATACTATGTTAAAGGTCACTGTGACCTTGACCTTTGACGTAGCGAGTCCAAAATCAATAGGGTTCTTCCCCTCACCAAGGCCAATCTACCTATGAAGTTTCATGAATGTGAGTTGAACCATTATCAAGTTATCATCCGGAAACCAATTGTTTAAGATTTACTATGTTCAAGGTCACTGTGACCTTGACCTTCGACGTAGCATGTCCAAAATCAATAGGGTTCTTCCTCCCACCAAGACCAACCTATGTATGAAGTTTAATGAATGTGAGTTGAACCACTATCAAGTTATCATCCGGAAACCAATTGTTTACGCCCGCCCGCCCGCCCGCCCGCCCGCCATTCACCAAACTATAAGTCGAGTTTGACTTCGTCACAACTCGACTAAAAAGTAAACGGACAACCTTTTTTCAATAAAACTTGGTGTAATAAAGGCATTTACTTTGTAAATGACCTAGTATCTGAAAATAACTGCCACCTAACCTTCTCTGACTTCTCCAACAAGTATAACATCAACACCCCATTTACAGTTTTTCAGGGTATTATAAATGCATTACCCAAATCCTGGAGAACTACGAATAGATACAATAAAAAGTTGTCCATTATTCAGGACAGAAACGTTGACCTGTTCAAATCAACCAATAAAGTCTCCTGAGCCTTTTATTTTAAGTTTTTAGAACTGCACACAGCATCTCCTATTCAAACACAGAATAAATGGAATGACATTTTAGATATAAATCTGCACTCTTATGACTGGAATAGTATATATAAAAAAAAATCCCATTTACATTCAAGGATGCTTCATATCCATAAAGTCTGCATTTCAAAATAGTCCATAAAATTCCATATACGAATTCAAAACGTTATAAATACAAACGCTCTGAAATGAAACTGTGCACTTTTTGTTGCAATACAAAGGAGGAAACAATACTTCACTTCTGTTGTGAAAACAGTTCTTACAAATTTTTCGGAACATTTAAGGAACAAGTGTGATGTTGAGTTTCCTTTAACTCCAGAATATGTTATATTAGGCTTCAAAAATGCCCATGCCCCTTCTAATAACACAACAGCCTTCTATATGTTTATCTACAGAAAAAAAAATAGGCCAATTAAATCGTCAGATGTGTACCCATACGCGCAACTAGTAGAAAGCTGTTATTATCTCAGAACCAATTTTTGGAGGAATTTTCAATTTGAGGGATAAAGGGTTAATATCTCCGGATCAAATTATCGGATTTACACCAGAAACTATACAGCAAGTGTGCTGTGCAGTAACCTGAAGATATATATAAGGTAACATGACAATTGGATTGATATTTTTTAAGTTATCTCATGCCAAAGGGATTGGAAGAATTCTCAATTTA
Source organism: Pictodentalium vernedei (assembly GCA_031216915.1). Classification (NCBI taxonomy): domain Eukaryota; kingdom Metazoa; phylum Mollusca; class Scaphopoda; order Dentaliida; family Dentaliidae; genus Pictodentalium; species Pictodentalium vernedei. The sequence goes on along the minus strand of CM062296.1, from coordinate 339,543,493 downwards.
AAGGATAATAAAGGATAAAGGGTTAATATCTCAGGATCAAATTATCAGATTTACACCAAAAACTATACAGCTCAGCACATCAGTAACCTGAACACAAATATAAAGTAACATGACAATCCAAGCAATATTTTTCAAGTTATCGAATGCCAAAGAAATGGATACAGACGCCGGACAGACAGACAGACGGACAGATAAAGGATGGACGAATAACGGAAGGCCACCCGGATGCCGACATTACGTGTACCATACATGCTATGGGTACACATAATAACTTTGATCAATATTTTTGAGTTATCGCATTCCAAAGAAACTGATTGGAGTAATTCTTAATTTGATGGATAAAGGGTTGATATCAGGGGATCAATTCAATTTCAATTTGTTGGTGGTTAACGTCACATATTTATGCACCATGGCTAATCGTGACACAACGTAGAGATGAAGTCAAGTTTAGTCAATCGTTGATCTACATGTTGCCCATTTTAGAGGACTTTCACCCCAAGCATTGGTGACTGGGTCCTATTTTACAAGTAAAGCAGAACTGGTTTACCACAGTAAACAAGTGCTGCTTACTTCCCGGGGTCCCACGGGGAATCAGGGGATCAAAATAACAGATTTACACCCAAAACTATATAGCTCAGCACATCAGTAACCTAAACAGAAATTTAAAGTAACAACACAATCTGATTAATATTAGTTGAGGTATTGCATGTCAAAGAAATAGATTGAAAAAAATTTATTAATTAAGTGGATCAAGGGTTAATACCTCAGGATCAAATGATCAGATTTGTATAAAAAACTATACAGCTCAGCAAAGCAGTAACCTGAACATCTATATGAAGTAACAAGACAATCAGATTGATATTCTTTGAGTTATCGCTGGGATTTGGAAGGTCGAATTACCACAAACAACCAACAAGTACAAAACCACTGAAATATGGATGTCATTGGAACAAGCTCAGATATTGGCACAAGGCCATATCCATATTTCTGTTTTGCTCTATATTTCTATGTTTTGGCTTTTGAAAAGACAAATTGTTCAAATAAAACACATTAGGGTGGAGTGTCTTGCGCTGGGGGGGGGGGGGGGGGGGAGGGGAGGGGTTGTAACATGGAAATTATTGATGTGCTGTCTGCGTGCAAAAATCTCACTGACAAGCATCCAAATCGCACTGAGAGCTCATCAAAATCTCACTGACGGTCACCTCCAGAGGTTAACAGGTCTGATCTCCTGTAATTTTAGGTCAATTCTTTTCGATTAGACTTTAAGGTGCAAAGTAAATGCGTGTAATTCACTATTTGATGTATAGAATGGCTTGGTTGGTGCATTTCTGGTCGTGTTAACTGGTTGAGGGATAGATTATTTTGGTGGTCTACACATGGTGTTCAAAATCTGTTTTATGGCAAGTTATCAGAGAGTAGTTTCCACAGGCACTCACCAGTAACGTTTTTTTTTAAAAATTTTTATTAGGATTTAACGACACAAACAGCCAGGGTCATATCATGTCGGTGACAGTTTTACAGGTGGAGGAAGCCGGAGCACCCGGAGAGAACCACCGAGCAACGACGAGCAGCTGTCAGCTCTCCAACATCATAACCCTGAACTATGCACCGTGGCACAGCCCGGGTTAGATTGGTTGAAGACATGCGCACCATCGACGTGCAGTACGCCTTAGTACACAGCGTCACCATGCCCCCATGTAGGCAATCAGGGTTAAGTGCTTTGCCCCATGACACAACGCGGGAGCATGAATCAGTCGTTCAAATGGTCACCCTTCCAACTATTAACCACGCTCGACGTTGCTTAACTTCGGTATCAGACGAGAACCGGTTACTGCGACGCCACTGCGCCCACCCACCAGTAACTTGTAATAAAACAGATTTATATAAACAAAATAGTAGTTGCGTTTAACTGACTATGAAACATAAGCAAGGAGAATGCTGGCTTTTGCTCCGGTACTCTCTTGTTTTTGAGAAAGCCCTGAAAGTGGCTTCTAGCACACAACCAGTTAAATGAGGTCTCCCTTCATAAAAATCAGATAACCAATTTACAGCAGTCATTACTGACATTGTTACACGGTCGCAACTCAACCATTCCTACAGTTTGGGCGAAATTGAGAGGTTGTAACAATGGAGTTTATACACAATGAAAGAAATGCACTGACGTAATCATATTTGTACTTCTATCTCATATGATATGCATGTAGGACTCTGAATCGGTAGCAAAACACACACGGCAGTATCTTGCAACATCATACTTTAGACACCCCCTTCTCTATAGTGCAGCTACAAAGGAAACCCCATATCACAGGAATAACTAACTTTGCTATTTTTGTGTTATGTAACATAACTTTCTGTGAATTTTGTCGACAGAAAAATGTACTTTTGCTTGTAAACAAGAACCCAAGATCTGAATAAAAACAAGAGGCCCCAGGGGCCTGAGGGTGCTCACCTGACATGCTAGCCTAAATATCAACCCAGAGAATTGATTTCAACAAGTTGCATCTGCTCCTCCTAAGAAAAGCTTATACCAAATATTCAAAGATTCTGACCAGTGGATCTAAAAAAAAAAAAAGATTTTTAAAGAATATTCCTCATATTGAACTATGTTATAATTCGGGCTCCCACAGGGAGCCCATATATGAACCCAGGGACTTGGATTTAACAAACTTGAATCTCACCCCCTAAGGATGCTGCACACCACATATCAAACATTCCGACTACTGGATCTGAAGAAGAAGATTTTTTAAGAAAATTCCTCATTTCGAAGTAAGTTACAATTCGAGCTCCCACAGTGAGCCCAAATATGGACCTAGGGACATGGCTTGAACAGACTTGAATCTCACCCCCTAAGGATGCTGCATACCAAATATCAAAACATTCCGATTGCTGGATCTGAAGAAGATTTTTAAACAAAATTCCTCATTTTGAACTAAGTTATAATTCGGGCTTCCACAGCGAGCCCAAATATGAACCCAGGGACTTGGCTTGAACAAACTTGAATCTCCCTCCCCCCCCCCCCCTCCCTAAGAATGCTGCATACCCAATATCAAAAGATTCTGTCTATTGGATCTTGAGAAGATTTTAAAGAAATTTGCCTGAAATGCACTAAGTTCAAATTCAGGCTCCTATACTGAGCCCAAATATGAACTCAGGGGGCCGATTTGAAAAAAACTTGAATCAGATCCACCCCGCAATGTTGCATACCAAATTTCAAAAGATTCTACCTGCTGGATCTGGAGAAGATGATTTTTTAAGAAATTTGCCTCAAATGCACTAAGTTTGAATTCAGGCTTCTATAGTGTGCCCAAATATGAATCCAGGGGGCCGATTTGAACAAACTTGAATCCGATCCACCCCATAATGCTGTATACCAAATGATTCTGCCCACTTGTGCTGGAGAAGAAGATTTTTTAGTAATTTCTCTAATATACATAGGATGCTGTCGGAGTTATGCCTCCTATGGAGCCCCAAGTGGGCATGTCCATTTCATTTGAACAAACTTGAATTAACATATGGTAATGAACATCCATACCAAGTTTCGAGCAAATCGACCTAGTGATTTCAGAGGAGAAGTCGTTTGAAAAAAGTTCATGACGCCGACCGGACGACGACGGATGGCAAGTGATAAAGTTTAGCTCCCTTCGGTGAGCTAAAAAATCATCAAAAACCAAAGAACTTTGGTTGCGATCAAATAACCTAAACTGGAGTTATCAGTCAAAAACCAGACATGTTGATAGACGGTCAAATTCCAAGATGAAAAAGGGCCATAACTCATGTAAAAATAATTGGATGGAACCCATATTCAAACTTGGTCTGTATTACTAGCTGGGCAATTTACATACCAACTTTGGTTGAGATCAAATAATCCAAACTGGAGTTATCGATCGGAAACCAATTGCTTACGGACAGACAGACGGACTGACCATTTACATAATATGACCATTTTTACAAACAGGTGTATAAAAATAAAACTAATGTGAGTCAGCATTCATTAGTTATTGGATGGAAACCAAATTCAATATGGCTGCCATAACAGCCATATTGAATTGGTTATCTGATCAATCCAAAATGGAAAGGAAACTTCCACTAGATACCAATAACGCATAACCAAAAAATGAAATTGATTCGAGTCAGTATTCTTTAGTTATTGGACAGAAACCAAATTCAAGATGGCTGCCATGGAAGCCATAATGAATTGGGTCACTGGCGGCCATCTTGGTTCAGCTGACTGGTCCAACATTGAAAGGAAGCTTCTCTAGACACCAACAATGCATAATTAAAGAACCTCAGTGAGCACGCTCACATACCCCACGTGCCCCGATATTTCAAGCTCTAATCATTTTTTAAAAATAAACATAGATTCTAGGAATACTGCAGAAAACAGTGTTCTGTAGTTTCAACGGTATTGAAAGAATTCAAGCAGAGAAAAAGCCCGGAAAACTGTAATTTTGATGAACTTTTCAAAGTCTATGGGGCCCTAATTTTGGTAAAAATCAGTGGAGCGGAACAAAACCCAAACTTGTTCTGTAGGCCACCATGTTAGACTAACATATCAAAAATCAGCTCAATATCTGGAAGCGTGTAGGAAAAAAGACCGGAAAACTGTAATTTTGATGAACTTTTCAAAGTTCAAGGGCCGTAATTGTGGTAAAAATCAGTGGAGCGGAACAAAATGCAAACTTGATCTGTAGGCCACCATGACAGACTAACATACCAAACATCAGCTCAATATCTGGAAGCGTGTAGAAAAAAAAGTCCGGAAAACTGTAATTTTAATGCATTTTTCAGAGTCCAAGGGTCGTAATTTCGGTAAAAATCAGTGGAGCGGAACAAAACGCAAACTGGTTCTGTAGGCCACCATGTTAGACTAACATACCAATGAAAGTGTCAATGACACTGTAGCTCAACTTGACAAACTTGAACTTGGTAAGTTATAAATGAAATGGCAAAATTGAAGATCATTGGTACCAATGTCATTTTTTTTTTGCCAGTGGCAACATTTTTTGACAGAAACCGAAGAAAATCAATAGCTCCCATCTAGAGGCCTCCCCAAACAAGCATGCCAGGTTTCAAAGCCCTGTAGGGTGTACAAAAGGGAAATATTGTGGTCTGACTAGACTAAATTCTAAGAATGTTGGCCGTGGCAACATTTTTTGATGGAAATGGCAGAAAATCGATAGCTCCCATCTAGAGGTCACCCCAAACAAGCATGCCAGGTTTCAAAGCAATCTGATCATAAATGTGCCCTGTAGGGTGTGCCAAAGGGAAATATTGTGGTCTGACTAAACTGAGTTCTAAAAACGTTGGCCGCGGCAACATTTTTTGACGGAAATTGAAGAAAATCGATAGCTTCCATCTAGAGGTCACCCCAAACAAGCATGCCAGGTTTCAAAGCAATCCAATCATAAATGTACCCTGTAGGGTGTGCCAAAGGGAAATATTGAGTCTTCTTACTAAACTAAGTTCTAAGAACATTGGCCGCGGCAACATTTTGTGACAGAAATTGAAGAAAATCGATAGCTCCCATTTAGAGGTCTCCCCAAACAAGCATACCAGGTTTCAAAGCAATCTGATCATAAATGGGCCCTGTAGGGTGTGCCAAAGGGAAATATTGAGGTCTGACTAAACTAAGTTCTACGAACGTTGGCCGTGGCAACATTTTTTGCCGAAAATTGAAGAAAATCGATAGCTCTCATCTAGAGGTCACCCTAAATAAGCATACCAGGTTTCAAAGCAATCAAATCATAAATGTGCCCTGTAGGGTGTGCCAAAGGGAAATATTGTGGTTTGACTAAACTAAGTTCTAAGAATGTTGGCCGCGGCAACATTTTTTGACGGAAATTGAAGAAAATCGATAGCTCCCATCTAGAGGTCACCCCAAACAAGCATGCCAGGTTTCAAAGCAATCCGATCATAAATGTACCCTGTAGGGTGTGCCAAAGGGAAATACTGAGTCTTCTGACTAAACTAAGTTTTAAGAACGTTGGCCGCGGCAACATTTTTTGACAGAAATTGAAGAAAATCGATAGCTCCCATCTAGAGGTCTCCCCAAACAAGCATACCAGGTTTCAAAGCAATCTGATCATAAATGTGCCCTGTAGGGTGTGCCAAAGGGAAATATTGAGGTCTGACTAAACTAAGTTCTACGAACGTTGGCCGTGGCAACATTTTTTGCCGGAAATTGAAGAAAATCGATAGCTCCCATCTAGAGGTCACCCTAAATAAGCATACCAGGTTTCAAAGCAATCAAATCATAAATGTGCCCTGTAGGGTGTGCCAAAGGGAAATATTGTGGTCTAACTAAACTAAGTTCTAAGAACGTTGGCCGCGGCAACATTTTTTGACGGAAATTGAAGAAAATCGATAGCTCCCATCTAGAGGTCACCCCAAACAAGCATACCAAGTTTCAAAGTAATCTGATCATAAATGCGACCTGAGAGGTGTGCCAAAGGAAATTGTGGACGTACGTACTAACGTACATACGTACATATGCCGACGGACGAGAAGTGATGGCAATAGCTCAGCTTGACTTTGTCAAGTTGAGCTAAAAATCATCTCAATATCTGGAAGCGTGTGGGAAAAAAGTCTGCAAAACTGTAATTTTGATGAACTTTTCAAAGTTCAAGGGCCGTAATTTCGGTAAAAATCAGTGGAGCGGAACAAAATGCAAACTTGATCTGTAGGCCACCATGTTAGACTAACATACCCAAAAACAGCTCAATATCTGGAAGCGTATACAAAAAAAGTCCGGAAAACTGTAATTTTGATGAACTTTTCAAAGTTCAAGGGCCGTAATTTCGGTAAAAATCAGTGGAGCAGAACAAAATGCAAACTTGATCTGTAGGCCACCATGTTAGACTAACATACCAAAAATCAGCTCAATATCTGGAAGCGTGTAGAAAAAAAGTCCGGAAAACTGTAATTTTGATGAATTTTTCAGAGTCCAAGGGCCGTAATTTCGGTAAAAATCAGTGGAGCGGAAAAAAATGCAAACTTGATCTGTAGGCCACCATGTTAGACTCACATACCAAAAATCAGCTCAATATCTGGAAGCGTGTAGAAAAAAAGTCCGGAAAACAAGTAGGATTGACTGACGGACGGACCAGTCGAAAACATTATACCCCAGCAACTTCGTTGCGTGGGGTATAATTAAACTAGAGCAAAGTCAAGGGGGCATATACCCCTGCCTGCAATACCATGGATAGCATTACAGAAATGAAACATTTATTACTGGGCGATTCTGACGGATGACAGGTGACAGACCTGTGACAGATTACAGACCGTTGGGGCATTATCATAAAAACTATAAAGTGTCACCATTGGGTGACACAAAAAGGTATTCCCGCCTCTTTACCAAATGTTAAAGTGACTTGATTTGATAATTCTGTGAAAAATTTTTTTATCTGCAAACTTTTTATATGTTGTGCATCTGCAAGACATGTGTAACTATATCCTAAAGTTTCAACTCTCTACATAAGAAATTGTGGGAGGAGTTGATTACACCATGACGGCACCCTTAATTAAACAAGTTATTCATGATTGAATTTTGGGACGGACAACCTTAAAGTCCATAAAATGCAATTATTCCTACAATAATACATTGCATAACATCTGTTTTGTACTGTGGGTAGACATCAATAGGATAGACTTGCACACCAAATGTGAAGTCATTCCATTGAGTACTCTTCATAAATTAATTTCAAAGCGGACAAATTCTAAGTTCACAAAGGGCAATGACCAGGGCTCCAACGATACGGTCTCTTCACGATAAGAAGCGCATCGCGATTCATCCCCTGCGATACGATATTATCGCGCTTCATCTTTACTATTTACTTCTCAAAGAAAATACTCAAATCTAATTTATCTATGCTTGATGAAGTGTTGCTTATGTGTATTGAACAAATGATAAAAATGTTTTGTTTTCTCTTCTGGTATTTAACAACTAACAATAATGATTTCTTCAGTGCATGTTGTTCAGTCTTTGACATTATTTCAATGTCTGACGATTCAGAGGTCAGATGCTTATCAGGTATTGTGACATCAATGCTGTGATGCCTTTTCAAGCGTGTGCTCATGTTAGTTGTTGTTCTGGTTTTATAGCTGATTTATCTGTCTTTGCAATGCAATTTTCTTGAAAAGACTGGAAACCGAAATGTTTCCACACTGCTGATTTGAATGTTGCCGGTGGGCAAACAATTTCACGCTCCAATTCAGCCATTGTACTATACTATCGAAGTATCGTAAATACGTGTACCAACACGTGTATTGTGGATAGCGCCTAAGTTGATTGGCTCAACTTATACAGGTGCTCCAATGAAAAGACAATGCATGTTTACAAAATGGCTTACATGGAAACTGACCAACTGGCAAAACAAACGCGAGGCTCCAGGTGAGCTGCGATGTTCAATAGAATGAGAAGACCCCCCCACCCCATAAACTGATAAGTTTTGCGTAAATCACAAGACATAAAAACACAAGTGCACCGCCAGGCAGTGGATCAATATATGGCCGCCTATGAAGAAATTGCTACAGTCATGATTATTCAACCATAAAAACAGTATCTGATGGATGTATAGTTAAAGTTATCGCGTGGACAATCAAAAGTCCCTGAAAATCCAAGATAGCTGCCCTGGTGTCCATATTGGATATGCCAGAATGCTGGTTATCGAAAGGAACCATCCTCCAGTCATGATTACTCAACCATCACATTACGTGTACAGTGCATTAAAAATATGAGTCCTGTTAATCACGGGTAATTAAGATCAGTCAGTCTACAAATAGATTATGTCAATCATTGACAGCAATGGAACTTTTTCAGTCTCCATGGTAAATAAACAATGAGATGAGTGAGGAAATGTTAATTATTTGTACAAGAAAGAAAACTGGGATTGTTGAGGGTGTTATAACATAACACAAACCAGTAATTTAAATTACTTTATCTTCTTTTATTACGGTTAATTAAAACAACTATGTACATTATCAAATACAGACTTTAGAAACATAACTAGTATGTACAAGTTCAAAAAAAATAAAAAATAACTTCAACAACATAACTGGACAGGCATAACTTCTAGAATAAATCGAGTTTTCAAATTAAAAAAAAAAAAAAAACTGCAGAACTATGGACTGATTTGTTGACAAACAAACTTTAAGAAGATGTGAATTTTGGGCACTTTATGCAAGTTGTCATTACTTACTTTCTACCTGTTGCTTCCTAAGTTTGATACATTATCTATCCAGGACACAAAGGAAAACACGCGAAACAAATGTATTTACAAATTAAATCCAAAATTAAATTTCGATAAAAATAGAAATCTGTGGGGAAATATTATCGATCGGCTGAGAGATGTGACGTCATTATTCATATTTAGATGTATTGGTCCATTACAGGCTTGTTTGGCTGTTACAATCAATGACAGTAACGTTACGCGACTTTTATTTGTTGAGCATTAACCCTTTACCCAACGTAACGGCCAAAACCTGCCAGAGCTATGCACAAGAATCGCCAATTAATTTTCATTATTTTTTTTCATAGAGGGGTCATAACCTATGTTTTTGAGACAAAAAATGAACAAAAATTGGTTATTCAAGAATTTTGTTTGCAAGTGTCCTCTGCTTTTCATGTTAAGTAAAGGGTTAATGTTAATATTAGAATTGGAGGCATTAAGATAGTGTCAGTGAGAAATATAAAACGAGTGCTGGGAGATTAGAAGGGACAATGGGGTTGGGATGACATCAGTCCTTCGATTTTGAGGCGTGCTATGGCGCTTGCGCACCATGACGCACGCAGATTTCAAAACCAGCGAGCGATCAAAAGCGCGCCTCGAAAATCTTGCTCAAGTCGGTGCGTTAATTTCATTCCAATATTATCACACTGACCCGACATCAAAGCAGCAGTTAACGCTTTGAAGTTTGACGGTTTTTTGAAGATCATCTTAGATATGCGTGTAACTGTACTAATAACCATCAGAGACTGACATGTTCAATTTGAACATGCCATTCTCTGATGGGTACATATCGTATTATCCGCTCGTCAGATTCAGTCATCTGGTCATGATACCGTCAAGTTATCAATTCATGACTGATGAGCGGACAGGACCATATATAACCATCAGAGAATGACATGTTCAATTTGAACATGCCATTCTCTGATGGGTACATATCGTATTATCCGCTCGTCAGATTCAGTCATCTGGCCATAAGACCGTCACTACACAAGTTAAGTTCGTTTGACAACTTTTGAATGAAGTGTTTCAGAGGCGTGGCCAATCGCCATCAGTGCCATCTTGTCAGTTTTAGTTGAATTGACTGTTGCAAAATCTGTTATGCAGAGAATGAAACTTGAAAGAAAGCATCGGACGTACATGTAGGTGTGTCCAATATGTCAATCAGAGTGGCATCATCAAGTTTCAACTGTGTCAATGTGACTGGGTCATCATCATGCAGTGGGAAATTCCATTTTGAATCTGGAATACCGTGAGACCTGTTTTCTTGTGTGCAACTGGATTACAATGTTATTCTTATGATTAGATAATTCGCTGGGAAAATACTTCTCGAAGTCTAGTTGAACCTGAAAATTATGTGCGCGGCTTTAAAGTTTATTGGATAAGTAGAGTTTGACTTTGTACAAATCTCAGTTGAATTACACAGTACTTTTTCTTTTTGGCGGCCGAAAATCCCCGAAAAGGCGAAATGAGAAACAAAATGTCAAGGTAACTTAAGTTTTCTTAAATTTCTTAAACTTTATGGACAAAATCAATGCATGATAATATTACATCTGGAAATTGGCGTGTTGACTTACAAGACTCGCTTTTTGGTGGGACCGATACACCAGGGAATGGATGGAAAACGCTAGTAACCTGTCCGGTTACCTGACAGGTCACTATCGTTTCACTTTCATTTTCTGATATTATATGTTGCGCGCCCCACAAAAAGTGCGCGCCTGAATCCCAAAAGCAGCAAGCAACTAAATGCGCACCTAGGTTTTTCAAAATCGAAGGACTGGATGACATGTGTGGGACAGGAGGAATGAAGGCCTCCTCAGTAGAGAGGACCGGTAAATTAATGAGCGTCTTGTGTTGGAATTAAAACTTTTATTCTACGAGTGGACTTCAGAATTAAACTTACGAGCCTTTGGAAATAATCTTTTAATAAAACAGTCACAACAGGGGTATTAGCGACCAGTGACATAATCAAACTACTACTTGTCATTGTTTAAAGCTTCTTTTGTTCACCGACTCTCAGCAGCCTATTGTTTTGTACATGTTAACTTCAAATTAATAGGCAAACAGGATCACTTGGCAATGTGAATAACCTTACTCTACATTCATTTTACAGAGAAAAGTAGTTTTTAGACCTCTCTCTCTCTCTCTCAGTTTATAATCTTGGGATAAACTTCAGAAAAAATTAACAGTGGAGCTGGCAATGAAAGTCATGAAACTGTGGTAATTTCTTATTATTTATTTATTTTTTTTGGGGGGGGGGGGGGGGGGGGGGGATTTCCACGTACGTGGCGACTAATTCTTAAAATTTCCAGATAAAATCTTAGGCGCCACAGTAGGAAAAAAATGCGGATTCGGTATCACTTGTACACGATTTTGTACAGGTACTCGTACATGGATGTACACCTCCATAGGATTCAGTGTTAAAATCGTGTACAAGTACACAAAATGTCTTTTTTTATGGTGATACAGAATCCGCAATTGGTTTTTGAGACTCTCTATTTTGTATACTTGTACACGATTTTAACACTGAATCCTATGGAGGTGTACAGGGAAACTCATTTGCGGATTCTAGATCAGAAAATCGACCTGAAAAAAATGTACGAAATTTTAAGAAAATGAGGTCGATTTTCAGATCTAGAATCCACAAATGGGTTTCCCCTATCGGATCGCACGTTAATCGCGCGAGCAAAAAACATATTGCGGATTCTGTATCAGCATAAAAAAGTGGTTTCCGGATTCTGTATCACCTAAGTATTTTGTATACTTGTACACGATTTTAACACTGAATCCTATGGAGGCGTACAGGGAAACCCATTTGCGGATTCTAGATCAGAAAATCGACCTCTGTACGGTACATGGAAAAAAGGTGATACTGAACCCGTAAAACCACTGCCACGTTTCCCGATCGTGTTTGGGATGGTATAGGGTGTGATTTGATCGGTGAAAAAACGATTTGTCGATTCATCTCTTGAGTTTTGTGAGAGGTGAATCGTGATAGAATCAAAGGGTAAAATTGCATTCCACTTAAATGGATTTTAAGAGGTAAATGAAGTTTAATTGACTCATGTCTCGGTTCAAGAGACATCAATAAAAACACCTTTTGACAAGACACACTTCTAAATTGTTCCTATTCACAAAAGTGCATCTGTTTACTTCAAACGGTATTTTGTTCTTTTGATGATAATTGTCTTTGTTTACTTCAAATAATATTTTGCTCTTTGATGACATGGAGGTGAGAATAATCGCCGAGGGCGTTGCATTTTATCAATGATTTTACTGTGAATGACTTTAAGTATATTACGTATTAAATCAGAAATTGTGTTTTCAATGTGCTGTTTAACTATGGCTTTTTTCAACTGTTGAAAATAACTACCTGTATGATTTAACACTTTAAAAACGTTGTATTTATAGATGTTTATTTGAGACTAACTCTAAGTTTCTCATTGTCGGAAATAACTGTTGATGTGATCTTTAACACGTTCGAGGGCAAAACGCATTTAAAGAGGTTTATTTTATAAATGTTTTTCCTCAACTGGTTTTAGTTATTATATTAAAGACAGAAGATTATTATTTACTTAAAACATAAAAATAATTATACATTTAATTTTGAAAATAATAAATAACTCACAATAGCACACTCAAAGGAAATATTAATAATTTAAAAATGAAAAAAATGTTTTTACAGATGGATGCTAAATGCCGAGATCGGCTTTTAAATGAACATGAATGTGCCAAGAAGAGCATTCAATCGGCTGACAGAAGCAGACGTCTTGGAGAGATGGAACTCAAACGCGAGACCACAAAAATATTCAAACCCGTGACGGAGGTTCAAGAGCGAAGCAAGAAGGAGATAGTTGAAGAATTGAGACCCATAAAAGAGAGTTCTTTGAGAATGGGTTCGTTGCTCGGTAGTATTACAAAACAGTTTTCCTTTCAATCTAGATCGGATTACGTTCCCATGAGAATCGAAACCGACGTGAGCGAGAGTGATGATACAGCTTCGACTATCACCACTGATCGCGTCGCGTCGTCCGAGGATGGTGGTAAGAGAGATCTGTTGTATGGAATTTATAAGGATTCGGACGGCAGAACTTTTGTGGGCGACACAGAAGTGGAAATGGATGATGATAATTTAATCGTCGGTTCGAATAAGTATAAAATAACTGATGGACTGCACAAATTGCTCCTTTTCGACAAGCCTAGTGATTACACGGAACAGGATTTCAACAATTACGGCGACATTCTGGTTCAGACCCATGCCATAAAGAGAAATAACGATGCCGAAGAGACGAGACCCAAAGCCAACAGAGGTTACAAGTGGACGAAAGAGGTGAAACCCATATGGGATATGAATAAGAAGTTCGTCGAATCGGTAACTGGTAAAGGGGTGAAAACCACTTTTCTTCCGAGCGATTCTGACGCTCTGTCTCAGAGATTGAGTTTGTTGATGGCAAGTAGACGTGCTGGTAACACAGGGTTAGATAATGAAATAGTTACTATATGTGACGAATTGTTAAGACAGAAGGTTTTGAATAAAAACCATTAGAAAAGGCTGATGAACGAATTGAAGGATTGATGTATATAATAAGTAGAGAGAAACAAACAAAATATATAAAATAAAAACAGTAAATTTTACACTAGAATAATAAAAGTATTTAAACAACAAACGATTTACCAGTGAAAACAAAATATATATTATTAAATAAAAGTATGTTGGTGATAAAGACCAGAGGATACGTTAGAACTTACGTTCAAGGCAGTTCTGGCATCGTCGATTCTATAATGCGAGCGTTCACGAGTGATGCAGGTAGAAAACTCGCATCGACCGCATTTGAGGTCGGTAAGAAGACGGCTTTGGATGCTGGTAAGAAAACCGCTTCCCAAGCCAGTGGTAGGATAGCTTCTGTGGCTGGCAAGAGGGCAGCCAATGCGTTGATCGACAAGTTGATCAGTCCGCCGGCGAAGCGAGCTACGTTAGAGCGATCACCGAAAAGTTGGAAAGATTTTAAGGATGCTGTGGTACCCATACAAGATTTAGCCAAAATGACGAGTGGATCTGGATTGAAGAGAACTTGCGACGGTGTAATATAAATAAATAATAATATTAAAAACTGAGTTTGAAAAAACATAAAAAATTGTGTTTGAAAAAATCTAAAAATTCAGGAGATTCTGTAAGAGGGTTTGGGATGGAGGACTTTACAATTTCGTCGTGATCGATTTGACTAGCGAATTTAATCGCGGAAAATATCGGTCAGGCCTGGCGTTTTCAGGCACGCGATTTTTTCGCACGCCTTAACATGCGCCTAGAACTATTAAGGTCCGCGAAATTTCGCTCTCCTGGGTGCACGAAGATAAGTATAACACTTTTGAAAAATTCAGCTTCAAAACTGAAGGACGCGTGTTTACTTTTGTGTGTCACAGCGCAGTGAAAATCAGAAGGTTATCTCATTTTTTGTTTTGATTTCGTACCTGTTATTCTTTCATGTAAACTATAAAACACACGACTGTGGAATAATTTAGGTGACCTTCAGTATCATAAATGGCTCTTATTTTGGTGCAGACGGTAGTATTCCTAACTGTGTTGAATATGCATTGACACCATAACCAAGATCAACAACAGTAAGCAAATTCGGAACATCACATGAATACGCGTGTGTAGCGAATCAATTCTGATATGTTTCGGAGAGACAGCACTGCATTTCTCCAATACAGGAACATGATTGATCAAGAGGTCAGCGATTCACGGGTTTGAATAATTATATTCACTATATGAGGGAACGTGTATATTTATTCATCCGAATTACATCATACTTCGTTACTTAAATTTCTGAAAACCTCAATTTATTTTGGCGGTTACTGTATCACTACCATCTTTCGTCAGGTTCACAAGGCATCACTTAACCTAAGTTGCCGAAAACCTCAATTTATTTTGGCGGTTACTTTCGTCAGTTACACGAAGTATCATTGAACTCTTTTATAAACCTCTGTTGTTTTGACTTTCACTTTCGGTTGTCATGACAATAGGTTATCAATGTCTGATTTTTTGTGAATTTTCGCAAATATTCGAAACGTCACCATCACCTGCCCACGAGAATTATTTGATTGGTTTCATTTTTCACTGGTATGTACAGTTTCTATTACATTCCAGCACTGCCTCATTTCAAAACCAACTTACATTCCAATTGAACGACATCAGATATCAAAGAATTGAAGTGACAACCACGTGGAGTGACGGTATTCCATCAACGCAAATTTGATAGGCCTGTCTATTGACGTACAATTTCCGAAAAACGTCCCCGTCTTAAGAGTGTTCACATTTTTTTTATTTGCCGCATCAAGATTGATTTCGGATGCGATGAATAAAAAAAACTAAAGAGAAAAAAATGTGTTATTCCAGGACCATTTAGAAAATCTTAGGCATTATGAACAGCTGGTTCACATGCCAATGTACTGAAATTCAAAACTGATGGGATGAAGATGAACAATGATTGGGTATCCGGACGACTGTCCCCAGTCAAAAAATGCACAGACGGACAACTGCCCCCCAATGTATATGGCAGTGAGGACGACTGCCCTCCCCCCCACCCCCAAGTCTAATTGACAGACAGGAAAACTGCCCCCAGTCCAAGTGGCAGACAGGACAACTGCCCCAGTCAAAAAATGCACAGACAGACAACTGCCCCCAATGTATATGGCAGTGAGGACGACTGCCCTCCCCCCCACCTCCAAGTCTAATTGACAGACAGGAAAACTGCCCCCAGTCCAAGTGGCAGACAGGACAACTGCCCCTGCCCCTCCCCCCCACCCCCCCCCCCCCACACACACTTGAATTATCAGTGAGGAAAACTGCCCCGAGTCCAATTTATCAGTCAGGACAACTGCCCCCCCCCCTCCCCCCCCACAAACACACACACATTTGTTCTTAGCACCACTCAAATAAAGTTGTATCTTATTTTAATATTTTAATTACAATGTTATTCCGTCAGTTCTATATTTTTTTCTTCCAAGCCTCATATGGATCGGAATTACATTCAAAGGATAACGATAACAAAGTCTCCTAAAGAAACATGCTCACAAGCAAAAAAAACTTAGTATTACTGAAGTAGTTGGGGTAGTCCAAACTTGGACCCACAGTCCGTAATATAATTTTTGGTTTGGTACGTCCTGGATTTGTGTGTGTGTGTGTGTGGGGGGGGGGGGGGGGGGGGGGGGGGGAGAGGGGGTTGTCCTGACTGACATTGGAGCGGGAGCAGTTGTCCTGGCAACAATTGGATTGGGGGCAGTTGTCTTGGCTGACAATCGGGCTGGGGGGTGGCGGCAGTTTTCCTGCTTGCCAACTGGACTGTGGGGGGAGGGGCAGTTGCCCTAGGTGCCAATTGGACTGGAGTCAGTCGTTCTACATGTAGATGCCAAATACATGGGGGAGGGAGGGGGCAGTTGTCCTACTGTGCAACTTTGGATTGGGGACAGTTGTCTGGTGGGGGGGGGGGGGGGGGCATTTGTCCTACAACCCAATGATTGGCATGTCGGGACCGACGAGTAACTTTTGAAGTAACATGTATTACAACTATCCAAATTACACCGTGCAACCTTATGGGTAGAGCATGTCTGGTGAACTTCATTCCGATTCATATATCCTGCTTCAACTATCTTCCATGTAACAAAAAAAAAAAAATGAGGAGAGCCATCGGCTCTCCTAGATCATTTCAGGAGAGCGATTTTTAGCTCCCCTAAATTTTTCAGAATGCCAGGCCTGATCGGTGCGGATTTGACAAGTTTTATGTTTCTGATGATAATAAGAGAGAGCGTGAAAATAAAAAAAAATTAGAAAATAATAAATCTTCAAATAATTAGTTTTGAAAAAATAAAAATAAAATTAAATATAATGTTCGAACAAGGAGAATTGTTAGAACGGATAGCCGAGAATACGGCTGCAAAACAATCCATTCAAATCATGGTGAGTGGCGATTCGACTCGATTCGCAACGAAATTCGAACCTTCCATCGAATTGAATCGAGAGAAAAGATACGAGATGGCGTTGGTGAATCTGGAGACTTATTATTCTTTTCCCAACGTCACCGAAAGGAATAACTCGTTTAAGTATTCCGACGGAGTGGATTGGTTGGAGATTCGAATTCCCAAAGGAAGTTACGACATAGACGATTTGAACAATTACATTCAGACGCGAATGAAGACGGATGGAAAGGGAAGCAACAAGATCAGACACGCTCCCAATCCTAATACCTTACAGACGATGTTGGATTTGGAAAATAATTTTCGAGTGGATTTCAATACGGACGATTCTATAGGCAAGATGCTGGGATTCGATCGAAAGATGTATCGAGGCCACGCAGCATCTGAAAATACGATTGACATTCTCGCAGTCAATAGCATTCTGGTGAACGTGGATGTGATTGCTGGAAGCTACGTGAATGGTAGTGCCCAACCGACGATCTATTCCTTCTTTCCAAACGTGTCACCAGGTTATAAGATCGTGGAACGACCTCGAAATTTAGTTTATCTACCAGTGATTTTAGACACGTTGTATAATCTCAAAACCACGTTGACGGATCAAAATGGTGAACTGTTAGATCTTCGCGGAGAGAGGGTGACGATACGATTTCACATAAGAGAAATATAAAAGCAAAAAAAAAATATATTGTGTATATATATAAATAACAAATAAAATAAACGCAATATTAATTTTACAAAAATTATTTAATATATAATTATCATTAAAACAAAAAAACAATTGAACAAAATATATTTTAAAAAAAGAATTATGACACAATATGTGGTTAAAAACGTGAACATATCCGCAGGACAGGGGAAGAAACTTAAGAGCGTTAACAACTCGAGGCGAGGCGGTGAGATTCAAATTCACTCACGAAGATCTGACGAGAGGTGGTCAGGATTTGATCGCCTGGACCAGAAGTCAAATCAAAAGGATGGAGAAAGCGATTCGTGATGGAAGAGGGTTGACAGTGAGATTGAGTCCCACTCAATTGAGATACAATTTGAGAATGAAAGGCGGTTTCCTACTGCTATTGGCAGAAATCGCCGCAAAAGCATTACCCTTTGCCGCAAAAGCATTACTCTTTCTCGGAAAGACTCTCGGCGTGGGAGCTCTCACGGGACTCGCGAGTTCGGCAGTTGAGAAATTAATGGGTGGCAGCGGACTGTTTTTGAAGAAGGGAGGAGCCGTGTGTCGCGTCCACGTAGACGACAGCGGTGAAGGATTGTATCTAGAACCTGTTAGAGGTGACAACTCTTTGAGTGGAAATGGTCTCTATCTAAAGAGTGGTCGGAACGTTGAGCGACTCGGCAAGGGTTTGTTGTTTGGTGAGAATTCACCATTTAAGAATATACCGATTTTGAGTATGTTATTAAAATGTAAAAAAAATTATATAATTATATAAATATAAAATATAAATCATAGAAAGTATAAAATAATATAAAATGGATAAAAAGGTGGAAAAACAATTAGATAATAATGATGAATATCGTGAGATAGTGTGAAAAAGATGTGGAAAAACGATTAGACGCTAATGATTTATATCTTAGGAAAGAAATGATAAAAGAGTTAAATAAAGATCGGGATAGGCGGTTGAAATTTAAAAGAATGAGAAGTTTTCCACCGTCACCACTACCTTCTGAAGAGAATGGTAATGATGCGAGTGTTACCGAGAGATGCACAACATTCGTTCATAATTATGCTTCGGATAAACAAATGTGTTCTTATAAAAACGTAACATATCACAAAAAAAAAAAAGAAAAGAAGAATCGACGCTGAAATTTGAGAAAAAAGGAAACGTTATTATAATATATGGGCAATAGTGAAGAAGGAAAACAAAAAAAAAGAAAAAAAAAAAAAAGTAATGAGATCTAAAGATGATCTCATTACTTTTTTTTTCCCTTCTTCTTCGCTAAAAATCAATTTCTCTATTGTTTATATTTCCAAGTCCGTTATTAGCATGTTGACACTCGTGTTTTCTCCTTTTTCGAAAATGTGTTGAATGTTTATCTTTACTTTTTTAAGTTTTTTTACATCGGTGAACGCGCTCTCACCACCCGATTTGTCCACGAGTTCGAGTGAGATTTTTGGATATATGTAACTTCCATAGAACGACAAATCGTCCTTGTCGAATTCTCTGTCTTCGGCGACGATGATATTCTGCAGATCGCTTTCGTGGTTGTAAAACAAATCGAGCATGGCTTCGTCCAATTTCAAAGGCATGTTATATCTGTCGTAGTAGCGCTCTAAGCCCTTCGACCTCGTTCAATTCGATGGAATCGTGTCGTTGTAATCTACAGATTTTAAAACCGAATTTTTTACACGTTTTGACTCGTTTCAATTTCAATTTGCATCTTTTGGGTGTTGTTGTCATGACTGATTATTTGGTTTTTTGTTTTATGAATTCTTGCAAATAATATATATTTTAAATTTTGTATTTAAATAATAATTTGTTAAAAAAGTTTGTTTTTTTTTTACTCTTTATATATATAAAAAAAGTTTGGTTTTTTCTAATTTTTAATTTTCTTTAATGTAAAAAATTTTTTTTGGTAAAAGTTTTTTTCTCTTTATATATAAATAAAAAGTTAAATTTTAACATCCTTTTTTTCTCGTATTAATTCAATTTTTTTTCACGTTAAGGAACCTAAATGAAAGTGTCAATGACACTGTAGCTCAACTTGTCAAGACAAAGACATGCACATGTATAGTATGTGACACAGCAATGACAAACATCAAGGTAATGACCTGATAACAAAGGTACATATAAAGTATTGTAATGGTCTGTACATAAATACTGACCGTTGCCTGTAACAAATGTATAGGTAAAGTATTGTAAAGGTGGGTGACAGTCAGATGCTAAACTAGAAAAGAAATCTTTGAGTCCCAGAGTGGGTCTGACTGAACCCCAAAATATTTGTTCTCACAGCACAGTGATAACAAAGGCACCCCAAAACACACTCGTTCCTGTCCCAAGGTGAAAACAAAGGTACCCAAGAAGATTTGTGAAGATCAATTCATAAATACGAGCTGTATAGAACTTGTGACAAAAAACTGATTGGACCTAATTTTGGTACAAAATGGCCACTGGCAGCCATCTTGAATTTTGGACCGTACCCAGAAACACTCATTCTCGTCCCAAGGTGATAACAAAGGTACCCAAGAAGTTCTGTGAAGATCGGTTCATAAATACAGCCTCTACCCTGAGCCGTATTGACATGGGTTCATAAATACAGCCTCTACCCTGAGCCATATTGACATGTGTGCTCACATTGTGCAAGTAGCACTGAATAAGTCAAAGTTCATCTAATTTGCATAATTTCTGCACGAAAAAAAACCCCTTAGAATATGTGATGTATTCCATGTTACTAAACATTCATACAAAAATTTATTCAAATCAGAACTTTCATACAGAAGTTCTGTACAAAAGACTGATTGCACTAATTTTGGTACAAAATGGCTGCTGGTGGCCATCTTGAATTTCGGACCACACCCAAAAACACTCGCTCTCATCCCACGGTGATAACAAAGGTACCCAACAAGGTTCGTAAAGATTGGTTCATACATATGGCCTCTAGTCTGAGCTGCATAGAAGTTGTGTACAAAAAACTGATTAGACCTAATTTCGGTACAAAATGGCCACTGGCAGCCATCTTGAATTTTAGACCGCACCCAGAAACACTCGTTCTCGTCCCAAGGTGATAACAAAGGTACCCAAGACATTTCGTGAAGATCAGTTCATAAATACAGACTCAAGTCTGAGCCGTATTGACATGTGTACTTAATGTGTGTAAGTCGCACTGAAATATCAAAGTTCATCTAATTTGCATAATTTCTGCACGAGAAAAAAACCCGTATTATATGTGATGTATCCCATGGTACTAAACATTCACACAAAAAATTTTTCAAATCAGCGCTTTCATATGGAAGTTCTGTGCAAAAATCTGATTGCACCTAATTTTGTACAAAATGGCTGCCATCGGCCATCTTGAATTTCGGACTGGACCCAAAAACACTCGTTCTCGTCCCACGGTGATACCAAAGGTACCCAAGAAGTTTCGTAAAGATCGGTTCATAAATACGGCCTCTAGCCCAAGCCATATTGGCATTTGCACTTACAGTGCTGAAATTAACACCAAAAAACATCAAAATTAGTCTAATTTGCACAATTTACGCACGAGAAAAAAACCTGTATTATATGTGATGTACCCCATGGTACTAAACATTCATACAAAAAATTATTCAAATCAGAGCTTTCATATGGAAGTTCTGTACAAAAACCAGATTTCTGCATCATCGGTACAAAATGGCGGCTGGCAGCCATCTTGAATTTCGGACCGCACCCAAAAACACTCGTTCTCGTCACACGGTCATAACAAAGGTACCCAAGAAGTTTCGTAAAGATCGGTTCATAAATACGACCACTAGCCCGAGCCATAGCCAATTGTTGACGTACAGACAGACGGACAGACGGATGGACGGACGGGCCATGACAATAGCTCAAATTTGACTTCGTCAAAGTTGAGCTAAAAATTGATTAATTCATCAAAAAAAAAAAAATTTTTCACATTAAAGAAAAATTAAAATTAAAAAAAAAATTTTTTTGTATATATAAAGAGTAAAAAAAAAACAAACTTTTTTAACAAATTATTTAAATACAAAATTCAAAAAAAAAATATTCTTACAAATGGAGCAAACAAATAAAAAAATGGAAAATTTAAATGAGAAAACCGTACCTCAGTTAAACAAGATTTGTAAACTATTAAAAATTCCACATTTCAGAAATCATAGAACTAAATCAAAAAAAATCCCGCTCAGGATCACAGATCCAATGTCGAGTTGTGACCTTGACCTTTGACCTGGCGAGTCCAAGGTCAATAGGGTTCTTCCTCGCACCAAGGCCAACACACCTATGAAGTTTCATGACTCTAGGTTGAACCACTATCAAGTTCTCATCCGGAAACCAATTGTTGCGATATACTATGTTCAAGGTCACTGTGACCTTGACCTTTGACCTGGTGAGTCCAACATCAATAGGGTTCTTCCTCGCACCAAGGCCAAGACGCCTGTAAAGTTTCATGGCTCTAGGTTGAACCACTATCAAGTTATCATCCGGAAACCAATTGTTGCGATATACTATGTTCAAGGTCACTGTGACCTTGACCTTTGACCTGGTGAGTCCAAGATCAATAGGGTTCTTCCTCGCACCAAGGCCAACATACCTATGAAGTTTCATGACTCTAGGTTGAACCACTATCAAGTTATCATCCGGAAACCAATTGTTGCGATATACTATGTTCAAGGTCACTGTGACCTTGACCTTTGATCTGGTGATTCCAAGATCAATAGGGTTCTTCCTCACACCAAGGCCAACACACCTATAAAGTTTCATGACTCTAGGTTGAACCACTATCAAGTTATCATCTGGAAACCAATTGTTGCGATATACTATGTTCAAGGTCACTGTGACCTTGACCTTTGACCTGGTGAGTCCAAGATCAATAGGGTTCTTCCTCGCACCAAGGCCAACACACCTATGAAGTTTCATGACTCTAGGTTGAACCACTATCAAGTTATCATCCGGAAACCAATTGTTGCGATATACTATGTTAAAGGTCACTGTGACCTTGACCTTTGACGTAGCGAGGCTAAAATCAATAGGGTTCTTCCCCTCACCAAGGCCAATCTACCTATGAAGTTTCATGAATGTGAGTTGAACCATTATCAAGTTATCATCCGGAAACCAATTGTTTAAGATTTACTATGTTCAAGGTCACTGTGACCTTGACCTTCGACGTAGCATGTCCAAAATCAATAGGGTTCTTCCTCCCACCAAGACCAACCTACGTATGAAGTTTAATGAATGTGAGTTGAACCACTATCAAGTTATCATCCAGAAACCAATTGTTTACGCCCGAAACCCGCCCGCCCGCCATTCACCAAACTATAAGTAGAGTTTGATTTCGTCACAACTCGACTAAAAATTGAAGTCATACAGGAATATTTGCGAAACAATGGAAAGGCAAATGAAATGTCGATAGCAACGACGTCAAAAAATGCATCGGTTGTGCAAAATGAGAAGAAAAAGATAGTAAAAGGAATCGAAATGCCGACGTCGAAAAAAACCAAAAATGTTTTGATTGTGAAAAATAAGAAGACGACTAAACGAAAAGCTGTTGAAGAACTTCAAGTTTCAAAAGAAAAGAAAAAAAAAACTAAAACGAAAACGAGTGATGTACTTCAGATTCCAGACAAACGAGCGAAATTCGACGAGCAATCGACGAAGGGAAAGGAGAAGAATATGTAGCACGACTCGTCACAGAACTATTCCAATCGAAGCCTGTAGAACGGGAGAGTGCGATCAAAGGCATTTTTAAAACTTTCGATGTGGTTCCCTCGTTCAAGAAAATCGATGCGAAATTATTCATGGAATGGGTGAAGAAAAAAATATTGGATTTGTTTCGCAAACACATGAACGTGGGACGAAAAATTAAGATGATACTCCATTGCGTGATGAATAAAATCGACGTGAAGTCCGGCGAGAGCATCGTGAAAAATGCATATTTCAGATCTAACGTCGAACCCATATTTCGAGGTTCAGATTTATCAGACGTTTTCGAAAAGATGAAAGACAAGATGTTGACGTCTCTCGCGAATTATCAACATGAAGGTAGTAATTGGACGTTCGATGAGGTGTTGAAACTCGAAATTCATATAACTGAAAACGATTCGTTGAAAGGGTCTTCCTACGTGGAATTACCGTATTTCCTAGCTAAAAAAAATGCTGTGATCAACGTGAGAAATAAAGATGATCAGTGTTTTAAATGGGCAGTCACATCCGCTTTATACCCTGTCAAAATGAACTCCGATAGAGCTTCTCGTTATGAGGAGACTTCTAAAAATCTCGATTGGACCGGAGTGACTTTTCCAACGCAGTTAAAACACATCGAACGTTTCGAGGCTCAAAATCCCACCACACCGGTGAACGTCTTGGGATACGACGATGAAAAATGAACGATCTATCCTCTCAGACAGACTTCGTACCTCGAAAGAGAAAAGATGATTATTTTATTATTGATTTCGAATGGTGACAATCGTCATTATTGTTGGGTTAAAAATCCGAGCCGATTACTGTCGAGACCAAATAATAAACATAAAGGAAAGATATGTTTATGTTGCAACTGCATGACCGCGTTTCACAGCGAAAAATCGTTAGCGAAACATCAGGAATATTGCAATGAAAATCAAGGCGTCGTCATCGAAATGCCCAAACACAACACCAAATGCGCTTTCAACTCGCAACATGACATGGGTCCCTTCATCTATACGAAACAGTGCGAAAACGACGACGTGGCTCAAAGGTTCGTGGAAGAGTTAGAATCGAAAATTCAAATGTTATACGATAAATTCAAAACTCCAGCGAAAATGATCATCACGGGAGAGCAGCAGGATGAAAATAACAGAGCCATCGAATGTCACATACGCAGACAATCGTTCGATGAGAATTCGGAGGAAAATAAGAAGGTCAGAGACCACGATAATTACACGGGTCTGTATCGCGGTCCGGCTCACAGCAAGTGTAATTTAAAATATCAAGATGCCGTTTTCTATCCGGTGATATTTCACAATCTCTCGGGTTACGACAGTCATCTGTTCGTGAAAAATCTCGGCACCTCCCACGAAGAATTAAATTGCATCGCGAACAGCGAAGAAAGATACATTTCCTTCACGAAATGCAAGCTCATGGAGAAGAAAGAGAAATCGATGGAGAGACGTTGAAAGAAAAAACGAAATTCATTCGTAGAAGCATACGTTTCATCGACAGTTTCAAATTCATGTCGACTGCTCTGGAAAAATTAGTCGATAACATGAGCAAGGATAAATTTAAAATCACGAGCGAACATTTCGGAGAACGAGTAGACGTTATGTTGAGGAAAGGAGTCTATCCTTACGATTACATGAACGATCTAAAGAGATCCGATGACACCGCACTACCTTCGAAAGAAGATTTTTATTCAAAATTATACGAATCCGACATTTCCGACGAGAATTACGAACACGCTAAAAACGTGTGGAAATCATTCGATATGAAAACCATGAGAGATTATCACGATCTCTATCTAAAGACTGACGTTCTGCTCTTGGCAGACGTGTTCGAAAATTTTCTAGACGTTTGTCGTCGAAATTACGATCTGGATCCGGCTTGGTATTTCACCGCACCCGATCTGGCGTGGGACGCTCTGTTGAAGACCACCGAAGTCCAAATGGAATTATTATCCGACGTGGACATGTTGCTCATGTTCGAAAGGGCTGCGAGAGGTGGCATCTCGATGATCTCCCACAGATATTCTGAAGCTAACAATCCCTACATGAAAGGTTTCGACTCGAAACGATCGAATAAATACATACAGTATTGGGACGCTAATAATCTGTACGGTTGGGCTAGGAGTCATCCTTTACCGATTGGAAATTTCAAATGGGTAACGGAACAGGAAGAGATGCAAAAATGGAGAGACTATCCTTGCATTTTAGAAGTCGATTTGAACTATCCGGAAGAATTACACGATTTACACAACGATTATCCGCTGGCTCCCAAACGAATGGAACCGAATGAAGAAGACGAGGAAAAACTCATTCCCAATTTATCTAACAAACGTAACTACGTCGTCTACAGTGAGAATTTGAAACAATACGTCTATTACGGGATGAAATTAGTCAACATACATCGCATCATTCGATTCAACTAAGAGCCTTGGATGAAAAAATACATCGATCTCAACACGAATCTCAGAATTCGAGCTGAGAACGATTTCGAAAAAGATTTCTTCAAACTCATGAACAACTGCATGTACGGTAAATCGATGGAAAACATCAGGAAGAGAACCGACGTTCGACTCGTCACATCTGAGAAAAAAGCTAAACAATTAGTGCCGAAACCCAATTACAAACACCGAACCATATTCGACGAAAATCTAGTGGCTGTTCACATGCAAAAGACGCACCTGAATTTCGACAAACTGTATTATCTCGGACCGATCATCTTAGATATCAGCAAGCAATTGATGTACGAGTTTCACTACGATTACGTCAAACGAAAATTTGGTGATAAAGCCAAACTACTGTTCACCGACACGGACAGTTTAGTTTATGAGATAGAGACGAAAGATGTCTACCAAGATATATCTCCGGATGTGGCCGCGTGGTTCGACACGAGCAATTATCCCATCGATCACCCGTCCAACATTCAATCGAACGACAACAAGAAGGTGTTGGGTAAATTTAAGGATGAGAGCGGCGGTAAACAAATCCTCGAATTCGTGGGCTTGAGACCTAAACTGTATGCTTATCGTCTAGAAGATGAAGAGATCAAGAAGTGCAAAGGGGTTAAAGCGTGCGTGGTGAAGAAAAACATCTCTTTCCGAGAGTATAAAGATTGTCTGTTAGGAAGTGGTCCGGTGTATAAGACTATGAAATCGATTCGAAGCGAAAATCACGACTTGTATACCGAAATAGTCAAAAGATTTCGCTGACGGCCGACGACGATAAGAGATTCGTGTTAGACGATAAAATAAGCACTTTGGCAATCTGACATTGGATTTTGGATCTAATTTTAGACGATAGGATTTCAGATATGATTGTGGATGATAGGATTCCAGATATGATTAAGGATAATAGGATTCCAGAAAATCAAGAGGAATTAGACGGATTCAAGATTATGGAAGTCGATAGAGACATCGAAAGAGTTACTTTAAAAAGAAAAATAAAAAAAAAATTAAAAAAATAACGTCATTTTAGTGAATTATAATAAAATAAATAAATAAAAAAAAAAAAATATACGCATTTATGAATAAGAAAATAGAGATATCCGTAGAAGGTGTCGTCTTACCTAACGAACCCCTATCCAACATCGATCTGTTGAATGCGGCGAAGGATTTGAAAATCAAAGATTTTTTAGGCGTGTTTTCCAGAGATGCCTTGCCGAAGAGAAGACCTCGACAATCGGAATGCGGAATTTTAAATCTAGACGATTTATCGGGTGAAGGCACTCACTGGGTGGCGTGGTTCAAGAACGGGAAGAAGAATTATTATTTCGACAGCTACGGAATCTCGCTGCCGAAAGAAATAAAGAACTATTTCAACAAATCAATGGTTCGTTACAACACGGAACGAGTGCAATCGCCAGATCAAGTGTTTTGCGGTCACCTGTGTCTTTACGTTCTCAAGAGATGGTCTGAAGGAGATCGGTTTCAAGACATTCTCAATGATTTACATTAGAGAGAGATTTTTTTTTTTATAGCATATAAAGATAAAAAAAAAATTATTAAAAAAATTTTAATTGAATAAAACGAAAAATAAAAATAAGTGAAATAATTCATTTTTAATAAACTGCGTTTGAAATATATTTTTAAAACAAAAATCTCAAAACAACATGCCAGTCGATAAATTTGGTAGAAGTGACGACGAAAAAGTCAACCTAAAAAAGAAGAGGAAGATGCTCGAAGTCGACGATGGTTACGACGTTGCCAACTTGGACGAACATTACGTTCGGAATACGAACCTCGAGAGGAACCTTTGAACATGAACGATAAGAAGCTCTACAATCTTCCCGAGCCGATAGATCTCGCAGATGCTGCGACTAAAAAATACGTTGACAGGGGGAACGCGGATTTCGAATGAATCATGCTAAATAGTTACCTAGATAAAGCCATGACCGACGATCTCGATCTGAAATCTAAACGTTTGGTGAACGTCGCAAATCCCATAGATCCCACCGTTGCTGCAACCAAGAAATACGCTGACGACTCTCACGCGAGATTCAGCGAACACCTGAGAAATAGATACGTTCAGAAAAAGATGCACTCGGAATTGAACGCTAATTCTAACAAGATAACGAACGTGGCCACTCCCACGAATCCCAAGTACGTGGCAACCAAACACTACGTAGATCTGGAACAGAGAAAGTCTGACAATCGAGAAATGATATTGGATCTGAATGCGGGATTCAACAAGATATTGAATCTGTCGAAGGTCGACGACACGGATGCGGACTCAACCGCAGTCAACAAGGGCTACGTAGATTCTGCCGTGATATGATCACAAGAATACATAGAATCACAAGTGGGCTATCTCTACCTGAACAAACAATCTGGTGGAACCATGGAGGGTGGTATCAACATGAACGGTGAGAATTTATTCAGACTCCGTCACGATCCCGAATTCGATTCCAGCGCAGTGAGCAGGAAGTACGTAGATGACAACTAGGTCTGGAGAAAGGGCGACATCATGGAAGGTAAACTAGACATGGGTGGACACGCGCTCACGAATCTACCGGATCCCGTAAACATGACGGATGCCTGCACCCTGATTTCGGTGGTGGAGAAAGTCAAATATGTTTACTGACGTCGAATACGAACATAGGATACATCGACTTGTATTCACCGGGAGATATATTAGGGTTGCTCATCAATTCGTCTAGACCGTGATACTTCTTTCTAAAATCAGCGGCATCGCCATACAGTCTGCAGAAATCATTCTTGTCGAACGACGCGTTGTAATCGATTGCTGAATATCTCGTGGCGTTCAGAAACACTTGCATGTTTCTCAAATTGCAGTGATCGAACAGCGATGCATTCTTTTCCTGAGACCCGTCCTTATCAGTCTGAAATGCAACCACGATGAAACGCGATCTCTCAGAAGCGGATTTCACCGTCAATCTCCAATCGAAGTGATTCGTGGAGAGTGGAATGCTAGCCGTGTCGCACTGTCTCATTCTAAATCCCATAGGTAATTTACTCTTGGATTCTATGATCTTGTAGAGACACGCTTTTTCCACGATCGAAGGCTCCATGTGCTAAACAAACCACGATATCTTGTGTGGAGTTAACTTACCCGCATCGGTCGCAGGGAGTCTCACTATTGCGTCGTCGTTTCCTTTTCGAATCAACGTTAGATTGTGTTTGAATCCGTACATGATCTTGTTGTAATCGTCCGCGAATCCGAAGATGTGTTTCAAAGGTATCCTGAATGAAAACGTTCCTTTAGGTCTGGACGTCATGACGACGTAGTCGAATATCGCGCCGGCGCTAGCAGGGCCGATGGTGTCTTTCACCCACAACTGATTAAGTCCTCTGGATTTCGAAAAATCATCAGGATACGTCAAGAGTCCGAACATCATAGTGGCCTGACCGGGATGAAACACAGATTCTATCTCTTGTCCGGATAGCATGTATTTTATATTACTGAATAGATGCATGATTCCATTATTGGATAGAGTAACCGTGTCGTCGTCGGCGTAGTCGCTCCCATCTTCCTTGGTGAGACGTCCCTGCACCACTATGTAACTCTCGCTAGGATGGACAAATAGATTTTGAGTTTCGACGTTGATTCTTATCTCTCCCGCATTGTTCAAACTCGTTCTGGTTACCGGTTCGTATTCGTGAACCTCATATTCCTGAATACTTTCATCTTTCACTATGCTTTGTGCTATATCTAGTATATTTGCCATTTTTTAAAAGGGTTTTTTGTTTTTTTGTTTATTAATTAGCTTGCTTTTTTTTTTTTTTATCTAAAAATAGTTTTAATTATTTTTTATTATTATTTTTCTCTCCTAAATATATATGTGTAAACAAGAAAATGTTAAAGAGAGTAAATAAAAGAAATTTGTTTTCTTTACCAAAACTTTGCCTTCTGTAATTGTTCGTAAAACTTTCCGATGATCTCTTCTCCATCCAAAGCTTCGATTTCGTAAGTCACCGGATCGGTGTGAAATATTTTGATTATCACGAAGATTTCCGAGGTCCATCGAGGAATATAACCCTTTTCGAAGTGCTTCTTATAAGCGTAGATTCTCACGCGATCACCGACCGCAAATTTTGGCGTTCTAGACTTCTTCCTGATCTTAGATCTCTCAGGATAAAGATTCGCGTAGACCTGTTTTTCGTTTCGAGGATCGCTAGCTTCCGCAGGAGCCATCTTGATCGATCTGTGTCGCGTGTTGTTGTGATCTTTGACCAGACCGTTCAGAGCGTATATGTATTTCTTGGTCGAATTCGCCGTGAAGTATCTTTTCCTTCATCGTTCGATTCCAACGTTCCACCACGCAGGCTTTCTCTTCGTTTTCGATCGAGTAGAGGATCGATCAATCGATGAACGTGCTTGTTGTAGAATTCCTTTCCCTTGTCCACCCACAATTTATTCGGTTTTTGAGAAGACGAGTTGAACACGCTCTTCAGAGCCTCGGCGACGCAAGATCCCGATTTATTCTTCAAAGCTCTGATCCAACCGTATTTGGAAAACACGTCGATGACCGTCAATAGATATTTGACACCCTCGTTCCACCTCGAAAACGATCTCATGTCGACCAAGTCGGCAGACCAAATATCATCCAAACCCTTCACGAACACCCTTCTCTTTTGAAATTTACGCACGATGGGTTTGTGTAACTCCTCGGCCAATTCGCTCGTCAATAATCGTTTCTTCTTCTTTTCAGATGCGCTTTTTTTTTTGAACGCCCCATCCGAATCGACGTTTCGCACCGATCAAATTGCCGACCAGCGAACGTTCTATCTTCTCTCTCCTGGTCGGATTCGATATACCTCTCAATTTCGCCAACATGTTTTTATCGCAGACATCGTTGCGAGCCTTGGTGTCGGGATGTCCGGCGAAGCACAGATCGTGATCATACGCGGCCACGTCCACCCTATTCACAGGTTTGCTCCGAGATTTAGGAGTCAGATCGGCGTTGAATGTCTTGTTCAATTTCGTTCCAGGTCCCGTGAAACTGTGACCAGGCAGATGCATTTCGAAAGGTAGATTATTGATCATTTTATTCACGATGCCTTTACCTTTGCTCGCGTTCTTTTTTTTGACGAATCGATTCTTGATAGAACCACACACGTCGCAAATTCCGCGAAGCATCTGTCTGTCATTTTTAGTTCGTACTTCTCGAGAATTACTCGTCTCAGTAACTCTCTTACACTTTACGCAATACATTTTTTTGAGAGTTATTTAAATTAATTTCGTTTTTATTTTATATATAAATTTAATATTTTTTTTTTAAAAATTCTGTTATTATATATATATATTTTTTTTCAATCGCTGCTCTTAAGTTCTATCATCCTACTGAATTCCTCCCTGGCCTCTTTCCTCCATTTTTCCATGAGAGAATCCTTCATCTCTTCCTTGATGATCTGACGATTCTTGATTCTCACTGCTTCTTTCATGGCTTCGTATTTCGTTTTCTCGCCCAATATCGTGAAGTATTCTCCGTCCGATATCCTACCATCTTTCAACGCCATCGAGATCATTTCGGATATTGTGTCGATCTTGGAGTCGGCCAAGACGCGAATCTTGTCGTGTTTCCTCGCCTTCAGATATAATTTCCTACTCCAAAAGTTTCCGAGTGTGCTAAACAATCCAGCGGCGAGAGCCACTCCTTCTACGGTCAACACGATCGGAATGCCGACCGCGGTCGACAACAATCTGATGCCGGCCGCGTGTAAACCCATGGAAATCGTGATAAGTGCCGTGTCGACCGCGTTGACGATTCACGAAACGCGAATACTTCTTCTTGAGAGAACGACGAGAATCTCTCTCTCAAGTTAGAAACGCTTGGATTCTACTGATTTGATCGATGCAATACCTCTCTCCTCTTTCTTTTTCTTCTAGCGACGGTGCCATCGGCAAAATGCCGTACGGCTTCTCGTCCTCGTCGTCATCTAACGTCGGATACAATTTATTTCTAGTTCTCATTTTTGTGTTTTTTTTTCTTTCTAATATTAGATAAAAAATTTATGTGTGTATTTATTTTTATTTTCTATTCTCCCTTATTTTATATCAACGAGAAAACTTAGACGTATGCTTCATTAAACAATAATTTCATGACGCATCCCTTGTCTTCTAAAGTCAGACTTCTACGCGCCAATTTCAGTTCTTCCGAAACTGTGGGCTTGTCTCGATCCTTACAGAAGAGTAATCTCTTCCAAAACGCGATCACTTCGTCGATTTGAACGCGTTCGAACGCCGGTTCGAAATACTTGACAACCATATCTTCCCTTCCCATTGTCAGACACGAATGATTCTCGTGATCGAAGTCTAGGTGATCCCGACATCCGACGCATTGTTCTAACAAGAGGCGACCTAGTTGTTCGTTCACGCAGAATGCGTAGGCTCTCATCAGCATTTTTAAAAGAAACCTTGCTCTAATAGTCTGGGAAGCGTTCATGATTTACGTTTTTTTGTTATTATCTATTCGATTTGCTATATTTATTTTTTTAAATAACTATTTATTTATATTTTTTTTCTCTCCTATTTATATCAATCACTTTTTTTTATTTCCTCTCCTCAAAACTGATTCTATCACGATTTCGTCTCACAAAACTCAAGAGATGAATCGACAAAATCGTTTTTTCACCGATCATATCGCACCCTATACCGTCCCAAACATGATCGGGAAACGTGGCAGTGGTTTGCGGGTTCAGTATCACCTTTTTTCCATGTACCGTACAGAGGTCGATTTTCTGATGTAGAATCCGCAAATGGGTTTCCCTGTACACCTCCATAGGATTCAGTGTTAAAATCGTGTACAAGTATACAAAATACTTAGGTGATACAGAATCCGCAAACCACTTTTTGATGCTGATACAGAATCCGCAATACGTTTTTTGCTTGCGCGGTTAACATGCGATCCGATAGGGGAAACCCATTTGCGGATTCTAGATCTGAAAATCGACCTCATTTTCTTAAAATTTCGTACATTTTTTTCAGGTCGATTTTCTGATCTAGAATCCGCAAATGGGTTTCCCTGTACACCTCCATAGGATTCAGTGTTAAAATCGTGTACAAGTATACAAAATAGAGAGTCTCAAAAACCAATTGCGGATTCTGTATCACCATAAAAAACGACATTTTGTGTAACACAATTTTAACACTGAATCCTATGGAGGTGTACATCCATGTACGTGTACATGTACAAAATCGTGTACAAGTGATACCGAATCCGCAAAATCTACCTACTCGCCACCCATAACCATTGAAAGGCGGCTAGTCCGTTTGCTAATCTATTAAACTTATAATTGTCCCCCCCCCCACCACCCACACACACAGTGATTTAGAGGTAATCAAAATAAAATGCACGTGATGAGAAACAAATTTAAATTAAGTTAAAACAATTGGCATATTCAACAATATTATGGAGAATTACTTAAATTGCAGGTGGTCTTTCTTTTTTGGAGGTGGGGTGGAGCGGGGTTGTGTGGGGGTTATCGATTGACAATGTAATTATTAGATTCCAGTTAATAAAAGTGAACAGGATGTCAATATATCACAAGCAGCACACATCCATACGAATTATAACAAGGAGTCCAAAACCCGGGTGATTAAATTCAAGCCTTAATTTGTTGATTCTCCGGCAAGTGATAGTGATAGCACGCATTGGGGAAATAGGTAGTGTTTACATTGGTATTAAAGGTCGATGGGAGAGACCTAATTTTTTTGGTTTTTTTTGGGGGGGTGGGGGGGGGGGGGTGGTGAGTGGATGTTGCCAACAGCCGGTAAATAATAGAGATATATGGGTTATATACACATGGTGTTTGTAAAAAATCTTTTATCGCGACGAGAGCGTTTTCGGGGGCATATATAGCTACGAGTCGCGCAGCGACGAGTAGCTATGTAGCCCCCGAAAACGCTCTCGTCGCGATAAAAGATTTTTTACAAACACCATGTGTATATAACCCTTTTATCTACACCCCCACCTCCCCCACTCCCGTAGTAAAACAAGTTTTGATTAACAAATGCAGACCACTAAAAATAATCTAGCCTTCAACCAGATAATCACTAATGTGAAAAATATCTGGTTATTTGTACTTTCTGACGTTTGATGTCACATTTTGAAAAATGTTGAAGAAACTGAATTCCCAGTGACGTTTGAACGTCAGGATAATTAAAGTCTCGAAGGGTGAAATAATCTCATTTGAAAAAGTGTAAGTTACAAATTTTTACTCTTTTCCGTCAAATTTTATTTTTACAATTCAGTAAGTTTAATTAATGGCCTTCTTTTTTATTCAATACATTTCGATAAATACGCCCCGTTTTATTTGTTTCGATCCGCGGCAGCGATAATTAGTTATTCAAAGTGTTGAATGAAATAGTACGTCATGCAAATGAGATGGGCGTGAACGTTGTATTCTTGCGATATCACGTGACTTTTATTCTTACTGCAGTAACGATAAAAGATTTTTTATTGACGGCGAGTTTTCGATAACGATAAAAGATAAAACGTTACTGTTTTTACGTATAAAGTAGATAAATTTGTTTATTCTTGGACCTTCCTTGGTTCATGTTGGCCATAATGTGCTCCAGCCACAGGCCTCAACTTTTCGTTTTTAAAACTTATTCCTATTAAATTTTAGCTTGCTGTTATACACTTAGAGTACCAGTATTCTTGTATTTATTTGCGTGAATGTGTCATTTACAACGACGTTTATCAAATTTTCACCTGGTGGGCTTAAATTGTAATGAGTGCTGCCGACTCCTCGCTAAAGTTTACCATTCGCACGAGCACATTTTTCCACAGGTTTAAGAAAAATAGAATGAATTTAAATGAATGACATTGAACACAAACACAACCAATTAATGTTTTTAAAGATACACATTTGTGCTGCAAATGCAAACCACTGTGAATCTGCCCGGAGAACATTCTACGATTTTTTTCTTGCAGTATTCAGTGAGCATTGGTGGGATGTCCCACATATTTGTGCCAGTGCCTCATTGGTTGGTAATAATTAATGGGCAGGATTATGGTCATGTCAGTGTGTCAAAAACAGAATAGCAGCCTGCGGATTAAAATGTCGTATTATTGACACTTTTTCAACACGTAGGCCTGTCAAATTAATAATTTTCTTATGGTTATGCATTTTCGAACAAAATAGTTTTCTTTTGATTCAAATCTTGCCTGTACGACATTTAATTCGCAAGGTGTGATTTTTTTTTGTCAGGCCATACTGATAGCGTGGTAAATTGGTTACATTTGTTATTTTCCCAGTGCTATAGATAGTAATGCAAACCAGGTTCATCACACCTAGTTTAGCACTAGAAATCAGGGGTGATGGAAACCGGGTCTTTAATGGACTGTACATGTAATGAAATTAAAGTGTCATTGACACTGTAGCTTAACTTGTCTGTGTGTTGTGTTTATGAAAAGGATAATGTTCAATGTTTATGAAAGGATTATGAAATAAGACAAGAATTGTGATAATTGGGAATATGCTAATTTCTGTTCCCTGTATGCTATGTTTTTTAAAAACAAGAAGAATGTTACTAAGGTAACACATGCTCCCCCCCCTTCCCCTTGTGACCTTCACCTTGCAGATGCGGCGGAAACTGTTATACGCGACACACCTTCTGACTGTCCTTAACATTTGTAACTAGAGGTACTGTGAGCAAGCTCACAAAGTGCTACTCCCCACGCCTCAGTTGTAGCCTTTTTGGTACATTAAAATGTATAAGTTAGATTATCTCCCCTTGGAAATGTCAGAACGGAATTATATTGCTTCATGCACATCTTCATATGGAGTTCTTCCATTGTGTAAAGTTTCATGAAAATTCTTCAAACACTTTAGGAGGAGTTGCATTTATAAGGATGGACAGATAGACAGACAGACAGATGGACAGACAGACGGACGGACAGGGTGATTCCTATATACTCCCCAAACTTTGTTTGCAGGGGGTATAAAAAGTTTAACAATTGTACTACGATTCGTTTCTGAGTTATGGATGAGACACGAATATTGACCGATTTTTAGTGTGACCTTGAAATGTGACCTTGACCATGAAGGTACGAACCCGGCTATGGTGTGTGACACATCCTCCCATGGACCTTCATAATTGTGTGAAGTTTGATGACTGTGGCCCTAACAGTTTTCGAGTTATTGGCTCGGACACACACACACACACACATGGGCGGACACACGCACACATCAATCACTATATGCCACCCGACTCAAGTCGGGGGCATAAAAATAATATGAGGTGTAGACTGTACTAAAGAACTGAGGGGTGGGTTAATGTGGCCTTCACAGTTAATGTATGTGGCCCTCACAGTTAACGTATGTCAACAAAAGTTACCAAGTTACAGTGAAATTATTCCAAAACGAGACATCCTATAAAGTTACAATGAAATCCCTTCATAAATATGGCCTGTAGACTGTGCTAAAGGTTTTCGGGCTTCAGGCCTGTGTTGCCATCATGGTTGACCGATTGCAACTAAAAGGGGACGTCATCATCTTGACATTATACGGAGTCATTCTACCAAGTTACAATGAAATCCCTTCACAAATACAACCTGTAGTCTGTACTAAAGTTTTTCGGGTCTTGGACTCGGGCAGCCATCATGGTTGAATGATCGCGACCAAAAGGGGACGTTCACATTTGGGCATTATCTGGAGTGATCCTACGAAGTTACAATAAAGCCCTTCATAAATATGGCATATAGACTGTGCTCAAGGTTTTCGGGCTTCGGGCCCCCTGTAGAAGTCACAGTTGACCAATCATGACCAAAAGGGGAGGTCATCATCTAGGCATTATATGGAGTCAACCTAACAAGTTACAATGAAATCCTTCCATAAATACGACCTATAGACTATGCTAAAGGTTTTTGGGTTTTGGGCTCGGGCAGCCATCATGGCTGAATGATCGCGACCAAAAGGGGACGTTCTCATCTAGACATTATTTGGAGTCATCCTACTGAGTTACAATGACATCCCTTCATAAATATGGCCTGTAGACTGTGCTAAAGGTTTTCAGGCATCTGGCCCCTGTAGCCGTCACAGTTGACCATTCGCGTCCAAAAGGGGATGTTCTCAATTAGACATTATATGAAGTCAACCTACCAAGTTACAATGAAATCCCTCCATAAATATGACCTGTAGACTGTGCTAAAGGTTTTTGGGTTTCAGGCTTGGCAGCCATCACGGTTAACAGATCATGACCAAAAGGCGACGTTCTCATCTAGACATTATACAGAGGCATCCAACCAAATTACAATAAAATCCGTTCATAAATACGACCTGTAGACTGTGCTAATGTTTTTTGGGTTTTCGGCTCGGGCAGCAATACCGGTTGACCAATCATGACCAAAAGGGGACGTTCTCATCCAGACATGACCCCAAACCTGCACATGAAATTTCGTGACAATCAGACAATCAGGTGGACAATCAAAAGTCCCTGAAAATCCAAGATGGCTGCTATGGTGGCCATATTGGATATGCCAGAATGCTGGTTATCGAAAAGGAATTATCCTCTAGTCATGATTAATCAACCATCAAAAGCAGTATCTGTTGGATGTATTGTTTTCAAGTTATCACATGGACAAACAAAAGTTAACAGATGGACAGACAGACGGACAGATGGAGACAGACGGCATTGATGCTGGTTATCGAAAGGAACCATCGTCTAGTCATGACTAATCAACAATAAAAAAAACAGTATCTGTTGTATTATCACATGGACAATCAAACGTCCCTGAAAATCCAAGATGGCTGCCATGGTGGCCATATTGGATATGCCAGAATGTTGATAATTGAAAGGAACCATCCTCTAGTCATGACTAATCAACCATAAAGAAACAGTATCTGTTGGATGCATTGTTTTCAACTTATCACATGGACAAACAAAAGTTAACGAACGGACAGATATTGCCATACCATAAAATCAAAAGATTTCCTGAAACAAAGATGATTGAGACAAAATTACCCGACAGGGATATTTTTGTGCATCTCACCAAATGACATCACCTAAAGCCAATCACCATACAGCTTCATGCCGTTCATGCGCAGAGGTTGAAATTGGCATTACATGCAGCTAATCACTGTGCGAGCCAGTGCGACACAGTAGCGTGCACAAGTTAATTTTAACTTGATAGTAAACAACATAGTAAAATTCATTCATAACAAGCAAATTCAGTGAATTTATGTCTGCCGCTGGGCAGCAGTTTCAAGGGGAATTAAAGCATTCAGTGGAATATAGTTGAGTTGCAAGTGGAAGTTATTTAGAAGAGACAGAACACAGGGTCCGACATAAGCCGTAACCTGTAGGTTAGGTTATGGGTGAGGTTACGTGTTTCTATAAACTCAAGACTGATTATTAGGTTACGAGAGGAAACTGATTACCTTAATAATTTACCTTATATCTACACTATGGAAACCTACAGGTTACGGTATGCTAGGCACACCGTAACCTAATTTAAGGTTACGGTGTATGAAGCTTATATCAGTCCCTGAGAACAGACAGTGCTTCAGACAGTGGTTATCAGATTTATTTTCACAGAGGTCACTGTCAAAACAAGTGATGTGGTGTATAACTGTGAGAATCACTAAAAATTAAGACCGTATGATAAGACATATAACATTAAACTGATGTGAAAAGTAATCCATATATGAAATTTCATTGAAATCGGTTGACTCTAAGTTAGAGTCTGGAAACCATCAGCCAATCAAATTTAAGCAACCTAATTAAATATGCACGTAAAATGCCCATGTTCGAACTTGGACCCACAATTGATGAAAGTGATCTACTACCCAAATTTCATCGAAATCGACTGACTGTAAGGAAAGTTAGAGTCTGGAAACGAAAAACACGGAAGGTGTGCACTTACTGTGTATTAGTAGTAGCACTGAATAAATCAAAGTTTCCCTAATTTGCATAATTTTTGCACGAGAACAAAACCAGTATTATATGTGATGTATTGCATGTTACTAAACATTCATACAAAAATTTATTAAAATCCGAACTTTCATATAGAAGTTCTGTACAAAAAACTGATTACACCCAATTTCGGAACAAAATGGCCACTGGCAGCTATCTTGAATTTTGGACCAAACCCCAAAACACATATTCTGGTCTCACAATGATAACAAAGATACCCAAGAAGTTTCGTGAAGATCGGATCATAAATACAGCTTTTAGTACAAGGTGCATTGATGCACGGGGCAGACGAACAAGCAGACGGACAGATTTTCGGTACAAAATTTCCCACATTTGAACTTGACCTAGGTATTGATAAAAGTAATCCATATATGAAATTTCATCGAAATCGTTTGATTTTAAGGAAAGTAAGAGTCTGGAAACCGTCAGCCAATCAAATTTCAGCAACCTAAATAAATATGCGCGGAAAATGCCCATATTTCATCGAAATCCGGTCACTGAAGAATGTTAGAGTCTGGAAACGAAAAACATTGAAGAACGGAAGGATACCCCGAATTTAATATCTCCCGTTTTTTTAAAAAAGGGGGAGACAAAACATTAAAGACAGGAGGGAAGGTCAACCAGCAAGTTGCTGATTGGACATCAGATATCTCTGTAAAAGGAGATTGCTTTGCTGAGCTTACAATTGTCATTTGCATGCAATAACAATTACGATGAAAACTGGGGAAGCCTTGTTGTACCGAGTTATCAGTTCAATGACAAACTACAATTGTTGAGGGGTCAACATTGGGGAATAAAGCAATATGTCACATTGGACATATGGGCCAGTGCTGATGTGCATCCTCAAATCAAAGTACTTTATACAAGTTATTCATGATTGAATTTTGGGACAGACGGATGGATGGACAAGGCAAAACATATATAACCCCGCTGGGTGTTGGGGTATAAAAATTTGAGTCAGCATTCATTAATTATAGGACAGAAACCAAATTCAATATGGCCACCATGGTGGACATATTGATTTGGCTAGCTGAACCAAAATTGAAAGGAAGCATTGTCCATTCAACCACAAGTAACCCCCTAAAATTATGATTGATCAAATATGCGGTTCTTTAGTTATCGGACGGAAACCAAAAGTTAACGAACGGATGACAGAGGGATGAATGGACATGGTGAAAACATAATGCCCCAAGAGGGTCAAAGGCATAAAAGTGAACAGACAGAAATATATGAAATTCTGTCAATAAAGTGCAAAAATTCCACAACAGAATACCCCCAAAATGTCAAAATGGAACTTGATCCAAATTTTCTGTTTATAAGACCAGGTACGAAAAATGAATTGGATATCACATATAGAGCCAAAGTAATTGTCTGAAAAACCAAGAGATGGACAGATGGATGGATGGACAGACACATGATGGACAGACAACAAAACAAGACATAGGAGTCAAATTAATTATTTTTTTTTTCACATAAAATCATTTGAAATCCTTAATGAAAGTGTCAATGACACTGTAGCTCAACTTGTGTTAGACATGTACATGTATTGTATGTGACACAGCAATGACACACAACTAGGCAATGACCTGATAACAAAGGTACATGTAAAGTGTTGTAAAGGTCTGTACATAAATACTGACCGTAGCCTGTAACAAAATGTACAGGTAAAGTATGATTAAACTAAGTTCTAAGAACGTTGGCCACGGCAACATTTTTTGACGGAAATTGAAGAAAATCGATAGCTCCCATCTAGAGGTCTCCCCAAACAAGCATACCAGGTTTCAAAGTAATCCAAACATAAATGTGCCCTGTAGGGTGTGCCAAAGGGAAATATTGAGGTCTGACTAAACTAAGTTCTAAGAACGTTGGCCGTGGCAACATTTTTTGACGGAAATTGAAGAAAATCGATAGCTCCCATCTAGAGGTCACCCCAAACAAGCATACAAGGTTTCAAAGCAATCCAATCATAAATGTGCCCTGTAGGGTGTGCCAAAGGGAAATATTGTGGTCTGACTAAACTAAGTTCTAAAAACGTTGGCAGCGCCAACATTTTTTGACGGAAAATGAAAGAAATCGATAGCTCCCATCTAGAGGTCACCCCAAACAAGCATACCAAGTTTCAAAGTGCTCTGATCATAAATGCGACCTGTGAGGTGTGTCAAAGAAAATTGTGGACGTATGTACGTACGCCGACGGACGAGAAGTGATGGCAATAGCTCAGCTTGACTTTGTCAAGTTGAGCTAAAAATGCATTTTGGAGCAAAAAAAACCCAAAGGCTCAAGCGAGCCTAAAACGATCACCTGGCTCAAGTCGTCAAAAGAGATGAGTGTATCAGTAAGTGATCATCAGCAAGAGCAATTGTTTGATTTGCTATGATACAACCAAGGGCAACTTTTTGGTCATTCATTTCTGCTGGTCCTAGGAAAGCTTCATAGCAAGCTCTGTCCTGTGAAGTATTAAAAAATGAAAGTGTCAATGACACTGTAGCTCAACTTGTCAAGACAAAGACATGCACATGTATAGTATGTGACACAGCAATGACAAACATCTAGGTAATGACCTGATAACAAAGGTACATATAAAGGATTGTAATGGTCTGTACATAAATACTGACCGTTGCCTGTAACAAATGTATAGGTAAAGTATTGTAAAGGTGGGTGACAGTCAGATGCTAAACTAGAAAAGAAAACTTTGAGTCCCAGAGTGGGTCTGACTGAACCCCAAAATATTTGTTCTCATAGCACAGTGATAACAAAGGCACCCCAAAACACACTCGTTCCTGTCCCAAGGTGAAAACAAAGGTACCCAAGAAGTTTTGTGAAGATCAATTCATAAATACGAGCTGTATAGAACTTGTGACAAAAAACTGATTGGACCTAATTTTGGTACAAAATGGCCACTGGCAGCCATCTTGAATTTTAGACCGCACCCAGAAACACTCGTTCTCGTCCCAAGGTGATAACAAAGGTACCCAAGACATTTCGTGAAGATCAGTTCATAAATACAGACTCTAGTCTGAGCCGTATTGACATGTGTACTTACTGTGTGTAAGTCGCACTGAAATATCAAAGTTCATCTAATTTGCATAATTTCTGCACGAGAAAAAAACCCGTATTATATGTGATGTATCCCATGGTACTAAACATTCACACAAAAAATTATTCAAATCAGTGCTTTCATATGGAAGTTCTGTGCAAAAGTCTGATTACACCTAATTTTGTACAAAATGGCTGCCATCGGCCATCTTGAATTTCGGACCGGACCCAAAAACACTCGTTCTCGTCCCACGGTGATACCAAAGGTACCCAAGAAGTTTCGTAAAGATCGGTTCATAAATACGGCCTCTAGCCCGAGCCGTATTGGCATTTGCACTTACAGTGCTGAAATTAACACCAAAAAACATCAAAATTAGTCTAATTTGCACAATTTACGCACGAGAAGAAAACCCGTATTATATGTGATGTACCCCATGGTACTAAACATTCATACAAAAAATTATTCAAATCAGAGCTTTCATATGGAAGTTCTGTACAAAAAACAGATTTCTGCCTCATCGGTACAAAATGGCGGCTGGCAGCCATCTTGAATTTTGGACCGCACCCAAAAACACT
The DNA here is from genome assembly GCA_031216915.1 of Pictodentalium vernedei. NCBI lineage: Eukaryota > Metazoa > Mollusca > Scaphopoda > Dentaliida > Dentaliidae > Pictodentalium > Pictodentalium vernedei. The sequence continues at coordinate 339,500,947 of CM062296.1, read as the reverse complement.
CGTTCTCGTCCCACGGTCATAACAAAGGTACCCAAGAAGTTTCGTAAAGATCGGTTCATAAATACGACCTCTAGCCCAAGCCATAGCCAATTGTTGACGTACAGACAGACGGACGGATGGACAGACGGATGGACAGATGGACGGACGGACGACGGGCCATGACAATAGCTCAAATTTGACTTCGTCAAAGTTGAGCTAACAAGAGCACCGCCAGGCGTGGCAAAATACGCAAGTTCAAAGTCGAAATCGACCCACATACCGAATTTCTTTCCATTCTGTGTATAACATCTTAAGTTATCGCCTGGAAATGAGATCTTGGGCTAAATTCCCATAAATAAAGGGCCATAACTCTACTGCAAATGGGCCGCTAGAAACAGAAATCAAAACCATCCTGTATTTTGTTATACTAAATCCACATGCCAAATTGAACTCAGCTCAAACCATTACAACTAAAGTTTTCATCCGGAAACGAAATGTGTCCATGGACGGATGGATGGATGGATGGACGGACGGACGGCAAGACCATTCACAAAATATGTCCCGTTTTTCAAACGGGCATACAAACCAAATTTCTTTCCATTCGATCCATTATAACTGAAGTTATTATCCAGAAACGAAAAAATTGGGCTAAATTCTCATAAACAAAGGGCCATAACTCTACTGCAAATGGACTTTCAAAACCCGAAATAAAACTCGTCCTGTATTTTGCTGTAATAAACCCACATTCCGAATTTCTTTCCATTCCGTGTATAACATCTTAAGTTATCGTCCGGAAAGGAGAACTTGGGCTAAATTCCCATAAATAAAGGGCCATAACTCTCCTGCAGAAACAGAAATCGAACCCATCCTGTATTTTGTTATACAAAATCCACATGCCAAATTTAACTCAGCCACATGTCAAATTTAACAAACCATTACAACTAAAGTTATCGTCCGGAAATGAAATGTGTCCATGGATGGACGGACACATACAGACTGCGAGACCATTCACAATTTTTCAAACATGCGTATAAACCAAATTTCTTTCCATTCAGTCCATTATAACTGAAGTTATTATCCAGAAACGAAAAAAGGGCTAAATTCTCATAAACAAAGGGCCATAACTCTACTGCAAATGGGCTTTCAAAACCCGAAATGAAACTCATCCTGTATTTTGTTGTAATAAACCCACATACCAAATTTCTTTCCATTTAGTGTATAACATCTTAAGTTATCGTCCGGAAAGGAGAAATTCCCATAAAGGGCCATAACTCTACTGCAAATGGACAGCTAGAAATGGAAATCGAACCCATCCTGTATTTTGTTATACTAAATCCACATGCCAAATTTAACTCAGCTCAAACCATTACAACTAAAATTATCGTCCGGAAATGAAAGTTGTCCATGGACTGATGAACAGACAGACAGTGGGATGGCAAGACCATTCACATAATACGTCCCGTTTTTCAAACGGGCGTATAACAACAACCAAACAAAACTTTTGTTTTGTTTTCAACTACTGTGGTTCTCTCTACCACCCACACCCCACCCCCCAAAAAAAAGAAAAAAAAAAGAAAAATGAAATACTTATGACCCAGTTATATGCCACATGACAAATTTGATTCACATCTGCCGATTGCATCTGAAAATAGAAATTTTGAGAGTAGCCCAAATTTGGGAGCCCAAATTTTGACTTACTGAGTTTCTTTGAAAAAAAAAATGAATCTGCATCACTAAAGTAAGTTCCAAACAAGAAATCAAAGCATTATTGCAAGTGGTTTATAAAAAGAGGATTTTTAAAGAATTTTACGCTTAGGGAGCATTAACCCCCACCCCAACAAGGGATATAGTAATTTTTTTTTTTTTTTTTTTTTGGGGGGGGGGGGGGGGGGGGGGGGGGGAGGGGGAATATCAGAAAAGTAAATTCCACCAGCCTGAAGATGGCAGCAGCTTCATTTGGACAAAGGATAAAAGGTTTACTCCAAAGATGGTCTGTGCCATAAATGAATGAATTTGGCCCAGTGATTTTAAAGAATAAGAACAATTTCAAACTAGAGAAACCGAATTTTACTGCCACCAGTAAATTCAAGGCTGTGTGAAAATGGTTAAAGCATAAAAAATAAACAGAACAGAAAGAGAATTAATGGAGGCTTATTTTTAGGGGGGGGGGGGGGGGGGGTATTTTTAAAGAAATCAGAAATAGGTTTTCATTAACAGTATTACATGAAATAAAATCTTTGGAACCCACATTGAAATCTTGAGAGGGTTAAAGACATTCATACAGGAATCAGATCGATGTTTTCCGAGAAACCAGAAAAAAACATATGTTTACAGCATTGAAATGGTTTGATCAAGGCATCAATAAAAACTCTGAAACCCACATTGAAGTCTTGAGAGGGTTAAAGACATTCATACAGGAATCAGATAAATGTTTCCAAGAAACCAGTAAAAACATGTGTACAGCATTGAAAGGATTCAACTTGAAATAAAATCTTTGGAAAACGCACTGAAGTCTTGAGAGGGTTAAATTAAAGACATTCATACAGGAATCAGATAAATGTTTCCATGAAACCAGAAAGAAAGGGCCTCAATAAAATCTCTGAAACCCACATTGAAGTCTTGAGAGGGTTAAAGACATTCATACAGGAATCAGATAAATGTTTCCAAGAAACCAGAAAAAAACATATGTGCACAGCACTGAAAGAGTTCAACATGAAATAAAATCTTTGGAAAACACACTGAAGTCATGAGAGGGTTAAATTAAAGATATTCATGCAGGAATCAGATAACTTTTTTCCCAAGGAACCAGAAAGAACATATATGTGCACAGCATTGAAAGGGTTCAACATAAAATATTTGGAACACACTTAAGTCTTGAGAGGGTTAAATTAAAGATAGTCGTACAGGAATCAGATCAATTTTTCCTCTGCCACTTATGGAAGAGGGTTAAAAGGATTTCATTCTCTGTAGATAATCAAAACAATAATATGTGTGTCTGACAGTTAGGTGTTGACATTTGATTGAAGAGAAAAAACTGGAAACTCTAACAATTTGTATTGGGAAATCTTACTGCAAAAATGCTGACTCATCATTTTTTCAATACCCTCTACCAGCCATCCTGATAGAACCAGCCATCCTGATAGAACCGGTGGAAATATTTTTTAATCAATCCATTCTACTGGTCCTTGGGATGCTTCATACCAAATAACAGTTCTCTGTTACGTGTGGTTTGGGAATTAAAGAACCTCAGTGAGCACGTTCACAAACCCCACGTGCCCCGATATTTCAAGCTCTAATCATTTTTTAAAAATAAACATAGATTCTAGGAATACTGCAGAAAACAGTGTTCTGTAGTTTCAATGGTATTGAAAGAATTCAAGCAGAGAAAAAGCCCGGAAAACTGTAATTTTGATGAACTTTTCAAAGTCTATGGGGCCGTAATTTTGGTAAAAATCAGTGGAGTGGAACAAAACCCAAACTTGTTCTGTAGGCCACCATGTTAGACTAACATATCAAAAATCAGCTCAATATCTGGAAGCGTGTAGGAAAAAAGTCCGGAAAACTGTAATTTTGATGAACTTTTCAAAGTTCAAGGGCTGTAATTTTGGTAAAAATCAGTGGAGCGGAACAAAATGCAAACTTGATCTGTAGGCCACCATGTCAGACTAACATACCAAACATCAGCTCAATATCTGGAAGCATGTAGAAAAAAAGTCCGGAAAACTGTAATTTTAATGCATTTTTCAGAGTCCAAGGGTCGTAATTTCAGTAAAAATCAGTGGAGCAGAACAAAACGCAAACTGGTTCTGTAGGCCACCATGTTAGACTAACATACCAAAAATCATCTCAATATCTGGAAGCGTGTAGGAAAAAAATCTGCAAAACTGTAATTTTGATGAACTTTTCAAAGTTCAAGGGCCGTAATTTCGGTAAAAATCAGTGGAGCGGAACAAAATGCAAACTTGATCTGTAGGCCACCATGTTAGACTAACATACCAAAAATCAGCTCAATATCTGGAAGTGTGCAGAAAAAAATTACGGAAAACTGTAATTTTGATGAATTTTTCAGAGTCCAAGGGCCGTAATTTCAGTAAAAATCAGTGGAGCGGAAAAAAATGCAAACTTGATCTGTAGGCCACCATGTTAGACTCACATACCAAAAATCAGCTCAATATCTGGAAGCGTGTAGAAAAAAAGTCCGGAAAACTGTAATTTTGATGAATTTTTCAGAGTCCAAGGGCCGTAATTTCGGTAAAAATCAGTGGAGCAGAAAAAAATGCAAACTTGATCTGTAGGCCACCATGTTAGACTCACATACCAAAAATCAGCTCAATATCTGCAAGTGTGTAGAAAAAAAGTCCGGAAAACAAGTAGGACTGACTGACGGACAGACCAGTCAAAAACATTATACCCCAGCAACTTTGTTGCGTGGGGTATAAATATGGGCTTTTTAATTTCTTTCTGTTTCTAGCTGCTGGTGTTGCCACAGGGCTGTGAATTTTTTTTTCTGGCATCAATCACTCAGAACCCACTTATACTACATGCTAAATTTGGTTGAAATTGGCCCACAGGTTCTTGAAATAGAAATTTGGGGCAGAGCCCCACAGAGAGCCCAAATATTGACCTACCAACTTCCCTTGAACAAACTTTAATCTTCAACCCCAAAGGATGTTCCATACCAAATATCAAGGCATTCCCTCTGGTGGTTCGGGAAAAGATTTTTAAGCTTTTGGGGCATTAACCATTCATTTGAACAAAATAGAAAGGGCATACTCTATAGATGGTCTGTGCAATATATGATGGAATTTGGCCTAGTGGTTGTGAGGAAGAAGTCAAGCTTGCAAAAGTTAACACACGTCGGATGCCAAGTGATGGCAATAGCTCCCACTGACTAGCAGTCAGGTGAGCTAAGAAAATTTACGCTCAACTGACTCCATCGGTGGAGAGGAGGAAGTGGTGGTAAGGAGGCAATTTTAATTTTTTTTTTTTTTTGCATTTCGACAAAATGCATCTTGGATCTAAAAAGACCCTAAGCATTGCACAATAACTCAGAAAATTTTCATCAGATAACAGTGGTCAGCGAACTTGAGATAGACATTGTTCCTGAAGATATATAACCCCAAAAATTGAAATTTGGTTACTAATGTTTAAGTTATTCCATAAACAAGCATTACACAATATTTTTTAACAAAGGGCAATAACTCCCATAACTTTCATCAGATATGGCTGGCCAACGAACATGACGTAGACACGTGACACGACAGCTCAACATGTCCAAGAAAGGACTGAACTAAATAGAAAGCACCAGTAATGCCAAGTCATTCAATCAAGTTTCTATCGAAAAGACATCACACCAAAGCTTCATATGAAATCTGAAAAAGATTGGGAGAGGGATGTGACCTGCAGGGTGTACTAATGGAATTGTTGACAATTTCGTATGCCAAATCTAAGATGGCCGTTTGAGGGGGGGGAAAGGGCCATGATTTTCAATGGAATTCATAAAATTTCATAGCTCCAATGTAGGCATCATACCAAAGCTACATATATAATTTGAAAAAGATCGGGTGGGAGATGCAGCCTGCAGGGTGCGCTAAAGGAAATGTGGAAAGACAGGGGTACGGACATACAGATGTACAGACAAAGAGACAGACAACAGATCGCAAACCATCCCAACAGCTCATACGTGATGTTGTCAAGTTGAGCTAAAGATATACAATTATCTCCACTGTATAGGCAAAGTGGCTACTCAATTAGCAGAAGTCAAACTGTACCAAAATTTCTCCGTTCTTTGAGTGGAATAATATTTCTGTAGATAAAATACTTTACTTACTGATACCGATCATTATCTTCCCAACTATCTACAATTTTCTGTATAAGATTAGACTCTGAGAACAACTGCAAACAAGAAGACATGAAGATAGATATTTTGTGAAGAAATGTGGTTTCTCAAAATCCCTAACAAATTCCTACTCAATGGCATTGAATCTTTTTATACTGAATAGCATTCAATGTTATGTCATGCAATGTCTCAACATTTCAACTTCCTTGTTTTTTTCATTTGTCTTCATCACTACCCCTTTAGCAAAGCGTGACCATTTACAGGAATTGGTTGATATTCAATGAGAACACTTCCAAAATCTGCCTTATAATGATGATAAAACATTGTGTCTTCAACTTTGGTGGTAAAATGCTGTGATAAAACACACAGCTGGAAAGGGCTCTATTTATTTGAGTTTAGGGTTACTTTCAGTATCTACAATCGATATCATGACTACAACACAATGAAAGTGTCAATGACACTGTAGCTTAACTTGTTTGTGTGTTATGTTTGATGAAAAGGATAATGTTCAATGTTTATGAAAGGATTACGAAATAAGACAAGAACTGTGATAATTGGGAATACGTTGATTTCTGTTCCCTGTATTGCTCTGTTTTCAATAAAAATAATATGAGGTGTAGACTGTACTAAAGAATTGAGTGGTGGGTTAATGTGGCACTCACAGTTAATGTATGTGGCCCTCACAGTTAATATATATCAACGAAAGCTACCAATTTACAGTGAAATTATTTCAAAACGAGTCATCCTATCAAGTTACAATGAAATCATTTCATAAATACGGCCTGTGGACTGTGCTAAAGGTTTTTGGGCTTCGGGCCTGTGTAGCCATCATGGTTGACCGATCGCAACCAAAAGGGAGCGTCCTCATCTCGATATTATACTGAGTCATCCTACCAAGTTACAATGAAATCCCTTCATAAATATGACCTGTAGACTGTGCTAAAGGTTTTCAGACTTCGGGTCCCTGTAGCCGTTACAGTTGACCAATCGCGACCAAAGGGGGACGTTCTCATCTAGACATTATATGGAATCAACCTACCAAGTTACAATGAAATCCCTCCATAAATACGACCTGTAGACTGTGCTAAAGGTTTTTGACTTGGGCAGCTGTCACAGCTGAATGATTGCGACCAAAAGGGGATGTTCTCATCTAGACATTATCTAAAGTCATCCTACCATGTTACAATGAAATCGCTTCACAAATATGACCTATAGACTGTGCTAAAGGTTTTCAGGCTTCGGGCCACTGCAGCTGTCACAGTTCAGGGCTCGCAAATAGGGTCACCCGACGTCCCGGGACAACCAGAAATTTTCTAGGGCAACCAAAAATGCTATTCCCTCTGCCCGACAGGCAACCAGATTTTTTCTGTCCAATTTTAAAAGATAATTCTTTGAGAAAATTAAAATATAAAAAACGAGCAGGAATTAATGATTAAACAACGATTAAAATGGTTGAATACGCGTTCCGTTGGTTAGGGGAAGTACTTTTCAGACAGTGACGGCAGTTCATAAACTTCAGAAGTCAACAGGAACATCATTCCATTTCTGATCTATGATATTATCGATGGCACGTGCTGGGATTGGTTGTCAATAACACACCGCTATCTATTATCACGTGAACAAACTGTGTTGGAACTGGAATTGAAATCGACAGTCATTCAATTCACTTTCCTCCCACAGCGACATTCAGGGCAAATTTTGATATTGTTCAGTAATGCTCACGTGAGTGGAGTCTGGTTGTATTTGAATCAATGTTCCCAGATATCGGGAGTGCACCGGTACGATAAGCAACCGAGAACGACTGACGTCATATCCCTGTAGAGATAATACTGTGCATTCATAATGTCTTGAACAACGATTCAAACAACCATTACTTTTCCCGAAATCGTTTTTCGAAAGTGAAAGTGGATGTTGCGCTCATTCAGCATTGCAACGGTCTCTGTTGCTGATCTTCCTCTTGGTCAGGTACTTATTTATTTTTTTGTTACTTTGTTCAACAAACGATATATGTTTGAGATTAGTTCTCAGTTGAGATAGTAAGTTAACGTAGCTCAGTGAACCAGGACACTTTCCAGGCCGTAATAGGGGAGGGGCGGGGGTGGGGGGATTGTACTACGTTGCCGAATCCAAGGTGTCAGTTGTCATGATGCATGGCTTTTTTTGCACAACTGAATCTTGATCTGTCCCGTCTTTCAACACCTGTTGTTATACATCATTTGTTGTCATATCTGATCGACTCACATTCAAATGTGTATAAATTGAGCAATCAAATATCAGTCCTAATGCCAGGCCACCATTTTCTGGGGCGGGCAACCAGATCTCAAAAGAAGCCTGCCCGACGGGCAATCACGTTTTTTTCACTATTTGCGAGCCCTGCAGTTGACCAATCATGACCAAAAGGGGACGTTCTCATCTAGACATTATATGGAGTCAACCTACCAAGTTACAATGAAATCCCCCCCATATTAAATATGATCTGTAGACTGTGTTAAAAGTTTTTGGGTTTCGGGCTTGGGCAGCCATCACAGTTGACAGATCATGACCAAAAGGGGATGTTCCCAGATAGATAGATATTATACAGAGGCATCCAACCAAATTACAATGAAATCTCTTCATAGCCTGCACTAAAGGAAAATGTGAACAGACTCACAGACACAGAGACTCACAGACTTCTGCACCCGTGATGGCAATAGCTTATCTTGACTTTGTCAACTTAAGCTAAAAGCAAGAGGTCCACCATGGTGTCCAAGGTGCTCACCTGACAAAGTTGTTCAAAGAAGGATTTAGTTTGCATTTATAGCTAGTTAACACTACATAGGAATGAATGCATGTAATCATTTATAACTTTGTTGACCAGGGCAAATGATTTTTTCTGGTAGGGAGATACTGCCACAGACATAAAGCTAGTGATGAACCGATTATCAAAACTTGCTACGAACTGATTACCGATTATTTCTCTGCTGATTATGCCGATTCCAACGGTTGAAATAGAACACAGAAGAAAATCTGATGGTGCCTGTTATACTACAGAATTTCGTTGATAAATAACCAATTTCAAAGGCTTAATACCACATAAGTTCTCAGAGTTTGCATGTTTAGTGCTGGGCAATATCAGCCAAAATAATATTTGCATTTTTAGGGGTTGGGGTGGGGGGAGAAGATCGTTATTAACGATACAATCACACGATATTGTTCTCTTTTGAAGATTGTGTTTTATTCAGGTAAATAGTGTTAATACGGTTCTGTGTAAGGATACAATACACTTGGCTGTATTAACCTGGAATATACTGAGCACACATACTTTGTGTCTTAACCGAATAATAATTTTGATGTTAATGTGAGGTGTGAAGTCGTATGACGCATGGTTTACGACATGTCAAAATATATTATTCAATGTTCTATTTTCAACTTGTTAGCTCCCTTGATGTGTTTCTTCAGTGTTAACATGAACTCTACAATCAACATTGTAGAGAAACATCAAGGGAGGTAACTGAATTAAAAATGAACTTGACAAACTGAAAACATGTTTGACAGTCATGCGACTTACATGTTGCATAACAATCATCTGTCATTGAAAAAAGAGTGTTTTTTCTCCAATTTTAATCTCTTATTGTATTGTGATGTTTGCATCATGAAGTACTACAGACTGCCGGCTGAACACATTTTATTTATACATGTACCCAATGCAACGTACAGCACCATGATTGAAGGCCATTGACTTCATCAACTGGGAAACAGTGGCACGATTGTTCCAATTGCAGTTGGTGCATTCCTTAATATCTCTGCCCTGCAAATCCCTAAATATTCTGATATGCACTACACACGTTTTTAATGGGGAAACTTTATTGCAAAGGCCAGATATCAAATGGATTTTTAATACTGAAAGTCAATGTTAAATGTAGAATAACTGGAAGCTGCCGTTTTTTAACTGCCGGTTGTCATAACCAGCCGATACTCCATAACCGGCCGGTTCTGATTGCCAATTATCGGTTCATCGCTAAATAAAGCTCAGATTCCTGCCCTGCACTGCCCTGCTCACACCCTTTCCAGAATGCGGTAATATCAAATATCAATGGATTCTGAAAGGTGGATCTGAAGAAGAAGATTTTTAAAGATTATTTGTCATATAATATATATATATATTTATATATAATATATATTTGACACACCAAGTTAAAATTTGGGATCCCATAGGGCAGTTATATAATTTTTTGTTGTTGTTATTCTGTGGCACAGGACAACAAAACAAAATGAAAGTGTCAATAACACTACAGCTCAACTAACTAACCAACCATAGTGAGCCCAAGTATTAACCTATGGACCTGATTTGAACAAACCTGAATCTGACCCCCCTAGAGATGTTGTATACCAAATATGAAAGCATTCTGACTAGTGGATCTGAAGAAGAAGGTTTTAAACAAATTTCCTCATATTGCACTAATTTAAAATGCGGGCTACCTTAGGGAGCCCAAATATTAACCCAGGGAACCAATTTGAACAAACTTGAATCAGACGCCCCTAGAGATTTTGTAAACCAAATATTAAAGGATTCTGACAAATGAATCTGAAGAAGATTTTTGAAGAAATTCCCTCACATTGTACTAAGTTAAATTTCAGGTTCCCATATGGAGCCCAAATATTAACCCAGGCACTTGAATTGAACAAACTTGAATCTGACCCCCTAGAGATGTTGTATGCCAAATATGAAAGCATTCTGACTGTTGGATCTGAAGAAGATTTTTAAAGAAATTTCCTCATATTGCACTATGTTAAAATTTGGGCTACCATAGCGAGCCCAAATATATACCAAGGGGCCCAATTTGAACAATCTGACCCCCCTAGAGATGTCGTATACCAAATATGAAAGCATTCTGACTGGTGGATCTGAAGAAGAAGATTTTTAAAAATTATCCCCCATATTGAACGAAGTTAAAATTTGGGCTTCCATAGGAAGTCCAAATATTAACCTAGGGACTTGGTTTGAACAATCTTGAATCTGACCCTCATAACAATGGTGTATACCAAACATTAAAAGATCCTGACTGGTGGTTCTGAAGAAGAGTTTAAAAGAATATTCACAATATAACCGTAAGTTAAAGATTCAGGCTTCTGTATTGAGCCCAAATATGAACCAATGGGCTTTATTTTAACAAACTGGTATCTGACCCCCCTATGGATGCTGTATACCAAATATCAAAAGATTCTGACCATTGGTTCTGAAGAAGAGATTTTTTTTTAAACGTTAGCAAATATGCTGACTCAGCATTTTTCGATGCCCTCTACAGAACACACTAACATAACCAATGGCAATTCTTTTTTTACCATTCAATTCTACTGGTCCTAAGGATGCTTCATATCAAATAACAGTTCTGTTCCATGTGGTTTGGGAAATATGGGCGTTTGAAAATATTTCTATTTTTAGCTCCTGGGGTTCCCGTGGGGATGCAGGAATTTTTTGGGGCACGTGTCAAGTACTTATGACCCAATAATACCACATACCAAATTTGGTTCAATTTGGACCATCGGTTCAGAAAAAAGAAGTTTTGGGAGGGGCCAAAAATCTTACCCCTCCCATTACAAAGCCAAATATTGCTTCACGAACTTCTTTTGACCAAACTTGAATTTACACCTCCAAAGGAAGCTCCATAAAAAATATCAAGTCATTGTACCCACTGGTTCATGAGAAGATTTAAAAAATATTTTGGAGCATTTTTCCCCACCCCCTCCCTATGGGGCTGGGGATGTTGAGTTGAACAAAAAAGCAATGCCCCTTCGGGACCATCACTCACATAAACTTTCACTTGAATTGGCCCAGTGGTTTTGGAGGAGAAGACCAAAACATGGTGTTGACAGACAACGGACGGAGAGCAATGGGATTAGCTCAGCTTGACTGTCAAGGTGAGCTAAAAACATGCTTGCTCCCATGTACACATCACCTTAAAGCCACATATTAGAGGTGAAAAGGATTTGAGTGAGAGATGAACCCCACAGGGTGTGTGCACAAAAGGAATTGTTGACAATTTATATGCCAAATCCAAAAACCCAAGACTGCTGCAGGCAACCATGTTTTTCAACGAAATTCAGAAAATTTGATAGCTCCCACTCAGACATCACACCAAAGATGTGCATAAAATTTGAAAAAAAGATCGAGTGAGAGGTGCAGCCTGTAGGGTGCGCTAATGGAATTGTTGACAATTTATATGCCAAATCCAAGATGGATACTGTTGGCCATGTTTTTCAATGAAAATCGGAAAACTTTGATAGCTCCCATCTGCACATTACCCCGAAAGCTAATCAGGTGAGAGATACGGTCTGTAAAGTGTGCTGAAGGACTGGAAGGACAGAGGGACGTACAGATATATACATACAGATGGGCTTACAGATGATGGATCACAACCCTTCCCAATAGTTCATACCTGATTTTGTCAAGTTGGCTAACAAGAGGCCCCAAGGGGCCTTAATCGCTCACCTGGCAAAGTGGTTCAAAGAAGTCTTTGGGGTCACATTCAGTCAGACATGGTTCATCAAGACTACAAAGGAATGAAGTCATGAATGGCAAATTTTATGGAAAAACACTGAGGAATGGATTTTGGATTTGAACAAACTTGAACCCAACCTGCTCCCTTCCCTCCTGACCTCCCCCCCCCCCCCCCCCCTCCCGAGTGCCCAAATATTAAGCCAGGGACTCAAATTGAACAAACTTGAATCTGATCCCCCTTGAGATGTTATAAACCAAATATCAGAGAATTCTGACTGGTGGATCTGAAGAAGGTTTTTAAAGAAATGTCTCCCACAGTGCACCAAGTTAAACTTTGGACTCCAATAGAGAGCCAAAATATTAACCAAGGGACCCGATTTGAATAAACTTGAATCTGATCCCTAGAGATGTTGTATACCAAATATCAGAAGATTCTAACTGATGGTTCTGGAGAAGACGATTTTTAAAGAAATTCCCTTATATTGAACTAAGCTGAAATTCAGGCTCCCACATGTAGACCAAATTAATAAATCAGGGGCTCGATTTGAACAAATTTGAATCTGACTCCCCAACAGAAGTTGTATACCAAATATGAAAGGATTCTGGCAGGTGGATCTGAAGAAGTTGAACCTTGGGGCCAGATTTGAACAAACTTGAATCTGACCCTCCTAGAGATGTTGTATACCAAATATGAAAGCATTCTGACTGCAGGGTGTAAGATTTTGAAAAACATTCCTTATATTGCATTAAGTATATATTTATCCAGGTAACTGATTTGAACCTAAAACTGACCCACCTCGAGATGATGTATACCAAATATGAAAGGATTCTGACCGGTGGATCTGAAGATTTTTTTAAAGTTTCCCTCATACTGCACTAAGTTAAAATTCAGGCTCCCCTATATAGGGAGCCCAAATATAAACCCAGGGACTCGATTTGAACCCACTTGAATCTGAACCACTAGAGATGTTGTATACCAAATATGAAAGGCCCGTGACTGGTGGATCTGAAGAAGATTTTTAAAGTAATTTCCTCATACTGCACCATAGGGAGCCCCAAAATAAACACAGGTATTCGATTTGAACAAACTTGAATCTGAATGGACACTTACACGGCAGGGGGCAGTCTGGCAGCTGATTTTAGGGAGAAGTGACTTCTCCCTTCAGAGATTTTAGGGAGAAGTCAGGGGCTAGAAGGGAGAAGTCAGTGGACATGAGGGAGAAGTCAGAAAAAACATTGACTGTCAAATGAGCTATCTAAAATTTGAAATCTGCTGCCTCCAGGCAGTACAGTTCAAATTTTAACGTTCTCAACCCTTCACATTATTTATTTGAGACAATGTGAAATTCAAAGCATGGAAACTATTGTAATCACTGGTAGGGAAAGAGTTAATGGAGTCCTCAGTCATTCATACTGTGTTCAACCAGACATATCATATATTATGGCAAGGTGGTAGTGGTGAATATGAACTGACCACTTAAAAGTTAGTTTTATTGACTGGTTGAGATCTAAATTATTTTTAAAGGTAATTTCAACCCTGGGTATTTTTGTCAAAGATACCACACTACCAGCAATAGTGGCCACAGTGCAGCAAGATTTTGTTCATAAATGATTGAATTGTTGCAATTTATCGGAGAGTGCCAATAGGCACTCTCCAATAAATTGCAGCCAATCACCTTTATATAAAAAAAATTTCTTCTGCTATGCTAACATCAAGTTAATGTATACAATGTTGAGCCACTAAAGTGGCTTCCAGCACTTTTCAATGGAGCCATGATAGACACTTCTAGCATTCAACCAGATAACTAAAAACAAAGATGTACATTTAATCTTCAAAAGCACTCAAGTTGATTTAAAATTACCCAAAAGCAGTGAAAGTGAAATTTATCAAATATTTTGAGAGTGTTCTTCATCATAGAAGGTTTTTTTTTTTAAAATATTTAAAGTATTTAAAATAAATTTCAAATTCATATAAGAAGCTCTGTCTACCGTGGTTTCTGAATGTCTTAGTTAATTTGAAAAGTGTAGTTAAAAAAGTTTTCAATATTCTTCGTTAATTGAGCGTTATTAACAATTTGAGTTAATTTAGTTCTGAGGTGATCAGGGGTAATTGACAAATATTTCAGTTGTCTCTCTTCTCTTCTGCATTGGATTTTTCCAATGCACTGCCACTGTTCAGAAAAATGACAGTTTCTGACGGCCATCGTACATTGATACATGCGACTGGTGCTATGGAAGCCTGCCATTCTCATCCTCCCTAATATTTGTGATTTATAATCACAGCCTGGTGAGTCAGATAGACATTCTATTTTTAAAAAGCCATTTTTGTGCCGGTTGCTGCCAGTAAGGGCGAATTGTTTAAACACCACAACAGGCCATTACAACTCTTTTGAGTTACATTAAATTGGGCTAGTTTGGACTATTTTCAGAGCCATGTGACAGATTTTAACCACAACCACAAACATGTTTATTTTATCATGACCGTCAGAATGCAGAAGTGTTTCTATTTGGAAATAAAACATAAGAAATGCCCAAAACTGCCATGTCTCCCAATGAATTTTGGTATTGCGACTTGAATTTTGCCCCCACTGTTGGCCAAGGCGACTTTAGGAATGACCAGGCAACTTCTTCGCCCTAGTCGCCTCCTCGGCTGATCCCTGTTGTTTTTGTAATCACATACTAGTAGTAATGTGGTTATGGGAGCTTTCTGTGACATCGTGGCTGTTTTTTGTTTTTTTTACTTTGGCATTGGACTATGGTGACTTATTAATTACTCCTTGCATGAGTTACGAAGCAGGCTTCTGTCCTTCAGGAATGACATTTGCTCATCTTATATATTACTCAAGGATCAACATTCACTGCTTCAACGCATGAGGTGAATGATGTGAATTTCAGAAAACATTTTTCTTGGCTATGAAATAAATTTGAGCAGTGTTAAATTCCATTGTGGTTGATGTCAACAACAATAACTATCGGCAATTTCTGGCATTTATCAATGCATAGATGCGGCAAAACACAGACAAAAACATTTGATATATATTCACAGGAACTGTCAAATCGAATTCAAATCAAATATGACAGTCAAATCAAATACATTTTTGAATATCGAATATTCGCTGGGTCCAGAGTTCTGCCACTAATCGTGTCAAACCCACAGGTCAAGTTTGGTTTCTATCGGCCTTGTAAAGCTTCAGTTAGAGAATGAAAACTAGGAAAATTTGCAAGTGACTGGTGACTGGCTTTGACCTTTGGCAGTGATTAACTGATAAGGATTTGCAACTGCCATCTGCTTGCCGATTTTTGGAGCGCACTTAATTTTTGCAAATATGTTAACTCAGCATTTTTTTGGTGCCTCCCCACACCCCACATAGAACACTCTGACACAACCGATGGCTATTGTTTTTGCCATTCAATTCTACCGGTTCTAAGGATGCTTCATACCAAATAAGTTCTCTGTTCCGTGTGGTTTGGGAAATATGGGCATTTGAAAATATTTCTAATTTTTGCTTCTGGGGTTCCCATGGGGACACAGGAAAATTTTTATTTTTGCATGAATCAAGTACTTTTGGCTCAATAATATCAGATATCAAATTTGTTTCAAATTGGACCATCGGTTCAGAAAATATAAATTTCGGGCAGGGCCAAAAATCTTGCCCCTCCCATTACAAAGGCAAATATTGCTGCACGAACTTCATTTGAACAAACCGGATTCTTCGTCTCGAAAGGAAACTCCATACCAAATATCAAGTCAGTGTACCCACTGGTTCATGAGAAGATTTTTTAAGAATTTTGGAGCATTTTCCCCCACCCCCTCCATATTGGGCTTGGCACATTGATTTGAACAAAAACAAAATGCAAAATCAGAACAAGCAATCACCTCAAACTTAACTAAAATTGATTCCGCGGCTTAGGAGCAGGTGCAAACACCATGTTCATAGACGACGGATGGTGAGTGATCATTATAGCTCATACTGACTTTCAGTCAGGAGAGTAAACAAGAGGCCCCAAGGGACCCGAGAGCGCTCACCTGACATGGTAATATAAATATCAACCCAGGGAATTGATTTCAGCAAGTTACATCTGCACCTACTAAGAAAAACTTTTACCAAATATCCAAAGATTCTGACCAGTGTATCTAAAAAAAAAGGATTTCTAACGAATATCCCTCATACTGAACTAAGTAATAATTTGGGCTTCCATGGGGCGCCCAAATGTGAACCCAGGGACAAGCTTGAATCTCACCTCCGTAAGGATGCTGTACACCAAATATCAAAAGATTCTGACTGGTGGATGTGAAGAAGAAGATTTTTGAAGAATATTCCTCATATTGAACTAAGTTATAATTCTGGCTCCCACAGGGAGCCCAAATAACAACCCAGGGACTTGGATTGAACAAACTTGAATCTCACCTAAGGATGCTGCATACCAAATATCAAAACATTCCGACTACTGTATCTGAACAAGATTTTTAAAGAAAAATTCCTCATAATGAACTAAGTTATAATTCAGGCTTCCACAGGGAGCCCAAATATAAACCCAGGGACATGGCTTGAACAATCTTGAATCTCACCACCCTAAGGATGCTGCATACCAAATATCAAAACATTCCGACTGCTGGATCTGAAGAAGAAGATTTTTAAAGAAAAGTTAAAAAAATTTATAGTAATTTCTATATTTTTTATACTTACCAATGACCCAGACATAGCTGGTGCTAACTCTTAAAATATAGGGCCAAACACAAATTTTGCCCCCCAATCCCCAAAATTTGCATCTAAAACCAAAGAAAACATGTCCTGAAAGGCCCTCCACACTTCGCCCCTACTGCGCATGCGCAGTGTCAAGGACGTTCCAAAATTGGCGCCATTAATCATTCTAATAACCAGTGCCTGGTAAGCGCTATGTACTCAGCGGGGAGGCAAGAGTTCCCAACTCCTGGGAGGGCCATCCCCGTCTGGGTCATTGGTAAGTATAAAAAATATAGAAATTACTATAAATTTTTTAACATTTTTATACTGTACCAATGACCCAGACATAGCTGAATAGTAAAAAGGCTGGAGGGCCAAGGACATAGAGCAAAATGGAATACGCTCAATAAAATAAAACAGAGTCATCCCCTGTAGGGAAAAAGAAGTAATAGGCCTTACATGTATCTTTCTTATTTATGATAAATTAGAAAGATACAACACCTTCCAAAATTGAGCTTCATACATCCATGTACTCTATTAATATCCAATATAATCCTTATACTAATAATTTTTAAAGTAAGCCTATAAATAAAGTAAGTCTAGAGAATAGAGACTCTTATACTCCTAAAAGTGTCTGAGGATTGCATAATCATGTCCGTTGACATATGCAATATTCAAAAGCTATACTTTAAAAACTAAGACTTGAATGAATTTTAAAAACCTAAACTTCTCACTCAACAACCATCCCAATAACAGCTCAGAATTACTAACTCCGGAGGAGGTATCCCCTTGTTTTCATAGTAAAACAGGTGACCCAAGGGAACACCTTCCCCCCCCCCCCCCTTTTTCTTGCCCTGGGTCAAATAGCCCAGAGCGAAGAGGGCAGCAGAACGGAGACACTGCCGAAACAGACAGCCTACCTGGCTATAGTAGCAACTGTTAAGTGAATGACATTCTGAGCAGTAGATAATAGACCTAACAATAGAGGCCTCCAGAAATGGACTCAATATTTCTGAGATAAAATTCATGAATGTGGATGGCTGAGCGCAATGAGCGGCCTTCAAAAATCTATAATAACGACACTATTAATGTAAGCCCAAGAAGTAGAAGAACTCTTACTTCATGAGCCGAAATCTTAAGCACAACTGCTAAGTCAATGATATACCATAAGCAGTACCGATAGTTAATAGAATCCATTAACAATAAAATGGAGCGTAACGTCCTCCAACAAGGCATCAAAGACAGAAGAAGCTTACGCCCATAGTAATAAACAGATATCTGTTTATAAATACATAAACTGTACCCGGAAAGAGTAAAGGCCTATGCCCATACGAAGACGGAAGGACCTTAAAATAATAGGTTCCGGATAATAGGAGCCTAACTCTTATGCAAAAATCCAACCTAAATAGTAACGGAAGTAGTGATTCCGAAACTACGAAAGTGAAAATCATCCATCGATAGTGCATGAAACTCACTGACTCTACAGTAAAAGAGAAACCAACAGAATTACTGTCTAAAAGGTCAGAATTTGAAAACTACTGTTTCCAGAGGCTCAAATGATTACTTAGCTAAATAAGAACCGAAGTTAAAATCCATATAGGAATTTAATCTAAAGATTCTAAGTCTATTTATCAAAAAGTTACTAACTGACTTAGATAAAGAGACAAAAGACTCAATTGTAAACTATCGTAGAGTGCATAGGTATGAGGTAACATAAACCTATAACCTAAATAATAACAGGCTGCAGTAGATCTTGTGAAACAAGTATACTAAAAAATTGCAATGAGTAGTATGGAGGGATCAACAATATGAACATAATGATCCCTACACCAACGACGGAAGAGCCTCCACTTTAGCCGCATAGAATAGCGAAGAAGAGGATCTCCTATAGTAAGAAATCGCGTCCAAAGCTCGTCCAGTACAGTGCTTACAATGCAATACGGACCACACAACGGAATACATGAAGGTTGCAACCTTGCGGGTTGTGATAAAGATGACACGATTTACCCAGTGAAAAAAGATCCTCACATAGAGGAAGATTTCACGTTAAGACCCACAGTAGACAAGAGAGTAAATTACCCATGATCTCTGTGAAGATAGAGATGCTATCAACAGAAATGTATTGTGGTTGTTTATCTTAGCAATACCTGCTGAAACAACAGCGCCGGAGGATATGCGTATCCTATCATTCCGTCCTATACATCAATAGAGCGTTAACAACATTAGCTCAGAGATCTGGACAAGCCAACACATACGTCTGCAATTGATTAGCAAGCTGTGTCGTAAATAAATCATCATTGGGCGCTCCCATAGATAGCAAATCTGATTGAATACTTGTTTGTTGAGAGTCCATTCTGACAGCAACAAGCGACCCGTAAGAGAACGGGAGTCCGGTAAAACAATCAGACGACCCGGAATATGACGGACCAAAACAGAACTTGGTGTACTATAACCAACAGACGGATTCTTTCCATTAAATTGAATAACGGAAACGAAAGAGTGCCTCCCTGGTTCCGGAGATACGCCACTACTGTCGAATTAAAGGACAGGATTTGGGCATGCGTTTCTGAATAATGTTCATGCAATGACATAAAGCAAGCCTAAAAAACATTATTCCGCAGAAGAAAACTGATTGCTAAGAGACTGCGGAACCCAAAGACCCTGGCACTTCGAATCCGTAGGGATCAGTATTATATCCCAATCTGTTTGACTGGCAACCGTCATAACAGCCACACTCGGATCCGGCAACTGCGGTGGCACTCTCTGAGTCAACAACCGAATGTTTGCCCCAGTCTGAATCTCTTGTAACACTAGATAGACAAGAGAATGTGTAAATCGAGCAATTCATGGATTGACGAAAAAGTTGCCGTCGAAGAGAAGCTCCTCCGAGAACGAAGCGACTCTGAAAGAGTTCTTAACCTTACTATCCATGCGTGTGGATGTAGCTAGGGCTGCGTCACGTCTAACCAACTCCAATCAGCCACTGAAGGGCGGAGTTATACGTGAACAAACTACTGCCCTCAAAAGAAATTACATTGAGAATAATATCCCGTAAATCTTTTCTTGAAGACGTAATGATAACGCCTCAGTAAGGTGGATTACGTATGATAAAGCGTCTAAGTTAAGTCTACTATACATCATGTCGTTTCCAACATTGAAATTGGAAAAGACATAAACGGCGAAAAAGAATATATGCAGTCTTTAACCACACCGTCTAGACGCATATGAACTCTCGGTATGCCCTGCTCTGCCAAAATAAACTATTCGTATAAATGATAAAATGGCAGAAATGAGCAACGCGGACAAGAAACTAAACTATCATGCTTGGTAGCAGGCTTGTATATATATATATAGCGTCGAAAAATAAAACACATGTTGTAATGACAATATTGGACTGCGTCGGTAAGTCAGGGACAATGTCCCTGAACCGATCGAAAAATCCGAGTCCAATGACGCTATAAGTCTCTTATCCAAGATCGCAGCAATGAAGTCCGAAATAACAATCACTGGAAGATAATGCCAGAAGATATGAAAGGCAGCTTCCGATACTACTAAAGGGAAAACTCGAAATCTTTCGAATCCCTTTCGCCATCCTGTCGGACCCTATAAAGCGTTCGGTCGTCCGTACCTGATGCAACCGCAGACCGCACCGACCCAGCGCCGTCGGATAATTCCTGATTCGACCGAGAAACTGTCAATTGCTGGGATGCTGCGAAACAACTGTGCTAACTCAGATAGCACGTCCGTCACTGAGGCCTGAGGAGAAGCGGTCTTACGATGCATTGCCGCTGGAAGCTCCGTGATCGTTACCCCGTGCATACTACCAATATGCGAGCGAACGGACTGTATAGGCCTCGTGTCCCTTGGCTACCGGATGGCGCGACCTATTCGCCGTGGAATCACTGAATGACGAAACTGATCGGATACTCGAGGTCACGTAGCCAATGTGCGGTCGTGTGCCCTGCTGTGAGGATGAGGAAGCATTAAGGACAGTCTCTCGGACTGTCAATATAACGGAGCGTCCCGACCGACGGACATATGCTCCGAATGTAAAATATCTGAACCACAACATGCGGTCCCCTATGTTGTTGGACGAGAGAGGGACCTCTCTCGCTCACAGTCCGGACGGACCTGGACAAGCCAGGAACCGGACTAACAGGCTTCCTCCGATCTGTCCTCAATCTGCCGTCACTGGGTGAGTACTAAAGTAATTATAGTGCTCGCATCACCCAAATCTCCTTCCTAGACCGCAACGGACGAACCCGGCAGCCGAACCATTCGATGAATGTACGCTACACCGGGTGAGCTAGCGAATGACACTCCGTAGGCGATAGACATATTCCATGAGCACTTATTGCCGCTAGCTCTTCATTAACTATGACGACAGAGGCACACTTTTGAAAGACATCTCCGTAACTCTGCGAACAAGAAACCAGAAATGCTTGGTTATAGCAAGCATAAAATAATAATATATATAGCGTCGTTCAATAATTCGAAAGTTTGTGTGACATTATTGGACTATGTCGGAACTGAGGGACGATGTCCCTGAACCGAACCAAAAATTTCTAAGTCCACCGACGCTATCAGTTTCTTATCCGGCATTGCAGCATTCTGGTCCGACGAAAGAAGCTGTAGAAGACCAAGTCAGATGACATACACAACAGCATATGTTGTTCCGAAAGGGAAAGCTCGAAATCCTCCAAATCCCTTTCGGTATCCCGTCGGACGGGATGAAACTTTCGGACGTCCGTACCCGCTTCCGCGGAGCGTCCCGACCCAGCATTGTCGGATAAAATATATGCGACAGATTCAGTTGATGCTGGGATGCTGCGATAAACTGTGCTATTAAGGAAAGCACGTCCGTTCCCGAGGCCTGTGCAATAGCGGTCTTACGATGCATTGCCGCCGGAAGCTCTGTGTACGTTGACTCCCGCACACTTCCTATGCGAACGTCCGGAGTCTGCAGGCCTCGTGTCCCTGGCTACCGGATGGAGTGACCTGGTCGCCGAAGAATCCTTGATCGGCGAAGCTGGTAATATATCGGCGGTCACGCAGCCAAGGTGCGGTGGTGTGCGCTGACGAGAAGAGGAAGCCTTAGCAGTCTCCGCAGACTGCCTATACAACGGAGCGTCCCGAGCGACGGACGTATGCTCCGCTTGCGACACATTTTGTACCACAACATCTGGGGCCAGATGTTGTTGAACGAGAGAGGGGCCTCTCTCGCTTGCCGTCCGGATGGACCGGAACGAGCTATGAACCGGACTAAAAGGCTTCCTCCGTTCTCCCTCCGATCCGCCGTCACTGGGTGTGCATTAGGTTAATTTATAGTGCTCGCATCACCCCAAAATTCCTTCTAGACCGCAACGGACGAACCCGGCTGCCGAACCATTCGGTGAATGGACGCTACACCGGGCGAGCTAGCGGACGTCAAAGGCCGTCGAACCTACTAGGGTCCTCTTAGGCAATTGGCGTATTTACATGAGCACTTTTCCGCTAGCCCTTCATTAATTGTGACGACGGAGGCACACTGTTGGAAGACATCACAGATACATCACCCTAATCTTGATCGTCTGAAATAGAAATTGATAAAGTAGATTGACCCTGCGGGGAAAGGACCGGAGTGTCCAAATACCCAATAACATACCGTGACATACGCTTCCCATATTGTCATCGAAATCATACGATACAGAACAGGAGTTAATGCGAGTACACTGACCACATATAGAATGATTATAAAGTCAGAGGAAGACTTCCTCTTAATACAATTGATCAATATCCTTTCAATGTGAAAAGAAAACAAGTCCTGGTACTCGCACTAACCCCTGGCAATCAAAATACATAATAATAATATGATCCATTAATATAGAAAAAATAATTGAAATCAAAATATTTTGAAAAAATATTTTTTCAGAACAGCCCAAGTTTCTGAAAAGTAATGTTGAGCCCCAATGGATCCCAAGCCTAAGTGTGGACAAAAATTTTAAAAATATTTTAAACAATTTATTCAACACTTACGAACAATAATAATGTATCTAGTTATGATTAAAATAACATCAAGATATTATTTTCCAGAAATCCCCCCCTCACACAGAGGGCTGTTGTAAATGTAAACAATGAGTGTAAAAACACTAAAATAAGACTCCAGGCACCCAGGCCCGAAATCAGTTACCAAAAATACACTATCTGATGCAAAACAGAGACTTCCAGGGAAGAAACTGCAGAACATCAGATGGTAGATGCAGAACACAATGCCTAACCACCCGTAGGTGAAGACGTAAACATGGGGAAAAGAACAGAATTCATTCTGTTATTCAGCTAAAACTCCCAAGAAAATTTAGTAATAATAATTACAAAAACTATGCCAAAAGCATGGGAGAATAGCAAGGGGGGACTTAAAGGACAGGGAGAGAGGAAAACACTTAAAAAACAGTGTAACTAAATAATCAGAATGACAACAAAATGGCTGCTGCCTCGAAAATAGGTAACTTAACATAATTTCATTAAAAAATTTTAAGTTACAGCCCTGATAATATTCTGTCACACATTTTTTTCCTCTCCTCCTTCTCTATCCTCCTTAGAATCACCATTTCACTAATATTTATGTGTCTGGCATCATTTAAACTGAGATTTATAAGCACAAAGATCAGTCAGATGTTAACTGATGAAGGGCCAAACTTAGAATGATTAATGGCGCCAATTTCGGAACGTCCTTGACACTGCGCATGCGCAGTAGAGGTGAAGTGTGGAGGGCCATTCAGGACATGTTTTCTTTGGTTTTAGATGCAAATTTTGGGGACTGGGGGGCAAAATTTGTGTTTGGCCCTATATTTTAAGAGTTAGCACCAGCTATGTCTGGGTCATTGGTACAGTATAAACATTTCCTCATTTTGAACTGAGTTACAATTTGAGTTCCCACAGTGAGCCCAAATATGAACTTTGGGACTTGGCTTGACAAACTTGAATCTCACCCCCCCTAAGGATGCTGCATACCAAATATCAAAACATTCCGACTGCTGGATCTGAAGGAGAAGATTTTTAAAGAAAATTTCTCCTCATTTTGAACTAAGTTATAATTCGGGTTCCTACAGTAAGCCCAAATATGAACCCAGAGACTTGGCTTGAACAAACTTGAATCTCACTCCCCCTAAGGATGCTGCATACCAAATATCAAAAGATTCTGATTGGTAGATCTGAAGAAGATTTTTAAAGAATATTCCTCATACTGCACTAATTTAAACATTTGGACTCCCATTGAGAGCCCAAATATGGACCCAGGGATATGATTTCAAATAAACATGTGAAGCAATCTTCCAAAGATGCGATATGTGAAATTTGACAGCTTTTGGAGCCGTAGTTTGGGAGAAAAGTAGTCTTAAATGTTTTTCCCCCATTACCCAGTGTTAAAAAATGCTGACTCCACACTTTTTCAAAGTCCCCAAAAAGTACCCCATGATAAAACTGATAGCAATATTTTTTGACCATTCCATTCTGTTGGTATTAAAGAAGCTTCACACCAAATAAGAATACTCAGTGCTGTGCAGTTTTGGAGATATGGGCGTTTTAATTTTTTTTCTATTTTTAGCTCCTGCGGTTCCCATGGGGCGATGGGAAAAATTTTTTTCGTATAAATTAAGTACTTATGACCCAATAAGCCCTCATATCAAATTTGGTTCAAATCAGCCTCTCGGTTTGGAAAATAGAAATTTTGGGCAGGGCGAAAATTCTTGCCCCTCCCATAAAGGCAAATATAGCTCCTTGAACTTCTCTTGGAAAATCTGAGTCTACACCTCAAAAGGAAGACGCACACCAAATATCAAGTCTCTGCTACTGCTGGTTCATAAGAAGATTTAAGCACACTATTTGGGTGTGGCCCTACTGAGGGGCGAGGCAACTTGATTTGAACAAAATCAAAATGCGATGTCATAACAAACTATTATCTCAAATTTCAATTAAAATGGGTCAGCGGTTTTGGAGGAGAAGACGCAAACACCATGTTCACGGACGACGGACAGTGAGTGATCACTATAGCTCCTGACTGAAAGTCAGGCGAGCAAAA
Organism: Pictodentalium vernedei; assembly: GCA_031216915.1. Classification (NCBI taxonomy): domain Eukaryota; kingdom Metazoa; phylum Mollusca; class Scaphopoda; order Dentaliida; family Dentaliidae; genus Pictodentalium; species Pictodentalium vernedei. The sequence continues at coordinate 339,475,910 of CM062296.1, read as the reverse complement.
AAAGCAGTGGATGGATAAACATATTTGTATGAGGAATTTATGATTGAAAATGACTGAAAATCAACAAGTTTTAAAGAGTGAACAACTGGAGGTCTTCTTCACGATTGGCATCATATGATGTTTTATACGATGAATACTTGAGAATTGTCTTGTTTTCCATGTTTCCTGTGGCTTTGTGACTTTTAAGAGCATATTTGCCCATATTTTGCAATGTTAAAAGCATTTTCGCAAAGTCAACATGTTGCAAAGTCGCCATTTTACCACAATGAGGAGTTGATTTGATGCTTTAACAATCCATGCTTCATAGCAGTCATCATGTAGCCATCTGGGTTTAATATGCATTATCCAAAGTGTTCAAGTGTTCAGTGTGTGACTCTAATTTACATCAACCTTTTAGTGATCAAATGATCTTGTGTTCATTGTTGTAAGCTGTGACAAACTGACTCAGAGCAGCATTCTGATTGGAAAGTATTTATTCCAATGTAATGTAATCATCCAAATATTGAAATCAAACATCTGCGAGTACAATGTTCATGCATTTTCATCACACATTAGACTTAAAAACTGCCATCATATTTCAGTTTTAAAAATGCTATTTACACAACAAAAACACATGTGCCACAATTTATAAGCAAGCTATTTGACCTAAACAGGCAAAGAAAAACTTTTCAGGCATATTCCAGGACTTTTTTTTAAAACTGTTCAATTTTTAAGCACTCTTAAGGTCCTGGAAATTCAGTGTGACATTCAAGTACTTCCCAGAACACGTACAAACTGTGTAGCAGCTAGATTTGTAACACTTTGTAGAAGCCTAACCTGCACTAACTTACAAACCATTATCGCAAACATGTGGTGATAAGCTGAACAAAGAAGCATTTGGCACAGTGTCTGATGAGAATTTTTTTTAATGAAACCCTATATACCCATAGTGTTGAACGTGTTGAATAGCAAATATAAAGGGATCAGACTTAGTAATTTCTTGGAACAATTTTTAAGAGTTTTATCCACCACCAACAGTTAAAATTCTACCTGCATTTGCAGCCATATCCAGCCAACATAATTAACAAACAAGAGGCCCCAAGGGGCCTTAATTGCTCCCTTGTCAAAGTGGTTCAAAGAAGTACTTGGGGTCACATTCAGTTAGTCATGGTTCATCAACACTACAGAGGAATGAAGTCATGAAAGGCAAATTTTATGGAAAAACAGCAAGGAATGGATTTGATCAAACTTGAACTTAACTTGCTCCCCCCAAACCCCCAGAGAAAGTCCAAATATTAGCCCAGGGAACCAATTTGAACAGACAAGAATCTGACCCACCTGGAGAGGTTGTATACCAAAGGATTCTTACAGGTGGATCCACAGAGAGCCCAAGTATTAACCCGGAACCCAATGTACAAACTTGCATCTGACCCTTCCCACACCATCCCCCCCCCTCCTTGGATCTCACTCCACTAGACATGTTGTATACCAATATGAAAGCATTCTGACTGGTGGATCAGAATAAGATTTTTAAAGAAATTTCCTCATATCGCAGTAAGTTAAAATTCAGGCTATCATAGGGAGCCCAGATATTAACCCAGGGACCCGATTTGAAGAAACTTGAAGCTGACTCCCCTAGAGATGTTGTAAACCATCCCCCCCCCTTGGATCTCACTCCACTAGACATGTTGTATACCAATATGAAAGCATTCTGACTAGTGAATCTGAAGAAGATTTTTGAAGAAATGTTCTCATACTGCAGTAAGTTAAAATTTGGGGTCCCAAAGGGAGCTCATACATTAACCCAGGCACTCAATTTGAACAGACTTCACTCCCCTAGAGATGTTGTAAACCCCCCCCCCCTCCCCCTTGGATCTCATTCCACTAGACATGTTGTATACCAATATGAAAGCATTCAATCTGAAGAAGATTTTTGAAGAAATGTTCTCATACTGCACTAAGTTAAAATTTGGGTTCCCAAAGGGAGCCCATATATTAACCCAGGCACTCAATTTGAACGGACATGAATCTGCAATCTCCCCCCCCCCCCCACCCCACCCCGCCCCCTTCCCACGAGATGTTGTACATCAAATATGAAAGCATTCTGACTGGAGAATCTGAAGAAGTAGTCTTTTAAAGAAATTTCCTCATATTACACTAAGCTAAACTTTGGGCTCCAATAGAAAGCCCTAATATTAATGCAGGGATCTGATTTGAATTTGAATCCGACCTTCCTAGAGATGTTGTATACCAAATGGGAAAGACTGGTGGATCTGAAGAAGATTTTTAAAAAAATTTCCCCATATGGCACTAAGTTAAAATTCGGGCCCCACAGGGAACCCAAATATTAACACACGGACTCGATTTGAACAAAATTGAATCTGCACCCCCTAGAGATGTTATATACCAAATATCAAAAGATTCTAATTGGTGGTTCTGGAGAAGATTTTTTTAATTTTGGAAAACAATTTATGGGTGCTCCCAGAGTAGTGCCCCTTTATATTTGAACAAACTTGAATTGACATATGATAGGGAACAAACATATCAAATTTGGTTCAATTTGGTCCAATGATTTATGAGGAGAATGTAAAGTTCACTCCGGAAGGACGACAGACAAAAAGTGATCATTTAAGCTTCCCCCAACTTTCAGTCAGGAGAGCTAAATGAAAGTGTCAATGACACTGTAGCTCAACTTGTGTAGGACATGAACATGTATAGTATGTGACACAGCAATGACACACATCTAGGTAATGGCCTGTTAACAAAGGTACATGTAAAGTATTGTAAAGGTCTGTACATAAATACTGACCATAGCCTGTAACAAATGTACAGGCAAAGTATTGTAAAGGTGGGTGACTATTAGATTTTAAACTAGAAAAGAAATCTCCATGGGGTTAATGTTACAATGGGGATTCTTGTATGGTGCATCATAAGCCAAATGTTAGCAATTGTTTTGGCCTGTTTGATTCAAACCCTTCTACGGTTGATTCCTACTAATTAATAAATATTTGTCGAGTCCTTCTTAAAATATAGGTATTTGAATTTTTTATCTTCAGCTCATAGGCTTCCCACGGGTGAGGTTTTATTTTTCTCATTGGAAACAGAAAACTGGGTTGTGCAAATAATGTTTACCCTCCCCAAACAATACCAAATATTAACACAGCCGAGCCCAAAAGCACTCGTTACCGTCCCATGATAACAAACGTAGTCCTAGAAGTTCTGTACAAAAAACTGATTACACCTAATTTTGGTATAAAATGGCCACCGGCAGCCATTTTGAATTTCAGATCGCACCCAAAAACACACATTCTCATCCCAAGGTGATAACAAAGGTACCCAAGAAGTTTCGTGAAGATCGGTTCATAAATACAGCCTCTAGCCCAAGCCGTATTGACATGTGCACTTACTGTTTATAAGTAGCGCTGAATAAATCGAAGTTCATCTAATTTGCACAATTTCTGCATGAGAAAAAAACCTGTATTATATGTAATGTATTCAATGTTACTAAACATTCATACAAAAATTTATTCAAATCAGAACTTTCATACAGAAGTTCTGTACAAAAAACTGATTGCACTAATTCGGTACAAAAGGGCTGCTGGTGGCCATCTTGAATTTTGGACCGCACCCAAAAACACTCGTTCTCGTCCCACGGTGATAACAAAGGTACCCAAAAAGTTCCAAAAGATCGGTTCATAAATAAGGCCTCTAATCCGAGCCGTATTGAATTGTTGTCGCCGGACAGATGTCCAGACGGACGAGCCATGACATAACCTCAAATTTGACTATGTCAAAGTTGAGCTAAAAATCACCATTCAAATTTTATCATTTTTCAATTTTTGCATCCAAAACATAGTCATGCTTTAACAGCCAAAACAGTTCGGACACCTGATTTGAAATTCAGTTATTCAAGAATTTTGTTTAGCAAGGGCTTACTTGTTATGTTTTAGTAAAGCAGTGATGAAAACAGGGTAAAAAGAAGAAGAGGTGTCATGGGGCCTGAAGCGCTCACCTTGAACAGAATCCGATATAGTCCAAGAATGAAAGTACATTAAGCAATCAATCTCCACAGGATATATTGTCAATCCTTGAGCACCTCAGGAGTGACTAAAATAGTCCAAGCATCATGCCTTTTCTTCAGCTGATCATAATGTAAAAATAGGCTGATTAAATCGTCAGATGTGTACCCATATGCGAAACTAGTAGAAAGCTGTTATTATCTCAGGACTAATTTTGGGAGGAATTTTCAATTTGAGGGATAAAGGGTTAATATTTCAGGATCAAATTATCAGATTTACACCAAAAACTATACAGCGTGGCACATCAGTAACCTGAAGATGTATATAAAATAACATGACAATTGGATTGATATTTTTTGACTTATCTCATGCCAAAGGGATTGGAAGAATTCTCAATTTGAAGGATAAAAAAGGATAAAGGGTTAATATCTCGGATCAAATAACCTGAACACAAATATAAAGTAACATGACAATCCAAGCAATATTTTTCAAGTTATCGAATGCCAAAGAAATGGAATCGGACGCCGGACGGACGGAGAGACAGACAAAGGATGGACGAACAATGGAAGGCCACCCGGATGCCGACATTATGTGTACATACATGCTATGGGTATACATAATAACTTTGATCAATATTTTTGAGTTATCGCATTCCAAAGAAACTGACTTGAGTAATTCTTAATTTGATGGATAAAGGGTTGATATCAGAGGATCAAAATAACAGATTTACATCCAAAACTATACAGCTCAGCACATCAGTAACCTAAACAGAAATTTAAAGTAACAACACAATCTGATTAATATTAGTTGAGGTATTGCATGTCAAAGAAATAGAATGAAATTTTTTTATTAATTAAGTGGATCAAGGGTTAATACCTCGGGATCAAATGATCAGATTTATATAAACAAGAGGCCCCAGGGGGGCCTGAGGGCGCTCACCTGACATGGTAGTCTAAATATCAAACCAGGGACTTGACTTGAATAAGCTGCATACGCCCCTCCTAAGAAAAGCATATACCAACTAGATGAAGCGATTGTGCCCACACAATACACAGGATTTTCCTTCTATTTTCAGTTCCTGCACTTTTACGTCCCAAAATTGAGATAAACGCATAAAAAACAGATTTTTTTCCCAAACAAAATACTTTCAGCCTAATCTTTTTTTTCTTCTTCTTAAAACGCATAAAAAATGATAAAACTAATTTCCGGATTTTGGTCCAAAATTTTCCAAGTCCCACCCGGACCCCAAATTTTCGGTGTAAAAAAAATAAATGTTTTTTTTGTCTTAAAATTGACAGAAACGCATAAAAAACAAAAAAAAATTAAAAAAAATTATGGATTTTGGTCCAAAATTTTCGAAGTCCCACAAAATTTTTTTTTTTTTTTTTTTTTGTCTTAAAATTGACCAAAATGCAGAAAAAACAAAAAAAACTAGAGAATTGTAAATTGTTGGACAAATTACGAGCTTTCCCAACTTTTTAATGTGAAAAGGCAAACTGCATTGTACACAAAACTATCGATCAGTTTTGAAAACAGAAAATTTAGTGGAAATCACAGTTTCTGTGATGCTGCTAGTTTTTGTGCAGCCAAAACAGATATTTGAGATACAGCAGGACACCAAAACATTTAACACAAAATTTGCTCTTCAATAATTACAGAATATTTTCATAGAAAGCAAAACAAGCGATGTCCTTTCTGCTTTGAAAAAAATAAGTACATATGAATTATGGGCGTACGGGCCGGGGTTTCATGGAGGACTGTGCCCCAACCCACTCCTGAGTCAGGAAGGAGCTGATCTTTCAGCCACTATGCCAGAAAATTTCGGACAATTTAGTTGCAAGAAATGACCACAAAACATTTTGGTTTTCCACACGAAATGTTGTTTTCCTATCTCAGCACTTAGAAGTTGCAAGTAAACTGACCATTATACTGTACAAGTTGATTCCGTGGAACCATATCCACGTTAATATTATTCATTTATAATCACACAAGTACATACATATAAAGAGTTCTATTACTACATATTACGGGAGCGCGGTGGCTCAGAAGGTAGAGATGATTGTTGCAATCCAAGAAGTCCTCTGTTTGAATCCCGCCTGTGGCAACTACATTGTGTCCTTGAACAAGACACTTCATCCCAATTTAATTTCCCACATGGTGGGGGGGGGGGGGGGAGGGGGGGTGAGAGGGGGGTATGATGGCGATGTGTACTAAGGGTACTTTGAGGGTGCACTTGTCTTCAACCAATGCTAACCCTTCTTTTGTGGAGTTAGTATGTCGGGGAGTCTGAGTCGCTTGCCACTGCTCGGTGGTTCTCTCCAGGTACACAATGGGGGGGGGGGGGGGGACCCCCCTCTCCCATACCTGCATTTGGCATTTCCATTTCCTCCTGAGATTCAACTTTTTGGGGCTAAAAGGGTGCCCCCCCCCCCCCCCCTGAAAAATAGCCCTGTACGCCTATGCAATGAATACCTGGACTTGAATAAATACCTATATTATGGTCATGATATAGCTGAAGATGCTGAAAGTGACCTTAAATATCAATAATTATTGATAAAAGGGATGTTGAACAGCTTGTTAATATTTCTTGCATTACATTACTACTTTGCTATTTATTGACAGAAGGATTTCACAGAGGGTTTCCCTGACGGTATTTATTTATTGGTGTTTACAATCACATACTTATCCACAATGGCTAATCGTGACCGTGACAGTTTTACGGGTGGGGGAAGTCGGAGGACCCAGAGAGAACCACCGAGCATCGACGAGCAACTGTCAGCTCCTCAACATTCTAACTCTGTTCAAGCTCCGCTGAAGCAGAGTACCAGCGGTTGAAGACATGTGCACCATTGACATGCAGAACGCCTTAGTACATGGCATCATTGTGCCCCCATGTTGGCAACCGGGATAAAGTGCCTTGCCCAAGGACATTACCTGGGTCGTCCCAGACAGGGATCAAACTCGGGACCTCTATCATAGAAGTCAAACAGTCTATCACTGAGAAAATGTGCTTTCTTTCCTGGCGGTATTCATATTTGTACGGCCAAACTGGGGTTGGATAACACGGAACACCAAAACATATAACACAAAATTTGTTCCCCATTGATTTTTGAAAGCAGTTATGGAAAGCTCAAAGAGCTCTTTCCTTTTTGAGTGAGTATTCACTCAAAGTCATTTTTTGCAGACAGTGCTATTTTTCAGTGGCCAAAGCACATGTTTCATTAAGTCCCAGAACATAACTAAAGCCGGATTTATTGATTAAACATCTCTGCATATAGCAAAGCAAAGTGTCTCAAATTAACCCATTCCAAAATGATAGTAGAGAGTAACCAAAGTTGGATAATTTAGGTATTTCCAAATGGTACTCTTATTCTTGCTCTCATTGTGCTTGAGGGTTAAATCTGAGATTGAAAAGAAAAACCAATCTTACTCAGGGAAGGTGAGTACAGAAAAGGACATAATTAATCAGAAAATGAATTTTGTCTGACGGTACTAATATTTGTACGAGCAAAACTGGTACTGGATTTATTTATTTATTTATTTATTTATTTATTTATTTATTTATTTATTAGGGTTTAACGACACATTAACAGCCAAGGTCATATTATGTCGGTGAGTTGTATGGTTTGCGCAAGCCAGAGTACCCAGAGAGAACCACCAAGCAATGACGAGCAGCTGCCAGCTCCCCAACATAGTGCCTCCGCACTGTAGCACAGGCAGGGTTAGATTGGTTGAAGACATGCGCACCATCGACGTGCAGTATGCCTTAGTACACAGCGTCTAGACCAGTGAAGGCAGATGCACGAAATCTTCAGAAGTTGTTCTACTATCCCTGCTCGACAGAACAGTATCTTTGTCAAGTGGCGTGACCGCGTGGGAACAACGTGGATCGCGTGGAAACTGCGGGGACGATTCGTCCCTACTCTATTCCCAATGAAATGCCGTTTCCATTCACTATTTACCCATCACCAGTCGAGTTTGGCATTATTTCTGTCTATTTCATGAACTGTCCAGCTTTAAATATTTGCACATTCATATGGGACAGAAAGTTTTGAGTTAAACTGCTTATTTTAGGCCGTCCCGGCAGACACTAACAACTCGATCCGGTGGAGAATTTATTTATTTATTTATTTATTGGTGGTTAAGGTCACATATTTATGCACACTGGCTAATCATGACCGCAACAGTTTTACGGGTGGGGGAAGCCGGAGTACCCGGAGAGAACCACCGTGCAACGGCGAGCAACTGTCAGCTCCCCAACACACGAACTCTACACAAGCAGGGTTAGCATTGGTTGGAGACAAGTGCACGATCGACGTGCAGTACGCCTTAGTACACAATGCCACCGTGCCCCCACGCGGGCAGTGGAGATGAAGTGTCTTGCCCAAGGACACAACGCGGTTGCCGCAGGTGGGATTATCCGGTGGAGAAAAAGCCGTCATCTGGCTAAATTAACATTCAAATTGAACAGTTACAATGTCGGATATACTCCAATTATGTCCCGACCATGCAAGGCAGCAACTTGAAATTCTCAGAATGTTTTCTACTGTCCCTGCCCGACAGTTTAGTATCTTTGTCAAGTGCCGCACGTGGAAATACCGTGGATCAGGTGGAAACCGAGGGCACGATTCGTCCCTACTTTATTCTCAATTTAACGACTTTTCCATTCATTATTTACCTGTCACCGGCTGAGTTAGGCATTATATCTGTCTATTTGATGAACTTTTCAACCTTAACGATTTGCGGCTTCATGTAGCACCACCGAAAGGCCACTGCACGGTTACCAATATATTCAGGGATTGATTTTACGAAAATAACAATTATTCTGACTATACCCACATGGGAACTCCTAAATATGCCAAGGGTTAAACTATTGATAATAACGTATAAAACAGAAGTTGTTATGCTATGCTTGCTGCATGCAGGAATAGAAAACATTCAGCGCTCAATGAATTAGGAATGGAGTAAATTGTCACTTAAACCTACGGAATTCTGAAAAAAATTTTTTTCGACGGCACCAATTTTTATGCATTTGAGACAGGGATGGAGTTAAACTTTACAGCAACCTTATAACAGAAAATATTCTTGGAATTGAACTGTGAATCCGAATTTCGAAAGCATTTTCGGATATTCTATTCCAAACTACCACTGCACGCTTATCAATATTCAGTGATTTTATGAAAATATCAATTATTCCGACCGTACAGATATGGGCAGTCTCGAATCTGCCAACGGTTAAACTTTTGATAATGACATATAAAACAAAAGTTGTCATACTTTGACTGCTGCATACAGCCATAGAAAACGTTCAGCGCTCAATCAATTAGGAATGGAGTAAATCCTCACTTAAACTTACCAAATTCTGAAAAACAATAGTTTTTTCGGACTGCACCAATCTTTATGCAAACAGAACGAGCATAGGGTTAAACTTTACAACTAGACTTACAGCAGCAAATATGCTCATTAGGCAATTATAAATACGAACATGTAAATCATTTTTCGATATTCCTTTCGAAAATGGAAGAAAAGTGAGCTCCAAATTAGCCAATTTTATGAAGAATTTTAGGGCACTCAAATTCAAGGCCAGAAAACTGGGTGAAGATTAAATCTTTGAATAAAATATATAACAGCAAAATTGTTCTTGGATGAAGGCCCAATCCTCTCATGGAAAAGGTTTTGAGACAATATGGCTCAAGTGCTGAGAAAGTGCATGTAAACGTTGGCGAAAATAACAATTATTCCGACAGTACCCTTATGGGAAGTCTCAAATCTGCCAAGGGTTAAACTTTTAATAATAATATATAGAACAAAATTTGTCATACTTTGACTGCTGCAAGCAGCTATAGAAAAAATTCAGAGCTCAAGCTATTAGGAATGAAGTAAATCGCCACCTAAAGTTACCAAATTCTGAAAAATTGGAGTTTTTTTGGAAGGTACCTACTTTTTTATTCAACCAGAATGGGATAGGGTTAAACTTTACAACCAAACTTACAACAGCAAATATGCTCGGTAGTCAATTGTGAATACGTACATGAAAAGTTTTGGTAATTAACCCTTTCCAAATTGATAGAAAAAAGCGATCAAAGATGGCTAATTTTGGCATTTTCAAACGGTACTCTTATTCTCGCCCTCATTGTGCTTGAGGGTTAAATCTGGAATTAGGAAGTAAACAGTAACTTTCTTCCACAATCATTGAGGATTGCATCTAGCCATATCAAAATAACTGTTACAACTACTTTGTAATTAGAGAAATTTACCCTTGAAGTTGGCGAAAATAACAATTATTCCGACAGTACCCTTATGGGAAGTCTCAAATCTGCTAAGGGTTAAACTTTTAATAATAACATATAGAACAAAATTTGTCATACTTTGACTGATGCAAGCAGCTACAGAAAACATTCAGAGCTCAAGCAATTAAAAATGGAGTAAACCGCCACCTAAACTTATCAAATTCTTAAAAAATTGGAGTTTTTTTGGACGGTACCTACTTTTATGCAACCAGAATGGGATAGGGTTAAACTTTACAACCAAACTTACAACAGCAAATATGCTCGGTAGTCAATTGTGAATACGTACATGAAAAGTGTTTGAAATTAACCCTTTCCAAAATAATAGAAAAAGCAACCAAAGTTGGCTAATTTTGGCATTTTCAAACGGTACTCTTATCCTCGCCCTCATTGTGCTTGAGGGTTAAATCTGAGATTAAAAAGTAAACAGTAACTTGATTCCGCAATCACTGTTGCATCTATTCAAACCAAAATAATTGTTACAACAACCTTGTTATTAGAGAAATTTGCCCTTGAAGTTGGTCAATTTTGAAGAAAAAATCTATATTCATGTCATTTTTGGCCAGTGGGAGTTAATGTTGAAAGATTTGAGTGGTGATTGTGGTGTATCATATTATGCTGTAAATGTGTGGAAAATTTGAGCGAAATAACTGTAAACAATTTTGAGACATTCGAAAAATGGTGAAATTTTGAAGGTTTTGGCAGAATATTTTGAAAATACACGTTTTCACAGATATGACGATACCGCATTTCACTAGATTTTATGACATTATATAAGTGTGCCAAATTTGGTCAAAATCGTACAACTTGTTTTCGAGCAGTTCAACAGATAAAATTCAGGAAGGAAAAAAAAAAAACAGAGAAGAAAAATTTTGAAAAAGAAGAATAACAATAGTCTTTCCCAAACTGGGTTTGGGAAAGCCTAAAAATTTTCAGATTTTGATCCAAAAATTTCTAAATCCAACCGGGACCCAAATTTTCTGGGGAAAAAAAAAAATTTTTTTTGTCTTAAAATTTACAGAAATGCATAAAAAACAAAAAAAAAATTTCCAGATTTTGGTCCAAAATTGCTTAGTTCGCAACGGGACTCCAAATTTTCAGCCTAAATATGAACCTGGGGACTTGGCTTCAACAAACTTGAATCTCACCTCCCCCCCCCCTGCCCCCCCCCCCCCCCTAAGGATGCTGCATACCAAATATCAAAAGATTCTTATTGGTAGATCTGAAGAAGATTTTTAAAAAATACTCCTCATACTGCACAAATTTAAACATTTGGGCTCCCATAGAGAGCCCAAATATCGACCCAGGCAATTGATTTCAATAAACATGTGAAACAATCTTCCAAAGATGTTATATGTGAAATTTGAAAGCTTTTGGAGCAGTGGTTTGGGAGAAAAGTAGTCTTATGTTTTTCCCATTACCTACAGTGTTAAAAAATGCTGACTCAGCACTTTTTCAAAGTCCCCAAAAAGTACCCCATGATAAAACCGATGGCAATTTTTTTTTACCATTCCATTTTGTTGATCCTAAGGAAGCTTCACAACAAATATGAATTCTCAGTGCCGTGTAGTTTTGGAGATATGGGCATTTTAATTTTTTTCTATTTTTAGCTCCTGTGGTTCCCACGAGGCTATGGGGAAAAAAATTTCTGCATAAATTAGGTACTTATGACCCAATAAGCACTCACGTAAAATTTGGTTCAAATCGGCCTCGCGGTTTGGAAAACAGAAATTTGGGGCGCGGACAAAATTTTTCCTCCTCCTTTAACATCGTCAAATATAGCCCCTCGAACGTCTCTTGAACAAACTTGAGTCTACACCTCAAAAGGAAGCTGCATACCAAATATCAAGTCTCTGCTATTGCTGGTTCTTGAGAAGATGATTTTTTAAGAATTGGAGAATTTTTGCCCCATCCCTCTGCTCAATATGAGCCGAAACCTAATTTGACAAAAAATCAAAATGCCCTTATATAACCCTATGCGGCCAGTGGTTTGGGAGAAAAAGGCCCAAACACTACCTTCACGACGGACGAAAAGTGATCAGAATAGCTCACCCTGACTTTCAGTCAGGTGAGCTAAAAACTACACAGCTCAGCAAATCAGTAACCTGAACATCTATATCAAGTAACAAGACAATCAGATTGATATTCTTTGAGTTATCGCATGTCAAAGAAATAGATTGGAAAAATGCACAATTTGACGGATAAGTGGTTAAAATCTCAGGATCAAACTACCAGATTTACACCAAAATCTATACAGCTCGGCACATCGGAAACCTGACCACACATATGAAGCAACAAGGCAACCTAATCAATATTTTTTAGGTTACCGCATGCCAAAGAAATGGATTGGAGTAATTCTTAATTTGATGGATCAAGGGGGGTTAGTATCTCAGGATCGAATCGTCAGATTTACATCAAAAACTATACAGCTCGGCACATCAGTTACCTGAACATATCTATCAAGTAACATGACAAGCAAATTGATATTTTTTTAGTTAGTCGCATGCCAAAGAAATGGATTGGAATAATGCTTAATTGGATGGGTAAAAGGGTTAAAATTTCAGTATTGAACAATCAGATTTACACCAAAAACTATACGGCTCGGCGCATTAGGAACCTGAACACAAATATAAAGTATCATGACAATCTAAGCAATAGTTTTCAAGTTATCGGATGCCAAAGAAATGGATACGGATGCCAGACGGATGGACAGACAGACAAAGGATGGACGAATGACGGAGGTCCACCCCGGATGCCGGCATTCTGTGTCCCATACATGGTATGGGTACACATATTAAGTGGAGCTCTCCTATGAAGCTCCCCTATGAAGCTCCTTGATACAACCTATGCAGATTAATCTTAGTTACACACCTCCAGAGGGTACTTAATAAAACATTTCTAATTCTTCAGCTACATGGTCAATTCTAGCTCCCATAGGGAGCCCAAATATTAACCCAGGTACTTGATTTGAACAACTTGGATTTCACTCCACTAGACATGTTGTATATCAATATGAAACCATTCTGACTGGTGGATCAGAAAAAGATTTTTGAAGAAATTTCCTCATATTGCAGTAAGTTAAAATTCGGGATACAATAGGGAGCCCAGATATTAACCCAGGGACCCGATTTGAAGAAACTTGAATCTGACTCCCCTAGAGATGTTGTAAACCAAATATGAAAGGATTCTGACTAGTGAATCTGAAGAAGATTTTTGAAGAAATGTTCTCATACCGCACTAAATTAAAATTTGGGTTCCCAAAGGGAGCCCATATATTAACCCAGACGCTCAATTTGAACAGACTTGAATCTGCCCCCCCCCCCCCCCCCCCCCAGAGGTATTGTATACCAAGTATGAAAGCATTCTGACTGGTGAATCTGAAGAATAAAAATTTTAAAGAAACTTCCTCATATTGCACTAAGTTAAAATTTGGGCTACGATAGCAAACACAAATATTAACCTAGGAACCCGATTTGAACAAATTTGAATCGGACCCCCCAAATTCTGATTGGTGGATCTGAAGAAGATTTTTTAAAATTATTCCCCATATTGCACTAAATTAAAAGTTGGGCTTCCTATTGAAGCCCAAATTTTGACCTGGGGACTTGGTTTGAATAATCTTGAATCTGACCCGCATAACAATGATGTATACCAAACATTAAAAGATTCTGACTGGTGGTTCTGAAGAAGATTTTTAAAGAATATTCCCCATACTGCCGAAAGTTAAAAATTCGGACTCCTGCAATGAGCCTAAATATGAACCAAGGGGGCTTCATTTTTAACAAACTTGTATCTGACCCTCCTATGGATGCTATATACCAAATGTTAAAAGATACTGACCATTGCATGTGGAGGAAATTTTTTAAAAATTTTTTGCAAATATGCTGACTCCGAATTGTTTCGATGTCTGCTACAGAACACCCTGACACTACCGATGGTAATATTTTGTTTGTCATTCAATTCTACTGGTCCTAATGATGTTTCATATCAAATAACAGTTCTCTGTTCCGTGTGGTTTGGGAAATATGAGTGTTTGAAAATATTTCTATTTTTTGCTCCTTGGGTTGCCACGGGGAAACAGAATTTTTTTTTTTTTTTGCATAAGTCAAGTACTTCTGACACAAGGATACCACACATGAAATTTGATTCAAATTGGCCCTTCGGTTCAGAAAATAAGAAATTTTGGGCGGGGCCAAAAATCTTACAAAGCCAAATATTGCTCCATGAACTTCGTTTGAACAAACTTGATTCTATCCCTCAACTAGAGGCTCCATAGAGCCTGTAATCACTCACCTAGAACTACATATAAAAATGAGAATTTCCGATTGGCTTTCCATGGTAACTATGAGCTGCAATTGTGGCCATGTTTCCAACATTAATCAACATTACTTGAGGATCATTGGTAGGTGTCCCAGTCTTCAATCACGTGAAGGTTCAAAACATCTGAATCCATCAAACAGAATCATAGAATGTCTCTGGTGGCCATATTTTCCAACCAACGGGAACAAAAAGTGAATCGTTTGTAGAGGGCGTCCTATAGACCATTCTTGCCAAGTTTTGGTTCACGTCAGCTCAGTAGTTCCAGAGAGAAGATGAAAATGCAATTTCCCATAGGTTTTTTCTATAGTAACTATAAACTGCAATTGTGGCCATGTTTGCAATACGATCAACATTAAAATGAGGAATGTTGGTGGAGGGTGTCCCAGTTATCAACCATGCAAAGTTTCAAAACATTTGGCCCTGTGGTTTCAGAGGAGAAGAGTTTTCAAAATTGACCAATCAGAATCAAAGAATGCTTCTGGCGGCCATGTTTTTTCACCCAACAGGAATAAAATGAGTAACAGTTGTTGAGAACCTCTCATAGACAATGCCTGTCTTTGGTCTTTCAGTGAAGATGATGAAAATGTGATTTCCTACAGAGTTTCTGAAGTAACTATAAGCCAAAATTGCAGCCAAAATTGCAACCCAATGAAGATTAAAATGAGGATCATTGGTAGAGGGGGTTACAGTCATCAGTCACACTAAGTTTTCAAACCATTTGGCCTTGTAGTTTCAAAGATTTTCTTGAAAATGCACACATTTATGAATTCTGTTTCAAAAAAAAAAAATCAGTAAAAGAAGGTTAAATATTTTGAAAATTACAATTTTCCCAGACAGTATTCTCTTTCAAAATAGCTCTGGATAGGTAAAGGGTTGCTGTCAAACACATTTTACTCCAATTTTGTCAAATCTGAAAAATTATACAATAATTACTGTCATCTAAGCTGACATGATGGGAAGTGAATGTAAACAAAATCTTCCCTGGTTTTCCAAACACCTGTCATCAATCAGTATTTTCTGATAAGTAACTTGAGACTAATAATCAACATACAGTTGCAATTGTTTACAGTACAACAAGTCAAAATAATTTGTGTAGGATAATCCTAAAAACTATGTATCTTTCTCTTCCTACACTTACAAGACTGATAGCTTTCCAGAAAATGTCAGATTCTGATCTTGTCAGGACAGGAGCAGCAGTTTACTTAGTTCATTGCAGCTAATTTTGACTTGTACTGTATACACAATATTTTGGTTTTTTTTTTTCCCCAGTTCTCAGTGGAGAAAACTGGAACCAAACCTTACCAGATTCTCAAAAAACAAGTATTTTGCTGACAGTACCGATCTTCGTGCAGACAGACGGCAGTTTCAGAGAAGATTTTTGAAAATCCACCAATCAGAATCAAAGAATGCCTCTGGCGGCCATGTTTTTCAACCAACGGGAACAAATTGAGGATCGTTTGTAGAGGACCTCCCATAGACCATCCCTGTCAGGTTTGGTTCATGTCGGCTCAGTAGTTCTGGAGAAGATGAAAATGTGATTTTCCACAGGGTTTCTATAGTAACTATAAACTGCAATTGTGGCCATGTTTGCAACCCGATCAACATTAAATGAGGATCGTTCGTAGAGGGGGTCCCAGTCATCATTTATGTGAGGTATCAAAACATTTGGCCTGGCAGTTTCAGAGGAAAAGATTTTTGAAAATCTAACAATCAGAATCAAAGAATGGCTCTGGCGGCCATGTTTTTCAACCTGCGGGAACAAAATGAGGATCGTTCGTAGAGGACCTCCCATAGACTATCCCTGCCAGGTTTGTTTTCACGTCAGCTCGGTTTTTCCAGAGAAGAAGAGGAAAATGTGATTTCCCATACTGTTTCTACAGTAATTCTAAGCTGCAATTGCGGCCATGTTTGTGACCCAATCAACATTAAATGAGGATCGTTGGTAGAGGGGGTCCTAGTCATCATTTATGTGAAGTTACAAAACATTTGGCCTGGCAGTTTCAGAGGAGAAGATTTTTGAAAATCCAACAACCAGAATCAAAGAATGCATCTGGAAGCCATGTTTTTCATCCGACGGGAACAAAATGAGGATCGTTCGTAGAGGACCTCCCATAGACCATTCCTGCCAAGTTTGGTTCACACCGGCTAGCAGTTACAAAGAAGATGAAAATGTGAAAAGTTTTACGGATGACGACGGACGCAAAGTGATGAGAAAATCACTTGGCATCCGTCGTCATCTGTAAACTTTTAGGCCAGGTGAGCTAAAAAGGAAGCTCCATATGAAATATCAAGTCGTTGAACCCTCTGGTTCATGAAAAGATTTTAAAAATATTTTGGAGCATTTTCCCCACACCCTCCCTATGGAGCTGGGCATGTTGAGTTAAACAATGAAAGTGTCAATGACACTGTAGCTTAACTTGTGTGTTCTGTTTGATGAAAAGGATAATGTTCAATGTTTATGAAAGGATTATGAAATAAGACAAGAATTGTAATAATTGGGAATATGTTCATTTCTGTTCCCTGTATGCTATGTTTTTGATAAAAATAATAAGAGATGTACACTGTACTAAAGAGCTGAGGGGTGGGTTAATATGACCTCACAGTTAATGTATGTGGCCCTCACAGTTAACGTATATCAACAAAAGTTACCAAGTTACAGTGAAATTATTCCAAAATGAGTCATCCTATCAAGTTACATTGAAATCCCTTGATAAATATGGCCTGTAGACTGTGCTAAAGGTTTTCGGGCTTCGGGCCCCTGTAGCCGTCAGTTTCTCAATTACGTCCAAAGGGGACGTTCTCATCTAGACATTATATGAAGTCAACCTACCAAGTTACAATGAAATCCCTTCATGAATATCACCTGCAGACTGTGCTAAATGTTTTTGGATTCTGGGCTCGGGCAGCCATCATGGCTGAATGATCACAACCAAAAGGGGACATTCTCATCTGCGCATTATCTGGAGTGATCCTACGAAGTTACAATGAAATCCCTTCATAAATATGACCTGTAGACTGTGCTCAAGGTTTTCAGACTTTGGGCACCTGTAGCCATCATGGTTGAATGATCGCAACCAAACGGGACAATCTCATCTGGGCATCATGTGGAGTGATCCTACAAAGTCACACTGAAATCCCTTCATAAATATGACCTGTAGACTGTGCTCAAGGTTTTTGGGCTTCGGGCACCTGTAGCCATCACAGTTGACCAATCACGACCAAAAGGGGATGTCATCATCTAGGCATTATATGGAGTCAACCTAACAGGTTCCAATGAAATCCATCCATAAATATGACCTTTTTCCTATGCTAAGGTTTTTGGGCTCTGGCACCCATCAAGGCTGAATGATCGCGATCAAAATGGGACTTTCTCATCTAGACATTATTTGGAGTCATCCTACCAAGTTGCAATGAAATCCCTTCATAAATATGACCTGTAGACTGTGCTAAAGGTTTTCGGGCTTCGGGCCCCTGTAGCTGTCACAGTTGCCCAATCAGGACCAAAAGGGGACTTTCTCATCTAGACATTGTATGAAGTCAACCTACCAAGTTACAATGAAATTCCTCAATAAATATGGCCTGTAGACTGTGCTAAAGGTTTTTGGGTTTTGGGCTCGGGCTGTTGTCACGGTTGGCAGATCATGCCCAAATGGGGAAATTCTCATCTAGACATCATAAGGAATCATCCTACCAAGTTACAATGAAATCCCTCCATATTAAACATGACCTGAAGACTGTGCTAAAAGTTTTTGGTTTTTGGGCTTGGGCAGCCATCACAGTTGATAGATCATGCCCAAAAGGGGACGTTCTCATCTAGGCATTATACAGAGGCATCCTACCAAGTTACAATGAAATCCCTTCATAAATACGACCTGTAGACTGTGCTAATGGTTTTCGGGTTTTGGGCTCGGGCAGCCATACCGGTTGACCGATCGCGACCAAAAGGGGACGTTCTCATCTAGACATGACCTCAAACCTGCATATGAAATTTCGTGACGATCAGACAAGAACTGCGGGGTGTAGCCCATGCTAAAGGAAAATGTTAACAGACTCACAGACTCACAGACTAACAGACTTCCGCACGCGTGATGGCAATAGCTTATCTTGACTGTGTCAAGTTAAGCTAAAAATGCAATGCCCTTTTGGGACCATCACACAAACTTTCACTTGAATTGGCCCAGTGGTTTTGGAGAAGACTAAAACATGGTGCTGAAGGATGATGGATGGATGGACAGACAGATGGAGAGCGATTAGATAAGCTCAGCTTGACTATGTCATGGTGAGCTAAAAAACCTGCCACCCCCCTCTCCATCATAAATATGAACCAAGCAGCTAGATTTGAACATACTTGGTAATCATCAATAGAAAGACATTTACCTCAGTGATTTGTAAGTTTTTCTGAACGTTTCTCCACAAGCGTTCAAAAATAGTGTCTTAAGACATCCCAACACATGACCCAGGGAGTTCATTTGAACAAAGTTGTAATTTACCACCCTGTATATGTGGTATATCAAATGTGAAGAAATTTGTGCCCAAAATTAGTGAAAAAAAGATCATTTTAGTATTATGCTAAAAGACAAGTAATGAGCTAATTTCAATTTAACATAAAACTCACCTGAGTTAATAAAGGATGATGTTTTTGACCATCAGATTCTGCAGGTGCATTCACAAGTATAGTATATATACACTGCTCTACATGTGTATGTAGAAAATTATTCCACATATATTTATAATACAAATCCTGAAAAAAGATAAAACCGAGAATATAAAAATTTACAGAAATCTGATCTTTGCTTTTCAAGTAATCACTTCAACATTAAAAATTGAAGAAAGACACGAATCAACAAGGGGCAACAACTGCTTCAATTTTCAAGAGGTCATCATTAGTTTGTACAAGGCATCATTAATACCAGAGGGTCAAGTGAGCCTAAAATGCACACCTGGGTCAAGTTGTCAAAAGAGATGAGTGTGTCAGTAAGTGATGGGAGCAAGAGCAATTTTTTGATTTGCCATGACACAGCCAAAGGCAATATTTAGGGGTCATTCATTTCTGCTGGTTTGGACTGGGCGGTTTATCGGTTCGTTTTTTTTTTTCCGAAACCAAACCGTCGCCTTAACAAAAAACCAAGACTTTCGGTTTCAACAAATTTCCCAGAATTGGTAAGTTTATGACCTCTCAATCACCTGCATTCCACAGGCCAAAGGCTAAAATGTTGGGCAAAGGTAAACACTGTGCCGTTTATGCTTACCTCGAGATGATTGACAACAAATCCCCCTAAAACAGTGGGAGTAAATTTCTTTTTTCTTCATGAGATCTACAAAACCACCACAAGAGGGAATATGAATGAAAGTGTCAATGACACTGTAGATTAACTTGTCTGTTGTGTTTGATGAAAAGGATAATGTTCAATGTTTATGAAAGGATTATGAAATAAGACAAGAATTGTGATAATTGGGAATATGTTCATTTCTGTTCCCTGTATGCTATGTTTTTTGATAAAAATAATATGAGGTGTACACTGTACTAAAGAGCTGAGAGGTGGGTTAATATGACCTCACAGTTAATGTAAGTGGCCCTCACAGTTAACGTATATCAACAAAAGTTACCAAGTTACAGTGAAATTTCCAAAACGAGTCATCCTATCAAGTTACATTGAAATCCCTTCATAAATATGGCCAGCAGACTGTGCTAAAGGTTTTCGGGCTTCGGGCCCCTGTAGCTATCAGTTTCCCAATTGCGTCCAAAGGGGACGTTCTCATCTAGACATTATATGAAGTCAACCTACCAAGTTACAATGAAATCCCTTCATAAATATGACCTGTAGACTGTGCTAAAGGTTTTCGGGCTTCGGGCCCCTGTAGCCGTCACAGTTTCCCAATCACGTCCAAAAGGGGACTTTCTTTCTCATCTAGACATTATATGAAGTCACCCCACCAAGTTACAATGAAATTCCTCAATAAATATAACCTGTAGACTGTGCTAAAGGTTTTCGGGTTTTGGGCTCGGGCAGTCGTCACGGTTGGCAGATCATGCCCAAATGGAGAAATTCTCATCTAGACATCATAAGGAGTCATCCTACCAAGTTACAATGAAATCCCTCCAGATTAAACATGACCTGCAGACTGTGCTAAAAGTTTTGGGGTTTCAGGCTTGGGCAGCCATCACGGTTGACAGATCATGCCCAAAAGGGGATGTTCTCATCTAGGCATTATACAGAGGCATCCTACCAAGTTACAATGAAATCCCTTCATAAATATGACCTGTAGACTGTGCTAATGGTTTTGGGGTTTTGGGCTCGGGTAGCCATACCGGTTGCCCGATCGCGACCAAAAGGGGACGTTCTCATCTAGACATGACCCCAAACCTGCATATGAAATTTCGTGATGATCAGACAAGAACTGCAGGGTGTAGCCCGTGCTAAAAGAAAATGTGAACAGACTCACAGACTAACAGACTCATAGATTCATAGCTTATCTTGACTTTGTCAAGTTAAGCTAAAAATTAAAAAGTCTTACTTAAGAATCTACACATGCGATTCAAGAATCATTAAGTAAATTTAATGAACCGGGCACAGCCTCAGGCTCACTCATATTCGACCAAATAGGTATTGAAAGTTACCTGACAATATATGGCGTAAAAGTAATATAAATTATCTTTGACCCAAATCATCTGTGTATGGTGCGTAGTGAATTAGATTGGAGGAAAACATAAAATTTGTTGAGTTTTAAAACCTCAAAGTTCACATGGGAAAAATGACAGTTAAATTATGTTAATAAACAGACTTCTGGCATGTTCTCTGAAGTCACATGCTCAGAGATAACGCTGCACACAGGCAGTTCTGTTTTTTGTCAACAATAAAATGGTTAAATTTAAAATAGAACATATCCTGTTAAATGGATGGCAGGTAACTATTAAAAGTTTTTTAAAACTTTTTGCAAATTGTTTGTATACTATTTGAACTTACTTTAAGGAATCGAGCAGTACACCAGGTCTGTCATGTATAAACCGTCAAGTGTCAAGTTAACACTGCATTCCCAATACGCAGTTGTTATACTCAAAACGTGTTTTCCCACATGTATTTTGTGTACACAATGAACCCAATATGCAATATTGCAGACTTTCAAATTCCATTATGCAACCATCTCCCTTCAAAAACATCAATTGCCTGTCTTGACCGAGATGAAATCAATGCAGGGATCAGCCAAGAGGGCGAAGTGAAGTTGGCAATATCTTCGCCTTGGCACCGCTCACTTTGCCCAATTTCTAGGTTTGGGCAAAATCAGAAAAAAACGAAACTCTACAGTCAAAATTAGGAGAGTTATTGTGAAAACATTGGAGTGAGTGAGTTACCAATAAAAGAGATTCGTATATCACGAAGTACTTCAATAATAGTTAACAAAATCACAAAAAATATGATTTTTGTTCCTTTTATTCCACTGTCATTTGAAGCAGGAAGCATTAAGAAACAGGAGGCAGTCTATTTTAAAGCAATGTAATAATTACTGGAATAAGCACAACAATTGTATATTATCCACCAAAACCAGGGTGAAAGCTTAGCGATTACTTAAAAAATAAGGAAATGTTAATTTTTGCTAAAATGTAGCTCTTCTTGTAAATGTTTGCATCTTGACAAGACCCCAATCTCACTGACAGAACAAGGCAAACCCCACCAGTGGTGGAGCGAGCCATGGTTTAAAAATCCTGGAGCACCATGCTGGTGAAAAATTTGTTGTTTTTTTTTTGGGGGGGGGGGGGGGGGGGATGTCAGAACTGAGAGTACTGTACTTGTACTGAGGGCAGGAAATCAAGAAGAATCTTTTCAAATATGGGGATGGGAGGAGCAAGTGGGATTTGAGGTAGGGGTGGAACTGGTCTCCCCAGATACCCCATGGCTCCACCGCTGTAACCCCCCACAGTAGCCCACCACAATATGTCCATTAGCTGAGAAGAGTGGTGAACACTGAGTAACCCTGGTGACTCAACACGCTGTATGAGCCTCATGACTTAGATGACAAATACAGACACATTTTATGTATACATTACCCTCTAAAAGGTTGATTTCTACAATACATTTTGAAAAACCGAAAAACGAACCAAAAACTGATTTTTTGTACAAAACAGAAACCGAACCAAAATGCAAATTTCAAAACCGCCCAGCCCTACTGCTGGTCCTAGGAAAACTTTATAGGCAACAACAAAGCTCTGTTCTGTGAAGTCGAAAATGAAAGTGTCAATGACACCGCTGCTCAAATTGTCCAAGAAGGGTCTGAACTAAATAGAAAGATCCAGAAATGCCAAGTCATTCACTCAAGTTTCTACATCACATCAAAGCTACATATGAAATCTAAATGAAAGTGTCAATGACACTGTAGCTCAACTTGTTAAGACATGTACATGTATAGTATGTGACACAGCAATGACAAACATCTAGGTAATGACCTGATAACAAAGGTACATATAAAGTATTGTAACGGTCTGTACATAAATACTGACCGTTGCCTGTAACAAATGTATAGGTAAAGTATTGTAAAGGTGGGTGACAGTCAGATGCTAAACTAGAAAAGAAATCTTTGAGTCCCAGAGTGGGTCTGACTGAACCCCAAAATATTTGTTCTCATAGCACAGTGATACCAAAGGCACCCCAAAACACACTCGTTCCTGTCCCAAGGTGAAAACAAAGGGACCCAAGAAGTTTTGTGAAGATCAGTTCACAAATACGAGCTGTATAGAAGTTGTGCCAAAAACCTGACTGGACCTAATTTCGGTACAAAATGGCCACTGGCAGTTATCTTGAATTTTGGACCACACCCAGAACCACTCGTTCTCCTTCCAAGGTGATAACAAAGGTACCCAAGAAGTTTTGTGAAGATCGGTTCATAAATACAGCCTCTAGCCCAAGCCGTATTGACATGTGCACTTACAGTGTATAAGTAGCTCTGAATAAATCAAAGTTCATCTAATTTGCATAATTTCTGTATGAGAAAAAAACCTGTTCTATATGTGATGTATTCCATGTTACTAAACATTCATACAAAAATTTATTCAAATCAGAGCTTTCATCTGGAAGTTCTGCGCAAAAATCTGATTGCACCTAAATTTGTACAAAATGACTGCCAGCGGCCAACTTGAATTTCGGATCGGACCCCAAAACACTCGTTCGGTCATAACAAAGGTACCCAAGAAGTTTCGTAAAGATCGGTTCATAAATGCGGCCTCTAGCCCGAGCCGTATTGAATTGTTGACGGACAGACGAACGACGGACGACTGGCCATGGCATGAGCTCAAATTTGGCTTCGCCAAAGTTGAGCTAAAAAAATGGGGTGAAGGGTGTGTGTACTAATGGGATTGTTGACAATGTATAGATCAAATCCAAGATAGCCAGTGGCAGCTATCTTTTTCAACGGAATGCAGAAAAAAAACTCCCATCTGGACATCATTTATGTGAAGTTTCAAAAGTTCAACCTCAGTGGTATTCTGATAGAAGCCATGTGACTGCAGAATTTTAACACCATAAAAGCAGGCGACCACTTTGCGCCTGGTGCGGAAGTTCTGATTTTCAAGAGTTCAACCTCAGTGGTATTCTGACAGAAGCCATGTGACTGCAGAATTTTAACACCATAAAAAGCAGGCGACCACTTTGCGCCTGGTGCGGAAGTTCTGAAGGGAACAAGCCAGTTCGAGGAACATTACCAAACATGAAAGCATTGGCCCCATTTTCTGTTATTTCTTTTAATTTATTTCTGTTGTATTATGAAGCCAGAAGTGCCAGAAATATTATTTCGTTTATTTTTCTTCTATGACAGGTGTTTGAGCCAAAGCCCGAAGGGGTAGAAAGTTCTTTTTTATTTCTCTTTGGCTGAATTTTCTTATTTTAGGCCTCGAGTGGCCAAAAAGTTTATTTGCTTTGGAAAAGTTAGGTTAATTATGGAGTAGGAACCCATTAATTTATTTCTTTTTGGCAGTATTTCAATTACAACCCAGCAGCCCCCAAAGACTTCAAGGAGTCACAATTTTAGAAATATCATACTCCCTTAATTATGAAAGTAAATAGTGTTCAGCTCGTCAACCTACCTATGTTAATAACTTTTCTATCTTTTTTTTTTTGTCATGCAATTATAAGTTAAGAGTGGAATGCAATTTCCAATGCCCTTGGTCCTGAAAACAAAGCTGTTCTCTTATAAATCCCAGAAGCCTGAAGTGGACAGAGCTTTGTCAAAATGCAGTGATGTTTTCCAGCCCCAATGTAAGTTGGTGGGATGGCAGACAGCCCTAGGTGTGTTGCTAATGTTAACAAGAGGCCCCACAGGGCCTGAAGCGCTCATCTTGTACAGAACACAATTTAAACAGAGTCCAAGAATGAGTCTACATTAAGCAAGCCATCTCCATAGGCTACACTGTCAATCCTTGAGTCCCTCAGGAGTGACAAAAATAATCTGGGCATCATGCCTTTTCTTCAGTTGATCATAAGTAAAATGTAGAGCTCCCCTATGAAGCCCCTTGATACAACCTATGTGGATTAATCTTAGTACCTCTAGAGGGTACTGAATACAAAATTTTTAATTCTTCAGCAAAATGGCCAATTCTGGCTCCCATAGAGAGCCCAAATATTAACCCAGGCTCTTGATTTGAACACAGTTAAATCTGACTTCCCTAGAGATGTTGTGTACCGAATATGAAAGCATTCTGACTGTTGGATCTGAAGAAGAGAAATTGTAAAGAAATTTCTTCGAATTGCACTAAGTTCAAATTTGGGCTACCATAGCGAGCCCAAATATTAACATATGGATCCGATTTGAACAAACTTGAATCTGACCCCCCTAGAGATGTTGTATACCAAATGTGAAAGCATTCTGACAAGTGAATCTGAAGAAGAAGATTTTTGAAGAAATTCCCTCATATTGTACTAAGTTAAATTTCATGTTCCCATATGGAGCCCAAATATTAACCTAGGCACTCGAATTGAACAACCTGGAATCTGACCCCCCTAGAGATGTTGGACACCAAATATAAAAGCATTCCGAATGGTGGATCTGAAGAAGATGATTTTTAAAGAAATTTCCTTATATTGCACTAAGTAAAGATTTGGGCTACCATAGTGAGCCCAAATATATACCTAGGGATCTGATTTGAACAAACTTGAATCTGACTCCCATAGAGATGTTGCATACCAAATATCAAAGCATTCTGACCGATAGATCTGAAGAAGAAGATTTTTTTAAATTACTCTCCATATTGAACAAAGATAAAATTTGGGCTTCCGTAGGAAGCCCAAATATTAACCTAGGGACTTGGTTTGAACAATCTAGAATCTGACCCTCATAACAGTGATGTATACCAAATATTAAAAGATTCTGACTGGTGGTTCTGAAGAAGAAGATTTTTAAAGAATATTCCCCATATTACCCTATGTTAAAACTTTGGGCTCCTGTAGAGAGCCCAAATATGAACCAATGAGCTTTATTTAAACAACCTTTTATCTGACCCCCCTATGAATGCTGTATACCAAATATCAAAAGATTCTGATGATTGGTTCTGGAGAAAAGATTTTTTATAATTTTTGCAAATATGCTGACTCAGCATTTTTTCGATGCCGATTACAGAACACCCTAACATAACCGATGGCAATTTTTTTTTACCATTCAATTCTACTGCTCATAAGAATACTTCATACCAAATAAAAGCTCTTTGTTCCGTGGGGTCTGGGAAATATGGGCGTTTGAAAATATTTCTATTTTTAGCTCCCAGAGTTCCCATGGGGATGCGGGAATTTTTTTTTTTGCATGGGTCAAGTACTTATGACCCAATACTATCACAAACCAAATTTGGTTCATACCGGACCATCGGTTCAGAAAATAGAAATTTTGGGTGGGGCCAAAAATCTTACCCCTCCTATTACAAAGCCAAATATTACTTCACGAACTTCGTTTGAACAAACTTGATTCTACACCTCATATGGAAGCTCCATAGCAAATATCAAGTCATTGTACACACTGGTTCTTGAGAAGATTTTTAAAATATTTTGGAGCATTTTCCCCCCACTCCCTCCCTATGGGGCTGGGCATGCTGAGTTGAACAAAAATGAAATGCCCCTTTGGGACCATCACTCACACAAACTTTCACTTGAATTGGCCCAGTGGCTTTGGAGGAGAAGACCAAAACATGGTGTTGACGGACGACAGACGAGAGACGACGGACGGAGAGCGATGAGATTAGCTCAGCTTGACTTTGTCAAGATGAGCTAAAAATATCACAATTCCTCTCTTCCAACCACCCCACCCCTTTTTAAAGTTATCTCTGGATAGATTAGTCTGAAAGTTAGTACTTTCAATGTTATATATCCAATTATACATATTGGTGATTTGCCATTTTGGAATTTTCTGAATCGATCCTGATGTGGCTCCTTCCAGCAAGGTACAAATATTCTGTGAATAGTTGATAAATAATAATAGCCAAGTATTAGAACTACTTATAATTTGCTATGTAATTTGATTTTCTAATCTGCTTCCCAGTAACACCATATTAGTTAAAAGTAGTAATTGTATGCCCAGCTAGGAGGCAGTCTATTAATCGCCTCTATCCCCTTTTAAACAGTAAACTTTTTTATCCCAGTTTTTCATTATGGAGGCTGTGGGAGGGGAGACTACACTTAATCATTTTCAATTATCGTTTTCCATGTTGATATACTAGAATGTCGCACGCCACACACTGTTATCCCCATTCATATGCCTGGTCACCTACTTTTCATTAATGTTAAAACAAGGTATGATAACAATGCCATCTTGTAAAATCGCTGAAAGTGGGTTATTTAGAATTGGCAACCTCTTCCAAAAATATATAACTTCATCTTGTTAAAATAATAAACGTTGACAGCACTTTTAAGTTCATAATTCGCAAACTGATGAACAATGGTATAAAACCTAGAGAATGATCTATCAAACTTTCTTAGGTTTAAATGATAATGTCGTAGAGAACAGGCATATGAGTTGCCGGGATGTTTCGGATGATATGCACCGTGGGCTCTTTGTACCTTTTTGAAGACAATTCAGACTCTGGACGATTTAGACCTTAGACAATTCGGACATCCACATTTATCATCTGAATCGCTCAGGGTCCAATTTGTTCAAACTGTGAATCGTCCTGTAAACGTCTTCAACATGGAAACTTCATGATGGTTCAACAAAATCACATCAATACTATTTTCTGAGTAAAATTAACTTTATTTCAATAAATTTAAAACAAAACTGATAAAATATAAATCGCAGGACAACTTAAGACAAGAGGCCCCAAGGGGCCTGAGGGCACTCACCTGACATGGTAGCCTAAATATCAACCCAGAGAATTGATTTCAACAAGTTGCAACTGCTCCTCCTAAGAAAAGCTTATACCAAATATCCAAAGATTCTGACCAGTGGATCTAAAAACAAAGAAGATTTTTAAAGAATATTCCTCATATTGAACTAAGTTATAATTCAGGCTCCCACAGGGAGCCCAGATATGAACCCAGGGACTTGGCTTTAACAAACTTGAATCTCACCCCCCTAAGGATGCTGCACACCAAATATCAAAACATTCTGACAGCTGGATCTGAAGAAGAAGATTTTTAAAGAAAATTCCTCATTTTGAACTAAGTTACAATTCGAGCTCCCACAGTGAGTCCAAATATGGACCTAGGGACATGACTTGAACAAACTTGATTCTCACCCCCTAAGGATGCTGCATACCAAATATTAAAACATTCCAACTGCTGGATCTGAAGAAGATTTTTAAAGAAAATTCCTCATTTTGAACTAAGTTATCATTCGGGCTCCCACAGTGAGTCCAAATATGGACCTAGGGGAATGGCTTGAACAAACTTAAATCTCACCCCCATAAGGATGCTGCATACCAAATATCAAAACATTCCGACTGCTGGATCTGAAGAAGATTTTTAAAGAAAATTCCTCATTTTGAACTAAGTTATAATTCGGGCTACCACAGTGAGCCCAAATATGAACCCAGGGACTTGGCTTGAACAAACTTGAATCTCACCCCCCTAAGCATGGTGCATACCCAATATCAAAAGATTCTGCCTGCTCGATCTTGAGAAGATTTTTAAAGAAATTTGCCTGAAATGTACTAAGTTCAAATTTGGGCTCCTATACTGAGCCCAAATATAAACCCAGGGGGCCAATTTGAACAAACTTGAATCAGATCCACCCCACAATGTTGCATACCAAATATCAAAAGATTCTGCCTGCTGAATCTGGAGAAGATTTTTTAAGAAATTTGCCTGAAATGCACTAAGTTCGAATTCAGGCTTCTATAGTGAGCCCAAATATGAATCCAGGGGGCCCATTTGAACAAACTTGAATCAGATCCGCCCCACAATGTTGCATACCAAATATGAAAAGATTCTGCCTGCTGGATCTGGAGAAGAAGATTTTTGAAGAAATTTGCCTGAAATGCACTAAGTTCGAATTCGAGCTTCTATAATGAACCCAAATATGAATCTAGGTAGCCGATTTGAACAATTTTGAATCAGATCCACTCCACAATGTTGCATACCAAATATGAAAAGATTCTGCCTGCTGGATCTGGAGAAGAAGATTTTTGAAGAAATTTGCCTGAAATGCACTAAGTTCGAATTCGAGCTTCTATAATGAACCCAAATATGAATCTAGGTAGCCGATTTGAACAATTTTGAATCAGATCCACCCCACAATGTTGCATACCAAATATCAAAAGATTCTGCCTGCTGGATCTGGAGAAGAAGATTTTTTTAAGAAATTTGCCTCAAATGAACTAAGTTTGAATTCGGGCTTCCATAGTGAACCCAAATATGAATCCAGGGGGCCGATTTTGAACAAACTTGAATCAGATCCACCCCACAATGCTGCATACCAAATATCAAAAGATTCTGCCTGCTGGATCTGGAGAAGAAGATTTTTAAAGAAATTTGCCTGAAATGCACTAAGTTCGAAATCGGGCTCCTATACTGAGCCCAAATATGAACCCAGGGGGGCCAATTTGAACAAACTTGAATCAGATGCACCCTACAATGTTGCATACCAAATATCAAAAGATTCTGCCTGCTGGATCTGGAGAAGAAGATTTTTTAATGTTTTTCCCATTGCCTACAGTGTTAAAAAGTGCTGACTCGGCACTTTTTCAAAGTCCCGAAACTGTACCCTATGATAAAACTGATGGCAATTTTTTTTCACCAATCCTTTCTGTTGGTCCCAAGGAAGCTTCACAGCAAATAAAAATTGTCACTGCCGTGCAGTTTTGGAGATATGAGCGTTTTAATTTTTTTCTATTTTTAGCTTCTGTGGTTCCCACGGGGCTATAAAAATTTCTGCATAAATTAGGTACTTATGACACAATAAGCACTCACGTAAAATTTGGTTCAAATCAGCCTCGCGTTTTGGAAAATAGAAATTTGGAGCGGGGCCTAAATTTTTACCCCTCCTTTAACATCGTCAAATATAGCCCCCTCCAACTTCTCTTGAACAAACTTGAGTCTACACCTCAAAAGGAAGCTGCATACCAAATATCAAGTCTCTGCTATTGCTGGTTCTTGAGAAGATTTTTTAAGAATTGGAGCATTTTTGCCCCATCCCTCTGCTCAATATGAGCCGTAACCTAATTTGACAAAAAATCAAAATGCCCTTATATAACCCTTACTCACATGAAATTTCATTAATATGCGGCCAGTGGTTTGGGAGAAAAAGGCCCAAACACCACCTTCACGACGGACAACGGACGACGGACGAAAAGTGATCAGAATAGCTCACCCTGACTTTCAGTCAGGTGAGCTAGTAAAATTCCTCATATTGAACTAAATTATAATTCGGGCTCCCACAGGGAGCCCAAATATGAACCCAGAGACTTGGCCTGTACAAAATTGAATCTCACCCCCCTATGCTGCATACCAAATATCAAAAGATTCTAATTGGCGGATCTGTAGAAGAAGATTTTTAAAGAATATTCCTCATACTGCACTAATTTAAACATTTGGTCTCCCATTGAGAGCCCAAATATGGACCCAGGGATTTGATTTCAACAAACATCTAAAACAATCGTCCAAAGATGTTGTAGGTAAAATTTGAAAACTTTTGGAGCAGTGGTTTTGGAAAAGAAGAGTCAAATGTTTTCACTATTACCCACAGCGTAAAAAAAAAACAAATGCTGACTCAGCATTTTTTCAAAGTCCCGAAAAAGTACCCTATGATACAACCGAGAGCAATTTTTTTTGGACCATTCCATTCTGTTGGTCCTAAGGAAGCATCACAACAAATAACAATTCTCAGTGCCGTGTAGTTTTGGAGATATAGGCGTTTGAAATTTTTTCTATTTTTAGCTCCTGTATTCCCACATTTTTTGGCACAAATCAAGTACTTATGACCCATTAATATTTCATGTCAAATCGGGCTCTCGGTTTGGAAAATAGAAATTTGGGGCGGGGCAAAAATTCTTGCCTCTCCCGTAACGATGAAAAATATTGCCCCTCGAACTTGAGTCTTCACCTCAAAAGGAAGCTGTATACCAAATATCAAGTCTCTGCTACAGCTGGTTCCTGAGATTTAAAAAAATTTGGAGGCATTTTGTCCCCATCCCCTCTTCAATATGAGCAGAAACTCAATTTGAAGAAAAACCCAAATGCCCCTATATAACCACTACTCATGTGAAATTTCATTAAAATGTGGCCAATGGTTTGAGAGAAAAAGATCCAAACACCACCTTGACGAAGCACGGCAGACGAAAAGTGAGCTGAATAGCTCAACCTGACTTTCAATCAGGGGAGCTAAAA
The DNA here is from genome assembly GCA_031216915.1 of Pictodentalium vernedei. Taxonomy (NCBI): domain Eukaryota; kingdom Metazoa; phylum Mollusca; class Scaphopoda; order Dentaliida; family Dentaliidae; genus Pictodentalium; species Pictodentalium vernedei. Next base: position 339,444,515 of record CM062296.1, on the reverse strand, counting down.
AGAGGTTACAGGAGGTTACAATCACTAAAATAGGTGCAACCTGTAAACAGATTATAAACCCGATTTCTTATTTCCAGGCCTGCAATGTGACAAAAAGTCTGTGTTTATTCAGTTCTGAATGGAGTTGTAAGTCATGCACTTACCTGGAAGTGCAGGAGTAGTGCTAATAAAGCAATTATTTCAGGTATTTAATACCATTTAAAGCTTTACTTTAAGCATTTCTGCTGCAGCTATGGTACGGTATGGTTGCTATATGCATAAAGTGCAATTGCCCAGATATTAGATGTCGGCTGGTGTAATCAGTGATTACACAAGTATTGTAGTCGGATTGCAAGTAGTCAGGGACTACAGGGATTGGTGAGGATTAACCTGATGATAAAACTTCTGTAATTGGTTCATCCTTGGGTTAATATCTACTAATCATCATCAATTGGTATCATTTTTTGTGCATGACTCATCTGCACTTCATTTGCATGTTCACTTTTTTGTTGTCATATCTTGAATCAAGTTCTGTCAATGTTTGTCCTGTCTTATCTGGTCTGAGTGTGTGTTATGTGATTTGTTTGCTTGCATCTTATGAATAATGTAAATAAAGAATGAGATTTGTATTCAATTGAATAAATTATTAATTAGACAAACTTTTTCATTTAACTTTCTTTGTAGACAAATGTCTATGGGTGTCAGTGTCCCGACACATTTACTTGCTCCATGGTGATTGTTCACAGCTAGAGCAGTGTTGTAGGCATCAGGCATACATTCAATAATGGACTGAGGTTCATAGGCAGGTGTAGTTCAGTGCAGGGTTGACCGTCATCTGGAAGTTTTTATTAATTGTGTAGTTGCGCATATATCAGTTACAAATTTCCTTTGTAGGCCCAGTAACTAGTCAATTGGTACAGCAGTCATGGTTTATGGACAGCAATGATGAATTGTTGTTCATACAAGGTCTGAAGCACCACTTCGCCATTACAGTACTTTGATCCATCTACTGATAAAGGAGAGTCATATGCTTGTTATGGATAAATGCACAACATTCATATGGACACATTTATATCCGTATGTACGAAGTTCCCACTTTATAACCCCATGAATGGGGCATTGACAACTATGAAAATTAATACATACTATTAAGACACCCGTGGTCCCATGTTTGGCCAGCTCTGTGTTCAGAGAATGTGAATTGGAGGCTATCAAATCAGCTATTAATCTCGTTATTTGAAGTCTTGTGTTGCCCAGAGGAGGTTCTAGAGTTCCAATAGTTGTAAGCATTGCACTATATCGTTGCTGAAAAATAAATTTGGTCACTTTTAAAAGTTAATTATTTAAAAAAGAAGATGGTTATAAACAAGTCAGGTTGCAATATGCTAAATGATAATTCTGTAGGAATGCTGGATTATTGTGAGAACTCAGAAACTTTGACAAGGGATATATAGATTTTCGTAGAATTGGGAGAAACATTACATGCCATTTCAAAAATGATTAAAAGTAATCCCTTAGTTAACATTCTGATCCTATTCTCTGTTCTACTCAAGTCAGATTTACTTCATCAAAACCTATCTTTACATTGTGGTCTCACATGACATCCTCCTGACTGAAAAATTCTACATGAGATTACTTTGGAGTTTTTGAACCAGAACGGGGTTCCTGGAGGCAGGGACTGAAAAAATTCAAGGCTATTTAAGGCCGATTCTCAACATTTTTCAGTATTCTTTTTTTCATGCCCTGCAAATTAGCAATAGTCGAATTCAAGGATTTTCAAGGACACTCCCCCACCTTCACAAGTCCTAAGACCATTTGGTCACTAACCTCTTCTCCAACTTCCAACAACCAAGTGATGAGGTGATTAATCGGGATACAGGGCATTTAATTAACCCTAGGCAATAGGCAATGCCAACGTATTTGCTGACCTAAAATCCATTCTATAGGCAATAAGGAAATTCATAAATATACCCTGCAGAGAGTGCAAAAGGGATAAGTTGATGCACAAATGCAGTAAGTTCAAAGGCTGGTGATAACAACAATAATTTTTGGGGGAAATGAAGAAAATAGGCCGATGAAATTGTCAGATGTGTACCCATACACGCAATTAGTAGAAAGCTGTATGACGGAGGGCCACCACAGATGCCAACATAATGTACACCATACAAGGTATGGGTACATATAGAAATGGATTGGAGGAGTCTCTAATTTGATGGATAAAGGGTTAATATCTCCGGATCAAATTATCAGATTTACATAAAAAAAACTATACAGCACAGCACATCAGTAACCTGAATAAATATATAAAGTAACATGACAATCGGATTGATATTTTTTGAGTTATCTCATGCCAAAGGGATTGGAGGAATTTTCAATTTGAAGGATAAAGGGTTAATATCTCCGGATCAAATTATCAGATTAACACCAAAAACTATACAGCTCAGCACATCAGTAATCTGAACACAATTATAAAGTAACTTGACAATCCAAGCAATATTTTTCAAGTTATCGAATGCCAAAGGGATTGGAGGAATTTTCAATTTGAAGGATAAAGGGTTAATATCTCAGGATTAAAATAACAGATTTACACCAAAAACTATACAGCTCGGTACATCAGTAACCTGAACACAAATACAAGAGGCCCCACGGGGCCTGAAGCGCTCATCTTGTACAGAACACAATTTAAACAGAGTCCAAGAATGAGTCTACATTGAGCAAGCCATCTCCATAGGCTACACTGTCAATCCTTGAGTCCCTCAGGAGTGACAAAAATAATCTGGGCATCATGCCTTTTCTTCAGTTGATCATAAGTAAAATGTAGAGCTCCCCTATGAAGCCCCTTGATACAACCTATGTGGATTAATCTTATTACCTCTAGAGGGTACTGAATACAAAATTTTTAATTCTTCAGCAAAATGGCCAATTCCGGCTCCCATAGAGAGCCCAAATATTAACCCAGGCTCTTGATTTGAACACAGTTAAATCTGACTTCCCTAGAGACGTTGTGTACCGAATATGAAAGCATTCTGACTGTTGGAACTGAAGAAGAGAAATTGTAAAGAAATTTCTTCGAATTGCACTAAGTTCAAATTTGGGCTACCATAGCGAGCCCAAATATTGACCTATGGATCCGATTTGAACAAACTTGAATCTGCCCCCCCCCCCCCCCCCCCTAGAGATGTTGTATACCAAATGTGAAAGCATTCTGACAAGTGAATCTGAAGAAGAAGATTTTTGAAGAAATTCCCTCATATTGTACTAAGTTAAATTTCATGTTCCCATATGGAGCCCAAATATTAACCTAGGCACTCGAATTGAACAACCTGGAATCTGACCCCCCTAGAGATGTTGTATACCAAATATAAAAGCATTCCGACTGGTGGATCTGAAGAAGAAGATTTTTAAAGTAATTTTCTCATATTGCACTAAGTAAAAATTTGGGCTACCATAGTGAGCCCAAATATATACCTAGGAATTTGATTTGAACAAACTTGAATCTGACCCCCATAGAGATGTTGCATACCAAATATCAAAGCATTCAGATTGATGGATCTGAAGAAGAAGATTTTTTTAAATTACCCTCCATATTGAACAAAGATAAAATTTGGGCTTCCGTAGGAAGCCCAAATATTAACCTAGGGACTTGGTTTGAACAATCTAGAATCTGACCCTCATAACAATGATGTATACCAAATATTAAAAGATTCTGACTGGTGGTTCTGAAGAAGATTTTTAAAGAATATTCCCCATATTACCCTATGTTAAAACTTCGGGCTCCTGTAGAGAGCCCAAATATGAACCAATGACCTTTATTTCTACAAACTTTTATCTGACCCCCCTATGAATGCTGTATACCAAATATCAAAAGATTCTGATGATTGGTTCTGGAGAAAAGATTTTTTTAAATTTTTGCAAATATGCTGACTCAGCATTTTTTCGATGCCCATTACAGAACACCCTAACATAACCGATGGCAATTTTTTTTTACCATTCAATTCTACTGGTCGTAAGGATACTTCATACCAAATAAAAGCTCTCTGTTCCGTGGGGTTTGGGAAATATGGGCGTTTGAAAATATTTCTATTTTAGCTCCCAGGGTTCCCATGGGGATGCCAGAATTTTTTTTTTTTGCATGGGTCAAGTACTTATGACCCAATACTACCACAAACCAAATTTGGTTCATACCGGACCATCGGTTCAGAAAATAGAAATTTTGGGCGGGGCCAAAAATCTTACCCCTCCTATTACAAAACCAAATATTACTTTACGAACTTCGTTTGAACAAACTTGATTCTACACCTCATATGGAAGCTCCATAGCAAATATCAAGTCATTGTATACTCTGGTTCTTGAGAAGAAGATTTTAAAAATATTTTGGAGCATTTTCCTCCACTCCCTCCCTATGGGGCTGGGCATGCTGAGTTGAACAAAAATGAAATGCCCCTTTGGGACCATCACTCACACAAACTTTCCCTTGAATTGGCCCAGTGGCTTTGGAGGAGAAGACCAAAACATGGTGTTGACGGACGACGGACGGACGAAGACGGACGGGAAGCGATTAGATTAGCACAGCTTGACTTTGTCAAGATGAGCTAATAAAGTAACTTGACAATCCAAGCAATATTTTTCAAGTTATCGAATGCCAAAGGGGTTGGAGGATAAAGGGTTAATATCTCAGGATCAAAATAACAGATTTACACCAAAAACTATACAGCTCGGCACATCAGTAACCTGAACACAATTATAAAGTAACTTGACAATCCAAGTAATATTTGTCAAGTTATCGAATGCCAAAGGGATTGGAGGAATTTTCAATTTGAAGGATAAAGGGTTAATATCTCAGGATTAAATTATTAGATTTACACCAAAAACTATACAGCTCGGCACATCAGTAACCTGAACACAAATATAAAGTAACCTGACAATCCAAGCAATATTTTTCAAGCTATCGAATGACAAAGAAATGGATACGGACGCCGGACGGACGGACAAAGGATGGATGAACGACGGATGGTCACCCCGGATGCTGGCATTATGTGTACCATACATAGTATGGGTACACATAAAAACCACCCATCTCTAATTTGCATGTGTACATAAACGAAGTCAAAATAAAAATACTTGTTCCTTAAATATTATGATACAAATAATTATTGGGGAAGATCTTCGTGTAAGACACACGGACAAAATCTGACCTATAAATATATGAGGATTTTTATATAAATACTATATTCATATATCATTTATAGTTTGTGCGTCTTACATGAAAACTATCCCAAATATTGCACAAGAAACGAAAAAACAACTAGGTACGTACTAGTAAACTGTTAATAGGTTATTCACACCTCTCGTCAACAACTCCGAAAGCAACAGCACCCAGCGAAGTGAGATGACCCCATCTTTCTGACCCCAGGTATTTAATAATCATGACCTAAGGTCACAAATGAGAATTGTGCAATATTGTTGACATTACGCTTCAAAAAAAATGAAACATTTATAGTAATTTGTATATTTTTTATACTAACCAATGGCCCAGACTTAGCTGGTGCAAACTCCTAACTTTTAATGGCCAAACACAAATTTTGAACCCCCAAACCCCAAAATTTGCATATAAATCCAGAAATTTAGAGTCCTATAAAGTCCTCCATACCTTTATACACTGCACATGCACCGCAAGCTGGAAGCAATGCAAATTGGCGCCAGTCATCATTCTTACCAGATTATGTGCCTGATAAAGTAGAAAATCCAGTGGGGAGGAGTGAGTGCCCACTCACGGTAGGGCCATCCCTATCTGGGCCATTGGTAAGTATAAAAAAATATACAAATTACTATAAATTTTTCACATTTTTCTACTGCACCAATGGCCCAGACTTAGCTGAATAGTAAAAAGGCTGGAGGGCCTAGGGCTTAAAGTAATAGCAGGCTAAATTTCAGCTTGTAAGCCTGCAGGAGGACTCCCAAAGGTGAATAGATTAAAATATGAGGAATTGCATATATCCTTCTCCCTACAACAATAGAGGACATACCACCAATAAGAAATAAAAGGAGCAATAGCCAAATGAATCCTTATTACTTAGCATAAACGATTACGCTAATTGGGAGCAAAGAGCCCCAATTTTAAGCCTTGTCCAGAATAAGACTCTTAAAATTAGGAAAAGCAGGTCCTTGAGTTGGAGACTAATGCCTGCAGACACACGCCGTATACAATTCAACCCACCAAGCTGTACATAAAAGATCTGTATTATCTATAGACAATAACAGCTTCACCCATAGTTACACACTAACTATAAGGCCAGAAGAGGCAAGGAGAAACCACCCCACCATCTTTTGAAGGAGGAAATTAACCTTCAAAACAAAGAGGAAAGCGGCCTGGAATCAGTGATAAAGTGGTACTGAAGAATGTCAGAAAAGAAACCTAATATAGGATTCCCATCCGAGTAATAAAAGGCGGACTGAAGTATATATAATCGGTTTAAAGGCTACATTCCCGAAGTTATGCTCCTGTTGCTATTCTCAATAAAAGAGCATTAACAGCGAATAGAAGCTATCATAACAAAATAACTGGTCAAATAACCAAGCATGACCAGTTTTTTGACCCAGCCTGACTCCTAGAGCTCTCGTCCTAGTCATCTAGAATAGTATAAGACTGTAGGACTCCATCACATCTGACAAACTCCATATTGCCACTAAAGGACAGAGAGGAACGTGATGAACATGGTGCTATTGCAAGGAATACACCCAACGATATAGAGTCGCCATATCCCTTTAAAACAAGACAGTATGCCAGGGTCCTAAAGAATACACCATACAGACATAATATCCATAATCCTCCGAGTGGAATCATAATCCACGATAGATTGGACATAAAATGAAGCGGGCAAAGAAAAACTAAGTTCTGGCATCCCAATCATAGAAACCTAGATGAACTCCTTGTGCCTCGTCCCGCTTTTTTGCAGGAAATGTATTCCCGAAAAATGGAACTAACAACAGGCACAAGAAAGAACGCCCGTAATTGCTCACTGGGCCAATATGGCGTCATCAATAGGACTAAATGCTTCAGACGACTAACACAAAAAATATTGTTAAGGAATGAAAAAACTCTTTCCTTACAGCGGTACCTTGTCCAAGAAGACAGCGGTCTCAGCCTAGCTGACGCAGCTTAAGGTCTTCCTATCCGTGATGACAAATATCTGGGTGTAAACTGCGGCCTCGGAAGCTTACTAAATGGAGAATTACGATGTTAGCCGCTAATGATAGAGAAAAAACACCGTTCATAATTTTCACTAGGCTACTATGGCATCAACAATAGGACTAAATGTCTCTGACAATTAAGAATACAACACCGAGAAGGAAAAAATGTACTCTTTCCTTCTAACAGTCCTATTCCCAAAAAGACAGCGGTCCTAGACCAGCAACGCAGCTTAGAAGTCTTCATCTCCATGAAGACAGATATCTGGGTGTAACCTGCGGCCTTGGAAAGCTCACCAAACAGAGACTTACGACGTTAGCCACTCAAGTTAAGGAAAAAGACCACTCTTAATACTAATTAGACTATTATGGCGTCAACAATAAGACTAAATGCCTCAGACATCTAAGAATACAACACCGAGAAGGAAAAAACATACCCTTTTCTTCTAACCGCCCTAATTCCAAAAAGACAGCAGTCTCAGCATAGCTTAGAAGTCTTCATTTCTGTGAAGACAGATATCTGGGTGTAACCTGCAGCTTTTGAAAGCTCACTAAATGGAGACTTTCGACATTAGCCACTAATGTTATAGAAAAAGACCGCTCTTAATTCACATAAGGCTATTATAGCGTCAACAATAGGACTAAATGCCTCTGACGCCTATGAATACAACATCGAGAAGGAAAAAACATACTTTTTCCTTCTAAAAGCCCTATTCCTAAAAAGACAGCGGTCTCAGCATAGCTAACACAGCTAGCGATCTTCCTATCCATGAAGACCGAATCCGAGTGTAATCTGCGGCCTCGGAAAGCTCACTCAGCGGAGAATTACAACGTTAGCCGCTATGGCTGATGTGAAGATGCAATAAGCTGTACAATTACAACAGAATAGATAGGTGTCAATGACCCATAACCATATTCTTGTTCCACTGAAAAAAGAAACTAAAAGAAAAAAATACACAACATATGTCGACACCCACCTAGAACGTCTATCCAATATTCACACCTTGGCACAAGAATTAGAGAATGTGCAATGGCTACAAGCCCAACAGGCCTGTAGATCAGAAGAGGACTAATGGACCCACATGAAGTATGATTCTTCACCGCAGGTCACTATGACAAACAAGAAAATAGGAAAACATATAAGCCCTTAACACTCCCTAAAATGTATAAAAAAAACTACACTATACATTATAGGATATAACAACATAATAGAAAATAAAATTTTCTAAAAATGTAGATGACAACCCAGTACCCCAAGGGAATCTAATGAGCCCAAGGGCACCCCAATAGAGTCTAAGAGTGGATATACCACTCCACAACTAGGACAAGAACATCGGGATAAGGCCTAACATGTAATGTAACACACTAAAACTATAACTGTACTACAGCAAACCATCACAGTACTTACCAAAACTTTGAGAAAAGGGTAAACATCGTCAGAAAACAAACCGGAACTAACAACACAGGCACATAAACAAGAGGCCCCACGGGGCCTGAAGCGCTCATCTTGTACAGAACACAATTTAAACAGAGTCCAAGAATGAGTCTACATTAAACAAGCCATCTCCATAGGCTACACTGTCAATCCTTGAGTCCCTCAGGAGTGACAAAAATAATCTGGGCATCATGCCTTTTCTTCAGTTGATCATAAGTAAATTGTAGAGCTCCCCTATGAAGCCCCTTGATACAACCTATGTGGATTAATCTTAGTACCTCTAGAAGGTACTGAATACAAAATTTTTAATTCTTCAGCAAAATGGCCAATTCCGGCTCCCATAGAGAGCCCAAATATTAATCCAGGCTCTTGATTTGAACCCAGTTAAATCTGACTTCCATAGAGATGTTGTGTACCGAATATGAAAGCATTCTGACTGTTGGATCTGAAGAAGAGAAATTGTAAAGAAATTTCTCCGAATTGCACCAAGTTCAAATTTGGGCTACCATAGCGAGCCCAAATATTGACCTATGGATCCGATTTGAACAAACTTGAATCTGACCCCCCTAGAGATGTTGTATACCAAATGTGAAAGCATTCTGACAAGTGAATCTGAAGAAGATGATTTTTGAAGAAATTCCCTCATATTGTACTAAGTTAAATTTCATGTTCCCATATGGAGCCCAAATATTAACCTAGGCACTCGAATTGAACAACCTGGAATCTGACCCCCCTAGAGATGTTGTATACCAAATATAAAAGCATTCCGACTGGTGGATCTGAAGAAGATTTTTAAAGAAATTTTCTCATATTGCACTAAGTAAAAATTTGGGCTACCATAGTGAGCCCAAATATATACCTAGGGATCTGATTTGAACAAACTTGAATCTGACCCCCATAGAGATGTTGCATACCAAATATCAAAGCATTCTGACTGATGGATCTGAAGAAGAAGATTTTTTTAAATTACCCTCCATATTGAACAAAGATAAAATTTGGGCTTCCGTAGGAAGCCCAAATATTAACCTAGGGACTTGGTTTGAACAATCTAGAATCTGACCCTCATAACAATGATGTATACCTAATATTAAAAGATTCTGACTGGTGGTTCTGAAGAAGAAGATTTTTAAAGAATCTTCCCCATATTACCCTATGTTAAAACTTCGGGCTCCTGTAGAGAGCCCAAATATGAACCAATGAGCTTTATTTCTACAAACTTTTATCTGACCCCCCTATGAATGCTGTATACCAAATATCAAAAGATTCTGATGATTGGTTCTGGAGAAAAGATTTTTTAAAATTTTTGCAAATATGCTGACTCAGCATTTTTTCGATGCCCATTACAGAACACCCTAACATAACCGATGGCAATTTTTTTTTACCATTCAATTCTACTGGTCATAAGGATACTTCATACCAAATACAAGCTCTCTGTTCCGTGGGGTTTGGGAAATATGGGCGTTTGAAAATATTTCTATTTTTAGCTCCCAGGGTTCCCATGGGGACGCGGGAATTTTTTTTTTTGCATGGGTCATGTACTTATGACCCAATAATACCACAAACCAAATTTGGTTCATACCGGACCATCGGTTCAGAAAATAGAAATTTTGGGCGGGGCCAAAAATCTTACCCCTCCTATTACAAAGCCAAATATTACTTCGCGAACTTCGTTTGAACAAACTTGATTCTACACCTCATATGGAAGCTCCATAGCAAATATCAAGTCATTGTACACACTGGTTCTTGAGAAGAAGATTTTTAAAATATTTTGGTGCATTTTCCCCCACTCCCTCCCTATGGGGCTGGGCATGCTGAGTTGAACAAAAATGAAATGCCCCTTTGGGACCATCACTCACACAAACTTTCACTTGAATTGGCCCAGTGGGTTTGGAGGAGAAGACCAAAACATGGTATTGACAGACGACGGACGGGAAGCGATGAGATTAGCTCAGCTTGACTTTGTCAAGATGAGCTAAAAACGGCCCGAAGTCAGTAACCATTGTCTTAAACTACCAACTGCAAAACTAAATCTTCCCAGGAAGATAAAATAATGCAGTCAGTAGAAGATGTAATACATCCCCGAGGTCGACCCGACCGGGACATAAACAAGGGGGTATGCAGAACTAAAAAACCGATGAAAATGTCAAATTCCCAAGAAATTTTGACGACACTTGGGAACTTAACAGGAGAGTTCATGGAAGGACAGGGGAGAACACTAAACAATACTAATGATGTCATAAGAACATATCAGGCGTATATCCCCAAAATGGGAATCATAATTAAAAAGTTAAAAAATTTATAGTAATTTATATATTTTTTATACTTACCAATGACCCAGACTTAGCTGGTGCTAACTCTAACAAAACCAGGGCCAAACACAAATTTTGCCCCCCAATCCCCAAAATTTGCATCCAAAACAAAAAGAAATCATGTCCTAAAGGACCTCCATACTACGCCTCTACTGCGCATGCGCAGTGACGCAGACGTCCCGAAATTGGCGCCAATTATCATTCTTACTGGCAGTGCCTGGTCAGCACTATGTACTCAGCGGGGAGGCAAGAGTTCCCAACTCCAGGGAGGGCCATCCCCGTCTGGGTCATTGGTAAGTATAAAAAATATATAAATTACTATAAATTTTTTAACATTTTTATACTGTACCAATGACCCAGACTTAGCTGAATAGTAAACAGGCTGGAGGGCCTAGGACATAGAGGAAAATCCAATAAGCTCAACTATATAGTAAAGAGGTAACCCCTTAAGGAGAAAAGGAGTATTAGGCTTTACATGTATCTTTCTTATTTAATATTAAATTAGAAAGATACACTACCCTTAATAATTGAGCACAATAACATTCATGTTCTCTATTAACATCCAGTATAACTCTTATACTAATTATTTTTAAAGCAAGCCAATAAATAAAGTAGTCCAGAGAATTGAGAATCTTTATAGTCATTTAAAAGTGTCCGAGTATTGTATATTAAAGCCCGTTTGACACTTGACATATACAAATGCTTCACACCGAGCTACACTTTAAAAATAAGACATGAATGAATTTAAACATTAATATTACACTTTAAAACCATCCCGGAAGCGACTCAGAAATACTGACTTGGAGGAGGCATTCCCTTGCTTTTCACTATAAAGCAGGTGACCTAAGGGAACACCCCCCCCCCCCCCCCTTCCCCTTGCCCTGGGTCGAATAGCCCAGAGCAAAGAGGGAAGCCGGACGGAGTCACTGCCGGAACAGAAAGCCTGCATAACTATAGTTGCAACTGTTTAGTGGACGACATTCTGAGCAACAGATAACGGACCTAAACAATGCAGGTCTCCAGAAATGGACTCAATATTTCTGAGATAAAAATTCGTAAATGTGGATGGCTGAGACCAATAAGCAGCCTTCATTAAATCTGTAATAGCAACACTATTAGCATAAGCCCAGGAAGTAGAAAGAGCTCTTACTTCATGAGCAGAAATCTTAAGCACAGACTGCTGAGAAGAAGATAAATCTTCATAAGCAGTACGGATAGTTAACTGAATCCATCTAGCAATAGAATGGACTGAAATGTCCTTTCTATTAGGCATCAAAGACAGAAAGAAACGTTTCCGTCCCTTTCTGATAAACTGAGATCTCTGTTTATAGATACGTAGTGATCTAACAGGACAGAGTAAAGGCCTACGCCCGTCTGAAGACGGAAGAGCCTTAATAACAATAGGTTCCGGATATTTATTAGGAGCTTGATTCTTAGTTAAAAAACCCACATTAGTAGTGAAGGTGATAGTGTTCCCAACACTACGATAATGAGAATCATCCACCGATAGTGCATGAAGCTCACTGACTCTTCTAGCAGAAGAGAAAGCTAAGAGAAAAGCTGTCTTATAGGATAAGAATTTGAAATCTACTGTCCCAAGAGGTTCAAATGGCTTTTCCTTCAATTTAAGGAGAACCCAAGCTAAATTCCACTTAGGAATTAATCTAAGAGTTCTGGGTCTATTTATCGAAAAGTTTCTAACCAACTTCGATAAAGAGACATTAGATCCAATTTGTAAACTATCATGATGTGCATAGGTATCAGATAACATAGATCTATAACCCTTTATAGTAACAGGCTGCAGTTTGATTTCGTCAAACAAGTATACTAGAAAGTTTGCAATGTCTGGTATAGGGGGATCGAATATATCTACAGAATGATCCCTACACCAACGACGAAAAACCTTCCACTTAGCCGCATAATTTAGCGAAGAGGAGGTCCTCCTACAGTTAGAAATCGCGTCCACTGCTCGTCCTGTAAAGTGCTTGCCATGCAAGAAGGACCGCACAACGGAAAAACGTGAAGGTTGAGACCTTGCGGGTTGTGATGGAGTTGGCGCGATTTCCCCTGCGAAAGAAGATCCTCCCGTGGAGGAAGCTTCCGCGGTAGGTCCCACAACAGACACCTGAGTAGATTTATCCACGGTCTCTGTGGCGACAGAGATGCTACCAACAGAATCTTGCATTGAGATTGTTTTATCTTTAGCAATACTTGTTGAATTAACGGTGCAGGAGGATACGCATATCCTATCATTCCGTCCCAAGGGATCGACAGAGCGTCTACTGCAAATGCTCTTGGATCCGGACACGGAGACACATACGTCTGCAACTGATTGTTGAGATGTGTCGCAAATAAGTCTATCATTGGCCGTTCCCATTGGTAGCAAATCTGATTGAATACTTGTTTGTTGAGAGTCCACTCCGACGGCAACAAGCGACCCTTTCGTGAAAGGGAGTCTGCTAGCACATTCAGACGACCCGGTATGTGACGGACCGAAAGAAGAACGTGATGTTCTAACGCAAACAGAAGGATTCTTTCCGTTAGATTGAACAACGGAACTGAATGAGTGCCTCCCTGATTCCGTATATACGCCACTACTGTCGTATTGTCGGATAGGATTTGGACATGAGCATCGTGAATAATGTCCATCCAGTGACGTAACGCAAGCCAAATTGACATCATTTCCTTGATGTTTATGTGCTTGCACAGGAATTGCGGATCCCAAAGACCCTGGCATCTCGAATCCGTTGGGATTAATGATGCACCCCAACCTGTTTGACTGGCATCCGTCATAACGGTAAAACTCGGATCCGGCAACTGCAGCGGAACTCCTTGAGTTAACCACTGAATGTTTGCCCAAGTCTGAATCTCTTGTTTCACTTGATCTGACAAAAGAACGTCTACATCGAGCGAATGAATTTTCACACTCCAATTCTGAGTCAGGAAAATTTGAAGAGGACGTGTGCGTAACCGTCCCATCGGAATGAGATCCGCGGCGGCTCGCTCCGCACAGACCTATCAGTCTCATAAATTCTCTCGCCGTGACTTTATCTGCGTGCAGACAATAGCGAGCGTAACAACTGACTAATTTCGCTCTGGTTAACGGCAGACGAACGAGATTGTTGTGCGTCTCGAAGCTCATTCCCAGATGAGTGAATGACTTGGACGGCACCAGATCCGACTTCTCCTCGTTTACTATAAAACCGAGACGTCGGAGCAATAGAAGAAGATTCTGAACATCGTTGTGAAGCGTTAACTCGTTGCCGTACCTCTGAAGAATGTCGTCCAGGTAGGCCGACGTTACCGCAGACGAATGAGCTCGGAAGTAGATCATTACCGAGTTCATTACCCGAGTGAAAGCCCAGGGTGCTAGATTCAATCCGAAGCACATCGCCCGGAATTGATACACCACTCCTAGGACTGCGAAGCGTAGATACTTTCGGAATGTCGGATGTACCATGACGTGAAAGTACGCATCTTTGAGATCTATGCTCGTTGCATAATCGTTCACCCGAATACTCGCTCTGACCGATCGAATCGTCTCCATATAAAACTTCGGAGCGACGATCAGCTTGTTTATCCAGCTCAAATCTATGACTGGACGGAACGAGCCGTCTGGTTTCGGAACCAGAAACAGATGGCTGTAGAATCCTGGAGATTCCTGGTTTTCTACGACCTCTACCGCGTTCTTCATTAAAAGAGACTGCACCTCTGATAACAGAGCGTCTCTTTTCTGTGGATTTGACGGAAGATGAGTCCACTTTGGACTTCGAGTTAATGGAGGCTTTCGTTTGAAGGATATCTTTAGACCTTCCGAAGTCACTCCTCTCACCCAAGGGTCGTCCGTAATCGATGCCCACTCTTGTGAAAAGCTCGACAACCTTCCGCCAACCGGAACGCGATAGAGGTTTAAGCCATCACCTCCTGGACCTGCGAGGCCTGCGGTAGGAGAAACCACGTCTTCCACGACCCGCACCTCGCCTCGTCGACCTCGGGGCGTCCGACCGATTGTCCCGGCCTGAAGGACGTCCCGAACGAGAGTCGCTATCCTGACGGTCTCTCGAATAAGACCAAGAGGAAGCACCGGAACCTCTATAGGAACCTCTCTTGGGCGCATTAGACCCAGAAGTGCCTGTCTTATTCGTGTCTGCTGTATCCGACTTCTTAGGAGCAGATCTGAACAACAGAGAATCATTAGCTTTCTTTTTAATTTTATCATAAATAGCGGAAAGCTTGCCGTCAAAGAGAAGTTCTCCTGAGACCGAAGCGACTCTAAGAGAGTTCTTCACCTTAGAATCTACTAGTGTGGATGTAGCTAGGGCTGCGTCACGTCTAACCAACTCCAGATTTGCCACTGAAAGGGCGGAGTTACACGTGGAATAAGCTACTGCCCTTGAAAGAAGTCTTAAAGAGGATTGTATATCCTGAAACTCTTTCCCCTGAAGGCGCAGTGATAATGCCTTAGTAAGGTGATCTGCGTAAGATAAGGCATCTAAATTGGCTCTGTTAGACGCAATAGCTGTTTCCAACACCGCGGTTGGAATAGAAGCTGACGACGGTAATGATAGCTCTAAGTCTTCCGCCTCGTCGTCCATACGCAGAGGAACTCTCGGTATACCCTGTCCTGCCGTATCAAATTTATTCCTTGCATTAATGAAAGGCAGGTTGAGAGTATTAGCGGACAAGAAACCTGCTTTCCCCGTCCTGGAAGCAAGTTTAAATATAGCGTCGTTCAATAATTCAAATGTTCTTGCAACATTATTGGACTGCGACGGAAACTCGGGAGCAATGTCCCTGAACCGCTCAAAAAATTCAGAGTCCAATGACGCTATAATTCTCTTGTCCGGAAGCGCAGCAGTCTGGCCCGACGAAACAACTTGAGGGAGAAAGTGCCGGATGAAGTCCACGGCAGCTTTATGTTGTTCCGAAAGGGATAGCTCCAAGTCATCCGTATCCCTTTCACCATCCGGTCGGACCTCATGATGTTCCCGGTCGTCCGCCCCCGATGCTTCGGCGGAGCGTACCGACCCAGCGCCGTCGGATAATTCTCGATCCGACACCGTTTCTGTCGGCTGCTGGGATGCTGCGATAAGCTGTGCTATCTGCACAAGAATGTCCGGCATCGAGACCTGCGGAGACGCAGTCTTTCGCTGCTTCGCCGAGGGCAGCTCCGCATCAGATGGCTCCCGCATACTTTTCCTATGCGAACGTCCAGAGTCCATCGGTCTCGAATCCCTGACTGCCGGATGGTGTGACCTGGTCGCCGAAGAATCCTTCATCGGCGAAGCTGGTAATATATCGGCGGTCACGCAGCCAAGGTGCGGTCGTGTGCGCTGACGAGAAGAGGAAGCCTTAACAGTCTCTGCGGACTGCTTATACAACGGAGCGTCCCGAGCGACGGACGTATGCTCCGCTAAAGACACATTTTGTACCACAACATCTGGTCCCAGATGTTGTTGTACGAGAGAGGGGCCTCTCTCGCTCGCGGCCCGGCTGGACCTGGACGAGCTAGGAACCGGACTCAAAGGCTTCCTCCGTTCTCGCTTACTATCCGCCGTCACTGGGTGTGCATCTATTATGTTTATAGTGCTCGCATCACCCAAAATTTCCTCTTGGACCGCATCGGACGAACCCGGCTGCCGAACCATTCGGTGAATGGACGCTACACCGGGCGAGCTAGCGGACGACATTTGTCTAATCTCCATGAGCACTTTTGCCGCTAGCTCTGAATTCATTTGTGACGACGGACGCACACTTGAAGAAGATAACATGGAAACATCACCCTGTTCTGGTTCCTCTGAAATAGAAACTGAGAGAGTAGAGTGACCTTGTGGAGAAAGAGCCGGAATCGCTCTTTCTCCAGAAACAACATATCGTGACACACGTTTCCAATGTTTCTCATCCCAATGTTCACATATAGGACAGGGATTAATGCGAGAACACTGACTACAATTAATACAATGATCATGAAAGTCAGAGGAAGATTTCTTCCTATTACAATTTGAACAACGTCCCTTCATTGTGAAAGAACAACAATAAGTCCTAGTTACTCGCAAAAACCCCTGACACAAAGATACATAATAACATGATCCATTAATAAATGAAAAAACAATTGCAAAACAAAATAATTTTGAAAAAATATTTTTTCAGCGAAGCCCAAGTTGCTGAAAAGTAACATTGAGCCCCGATGGATCCGATGGCAAAGTGTGGTCAAAAATTTTAAATTTATATTAAATAATTAATGAGACACTTTCGGATAATATAAATGTATCTTATAGTGAGATAAACTACAGCAAAGGCAAACAGCCCCCCTCAAAAAAGGCTGTTGCCAATGAAAACAAACAGTGTAAAAACACCAGAAAACATGACTCCAGGCACTGAAAAAACTGGCCCGGAATCAGTCATCAATTACACTCTATCTGATGCAAAACAGAGACTCCCAGGGGAGAATCTGCAGAACATCAGATGGAAGATGCAGAACACAAACGTTATACACCCATGGGTGAAAACGTTACTATGGGGAAAATAACAGAAAACATTCTGTAACCAAGCAACTCTCCCAGGAAATTTTAGAAATGAAATTTCTCAAAAATATGCCAAAAGCATGGGAGAATTGCAAGGGGGGACTTTAGAAGGCTAGGGGAGAGGAAACACTGAATAAGCAGTGCAACAATTAGCAAGAATGACAACAAGAGGCCCATGCCTCGAAAATAGGCAACTTAACATAATTTCATCAAAAAATTTTAAGTACAGCCCTGATTATTTTTGTCACTTCTTTTTCCTCTCCTCCTTCTATCCTCCTTAGAATCACATTTTCTCCAAAAATTACGTGTCTGGCATCCTTTAAACTGAGATTTACAAGCACAAAGATCAGTGAGATGTTGACTGATGAAGGGCCAAACAGAGAATGATAATTGGCGCCAATTTCGGGACGTCTGCGTCACTGCGCATGCGCAGTAGAGGCGTAGTATGGAGGTCCTTTAGGACATGATTTCTTTTTGTTTTGGATGCAAATTTTGGGGATTGGGGAGCAAAATTTGTGTTTGGCCCTGGTTTTGTTAGAGTTAGCACCAGCTAAGTCTGGGTCATTGGTACAGTATAAAAATATTAAAAGTTACAGCCCTAAATGCTCCAAAATGCCACTGTTCTCCTGCAACATCCTGTAAAACCCTTCAATCCACCAAAAAATTGATTGATCTGTGTCTGGTATCTTCATTATTTATTTATTGGTGTTTAAGGTCACATATTTCTATTCAATGACTAATCATGACCATAACAGTTTCACGGGTGGAGGAAGCAGGAGTACCCGGAGAGAACTACCGAGCAACGGTGAGCAACTGTCAGCTCCCCAACATACTAACTCCACACAAGCAGGGTTAGCATTGGTTGAAGACACGTGCACCATCGACGTGCAGTATGCTTTAATACACGTCACCACGCCCCCACGTGGGTAATTGGGGTGAAGTGTCTTGCCCAAGGACACAGCATGGTTGCCGCAGGTGGGATTTGAACCGAGGACCTCTCAGCTTGCAGCCTGCACCTCTACCAACTGAGCCACCGCGCCCCCTGGCATCTTCATAAAATAAGTTTTATAGCACAGACGTCAGGTAGATGTTACTGACATAGGGCCAAACAATTATGACCTGTAGACTGTTCTAAAGGTTTTCGGGCTTTGGGCCCCTGAAGCCGTCACAGTTGCCCAATCGTGTCCAAAAGGGGACGTTCTCATCTAGACATTATATGAAGTCAACCTACCAAGTTACAATGAAATCCCTTCATAAATATGACCTGTAGACTGTGCTGAAGGTTTTCGGGCTTCGGGCTCGGGCAGCCATCATGGTTGAATGATCGCAACCAAAGGGGACAATCTCATCTGAGCATCATCTGGAGTGATCCTGCAAAGTTACAATGAAATCCCTTCATAAATATGACCTGTGTAGCCAAAACAGCTGACCAATCACGACCAAAAGGGGATGTCATCATCTAGGCATTATATGGAGTAAACCTAACAGGTTACAATGAAATCCTTCTATACATATAACCTTTTGCCTATGCTAAAGGTTTTTGGGTTCGGGCACCCATCAAGGCTGAATGATCACGGCCAAAATGGGACGTTCTCATCTAGACATTATTTGGAGTCATCCTACCAAGTTACAATGAAATCCCTTCATAAATATGACCTGTAGACAGTGCAAAAGGTTTTCGGGCTTCGGGCACCTTTAGCCATCAAAGTTGCCCAATCATGTCCAAAAGGGGACGTTCTCATCTAGACATTATATGAAGTCAACCTACCAAGTTACAATGAAATTCCTTCATAAATATGACTTGTAGACTGTGCTTAAGGTTTTCGGGCTTCGGGCAGCCATCATGGTTGAATGATCGCAACCAAAGGGGACAATCTCATCTGGGCATCATATGGAGCGATCCTACGAAGTTACAATGAAATTCCTTCATAAATATGACCTGTAGACTGTGCTCAAGGTTTTTGGGCTTCGGGCACTTGTAGCCACCACAGATGACCAATCACGACCAAAAGGGGATGTCATCATCTAGGCATTATATGGAGTCAACCTAATAGGTTACAATGAAATCCTTCCATAAATATGACCTTTTACCTATACTAAAGGTTTTTGGGCTCGGGCACCCATCAAGGCTGAATGATCGCAATCAAAATGGGATGTTCTCATCTAGACATTATTTGGAGTCATCCTACCAAGTTACAATGAAATCCCCTCATAAATATTACCTGAAGACTGTGCTAAAGGTTTTCGGGCTTCAGGCACCTTTAGCGTCACAGTAGCCCAATCATATCCAAAAGGGGACGTTCTCATCTAGACATTATATGAAGTTAACCAACCAAGTAACAATGAAATCCCTTCATAAATATGATCTATAGACTGTGCTAAAGGTTTTCGGGGTTCGGGCTCGGGCAGCCATCATGATTGAATGATCGCAACCAAAGGGGACAGTCTCATCTGGGCATCATCTGGAGTGATCTTTCGAAGTTACAATGAAATCCCTTCATAAATATGACCTGTAGACTGTGCTCAAGGTTTTCGGGCTTCGGGCACCTGCAGCCATCACAGTTGACCAATCACGACCAAAAGGGGATGTCATCATCTAGGCATTACTAACAGGTTACAATGAAATCCTTCTATAAATATAACCTTTTGCCTGTGCTAAAGGTTTTTGGGCTCGGGCATCCATCAAGGCTGAATGATCACGGCCAAAATGGGACGTTCTCATCTAGACATTATTTGGAGTCATCCTACCAAGTTACAATGAAATCCCTTCATAAGTATGACCTGTAGATAGTGCAAAAGGTTTTTGGGCTTCGGGCACCTTTAGCCGTCAAAGTTGCCCAATCATGACCAAAAGGGGACGTTCTCATCTAGACATTATATGAAGTTAACCTACAAAGATACAATGAAATCCCTTCATAAATATGACCTGTAGACTGTGCTTAAGGTTTTCGGGCTTCAGGCTCGGGCAGCCATCATGGTTGAATGATCGCAACCAAAGGGGACAATCTCATCTGGGCATCATCTGGAGTGATCCTGCGAAGTTACAATGAAATCCCTTCATAAATATGACCTGTAGACTGTGCTCAAGGTTTTCGGGCTTCAGGCACCTGTAGCCATCACAGTTGACCAATCACGACCAAAAGGGGATGTCATCATCTAGGCATTATATGGAGTCAACCTTACTGGTTACAATGAAATCCTTCTATAAATATAACCTTTTGCCTATGCTAAAGGTTTTTGGGCTCGGGCACTCATCAAGGCTGAATGATCATGGTCAAAATGGGACGTTCTCGTCTAGACATTATTTGGAGTCATCCTACCAAGTTACAATGAAATCCCCTCATAAATATGACCTGTAGACTGTGCTAAAGGTTTTCGGGCTTCAGGCACCTTTAGCCATCACAGTAGCCCAATCATGTCCAAAAGGGGACGTTCTCATCTAGACATTATATGAAGTTAACCTACAAAGTTACAATGAAATCCCTTCATAAATATGACCTGTAGACTGTGCTGAAGGTTTTCGGGCTTCGGGCTCGGGCAGTCATCATGGCTGAATGATCGCAACCATAGGGGACAATCTCATCTGGGCATCATCTGGAGTGATCCTACGAAGTTACAATGAAATCCCTTCATAAATATGACCTGTAGACTGTGCTAAAGGTTTTCGGGCTACGGGCTCGGGTAGCCATCATGGCTGAATGATCGCAACCATAGGGGACAATCTCATCTGGGCATCATTTGGAGTGATCCTAAGAAATTACAATGAAATCCCTTCATAAATATGACCTGTAGACTGTGCTCAAGGTTTTCGGGCTTCGGGCACTAGTAGCCATCACAACTGACCAATCATGACCAAAAGGGGATGTCATCATCTAGGCATTACATGGAGTCAACCTAACAGGTTACAATGAAATCCTTCCATAAATATGACCTTTTGCCTATGCTAAAGGTTTTTGGGCTCGGGCACCCATCAAGGCTGCATGATCGCGATCAAAATGGGGACGTTCTCATCTAGACATTATTTGGAGTCATCCTACCAAGCTACAATGAAATCCCTTCATAAATATGACCTCTAGACTGTGCTAAAGGTTTTCGGGCTTTGGGCCCCTGTAGCAGTCACAGTTGCCCAATCATGCCCAAAAGGTGACTTTCTCATCTAGACATTGTATGAAGTCAACCCACCAAGTTACAATGAAATTCCTCAATAAATATGACCTGTAGACTGTGCTAAAGGTTTTCGGGTTTTGGGCTCGGGCAGTCGTCTCGGTTGGTAGATCATGCCCAAATGGGGAAATTCTCATCTAGACATCATAAGGAGTCATCCTACCAAGTTACAATGAAATCCCTCCATATTAAACATGACCTGCAGACTGTGCTAAAAGTTTTTGGGTTTCGGGCTTGGGCAGCCATCACGGTTGATAGATCATGCCCAAAAGGGGACGTTCTCATCTAGGCATTATACAGAGGCATCCTACCAAGTTACAATGAAATCCCTTCATAAATACGACCTGTAGACTGTGCTAATGGTTTTCGGGTTTTGGGCTCGGGCAGCCATACCGGTTGCCCATTCGTGACCAAAAGGGGACGTTCTCATCTAGACATGACCCCAAACCTGCATATGAAATTTCGTGACGATCAGACAAGAACTGCGGGGTGTAGCCCGTGCTAAAGGAAAATGTGAACAGACGTCACAGACTCACAGATTCACAGACTAACAGAGTTCCGCACGCGTGATGGCAATAGCTTATCTTGACTATCCAACTGATGGCTTTGAAGTTACAATGCAAAACGTTTGTATGGACAGACAGATGGACGGACAGAGGGCATCACTAGATACCCTCGAATCCTCCTTTGTAGGTAGGGGGCATAATAAAACCATTGTCAGGTTTGGGGGTTTACATGGTGCCTTGGATGGCGATTACCATCGATTAAACATAAAAAAAAATCTGGCAAGAGGATCACAGATCCACAAGTTGAGTTTTGACATTACATTTCGTGAAAAGTCAGAAAAGCAAGTTATTTGTCGCAACAGAAACTTTTGCCAACAGTGATAACTACAGTTTTAATGCCCCCACTCTTAAAAAACTTTTACTTCAGGCAGTTCCTACCATTGCCCTATTCTCATTCTATACCAGAACATGTACCTAGTGCTTGACCACTGGGCAACAGACCCCAAAATCAACAGGTGGCTTCCTTTCTTACAGAGTAATCAGGAGTGTAAATTTAGTGAAAGTGTGAGAAATAAAACTAAAGTTATTGTCCGGAAACCAATTAGTCGAAAACAAATCAATTTATGGTAACAGTGACCTTGACCTTCAGGCATTTGACCCCAAAATGAACAGGTGTCTACCTTATCTCTGGAGTAACCTGTGGTGTAAATTTGGTGAAGGAGTGGCAAATAGAGGTGAAGTTATTGCCTCGAAACCAATTTGTCGAAAAAAAATCTGTTTATAGTAACAGTAACCTTGTTCGTGGGACAACAGACACCAAAATCAATAGGTGTCTCCTTTCCTCTGGAGTAACCTTTGGCGTAAATTCAGTGAAGGTGTGACAAATTGAGCTCAAGTTATTGCCCGGAAACCAATTTGTCGAAAAAATTCTATTTATAGTAACAGTGACCTTGACTTTGGGGCATCAGACCTATGGAGTAAAGTTGGTGAAGGTGCGACAAACAGAACTAAAGTTATTGCCCACAGAAACCAATTTGCTGAAAAAAATTCTATTTATAGTAACCTTGATCTTGGGGCATCAGACAGCAAAGTCAAAAGACATCTTCCTTCCCAATGGAGTAACCTCTGGTGTAAATTTGGTGAAGGTGCGACAAATAGAACTAAAGGTATTGCCCGGAAACCAATTTGTTGAAAAAAATTCTATTTATAGTAACAGTGACCTTGACCTTGGAGCATCATACCCCACAATAAATAGGTGTCTTCCATTCCTATGGAGTAACCTCTGGTGTAAATTTAGTGACGGTGTGATAAATAGAACTAAAATTATTGCCTGGAAACCAATTTGTTGGAAGAAAATTCTATTTATAGTAACAGTGAACTTGACCTCGGGGCATCAGACCCCAAAGTCAATAGGTGTCTTCCTTTCCTATGGAGTAACCTCTGGTGTAAATTGGTGAAGGTGTGACAAACAGAACTAAAGTTATTGCCCGGAAACCAATTTGTTGAAAAAAATTCTATTTATAGTGACCTTGACCTTCGGGCATCAGACCTCAAAGTCAAAAGATGTCTTCCTTCCCTATGGAGTAACCTCTGGTGTAAATTTGGTGAAGGTGTGACAAATAGAACTAAAGGTATTGCCCGGAAACCAATTTGTTGAAAAAAATTCTATTTATAGTAACAGTGACCTTGACCTTGGGGCATCATACCCCAAAATAAATAGGTGTCTTCCTTTCCTATGGAGTAACCTCTGGTGTAAATTTAGTGAAGGTGCGACAAATAGAACTAAAGTTATTGCCCAGAAACCAATTTGTTGGAAGAAAATTCTATTTATAGTAACAGTGAAGTTGACCTCGGGGCTTCAGACCCCAAATCAATAGGTGTCTTCCTTTCCTATTAAGTAACCTCTGATGTAATTTGGTGAAGGTACGACAAACAGAACTAAAGTTATTGCCCGGAAACCAATTTGTTGAAAAAATGAAAGTGTCAATGACACTGTAGCTCAACTTGACAAACTTGAACTTGGTAAGTTATAAATGAAATGGCAAAATTGAAGATCATTGGGACCAATGTCAGTTTTTTTGCCAGTGGCAACATTTTTTGACAGAAACCGAAGAAAATCGATAGCTCCCATCTGGAGGCCTCCCCAAACAAGCATGCCAGATTTCAAAGCAATCCAATCATAAATGTGCCCTGTAGGGTGTACAAAAGGGAAATATTGTGGTCTGACTAGACTAAATTCTAAGAACGTTGGCCGTGGCAACATTTTTTGACGGAAATGGAAGAAAATCGATAGCTTCCATCTAGAGGTCACCGTAAATAAGCATACCAGGTTTCAAAGCAATCTAACCATAAATGAGCCCTGTTGGGTGAGCCAAAGGGAAATATTGTGGTCTGACTAAACTAAGTTCTTAGAATGTTGGCTGCGGCAACATTTTTTGACAGAAATTGAAGAAAATCGATAGCTCCCATCTAGATGTCGCCCCAAACAAGCATGCCAGGTTTCAAAGCAATCCTATCATAAATGTACCCTGTAGGGTGTGCCAAAGGGAAATATTGAGTCTTCTGACTAAACTAAGTTCTATGAATGTTGGCCGCGGCAACATTTTTTGACAGAAATTGAAGAAAATCAATAGCTCCCACCTAGAGGTCTCCCCAAACAAGCATACCAGGTTTCAAAGCAATCTGATCGTAAATGTACCCTGTAGGGTGTGCCAAAGGGAAATATTGAGGTCTGACTAAACTAAGTTCTACGAACGTTGGCCGTGGCAACATTTTTTGCCAGAAATTGAAGAAAATCGATAGCTCCCATCTAGAGGTCACCCTAAATAAGCGTATCAGGTTTCAAAGCAATCAAACCATAAATGTGCCCTGTAGGGTGTGCCAAAGGGAAATATTATGGTTTGACTAAACTTAGGTCCATTTTTGGACGGAAATTGAAGAAAATCGATAGCTCCCATCTAGAGGTCACCCCAAACAAGCATAAGAAGTTTCAAAGTAATCTGATCATAAATGCGACCTGTGAGGTGTGCCAAAGTAAATTGTGGACGTACGTACTAACGTACTAACATACTAACGTACGTACGTACGCCGACGGATGAGAAGTGATGGCAATAGCTCAGCTTGACTTTGTCAAGTCGAGCTAAAAATTCTATTTATAGTAACAGTGACCTTGACCTCGGGGCAACAGACACCAAAATCAATAGGTGTCTTCCTTTCCTATGGAGTAACCTCTGGTGTAAATTTGGTGAAGGTGCGACAAATAGAACTAGAAAAACTGTGAGCACTGCTCACTAAATGATACCACCCACTCCCACCAAGAAACATTTTACAACAGTAAAAGTGTGTTTAATGAAGAGAGCACAAACACTGACACCAATGTTTGAAGGTTTCATTGAAATTCATTCACTAGTTTAAAAGAGGTCATGGATAGAAAATGTCAACAACCCCGCTCCCCCTCCTCCCCCCCCCCCCACCACCCCCCCCCCCCCCCCCCCCCCCCCCCCACAAGCTTGAATTGACAAAGAGCATTTTTAAATATGAGAAACCCTAATGAAAGTGTCAATGACACTGTAGCTCAACTTGACAAACTTGAACTTGGTAAGGTATAAATGAAATGGCAAAATTGAAGATCATTGGCTCCAATGTCATTTTTTTTGCCAGTGGCAACATTTTTTGACAGAAACCGAAGAAAATCGATAGCTCCCATCTAGAGGCCTCCCCAAACAAGCATGCCAGGTTTCAAAGCAATCAAACCATAAATGTGCCCTGTAGGGTGTGCCAAAGGGAAATATTGTGGTTTGACTAAACTAAGTTCTAAGAACGTTGGCCGCAGCAACATTTTTGGATGGAAATTGAAGAAAATCGATAGCTCCCATCTAGAGGTCACCCCAAACAAGCATAAGAAGTTTCAAAGTAATCTGATCATAAATGCGACCTGTGAGGTGAGCCAAAGGAAATTGTGGACGTACGTACTAACGTACAAACATATTAACGTACGTACGTACGTGCGCTGACGGACGAGAAGTGATGGCAATAGCTCAGCTTGACTTTGTCAAGTTGAGCTAAAAATTCTATTTATAGTAACAGTGATCTTGACCTCGGGGCAACAGACACCAAAATCAATAGGTGTCTTCCTTTCCTATGGAGTAACCTCTGGTGTAAATTTGGTGAAGGTGCGACAAATAGAACTAGAAAAACTGTGAGCACTGCTCACTAAATGATACCACCCACTCCCACCAAGAAACATTTTACAACAGTAAAAGTGTGTTTAATGAAGAGAGCACAAACACTGATACCAATGTTTGAAGGTTTCATTGAAATTCATTCACTAGTTTAAAAGAGGTCATGGATAGAAAATGTCAACAACCCCGCTCCCCCCCTCCCCCCCCCCCCCCCCCACAAGCTTGAATTGACAAAGACCATTTTTAAATATGAGAAACCCTAATGAAAGTGTCAATGACACTGTAGCTCAACTTGACAAACTTGAACTTGGTAAGGTATAAATGAAATGGCAAAATTGAAGATCATTGGTTCCAATGTCATTTTTTTTGCCAGTGGCAATATTTTTTGACAGAAACCGAAGAAAATCGATAGCTCCCATCTAGAGGCCTCCCCAAACAAGCATGCCAGGTTTCAAAGCAATCCAATCATAAATGTGCCCTGTAGGGTGTACAAAAGGGAAATATTGTGGTCTGACTAGACTAAATTCTAAGAACGTTGGCCGTGGCAACATGTTTTTACAGAAATGGAAGAAAATCGATAGCTCCCATCTAGAGGTCACTGTAAATGAGCATACCAGGTTTCAAAGCAATCTAATCATAAATGTGCCTTGTAGGGTGAGCCAAAAGGAAATATTGTGCTCTGACTAAACTGAGTTCTAAGAATGTTGGCTGCGGCAACATTTTTTGATGGAAATTGAAGAAAATCGATAGCTCCCATCTAGAGGTCACCCCAAACAAGCATGCCATGTTTCAAAGCAATCCAATCATAAATGTGCCCTGTAGGGTGTGCCAAAGGGAAATATTGAGTCTTCTGACTAAACTAAGTTCTAAGAATGTTGGCCGCGGCAACATTTTTTGACAGAAATTGAAGAAAATCGATAGCTCCCATCTAGAGGTCTCCCCAAACAAGCATACCAGGTTTCAAAGCAATCTGATCATAAATGGGCCATGTAGGGTGTGCCAAAGGGAAATATTGAGGTCTGACTAAACTAAGTTCTATGAACGTTGGCCGTGGCAACATTTTTTGCCGGAAATTGAAGAAAATCGATAGCTCCCATCTAGAGGTCACCCTAAATAAGCATACCAGGTTTCAAAGCAATCAAATCATAAATGTGCCCTGTAGGGTGTGCCAAAGGGAAATATTGTGGTTTGACTAAACTAAGTTCTAAGAACGTTGGCCGCGGCAACATTTTTTGACGGAAATTGAAGAAAATCGATAGCTCCCATCTAGAGGTCACCCCAAACAAGCCTGCCAGGTTTCAAAGCAATCCGATCATAAATGTACCCTGTAGGGTGTGCCAAAGGGAAATATTGAGTCTTCTGACTAAACTAAGTTCTAAGAATGTTGGCCGCGGCAACATTTTTGGACAGAAATTGAAGAAAATCTATAGCTTCCATCTAGAGGTCTCCCCAAACAAGCATACCAAGTTTCAAAGTAATCTGATCATAAATGCGACCTGTGAGGTGTGCCAAAGGAAATTGTGGATGTACGTACTAACGTATGTACGCCGACGGACGAGAAGTGATGGCAATAGCTCAGCTTGACTTTTGCAAGTTGAGCTAAAAATTATAATATCTGAAAACAAAACAGGAGGCGCACATCTTCAATATATGTAAAAGAATGTCTGAAAGTTTCAATGAAATCTGTTCAATGGTTCAAGAGGAGTTGCGGATAGCAGATCTGTACAGAATGTCAATTGAATTTGACAAAAGTTCATTTTTCAATATAGGAAACTGTAACAAGAGGCCCCACGGGGCCTGAAGCGCTCATCTTGTACAGAACACAATTTAAACAGAGTCCAAGAATGAGTCTACATTAAGCAAGCCATCTCCACAGGCCACACTGTCAATCCTTGAGTCCCCCAGGAGTGACAAAAATAATCTGGGCATCATGCCTTTTCTTCAGTTGATCATAAGTAAAATGTAGAGCTCCCCTATGAAGCCCCTTGATACAACCTATGTGGATTAATCTTAGTACCTCTAGAGGGTACTGAATACAAAATTTTTAATTCTTCAGCAAAATGGCCAATTCTGGCTCCCATAGAGAGCCCAAATATTAACCCAGGCTCTTGATTTGAACACAGTTAAATCTGATTTCCCTAGAGATGTTGTGTACCGAATATGAAAGCATTCTGACTGTTGGATCTGAAGAAGAGAAATTGTAAAGAAATTTCTTCGAATTGCACCAAGTTCAAATTTGGGCTACCATAGCAAGCCCAAATATTAACCTATGGATCCGATTTGAACAAACTTGAATCTGACCCCCCTAGAGATGTTGTATACCAAATGTGAAAGCATTCTGACAAGTGAATCTGAAGAAGATTTTTGAAGAAATTCTAACATATTGTACTAAGTTACATTTCATGTTCCCATATGGAGTCCAAATATTAACCTAGGCACTCGAATTGAACTACATGGAATCTGACCCCCCTAGAGATGTTGTATACCAAATATAAAAGCATTCCGACTGGTGGATCTGAAGAAGAAAATTTAAAAGAAATTTCCTCATATTGCACTAAGTAAAAATTTGGGCTACCATAGTGAGCCCAAATATATACCTAGGGATCTGATTTGAACAAACTTGAATCTGACCCCCACAGAGATGGTTCATACCAAATATCAAAGCATTCTGACTGATGGATCTGAAGAAGATTTTTTTAAATTACCCTCCATATTGAACAAATATAAAATTTGGGCTTCCGTAGGAAGCCCAAATATTAACCTAGGGACTTGGTTTGAACAATCTAGAATCTGACCCTCATAACAATGATGTATACCAAATATTAAAAGATTCTGACTGGTGGTTCTGAAGAAGAAGATTTTTAAAGAATATTCCCCATATTACCCTATGTTAAAACTTCGGGCTCCTGTAGAGAGCCCAAATATGAACCAATGAGCTTTATTTCAACAAACTTTTATCTGACCCCCCTCCCCTCCCTCCCTCCCTCCCCCCCCCCCCCCCCCCCCCCCCCCCCCCCCCCCCCCCCCATGAATGCTGTATACCAAATATCAAAAGATTCTGATGATTGGTTCTGGAGAAAAGATTTTTTAAAATTTTTGCAAACATGCTGACTCAGCATTTTTTCGATGCCCATTACAGAACACCCTAACATAACTGATGGCAATTTTTTTTTACCATTCAATTCTACTGGTCATAAGGATACTTCATACCAAATAAAAGCTCTCTGTTCAGTGGGGTTTGGGAAATATGGGCGTTTGAAAATATTTCTATTTTTAGCTCCCAGGGTTCCCATGGGGACGCGGGAATTTTTTATTTTGCATCGGTCAAGTACTTATGACCCAATACTACCACAAACCAAATTTGGTTCATACCGGACCATCGGTTCAGAAAATAGAAATTTTGGGCAGGGCCAAAAATCTTACCCCTCCTATTACAAAGCCAAATATTACTTCACGAACTTCGTTTGAACAAACTTGATTCTACACCTCATATGGAAGCTCCATAGCAAATATCAAGTCATTGTACACACTGGTTCTTGAGAAGAAGATTTTTAAAATATTTTGGAGCATTTTCCCCCACTCCCTCCCTATGGAGTTGGGCATGCTGAGTTGAATGAAAGTGTCAATGACACTGTAGCTCAACTTGTCAAGACAAAGACATGTACATGTATAGTATGTGACACAGCAATGACAAACATCTAGGTAATGACCTGATAACAAAGGTACATATAAAGTATTGTAACGGTCTGTACATAAATACTGACCGATGCCTGTAAAAAATGTATAGGTAAAGCATTGTAAAGGTGGGCTACAGTCAGATGCTAAACTGAAAAGAAATCTTTGAGTCCCAGAGTGGGTCTGACTCAACGCCAAGATATTTGTTCTCATAGCACAATGATAACAAAGGCACCCCAAAACACACTCGTTTCTGTCCCAAGGTGAAAACAAAGGTACCCAAGAAGTTTTGTGAAGATCAGTTCAAAAATACGAGCTGTATAGAACTTGTGACAAAAAACTGATTGGACCAAATTTTGGTACAAAATGGCCACTGGCAGCCATCTTGAATTTTGGACCGCACCCAGAAAGACTCATTCTCGTCCCAAGGTGATAACAAAGGTACCCAAGAAGTTTTGTGAAGATCGGTTCATAAATACAGCCTCTACCCTGAGCTGTATTGACATGTGTGCTTACATTGTGTAAGTAGCACTGAATAAATCAAAGTTCATCTAATTTGCATAATTTTTGCACGAAAAAAAAAAAACTTACAATATGTGATGTATTCCATGTTACTAAACATTCATACAAAAATTTATTCAAATCAGAACTTTCATACAGAAGTTCTGTACAAAAGACTGATTGCACTAATTTTGGTACAAAATGGCTGCTGGTGGCCATCTTGAATTTTGGACCACACCCAAAAACACTCGCTCTCATCCCACGGTGATACCAAAGGTACCCAAGAAGTTTCGTAAAGATTGGTTCATAAATATGGCCTCTAGTCTGAGCTGTATAGAAGTTGTGTACAAAAAACTGATTAGACCTAATTTCTGTACAAAATGGCCACTGGCAGCCATCTTGAATTTTAGACCGCACCCAGAAACACTTGTTCTCGTCCCAAGGTGATAACAAAGGTACCCAAGACATTTCGTGAAGATCAGTTCATAAATACAGACTCTACCCCGAGCCGTATTGACATCTGTACTTTCTGTGTGTAAGTCGCAATGAAAAAATTTGCATAATTTCTGCACGAGAAAAAAACCTGTATTATATGTGATGTATCCCATGGTACTAAACATTCACACAAAACATTATTCAAATCAGCGCTTTCATATGGAAGTTCTGTGCAAAAATCTGATTACACCTAATTTTGTACAAAATGGCTGCCATCGGCCATCTTGAATTTCGGACCGGACCCAAAAACACTCGTTCTCGTCCCACGCTGATACCAAAGGTACCCAAGAAGTTTCGTAAAGATCGGTTCATAAATACGGCCTCTAGCCCGAGCCGTATTGGCATTTGCACTTACAGTGCTGAAAGTAACACCAAAAAACATCAAAATTAGTCTAATTTGCACAATTTACGCACGAGAAAAAAACCTGTATTATATGTGATGTATCCCATGGTACTAAACATTCATACAAAAAATTATTCAAATCAGAGCTTTCATATGGAAGTTCTGTACAAAAAACAGATTTCTGCATCGTCGGTACAAAATGGCAGCTGGCGGCCATCTTGAATTTCGGACCGCACCCAAAAACACTTGTTCTTGTCCCACGGTCATAACAAAGGTACCCAAGGAGTTTCGTAAAGATAGGTTCATAAATACGGCCTCTAGCCCGAGCCGTATCCAATTGTTGACGTATGGACAGACGGACGACAGGCCATGACAAAAGCTCAAATTTGGCTTCGCCAAAGTTGAGCTAACAAAAATGAAATGCCCCTTTGGGACCATCACTCACACAAACTTTCACTTGAATTGGCCCAGTGGCTTTGGAGGAGAAGACCAAAACATGGTGTTGACGGATGCCGGACGACAGACGCCGGACGACGGATGGAGAGCGATGAGATTAGCTCAGCTTGACTTTGTCAAGATGAGCTAAAAAAGAAAATATCTGAAAACAAAACAGGAGGTGAACATCTTCAATGTATGTAAAAGAATGTCTGAGAGTTTCAATGAAATCCGTTCACTCGTTTAAGAGTTAAGAGAAGTTGCAGATAGCAGATGTGTACCCCCCCCCCCCCCCACCTCTCAAAACGTAATACCTCTATAGCATAACAGACGGGCGGCCGTATGTCAGAATATGAAAATATCTGAAAGAGGATAGCAAATGTCAACAACCCCCCCCCTCCCCCCCCCCCCCCCACACAAGCTTGAGTTGACAAAGCCCATTTTTAAATATGAGAAACCCTAAAAATTAAAATATCTGAAAACAAAACAGGAGGTGCACATCTTCAATATATGTAAAAGAATGTCTGAAAGTTTCAATGCAATCTGTTCAATGGTTTAAGAGGAGTTGCGGATAGCAGATCTGTAAAGAATGTCAATTGAATTTGACAAAGTTCATTTTTCAATATGAGAAACTGTAAAAAAGAAAATATCTGAAAACAAAATAGGAGGTGCACATCTTCAATGTATGTAAAAGAATGTCTGAGAGTTTCAATGAAATCCATTCACTGGTTTAACCCTTTACCTAACATGAAAAGCAGACGACACTTGCAAAAAAAATTCTTGAATAACTAAATTTTTTCATTTTTTGTCTCAAAAACATAGGTTATGACCCCTCGTTGGAACGAGCTCGACGAGCTCGTTCCAACGAGGGGTCATAACCTATGTTTTTGAGACAAAAAATGAAAATATTTTGAAAATTAATTGGCGATTTTTGAGAATAGCGCTGGCCGGTTTTGGCCGTTACGTTGGGTAAAGGGTTAAGAGGAGTTGCAGATAGCAGATGTGTACCTCCCCCCCCCTCACCCCCACCCCCTCAAAACGTAATACCCCTTTAGCATAATGGACGGACGGCCGTATGTCGGAATATGAAAATATCTGAAAGAAAAATAGGAGGTGCACATCTTCAATGTATATAAAAAAATATTCTATTGATAGTAACAGTGACCTTGACCTAGGGGCCCCAGACTCCGAAATCAATAGGTGTCTTCCCTTCCTATAGGGTAACCTGTGGTATAAGTTTGGTGAAGATACACGGAATAGAATTAAAAGTTATTGCCCGGAAAACAATTTGTCACAAAATATTCTATTTATAGCAAGTGACCTTGACCTTGGAGTCCCAGACTCCGAAATCAATAGGTGTCTTCCCTTCCTATAGGGTAACCTCTGGTGTAAGTTTGGTAAAAGGTGAGTCAAATAGAACTAAAGTTATTGCCCGGAAACCAATGTCATAAAATATTCTATTTATAGTAACAGTGACCTTGACCTTGGAGTCCCAGACTCCGAAATCAATAGATGTCTTCCCTTCCTATAGGGTAAGCTCTGGTATAATTTTGGTAAAGGTGCATCAAATAGAACTAAAGTTATTGCCCGGAAACCAATTGTTTACGCCCACCCCGCCACTTCATCAAACTGTAAGTCGAGTTTGACTTCGTCAAAACTCGACTAAAAAAACACTGACCATCTGACATCGGCATCGACAATCGGCCGATTACGTATCAAAACCTTGGCATTTGAATGATGGGTCCCTTATTTTATTGGCTCTTCACTAATGACCAGAGGGTCCTAGTAAGGGACTATGCCTTCACAAACTATGGCCCATAAAACTATACAGTTATGATTACATGCTTCGTCTTTGAGTTTATATTTTGTGAATATTGAAGGCTTTTCAATACATCCCAGCACATTTTCCATGAGTCAAATTCAAGGCCATTCTGGAAATACAAGGCCTCATAGGAACCCTGATTTTGCATAATGGCTGATTATTTGTTATCCATGTGCTTATCTACTGCTCCTGGATACAATCGCCAGAAATTAAACATATATTTTAACCCTTTACCCAACTCAAAGCACAAATCACACTTTCCAAACAAATTCTTGAATTTAAATTTTTTTATTTTCTTCCTCAAAAACACAGCTTATGACCACTCATTAGAATGAGCTTGTCCCAATGAGGGTCATAAGCTATGTTCTTAAGACAAAAAAATGGACGAATGAAAAAAATATAGTGATTTCTGTGAATCGTGCTGGTCATTGTTTGGCCGTCATGTTAGGTAAAGAGTCAAGGAATTACTAGACAACAGTGAAAAATCAAAATTAAAATTTTTTTTGGCTTCAACATTCAAAATTAATCTTACTTTGGGGGGATCGAACAGAAGACTATGGAAATCTTTAATTCGAGGTGTGACTGCTTGTAATACATTACTAATTCCTTGACTTGAGTTATCTGACTCTAAAGATATTTGCTCACTTGAGTTTTCAGGGCTGAAAAGATACAAAGAAAAATGAAAGTGTCAATGACACTGTAGCTCAACTTGTCAAGACAAAGACATGTACATGTATAGTATGTGACACAGCAATGGCAAACATCTAGGTAATGAACTGATAACAAATGTACATATAAAGTATTGTAACGGTCTGTACATAAATACTGACCGTTGCCTGTAACAAATGTATAGGTAAAGTATTGTAAAGGTGGGTGACAGTCAGATGCTAAACTAGAAAAGAAATCTTTGACTCCCAGAGTGGGTCTGACTGAACCCCAAAATATTTGTTCTCATTGCACAGTGATAACAAAGGCACCCCAAAACACACTCGTTCCTGTCCCAAGGTGAAAACAAAGGTACCCAAGAAGTTTCGTAAAGATCAGTTCATAAATACGAGCTGTATGGAACTTGTGACAAAAAACTGATTGGACCTAATTTCGGTACAAAATGGCCACTGGCAGCCATCTTGAATTTTGGACCGCACCCAGAAACACTCATTCTCATCCCAAGGTGATAACAAAGGTACCCAAGAAGTTTTGTGAAGATCGGTTCATAAATACAGTCTCTACCCTGAGCCGTATTGACATGTGTGCTTACATTGTGCAAGTAGCACTGAATAAATCAAAGTTCATCTAATTTGCATAATTTCTGCACGAAAAAAAACCCCTTACATTATGTGATGTATTCCATGTTACTAAACAATCATACAAAAATTTATTCAAATCAGAACTTTCATACAGAAGTTCTGTACAAAAGACTGATTGCACTAATTTTGGTACAAAATGGCTGCTGGTGGCCATCCTGAATTTCGGACCACACCCAAAAACACTCGCTCTCATCCCACGGTGATAACAAAGGTACCCAAAAAGTTTCGTAAAGATTGGTTCATAAGTATGGCCTCTAGTCTGAGCCGTATAGAAGCTGTGTACAAAAAACTGATTAGACCTAATTTCGGTACAAAATGGCCACTGGCAGCCATCTTGAATTTTAGACCGCACCCAGAAACACTCGTTCTTGTCCCAAGGTGATAACAAAGGTACCCACGACATTTCGTGAAGATCACTTCATAAATACAGACTCTAGCCTGAGCTGTATTGACATGTGTACTTACTGTGTGTAAGTCGCACTGAAAAAATCAAAGTTCATCTAATTTGCATAATTTCTGCACGAGCAAAAAACCTGTATTATATGTGATGTATCCCATGGTACTAAACATTCATACAAAAAATTATTCAAATCAGCGCTTTCATATGGAAGTTCTGTGCAAAAATCTGATTGCACCCAATTTTGTACAAAATGGCTGCCATCGGCCATCTTGAATTCCGGACCGGACCCCAAAACACTCGTTCTCGTCCCACGGTGATAACAAAGGTACCCAAGAAGTTTCGTAAAGATCAGTTCATAAATACGGCCTCTAGCCCGAGCCGTATTGGCATTTGCACTTACAGTGCTGAAAGTAACACCAAAAAACATCAAAATTAGTCTAATTTGCACAATTTACGCACAAGAAAAAACCTGTATTATATGTGATGTATCCCATGGTACTAAACATTCATACAAAAAATTATTCAAATCAGAGCTTTCATATGGAAGTTCTGTACAAAAAACAGATTTCTGCATCGTAGGTACAAAATGGCGGCTGGCAGCAATCTTGAATTTCGGACCGCACCCAAAAACGACGGGCCATGACAAAAGCTCAAATTTGGCTTCGCCAAAGTTGAGCTAAAAATTAATTGTTCATTAGATGGCAAGTCTCAATCTCTTTCAAACACAATATCCATTTGACAGTCAGAATTTAGGTTTGTTTTCCATTTAATTATTTTTCAGACATATAAAGTGTATCCCTCAATAAAAACAAGTCTTCTAAGGTTGTTACAATGTCACATACAATCACAGCATATGTTTGGCCAGTTAAACACTAAGGTTGGTTCCAACAGCAGAAACAATGCTTCCACCAGGCATGTTTAGTCTCCCGAAATGCCCTGGAAATTCCCTTACGTTCAACGTTGTTCCTGGCGTCCTGGAAAACTATCTCCTTGGGCTGAAAATCCCGGAAAATATCAATCAAAATATTTGGCAGTTTTGAAATTATTCGAGGGTAAATTTGCGATTAGTTTCAAAAGATGTATAGTCTTAGAATTACCCTGTTAAAAAATCATTACAATGATCGTAAAATTCATTAATAAATGAAAAAAAGATGTTTGTACCTTTTTTAAAGTGTATAAAATTTGTCTCGATCAGCTGTTTACATTGTGCCAATTTGTGGTGACCCAGTTTTAAACACCTGATCACCAACAACTTCAGATGTTTGGTTTGTAAAAAAAAAAAAAATTATTCTACAGAGAATTCCCCTTTAATAGTGTTCCATTTATATTTTTCCTGCATTTGAATAAGGGTGCCCAACTTTTGTTTTACAAACTGCAAAGCTGTGTTGGAACATTGAAAAGAGAACGTAATTCACAGTACATTTGATGGGAGCCGCCATTTTTAACTTTGAATTATGGGTGATACTGGGGAAGTTCCTTTGATCTATTTCCAGTGATAAAAATATCTGTCTGGGAATCTCTTCTTTCTTTCTTGTTAATCTTTGAATCAAACGAGCCAGTGTTTGGGAAGTTGAACTCATGGCAACTCTGGTTCAATTCTGAGTTAAAGGCCTCTTTTGGAAGAGTTTTTATTTTATTATTTTATTTATTATTATTTCTTGCAAAATGATATTAAAATGGATAGGATCTAGAGAGAAATTCATTTTGTGTCTTTTTTACATTTTCCAGAGGTCCTCTGTTGAGTAATCCTTTTTTTTACTGCTGAGAATTTTTTTAAATTTTTATTTCTCTCAACTCATGTCTGCTCTTCAGCAGCCATGAAGTGATTGTAGGAGACTTGCAAGAAATTTTTTGAAGTTGGACAATTGAAATTTCTGAACATTTGTGGGATTTAATTAGAGCTGTAGGTTTTTCAAAATCCAGTTTGGTTTCGGTTTTTGTTTTTTTTTTGTTGAGGAAAACCTTGGTTTCGGTTCGGTTTCGGTTTTTCCCCCACGTACTCTGTCTTCCGTGTAAATTGTGCACATTTCGGATCCTAACGATACTGGAATTGGTGCAAAGGACAGTTTGACTTCATAGATTCAAGTGACTGCCCCTGTTTGACAATGTGGGAAAATAATGGTCAATTGGACATACTTTGATTGTTGTTTGGTAAATTGATTTGGGTATTTACTATTTGTATATTTCATGGTAAATAGATGTACTATAATACTATCTAACTTCTACCTTCATATCTTACACTTTCAGTAGATGTCAGTCTTCAGTCTTGCGTGATTGCGTCTGTAACTAGTGTAAGTTGGACTGGCCAGAAAGTAGCTGAGTCCGTCACAGACGGCACCAAGTTGTTGACATTCAACTTGGATGGTTTGGCAGGGGGGTTTATTCTCATTGATGTTGATTCTGAAGTCACGGAATACCGATAAATAGGCATGTTATTGGAGCCGACTTACTCGGCCCGAATTTGTCTGTTCCATTAACATGCTTACCATTAACATGATTTAGAAAATAGAAATATCCCCCCCACCCCCCCCCCCCCACCCCCCAGATGTGCAAGGCAAAATGCTACATTTTATAAAAGCGAATACAAAATTAATTTTAAAAAAATTATGACTGGTATTAACTCCACAGTTCCTCCTGTATTTCCTATTTTTGTTTTTGGAAGTGTGTCCTCCCAACGTACACTGCTGATGTTTGTCGAAAAATAATCTCGAAAACAGGTACACTTCGACAGTGTTTGGGTAATTGTGTTAATATTTGTGAAACCCCGAAGCAGCACATGTTGACCTCATTGTCGTTTGTTCTATTTTTAATATTGGAAAATTTTGTTGGTGTTCAGTGCAATGAATATGTTTATTCGAAGCAATAATTATACTGTTCTGTTGCTGCTGCATGGTTTATACTGCATTATATGGATTTATTTATGGGACCCTTTAATTATTGTCGTCATTTAAGGTCAGTTCAACATAACATTTGTGGGTTTTTCTCTTTCCAAATCTCGAAGGAGTCTAATGAAAGCACACGTTTTGAAAACAAAAATTTGATTGGTCAGTTTGTCAGACATGTCAGTTTGAGAAGGAAAACAATACTTATCTGTCAATAAATAAAGAACAAGTTTGCAAATAATGTTGTTTTAATAATTCTATTTCCACTGTACAATATACTGTTCATACAATACATGTTTTTAACATAAAACAAAGAATGGTGAAATATTCAAGTGAAAAGAAAATCATTGTCATTTTGGATTTACCGGTATGTTTCACTGGGATTTTCCCACCACACCAGTCCTGGAGATCTTTGAGTGTGTGTCCGAATATTTAGCGGCTTAAAAAAAAAAATTTTTTGATGAAAAAATGGCGTTTGAAAACAAAAAGTGTCCGAAAATTTAGATAAAATACTGTATTTATATTTCAATTTCTCCTATCACTGAGTTAAATTGAGTAAATTGTTAAGTTCAACTTATGAATAAAACAAAAACAGACGTGGAAGGAAGATGCCAATGACAGAACACATTAGTTTTGTTTTCTCTGCTATGTTGGCGGTCTGCGATCAACACTGAACTGTCAAATTTAATGCTGTCATAGACTATGTGACAATGGCGGGGGTGTTTTATACAAAAACCGAAAACTGTACAGTGCACATTTTTTCGTTTCGGTTTTCGGGTTTTTGAAAAAACCAAAAACCGAACCAAAATTTCGGTAAACCTACAGCACTAGAGTTAACCTCATTTTAAAAAAAAAAAAAATTTTCTCCAGCTTACTGCTAGTGATGAATTTTATTTATTTATTTATTTTATGGGTGTTTAAGGTCACATATTTTTGCACAATGGCTAATCATGACCACAGTCATGAATTGATTGTAGAAGTGAAAGAGAACATTTTTTTTTTAAGTTTGACATCTACATGTGTTGTACTTGAAACTGAATTATTATGGTCCTTTTTTCCTGTAACTTTGGGGTTTTTTTTGTGGTTTTTTTTAGAGGGGGGGTATGGGAGAAACCTGATTACTGTTGTATTGCGTTTGTGAATAGAATACAGTTTGAATAAGATATTACACAGGATACAGAACCAGCTGAGATGTGTGTGTGTGTGGTGGGGGGGGGGGGGGGGGGTAGCAGAAAAGGGGTGGGGGGTAAACAAAAGGGAGATGAAGTATTTGAACCAATTATTTTTTAACATGACATAATGAGTATCAGCAAATTTTTAACCTATGAACTACTGGGTGCAACTAGTGCAAGTGCTGGTCCAAGAGCTGAATTTTTTTTAGCTATGTTTTTTGTGCGAGCACATATGTTTCCATGAAATTCATACAATTTCCCTGAAAATCACCACCAAGTTCTCTGAAAATTTTTTTCTAAAGTTAACGTGTCTGACTTCCACACAGGTATTCAATTAAGAAAACTAGACTGAAGCATTCCCCAGCACAGCCTATGGACACAGGAGGTTGAAGAGCAAACTGTGATTTGTTATCGTACATGAGCGGTGTCTGTAAGACACATATGATGCCCCTGCAAAGAGGGAAATTCTACAAACAAGAAGGGGGTGACCACCCCATTAGCTCACCTATGCATGGCATGCAAAAAACCTAGGCTTATTACAAATCTGTCCGGTCATGTACATCTATAGCAAAACAGGTAAGAAATTTTCTGAAATTTTCCACACTAACAAATAGTCTAACATTGCATTAAAAAGGTCCAAAATCTCAAAAAAAAAATGTCTGGCCAAGTATTAAAATGTTGTCTTATATTGATGCATTTAACACATAAATGAAATATTAAAGCCACAGCATGCCATTGAAATCTACCCTTATGTAAATTTTCAGTCCACACTTACAAAAAAGTCTAACGTTACATTATAAAAGTCCAAACTCTCCAAAAAATGTCCAAACAAGGGTTAACCCTTTACCCAACGCAGACAATATCAAAATTTATTATTTTAAATATCATTTTTTAAATTTTTTCAAACAATTTCAACAAAACCATATCATGTGTGACCCCTCTTTGGAAGGAGCTCAACGAGCTCGTTCCAAAGAGGGGTCACATGATATGGTTTTGTTGAAATATTTCGAAAAATAATATTTTTTCAGCTGCTGAATTTGCATATTACGTGGGCAGATGCGGTCGATTCGTTGGGTAAAGGGTTAATGTCATCTTATATTTATGCATTTAGATAGATCTTTATTTTGCAGTATACTAGTACATTGATTACAAAATAACATTACAACAAACATGAACATAAGCTAGTATACGGCATGGAAATGGCATAGCCTATAAGGCTGTCTTCCTGCCATTCCCGTAAAAAGAAAGATATCAAGTTTCTTTGGCATCAGTGTATCAAAGTGCTTTCCCAAAGACGGGGTTGTCTGATCTTTTATTTATAATTCAGGGGGGCTAGAATGTATTTGAGAATTAAGGGATGGGGGTAGGAGGATGAGATGTCAGAAGCTTACAGCTGGCGGATGACACAGTCGGGGCACGTTGGGTTGTCACATTTGGAGTTAGGACGCGAATAATTATTCAAGGCTTTATCAATTAAGGACTTTTTAAATCGGGGTCTATTTAATTGCTGGATTTGTGGGTCTATACTATTCCAGGTTCTTGGGAAGGAGTGTAATGGCAGCACAGCAGAGAACTGTGTTCTTGGTTTGCGGGTATCTAATTTACCGGTTTGCCTTGTATTCATTCCTGAGGGGTTTCTATATACTTGAAAGGTATCATCGAATGACATAGGGAGTTTTTTGTTCGTCCAGTCGTGCATAAAAAGTGAGACGTGAAGGTTGTAGAGATCATTGAATTTCAGAATGCCACAATCTCTGAAAAGGTGATCTGTATGAGAGAGATATGATTTTTTTGTTATGACCCGGACAGCTCTTTTTTGTAGTTTTAGAATTCTACTGGTGTAGGTCGAATGGCCCCAGACCTGGATACCATATATTAGGTGACACTGAATCAGTGAGAAGTATAAAGTTTTCATTACCTTCGTGGGCAAGAAGTTCTTTGCCCTATTTAGTACAAAAATTGCACGTGCTATTCTTGAGCACACCACAGATATATGCTCTTTAAATTTCATATTTTCATCCATATGTACGCCAAGAAATTTTATAGTTGTTTGTTCTTGCTCGTTACCAACTGGCTCAATATTTGTATTGTTTAGAAATAGTTTAATATCGTTTACCTTATACGAATCGTTTTGTGGATGAAGTAGCATATATTTGGTTTTAGTAGGGTTGAGGGCTAGTTTGTTGGCAGAACACCAGTGGTTTATTTTGTCAAGTTCGGAATTTATACTTTCTGTAAGGGTGTTAAGATTGTTACTTGACCTATAGGCCGTTGTGTCGTCAGCAAAGGAAAGTAAACTGAGTTCTGTAGATTCGTTAATATCGTTGATGTACAGTAGAAATAAAAGTGGGCCAAGAATGGACCCCTGTGGCACTCCTGTATTTATTGGTAACGTTTCTGAAATGGTATTCAAGAATGAAACAAATTGGCTTCGTTCAGATAGATAACTTTGAAACCACTGATGGGCAATACCTCTAATACCATAGTATCCCAGTTTCTGGAGTAGGATCGAGTGGTCAATGGTGTCGAATGCCTTGGAGAAGTCTAGAAATATGGAAAGGGTGCAATTCTTTGTTGGTTTGTCATTTTCCGTTACCACGCTATTCAGTAGGTGCAATATAGGGTGGACAGTTGAGTGTTTTGTTCTGAACCCAAACTGGTACTTATATAAGATTTTATGTTTGTCTATGAAATCCACTAGCCTTTTATACATTAACTTTTCAAGTATTTTTGAGAACGTCGGGAGAATACTAATGGGGCGATAGTTATTAAACATTTGAGAGTTACCAGACTTGAAGACTGGTATGACTTTGGCTATTTTCATTTTGGTTGGCACATGACCTGATGAAAATGAAGTGTTGATGATGTGTGTTAATGGGCTGGCGACCTCACAAGCGACGGCTTTCAAAAGTTTTGTAGACATTTCATCTCGATCTCTTGTTGGCTTTGAAGACAATTTGGAGATACTATAGATAACCTCCTGTGTATTCGTTGGCGTTACAAATAGTGAGTTTTCATTATTGTGCTTCATATAATGTGAAAAGTGAATATTTGTGTCGGGCACTTGGTCACCTACTGATTTCCCAATATTCGCAAAGAATGCATTGAACTTGTCAGCAATTTGTTTGGGGTCGTTTAAAGTGATATTGTTATCGACAAAGGTATTTGGGGGCTCAGTTTTCCGATCCAATTTATTAATGGCTTTACGTAATATTTGCCATGTTTTTTTGAGGTCGTGTTTATTATCTAACAAGATATTATGATAGTAGTCTGACTTGCTTGCGCGTTTGGCACGATTGAAGATGTGACAGAACTGTTTGTAGTTCGCGATATTTTGGGTTGTTGGGGATTTCAATTTTTTCCTGTATAGCTTTTGTTTGTGTAAGGAAGACTCTAATAATCCGGCCGTCATCCAGGGCTCGCGTCTAATATATTTAGAATGTACTGATGGTATTTCTAATGGGAAGGCTTCATTAAATGCTTTGTAAAATGTATCGATGAACAAGTCGTATGCTAGGGTGACATCGGATGTGTCGAAAACGTCGGAAAAATCACTGCCTAATAGGAGCCTCTTGAAGTGGTCAATATTTTCTTTCTTAAAGGAGCGGTTATGACTTTGTGTTGGGCGTGCATTTTGTTTTTCCAAGTTGCCAATGCAGAACGTTGCAAAGTGATCACTGATATCCGAAATGACAATCCCTGATACGTGTGTAGTGGAGTCATTACTAAAGATGTGATCAATAAGAGTTGCAGAAGTTTCGGTAACTCTCGTCGGCTTAGTGATGAGGGGCAAGAAGCCTGAGCTAAATATAGAGTCAATAAAAAGTTCAGTTTTGTTGTGACTAGTGAAGTTGAGTAGGTCAATATTGAAATCGCCCATAAGGTAGGCTTTTTTATTCTCCAGGTTGATTTTATTCAATAGTTCGGACATTGTGGACAAGAAAAGGTCAAGGTCGGCTTTTGGTGCGGTGTTGGGTCTATAAATGATTCCAATAATGCATTTCTTTTTAGAGGTTGTTTCGATGAAAAGAGATTCAAATACGTGAGGTATGAAAATTGACAAATCACTTCGTTGTTTGAAGCTAATGTTGTCATTAATAAATAATCCAACACCCCCTCTGCCATCATCATCTGTTGGTCGTGTTTGATGAATTAAAGGGTGATAGCCTTCGAGTTCAAAACATATATCTTTTTTTACTTCAAATATTTCAGTAAGCCCCACAACATCAAATATATTTTTCCTAGGGTACATGTCACATAAAAGATTTTGAATGTTCTCAAAGTTAGCATTCAAACTTCGGCAGTTCAAATTAAAAAGTGAGAATGACTTAGTTTTTTCTGGTATTTGTTTGCTAAAATTTTCTGGTATATAATACTTACAGCTCGAATTGTCAATAGTGTAGGGCGGGTCAGTGTCACTACCATCTATACCCAGTGAAGTGTTGAACTTGGATATGAAGTCATAAGCGTCAGAATTCTGAATCTCATCAAATGGAATATTATTAGCCATAGTCCACGATCAAGTAAAATTTACAAAAGAAGTCGAGCACTTGCGAGAACGCACTGATGCCAAAGAAGTATGTCAGGGGACAAGAAGTCATAGAATGACGGGAATACCCTTTAAAAGATATGGTCCAACGTTTAAGACAAGTAGAGAAACCAGATGTTAAAAGACACCGTACTCTAATTCTTTCGTGTAGACACGCTCACTTGTGCCCACACAAATGCGGGTAATCACACACGCACGCAATCAAACACCTACGCACTTAGTGTACATCCTGCCAGCAAATACAGGGTGGTTGGAAGCATATACCCGAGAGCATATATATGCCTGAATATCAATGGGCATGCAGTCGCATACCCATGATGTGGATTCATTTAGTGGGTAGCTCTGCAATATTGAATCTGTGACGAGGTAGTCAGATTGCATGTATCTTACATTTTGACTATGGTCGTCAGATGGGTGAAAGAGATGGGGTGATGGTATACATGTCTTTTCGGTTTCAAATTAGA
The DNA here is from genome assembly GCA_031216915.1 of Pictodentalium vernedei. Classification (NCBI taxonomy): domain Eukaryota; kingdom Metazoa; phylum Mollusca; class Scaphopoda; order Dentaliida; family Dentaliidae; genus Pictodentalium; species Pictodentalium vernedei. The sequence continues at coordinate 339,400,184 of CM062296.1, read as the reverse complement.
TACCAAATTTGCTTGCCAAATTTGCGTGTTGTGCGCGTTTTCATACATACAAAACAGTCGCCGCGGATCGACGTCAATCCGGGGGATTCATCTAATGGGTAGTCACACAATATCACTCCTGTGATGAACAAGGTGACAGAAGACTTTCTGTGTATCTGCTGACTAAGGTTGTCGGGGAGGTGAAGGGTAGGTACACTATGTCGCGTGCGAACCACAAGACTCTATTTTCCACTGGAAGACAGAACCCCATGGTTCCCACGCGACGATATGTTGGCCCACTTTCAAATTAGTTATCTAATGTGCGTGTTGCGCTCACACCGACCTCAATCCAGGTGGATTCATCTAATGGGATGTCACGCAATATCAATCCTGTGATGGGCAGGATGATGGAAGACTTGCAGTGTATCTGTTGACTATGGTAGTCGGGGAGGCGAAGGGTAGGAACAGATTGTCGCGTGGGAACCAAATGACTCCACCTTCCGCTGGAAGATAGAAGAACCCTAACGTTCCCACGCGACGATATGTTGGTCCACTTTCAAATTAGTTATCCAATTTGCGTGTTGCGCAAGTTTTCAATGTAACACAAAAAAAACTCGCCTTTACTTGGCTGCATAAGGGTGTATACACATAGATCCTTTTACCCACACATTCGTGCAGATGCACGCATGTTTACAGGGATGTGCTCATTTGCTTACATGAATGTGTGGAATTTTGAATACAGGCAGCATACCTTAAACTGTAACACGATGTGTACAGCGATCGTTTGCATATTCAAGGGAGGTGATATTTAAGGATATGGGATTGGGATACCAGTTGTTTCGTTTGGGCACGTATATGGGAAGATTTCCAACGTAATAAGTCACACATAAGGCGGTATACACATAGATCCATTCACCTACATACTCGTGCAGATGCACGTGTGTTCGCTGAGGTGCATTCATTTGCATACATAAATGCGTAGAATTTCAAATACATGTGTCGACGATGGTCGTCGGAGAGGTGAGGGGGATGAAGGGGTGGAGGGGGTTAGGGGTTGGATGCACATCGTCGCGTGAGGACCACAAGACTCCAGTTTCCACTGGAAGATAGAACCCTATGGTTCCCACGCGACGATATGTTAGCTCACTATCAAAATAGTTATCCAATTTGCGTGTTGGGCACGCTTTCAGTGTCACACAAAGACAACTCGCATATACAGGATTGCAAGGGGGGGGGGGGGTATACACATTGATCCTTTTACCCACATACTCGTGCAGATGCTTTCCCGTGCATGCCTGTAAGAGTGCATTCGGATGGCTAAATAATTTTTGGAGGGTACAGTGATAAAGGGTGGAAATTTAGGGCACGCTGTGTGTATACGAAGTACTATGTAAGATAGTTGGGTGGATGAAGTGGAATGAAGGAGAAACAGTGGTCCTATTTAAATCGAATGAAAAAACAGAGGTCCTTTTTTAACTGCTTGAGGGCGAAATTTTTGGTGGTCTAAATTTGTTCTTCCAAACCCGCTCTGCCACAAACCACCGGAGAGCGCCCACATTCACCCTCCAACAATCTGCAATACAACAAGTTTATATAAACAAAATATTTTGTTTTGCGTTTAACTGAACACGTGCACGTTCGCATTTGATATATTGGTGAAAGATTGAACATTACCTAATTTGTTTTCCAAAGACTTTTCTATCTCAGACTGTTGGAGACCGCCCACTGGCACCCTCCAACAATTTGTAACAGAGCAAACATATGTAAACAAAATATTTTTTGCGTTTAACAGAACGCGTATACATGCGCAGTTTATGTACTGGGGAAAGCATAAACATTACCTAATTTGTCATTTAAGAATTGTTCCATCTCGAATAGACACTATATAACATGTCGCAATAAAATAAACTTGCATAAACAAACGTATACGTGCACATTTGCTTTATCCGGGAAAGAATGAGAATTACCTAATTTGTTGTTCAAAGATTATTGCATCTCAAACAATTGGAGACTGCCCATAGGCACCCCCAATAATACGCCATTGAACGGACTTATATATACAAAATACTTGCTGCGTTCCACTGAGCATGCACACGTGCACATTTGATGAATCGAGGAAAGAACGACCATGACCTAATTTGTTATTCAAAACTTGTTCTATCTCAAACCAATGGAGACTGCCGATTGGAACTCTCCAATAATTTGCCACAGAACAGGCTTATGTAAACAAAGTATTTTTTGCGTTTGACTGAACATGAAACATGAGCAAGGAAAATGTTGTCCGTCCTGGTACAGGTTACATATGTAATAAAATGTTTATCTGTTTTAAGCTGATGATATGAACATATGGAAAAGTTGTTAATGATTAGGTATCTATTGCACACTCATTAATTGCGAGAACATGCTTATACATGCATGCACTTACATGCACATATGCAGAGCAGTTCGCAAAGGGGGGCAAAGGAAAAAGGATACAAAAATACACAAGCATGGTGGGCAGGGGGGGGGGGGGGGTGCTAATCAACCCCCGAGCATTACATCAACCTCGATAAGTTCATATATGAATCCGTGGTAGATGTGGAGGTGAATGTAGTAAAGGAAAAACTGTGGTCCTATTATACATGCATGCACTTACATGCACATATGCAGAGCAGTTCGCAAAGGGGGGCAAAGGAAAAAGGATACAAAAATACACAAGCATGGTGGGCAGGGGGGGGGGGGGGTGCTAATCAACCCCCGAGCATTACATCAACCTCGATAAGTTCATATATGAATCCGTGGTAGATGTGGAGGTGAATGTAGTAAAGGAAAAACTGTGGTCCTATCGGAGTCAAAAGAGAAAAATAGTCCAATGTAACTGATTGAGAGCTAGATGATTTTTCGTGGTCTAATTTGTCACATAAAACTCGATCCATTACAAGCCATTGGAAAATGCCCATGGACATTCTCCAATAATTTGCAATACAGCAAACTTATATAAACCAAATATGGTTTGCGTCCGACCGAATATGAAACATAAACATGGAAAATGTTGACTTTTGTTCTGGGTAAATGATTGGTTAAAAATGTGCGGGGTGGGGGGTGCATAACTAGTGAATGAGTAGATCGAAATTTTGCCAAGCATTATGCAAACTTATATAAACCAAATATGGTTTGCGCCCGACCGAAAATGGAAAATGTTGACTGTTGTTCTGGGTAAATGAATTGGTATTAATGTGTGTGTGTGTGTGTGTGTGGGGGGGGGGGGGGGGGGGGGGGGGGGGGGTAGTGAATGAATAGATCGAAACTTTGCCAAGCATTATGCATAAATACACCAGTATGGGATGGTGGGGGGGGGGGGGGGGGAGGGTCTTCATCAACCCAGAGCATAAAAGCGAAACTTATATGAACCAAATATGGTTTGCGCCCGACCGAAAATGGAAAGTGTTGACTGTTGTTCTGGGTAAATGAATTGGTATTAATGTGGGAGGGGGGGGGGGGGGGGGGGGGGTAGTGAATTAATAGATCGAAACTTTGCCAAGCATTATGCATAAATACACCAGTATGGGATGGTAGGGGGGGGGGGTCTTCATCAACCCAGAGCATAACAGCGACCTCGGTAAATTCATATATAAATTCGTGTATATGTGGATGGAGACGGAGCAAATGAAAAGGAGTGGTCATATGTAACTGAAAAGGAGTGGTCCTGTGTAACTGAACAGGAGTGGTCCTATGTAACTGATTGGGCATGAGATCATTTTTGGTAGTCACATAAAACTTGTTCTTCCACTACAAACCAATAATTTGCAATAGAGCAGACCTATATGAGCAAAATATTGTTTATGTTTGACTGAATATAAAACATAAACATGGAAAATGTTGGCTTTTGCTCTAGTACTGGTTACACATTCATGTTATGTGTTTATAGATGATGGCGTGAACATTCGGAACATTCGGAAAAGTTAATAATGGTTGTTTTTTGTTTGCATCCACATGCAAGTATTTACATACATATGAGGGTAGTAGTGGTAAGTGAATAGATCTAAACTCTGCCAAGTCGGAAAGGAGAGTATGTATGCACAAATTTACCTATATGGGGGGGGGTTCTTCTCCAACCCCGAGCACGGCTGCAACCTCGATAAATTCATGCATAAATTCGTGTGCATGTGGAGGTGCATACACACACACACACACACACGCGCGCACACACAAATAATTATATATGCGCGCGCGTGTGCACGTATGTGTATAAATTTTTCATAATCAAGGTCTCTATATAGGTAATTTATTGCACATAAAAAGAATCCGGAGATATGCGAAGAATCAAGACACTATGGGTGTTGGTGTGACTTCCTACTCGACATATTCTTTCCATCTCCCAGATACAGATTCCCTAAACTCCAGAATGACTCTTACACCGGCGACTCTGATTCTGGTTTTGAAATGTTTATCGGTCCTCAGCTTATAGGCTATAGTAGATAGTCTGCCCCGCTCTCTTTTCAGAGAGGGAGGTAAGTCAGTTCTAATGCTTTTCCTTGTCCCCTTAAGCTTGGGTGCGGCCTTTAACATGTCCTGTTTATCTCTATCATTCCCTAGTCTAATGATTAACGGTTTGGGTGGTGGTGGTGCTGAGTTTGAATTGCCAATATTGGAGGAGGGGAGCCGGTGTATATTAACAGCACGACTCACAACACGGGATGCATCGGAATCGCTATATCGTAAGTCTTCCTTGAGAAACTGTTCAACTCTGCAGTATGGATCTTCTCCAGATGTCTCACTAACTCCATACAGGAGGAGATTATACTTCCTGTCATGGATCTCACCCAGGAGCCGTTTCTCCTCGAGCTCGGTAAATTTGGCATCCAACTTTAATTGAATATCTGGAATTAGTACACCCTCCACATCTTCAAGCTTTTGAGCATTATACTCCACAGAGTGAATTAAGTCGATATGTTCCGATTTCATCGCACTAATTGTTGTGTTGATGGTTGTGATTTCGTTTTTTAAAAGCGACACCTCGGATTTTATTTGAGTCATTTCTTGCCTCAAGTTTTCCATACCAACAGTAAATTTTTTTTCTAGTTCAATTATTAATTTTTTGAGATCTGAATTGCTAACAGTTTCTAGACTTGATCTACCTGGCTTTGTAGAAGACATTGTCAACACGGGAAATCAATGAATCAATGAAAACTACTCACACGAGAATAGGAGAGAGCATCTACCAGTTCAAAGTTTTTGACTTGAATCTCAGTTGAATCTCAGTTCACAACATGAAGATCAGAACTCAGTTGCCATAAAATAATATCAAAAGCATACATCTGTCATCTCAAGTTGAAGAAAATGATGATCATCGATCATAAAAAACATTTTATAAGAGGGTTTTCCCAAGATCTGACTCCTTAGCTCCACTCGGTTTCCGCCATGATTACACCATTTACGCATATATGAAACACAAGAAGCCTCACGGGGCCTGAAGCACTCAACTAGAACAGAACACAATAAAAACAGAGTCAAAGGATGAGTCTACATTAAGCAATCAATCTCCATAGGATACACTGTCAATTCGTGAGCCCCTCAGGAGTGACAAAAATAATCCGAGCATCATGCTTTTTCTTCAGTTGATCATAATGTAAAATGTAGAGCTCCCCTTATGAAGCCCCTTGATACAACCTATTTGGATTAATCTTAGTTACACACCTCTAAAAGGTACTGAATACAAAATTTCTAATTCTTCAGCTACATGGCCAATTCCGGCTCCCATAGGGAGCCCAAATATTAACCCAGGCTCTTGATTTGAACAAAGTTGAATCTGACCTCCTTAGAGATGTAGTGTACCAAATATGAAAGCATTCTGACTGTTGAATCTGAAGAAGAAAAATTTTAAAGAAATTTCTTCATATTGCACTGAGTTAAATATTGCACTAAGTTAAAATTTGGGCTAGCATAGGGAGTACAAATATTAACCCAGGGAACCAATTTGAACAAACTTGAATTTGACTCCCCCTAGAGATGTTGTATACCAAATATGAAAGCATTCTGACTAGTGGATCTGAAGAAGATTTTTGAAAAAAATTCCCTCATATTGTACTAAGTAAAATTTCAGGTTTCCATATGGAGACTTGAATCTGATCCCCAAGAGATGTTGTATACCAAATATGAAAGCATTCAGACCAGTGGATCTAAAGAAGATGATTTTTAAAGAAATTTCCTCATACTGCACTAAGTTAAAACTTTTGTTCTACCATAGCGAGCCCAAATATATACCTAGGGATCCGATTTGAACAAACTGGAATCTGACTCCCCTGGAGATGTTGTACACCAAATATGAAAGCATTATGACTGGTGGATCTGAAGAAGATTTTTAAAAATTATCCCCCATATTGAACCAAGTTTAAATATTAACCTAGGGACTTGTTTTGAACAATCTTGAATCTGACCCTTATAACAATGATGTATACCAAACATTAAAAGATTCTGACTTGTGGTTCTGAAGAAGAAGATTTTTATAGAATATTCCCCATATTGCCCTAAGTTAAAAATTTGGGCTCCTGTATTGAGCCCAAATATGAATCAATGGGCTTTATTTTAACAAACTTGTATCTGGCCCCCCTATGAATGCTGTATACCGAATATCAAAAGATTCTGATGATTGGTTCTGAAGAAAAGATTTTAAAAAATTTTTGCAAGTATGCTGGCTCAGCATTTTTTCGATGCCCTCTACAGAACATCCGATGGCAATTTTTCATACCAAATAACAGCTCTCTGTTCCGTGTGGTTTGGGAAATATGGGCATTTGTAAATATTTCTATTTTTAGCTCCTGGGGTTCCCATGAGGATGCAGGAATTTTTTTTTTTGCATGAGTCAAGTACAATATACCAAACTGGGTTCAAATCAGACCATTAGTTCAGAAAACAGAAATTTTGGGTGGGGCAAAAAATCTTACCCCTCCCATTACAAAGCCAAATATTACTTCATAAACTTCATTTGAACAACTTGATTCTACAACTCAAAAGGACGCTCCATAACAAATATTAAGTCATTGTACCCACTGGTTCATGAGAAGATTTTTAAAATATTTTGTAGCATTTTCCCCCACCCCCACCCCCTCCCTATGGGGCTGGGCATATTGAGTTGAACAAAAATGCAATGCCCCTTTGGGACCATCACTCACACAAACTTTTACTTGAATTGGTCCAGTGGTTTTGGAGAAGACCAAAACATGGTGTTGACGGATGATGGACGATGGACACGGACGACGGACGGAGAACAATGAGATTAGCTCAGCTTGACTTTGTCAAGGTGAGCTAATAAATAAATAATAAATAACAAAGCATAGTGACTTTTGATTGGTGCACATCGGTGCCTCTTAAGTGTTGACTGGTTTTCCAGAACTAAAAAGAGCTGACCTAACAAAACTGTTTTTCCAGGATTTTCTGGGACTGAAATTCAAAAACACCAAATTCAAGAACTTTTAAGACTCCAGGACCCATGCACAATCAAACAAATTGGATTGCTCACATTCCTTTGAATAACTAAAATACAATGACTGTTCTTTAATATGGAACTTACTTTATTTGTCTTCTAAATTCTAAAAGAGTATGAATGACAGACAATCCACTAACTATCACAGATTCACTTTTTTCACCATCTAACATATTGGATAACAACCTTGAAACTGTCTCTTCCCTGAAAATTAAAGAAAAAGGGGTTAGTTGAGAGATATCGTTATCTTGTCAGTCCTGATATTTTACACTTATTTTCTGTAACAGACACTATACCATAAAATATTGTGAATACTATGATTATTTATTTATTTATTGGTGTTTAAGGTCACAAACGAATACTAGGATTGTAAAAATTGTGGCCAAAAACAAAACACATTAATAAATATGTTTATATTCACATTTTTTGTTTCTCCTTGTCCGACTCTCAGATTATGATGTTAGGTACATGTGTAGGTATCTTGATTTCATCAAGTTCAACCTGCTGTAAGGACAAATAGAGCTGACATGGCTCTATTTGTCCATACAGCAGGTTGAACTAAATGAAATCAAGAAGATTGTTTGTTTATGTTACCATTATTAGGCCTCACAAAGTAGATCTTGCTTCTCAGGCCATTTTTTTTGGAAAATTCTATGTGGGCGGGTGGTTTTTTATTTTATTATTTATTTTTGTAATTATTTCTTTACCATCAAAAATTCATGTTCTCGGTTTGTTTTATATTTTAGGCCTCATAATCTACAGCATGGCATGGGTGGTGGTGCATTTCGTCCCTTGAGTGCAAGAAGTCTTTGCAATGCTAAAGCTAAAGCATTGCAAAGCCTTGTTGGACTTGAGGGACAAATTTATCATTTTATTAACTTAGGTAAAATATCAGACATGACCAAGTATTTTTTATTTTTCTAAGCTTGCATTGGTTATAAAAAAGGAGCACACTGCAGCCAAAAGAGCCATGTGGGAGGGCCTGAGAAAGATTTAGGAAATGCCTATAATTTGCTAGGATATCAGAAACCTAAGACTTAACTCCTTTTGAGATTTTTTAAAAGTGTGAGAACTTTCACTAAATTCAGGGGCATATACTGGGGCATCACAGTATTTAGATTTTAATACTGCTGACTATATCCACATCAATATCGTGATATACCAGTATATCAAACTATCTTACTGGGAGGGAACTGGACAAGTAGACAAGTCAATAAAGGAGACTAGAGGTGTGAATGTCCCAGATGGGCCTTCCATACCCCCCCACCCCCCAGCCATGATTATTCTAGGACGAAAAGTGCCACAACTCTTGTAAAAAGAGTCTGGTCGAAACTATAATTGCAGGCGGCCAGGTTCCGATGGTAGTGAACATCCTTACCAAGTTTCAAAGGAATCGACCCATAAACATATGAGAAACTCTCCAGACAAAATTCAGGCATTCTAAGATGAAAAGGAAACTCTGGGAAAAAAAGTCTGGTCGAAAATATAATCGCAGGTGGACAGATTCCCATGGTAGTGAACATCTTTACCAAGTTTCAAAGGAATCGACCCATAATCATCTGAGAAAAGATCCAGACAAAATTCAAGGCAATTCAGGCATTCTAAGACAAAAAGGGGCATAACTCTGGCAAAAAAGGTCCTATCAAAACTATAATCGCAGGTGCACAGGATTCCATGGTAGTAAACATCCATACCAAGTTTCAAAGGAATCGACTGATAAACATCTGAGAAAATCTCCGGACAAAATTCAGACATCAAAGACGAAAAAGGCCATAACTCTTGCAAAACAGTCCGATTGAAACTATAATCGCAGGTGCACAGGTTCCCATGGTAGTAAACATACATACCAAGTTTCAAAGGAATCAACTCATAAAAATATGAGAAAATCTCTGGACAAAATTCTAGGCTGCTTTTTCAAGTCAAAAAGGGGCATAATTCTGACAATGAAAGTGCCAATGACACTGTAGCTCAACTTGTTTAAGACACTTGTTTAAGACATGTACATGTACTGTATGTGACACAGTAATGACAAACATCTAGGTAATGACATGATAACAAAGGTACATGTAAAGCATTGTAACAGTCTGTACATAAATGCTGACCATAGCCTGGAACAAATATATAGGTAAAGTATTGTAAAGGTGGGGTGACAGTTAGATGCTAAACTAGAAAAGAAATCTTTTGAGTCCCAGAGTGGGTCTGACTGAACCCCAAAATATTTGTTCTCATAGCACAGTGATAACAAAGGCACCCCAAAACACTCGTCCCTGTCACAAGGTGATAACAAAGGTACCCCAAGAAGTTTCGTGAAGATCGGTTCATAAATACAGCCGTATTGACATGTGCACTTAATGTGTATAAGTAGCACTGAACAAATCAAAGTTCATCTAATTTGCATAATTTCTGCACGAGAAAAAAACCTGTATTATATGCGATGTATTCCATGTTACTAAACATTCCTACAAAAATTTATTCAAATCAGAACTTTCATACAGAAGTTCTGTGCAAAAAACTGATTGCTCTAATTTTGGTACAAAATGGCTGCTGGCGGCCATCTTGAATTTTGGACCGCACCCCAAAACACTCGTTCTCGTCCCACGGTGATAACAAAGGTACCCAAGAAGTTTCGTAAAGATTGGTTCATAAATACGGCCTCTAGCCTGACCCGTATAGAAGTTGTGTACAGAAAACTGATTGGACCTAATTTCGGTACAAAATGGCCACTGGCAGCCATCTTGAATTTTGGACAGCACCCAGAAACACTCGTTCTCGTCCCAAGGTGATAACAAAGGTACCCAAGAAGTTTTGTGAAGACCAGTTCATAAATACAGCCTCTAGCCCGAGCCGGATTGACATGTGCACTTACTGTGTATAAGTAGCACTGAATAAATCAAAGTTCATCTAATTTGCATAATTTCTGCTCGAGAAAAAACCCGTATTATATATGATGTATTCCATGTTACTAAACATTCATACAAACATTTATTCAAATCAGAACTTTCATACAGAAGTTCTGTACAAAAAACTGATTGCACTAATTTTGGTACAAAATGGACGCCGGCAGCATCTTGAATTTCGGACCGGACCCTAAAACACTCGTTCTCGTCCCAAGGTGATAACAAAGGTACCCAAGAAGTTTCGTGAAGATCGGTTCATAAATACAGCCTCCAGCCCTAGCCGTATTGACATGTGCACTTACAGTGAATAGTGGTACTGAATTAATCAAAGTTCATCTAATCTGCATAATTTCTGCATGAAAAAAAAACCTGTATTATATGTGATGTATTCCATGTTACTAAACATTCATACAAAAATTTATTCAAATCAGAGTTTTCATCTGGAAGTTCTGCGCAAAAATCTGATTGCACCTAATTCTGTACAAAATGGCTGCCAGCGGCCGTCTTGAATATCGGACCGGACCCAAAACACTCGTTCTCGTCCCACGGTAATAACAAAGGTACCCAAGACGTTTCGTAAAGATCGGTTCATAAATATGGCCTCTAGCCCGAGCCATGTTGACGGCTTACAAATGGCTACTTATGTGGCTATTTTATGGACATGTTAGGTGGCTAACCTAAAACACATGTCCAACATAATAAAAGAAGTTTTTTGGGAGAAAATTTTTTGGGGGTCAGCTAATCCTAACCCTACCCTTTACTGACCCTAACCCTACCCACCCCTAACCCTAAACTAACCCCAGCCACATAACTCTAACACCCCTTCACTGATCCCCACCCCATCCCTAAACCCCACCCCAGAATGCCCTAACCTTACTCTACGTTTATCAAAACCCCCACCCCCAATCACCTCCACACCCCCACAATAAGAGATTCTGTTACGTGGTTAGCCCCGTAACAGACTTTAACCACATAAGTATCTTGTTTTACTAACTCGTAGCCAGCTAAGTAGTCATTTGTGTGTGCGGACAGACGGACAGACGGACGACGGGCCATGACAATATCTCAAATTTGGCTTTGCCAAAGTTGAGCTAAAAATAATCCGACTGAAACTATAATCACAGGTGCACAGGTTTCCAGGGTGGTGAACATTCATACCAAGTTTCGAGCAGATTGGTCAATAAACGTCTGAGAAAATCTCTGGACAAAATTACAAACAAACAGACGGACAGATGGACAAGGTGATTCCAGTATACCCCCCCCCCCCAACCCGTTGCAGGGTATAATGAAAGTGTCAATGATACTGTAGCTTAACTTGTGTGTTGTGTTTGATGAAAAGGATAATGTTCAATGTTTATGAAAGGATTATGAAATAAGACAAGAATTGTGATAATTGGGAATATGTTCATTTCTGTTCCCTGTATGCTATGTTTATGATAAAAATAATATGAGGTGTACACTGTACTAAAGATCTGAGGGGTGGGTTAATATGACCTCACAGTTAATATATGTGGCCCTCACAGTTAACGTATATCAACAAAAGTTACCAAGTTACAGTGAAATTATTCCAAAATGAGTCATCCTATCAAGTTACATTAAAATCCCTTCATAAATATCGCCTGTAGACTGTGCTAAAGGTTTTCGTGCTAAAGGTTTTCGGGCTTCGGCCCCTGTAGCCGTCAGTTTCCCAATTGCGTCCAAAGGGGACGTTCTCATCTAGACATTATATGAAGTCAACCTACCAAGTTACAATGAAATCCCTTAATAAATATGACCTGTAGACTGTGCTAAAGGTTTTTGGGCTTTGGGCTCTGGCAGCCATCATGGTTGAATGATCGCAACCAAAAGGGGACATTCTCATCTGGGCATCATCTGGAGTGATCCTACAAAGTTACAATGAAATCCCTTCATAAATATGACCTGTAGACTGTGCTCAAGGTTTTTGGGCTTCGGGCCCCTGAAGCCGTCACAGTTGACCAATCACGACCAAAAGGGGATGTCATCATCTAGGCATTATATGGAGTCAAACTTACGGGTTACAATGAAGTCCTTCCATAAATATGACCAATAGACTATGCTAAAGGTTTTGGGGTTTTGGGTTCGGGCAGCCATCAAGGCTGAATGATCGCGACCAAAAGAGGACGTTCTCATCTAGACATTATTTAGAGTCATCCTACCAAGGTACAATGAAATCCCTTCATAAATATCACCTGTAGACTGTGCTAAATATTTTCGGGCTTTGGGCCCCTGTAGCCAACACAGTTGCCTAATGGTGTCCAAAAGGGGCTGTTCTCATCTAGACATTACATGAAGTTAACCTACCAAGTTACAATGAAATCCCTTCATAATTATGAACTGAAGACTGTGCTAAAGGTTTTCGGGCTTTGGGCTTGGGCAGCCATCATGGTCGAATGATCGCAACCAAAAGGGGACATTCTCATCTGGACATCATCTGGTGTGATCCTATGAAGTTACAAACGAAATCCCTTCATAAATATGACCTGTAGACTGTGCTCAAGATTTTCGGGCTTCAGGCACCTGTAACCATCACAGTTGACCAACCACAACCAAAAGGGGATGTCAGCATCTAGGCATTATATGGAGTCAACCTAACAAGTTACAATGAAATCCTTCCATAAATACGACCTACAGACATGCTAAAGGTTTTTGGGCTTGGGCAGCCATCAAGGCTGAATGATCGTGACCTAAAGGGGACGTTCTCATCTGGACACTATTTGGAGTCATCCTACCAAGCTACAATAAAATCCCTTCATAATTATGACCTGCAGACTGTTCTAAAGGTATTTGGGCTTTGGGCCCCTGAAGCCGTCACAGTTGCCCAATCGTGTCCAAAAGGTGACGTTCTCATCTGGACATTATGTGAAGTCAACCTACCAAGTTACAATGAAATCCCTTCATAAATATGACCTGTAGACTGTGCTAAAGGTTTTCAGACTTCGAGCTCGGGCAGCCATCATGGTTGAATGATCGCAACCAAAGGGGACAATCTCATCTGGAGTGATCCTGCGAAGTTACAATGAAATTCCTTCATAAATATGACCTGTAGACTGTGCTCAAGGTTTTCGGGCTTCGGGCACTTGTAGCCATCACAACTGACCAATCATGACCAAAAGGGGATGTCATCATCTAGAAATTATATGGAGTCAACCTAACAGGTTACAATGAAATCCTTCCATAAATATGACCTTTTGCCTATGCTAAAAGTTTTTGGGCTCGGGCACCCATCAAGGCTGCATAATCGCGATCAAAATGGGACGTTCTCATCTAGACATTATTTGGAGTCAGCCTGCCAAGTTACAATGATATCCCTTCATAAATATGACCTCTGGACTGTGCTAAAAGTTTTCGGGCTTCGGGCTCCTGTAGCCGTCACAGTTGCCCAATCACGTCCAAAAGAGGACTTTCTCATCTAGACATTGTATGTTGTATGTCAACCCACCAAGTTACAATGAAATCCCTTCATAAATACGACCTGTAGACTGTGCTAATGGTTTTCGGGTTTTGGGCTCGGGCAGCCATACCGGTTGCCCGATCACGACCAAAAGGGGACGTTCTCATCTAGACATGACCCCAAACCTGCATATGAAATTTTGTGACGATCAGACAAGAACTGCAGGGTATAGCCCGTGCTAAAGGAAAATGTGAACAGACGTCACAGACTAATAGACTTCCACACGCGTGATGGCAATAGCTTATCTTGTCAAGTTGAGCTAAAAATGTGACAATGAGAACATGACACAGATTTGATTAACTTTATTCATGTGTTAACCTAATTTATTTTGTTTTCTGACTAAATAGACATAGCGACTGATCCCCTAGAATCCCAAAGAATGATCAGAGGGGAACTTAATCTGAACGCAAAGGAGATACTTCCAGGCAGGGCCATTTGTGGTGAGCGAAGTAGTACAAACTACTCAAGATTTTTTCCTAGTTAAGATGTCTGAAGAGTTATTTCACTCATGATTCATTCCTCTCAAGTTTCTTTGATCTGCATTTTTCCGGATATGGATTCATTTGTAATTCCTATATTCGACAACGTTTCGGCGATGGAAATGCCTCTAATCACATTGAAAATGAATCACCGGGTTCATGTTGGAACAGGACAGGAAACAATTAACATCGACAACAATCTTTGGTATTGCGTTTATTCAATTTATCCAGTCGCTTACTATTGTTTCACCAATTGGTACCAGTACTGATACTGAGTGCCATGTTGCAATCCTCAGTACCGTACCAGTACAGAGTTTAGTGGTACCGACGGTACTTTGGCATGAAGTAAGTCTTTTCAGTGTGTCGCTAGTGGAGGATTACTGGAGGCTTTCAAGCACATGATTCATTACATTATATGTGTGTCTGCACATAAAGGGAATGTACTCTAGAACATTTGGCCTGTGCAAACAGTAAATAACTACAGAAATGAATGTCAGCCACTCAAAAGCAGGGACAAATATAAAAATTTTATACCAAATTTTATTTCTTATTACATTTAACAAAGTAACACAAGTGCCCATTCCTCTTGCTATCTCTTGGGTAAAAAAGAGGGCAAATTTTGGAGAATCCTAATGAAAAACCATTAGGAAGCTTCAAAACAGTCTAAGTCAAAATTTAAGCAAAACCAGTCTGGCCAGGTGCCGTTTGCACATTGTGCACAAAACCTGATGACCTGTATCCAGTAAAGAACAGTCTCCTATTGTCCAATTCCTGCCGGTCATGCGCAAAGTCAATTTCCAAATTTTCAAAACACAATGACGCATGTATACATGCCAGTGGGGAGGTAAGGGCATATAAATGACAATTTATATTGCCAAGAGGGCAATATTCTTGAGTTACTTTTGGTAAGTATAAGCAGAAATAAAATTTGGTATAAAGTTTTACTTTCTCTGAATCTTTCCAAAGTAACACAAGTGCCGAATGAGCAACAAGAGGAGGGAGTATAATGCACATTGTGTCTGCTAAATCGATATAATGGAGATCTTAATTTAAGCATGAGAGGTAATTAAGGCATTAGTGACAAGTGCTGTGCAGTATACCAAATTTTCAGTACGGTTTCAGTATTACAGGGATACCGAAAACCGTACCAAAACCAAATCAAAATATCAATCATTTCGGTATATCTATTTTTCTGTGAAACTGACAGAAAGTCATCTCATCAAGGTGGATCGTAAATCTAAAAGCCTGTGGGCTGCATATTTTGATCGAATTGACAAGAAAACATGCAAATGTGAACTTTGTAAGCAACAGGTAGCAGCAGACGCTGCGAATACATCAGAGAAAGAAATAAACAAAAGGCCCCACAGGGCCTGAAGCGCTCATCTTGAACAGAACACAATATAAACAGAGTCCAAGAATGAGTCTACATTAAACAATCCATGTTCATAGGATACACTGTCAATCCTGGAGTCCCTCAGGAGTGACAAAAATAATCTGGGCATCATGCTTTTTCTTCAGTTGATCATAATGTAAAATGTAGAGCTCTCTTATGAAGCCCCTTGATACAACCTATGTGGATTAATCTTAGTTACACACCTCTAGAGGGTACTGAATACAAAATTTTTAATTCTTTGGCAACATGGCCAATTCCGGCTCCCATAGGGAGCCAAAATATTAACCCAGACTCTCAATTTGAACACAGTTGAATCTGACTTTCCTGGAGATGTTGTGTACCAAATATGAAAGCATTCTGACTGTTGGATATGAAGAAGAGAAATTTTAAAGAAATTTCTTCATATTGCACTAAGTTAAAATTTGGGCTACCATAGCGAGCCCAAATATTAACCTATGGATTCGATTTAAACAAATTTGAATCTGACTCCCCTAGAGATGTTGTATACCAAATATGGAAGCATTCTGACTAGTGGATCTGAAGAAGATGATTTTTGAAGAAATTCCCTCATATTGTACTAAGTTAAATTTCAGGTTCCCTTATGGAGCCCAAATATTAACCCAGGCACTCGAATTGAACAAACTTGAATCTGACCCCCTAGAGATGTAGTATACCAAATATGAAAGGATTCCGATTAGTGGATCTGAAGAAGAAGATTTTTAAAGAAATGTCCTCATATTGCACTAAGTAATAATTTGGGCTACCATAGCGAGCCCAAATATACACCTAAGGATCTGATTTGAACAGATCTGACCCCCTAGAGATGTTGCATACCAAATATGAAAGCATTCTGACTAGTGGATCTGAAGAAGATTTTTTAAAGTTATCCCCCATATTGAACAAAGTTAAAATTTGGGCTTCCATAGGAAGCCGAAATATTAACCTAGGGACTTGGTTTGAACAATCTTGAATCTGACCCTCATAACAATGATGTATATACCAAACATTAAAAGATTCTGACTGGTGGTTCTGAAGAAGAAGATTTTTAAAGAATATTGCCCATACTACCCTAAGTTAAAAATTCAGGCTCCTGTATTGGGCCCAAATATGAACCAATGGGCTTTATTTTAATAAACTTGTATCTGACCCCCCTATGAATGCTGTATACCGAATATCAAAAGATTCTGATGATTGGCTCTGGAGAAAAGATTTTTTTTAATTTTTGCAAATATGCTGACTCAGCATTTTTTCGATGCCCCATTACAGAACACCCTAACATAATCGATGGCAAATTTTTTTACCCTTCTATTCTACTGGTCCTAAGGATACTTCATACTAAATAACAGCTCTCTGTTCAGTGTGGTTTCGGAAATATGGGCGTTTGAAAATATTTCTATTTTTAGCTCCCAGGGTTCCCATGGGGATGCGGGAATTTTTATTTTTTTTTGCATGAGTCAAGTACATATGACCCAATAATACCACATACCAAATTTGGTTCAAACTGGACCATAGGTTCAGAAAATAGAAATTTTGGGAGGGGCCAAAAATCTTACCCCTCCCATTACAAAGCCAAATACTGCTTCTTGAACTTCGTTTGAACAAAATTGATTCTACACCTCAAAAGAGAGCTCCATAGCAAATATCAAGACATTGTGCACACTGGTTCATGAGAAGATTTTAAATATATTTTGGAGCATTTTCCTCCACTCCCTCCCTATGGGGCTGGGCATGTTGAGTTGAACAAAAATTCAATGCCCCTTCGGGACCATCACTCACACAAACTTTCACTTGAATTGGCCCAGTGGCTTTGTAGGAGAAGACTAAAACATGGTGTTGACGGACGGCAGATGATGGACGGACAGACAGAGAGTGATGAGATTAGCTCAGCTCGACTCAAGATGAGCTAAAAAGTGATGGCAGAGAAACAAAAAAAATGGCAAGTTGTTAACTTTGTACTTTCGAAACATCCCGGGATTCGAGAGTAGCCGTTTCTCGTTATCGCTGAAAGCCGGGGATTCCCAGGATCTAAAAATAGATCAGAATTCGATGAGTATACACTCGACCAGACGGATGAACTGCATTGCTTTGAACTTTCGCACGTTCCGAGAACAAAACAGCATGATTTGTCTGCCCGGTCGCGTGTACACTCACTCGACCTAATTAATGTAAAGCTGTACTTATCACACACATCCTAAGTTCACAACGGTTCTATTTTAATCTATTACCGTTCTGCCAGAAATGCAGCGGACATTGCCGTGTAGGAGAGACCGGGGACAATTGTAACATTTTTTACATTTTCATGGTAATCTTTGAAAATGTAAAAAATGTTACAATTGTCCCCAGTCTCCCCCAACTATTGAGCGGAGACACCCAATCGATTTAACATTTCGATTCACAGGTTGTGAATCGAAATGATAAATCAATTGGGGGTCTCTGCTCAATAGTACACGGCAGTGTCTGGCTGTCCGCTGCATTCTTGCAGAACGGTCAGCCAATCAGACTTCAGAGCACGTTCTTTTGCGAAGTTTGCCATTTGAGTCCGATTTGAACATTGCCAGAATGACTTCTAATGTGTCTCGATTTCTATTTTCGAAGCCAGTAACACCTGAGGGACGAAAACAGGACAACTCTCATATGAAATTATGAGTATGGTTCATGTATCTCATGATTATGATTAT
This sequence comes from Pictodentalium vernedei, assembly GCA_031216915.1. Classification (NCBI taxonomy): domain Eukaryota; kingdom Metazoa; phylum Mollusca; class Scaphopoda; order Dentaliida; family Dentaliidae; genus Pictodentalium; species Pictodentalium vernedei. Next base: position 339,381,824 of record CM062296.1, on the reverse strand, counting down.
ACTCTCATGGTTGCTAAAAAAAATAACAAAAAACAAAATAAAATTCAACAAATGGAAAATCCAACAATACAATATTACAGTTCAATGAATATTGAATAAGTGGACGATTTGACGATTGCCGCAAAAAGGCGGAAGCACAGTACATGAGTTTGGCCAAGGAAACTTAAATGGTACACCGACTGGTACTGGTATTACTATTCGATAATACAACATGTCATGATGTCACAGTTGTCATCACCATTGCACTTGAGTGCAGGAACACTAGGAAGTCATTTTTCTAATCATCTTCTCTCTTGAAATGTTTTTTTAAGAAACACAAGGTCACTAAGTGCTCTGTTACTGAGGCGATTACGGATTTTGATTGCAAAATTACCGGCACTCGAAAATGCTCTCTCGGCTTCCACTGAAGCCAGCTTAATGGTCATTAATGCATTGTAAATGAAGTCCAGTTGTTTGATTCTCTTAAGCTGACTCTCGTATAGCTTGAAGTCATGCACTATAGAGCGAACTACATTTGTTTGTTCTGCAGCCTGAACATTGACTGTTGCTTCTGATATGGCTCGATTCAACTGCTCCTCGAAACTGTACTCTGTAGGCTCTTAGTCGGCTTTCGTGGATGCATCGTTTTTTTAAGTTTCGATTCCGAACTTTCTATTTCTAATGGGAGTGGACTCAGTGGAGCATCCGTGCTGTCAATGCGAAGACGGTTGTAAAGCTGTAAATTTCTGCACAGACGTTTTACTACTCATTTGCCCAAACTCCCCACTTGGCTTACAGTGGGGATTGTGGAGATAATTGAGCAGATCATTCAGAACAGGATTCCGTCTTTCTTGGATCCTTCCCATTAGTGATGCTCGGAGCCTAGCGCAGAAAGGGTTGTCCTCAGCCTGACCAAGGGATTTCAGCAAAAGTCCTAATGCTACATCGGTGGAGAGGAGAGTTGCATCTTGTCAACAGAGGGCATCGCTGGTTGTTTTCACCGGATGAAGAGCAGCTGCGGCTTTCTCAACTGTGGCAAAGTCTTCATTGTCGACATTTCAGGAAGATTTTAGATCAATCATAGCCTTCAAAATGGCTTGCCGGAGTTTCGCATATCGAGTGAGCATCACTTCTAGCGAATTTCACCTGGTCCGGACATCCAAAATCAGGGCCGATTCTTTCGATTCTTTACCGCAACCCTCTTTGACATATTTCTGCAAGACCTCGTTACTCTTTGGGCTTTTTCTAAACTTTTTGACGTCTTTTCTAACGCATGCAATGACAGCGTTGACATCATCGTTGTATACGCTCAGTCCAGGTATAACTGTCACATCTGTCCCACTATCATCTTCATCATCTTCACTATCATTTCCATCACCTTCATCTTCACTTTCATCGTCATGCTCCTCCACTTCAACATCCAAAATTTCCAAATCTCCACCAGCTTTCCGATACAACAAATCACACACGGCTAAATGAATTGCATGAGTGAAGCAGCCCTGGTATTCTGGTACAGATATTCTTCCGAATTTCACCATCATGGAAGCCCTGTCTGCAACGCTGCTAACACTCTTATCGAAATCGATGCTGAACTTGATCAAGCGCTGCCTCACGCATTCAACAGCTCGCTCTGCAGTGAAACTCCCTGTTATGCAAATGAGCCCTGTATTAACCATGAACAAGTCTTTCCCATGAACATTTATATTTGCGTATCGCTTCAGTGACACACTGCTTCACTCATCTGCACTTATTGAGAATCTCTCTCCCGATTCAATATGAGCTTCGGCATATGTCTGTACAAGGTTCCTCACCGCATTTGGGCTTCTTGGGAGTTTCTGACCCTCACTCAATAAAACTTTCCGAATGAAACCACTCTTAGCGATGGCGTTAATAGATACGCCGTCTTTGGCTGCTAATCGAGCTACATTTTCTTCAAATGAACATTTATTCGATTTAGGGAAACTCAGCTTTGGCTGCAGAGTCATCTGTTTCATAGCTCCATCACTTGGGCATTTTGACGAGCTCAACTCGCCCTCTTCTTTCAACGTGTCGGTGCGTGAAGTTACCTTTATATCGTGTTTGTCTTTTAAGTGATGAATCAAGCCGCTTGTTGAGCCACCTTTACTTGAAATCAACGTGGGACATTTCATACATGCAGCCGAATCTCGGCCTTTTCTTTCAAAGTAAGCCCATGCTCGAGATTGTCCTGTGCGACCAGAACCTGACGTTCCGGAAACCTCTCCAAAGTCTAAAATTTAAAACCTGGATCTCCTCTTACATGCGTATTGAGCTGTCGGTACACACGAGAAGGAACTGCCAAAGGAGAGAGACGTGGCATCTGAAAGTCACCTCTGTGTCGCTAATCCTCGCCATTAATACTGATGATGAAATCGGCTTCATAAGTTCGTATCAACAAAACTGGGAATTTTTGGAAATCGCAAGAGATGGGGATATGGTAGCCGGTCCCGGGATCTCGAACCAAAAATCCTGGGATTCGAGATGCAGAAATAATGAACAGGATCCCAGGAAATTGCAGATTGAGAATCCCCGGAACACACCCTAGGCCCGGTTCCAGTGTTCCTAACATTCAGGCTGATTTAATATTTTTTCTGGAAATTACTGTGAGATTTATTCACAGGCGACATTAGGGATTGGGTGGGTGACTGGTTGACAATTGGTTGGAAATAATCCACTGGTGTTGACAATTCAATATGTTGACAATTTGACATACAAAGGGTAATACTGCTTGTGGTTATTGCTTCTCAGCGATTTTTTACAGTTTTTATAGCACTTCTTTCAATTCAGCTTTGCTATTTTAAGTTGCAGATAAATTTAATAACTGATCATTTTATTAAAATACAAGCCCCCAAACTTTAATACCTGATCATCTGCTTTATATTCTTTCGAATAAATAATTTATGCTGCACACCAGCGCACTCAGGAAAGATGTGATTGACCTTAATTTTAAGACACATTAAAAAACAATGCAAGGAAGCCAACAGGCGACATCAGATTTAGCAATTATCGAAGCTCATTTGATCGATAAAGACACAGCAAATGCTTTGAAAATGATTTGCTATTAATAAAAAATCGATTTGTACATTATTTTTACTCAAGGAAATTGAAAATGTAACCTAATTTATCATGGAAAATCGTGGATTCTCTGGAAATTTCAGAAACGTGTATGAAGCCAAGACCCAAAAGTGAAGTTAGTGAACACTGGTAGAGTGATTCCACTCAAATTACCCTTTACATGTAATTGCAACTATAGTATTTTCCGAAACATACTTGGCGAAAGACTGTATCGCGTATCTCCTGTTCTGTTTGTTATTCAATTATAATCAACCACTCAAATTAAAGAATAGATGAAGGAGACAATTTTCGCATTACTACCTTATCGGTGGGTCTTCATTTTCCCTTGATTTCACTCAAAAGCTCACCGTTGTTGTCATTTTACGCCAGCAGCCGACATGTTTGTTTACCAATGACGTAACGGATAGCATAATCTATTTTTACCTGAGGGTTTCGAGGTTGTTGCAAGGAGTTGTGTTTTGATGGATTTGGATACAGATCAAAACATAAATCTGAACCGTTCCACAACATCGGTACGTTTGTTGCGAAATTCGGGCCCAAGTGAAACTTACGAGCACAAAGTGATGACCGTTTCTGTAAAATAAATAAAATACGTCGGAAAATAACTGTTGAGGCTTTCTAAATAAAATTTTGAAGTTCACCCTGATAAATTTTGTAACAGCTTTAGAAACATTGTGCACGAAAGAAGACTTGTGATTTAATAATGTTTTTCTGCCGAAAATTCCTTTTCGATGAAAATTCTTTAGTAGAGTCGAAGTTTATCGCCGATTGGGGTGGGGGATAAACCCCATATTTTTCAATATATGGGATTTATCCCCACCCCATACGGCGATAAAACACCGATTTCAACAGGTTTCTGATTGAAGACCAAAACACTGATTTCAACAGATTTCTGATTGAAGAACCAAATCATGTACCGTTTTTAGTTAGTTAGTTAGTTAGTTAGTTATTAGTTAGTTAGTTAGTTAGTTAGTTAGTTAGTTAGTTATTGGCGTTTAAAGCCACATATTTATGCACAATGGCTAATCATGGCCACGACATTTTTACGGACAGAGAAAGCCGGATTACCCGGAGAGAACCATCGAACAATGGCATGCTATGAGCCTGAATGGCCTACACCAAGACGGGGGTATGTTCCACAACATGGTAACTCCACACAAGAAGAGTTATAACATTGGTTGAAGACAGGTGCTCCATCCACGAGGAGCAGTAGGCCTTAGTACACAACGCCACCATGCCCCAACGTGGGCAATGGGGTGAAGTGTCTTGCCCAAGGACACAACCCGGTTGCCGCAGGTGGGGTTCGAACAGAGTACCTCTCGGCTTGCAGCCTGCACCCTTCCAACTGAGCCACCGCGCCCAGATGTAACGTTTTTGCACCCAACGAGGATTACTTATCGAAAAATCAAGCTCTAAAGTATGTTGCTGTCAGAATACCGGCTTTTACTTCCATTTCGCCAAATTTACCAACATGAAACCTAAAAGAACCCCCCCCCCCCCCCCCCCCCCCCCCGCCTCCACCACCTGGAGTCCACTCCGGCACTGTCCTGCCCTTGAACTGCGTAGAATATGATTAAGTCAAGCGAATCGCATTGAAATCAAGTTTGGGGAAATGGGCTAACCATCTTTGATTTATCGCATATATGTGTCTTGCAAGGAAACAGATTCAAGACAGTATGGGGTTGAGATAGCTGGCGGCAGATCCTCGATCTGGCATCACTGACTGTGTACACGGTGCTCACAAAAAATGCACTCCACCTCTCCAAGTGACATATAGACACACGTTCCAATTTTTCTCTGCCAGTGAATTTATAGCCCATACTCTTTGAAGTCTGGGCAGAGCATATAACTTGAACTAAATTTTAAAAGATTAACATGGCTATTCAGGACGTGTCATGTTTCGACCCCCTCCCCTCCCCCACCCGTCCGAACCAGTTCAATAACATTGAACTTGGACTTCGCCAAAGTAATTCGCGTTCGTTTTTTACATATGTTTTGGGTCGTCGGCCTTTAATACCATTCAAATAATCGTTAGAAAAAAAATTGTAACATACTTCGCGAGGGTAGGTTAATTTTAGGCTTGTAAAACTTACCGTAAGTAGTTTTCAGTGTGCGTGGATTATCTCTCTTCCACGTTACTAAGAGGAAAAGTTACAACGTCTCAGTTATAGCTCAAAGTTTTAACTTTACAAACAAAATCTTCAAATATGAAGAAATAAAGAATATATAAATCGAATGCAAAGTCACAGGGCGGAGGCAGGGGGTGAGATATTCCGTCATGGCCTGCGTGTATCTTTTCATCTTCCACCAATCTTGGGAGCCAGAAATAAGCTTTTTAAAAGCAAATGTTTTTTTTTATATTTAGAGAGGGGAAACACACGAGATTTTATCCTATCGGGTGGGGTGAAATGTAGGGAGAAAGTTAAACGGCTACACCAGAACTGACACATATCATTAATTAACGGGAGGTCATTTGAATTTGTTCCAAGAACCATGTGCGCATGAGACGATGGGGGGGGGGGGGGGGGGGGGGGGGGTGCGGTTGCCACCCCTCTTGGTCACAGGGAATTCAGCTATAATCATTGTTACATGTATGCCGTAAACACGTTTCTCGATGACGTGCGCGTTCGTTGTCGCGGGAGTGGGGCTCCCCCCCCCCCCCCCCCCCCAAAAAATAAAATCAACGTCTAGAAATTTCGAATTTCGAATCACTATTTGACTAACAGCTGGAACCTTCAAATATTATGGTAGAAATCGTGAAATACCTCTTGGAATGCAACGCAAACAGACAAAATTACATCCTGTGCAGGAGGTGGGAAGTAAATTCAAGAGGGGCAAAGTTTGGATCGGAGGTAGGGGTTGTCTAAAACAACTGTTTTTTTTCAGCCTAATATCTATATTTTTTATTTTCAACCCCACCTCCTTCTCTAGTCTAAGTTGAGTTTTAAAAGTTACTTCAAATTGAGCACCAGTCTTTCTCAAATTTGTTCAATCTGCCTGAATCTGCGCCAAATTTCATCCACTATGCCTGAAACGAGCAGATGAGGAGGCAAATATTCTAATCTATTTTACTTGTGTACCATCAACTCACAGTGGATAAGTTGTCATAAGTGGCAATTACAGAAACCGAAAGTTGGAACTCGCGAGGCGGAGACTATTTTGCTCCACCCAAATGGGAGTGGTTTGTTTGAGTGGGTTCAGGGGGCGGCCATAGGCGCCCCCCCCCCCCCCCCAAAAAAAAAAAAAAATACGTGAAATGGTAAAACAATTGAGAGAAGAAAAGGAAGTATGCCAAAAAAGAAGGCGGACTGTTTTTATATGGGCCTACGAGCCTCATCGTTCGGACGCCGAACACCGACATTTTCTGTCCGATGCCGATTGGATTCGCGGCAGCAAATTCAGTTTCGTGCGCAACCGCACACATGTACCGATGTCAACAAGTTCCTAAATCAGTTTTCTCTCTGACAAACGCTTCCGGTAAAAATAACACATCGGACCCCAGATCTATTGCCGCAACTGCAAACATGTGCGCTTAGCTTCACTTACAAGCCACACGGAACGCGCTGCATGACGCAGACCAATATGCCCAGATTTTGAATTTGAATTCGAGAGTGAAACAAAGTTATAGGTATCACGGAACAAAATATTTTCCCACATGCGACAATAGTAACGTTCAGGCGAAAAATTATGATCGCACCACTTCAATTTTGCCATTCAAATATCTTTGTCAAGTATAGCCCTTCAGACAATTTTTTCTCACCCGAGAACAACGGTCATGCAACAAATAAGAGAGAAAAACTGACACGAAAGGAAGTACAGGTCACGTGCATTTTTCAGGCAATTCCCTACAAAAACACACAAAAAGTAAATTGTATTTTTTAGGTTTAAGAGTCATCAAATCACCCTCTTTTTATCAGGCATATTCAACAATAGTGCAAGATGTCAATAGAATGTTTCAAACCTTTATTGAAACAATATATTTTCCAAAGGCTGTTTATTTTTAGCGATTGTGTTGCGAAGTTGGCCCACAGAAGTTAAGCAAGCTCGAAAGAAGAGCTATAGTTCTTCCATGGAAATTATAGAAATAACAGGACAGTTTTCTATTAGTTTGAATGGGACTCATATTATTGCTGTCAATTTTCCTCAGAGCCGATATTCGTAGAATTGGATAAACTAATAAGAAATACTCCGACTAACACTCGACCGACTGACCTACACTCAGTGGAAGAGCTGATCAGAGATAACGCCGGTAGTTGAGTTTTAGTTGATAAATATCACGGGCGGAAATCTCCGAATTGGTACTATTTGAACTGTCATAGCTGTCATAAAACCCATAAATCACACTCCCAGAACAAACGGGCATCACATAATGCAAAAGTTGCAGAGCTGTAAATTCTATCACACAATTCCCCCGGTCAACAGAACCCCGGCGGAATGTGTTTGTGGAACAACCACTCGATAGATTACATGCAGATTGCCGACAGTCTGCATGGCAGTACAAGCGTCTAACAATGGTGACTGCCACGTCACGGGAACTTTCCCTAACTATTCCGCTGACTGGTAGTCGCGTGATCAGGTTTGGCATCAAAAATCTAGTGGATATAAGCACTGATTCCTGGATGTTTGGGAAGTTGTCTCTGGGCTCCCGACGAGCAAGTACCTACCTACAAGAAGTAAGATGGATGCCGCCACTGTTGCTTTCAGGTATGAACTTTGACTGAACATTGTGAATTTTACTTTATACCAGAGAAAACGATTGGCAGTTGAGTTTTATTTGTTAATAAAAATCGTAGATAACTGGTAAACTGGTTTTCGTTGTGGTTAACACGACTGGCTCGTGAGGTAACCAACCTGAACCCAGAATCTGGAGCCTGTGTCTGGTATCGTCTGGTAAGGAATCACAAAACGCCACGGGCTAATGGGGCTTCGCGGTTGGTGGGGCTCCGTAGTTCTCTCAGTAATCACAATGCTTGGAGTCAGAATTTACGATCGCATTCCGTAACAATTGCATCATTTCCGAGTGCAACCTTTCATGGCGGGTAACTCTAATTCAAGGTAGGTAACTCTAATTCAAATTTTTAGTTCCCTGATACCTGTTGAGAGTATCTATATTTAATAATAGAGGTTCCTCATTCTTATAAAAACCGATGCCAGATCCACTGTGTGCCGCGATAGATTAGGCGGCCGCGCGATGACAGCTATTGAGTCATCAGGAATTAAATGACTTGATGTGGACACTGTAGACTGAAGATTTTGCAGCGCTAAAGGCAAGGAAGATATCACACAAAAAGTCAATCATCAATGACTGATCATGTCCAGTCTTTTCGCCGGCCATCAAATCTGTCGTAATTTTAGAAGTGATTGATATCTTGGGTGTTCGGTCACATCGTCTTTATTAACAATTATAAAAAATATAAACTTCATCACGCAGGACGCTAATGTTAACTGTATTTCTGAAAGTCTACCTTTATGATGTACTGTGCATTTATGTAACATCATCAGTACTAGATGTAGAGATCGTGCCACATGGGGGGGGTGTTGGGGGGGGGGGGGGGGGGCTTAATGGGAAACCTAGGAAGGACGTCATATTCGCGTGATCCAGTTATGCCAAGTTAGTCACGTGACCCAGTTACGTCAAGTTTGGTTGATGTGCTAGCCCGCGTGAGTGGTCATCTTGTGGCGTCATTTCATAGTGATACGTGGTCTTAGTGCGCATGCGCAACTCGTGTTGTTAGGGTGATACGCTGTTCCGTCGGGCATTTTGTATACTGGCTTTCCTCAAATACCTAAATGAGTCGAAGAAAGTATGTTCGAGTCACTCGAACGAGCAATTGTTCTATAGCTCATTTGCTCGATGGGATTCGAATCGCTTGAGCAATGACTTTTCAGTAACTCTTCGATGGATTCGTGGCTATAAGAATCATATAGGCTTTCGTTATACACACTGATAATAACTCTGCATACATGTTATGGGAAACCAAGTACTGGTGATTATAAGACTTGGACGAGGGAACGAACTAGAGCTAGTTTGGGCTAGACATACTGCTAGTGTTAGAGTAGTATCTGTAATAGGCACAAAAATAGGGTTCTTGGAAAATCTGGACCAGTACTTTAGTGTAATAGAACATACTCTCGATCCTATAGCACTACGTGCTACTACTAAAAGCCCTAGATGGGGAGTACAAGTCCGTTACTGTTGTTTTGGGCGCATTTTGGTGATTTGGAGGGATTGTCGGCTTGTTTGTGGTAATTCTACAAAGTACAACTACTCTTATACAAAGGAACGTACCTGTTATTGAAAAAAGAAGGATTCATGAGGAATCCATATCAAATAGTCGTTTTGGGTGGTTTGGATGGATTGATGGGTCTTTCTGGGTAATCAGATTTACTTCTATTCAAACGAACAAACCCTCCGCACATACCCCCGTCTTGGTGTAGGCCATTCAGGCTCATAGCAACCACGTGCTACCTTAGAAACCAAGATGGCGGCCTCCATCAGACAAAAATGTCCGACAGAAGTAATATCACCCTAACAACACGCACTGCGCATGCGCACTAAGACCACGTGTCACTATGGAGATGACGTCACAAGACGGCCGCTTCCGCGGGCTACCATGACAATCTAACATGAGTTAAATTGGGTCACATTACTGTGCAATCACCTCTTAGGTCCCCTCACTAGGTCCCCACAATGTGGCAAATAAGGCCAAGTGGCCGAAAGCTCCAGTTACTGATTGATTTTATTATATAAAATGTCACACTATCTACCTACCCACTGAAAAATGTTGCAGGCTGAATGGGAACATAGCTTATTTAGTGGCCAAAAAGCCCTCGGGGATTGAAATCTTTTTTTCCAATTTTCCCAGGGATACTCCCCGCCGTCATATATAATTCTATTAGCATCCCACCTTAGGTCTTGGGCATATATGACGCCCCTTGCTAAAGTATATCCAGAGGGGAGACACCTTTGAGCCGCCACTGGACCCAATGGAAGTAACACGGGTATGTAGAAATATTAGACAGTCGAGATAATAATTCATAGCTTAGGGTTTTAAAAAATTTCGTTATAATTAACTGCAGTAATGGTAGAAGTTTGTAGGGATTTATCCAAACGATGTATCGAACTCAGAAATAGAGACAACCAAAGGTAAAAAAAAAACGTTAGAGAAAGAGTCATGGGGATTGTAACCAAAATTGGCGAGAGTAGGTCAAAAGAAAGAGGTCTTTGTGTGGCCTGCGTGACAAAGAGAAGACAGGTTTTGAAGAGTACCTTGAAAATGGCACCATTGTAACGGGAGGTGTGGTCACTGTTGTTCAAGCTGAGGTCGCGGCCACTGGAGATTAGGGGGAATTGGGAAAGACGGTGGAAAAGGAGAGCTAAATGTATAACTTGGGCGTAGTGGTGACCTTGGAATACGTTTTATTAGGAAGTCCAAAATCTCAATCTTCTAGATCAAAATTTACTGGGAGTAGTATAATGAGGACGTGGGATGGGAGAATAAAGGACGTGGTTAGTGGTTGACACAAATGCGATGGTTAGTATGCTTATTGGAGGGATTGTGAAGAATGGGGGTACAGAGTGTCTTCAAGCAGTTCGTCTCAGTATTGGGATGAATGATGCGTGGGAATCGGGAGGCAGTTGGAAGCACATGAGTAACCAAAACCTTCTCAACTGAGAACCACGGCAAATCAGCGGCCAGCCAAACTGTTATATATCGACCCACGTGAATAGTGTTAAAGCCTCATCCATCTGTAGGGTTCGATCTTCTAATGCTATGGGCACACAGGCCTTACATTACACGTATTTACTCCAGCTGAATCCCGAGAAGCATATAATGTTTTATTGCGGTTGACTGATACCAGACGAGACCGCTCGAACACATTCAGTCAGGCACCTCTACAAAAGCGATCGTCTTTTCTTCCAATTACAAGGTTCGAAAGGTAGTCTGGGTTCTCTAGAAACCCTCAAGAGGATCAGATTTTTAAAAATGTTCCCGGGGAGGGTTCCCTTAATCCCACCAGTAGGAGAAGACACGCTCACGAACATCCACACCAGGGCTACGCACGTGGTTACTTTTCAGGCAAAATCTTCCAGCCCCCCCCCCCCCCCCCCCCCCCCCTGGAAAAAAGGTTGGCCCGTTGGTCTATATACGCCTGTGCTGGGTATAATCAGTGGAGTCGAAATATGATTAATATTATATAAATTCTCTGATCAACTTTGCCTAGTGATTTCTCCCTCAGAAGATTTATCAGGTGCTTGCTGAGAAATGGGGGGGGGGGGGGGGGGGGGGGGGGGGGGAGGGTTAGCATGATCACGAAGTGACGTATTCGTGACGCCCCTCCTCCCCTACAATTTTCCAATAAACTTTCTAGTGATTATACGTATTCGTCAGGGTTGTATTCGAAGATGTCAATTCTCTCGTGCCATTAGTTATATACTTTCTTAAAAGAAAATTGGTTACTTGGACTTGTGTCGGGTTATAGCAAAAACGGCACCGTGTGAAAACGGCACCTGGAGTAAACGGCACCGAGTGAGCGAAACGGCACCAAATGATTGTGGCGAGAACGGCACCAGTTCCGATGGCGAAATTAATTCATTTAAATTCTGCCTTTTTCTGTGTTTCGTTTTGAAACCGAGTATTTAGCCTATGGTTCTCTAATGTCAATTCTCTCGTGCCATTAGTTATATACTTTCTTAAAAGAAAATTGGTTACTTGGACTTGTGTCGGGTTATAGCAAAAACGGCACCGTGTGAAAACGGCACCTGGAGTAAACGGCACCGAGTGAGCGAAACGGCACCAAATGATTGTGGCGAGAACGGCACCAGTTCCGATGGCGAAATTAATTCATTAAAATTCTGCCTTTTTCTGTGTTTCGTTTTGAAACCGAGTATTTAGCCTATGGTTCTCTAATAAATTTGTGGAAAATTGAGCAGTTAAAAATGAGAGGATACATCTTCCCTCCCAACTATCTCATGGTTTTCTTGTTGTTTAGCAGTGACTTCTAAACATTAAAAGCAATAACACCCCTCCCCCAACCCCACCCTTTCCTCGGCCCTGGAATCTATCCAACCTGGATTCACGATACACCTCCTTCTTTATTATTTGACGCAGAAATCAGAATCTTGTGTATGTGTGTGTGTGGGGGGGGGGGGGGGGGGGGGGAGGCGAATGGATGGGGGCAGACCAAACCCAAGAAATCCGGACTCCTGTGCCAAACCGAAAGTAACGGGCCCCGGATTTCACACGGTGCTGTTTTCGCCTGTACCCGTGTCACTGTCACACAAACAATCAAAGCCTAAATTGAGGTCTGTAGCAACATACTGAGGGCAGTTGTCGGCAAGACATGACAAATTTGGAAAACTGGTGCGGCACGTATTAATAAAATAATTTACGTCACGACTACAATACATGTATATTTTATTTATTCACTAATTCACTAACGCGTTTTGAACAAGACTTGAGTTTTATTTTGAACCATCATCACGACGAACTGATATTCCAACTTCGTTAAAACACTCCTTCTGCAAAGGCAAGCCGTGAAAATTCAAATTTACCTGTTCTCAAATGGACGGTCCCAGTTACGTCACTTGTGCATTGTTGCAAAATGGACGCTCTTCCGAAAATACACACAAATTCCCATAGAGAATTAAAAAAATCGTTCATATAATTTTCGAGCGAGCTAAAATCACAGAAACGTTACGACGGCGAAGTTAAATATATTACACGTAATCGGGAGCTGAAAACTAAAAGATATTTTCTTGATTTTGTATTATTCCAGAGTTTATTTACCATTGGGGGGTTATGGAAAGGACAATAGATGAATGTCATAAAGCATGTTATTTTACATGTTTATCAAGGATTAACCCAAACAATGAAAGGTGGATAACACCATATCATTGACGCATTGCAAGATTGGCAATGATTGCACAATGTTTTCACAACTGGGATTATCATAGAGAGATTAATTACAGTTGCATTACTTCAGTTTACTTGCACATTTGTGTGGATATTGGACCCTGTATTCAGTGGACACTAATCTTGTTGCCACTTTGAAAGATAAGGAGGGAGGGACTGACCAAGAATGTTACTACTAGTGAAAACTCACTGAAAACCTTTGAAGGTGAAGAACGTATGTTTCTTCTACCTGATTCATTGGGGGAGGGCACGGTACGAAGGGAATAGAGGCCAGCTGATTAGCTTAGCAAGTTATTTAATAAATCACTCAATTCAGTGTGATTCGAGTGATTCATTAAATAACTTGCTAGAGGAATCAGATATCGCAGGCAAGTTCATGAGATTTCAGCACTGAACCTGTTAAGTTACTGTATGGTTGAATGTTGGGAAATTGGGTCAGTTTGCGACTACACTCATTGTTCTGTTCATATACCAAATACCGTACCGAAACCGAGGTATTTACCAGAAAAATACCGATACCGAACCTGAAATTTCAATACCGCACAGCTCTATTACTGACAATAGTAAATTATAATTCAGCATTTCCCAAGAAGAGGGTTATATAAAAAAATTATGAAAATATAACGTGAACATATAACCAGAACACAATATAAAATATAATATGTGAATGCGTTATTCAATTCCTACAAACAACAAGAGGCTCCAAGGAGCCTTATTGCTCACCTGACAAGTTGTTCAAAGAAGTATTTGGGATCACATTCAGCTAATCATGGCTCATCAACACTTCAGAGGAATGAAGTCATGGAATTATTATAGGGGTCCTTTTTTTTTACGTAAATTCACTCTAATTCCTTCAAAATGCATTTTGTAGCAATTTTTTTTCCTCCACTTAATTGACCCCGTGAAGAGGGGGAGTGGGGTTGGTGGTCATAGGCTTAGGGGTATTTTTTTTTTTTTTTGGGGGGGGGGGGGGAGGAGGGGTTGCAAAAAATCACTCTTTATCTTTCAAAATATATTTTGCAGACAAACAGTTTGTTACATCTAACTGCCCTTCCCCCCCCCCCCCCCCCACACACACACAAGGAAGGGAGGGGAGGACATGGGGTAAAAACATTTTTGCATAAAACCAGTCTAATTCATCTAGGAACTCGATTTTGAAAAGAATCAAAAAAAAAATTCTGCATTTTGGTCAAAAATTTCCAAGTCCGAAGTTTTCAAATTTTGGTACGAACCAGACCCAAAATTTTCAACCCAGGGATCCGATTTGAACAAACTTAAATCTGCACCCCCTTGAGATGATGTGTACCAAATGTTAAAGGATTCTGACAGGTGGATTTGAAGATTTTTAAAGAAATTTCCTCATATTGCACTAAGTTAAAAATTGGGCTACCATAGCAAGCCCAAATATACACTAAATATATACCTAGGGACACAATTTGAACAAACTTGAATCTTACCCCCTAGAGATGTTGTATTCCAAACATGAAAGCATTCCTCATATTGCACTAAGTTAAAATTCAGGCTCCCATAGGGAGCCCAAATATTAACCGAAGAACTCTATTTGAACAAACTTGAATCTGGCCACCCTAGAGATGATGTATACCAAATATGAGAGGATTCTGACTAGTGAATCTGAAGAAGTTTTTGAAGAATATTCCACATATTGCACAAAGTTAAAGCTTGGGCTCCCATAGGGAGCCCAAATATTAACCCAGCAACTCAATTTTAACAAACTTGAATCTGACCCCTCTAGAGATGTTTGTACCAAATATGAAAAGATTCTGACTGGTGGATCTGAAGAAGATTTTTAAAGAATATTCCTCCTATTGCACTAAGTTAAAATTTGGGCTCCAATAGGGAGCCCAAATATTAACCGAGGGACTCGATTTGAACAAACTTGAATCTGACACCCCTAGAGATGTTGTATACCAAATATGAAAAGATTCTGACCACTGAATATCAAGAAGATATTTTTGGTATTTTATGGGTGCTAAAGGAATTATGCCCCTTGAGGTGCCCCCTCTGGGCGTGGCAACTTTATTTGAACATACTTGAGTTGACATATGATAGCGAACAAAAACACCGGATTTGGTTCAATGTGGTAGAGTAATTTGTGAGAAGTAGATAATGTAAAGTTAACAATGGACAGATGGAAAGTGATTAGTGAAGCTCCCCTTGAGCTTCATTCAGGTGAGCTGATAACGCTAATCAACAATAAAACATGGCATTTCATAGCACCTGTTCATTAAGGAATATAGTAATTGATTTCATTTGATTTCAGACTAAGATATATAGCAGAAAATGAAATAACACTTTAACAAGACGTACTGGGAAACAGTGCTAACACAATAGTTACAATATCAATCATGTAACATAACAGTAATTATCCATCCCATGATGAAGGTTACTGCCACTACCTGGAGTGGTTACAATAAATATAAGACTTCCAAACAGAAAAGTATATATATCTATAAAAGATAAGAATCTCTAAAGAACCTGAAATTGCTGACCTGGAAGAACTACTTATCCCTCAATTATTCTAATCAGAATCAAAGAATGCAGCTGGTTGCCATGCTCCTTTATCTGAGAGAAACAGAATGAGGACTGTTTTCAGAGGTCTTTCCATACATTATTTTTGCCAAGTTTGGTTCAAATTGGTCAAGTAGTTTCATATAAGATGAAAATGTGATTTCCCATAGGGTTTCCATAGTAACTATTAGTTGCACTTGCAGCCATGTTTGCAACCCGATCAACATTAAATGAGGATTGATGGTAGGTGTCCCAGTCCTCAATCATGTGAAGTTTCAAAACATTTGGCTTTGTAGTTTCAGAGAAGATTTTTGAAAATCCATCAATCAGAATCAGAGAATGTCTCTGGTGGCCATATTTTCCAACCAACAGGAACAAAAAGAGGATCGGTTGTAGAGGGCCTCCTATAGACCATTCCTGTGAAGTTTGGTTCACGTCGTCTCAGTAGTTCCAAAGAAAATGAAAATGTGATTTATCATAGGGTTTCTATAGTTGCTATAAGTCGCAACTGCAGCCATGTTTGCAATATGATCAACATTAAATGAGGATCGTTGGTAGAGGGTGTCCCAGTCATCAACCACGCAAAGTTTCAAAACATTTGGCCCTGTGGTTTCAGAGAAGATTTTTCAAAATCCACCAATCAGAAGCAAAAAATGCTTCTGGCAGCCATGTTTTTCGATGCACAGTAACAAAATGAGGAGTGTTTGTAGAGGAACTGCCAAAGACTATCCCTGCCAGGTTTGGTTCACGTCAGCTCAGTAGTTCTAGAGAAGAAGATGAAAATGTAATTTCCCATAGGGTTTCTATAGTAATTATAAGCAGTAATTACGGCCATGTTTACAATCCGATCAACATTAAATAAGGATCATTGGTAGAGGGGGTCCACGTCATCATTTATGTGAAGTATCAAAACATTTGGCCTGGCAATTTCAGAGAAGAGTTTAGAAAATCCACCAACCAGAATCAAAGAATGCCTCTGGTGGCCATGTTTTTCAAGCTACGGGAACAAAATGAGGATCGTTTGTAGAGGACCTCCCATAGATCATTTCTGCAAATTTGGTTCACGTCGGCTCAGTATTTCCAGAGAAGAAGATGAAAATGTGATTTCCCATTGGGTTTTTCTATAGTAACTATAAACCGCAACTGAAGCCATATTTGCAACCCAATTAACATTAAATGAGGATCGTTGGTAGAGGGAGTCCCAGTCATCAACCATGAAAAGTTTCAAAACATTTGGCCCTGTGGTTTCAGAGAAGATTTTTCAAAATCCATCAATCAGAATCAAAGAATGCTTCTGGCGGCCATGTTTTCAAACCCATGGGAACAAAATGAGGATCGTTTGTAGAGGACATCCCATACACTATCCCTGCCAGGTTTGGTTCACGTCGGCTCAGTAGTTCCAGAGAAGATGAAAATGTGATTTCTCATAAATTTCTATGGTAACTGTAAGCCGCAATTGCAGCCATGTTTGTAACCTGATCAAATGAGGATCATTGGTAGAGTGGGTCCCAGTCATCATTTATGTGAAGTTTCAAAACATTTGGCCTGGCGGTTTCAGAGGAGATTTTTGAAAATCCACCAACTAGAATCAAAGAATGCCTCTGGAAGCCATGTTTTTCATCCGACAGGAACAAAATGAGGATCGTTGTAGAGGACCTCCCATGCACCATTCCTCTCAAGTTTGGTTCACACTGGCTCAGTGGTTACAGAGAAGAAGACGAAAATGTGAAAAGTTTACGGACGCCGGACACCAAGTGATGTGAAAAGCTCACATGGCCTTTTAGGCCAGGTGAGCTAACTGGAGGCTGTAAAAAGCGTGTAATCGCTCCCCTGGAACAACATATAAAAATGTGATTTCCCATAGGCTTTTCCATGGTAACTATGAGCTGCAATTGTGACCATGTTTGCAACATTACATCAACATTACATGAGGATCATTGGTAGGTGTCCCAATCCACCAATCAGAATCAAAGAATGCCTCTGGCGGCCATGTTTTCAAACCCATGGGAACAAAATGAGGATCGTTTGTAGAGGACAAAATGAGGAACGTTTGCAGAGGACCTCTCATAGACTATCCCTGCCAGATTTGTTTCACATCGGCTCAGTAGTTCCAAAGAAGATGAAAATGTGATTTCTCAAAGGGTTTCTATAGTAACTATAAGCCACAATTGTAGCCATGTTTGCAACCCGATCAACATTACATGAGTATCGTTGGTAGAGGGAGTCTCAGTCATCAACCATGCAAAGTTTCAAAAACATTTGGCACTGTGGTTTCAGAGAAGATTTTTCAAAATCCACCTATTAGAATAAAAAAAAGCTTCTGGCAGCCATGTTTTTGATGCACAGTAACAAAAATGAGGAGCATTTGTAGAGGACCTTCCATAGACTATCCCTGCCAGGTTTGGTTCACGTCAGCTCAGTAGTTCCAGAGAAGATGAAAATCTGATTTCCCATAGGGTTTCTATAGTAACTATAAGCTGCAATTGAAGCCATGTTTGCAACCCGATCAACATTAAATGAGGATCGTTGGTAGAGGGGGTCCCAGTCATCAACCAGGCAAAGTTTCAAAATGGCGGTTTCAGAGAAGATTTTTGAAAATCCAACCAGAATCAAAGAATGCCTCTGAAAGCCATGTTTTTCATCCATCGGGTACAAAATGAGGATCGTTTGTAGAGGACCTCCCATAGACCATTCCTGCCAAGTTTCGTTCACACCAGCTCAGCGGTTACAGAGAAGAAGTGAGGATCATTGGTTGAGGGTGTCCCAGTTATCAATCATGTGAAGTTTCAAAACATTAGGACTTGCAGTTTCAGAAGGGAAGATTTTTCAAAATGAACCAATCAGACCAATCCAGCACACCAGCAGGCAATGGCGGGTGCGTGCGTGGATAGGCAGGCAATCTTTCAGGCACAGGCAGACAGACGACCAAAGAGATGGATGGACAGATGGGGACAGACAGACTGCATTTCATAATATTCCAGCCATAATTGCTGGAAATACGTATCTACTTCTCTGAAACCATATGTGCAGGGCTGAGTTAGAAATCAACAGAATCATAGTAATACTGTTTACCATATAGTGCCAGCACACATTTATGAATTCTGTTTCAATAAAAATCAGTAAAAGAAGGTTCAAGAACATTTTGAAAATTACAGTTTTTCAGACAGTACTCTTTCAAAGAGCTTTGGATAGGTAAAGGGTTACACAAAGAACAACATTTTATTCAAAGAATTTGTCATTATGTCTATCTTGAATGAATGATTAAATCAAAAGAATAATAATGTGGAGAATATTTTTTATACCATCATTTACAGTATATAAAATTACACCAAGTTTTCCAAACACATGTCATCAATCACAACTTGACAGTTTTTCTGACAAAATATAGTAGCAAAGTTATTTCCAGTTACATCCCAACATAATACTGTACACAATATTTTATCATTGTCCCAGTTCTCAGTGGAGAAAACTGCTTCAGTACGTGGGGAGTGTATTATAACTAAAACCATCCACAGAGTGGAAATTCCACCCAAGCAATAACTGCAAATTTGTTGCAAAGCATAACAATCACAAGCAAAGTTCCGGCCAATGGGCTTCCATGTTAAACCCAGATGTCAATTGGCTGGCACATTGCTTGTGGGTTTTTTGTCTATATGTACAGAATTTGAAACTGATTCTTTGGGTGATTATACCACTACACAGGTGATTTAGTTACAATCCACTCTCCACTTACTGAACTATTCAATCTATCCTGCCGGCATAGGGTTTATATTTTCACAATAGCATATAAGGAGCATTTGTAGAAGACCTCCCACAGACTATCCCTGCCAGGTTTGGTTCACGTCGGCTCAGTAGTTCCAGAGAAGATGAAAATCTGATTTCCCATAGGGTTTCTTTTGTAACTATAAGCCGCAATTGCGGTCATGTCTACAACCCGATCAACATTAAATGAGGAATGTTGGTAGAGGGGGTTCCAGTCATCATTTATGTGAAGTATCAAAACATTTGGCCTGGCAGTTTCAGAGAAGATTTTTGAAAATCCACCAACCAGAATCAAAGAATGCCTCTGGTGGCCATGTTTTTCAACCCACAGGAACAAAATGAGAATCATTTGTGGAGGACCTCCCATAGACCATTCCTGCCAAGTTTGGTTCACGTTGGCTCAGGAGTTCCAGAGAAGATGAAAATGTGATTTCCTAGAGGGTTTCTATAGTAACTACAAGCCGGAATTGAAGCCATGTTTGCAACCCGATCAACATTAAATGAGGATTGTTGGTAGAGGGGGTCCCAGTCATCAACCATGCAAAGTTTCAAAACATTTGGCCCTGCGGTTTCACCAATCAGAATAAAAAAATGCTTCTGGCAGCCATGTTTTTCGATGCACAGTAACAAAAATAAGGAGCATTTGTACAAAACCTCCCGCAGACTATCCTGCCAGGTTTGGTTCACGTCGACTTGGTAGTTCCAGAGAAGAAGATGAAAATGTGATTTCCCATAGGGTTTCTATAGTAACTATAAGCCACAATTGTGGCCATGTTTACAACCAGATCAACATTAAATGAGGATCGTTGGTAGAGGGGGGTCCCAGTCATCATTTATGTGAAGTATCAAAAGATTTGGTCCGGCCGGCAGTTTCAGAGAAGATTTTTGAAAATCCACCAACCAGAATCAAGAATGCCTCTGGTGGCCATGTTATTCAACTCACAGGAACAAACTGAGGATCATTTGTAGAGGACCTCCCATAGACCATTCCTGCCAAGTTTGGTTCATGTCGGCTCAGTAGTTCCAGAGAAGAAGATGAAAAATGCGATTTCCCATAGGGTTTCTATAGTAATTGTAAGCTGCCATTGCGGCCATGTTTGTAACCCGACAGACATTAAATGATGATCGTTGGTAGAGGGGGTCCCAGTCATCATTTATGTGAAGTTTCAAAACATTTGGCCTGGCAGTTTCAGAGAGAAGATTTTTGAAAATCCACCAACTAGAATCAAAGAATGCCTCTGGAAGCCATGTTTTTCATCCGACAGGAACAAAATGAGGATCGTTTGTAGAGGACCTCCCATACACCATTCCTGCCAAGTTTGGGTCATACCAGCTCTGCAGTTACAGAGAAGAAGATGAAAATCTGAAAAATTTACGGATGCCAGACGATGGATGCCAAGTGATGTGAAAAGCTCACATGTCCTTTAAGGCTAGGTGAGCTAAAAATGATTATGATAGCTACAGGTAACCAGAATATATATCTATACACACACAAACAATATAATATCAGTGACAGCAAAATATATACTTACCCCGCCATCTCCCATTCTAACTGGGGAGAGGGTTGGGGGGGGAGGGGGGGAGGGGGGTGGGTCGGGGAGTACTTACTTACTGTACGATACGATTAATATAATTACCTAACAAACACCCTGGGAATAGTTACTGATGGTAATAATAACATCTGCTGAAGAAATCGTCTCATTTGCATACACTATATACCTTAGAGACAAAATCCACCGATGACATAGTAATAAAATTATTTAAATGAAAATGAAATGCAAAGTCCAAGGAAACACAATAAACGGGAAAAGTACATTTAGAACTCCCACAGATAGGCAATAAATAAGTTATAATGAACTTAAGGCAGGCCTTAGTGTGAGATGGGCACGAGTGCAATCACGCTTGTTTACGCCCATAATTTCGATTTTACTGGTGTAAAAAAATGCCGTGAAAAATCTTGTTCCCATTTCCCAAAGCACACGTTACCTTGAGACCAACTGTTCAAGTGGTTTGTCCTAATAGTCACCATTATTACAAAATCGACAGAGTATTGTTTACCTCGAAGTTGAAACAAGTTGAGGTGAATAGACACAATCATGTGTATTGCATTTCATTATGCATGCGTACTGCGTAGTAAGTCACATTGGACATTTCGACCAATGGCATTCCTGCTATTTACAACCTGGAAATGTTTCTTGGGAAATACCACCGGATTCCCTGTAGTTTTACACTTGTACTTCAAAGTGACTGGCTGTTTGCACACGATGTCATGAAAGCATGTTGCTTTCAAAATAGTGTGCACACAAATGTTTGATACAAGACTTACGCAAGGTTCTTCATTGTTTTCAAATAAACAAAAGCAAGTCATTTGTGCTTCCTCTGCCAAGATAAACACGATGATACTTAACCAGCCCATTACCACTGCAATACCAAGTCAATGTATTTTAAGTGCTGAGGTGTGCTAATTTTAACACTTCTTGTGATGAAGAGAGGGGTGCGAATGCACACTTCACTTCAGAATCTAAGGACAGCTGAAGATAATATTATGAAGACTCCTCAGAGTCTGTTTCATTTTTAAGTTGTGGAATCACACCCGAAATGTTCACTGCAATCACAAACTAGAGTGATGTCATGCATGCAGCCCGACTGTCCCAGGAATGGCCATGCTTAGACGCAAAACAGTTGGAGCCATTTTTTGTTAACAGTTTACCTAACGAATCTGCCATATCTGCAGCCGTGATATACAAAATTTGCGATTCAAATTTTAATTTTTCATTTCTCTACTTCAAAACATACCTCCTGACCTATTATTTATTTATTTATTGGTGTTTAAGGTCACATATTTCTGCACAATGGCTAATCATGACCACAACAGTTTTACGTGTGGAGGAAGCCGGAGTACCCAGAGAGAACAACCGAGCAACGGCGAGCAACAGTCAGCTCCTCAACATACAAACTCCACACAAGCAGGGTTAGCATTGGTTGAAGACAGGTGCACCATCGACGTGCAGTACGCCTTTGTACACAGCGTCACCGTGCCCCCAAATGGGCAATGGGGGTGAAGCGTTTTGCCCAAGGACACAACGCGGTTGCCGCAGGTAGGATTTGAACCGAGGACCTCTCGGCTTGCAGCTCCTGACCTATTAATGGAACAAACTTGATGAGCTTGTTCCAATAAGGAGTAATAAGCCATGGTAAGAAATAAATAAATGAAAGTGTCAATGACACTGTAGATCAACTTGTCAAGACATGTACATGTACAGTATGTGACACAGCAATGACAAACATCTAGGTAATGACCTGATAACAAAGGTACATATAAAGTATTGTAACGGTCTGTACATAAATACTGACCATAGCCTGTAACAAATGTATAGGTAAAGTATTGTAAAGGTGGGTGACACTCAGATGCTAAACTAGAAAAGAAATCTTTGAGTCCCAGAGTGGGTCTGACTGAACCCCAAAATATTTGTTCTCATTGCACAGTGATAACAAAAGCACCCCAAAACACACTCATTCCTGTCCCAAGGTGAAAACAAAGGTACCAAAGAAGTTTCGTGAAGATCAGTTCATTAATACGAGCTGTATAGAAGTTGTGACAAAAAACTGATTGGACCTAATTTTGGTACAAAATGGCCACTGGCAGCCATCTTGAATTTTGGACTGCACTCAGAAACACTCGTTCTCGTCCCAAGGTGATAACAAAAGTACCCAAGAAGTTTCATGAAGATCGGTTCATAAATACAGCCTCTAGCCCGAGCCGTATTGACATGTGCACTTACAGCGTACAAGTAGCACTAAATAAATCAAAATTCGTCTAATTTGCATAATTTCTGCACGAGAAAAAAACCTGTACTGTATGTGATGTATTCCATTTTACTAAACATTCATACAAAAATTTATTCAAATCAGAACTTTCATACAGAAGTTCTGTACAAAAGACTGATTGCACTAATTTTGGTACAAAATGGCTGCTGGTGGCCATCTTGAATTTTGGACCACACCCAAAAACACCCGTTCTCATCCCATGGTGATAACAAAGGTACCCAAGAAGTTTCGTAAAGATCGGTTCATAAATAAGGCCTCTAGCCTGAGCCGTATAGAAGTTGTGTACAAAAAACTGATCAGACATAATTTCGGTACAAAATTGCCACTGGCAGCCATCTTGAATTTTGGACCGCACTCAGAAACACTCGTTCTGGACCCAAGGTGATAACAGAGGTGCCCAAGAAGTTTCGGGAAGATCGGTTGATAAATACAGCCTCTAGCCCGAGCCGTATTGACATGTGTACTTACTGTGTGTAAGTAGCACTGAAAAAATCAAAGTTCATCTAATTTGCATAATTTCTGCACGAGAAAAAACCCGTATTATATGTCATGTATCCCATGCTACTAAACATTCACACAAAATTTTTTTCAAATCAGCGCTTTCATATGGAAGTTCTGTGCAAAAATCTGATTGCACCTTATTTTGTACAAAATGGCTGCCATCAGCCATCTTGAATTTCGGACCGCACCCAAGAACACTTGTTCTTGTCCCACAGTGATACCAAAGGTACCCAAGAAGTTTCGTAAAGATCGGTTTATAAATATGGCCTCTAGCCCGAGCCATATTGGCATTTGCACTTACAGTGCTGAAAGTAACACTAAATACATCAAAGTTACTCTAATTTGCATAATTTACGTACAAGAAAAAAACCCGTATTATATGTGATGTATCCCATGGTACTAAACATTCATACAAAAAATTATTCAAATCAGCGCATTCATATGGAAGTTCTGCGAAAAATTTGATTTTACCTAAGTCTGTACAAAATGGCCGCCAGCGGCCAAATTGAATTTCGGATCGGACCCAAAAACACTCGTTCTCGTCCCGCGGTCATAACAAATGTACCCAAGAAGTTTCGTAAAGATCGGTTCATAAATACGGCCTCTAGTCCGAGGCGTATTGAATTGTTGATGGACAGACGGACAGATGGCTAGACGGACAGACGGACGATGGACGACTGGCCATGGCATAAGCTCAAATTTGGCTTCGCTAAAAATGGGCTAAAAATGAAAAAATCTGATGTTTCAGAAAAATAATTTGTACTGCTGGCTTCAACTTGTGTTAGGTAAAGGATTAAAGATGCAGTACATAAAGCAATGTTGGGCTATATGAGTCGATTTTCTTTTTTGCAATAATTGCCTAAGTGACACGTGTACGGTGTGTGTGTGTGTGTGTGTGTGTGTGTGTGTGTGTGTGTGTGTGTGTGTGTGTGTGTGTGTGTGTGTGTGCGTTTGTCTTACCAACTTGACGAGGTAACTAGACAAAAGAGTTTGCGTGTTTCGCCTTACCGAGGTACAAAAGACAAAAGAAACCCTTTACCTCGGTTGTTTTCCCAGAACTGTACCGGCAAAACGAGGTAGAAACCGTTAGTCCACACAAAGGACAAACAATGGGGTACCTCGGTATGTAGGGTAGACAAGACTCTGTGTGTGTGTGTGTGTGTGTGTGTGTGTGTGTGTGTGTGTGTGTGTGTGTGTGTGTGTGTGTGTGTGTGTGTGTGTGTGTGTGTGTGAGTGTGTGTGTGTGTGTGTGTGTGTGTGTGGGTTTGTCTTACCAACTTGACGAGGTAACTAGACAAAAGAGTTTGCGTGTTTCGCCTTACCGAGGTACAAAAGACAAAAGAAACCCTTTACCTCGGTTGTTTTCCCAGAACTGTACCGGCAAAACGAGGTTGAAACCGTTAGTCCACACAAAGGACAGACAATGGGGTACCTCGGTATGTAGGGAAAACAAGACTGTGTGTGTGTGTGTGTGTGTGTGTGTGTGTGTGTGTGTGTGTGTGTGTGTGTGTGTGTGTGTGTGTGGTGTGTGGGTGTGTGGGTTTGTCTTACCAACTTGACGAGGTAAGTAGACAAAAGAGTTTGCGTATTTCGCCTTACCGAGGTACAAAAGACAAAAGAAACCCTTTACCTCGGTTGTTTTCCCAGAACTGTACCGGCAAAACGAGGTAGAAACCGTTAGTCCACACAAAGAACAAACAATGGTTTCTGATCCCCCGCCGGGATTCGAACCCTCGGCAACACCGCCTGGCAATCCTTAGTCCAGCGCCTAAACCACTAGACCATTGCACACCATCAAAAAACGATGGCTTGAATCTAGGTATGAAGCCCGTGCCAGTCTTCGTCTGAGGCCATCCACAGCACTTTCGTCGTACTGTAGCCAGCGCGTTCCACACTTTCATGCTGCTGCCGAAAGGATGATGAACCAAGTAATCATGAGGACTTCATCTAAAAACCTAGATTCCAGCCATCGTTTTTTGACAGTGTGCAATGGTCTAGTGGTTTAGGCGCTGGACTCCTGATTGCCAGGCGGTGTTGCCGAGGGTTCGAATCCCGGCGGGGGATCAGAAACCAATAATAAAAATTCCTCTAAAACATGATTGTGTCATTTGAAAAACACACACAAGCCCGTGCCAGTCTTCGTCTGAGGCCATCCACAGCACTTTCGTCGTACTGTAGCCAGCGCGTTCCACACTTTCATGCTGCTGCCGAAAGGAAGATGAACCAAGTAATCATGAGGACTTCATCTAAAAACCTAGATTCCAGCCATCGTTTTTTGACGGTGTGCAATGGTCTAGTGGTTTAGGCGCTGGACTCCTGATTGCCAGGCGGTGTTGCCGAGGGTTCGAATCCCGGCGGGGGATCAGAAACCAATAATAAAAATTCCTCTAAAACATGATTGTGTCATTTGAAAAACACACACAAGCCCGTGCCAGTCTTTGTCTGAGGCCATCCACAGCACTTTCGTCGTACTGTAGCCAGCGCGTTCCACACTTTCATGATGCTGCCGAAAGGAAGATGAACCACGTAATCATGAGGACTTCATCTAAAAACCTAGATTCCAGCCATCGTTTTTTGACGGTGTGCAATGGTCTAGTGGTTTAGGCGCTGGACTCCTGATTGCCAGGCGGTGTTGCCGAGGGTTCGAATCCCGGCGGGGGATCAGAAACCAATAATAAAAATTCCTCTAAAACATGATTGTGTCATATGAAAAACACACACAAGCCCGTGCCAGTCTTCGTCTGAGGCCATCCACAGCACTTCTGTCGTACTGTAGCCAGCACGTTCCACACTTTCATGCTGCTGCCGAAAGGAAGATGAACCAAGTAATCATGAGGACTTCATCTAAAAACCTAGATTCCAGCCATCGTTTTTTGACGGTGTGCAATGGTCTGTAGTGGTTTAGGCGCTGGACTCCTGATTGCCAGGCGGTGTTGCCGAGGGTTCGAATCCCGGCGGGGGATCAGAAACCAATAATAAAAATTCCTCTAAAACATGATTGTGTCATTTGAAAAACACACACAAGCCCATGCCAGTCTTCGTCTGAGGCCATCCACAGCACTTTCGTCGTACTGTAGCCAGCGCGTTCCACACTTTCATGCTGCTGCCGAAAGGAAGATGAACCAAGTAATCATGAGGACTTCATCTAAAAACCTAGATTCCAGCCATCGTTTTTTGACGGTGTGCAATGGTCTATCAGAACCGACACATGAACGGACGAAAGTCATGACTGTAGCCCTGACAATAAACAGTCAGGCTAAAAATGCATTTTGTACCAAAGACGAAATATTGCATGAATGGCCCTGGGTGAGGAGGAGGTGGGGTGGGGGGAGAGGGGTGGGGGAGAGTGGGGGTGTGTTAGGGGAGTCCATTTTTTTTTTCCACATGTAGTCGGTCTAAATCCTTCAGAATGCATTATGAGCAGAGAAAAAAAAAATACCTAACTGGCACCATGGGGGTGGGGGTGGGGGAGGGGGTGTTTGCCTGGGTTTTTAACCACAAACTTTAACCAAAACTGTAAAAAAGCATTTTTGATGAAAGAAAAAAAAAAAGGTGCCTAATTAGCCCCTGGCGGGGTGGGGATTGGGGGTTGGGGGGAGGTTTGCAAGTTTAAAAAAAAAGGTTCTGCATGTAGTGACTG
Organism: Pictodentalium vernedei; assembly: GCA_031216915.1. Classification (NCBI taxonomy): domain Eukaryota; kingdom Metazoa; phylum Mollusca; class Scaphopoda; order Dentaliida; family Dentaliidae; genus Pictodentalium; species Pictodentalium vernedei. Next base: position 339,354,575 of record CM062296.1, on the reverse strand, counting down.
TAAAAAGTTCAAAATGCATATTGCAGAAAAGAAGGGAAAAAAAAGCCTAATTGGGGGGTGGGGGGGGGTGGGGGGTAGGGGTGTTTGTCTGGGTTTTTAACAATCCCATCCTACCAAGCTCCAATGAAATCCTTTCATAATTATGGCCTGTGGAATATTCTAAAGGTTTTCGGGCTTCGGGCCTCTGTTTCCGTCACAGTTGCCCAAAAGGGGACGTTCTCATCTAGACATTATATGAAGTAAATCAAGTTACAATGAAATCCCTCCATAAATATGACGTGTAGACTGTGCTAAAGGTTTTCGGGCTTCGAGCTCGGGCAGCCATCATGGTTGAATGATAGCACCAGAAGGGGGACATTCTCATCTGGGCATCATGTGGATTGATCCTACAAAATTACAATGAAATCCCTTCAAAAATATGACCTGTAGACTGTGCTGAAGGTTTTCAGGCTTCGGGCACCAGTAGCCGTCACAGTTGCCCAATCACGTCCAAAAGGGGACTTTCTCATGTAGACATTATATGAAGTCAACCTATCAAGTTACAATGAAATCCCTCCAAAATATGACCTGTAGCCTGTGCTAAAGGTTTTCGGGTTTTGGGCTCGGGCAGTCATGACGGCTGATAGATCACGCCCAAATGGTGAAATTCTCATGTAGACATCATACGGAGTCAACCTATCAAGTTACAATGAAATCTCTCCATAAATACGACCCGTAGAGAGTACTAAAGGTTTTCGGGTTTTGGGCTCGCGCAGTCGGGACTGTTGATAGCTCACGCCGAAATGGGGAAATTCTCATCTAGACATCATACAGAGTCATCGTATCAAGTTACAATGAAATCCCTCCATATTAAACAAGACCTGCAGACTGTGCTAAAAGTTTTTGGGTTTCGGGCTTGGGCAGCCATCACGGTTGACAGATCTTGCCCAAACGGGGACATTCTCATCTAGGCATTATACAGAGGCATTCTATGAAGTTGCAATGAAATCCCTTCATAAATACGACCTGTAGACTGTGCTAATGGTTTTCAGGTTTTGGGCACGGGCAGCCATACCGGTTGACCGATCACAACCAAAAGGGGACGTTCTCATATAGACATGACCTAAAACCTGCATATGAAATTTCGTGATGATCAGACAAGAACTACCGGGTATAGCCTATACTTGACAGTTGAATAAATGAAAGTGTCAATGACACTGTAGCTTAACTTGTGTGTTGTGTTTGATGAAAAGGATAATGTTCAATGTTTATGAAAGGATTATGAAATTAAGACAAGAATTGTGATAATTGGGAATATGTTCATTTCTGTTCCCTGTATGCTATGTTTATGATAAAAATAATATGAGGTGTACACTGTACTAAAGAGCTGAGGGGTGGGTTAATATGACCTCACAGTTAATGTATGTGGCCCTCACAGTAAACATATATCAACAAAAGTTACCAAGTTACACTGAAATTATTCCAAAACGAGTCATCCTATCAAGTTACATTGAATCCCTTCATAAATATATATATATATATATATCAAAATGGGACGTTCTCATCTAGACATTATATGAAGTCAACCTACCAAGTTACAATGAAATCCCTTAACTGGTAGAGTGCTGAATTATTTTTGGTCATCAAAAATTGATCACATATGTTTGCCTTGTTACAATTTATGGGAGAGTGCCAATAGGCACTCTCCCATAAATTGTAACAAGGCAAATCCTAACAGACTAAATAATTTCACTTCAAAGGTGGTATGAACAACATCCACAAAATATGAAGCCTTTAAGTGCTGGTACTGACACTTCAGAGTAAAGCCCAAATATGGGCTTCCAGCACTCTACCAGTTAATAAATATGACCTGTAGACTGTGCTAAAGGTTTTTGGGCTTTGGGCTCTGGCAGCCATCATGGTTGAATGATCGCAACCAAAAGGGGACATTCTCATCTGGGCATCATCTGGAGTGATCCTACAAAGTTACAATGAAATCCCTTCATAAATATCATGACCAACAGGGGATGTCATCATCTAGGCATTATATGGAGTCAAACTTACGGGTAACAATGAAGTCCTTCCATAAATATGACCAATAGACTATGCTAAAGGTTTTGGGGTTTTGGGATCGGGCAGCCATCAAGGCTGAATGATCGCGACCAAAAGGGGACGCTCTCATCTAGAGATTATTTGGAGTCATCCTACCAAGTTACAATGAAATCCCTTCATAAATATGACCTGTAGACTGTGCTTAAGGTTTTCGGGCTTCGGGCTTGGGCAGCCATCATGGTTGAATGATTGGAACCAAAGGGGACAATCTCAACTGGGCATCATCTGGAGTGATCCTACGAAGTTACAATGAAATCCCTTCATAAATATGACCTGTAGACTGTGCTCACGGTTTTCGGGCTTCGGGCACTTGTAGCCATCACAGCTGACCAATCACGACCAAAAGGGGATGTCATCATCTAGGCATTATATGGAGTCAACCTAATAGGTTACAATGAAATCCTTCCATAAATATGACCTTTTACCTATGCTAAAGGTTTTTGGGCTCGGGCACCCATCAAGGGTGAATGATCGCGATCAAAATGGGACGTTCTCATCCAGACATAATATGAAGTCAATCTACCAAGTTACAATGAAATCCCTTCATAAATATGACCTGTAGACTGTGCTAAAGGTTTTCGGGCTTCAGGCTCGGGCAGCCATCATGGTTGAATGATCGCAACCAAAGGGGACAATCTCATCTCGGCATCATCTGGAGTGATCCTGAGAAGTTACAATGAAATCCCTTCATAAATATGACTTGTAGACTGTGCTCAAGGTTTTCGGGTTTCAGGCACCTGTAGCCATCACAGTTGACCAATCACGACCAAAAGGGGATGTCATCATCTAGGCATTATATGGAGTCAACCTAACAGGTTACAATGAAATCCTTCTATGAATATAACCTTTTGCCTATGCTAAAGGTTTTTGGGCTCGGGCGCCCATCAAGGCTGAATGATCATGACCAAAATGGGACGTTCTCATTTAGACATTATTTGGAGTCATCCTACCAAGTTACAACGAAATCCCTTCATAAATATGACCTGTAGACTGTGCTAAAGGTTTTCGGGCTTCGGGCACCTTTAGCCGTCAAAGTTGCCCAATCGTGTGCAAAAGGGGACGTTCTCATCTAGACATTATAGGAAGTCAACCTACCAGGTTACAATGAAATCCCTTCATAAATATGACCTGTAGACTGTGCTTAAGGTTTTCGGGCTTCGGGCTAGGGCAGCCATCAGGGTTGAATGATCACAACCAAAGGGGACAATCTCATCTGGGCATCATCTGGAGTGATTCTACGAAGTTATAATGAAATCCCTTCATAAATATGACCTGTAGACTGTGCTCAAGGTTTTCGGGCTTCAGGCACTTGTAGCCATCACAGCTGACCAATCACGACAAAAAGGGGATGTCATCATCTAGGCATTATATGGAGTCAACCTAATAGGTTACAATGAAATCCTTCCATAAATATGACCTTTTACCTATGCTAAAGGTTTTGGGGCTCGGGCACCCATCAAGGCTGAATGATCGCGATCAAAATGGGACGTTCTCATCTAGACATTATTTGGAGTCATCCTACCAAGTTATAATGAAATCCCCTCATAAATATGACCTGTAGACTGTGCTAAAGGTTTTCAGGCTTCGGGCACCTTTAGCCGTCACAGTTGCCCAATCATGTCCAAAAGGGGACGTTCTCATCTAGACATTATATAAAGTTAACCTACCAAGTTACAATGAAATCCCTTCATAAATATGACCTGTAGACTGTTGATGATCGCAACCATAGGGGACAATCTCATCTGGGCATCATCTGGAGTGATCCTAAGAAGTTACAATGAAATCCCTTCATAAATATGACCTGTAGACTGTGCTAAAGGTTTTCAGGCTTCGGGCTCGGGCAGCCATCATGGTTGAATGATCGCAACCATAGGGGACAATCTCATCTGGGCACCATCTGGAGTGATCCTAAGAAGTTACAATGAAATCCCTTCATAAATATGACCTGTGGACTGTGCTCAAGGTTTTCGGGCTTCAGGCACTTGTAGCCATCACAACTGACCAATCACGACCAAAAGGGGATGTCATCATCTAGGCATTATATGGAGTCAACCTAACAGGTTACAATGAAATCCTTCCATAAATATGACCTTTTGCCTATGCTAAAGATTTTTGGGCTCGGGCACCAATCAAGGCTGCATGATCGCGATCAAAATGGGACGTTCTCATCTAGACATTATTTGGAGTCATCCCACCAAGTTACAATGAAATCCCTTCATAAATATGACCTCTAGACTGTGCTAAAGGTTTTCGGGCTTCGGGCCCCTGTAGCCGTCACAGTTGCCCAATCACATCCAAAAGGGGACTTTCTCATCTAGACATTGTATGAAGTCAACCCACCAAGTTACAATGAACTTCATCAATAAATATGACCTGTACACTGTGCTAAAGGTTTTCGGGTTTTGGGCTCGGGCAGTGGTCACGGTTGGCAGATCATGCCCAAATGGGGAAATTCTCTTCTAGACATCATAAGGAGTCATCCTACCAAGTTACAATGAAATCCCTCCACATTAAACATGACCTGCAGTCTGTGCTAAAAGTTTTTGGGTTTCGGGCTTGGGCAGCCATCACGGTTGATAGATCAAGCCCAAAAGGGGACATTCTCATCTAGGCCTTATACAGAGGCATCCTACCAAGTTACAATGAAATCCCTTCATAAATACGACCTGTAAAACTGTGCTAATGGTTTTCAGGTTTTGGGCTCGGGCAGCCATACCGGTTGCCCGATTACGACCAAAAGGGGACGTTCTCATCTAGACATGACCCCAAACCAGCATATGAAATTTCGTGATGATCAGACAAGAACTGCGGGGTGTAGCCCGTGCTAAAGGAAAATGTGAACAGACGTCACAGACTCACAGACTTCCGCACGCGTGATGGCAATAGCTTATCTTGACTATGTCAAGTTAAGCTAAAAAACTTTAACTACAAACTTTAACCAAAACACCAAATGTCAACGAAACAGGAAAAAGAAAAAAAACCTACTGAACCTTCAGTAAAAAACTTTAACCACAAACTTTAACCAAAACTCTAAAAGTTAAGACGGACAGACGGACGGACGAATGGACGGATGGACGGACGGACGGACGGAAGGATGGACGGACAAAAGTCATTTCTATAGCCCTCACTGTAAACAGTCGGCTAATAAAATGTCTGCTAATACATTTCCATTTTGGGTGTAATTATTAGACGTTTTTTTTTTTCTGGCAGACGTTTTGGGCTAAGTTGTAAGCAGACATTTCATCTCCTTTCGATGTTTGGCACAACGCAGTCTAGAATAACAGGTAAAACAGTATACAGTGGTTTCATATTCTGATAGTGATACCATATGGTATTTAATTATCCTAATACTGTCCAGCACTACCCTAGGCCATATTGGACAGAAAACAACTGATTATAGATTACATTAAAATTTTATTAATAATAAAAGGCCGCTCGGCAATATATCCCCCGAATAAACAAGTCGAAAAAGGAGCATAACTCTAGTAAAAATGATCGGTCCAAACCCATATTCGAACTTGACCTGTATTATTACCCCAGAAAGACACACACCAAAATTCTTCCCGATCAAATAATCCTAACTGGAGTTATCATCGGGACAACGCAAATCTTGAAATTTCTATGTCGAAAAAGGGGTATAACTCTAAAATAAAAATAATCTGGCAAACCCATATTCGAACTTGACCTGTGGTTTGGGCTAAGAAGGTCACATACCAAAATTGGTTCCAATCAAATGATTCAAACTGGAGTAATCATGGGGACACCAAGTGGGACCGATGCACAGACGGACGGACAGACGCACGAACGACCACCGCTGATTTCTATAGTCCCCCGAAAAATGTTTTGGGGAACAATTACTATAGAATGCATCAAATAACATTATTAACAAACAAGAGGCCCCAAGGGGCCTGAGGGCGCTCACCTGACATGGTAGCCTAAATATCAACCCAGAGAATTGATTTCAACAAGTTGCATCTGCTCCTAAGAAAAGCTTATACCAAATATCCAAAGATTCTGACCAGTGGATCTAAAAAAAAAAAGAAGATTTTTAAAGAATACTCCTCATATTGAACTAAGTTATAATTCAGGCTGCCCATATATGAACCCAGGGACTTGGCTTTAACAAACTTGAATCTCACCCTAAGGATGCTGCACACCAAATATCAAAACATTCCGACAGCTGGATCTGAAGAAGAAGATTTTTAAAGAAAATTCCTCATTTTGAACTAAGTTACAATTCAAGCTCCCACAGTGAGTCCAAATATGGACCTAGGGACATGGCTTGAACAAACTTGAATCTCACCCCCTAAGGATGCTGCATACCAAATATCAAAACATTCCGACTGATGGATCTGAAGAAGAAGATTTTTAAAGAAAATTCCTCATTTTGAACTAAGTTATCATTCGGGCGCCCACAGTGAGTCCAAATATGGAACTAGGGACATGGCTTGAACAAACTTAAATCTCACACCCCTAAGGATGCTGCATACCAAATATCAAAACATTCCGACTGCTGGATCTGGAGAAGAAGATTTTTAAAGAAAATTCCTCATTTTGAACTAAGTTATAATTCGGGCTACCACAGTGAGCCCAAATATGAACCCAGGGGGCCGATTTGAACAAACTTGAATCAGATCCACCCCGCAATGTTGCATACCAAATATCAAAAGATTCTGCCTGCTGGATCTGGAGAAGAAGATTTTTGAAGAAATTTCCCCGAAATGCACTAAGTTCGAATTCGAGCTTCTATAGTGAGCCCAAATATGAATCTAGGGAGCCGATTTGAACAAACTTGAATCAGATCCACCCCACAATGTTGCATACCAAATATCAAAAGATTCTGCCTGCTGGATCTGTAGAAGAAGATTTTTGAAGAAATTTGCCTGAAATGCACTAAGTTCGAATTCAAGCTTCTATACTGAGCCCAAATATGAATCTAGGGAGCCGATTTGAAGAAATTTGCACCAGATCCATCCCACAATGTTGCATACCAAATATCAAAAGATTCTGCCAGCTGGATCTGGAGAAGATTTTTTAAGAAATTTGCCTGAAATGCACTAAGTTCGAAATCGGGCTCCTATACTGAGCCCAAATATGAACCCAGGGGGCCGATTTGAACAAACTTGAATCAGATCCACCCTACAATGTTGCATACCAAATATCAAAAGATTCTGCCTGCTGGATCTGGAGAAGATTTTTTAATGTTTTTCCCATTGCCGACAGCGGTAAAAAGTGCTGACTCAGTACTTTTTCAAAGTCCTGAAAAAAGTACCTTGTGATCAAACCGATAGGGATTTTTTTTAACCTTTCTATTCTACTGGATAAAAGTAAGCTTTATACAAAATAAGAATTCTCTGTGCCGTGTAGTTTTGGAGATATGGCAGTTTTAAGGCTTTCCCTATTTTTAGCTCCCGAGGTTCCCACGGGGCAATGAGAAATTTTTTTTTGCATCAATCAGCTACTTATGACCCATTATCATCTCATAGCAAATTTGGTTCAAATCGACCTCATGGTTCAGAAAATAGAAATTTTAGGCGTGGCCAAAATTTTTGCCCCTCCCATAACGAAGGCAAATAATGCCCGACAAACTTCTCTTGAACAAACTTGATTCTAAACCTCAAAAGGACTCTGTATACCACATATCAAGTCTCTGCTACTCGTGGTTCATTAGAAGATTTTCAAAAAATTTGGTGTTTTTCCCCACACCTCTGCTCAATATGAGCCGAAACCAAATATGGATAAAAATCAAAATGCCCCTATATAACCACCATATACATGAAATTTAATTAAAATGTGGCCAGTGGTTTAGGAGAAAGAGGCTCAAACACCACCTTCACGCAGGACGACGGACAAAGAGTGATAAGAAAAGCTCACCCTGACTTTCAGTCAGCTGAGCTAATAATACATTGAATATCAATTGTGTCAAATTGAAGGTGCAATTTGGTGTAAATTACACCCGTGTCTGATTTCACTGGTGCAAAAATTTTGCACCCATAAAAATCGCTCACAAGAAGCACTGTTAAGGTCAACCGAAAAGCAGATAAACAGACTGTGATTTTATCAAGAATGGGCGACATAAAATATGTTAAAACATAGTTAAGAGCACCGCGAAGCGTGGCATATGCCCCCGACGGCGTCATAAAAGGGTAGGCAAGTCTCTTGGGGACATAAGCAAAATCAAAAGAAAGAGGCCTGCAATGCCAAGGGTTGCTAATCCCTCCCACAACCATCTAATTGGAGAGGGGAAGCATAGGCAGGGTTTTTTCCCCACATAAAATCACTCTAAACCTGGCCAAACCCATCTTGGGCAAAAATAAACAAGAGGCCCCAATGGGCCTGAGGGCGCTCACCTGACATGGTAGTCTAAATATCAAACCAGGGACTTGACTTGAACAAGCTGCATACACCCCTCCTAAGAAAAGCATATACCAACTAGATGAAACGATTGTGCCCACACAATACACAGGATTTTCATTCTATTTTCAGTTCCTGCACTTTTACGTCTTAAAATTGAGATAAACGCATAAAAAACAGATTTTTTTCCCCAAACAAAATATTTTCAGCCTAAAATTTTTTTTCTTCTTAAAAAAACCCAAAAAACTAATTTCCAGATTTTAGGCCCACCCGGACCCCAAATTTTCAGTGTAAAAAAAAATTATTTTTTTTGTCTTAAAATTGACCGAAATACATAAAAAACAAAAAAAAATTCCGGATTTTGGTCCAAAATTTTCTAAGACCCACCCAGATCCCAAATTTTCAGTGTAAAAAAAATTGTTTGGGTATTAAAATTGACCAAAATGCATAAAAAACCCCCCCAAAAATTTCCGGATTTTGGTCCAAAATTTCTAAGTCCGGAACAGGGCCCCAAATTTTCAGCCTAAATATGAACTTGAATATGACTTGGCTTGAACAAACTTGAATCTCCCACCACCCCCCCCCCCCCCCCCCCCCCCCCCCCCTAAGGATGCTGCATACCAAATATCAAAAGATTCTTATTGGTAGATCTGAAGAAGATTTTTAAAGCTTATTCCTCATACTGCACTAATTTAAACATTTGGGCTCCCATAGAGAGCCCAAATATGGACCCAGGGAATTGATTTCAATAAACATCTGTAACAATCTTCCAAAGATGTTATATGTGAAATTTGAAAGCTTTTGGAGCAGTGGTTTGGGAGAAAAGTAGTCTTACATGTTTTTCCCATTACCCACAGTGTTAAAAAATGCTGACTCAGCACTTTTTCAAAAGTCCCCAAAAAGTACCCCATGATAAAACCGATAGCAATTTTTTTTTACCATTCCATTCTATTCTATTGGTCCTAAGGAAGCTTCACACCAAATAAGAATTTTTTAGATAAAATGCCCGGATGGTGATCACACGAAATTGGTTGGAGTTGTTAAGGACATCAAAATGATGTTCTTTTTTAATTTTGGGAGACATTTGAAAATGTGAATACAGCCAAGGAGTTTCTGTAATATGTGGAGTAAGTGATCTGTGTTCTAACGTGATGCCTAATGGCGAGAAGGAGTTATTGGCAGTGAATTTATTTATGTGAAACTGCGTTGCCTAATTTCGACCTAGTAACCTTGTTGTTAGGGACAACATTCTCCTGAGAAACTGCTTTCCTGATTACTTTATTTTCTTGAACTTGATCCCTGTGATGCCTAAAGTTAAAGGTAGACCCAAACGAAAGCTTTCTAGTCCTCATAAACTCCCATCTGATGTGATACGCTCAGTTAAATTATCAAGAATTGTGGAGAGCTCAGAAGATTCAGATTGGGTTTCAGAAACTGAATCAGAGGTCATGGCGTCTGATATCCCGGGGGTTGATGTAAAAGCCCTAGCTGTGCATCTAAAATCAATGATGCTTGGTGATGTAGAGACAATGATAGATAGAGCTGTGAAAAAGGCTGTAGTAGATGCTACTCAGAACCTGGTTTCTGAGTTAAAGGAGGTAAAAGTGGAAAACAAGAAACTTCGTAGTGAGGTAGAAGTATAAATTTTATAGTAAATTTCCTTTCTTATTATACCTACGGAAATTGTTTACTACAGGCTTGCACTACAGTGGAAGAACCTAACTCGGATAAAATACTCTCTATTTTAATCTTTCCCAAGATTTGGGAAAGAAAAGTGGTGTAAAAACACTACGAAAAAATAAGCCAAAACTGGGTCGAGCGCCATTGGCGCACACCCAGTATGGGATGCTCTTCCATAGTACAAATCCACGACTTCCGTAAAACAGTACGCAATGTGTCAATTCGTCATTCTTTTGATTCCGAACAACACTGGAGTTATGTGATCAGCGGGGAGGAAGGATTCTTACCTGAATAAGAAGACGGGAGGGCCTCCATGTAAACAATTTCGGTAGGTATAATAAGAAAGGAAATTTACTATAAAATTTATACTTCTTATCAACCTATCTCAATTGTTTACTACAGGCTGAATAGACAAAAGGCTGGAGGGAAGCACATAACCAACCCACACATAACTCAATAGCACTGGGACCGTGGACAGAGGAAGAGATCCCTAGGCCTATCAAACCATAGCATCACAAACATTAGAAAAGACAATGAAAGATGAGGCGTATGGTGAAGTGCGACGCACAGACAGAAAGGGGAGTAACAGCACAAAGCTGGAACTGACCCTGAAAAAAAGCTGAAAGGCTGGGATAGACAACAGCCTGAGCCGAAGAAAGAGGGTCCCAAGGTCCAAGGTCCTCTATCGGCTCCTGCAACTGTCGCAGATAAAAGGAGAATGTAGCATTTCTCCAGAAGGCTGCCAGAATAACATCAGTCATCCGACAACATGACAGAGTTATTAAAAGAGGAAGACAATGCACGAAACTCGTGGCAGAAAAAACTAGAACTATCACTGAAGGTGATTAATACTCCCGCTTTGGGTTTTTAAAGGAATGCACTTCTGATCATGTAGGCGAAGGCCATAAGGAAATGTATACATAAAGATCATTTTTTGTTGTTGAAATTTGTGTTTGCATGTGGCCTTCCACAGAACAGCACTGAATACTTAAAGAGCCCACACATATATGGTTTACATTTGGAAAAACACATTTACAATGTGCAACATGTATTCAAAATCGGTTCACTAATGTAGGAGTTGCACACACAAGAATCCAATTTGAAAACCCATAATAAATCCAAGTTAAAGGGAAATAACCTGGTTAAAATTGTCGCAGATCAAAAATTTGGGAATATGCGTATGTTCACTTAGTTGTGATAATGTTTGAAAGGTTTCGTCAAAATTGATTGATAAATGTAGGAGGAGTTGCACGCACAAGAATTTCATGTAGAAACCCATAATAAATCTAAGTTAAAGGGAGATAACCTAGTTAAAATTGCCACAGCTCAAAAATTTTGGAATATGCGCATGTTCACTTAGTAGTGATGATGTCTGTAAACTTTCGTCCAAATTGATTGATAAATGTAGGAGGAGTTGCACGCACAAGAATTTCATGTAGAAACCCATAATAAATCTAAGTTAAAGGGAGATAACCTAGTTAAAATAGCCATAGATCAAAAATTTTGGAATATGCGCATGTTCACTTAGTAGTGATGATGTCTGTAAACTTTCGTCCAAATTGATTGATAAATGTAGGAGGAGTTGCGCACACAAGAATTTCATGCAGAAACCCATATTAAATCAAAGTTCAAGAGAGATAACCTGGTTAAAATTGTCGCAGATCAAAAAGTTTGGAATATGCACATGTTCACTTAGTAGAGATGATGTTTGAAAGGTTTCATCAAAATCGGTTCAGTAATGTAGGAGGAGTTGCGCACACAAGAATTTGTTCGAACGGAAAGACATAATAAATCTAAGTCAAAGGGAGATAACCCGGTTAAAATTGTCGCAGATCAAAAATCTTGGAATATGCGCATGTTCACTTAGTAGTGATGATGTCTGAAAAGTTTTGTCCAAATTTATTGATAAATGTAGGAGGAGTTGCGCACACAAGAATTTCATATAGAAACCCATAAAAATTGTCGCAGATCAAAAATCTTGGAATATGCACATGTTCACTTAGTAGTGATGATGTCTGAAAAGTTTTGTCCAAATTGATTGATAAATGTAGGAGGAGTTGCGCACACAAGAATTTCATGTAGAAACCCATATTAAATCAAAGTTCAAGAGAGATAACCTGGTTAAAATTGTCGCAGATTAAAAAGTTTGGAATATGCACATGTTCACTTAGTAGAGATGATGTTTGAAAGGTTTCATCAAAATCGGTTCATTAATGTAGGAGGAGTTGCGCACACAAGAATTTGTTCGGATGGAAAGACACAATAAATCTAAGTCAAAGGGAGATAAACTGGTTAAAATTGTCGCAGATCAAAAATCTTGGAATATGCACATGTTCACTTAGTAGTGATGATGTCTGAAAAGTTTTGTCCAAATTTATTGATAAATGTAGGAGGAGTCGCGCACACAAGAATTTCATATAGAAACCCATAAAAATTGTCGCAGATCAAAAATCTTGGAATATGCACATGTTCACTTAGTAGTGATGATGTCTGAAAAGTTTTGTCCAAATTGATTGATAAATGTAGGAGGAGTTGCGCACACAAGAATTTCATGTGGAAACCCATATTAAATCAAAGTTCAAGAAAGATAACCTGGTTAAAATTGTCGCAGATTAAAAAGTTTGGAATCTGCACATGTTCACTTAGTAGAGATGATGTTTGAAAGGTTTCATCAAAATCGGTTCATTAATGTAGGAGGAGTTGCGCACACAAGAATTTGTTCGGATGGAAAGACACAATAAATCAAAGTCAAAGGGAGATAACCTGGTTAAAATTGTCGCAGATCAAAAATCTTGGAATATGCGCATGTTCACTTAGTAGTGATGATGTCTGAAAAGTTTTGTCCAAATTGATTGATAAATGTAGGAGGAGTTACGCACACAAGAATTTCATATAGAAACCCATATTAAATCAAAGTTCAAGAGAGATAACCTGGTTAAAATTGTCGCAGATCAAAAAGTTTGGAATATGCACATGTTCACTCAGTAGAGATGAAGGATTCATCAAAATCGGTTCATTAATGTAGGAGGAGTTGCGCACACAAGAATTTGTCTGGACGGAAAGACGCACGGATGGAAGGACATACAGGGCGATTCCTATATAGCCCCCGCTTCGAGTATAACAATTGGTAATACAATCACCAGTAGCTAGACGAGAGGAAGCTGCATGAATAGCAAGACAAATCCATCAAGAAATGGATGCAGGAGAGATCTGGCATGTGAGAGAACGCATATTCATCCAGGATAAAGGCGTGAACGCCCCCCACCCTCAAGCAGAGCAGCGCCCAAGAAAGTGACCATCTTGGAGGAAACTGCAAAGTCCTAGGCCTTTTCAAGGAAAAGAGCTGAATAAGCTTGGAGAGGCAAGGATGAGAGTGGAAACAATGCAGTATCAAATACGAAAAAATGTCTCCGAGGCATGGACATGTACCCATTGCTGGAGACCCCCAAAAACAAACATATACCAGAAAGTGGTGTGATCGAAGGAGTGACAGAAGCAACAGAGTGATCGCACACCATCGACAGAAGAACCTTCCACTTAGCCACAGAGGCTAAACTGGTGGAGTGAGTGCCTCCTTGAAGAAGAAAAGCAACTCCACTACGTGTCTCGAAAAACCACTACAGAGGAGACAGGACCCGATAAAAGACATGCACAATGAAGTCGGGTCAACGTAAAACCTTCTCGGGCGACTTTGGCAAAAAAAAGTCGCGAGGTCGAGGGAGACATGCCGGAACCGCTGCTAACAGAGAGCGGAGCAAATTGATCCACACCCACCGAGGCGATGGGTGTGACTGAAAGGATTCGACGACTGCAGGTTCATATCTGGGCGAGAACCTGAGGCGGAATCAGAATCAGTAGGAAGGCGTAGCCGACAAGACCATCCCAAAGGAGGGCCAGAGCGTCCAAGGCGAAAGCCAGAGCATCGGGACACGGGGACACAAAAGTGTCCACCGGATGGTTCCAACGAGTCGCAAGAGATCGATGGAACCCGCCATGTGGAGCATCCACCTGGTGGAAATGACCCTGCCCCGGGGGGACAGGGAGTCGGCTAGGACGTTCAGACGACCGGGAATGTGACGAACACCCACCCCAGCGTGAACATCCTGAGCGAGCAGTAGAGATCCCGAGCCAAATCGTACATTGGAACAGAGTGCGTGCTGCTCTGGTTCCGAATGTAAGCAACCACCATCGAATGGTCGGACAACAGAAGGACCTGGCGATTCGACAGGTGAGGGATCCACTGCCTGAAACTCAGAAGAGCAAGAAGTTCCTTCTGGTTGATGTGTAGAGCTGCATGATCCTGGTCCCAAATCCCGTGAATGGAAAGACCTAGAGGATCCAACGTCGCACCCCATCCGAGATCGGTGGCATCTGCCGTCAGAACGCGATCGGACGTGGGTAAGTCCAATGGAACACCCTGCGAAAGCCACTGGACATCCGCCCAGAGGAGGTGAGGATAAAGATATTCTGGAAACTGAAGTACCAGATCCAGAAAATCTACATTCGGCCTCCAACGACTGAGCAGAAAGTGTTGGAGAGGTCTGACACGCAGCTGACCTAGAGGAATGAGATCCGTCACCGAACAGCAGAGACCAATTAGCCGGAGAATACTCCGAGCCGTCGCGGAAGTGGACTGGGACAGAGTCAGAGCAAAAGCTGAGAGAATCACAGCCTTGGCCTGGGGAACCGCCACCAAACTGAATTGTGAGCGGAAAGAAGGGACCAGGTCTGACTTCTCCTCGTTGACTCTGAAACCTAGCGACGTGAGCAAACTCAACAGAGTGGCGATATCCGACTCCAGTAAGGCAGCATTGGAATGCCCCTGGAGGATATCGTCCAGATATGCCGAAGTAGTCACCCTGGACTGTGTGCGATGGAATGCTATCACATGCGACATCAGTCTGGTGAAGGCCCAAGGAACCAGGTTGAGGCCGAAAGACATGGCCTTGAACTGGTAAACTCGCCCCAGAAAAACGAACCTGAGATACTTCCGTAACGCCCAATGAATCGGAACGTGAAAATAAGCGTCTCGCAGGTCGAAGCTGGAAGAGAAATCTCCCTGGTGAATAGAACGGAGGACCGACCTGAAAGTCTCCAAGCTGAACTTGGGAGCAATGATAGACTGGTTCAGGAAACTCAGATCGTTAACCGGTCAGAGTCGGCCGTCCTTCTTCGGCACCAAGAACAGGCGGGAACAGAAACCCACTGATCTAATCTTCTTGATGACCTCAATCGCCCCCGTTGTCAGGAGATTGTCTATCTCCGTGGACAAAAGTTCCCAACGTAAAATGTCTGAAGGAACTGTGGTTGAAAGAGGCACCCTGGGCAGAGTGGGGTGCCTTCGGAAGGATATTCGCAGCCCGGACCAAACAACATCTAACACCCAAGGAGTGGATGTGATGGTGGCCCAACAGTCTGCGAACTCTGCTATCCTTCCTCCAACCTGGGACGAGTCGAGGTGAGGACCTTCATTTCAAACCCCGACAAGGCTCGCGAGAGGAGAAAACACCTCCTCTACTGAATGAAGAATCCTGGGACTTCCCTCAAGACTGCCGATGCTTACCCTTACCCCTTGAGTAAGAAGTAGAAGTGGAGGCAGAAGGATCAGCCCCTTTGCTTCGCAGAGGAAGCAGAGGGTACTTGTTAGGCTTGGAACGGCCCGTGCCTACCCTAGAAGGCTGATTAAGCTGAAGAAAGAGCAGCTGATCTTTGGAATGACGTAGGACGTCATCCCGGACCGTCAACACAGAACCATGGAAAAGTTGCGGACCTGCCAAAGAAGCAGATCGAAGAGTAGCGCACTGCTCCTCAGGAAGGGATCAGCCTGTGTCCAGCACAGAGTCCCTTCGAACTAATTCCAGATTAGCCGTGTTACAGGCATGCGTGTGAATAAGATGCATGAGCGCCTTGGACAGCACACGCAAAGGAGCCTTACCTCGTCAAACTTATCTGGGGGCAGATAAGCAGCTAAAGCTGAGATGACGTGATCGGAAAGAGAAAGCATACCAAGCATCTCTCTTGATAAGCCCAATGTGGACTCCAGAGTTGTCATCGGAATGACGGCAGACTTGGACTTGGAAAGCCCAAGGGAATTGGAGTCCTGATCCAAAACCGTCAAAGTCTGGTAGACCGACGGATTGGCGGAATCGTAGGAACGATAACGTGCCAGAGGCAAAAAAGGTGTCAACCCTGGTGAAGAACGGAGCCTTCATAGCCTTGGAACTTAGCTTAGAGTCCAAGGCGGAAAATGCTGCAACCGACTGGCACGGTCGAAGACGCCCAGAAGTGGGTTGCTCCATAGGCTGTTGGCGCGCGACCGATGATCGCGGCCTGGCTGACACTGTCGACTGGTTAGATGGTTTGAGATCCGGAAGGAACCCAAACACGAAATCAAGAGCTGCCCCCAAGTCCAAAGACTGCTGGTTTTCGACATCAAGCATGTCTGACTCTTCCCGAGTCGGAAGACACATAGCCCATCGTGGGCAAACCAACCGACGCCTCCCATGGTGTCGGAACACCAGGGGGATCAGAAAGCAGCCTGTTTTCAATCCCGGGAGGCGGCGCCATAGGGGGCGCCTGGAAACCACTCGCTGCCTCGCTGGAAGCAACGTGAAGGCTCTTTGACAGAACCTGAGTGATTAAGGAGAGGGCCTCCCTAAGCTCACTGCCCGTACTGGCCGGTTCGACAGGGGAACGAACCGGCAAAGTGGCTTCACCTCTGACTCTCTTAACCAGCGAAGGGTCACGATCCTCCAAAAGACCCGACGTGGGACGACAGGCGGCAGCCGAAACGTCTGAAGGCAGACGTGTATAGGGGTGTGACACACCCCGAGGATCAACATAGCGGGAACTCATGAGAGTCACCGCGGACCTCTGCAGGGCAGAAGGTTCAGGCTGCACAAAAGACGTTGGTCCCCCAAAACTGGTCGTGTGGCCAGAATGAGTGGACGGAAACACCACGGAGTTCATAGTGTACCACTAAGAACATCCGAATCCAATGACAACTGTGGTGCTCGACGGCGCAGAGACCACAGTAGAGGGGCCGGCCGGCAGCCACTTCCAACTTCGCCGAGTTGAAGTCAGGGAAGGCTGAGGCCGATACCCCCACGTCTACACAACCAGACACTGCAGCAGACCACTGCAGGTATAAAACTACTGTGATCAATGGCTGAGAGAACACAGTAGGGGGTTCAGTCGGCAGCCCCATCCGACTTCGCCGATTGGAAGTCGGGGAAGGCTGAGGCCGATACCACACAACCACACTACAGACATCCCTGCTGACCCTGGCAGGGATAAGCCGAGGCCGGCTAAAAACGGTGCCCAATGACGTTGTAGACGGAACAGCAGTAGCAGCAGATACGACGGGAGCTGTTGGAACTGGCGGAAAAACGGAGAGAGCCACCAGGCTCGGCCTCCAAAGGAGGAGTCACAACCCTAGGGACAGCCTCAGATGTCGACTTGAGAGGGCGCATAGTCCCGGAACCAGGCATCTCTTCACCAGAAATCCAACAGTTCCCGCAGTACCTACCACGATAAAAAACTGCACATTCCCCACGGAAGGGGAATAACTCTCACCAGACATGGTCGAGTCAGGAAGCCCCGAAACAACAGCGTTCCCCACCCCCCGCTGGTGCGGGAGGAGCTGCACATCCCCCACAGAGGGGGAGCAATTCTCACCAGACATGGTCGAATCGGGCGACCCCGAAACGACAGCATTCCCCACCCCCCCTGGTGCGGGAGGAGATGCACATCCCCCACGGAGGGGGTCAAACTCACACCAGATGTGGTCGAGTCGGGGGGGGGGGGGGGGGGGGGGGGGGTGGGGGGGATGGGGGCCCAAAATGACAGTGTCCCCCCCCCCCCAACCGCGGGGGCGGGAGGAGCTGCACATCCCCCATGGAGGGAGTAAACTCACACCAGATGTGGTTGAGTCGGGAGGCTCCCGAAACGACAGCGTTCCACACCACCCATGGGTGCGGAAAAAACGGCCACGAGAACGCACCAAGGCGAGGGCAAAAGGAATTGCCCTAAAGGAACCGAACTGGAAATAACAGAGGTGAGAGCAGCAGAAGAAAAAGGTGAACTCAACAGAAACAGAAAGTAGAAGAACACCCTCAACTACGGGAGAAGGTGGCAGAAAAAAAACCGGTGGGTACATGATAGAACCCAGACGGTCGACAGGGACCGAAAAAACAGAAATTCAGCCCTCAACAGAGTGAAGAAATCCAGACAGTCCAGATTGACACATAACTCCAAAAATTAATTCATCAACCGAAAAATTAATTGTCGAATCGCGTGATGTCGAAAACAAAACATTCGCGAAAACGGAATAGTAAATAATAAACAATGAGAATGTGGTTGAAAATATAAATGAGAATATATAAAACACAGTCCTGTTATTATACGATCTTCAGATCCATAAATCCAGTCACAGGAAAACCATTACCGACGAGTTAAAATATCACTGTTACTGCAGCAAAGATGGCACACACATCCACCACGTGTGCGGATAATCAAAAGAATGACGAATTGACGCATTGCGTACCGTTTTACGGAAGTCATGGATTTGTACTATGGAAGAGCGTCTCATACTGGGTGTGCGCCGATGGCGCACGACCCAGTTTTGGCTTCTTTTTTCGTGGTGTTTTTACACCACTTTTCTTTCCCAAATCTTGGGAAAGATTAAAATAGAGAGTATTTTATCCGAGTTAGGTTCTTCCACTGTAGTGCAAGCCTGTAGTAAACAACTGAGGTAGGTTGATAAGAAACTTTAATGCTTAAAGTTGACGAACTGGAACAGTACACCCGAAGGTACAGCCTGCGAATAAGTGGCCTAGAGGAATCGGATGGAGAATGTACTGACAAGCTTGTCTTATGTGTGGCACAAAAAATTGAAGCTGACATATCTCCTTCAGACATTGACAGGTCTCATGGAGTTGCAGCCCCCAGGCAAGGCGGAACGAGACAATTACTAGTTAGGTTCACCAATTATGGTGCCAGACGTCGTTTGTACACTGCAAAGAAGAAACTTAAGTCCCAGACAATTAATGGTAAAAACTGCTACATTAATGAAGACCTAACACAAGACAAGTTCAAACTATTCAAAAACTCACTTAAACTCAAAAAAGAGGGAAAAATTCAGCAGACATGGACTAGCGACGGGAGGCTGTTTGTTAAGCAAGAGAATGGTGCCATTTCTCTTGTGAGGTATCTTAAAGACTTGGAGAGATTTTGAGAAAAGAGTGTCCTTGAACACGTATAATACTAATACTAATATCTAAGCCCCCCCCCCCCCCCCCCCCCCCCCCCCCCCCCAGTAGCAGCGTATTATGTCCTAGCCCATTGTTGAGCTCCAGGTTTAGCTATCTTGTGAGAAGTTTAACAGACTTGGAGAGATTTTGAGAAAGGAGTCCCTTTTAATATGCGACTAGAATTCAAACAAAAGCGTACCTTGCTGAATTGATGTTTTCGAAAGTAACTGGAAAATCTGTACTTTCCAGTTTAGATATTAACTAATATCCAAGATAATGATCGCCCTGCCAAATAACTTATGCTCCCCACCTCCTCCATATCAGCGTACCATGCCCTAGCTCACTACTGAGACCCAGCTCTCCTGTGGGATGTTTAGCTGTTTAAGAGACTTGAAGACATTTTGAGAAAAGAGTCTCCATTCAAAACGTGCCCAGAATGTAAACAAATGAAAGTGTCAATGACACTGTAGCTCAACTTGACAAACTTGAACTTGGTAAGTTATAAATGAAATGGCAAAATTTAAGATCATTGATACCAATGTCATTTTTTTTGCCAGTGGCAACATTTTTGACAGAAACCGAAGAAAATTGATACCTCCCATCTAGAGGCCTCCCCAAACAAGCATGCCAGGTTTCAAAGCAATCCGATCATAAATGTGCCCTGTAGGGTGTACAAAAGGGAAATATTGTGGTCTGACTAGACTAAATTCTAAGAACGTTGGCCGTGGCAACATATTTTGACGGAAATGGAAGAAAATTGATAGCTCCCACCTAGAGGTCACCGTAAATAAGGATACCAGGTTTCAAAGCAATCTAATCATAAATGTCCCCTGTAGGGTGAGCCAAAGGGAAATATTGTGGTCTGACTAAACTAAGTTCTAAGAACGTTGGCCGCGGGCAACATTTTTTGACGGAAATTGAAGAAAATCGATAGCTCCCATCTAGAGGTCTCCCCAAACAAGCATACCAGGTTTCAAAGCAATCAAATCATAAATGTGCCCTGTAGGGTGTACCAAAGGGAAATATTGTGGTCTGACTAAACTGAGTTCTAAAAACGTTGGCCGCGGCAACATTTTTTGACGGAAATTGAAGAAAATCGATAGCTCCCATCTAGAGGTCACCCCAAACAAGCATGCCAGGTTTCAAAGCAATCCGATCATAAATGTACCCTGTAGGGTGTGCCAAAGGGAAATATTGAGTCTTCTGACTAAACCAAGTTCTAAGAACGTTGGCCGCGGCAACATTTTTTGACAGAAATTGAAGAAAATCGATAGCTCCCATCTAGAGGTCTCTCCAAACAAGCATACCAGGTTTCAAAGCAATCTGATCATAAATGGGCCCTGTAGGGTGTGCCAAAGGGAAATATTGAGGTCTGACTAAACTAAGTTCTAAGAACGTTGGCCGTGGCAACATTTTTTGCCGGAAATTGAAGAAAATCGATAGCTCCCATCTAGAGGTCACCCTAAATAAGCATACCAGGTTTCAAAGCAATCAAATCATAAATGTGCCCTGTAGGGTGTGCCAAAGGGAAATATTGTGGTTTGACTAAACTAAGTTCTAAGAACGTTGGCCGCGGCAACATTTTTTGACGGAAATTGAAGAAAATCGATAGCTCCCATCTAGAGGTCACCCCAAACAAGCATGCCAGGTTTCAAAGCAATCTGATCATAAATGTACCCTGTAGGGTGTGCCAAACAGAAATATTGAGTCTTCTGACTAAACTAAGTTCTAAGAACATTGGCCGCGGCAACATTTTTTAACAGAAATTGAAGAAAATCAATAGCTCCCATCTAGAGGTCTCCCCAAACAAGCATACCAGGTTTCAAAGCAATCTGCTCATAAATGTGCCCTGTAGGGTGTGCCAAAGGGAAATATTGAGGTCTGACTAAACTAAGTTCTACAAACGTTGGCCGTGACAACATTTTTTGCCGGAAATTGAAGAAAATCGATAGCTCCCATCTAGAGGTCACCCTAAATAAGCATACCAGGTTTAAAAGCAATCAAATCATAAATGTGCCCTGTAGGGTGTGCCAAAGGGAAATATTGTGGTTTGACTAAACTAAGTTCTAAGAACGTTGGCCCCGGCAACATTTTTTGACAGAAATTGAAGAAAATCGATAGCTCCCATCTAGAGGTCACCCCAAACAAGCATACCAAGTTTCAAAGTAATCTGATCATAAATGCGACCTGTGAGGTGTGCCAAAGGAAATTGTGGACGTACGTAGTAACGTACTAACATACTAACCTACGTATGTACGTACGCCGACGGATGAGAAGTGATGGCAATAGCTCAGCTTGACTTTGTCAAGTTGAGCTAAAAACCTTTCAAAACTGGTGTTTCCTAAAGTTAATGGCAAATTCGCAGTTTCCAGTGTATATACAAATATCTTAGATATGATCGACCTACTGTTTAAATTATGCCCCCCGATCCCCCCCCCCCCCCACCCCCCCCCCCCCCCCCCCCCACGTAACAGCGTACCATGGCCTAACTTATTGTTGAGCCTTAGCTCTCTTGTGAAATGGTTAAAAGGCTCGGAGAGATTTTGAGAGAAGAGTCTCATCTAAATTATGCCCCCCCCCCCCTATGTATCAGCGTATCATGCCCTAGCTTATTGTTGAGCCTTAGCTCTCTTGTGAAATGGTTAAAAGGCTCGGAGAGATTTTGAGAGAAGAGTCTCATTTAACACGTGACTAGAATGTAAACAAAAACGTACCCTACTGAATTGGTGTTTTTAAACTTAATGGAACTGCCTGTACATCTGATATGAACACATACATATATTTATATCCAATTCTCTGCCCCATCCCAGTCGTGAATCAGCCCGATGAAGGTCCTATTGAACTAACTGGGTGATAATTTTGTGTACGTTTGATATGAACACAAATATATATTTTTTCCAGTTCCTTGTCCCATTCCTGTTGTGCCCAACGAGGGACGATCACATTGCACATCCTACCACCTTAAGAATCTTTAACCGTAACTCTGTCCAGGGCCACGTGTAATTCACTTGACTTGATTGATAATTAATTAAGGCGTCATCTGATGGCAAAAACTGCTTCTAAAGAATAAATAATTTCGAAATCAACCTTAAAGCAAAGTTCCACAAGAGTGGGTCTGTGAGGTGTGTGGCGGAATAGTAGACGAGGAGAAATATGAATTCTTTTTATTAAGAATTTGGCTTGGGAAATATGCATTTTTCTTCATAAGATATATTGTTAGATGACGCCTTAATGAACGCTGAAGACAATTATATGAAGAATGTGTCACGAAAGTTGACCTCAATCAAAGTATCTCCGCAGGTACAGAATCGACTTTTCGATTTACTTGAACTGTCCGTAATCCATTTATTATGAGTTTGACACCCCTTTTCACATATCACACTTGTTATACAAAGTGTCTCCCAACCCTTGACTTCTAAACCATTTACCAACCAATAGCCACAACTGTACATATGTTTTTTGTTATATTTTTGTTTCTTTCTTCCATCAACAAGCAGGAATGTTTCACTTTGTATCCGACTGCTACATATGTTTTGGGTCTGCAGCATAGACTTGCCGCCGATGATACCGAAGAGGGTGGGTGTGTACCGATTGAGTACTTTAGCTTATATGGGTTCCCAAAGCATAAAATCTCAAATGTGGATAACAGTGTTATTTTCTTAAATTGCCATGTATCTGCTGGACTTGGCATGTATCCTCGGTATAATGGCGGGTAATATTACCCTGGACGAGATCCAGACAAACGTTGAATACGATTTCATGAATATTTTCAATACAAGAGTGTGTGAGATGCCCAATAATGAGGATTCTCCTTTCAAAGAATTTGGAGCTGATTGTAAATATTACCTACCTAGTGAATTTCGCAGTCTTCACAAAAAACGATCAGATCAATTCTCCCTCTTTCATCTAAATTGTCAAAGTATTAATGCTCACTGGGACCCTTTAAACATGCTGTTACACGATATGCAAGGCACCGAGAATTTTTTCGACATCATCGGTCTTACTGAACTATTTCAAGTACCCTCTAACATCTCATATACATTAGACGGCTATGATCCCCTAATAAAGAGCACACAGCCCGAAGGTCACGATGGACGTGGTGGCGTTGGACTCTACGTCAAAGAGGGGCTTGCTCCTCAAATCCGTCATGACTTATCTGTTTTTATTCCACACGTAATAGAGTCCCTCTTCATCGAAATTAAAGTTAACAGCTCTAAAATTCTGATTGGTGTTGTGTATAGACCAAATACGCCACCAAAGGCGGATATAGACCTATTTCTGTCTAAACTAAGTGAAATAACTGATCAAATTAATTACGAAAATAAAAAAGCCTATATTATGGGAGACTTCAATATAGATCTACTCAAATCTGGTACACACACAAATACCGAAAGGTACTTAGATATTATGTTCAGCCAAGGCTTTTTACCCTTTATTACTAAGCCAACACAGGTGACTGCTCACTCTGCTACCTTGATAGATCATCTTTTTTCAAATAATGTACCATCCACATCTTCATCGGGAATAATCATCACCGATGTATCTGATCATTTCGGTACATTTTACACAGAGGTAAATACTCATACTAGACACAAACCAATAACTATTGAGAAACGAATGATAAACGAAGATAACGTGGCTACTTTTAAAATTCTCCAATCACAAAGTGATTTCTCTCCAGATTTTGAAGTGAATTGTCCAAATACAGCGTACGATATGTTCAGTAATATATACCTAGCGGCCTTTGAAAAAGTTTTTCCTTTCAAACATATTCGTCTTAAAAAAAAATTTATCAGGAAACAACCATGGATGTCTAAGGGACTTTTAAGATCATCCATAAATAAAGCCAAACTCTATAAAAAAAAAAACTAAAATCCCCAACTGAACAAAATATAAAAAACTATAATGAAAGTGTCAATGACACTGTAGCTCAACTTGACAAACTTGAACGTGGTAAGTTATAAATGAAATGGCAAAATTGAAGATCATTGGTACCAATGTCATTTTTTTTGCCAGTGGCAACATTTTTTGACAGAAACCGAAGAAAATAGATAGCTCCCATCTAGAAGCCTCCCCAAACAAGCATGCCAGGTTTCAAAGCAATCCGATCATAAATGTGCCCTGTAGGGTGTACAAAAGGGAAATATTGTGGTCTGACTAGACTAAATTCAAAGAACGTTGGCCGTGGCAACATTTTTTGACAGAAATGGAAGAAAATCGATAGCTCCCATCTAGAGGTCACCGTAAATAAGCATACCAGGTTTCAAAGCAATCTAATCATAAATGTGCCCTGTAGGGTGAGCCAAAGGGAAATATTGTGGTCTGACTAAACTAAGTTCTAAGAATGTTGGCTGCGGCAACATTTTTAGATGGAAATTGAAGAAAATCGATAGCTCCCATCTAGAGGTCACCCCAAACAAGCATGCCAGGTTTCAAAGCAATCCGATCATAAATGTACCCTGTAGGGTGTGCCAAAAGGAAATATTGAGTCTTCTGACTAAACTAAGTTCTAAGAACATTGGCCGCGGCAACATTTTTTGACAGAAATTGAAGAAAATCGATAGCTCCCATCTAGAGGTCTTCCCAAACAAGCCTACCAGGTTTCAAAGCAATCTCTGATCATAAATGTGCCCTGTAGGGTGTGCCAAAGGGAAATATCGAGGTCTGACTAAACTACGTTCTACGAACGTTGGCCGTGGCAACATTTTTTGCCGGAAATTGAAGAAAATCGATAGCTCCCATCTAGAGGTCACCCTAAATAAGCATACCAGGTTTCAAAGCAATCAAATCATAAATGTGCCCTGTAGGGTGTGCCAAAGGGAAATATTGTGGTTTGACTAAACTAAGTTCTAAGAACGTTGGCCGCGGCAACATTTTTTGACAGAAATTGAAGAAAATCGATAGCTCCCATCTAGAGGTCACCCCAAACAAGCATGCCAGGTTTCAAAGCAATCCGATCATAAATGTACCCTGTAGGGTGTGCCAAAGGGAAATATTGAGTCTTCTGACTAAACTAAGTTCTAAGAACGTTGGCCGCGGCAACATTTTTTGACAGAAATTGAAGAAAATCGATAGCTCCCATCTAGAGGTCTCCCCAAACAAGCATACCAGGTTTCAAAGCAATCTGATCATAAATGTACCCTGTAGGGTGTGCCAAAGGGAAATATTGAGGTCTGACTAAACTAAGTTCTACGAACGTTGGCCGTGGCAACATTTTTTGCCTGAAATTGAAGAAAATCGATAGCTCCCATCTAGAGATCACCCTAAATGAGCGTATCAGGTTTCAAAGCAATCAAATCATAAATGTGCCCTGTAGGGTGTGCCAAAGGGAAATATTGTGGTTTGACTAAACTAAGTTCTAAGAACGTTGGCCGCGGCAACATTTTTTGACGGAAATTGAAGAAAATCGATAGCTCCCATCTAGAGGTCACCCCAAACAAGCATAAGAAGTTTCAAAGTAATCTGATCATAAATGCGACCTGTGAGGTGTGCCAAAGGAAATTGTGGACGTACGTACTAACGTACGTACGTACGCCGACGGACGAGAAGTGATGGCAATAGCTCAGCTTGACTTTGTCAAGTTGAGCTAAAAATTACTGTAGACTTTTCGAGAAAATTAAGAAACAAAGTAAGGCGATGTATTTTAGGAGAATATTGTCAGAAAATAAAGACAACCATAGGAAAACGTGGCAGATATTAAATGAAACCATAAAAAAGCCAAACGTTCGACAATAATACCGACCTTCTCTGTCTGGACTTCTCTAAGGCATTTGATACAATAAATCATGACACACTATTAACCAAACTAGACAAATACGGCTTTAGAGGTGTTAGCAATAACTGGTTCAAAAGCTATCTAACACATAGGTTACATTATGTCAAATACGGCGAACAAACCTCTAATCTAGTCAAAATAACTTGTGGTGTTCCTCAAGGATCTATACTTGGGCCCATCCTATTCCTCTTGTATGTTAATGACATCAGATACTCAACAACATTAAAACTGTTGTCATTTGCAGATGATACATCAGGATATGCTTCTGCATCGGACACTGTCAGACTGGCTCTACACACAAATAATGAACTAGCCAATATATCCGAGTG
The DNA here is from genome assembly GCA_031216915.1 of Pictodentalium vernedei. NCBI lineage: Eukaryota > Metazoa > Mollusca > Scaphopoda > Dentaliida > Dentaliidae > Pictodentalium > Pictodentalium vernedei. The sequence goes on along the minus strand of CM062296.1, from coordinate 339,328,095 downwards.
GTGTTCTGCAAATCAATTGGTCCTGAATGCTAATAAAACTAAATACATGGTTATTAACCCTACTCATCGCAATATGTGCCCCAACGACATACACATCTCTATAAATGACCAGGAAATCAGCAGAATAGGAGCTACACAACCCGACAAATCTTTGAAATTTCTAGGCATTACAATTGATGAAAACTTGTCCTACCAGACTCACATCTCAAAAATATGCTCCAAAATAGGACGAGCCAATTACGCCTTAAATAAAGTAAAGAATATACTGCCGCATTCAGCAATGAAAACTCTATACTACTCACTTGTTCACAGCCACCTGGCATATGGAATCCATATATGGGGTAATTCTAAAGCTACCAGGAAACTGCTAATAATGCAGAAACGTTCTCTTCGAATTATAAATAATAAAAGATGTAATGCCCACACAGACTCTTTATTTTCCAAACATAGAATACTAAAAGTGAATGATTTGCTTAAGCTCCAGGCGTGTCTCTTTGTTTTCGATTGGGAAAAAGACAAACTTCCAACTGCTTTTAAAGAATTTTTTAACACAGAGCAAAACATGTTGACAATGAATACAAGACAGTCGGGCCTACTTAATGTTAGTAGAACCAGAACAAAATCATTAGATAAGTTACCCATCTTTAACTTCCCCAAAATATGGAACGAGCTGGAACTTGATCGACAAAATACCCATAATAGGAATGAATTTAAAAGAAAATTAACATTAAAGCTGCTGTCTTCATATCCAGTTAATGTCCAATGTGAGAATTCATATTGTCGAGATTGTCAATACCTCTGAGGTGATTGCCTTGTGCTTGACCTAATGTATCTAATTGAGTTCACTAGACCATTATCAGTGAGTTTCTGCTTTGTTCACTGCACAACTTTAAGAATGTGACATCGTAACCAATGGATGGGATGAAGCTCGACAAATATAGGCAATTTAGACACACCAGAAACATGGCCATCAGCAAACTAATAATGTATTTAGCGGTACTCAAGAGAGTCTATCCATAGATAATCAATTTAGGCCTTGCAAGCATCTTACATGACACACGTATAATTTCGTCTGGTCGTCTCGTCCACAAATGGTTTTGACTTATACTGCCAGTTCTGCAGATGCACAAAAGCACTGATATCCACCTAACACGATAACCTCCCCACCACTGACCCCTGCCCACCCCACCATTCTTACATCTTACTTCCCAAGAAAGAAAAGCGCTAAAACCCTTAGAGTACATTTGCAGCTGGCTGCAGCGTTGAAATATTCTTGTGTGGGAGATAACAGGTAGACAGCCAATCTGGCTATGTTATCTCCCTGCGGTATGTATTTGTATGTCTAACTGTGGTTAGAAATATATTAGATTTGTAAAGCCTTATCTATATAACGTAAATAAACAAATATCAAATATCAAATATCAGTGCCGTGTAGTTTTGGAGATAGGGGCGTTTTAATTTTTTTCTGTTTTTAGCTCCTGCGGTTTCCATGGGGCGACAGGAAAAAAATTTGGGCATAAATTAAGTACTTATGACCCAATAAGCCCCCATATCAAATTTGGTTCAAATCTGCCTCTCGGTTTGGAAAATAGAAATTTTGGGAGTGGCAAAAATTCTTGCCCCTCCCATAACGAAGGCAAATAATGCCTGACAAATTTCTCTTGAACAAACTTGATTCTAAACCTCAAAAGGACTCTGTATACCACATATCAAGTCTCTGCTACTTGTGGTTCATTAGAAGAAGATTTTCAAAAAATTTGGCCATTTTTTCCCCACACCTCTACTCAATACGAGCCCAAACCTAATTTGCATAAAAATCAAAATGATCCCTATATAACCACTACTTACATGAAATTTAATTAAAATGTGGCCAGTGGTTTAGGAGAAAGAGGCTCAAACACCACCTTCACGCAGGACGACGGACGGACGGACGGACGAAGAGTGATAAGAAAAGCTCACCCCTGCATTTCTGAGCAAAGAAAAATTACAAATTTTGCCCCACAATCCCCAAAATTTGCATGCAAAACCGAAAATTTAATGTCCTATCTGGTCCTCCATACTTTTTGGATCAGCGCATGTGCTGTACCCAGGAAGACACCGAAATTGGCGCCAACCATCATTCTTTCTATAATTGCGTGTTAAATGTTGTAAACAGAGGAGAGGTATGAGTGCCCACTCATGGGAGGGCCATACCCGTCTGGGCCATTGGTAAGTATAAAAAATATACAAATTACTTAAAATTTATATTTTTATACAACATCCAATGGCTCAGACTAGCTGAATCGTAAAAAGGCTGGAGGGCCTAGTACATAAAGGAAAATCCAATCTCTCCTTCCCTTCAGTAAAGGATATCTCCAACAGGAGAATAGGAGAAGATAGGAATTATATATGTCTTTCTCCTTTACGAGAAACGAGGAAGACATAACACCAACAATGTAATTGAGTATTACATAATATATAATTCTCCATTTAATGCCAGCATAACCTGTTATGCTAATTCGGTGAAGGAAAGCCAATATATAAAGATAATCCAGAGAATGAGACTCTTTATACTCATTTAAAAGTGTTCGAGGATTGTGTATTAATGCCCGTTTGACACGCGACATATACAAATGCTTCACAGTGAGCTACAATTTAAAAACAGTACATAAATCAGACATAGTTACTGCTTCTCACCAAGCTACACATTAAAACCATCCCAGCACCGACTCCGGACTACTGACACCGGAGGAGGTCTTCCCTTGCTTTTCACTATAAAGTCAGATGATCATAAGGGAAAAAAAACGTCCCCCCCCCCCCCCCTCCCCTTGTTCTGAGGTAGGAGACCTCAGAACGAAGAGGGCAGCAAAACAGCGTCACTGCTGGAGGGGGCCGCGGAACAGCGTCACTGCTGGAACGGGCTGCCTTAATAACTATAGATGTAACCATCAATGGACGACATTCTGAGCAACACAAGGACCTAAAGATCTAAGGTCACCGGAAAAGGACTCTAAATTTTGCAGGTAAAACTTGGTAAAAGTAGAGGGCTGTGTCCAGTACGCACCCTACAGGAGATCAGTAACGGCTACAATGTTAGAATAGGCCCAAGAAGTGGACAGCGCTCTAACTTCAAGTGCTCATATCTTATTTACAGAACACTGATCCGAAGATAGATTTTCATAGGCAATGCGTATTGCCAAATGAATCCATCTAGCAACTGAATGAACAGAAATATCTTTCCTCTTAGGAATCAATGAAAGAAAGAAACGATTTCTTCTTTTTCTTATAAAATCTGATCGACGTTTACACATGTGCATAGCCCTGACTGGACACAGCAAAGGTCTACGGTTGTCCGTGGACTGCAGAGCCTTAATGGTAATAGGCTGAGGCCGTTTATCTGGAGTCTGATTCTTAGCCAGAAATCCCACTTCCGTAGTTAGGGTAATGGTATTACCCACACTACAGTAGTGAGATTCATCAACTGATAAAGCATGAAGTTCACTAACTCTTTTAGCAGATGCAAAGGCTAAGAGAAATGCCATTTTATAGGTCAAGAATTTGAACTCTACAACATCCAACGGCTCAAGCGGAGCTTCTTTGAGCTTCAATAGAACCCAAGCCAAATTCCACTTAGGAATTAATCTGAGGGTTCTAGGTCTATTAATAGAGAAATTTCTAACCAGCTTGGACAATGAAGCATTAGATCCAATAGCCAAGTTACCATGATGAGCGTTAAGTGTCTAACGTAGACCTATAGCCCTTAATAGTGACGGGCTGCAGTTTGAGATCGTCAAACAAGTAGACCAAGAAATTGGCAATATTTGGTATGGACGGATCATAAACGTCTATCGACGGATCCTTACACCAATGGAAGAACACGTTCCACGTCGCTGCGTAGTTCAACAAAGAGGAGGACCTCCTGCAGTTAGAAATTGCATCCACTGCTCATCCTGTAAACTGTTTTCCGTGCAAGAAGGACTGCACAACGGAAATACGTGAAGGTTGAGACCTTCCAGGTTGTGATGCAGTGCGCGTGACTTCCCCTGATAAAGAAGCTTCTCTAGGAACTGAGGGTCCCAAAGACCTTGACACTTCAAGTCTGCAGGACTTAGGGACCTGCCCCAACCCGTCTGACTCGCATCTGTCATAATCGTGAAAGCCGGATCCGGCAGTTGCAGCGGAACTCCCTGAGTTAACCACTGAATATCTGCCCAAATCTGAACCTTTTGTTTTACCATGTCCGTTAAAACAATACTGTTTTTGAGCGAATGCGTCTTCACACTCCAGTTCTGAGTAAAGAATATCTGGAGGGGACGTGCGTGCAGGCGACCCATCGGAATAAGATCCGCAGCCGCTCCACACAGCCCTAACAGTCGCATGAATTCCCTCTCTGTTAATGCGTCTGAGTTTAGACAAAAGCGAGCATAACAACTGACTAATTTCGCTCTGGGTAATGGGAGACGAACCAGATTGTTGTGAGTCTCAAAGCTCATTCCCAAGTGAGTGAATGACTTGGATGGAGCTAGATCCGACTTTTTCTCATTTACGATGAAACCGAGACGTCGGAGTAATAGAAGCAGACTCTGAACATCGTTCTGAAGAATAATTCTGTGGCCGTATCTTTGTAGAATGTCGTCCAAGTAAGCAGACGTTACCGCAGACGAATGAGCTCGGAAGTGTGACATTACCAAGTTCATTATTCCAGTGAATTACCAAGTTCATTATTCGAGTGAATGCCCTGGGAGCCAGGTTCAGGCCAAAGCACATTGCTCTGAACTGATACACCTTCCCTTGTATGGCGAACCGTAGGTACTTTCTGAATGCCGGATGTACCAGGACATGAAAGTACACATCCTTTTGATCTATGCTTGCCGCATAGTCGTTCACTCGAACGCTCGCCCTTACCGACCGAATGGTCTCCATATAGAACTTCAGAGCAACGATAAGCTTGTTTATCCAGCTCAAGTCTATTACTGGTTGGAAAGAGCCGTCTGGCTTCGGTACAAGGAACAGGTGATTGTAAAAACCTTGAGAACTTTGAATCTCGACTACCTCTATTGCTTCCTTTGATAAGAGAGCCTGTACCTCCGCTAGAAGAGACTCTCTTTTGAAAGGATCCGACGGAAGATCTGGACATCTTTTTAGTGGGGGGTTTGCTCGGAATGATAGCCGTAGGCCATCCGAGACTACACTTTCCTTCTCGCACTCAAGAGGTTAAATACGGCATCGTCTATATGGCCGAAGGCCTGCGACACCTGCCAAGACTGGACCGGAAAAGAAAGGACTTCCTCCTTTGTCCGGATCAAGTCTGCGTCCAACGACGCCAGCGGTTTCTTCCTCGTCGTCGCAGCATTCTGATAGTATTGATGGATTCAGGGTAGTATTGATGGATGAAATCCATCACAACCATGTGCTGTTCCAAAAGCAAAAGGGAAGGGTAATCCTCTTCCTTATCCCTTTCACCATCCGAGAGAATCAGTTGTGAATCTCGGTCCATTGCATCTGTGTGAACAGACGACTGGACCGACCCAGCACCGTCCGACAGCTCAGGTTCCTAGTCTGAGGGAGGCTGCACCTGCACTTGCTGGGATGCTGCAATCAGCTGTGCAATCTGCGACAGCAAGTCCGTCACGAGGGCCTGAGGAGCAGCGGACTTCTGTTTCTTGGCCGCTTGCTGCTCCTGGGACAGTATGTCGGAGATGACTCTATTCTCTGCATGTCCCGATGATCGAGGCCTCGTCTCCCTGGGTAACAGATGGTCCGACTTCATGGGCAAAGCATGGGCCCTTCTTTGCATAGCAGGCTGAATATTCGAAGTTGGGTAGCTAGGATGTGGTCGTGTGTGCTTAGTAGCTGAAGTGGAAGAAGCCATGACTGTAGCCGAGGCCGGCTGCAATCTATACAGAGCATCCCGAGCGGAAGGTGTGGACAAATGCTGCAGCCTGCGCAAGTTCTTCACCACAACATCTGGCCCCAGATGTTGTTGGAATAGAGAGGGACCTCTCACGCTCACGGTCCTTTCAGACCTCGCTGAGCTTCCCAAAACACTTGCTGGTTTCTTCCCTAATTCCGTCATCACTGGTTGAGCATGTTTGGATTCCTTCGACCGCAACGGACATACCCGGCATCACAGTACCCACGGGCGGAGTAACCGCTTCACCAGTCGAGCTAGCTGCTGACAAAGGATTAAAACCACCGGCTAGTGGCTTTATCCCCTGCCCAGTATTCATGAGCACCTTGGCAGATAGCTCTGTTTGCTCATCAGAGCGTGACGACAGTAGCACACTTTTGGTAGGTGTTACATAACCATCACCATGTTCTTGTTCCTCTGAAAAAGAAACTGAGAAACTTGAATGACTTTGCGGCGAGAGGACCGGCATTGGCCTCTCACCGCTAACAACATACCGTGACACCCACGTCCAACATTTGTCATCCCAATCAACACATGTAGGACAAGAATTAGCGGGAGTACATAGACTACAAGCAAGGCAACAAGCATGTAAATCTGAGGAAGACTTCCTCGCCTTGCATTTTGAGCAATAAGCTTTCATGATTAATCAAACCAAGTCGATAGAACTCCCACCAACTCCACAGTAAATATATGATAAAGATACATAATAATCAATATTCAAAATACAAATCGAAAAATTAAATTTTTTCGAAAAAATTCTGATAAAAGCCAAAGTTCCCAAGGAAACATGACGAGCCCAAGGGTATCCCGATAGAGCCTAAGTGTGGACAAAATTCCAAAAATAATTGCTACACTACCGGAATATTAGAACATGTATCTTACAACAATCCTACAGTAATAATAAGTTGAAACTACATATATTTATAGGATGTTGCCAATGTAAACAACGTCAATGAAAAAACTGTACACAAGACCCCAGGCACTGAATAAAAAACAGGCCGATGAAATCGTCAGATGTGTACCCATACGCACAACTAGTAGAAAGCTGTATGACGGAGGGCCACCTGGATGCCGACATTATGTACACCATACATGGTATGGGTACATTTAGAAATGGATTGGAGGAGTTCCTAATTTGATGGATAAAGGGTTAATATCTCCGGACCAAATTATTAGATTTACATAAATGAAAGTGTCAATGACACTGTAGCTCAACTTGTTAAGACATGTACATGTATAGTATGTGACACAGCAATGATAAACATCGAGGTAATAACCTGATAAGAAAGGTACATATAAAGTATTGTAACGGTCTGTACATAAATACTGACCGTTGCCTGTAACAAATGTATAGGTAAAGTATTGTAAAGGTGGGTGACAGTCAGATGCTAAATTAGAAAAGAAATCAGAGTCCCAGAGTGGGTCTGACTGAACCCCAAAATATTTGTTCTCATAGCACAGTGATAACAAAGGCACCCCAAAACACACTCTTTCCTGTCCCAAGGTGAAAACAAAGGTACCCAAGAAGCTTCGTGAAGATCAGTTCACAAATATGAGCTGTGTAGAAGTTGTGACAAAAAACTGATTGGACCTAATTTTGGTACAAAATGGCCACTGGCAGCCATTTTGAATTTTGGACTGCACCCAGAAACACTCGTTCTCGTCCCAAGGTGATAACAAAGGTACCCAAGAAGTTTTGTGAAGATCGGTTCATAAATACAGCCTCTTGCCCAAGCCGTATTGACATGTGCACTTACAGTGTATAAGTAGCACTGAATAAATCAAAGTTCATCTAATTTGCATAATTTCTGCACGAGAAAAAACCATGTACTATATGTGATGTATTCCATGTTACTAAACATTCATACAAAAATTTATTCAAATCAGAACTTTCATACAGAAGTTCAGTACAAAAGACTGATTGCACTAATTTTGGTAAAAAATGGCTGCTGGTGGCCATCTTGAATTTTGGACCACACCCAGAAACACTCGTTCTCATCCCATGGTGATAACAAAGGTACTCAAGAAGTTTCGTAAAGATCGGTTCATAAATACAGACTCCAGCCCGAGCCGTATTGACATGTGTACTTACTGTGTGTAAGTTGCACTGAAAAAAACAAAGTTCATCTAATTTGCATAATTTTTGCACAAGAAAAAAACCTGTATTATATGTGATGTATCCCATGGTACTAAACATTCACACAAAAAATTATTCAAATCAGCGCTTTCATATGGAAGTTCTGTGCAAAAATCTGATTGCACCTAATTTTGTACAAAATGGCTGCCATCGGCCATCTTGAATTTCAGACCGGACCCCAAAACACTCGTTCTTGTCCCACGGTGATACCAAAGGTACCCAAGAAGTTTCGTAAAGATCGGTTCATAAATGCGGCCTCTAGCCCGAGCCGTATTGAATTGTTGATGGCCAGCTCAAATTTGGCTTCGCCAAAGTTGAGCTACAAATTATACAGCACAGCACATCAGTAACCTGAATACATATAAAAAGTAACCTGATAATCGGATTAATATTTATTGAGTTATCGCATGCCGAAGAAATGGATTGGAGGAGTTCTCAATTTGAAGGATAAAGGGTTAATATCACAGGATCAAATTATCAGATTTACACCAAAAACTATACAGCTCGGCACATCATAAGCTGAACACAAATATAAACTTGACAATCCAAGCAATATTTTTCAAGTTATCGAATGCCAAAGAGATTGGAGGAATTTTCAATTTGAAGGATAAAGGGTTAATATCTCAGGATCAAATTATCAGATTTACACCGAAAACTGATAAACCAAGCAATATTTTTCAAGTTATCGAATGCCAAAGGGATTGGAGGAATTTTCAAATTGAAGGATAAAGGGTTACAGGGTTCCTGCACCTGACCTGATGTGAAATTCCAGGCTTTTCTAGGCCATATACACCCCAAATTCAAGGAGTTTCAAGGCAAATAGAAAGTTAAATTCAAGGTTTCTCCAGGCTTATCAAAGCTGAACCACTCGAACCGTCTCAGACGTATTTCATTCATCTCAACTCGGTGCGCAATGCTTCATTTTTGAAGGCTTTTCCAGTCCAGGGAGCCAAATCAAGGCTTTTCAAGGCCTTGAATTTCATTTTTGAAATTCCAGGCTTTTCAAGGCCCGTGGGAACTCTGGGTTAATATCTCAAGATCAAAATAACAGATTTACACCAAAAACTATACAGCTCGGCACATCAGTAACCTGAACACAAATATAAAGTAACTAGACAATCCAAGCAATATTTTTCAAGTTATCGAATGCCAAAGGGATTGGAAGAATTCTCAATTTGAAGGATAAAGAGTTAATATCTCAGGATCAAATTATCAGATTTACACCAAAAACTATACAGCTCGGCACATCAGTAACCTGAACACAAATATAAAGTAACTTGACAATCCAAGCAATATTTTTCAAGTTATCGAATGCCAAAGAAATGGATACAGAAGCCTGATGGACAGACAGATGGACGGACAGATGGATGGACAGACAGATGGACAAAGGATGGGCGAACGACGGATGGCCACCCCCGGATGCCGGCATTATGTGTACCATACATAGTATGGGTACACATAAAAAGACCCGAAGTCAGTAACAGATTTTAAAGCTACCCGATGTAAAGAAAGATCTTCAGATGAAGAAAAAACAATACATCGGACAGAAGATGCATGACCCAACAGCTCAAACACCCCTAGGGTGAGGACGTAAACCTGGGGATATACAGAATAAACATTCTGTAATACACGTTAAACTCCCAAGAAATTTAATAAAAAATTTCAATAAAAAATAAGCCAAAAAGCTTGGGAGTTTAACCATCACCATTCAATCCGTCATTTGTAGAGCCACCATCAAATTACGTCTGAACATGGCAATTGAAAAATAGAGAACTGAAGCTTTCAGCACATTTATGGCAGGATATGGGCAAAGGGGTGTACACCAGTAGAGAGGAAGAATGGGATATCAGGTTGTGCACCATGAGTTTTTGCCCCGATCAGTCCATTTTGGACCAATCTTTTGAATTTTTCTGTTTTTTTTTTCAAGGTTATGCTTGAAAAAACGCTCAAATTGCTCATTTTTAAGAAGAGAGAATAATATGAAGCAAGGCATATTGTGTTGGTGTGGTAGGTTGACTGGAGAATTAGGTGATGAGAATTTGTTACGCTCCCAATTTATGACTAAATTTTAAGAACACTTTCCTGAGAGAAATATAAATTTTATACATTATAAACATGTAGTAAATTTCCTTTCTTATTATACCTACCGCAATTGTTTACTACAGGCTTGCACTACAGTGGAATAACCTAACTCGGATAAAATACTCTCTATTTTAATCTTTCCCAAGAAATTTGGGAAAGAAAAGTGGTGTAAAAACACCACGAAAAAATAAGCCAAAACTGGGTCGAGTGCCATCAGCGCACACCCAGTAGGGGGCGCTCTTCTCTTAGTACAATTCCACGACTTCCGTTAACCAGAGTGCAAGGCAGTCATCAATTCATTCTTTTGAGTCTGCCAACATAGGAGTTATGTGATCAGCAGGGAGGAAGGATTCTTACCCGAATAAGAAGATGGGAGCGCCTCCATGTAAACAATTGCAGTAGGTATAATAAGAAAGGAAATTTACTATAAAATTTATATTTCTTATCAACCTACCTTACAATTGTTTACTACAGGCTGAATAGACAATTGGATGGGGGGAATCACATAACCAACCCACACATAACTCAATTGCACTGGAACCATGGACAGGAAGAGGTCCCTAGGCCTATCAAACCATAGCATCACAAACATTAGTAAAAGACAATGAGAGATGAGGCGTATGGTGAAGTGTGACGCACAGACAGAAAGGGCAGTAACAGCACGGAGCTGGAACTGACCTTGTAAGAAGCTGAATGGCTGGAATAGACAACAACAAGAGCAGAAGAAAGAGGGCCCGTAGAACAAAGGTCCTCTGCCTGCCCCTGCAACTGTCGCAGAGAAGTGTAGAAAGTAGTATTTCTCCAGTAGGCAGCCAGCATAACATCCGACAACATGACGGAGTTAGTATAAGCCCCGAGAGGTAGACAATGCACACACCTCGTGGCAGAAAAACGATTGGCAATACAATCGCCAGTCGCTAGAGGAGCGGAAGCTGCACGAATAGCAAGACAGATCCATCGAGAAATGGATTCAGGATAGATCTTCTGTCGACCAGAAACAAGAGACAGAAAATCAATCCTACCCTTCCAAATGAACTGAGCAAAGGGTGTTAACCCTCAACAGAAGGAAGAGTCCCGATACAGATAGAATGCGGAGTAGTTTCCGGTACCTGATTCTTGGCCAGAAAGGAGCAATCACTGGGAAAACATAACACTCATGGGAGAGCTCCAGAAAAAGGCCAGGTCAACCGAGAGGGAGTGAAGCTCACTAACCCGTCTGGTTGAGGCAAAAGCCATCAGAAACTCTGCAATCTGTGCGATAGAAGGAGTGACAGAAGCAACAGAATGATCCGCACACCATCGACAGAAGATCTTCCACTCAGCCGCAGAGGCTAAACCAGTGGAGTGCCTCCTTGAAGAAAAGCAACTCCACTGCTTGTCTTGACAAAACCACTACGGAGGAGACAGAACCTGACAAAAGAAATGCACGAAGGCACAAAGAAGTCGGGTCGACGTGAAACCTCCTCAGGCGACCTTGGCAAAGAAAGTCGCGATGTAGAGGGAGACGTGCCGGAACCGGCGCTAACAGAGAGCGGAGCAGACTGATCCACACCCACTGAGGCGACAGGGGTGCGATCAAAAGGATTCGACAACTGCAGGTTCGTATCTGGGCTAGAACCTGAGGCAGAATCGGAACCAGCAGGAAGGTGTAGCCGACAAGACCGTTCCAAAGGAGGGACAGAGCATCCACAGCGAAAGCCAGAGCATCTGGACACGGAGACACTAAAGTGTCCACCTGATTGTTCCAATGAGTCGCAAAGAGATCGATGTGGGGATGACCCCAGAGATCGCAAGAGACTGGAACACCGCCATGTGGAGCATCCACTCGGAAAAGAACCTGCCCCATCTGGACAGGGAGTCAGCTAGGATGTTCAGACAACCGGGAAAGTGACGAATCACTACTCCGGCATTGACATCCTGAGCGAGCAGCAGAAGATCCTGAACTAATTCGTACATGGGAACATAGTGTGAGCCGACCTGGTTCCGAATGTAAACAACCACCGTCGAATTATCGGACAACAGAAGGACCTGACAATTCGAAAGGTGGGGAATCCACTGCCGGAAACTCAGAAGAAGAGCAAGAAGCTCCTTCTGGTTGACGTGAAAAGCTGCTCGATGCTGGTCCCATGACCCGTGAAGGAAAATTCCTAGAGGATCCAACGTCACCCCATCCAAGATCGCTGGTGACTGCCATCGGAACATGATTGGACATGGGGAAGTCCAACGGAACTCCCTGCATAATCCACTGAATATCGGTCAGGGGAGAAGGTGACGAGGAAGAGATTCCGGTAACTAAAGCACCAGAACCAGAGGATCGACATTCGGCCTCCAACGACTGAGCAAAAAGTGTTGGAGAGGTTTGACATGCAGCCGACCTAGAGGAATGAGATCCGTCACCGAACCGCAGAGACCGAGCAGCCGGGGAAGACTCCGAGTTGTTGCGGACGTAGCCTGGGACAGAGTCAGGGTAAAATCACAGTCCTTGCCTGGGAAAACCGTCACCGTATCCAGATGAGTATGGAAGTCCATCCCAGATGACAAAATGATGGAGAAGGGACCAGGTCCGACTTCTCCCTGTTGATTCTGAACCCGAGTGACGTGAGTAGGCTCAACAGAGTGATGACATCTAGTTGGTATCCTCCATGGAATGCCTTTGGAGGATACCAACTAGATAAGCCGAAGAAGACACCCTGGACTGTGTGCGATGTAAGACTAACACATGCGACATCAGATGGGGGAAGGCCCAAGGATCCTGGTCGAGGCCAAAGGGCATGGCCTTGAACTGGAAAACATCCTGGGTAGTGGAGCGTCGAACCGACCAGAAAGCCTCCATGCTGAATGGAGGAGCAATGATAGACTGCGTCAGGATACTCATATCGATAATCTGTCTGAGTCGGCCGTCCTTCTTCGGCACCAAGAACAGGCGGGAATAAAATCCCACTGAAAGAAAGTTCTTGATGACCTCGATCGCCCCCTTTGACAGGAGATTGCCTATCTCCGTGATCAAAAGTTGCCAATGTGTAACGTTGAAAGGGACTCATGTTGGAAGAGGCACTCTCAACCGAGTGGAATGCCTCAACCTGGGACAAAATCGAGGTGACGACTGCCAACGCCTACCCTTACCCTGTGAGTGAGTAGAAGTGGCGGCAGAAGGATCAGCCCTAAGTTTCGCAGAGGAAGCAGAATGGTACTTGTTAGGCTTTGGACGGCCCCTGCCTCCAACAGAAGGCTGATCAAGCTGACTTAGCAGCAGCAGATCATTGGAATGACAAAGGGAGTCATCCCGGACCGTCGCCACGGAACCATGGAATAGTCGCGGACCCGTCGATAGAGGCAGATCGAAGAGCAGCGCACTGCCCCTCAAGAAGGGAACGTCTTGTGTCCAGCACAGCGTCCCTGCGAACTAATTCCAAGTTAGCCGTGTTACAGGCATGTGTGTGAGAAGATGCAGGAGAGCCTCGGGCAGCACACACAAAAAAACCTGTTTGTCGTTGAGCTCATCTGGGAGCAGATAAGCAGCAAAGCAGGGACGATGTGATCAAAGAGAGAAAGCATTCCAGCATCTCTCCTGATAAGCCCAACATGGACTCCAGAGTCCCCATATGAAAAATGGCCGGTTTGGGAGTTGGAGTCCTGATCCAAGACCGTCAAAGTCTGGCAGACTGACGGATTGGCGAAATCGTAGGAACGATAACGCACCGGAGGCAAAAAAGTGTCAACCCTGATGAAGAACGACATCTTCATAGCCTTGGAACTCAGCTTATGAGTCCAAAGCTGTAAATGCTTCAACCACCTGTACCGTCAGGCACGGTCGAAGGCGCCCAGAAGCAGGTTGCTCCACAAGCTGTAGGCGCGTTACCGATGATCACGGCCGGGCTGACACTGTCGGCTGGTGTGACGGTTTGAGACCCAGAGGAACCCAACACAAAGTCAAGTGCTGCCCCCAAGTAAGAAGACTATTGGCTCTCGACATCAGAAATGTCGGACTCATCCCATGAGTCGGAAGACACATAGCCCATCATGGGCAAACCAGCCGACGCCTCCCAATGGTGTAGGCACACCAGGGGGGGTCAGAAAGCAGCCCGTTTCCAAACCCGGGAGGCGGCGCCACAGGGGGCACCCGGAAACCACTGGTAGCAACAGAAAAAAGGCCCTTGGACAGAACCTAAGTGAGCAAGGAGAGTGCCTCCCTAAGCTCACTGACTATGTCAGAACAGTACGACGTGGGAACGAACCGACAAAGTGGCTTAACTCCTGACCCATTTACCAGCGAAGGGTCACGATCCTCAAATACACCCGTCGAGGGGCGATGGGCTGCAGCCGAAAACATATGAAGGCAGATGTGTATTGGGGTATCACATACACCGAGGATCAACAGAGCGGAAACTCCAGGGAGTCGCCGCGGACCTCTGCAGAACAGAAGGTCAAGGCTGCACAAAAAGCGTTGGTCATGCAAAACTGGCCATGGGACCTGAGTGGGTGGACGAAAACGCCACAGAGCTCTTGGTGACCCCACAATGAACATCCGAATCCAATGAGAAAAACTGAGGTACTCGACGGCTGAGAGACCACAGTAGAGGGTTTGGCCAGCAGCCCCTTCCAACTTCGCCAAGTTGAAGTCCGGGAAGGCTGAGGCCAATACCCCACATCCACACTACAGACATCACTGCAGGGATAAGCCGAGGCCGGCTAAAATGGTGACCGATGACATTGTTGACGGAACAGCAGCAGCAGCAGATACGACGGGAGTTGTACAAACTGGCGGAAAAGGGGAGAGAGCAACCTAGCTCGGCCTCCAAAGGAGGAGTCACAACCCTAGTGACAGCCTCAGATGTCGACTGGAGAGGGCGCATAGTCCCGGAACCAGGCATCTCTTCACCAGACATCCAACAGCTCCCGCAATATCCACCACAGTAAAAAAAAAAACTGCACATCCCCTACGGAGGGGGAATAACTCTCACCAGACCTGGCCGTGTCGGGAGGCCCCGAAACGACAGCGTTCCTCCACCCCCCTGAAAAAAAAAACTGCATATCCCCCACGTAGGAGGAATAACTCTCACCAGACGTGGCCGTGTCGGGAGGCCCCGAAAAGACAGCGTTCCCGAACCCCCAACCCCTCCCCCCCAAGGGTGCAGGAGGAGCTGCACATCCCCCACATAGGGGGTATAACTCTCACCAGACATGGTCATGTCGGGAGGCCCCGAAACAACAGCGTTCCTCCCCCCCCCCCCTCCGCAGACGCAGGAGGAACAGAACGCACCGAAAGCGAGGGCAAAAGGCATTGCCCTAAAGGAATCGAACTGGACATAACAGAGGTGAGAGCAGTAGAAAAAAAAGGTGAACTCAACAGATACAGAAAGTATAAGAACACCCCCAACAATGGGAAAAAGGTGGCAGAAAAAAGAACCAGTGGGTACACAACAGAACCCAGACGGCCGAGACAGGGACCTAAAAAAAAAACAAAAATTCAGCCCTCAACAGAGTGAAGAAATCCTGTCCATACAGTCCCTCATTGACACCTAACTCCAATAATATTAAAATTTATCAACCGAAAAATTTAAAGTCTGATGCCGGAATGATTTCAAAAATCATGCGCGACATCGGAAAATATATATAAAATTTAATGAAAATGTGGTTGAAAATATTAACGAGAGTATATAAAACACAGTCCTGTTATTATACGATCTTCAGATCCATAATTCCAGTCACAGGAAACCGTTATCGATGAGTTGAATTATCACTGTTTCATAATGCAAAATGGCGACACGTCCTTCACATGCAGCGGACAAAAAAAGAATAACTTGATGACTGCCTTGCACACTGGTTAACGGAAGTCGTGGAATTGTACTAAGAGAAGAGCGTCCCTTTCTGGGTGTGCACCGATGGCGCTCGACACAGTTTTGGCTTATTTTTTCGTGGTGTTTTTTACACCACTTTTCTTTCCCAAATCTCTTGGGAAAGATTAAAATAGAGAGTATTTTATCCGAGTTAGGGTCTTCCACTGTAGTCCAAGCCTGTAGTAAACAACTGTAAGGTAGGTCGGTAAGAAATCAGTGAGAACATCTCTTTTTCAAATTTTGTGTGCACCATAGAATCAAGAAAGGTCACTGACTTTATTTGCAGTGGCATGGCGGGGGTTTGAACCCACACCAAGAGAGTTTCCTTCAGCACCAACTGCCTAGCAAAACTATACTGAAACAAGCACAGCATCCAGTCGCCGACACACCCACCTGGGTCTCTCGGAAACTCTCTTAGCATGGGTTTGAACTCCCGCCATGCCATTGTCAGAAAGTTTGACTCAAGAAAACCCTGGTTAACAAGTCAGTATAAATTGAAGGTGAAGATTTGTTTAGGTGTACTAAAATTTTACTTATTTTAGTGGCAAGTAATTTACTATCCTTTGCAAGAATATCTGCCAGCAGCGTGCAAGGAGTTAACCCTTTCAATAAGTATATTTTATCACTCTCTTGGTTGAGCTGATGGGTGCTGTTAAGATATATTAGATTAAATGCCTCTTTTGGATGTACTGAGGCCAAATAGGTCTATAAACAAAGTTGGTTTGGTACCTTAGAACTGATGCCTCAACATGTGTTTTGGGGGTAAACCTCCATGGTACATTCTAAGTACATTGGCAGCTGTTTCTAGACAAGCCTTGGCTCCTAAAACAGGCCTTCAGATTAGTTTATATTTTTGGTCCAGGAACATGATACGTCATAATTGCATTAAGTGGGATGGCTGCTGAGCAAATGTGTGTGGTAGACCAATCAATATTTCCAATTTGCAGCCCTAAGGCTGCACACTGAAAATATTAGTTGACCTACTCTCAAATAATGCAGTGGGCAAAATTTCAAAAATGACTCCTAACTGACTGACCGTTCACATGGTTTGGAGATGGCTAACCGAATGCTCGGCTGTGTAAAAAGTCTTGGAAAACTGCTTTTTTTATCATTAACAAATATTCATATATTGCGTGAAATTGAAATATATATAATCTCTCAAGGCAAAAGTCTAAAAATTTATCAGGCACAAGAAAGGCTGGTTAACTGGTAGAGTGCTGGAAGTGCATATTCGGGCTTTATTCTGAACTGCAGGTACCTAAAGTTGAAGACTTCATATTTTGTGGATTTCCTTCTTATTATCTTGGAAGTAAAATTACTTCATCTCCATCGATTTGCATTGTTACAATTTATGAAAGAGTGCCTATAGGCAAGTTAAGTTATGCAGACTTTACTATTCAAGATGCAACTATTGGCTAACCTGTCATCTGTTCACGTAGATTTAAATTTGCGTAACCACCACGCGAACGAAACAAATAAAATTTGCAGAAGCGATGGTGCAAATGAGCGATAGTGCACCTAAAAATCTAAAGATGATATGACATATCTTTGCCTTCAATGATGAAATGCTCTCATGTGCCATACTGATGG
The DNA here is from genome assembly GCA_031216915.1 of Pictodentalium vernedei. Classification (NCBI taxonomy): domain Eukaryota; kingdom Metazoa; phylum Mollusca; class Scaphopoda; order Dentaliida; family Dentaliidae; genus Pictodentalium; species Pictodentalium vernedei. The sequence continues at coordinate 339,310,559 of CM062296.1, read as the reverse complement.
AGAAACCTCCCCACGCATGTTTAAAGAGTGCAACACAGAATATCTCATCAGCTTTAAGTGACAATATAACACAAATTTAACACAAAATGAAAACAAGAGACCCCAGGGGGCCTGACATGGTAGCCTAAATATCAACCCAGAGAATTGATTTCAACAAGTTGCATCTGCTCCTCCTAAGAAAAGCTTATACCAAATATCCAAAGATTCTGACCAGTGGATCTAAAAAAAAAAAAGATTTTTAAAGAATATTCCTCATATTGAACTAAGTTATAATTCGGGCTCCCACAGGGAGCCCATATATGAACCCAGGGACTTGGCTTTAACAAACTTGAATCTCACCCCCATAAGAATGCTGCACACCAAATATCAAAACATTCCGACTGCTGGATCTGAAGAAGAAAATTTTTAAAGAAAATTCTTCATTTTCAACTAAGTTACAATTCGAGCTCCCACAGTGAGCCCATATATGGACCTAGGGACGTGGCTTGAACAAACTTGAATCTTACCCCCTTAAGGATGCTGCCTAAAAAATATCAAAAGCATTCATCCGCTGGATCTGAAGAAGATTTTTAAAGAAAATTCCTTATTTTGAACTAAGTTGTCATTCAGGCTCCCATAGTGAGCCCAAATATGAACCAAGATACTTGGCTTAAACAAACTTGAATCTCAGCCCACTAAGGTTGCTGCATGCCAAATATCAAAACATTCCGACTGCTGAATCTGAAGATTTTTGAAGAAAAATTCCTCATATTGACCAAGTTATAATTCGGGCTCCCACAGAGAGCCCAAATATGGACCCAGGGACTTGGCTTTAACAAACTTGAATCCCCCCCCCCCCCCCCCCCCCCAAGGATGCTATACACCACATATCAAAACATTCCAACTGCTGGATCTGAAGAAGATTTTTAAAGAAAATTCCTCATTTTGAACTAAGTTATCATTCGGGCGCCCACAGTGAGCCCAAATATGGACCTAGGGACATGGCTTGAACAAACTTGAATCTCACCCCACTAAGGATGCTGCATACCAAATATCAAAACATTCCGACTGCTGGATCTGAAGAAGAAGATTTTTAAAGAAATTTGCCTGAAATGCACTAAGTTCGAATTCGGGCTTCTATAGTGAGCCGAAATATGAATCCAGGGGGCCGATTTGAACAAACTTCAATCAGATCCACCCCACAATGTTGCATACCAAATATCAAAGGATTCTGCCTGCTGGATCTGGAGAAGAAGATTTTTAAAGAAATTTGCCTGAAATGCACTAAGTTCGAATTCGGGCTCCTATACTGAGCCCAAATATGAATCCAGGGGGCCGATTTGAACAAACATGAATGAGATCCACCCTACAATGTTGCATACCAAATATCAAAAGATTCTGCCTGCTGGATCTGGAGAAGAAGATGTTTTAATGTTTTTTCCATTGCCTACAGTGTTAAAAAGTGCTGACTCAGCACTTTTTCAAAGCCCCCCGAAACTGTACCCTATGATAAAACCGATGGCAATTTTTTTGACCAATCCTTTCTGTTGGTCCTAAGGAAGCTTCACATCAAATAAAAATTCTCAGTGCCGTGCAGTTTTGGAGATATGGGCATTTTAATTTTTTTCTATTTTTAGCTCATGCAGTTCCCATGGGGCTATGCGAAAAAAAAAAAATTCAGCATAACTTAGGTACTTATGACCCAATAAGCACTCACATAAAATTTGGTTCAAATCAGCCTCTCGGTTCGGAAAATAGAAATTTCGGGCGGGGCCAAATATTTTGCCCCTCCCATAACAATGCCAAATATAGCCCATCAAACTTCTCTTGAACAAATCTGAATCTACACCTTAAAAGGAAGCTGCATACCATGTACCAAGTCTCTGCTCCTGATGGTTCATGAGAAGAAGATTTTCAAAGATTTTGCTGCCCCTTGGGGGCATGGCACCACCCAGGAGGAGGGGCAACTTCATTTGAACAAATCTGAATTGGCAATAGGTAATAAACATTTACCCAACATTTGAATAAAATTGGGCGAGTAGATTTAAAGAAGTTGATAATGTAAAGTTAACATCGGATGACGACAGACGACGAATGCCGGACAGAATGTGATCAGTAAAGCTCCCACTGAGCTTCGCTCAGGTGAGCTAAAAACAGATAAACCCATACACATTCTAAATAATATTTGGCTGAAACTACTCAATCTGACTTTATGAGTTTCAAAGCGACAATACACATGATTTGGATTTTTACAGTTGTTTTTTTTTATAGAAGTGAAAATATACATGAATTTGACTTTTATGGCAGCGTATTGTTGTAGTGACAATACATGTATGCCTAAAACAGACTGTCATGACAGCCTTTTATAAGAGTGATAATACACATGAATTGGACTTCTATGGCAGGCTTTTCTGGAAGAGACAATGCATCTAAATTCTCCTTTTATGGCAGGCTTCTATTGAACTGACAATATACATGAAACTGACCTGTTTGAAAGCCTATTATGGGAGTGGCAATGTACATAACTTCTAGGCATCCTATTATGGTAATGACAGTACACATGAATTTTTCAAATGACAACGTGCGATTTCAAAAATAAGCTATAAATATAGAACAAAAGGTGCATTTGCAGATGAAATTTAGTGATTCTATCAACTTTTTTTTAGTAATGAGGCATATTTTCTATTTAATGTAAGAAGCTTCAGAAATGAGCAGCGGCATTCTTGGCAAATCAAATATTCCTTGGTACTTGATCAGTTGAATTATTAATCCATCAGAGAGACAGTCAATCCTTTACTCAACATATTAGAATAAAATCTGCCCAGCAATCCACTCTGAAATCACTATTCAGATTTTGTTTTTCAAAAATATTTCTTCTAAAACATGATTGGGACCCTTCATTAGAATAAGCTCATTCCATTGAGGGATTATGAGCTATGTTTTGGAAGCAAAAAATGTGGGTTTTTCTATTATTTAGGAAAACTTTTTGTGTCACCTACCAGTTATATTAGGTACAGTGTTTAGTATTTACAGCAAATGGGAAACAAATGCCACAGAACTTTTGATTGTTTCAATCGATAAACAATACTCACTGTTCAAGTTTTGAAAGAAGAGGATCTGGCTCATTTGCATCAGCATCATCTTGCATTTGAGATATCTGACCTCGCCCTAATCGTACAATATCACACAAAGACTGTGCAGCATTACAATGTATCTATAACAAAGAACATACAATTCTTTAAACAGGAGAGATATAAAGAGCAATTATCAATTATTATTTTTTTCATATTGAAATCTTGACTGTTGATCCCATATAAATTCAAAATAAAATATAAAAATATAAACACGCTTATTCCAAGTCTAAAAACATTCTTTCCGAATCATGAGAATCCTTCCCAAAACCTGATTTTCCATTCAACACCTAACGGCATTGGTTTCTGGGTTACTGACAAGCAACAAATCGGATAAAACCATGCTCTTCTGTTACTGTAATTCTTTGTCAGTGTTTAAGGGCTAAGACCAATCTCATCAGAAAAGTAGATAAATAACTTCTCGATTGTCATTTATCAGACCAATTCACTTATTTATTTATTGGTGTTAAACTGGTAGAGTGCTGGAAGCCCATATTTGGGCTTTACTTTAAAGGCCTATTTACGAATTTTCCGACCTCGAAACAGGTGCCCTTAACATGCCATCATGAGGCGGTCTTGCTGACAATAGACAAATTACCTAAGCAGTGGTTTCTAGTCAAGTCTTGGCTGCCTTAACAGGCAGCCAAGACTTGACTAGAAACCACTGCTTAGGTTAGAAACCACTGCTAAGGGTTAAAGTGCAGGCCTCACAATGCAAAGGCACCACACTCAGTGGATATATTTCATATTATCTTGAATGTAAAATTATTTAGTCTGTATAGATTTGGTTTGTTACAATTTATGGGAGAGGGCCTGTAGACACTTTACAATAAAATTGTAACAAGGCCAAGAAATGTGAACAAATATTTGATAACCAAAAATAATTTAGCACTCTACCAGATAAGTCTTAAGTTGCAAAGTATTTTCTCAAATTTCTCATAAAATCAATTTATGGCTGCTGTGAAGCAGCCATGACTTAATTTGATGAAACATTCAATAGAGCAGAGAATCAAACTAGAGGCCCAAAAGAGCCTGTAATCGCTCACCTGGAACTACATATAATAAACAGCTGAGCCATGAGCGCATGATACGCCCGTTATTAATTACAAGAGGGAACCACACAATATGAGTATACATGTGTACTTGTCAGGTTACATATACTTGCCACCAAAAAATCATGAAAATTGCTCAAGTCCAACATGTGGAAAATTGCCTATATTTTGATGAATAAAATCCCATAACTCTGGAATGACAAATCGGACAGTGACACAAATCGAAAGGGAGATTCCTTCTATCAACATATACTTGCAACCAAAAAATCATGAAAATTGTTCTAAGCATTTTCAAGTTATTGTTCGACATGTGAAAAATAAAGTCCCATAACTCTGGAATGACTAATCGAATGGCGACACCAACCGAAAGGGAGCTTCCTTCCATCAACATAAACCACCTACCAAAAAATCGTGAAAATCTCTTGAAGCGTTCTCGAGTTATCGTACGACGTGTAAAAAATCAACAATTTTCTAAGTAATAAAGTCCCATAACTCTGGAATGACTAATCGAACGGCGACACTAAACGAAAGGGAGCTTCCCTCCATCAACATAAACCACCTACCAAAAATCGTGAAAATCTCTCGAAGCGTTCTCGAGTTATCGTACGACGTGTAAAAAATCAACAATTTTCTAAGTAATAAAGTCCCATAACTCTGGAATGACTAATCGAACGGCGACGCTAAACAAAAGAGAGCTTCCCTCCATCGATATACACCACCTACCCAAAAATCACGAAAATCTCTCAAAGCGTTCTTGAGTTATCGTACGACATGTGACCGGATGGACAGACGGATGGACAGACAGACAGCGGTATACCATAAATGCGACCCGTTTTTTTTTCAAAATGTGGTTTTCCCATAGGCATTCCATGGTAACTATGAGCTGCAATTGTGGCCATGTTTGTAACATTACATTAACATTACATGAGGATCATTGGTAGAAGGTGTCCCAGTCCTCAATCATGTGAAGTTTCAAAACATTTGACTTTTGTAGTTTTCGTAAGGGAAGATTTTTGCAAAATCCATCAGTCAGAATCAGAGAATGTCTCTGGTGGCCATATTTTTCCAACCAATGGGAACAAAACAAGGATTGTTTATTGAGGGCCTCCTAGAGACCATTCCTGCAAAGTTTGGTTCATGTCAGCTCAGCAGTTCCACAGAAGATGAAAATATGATTTCCCAAAGAGTTTCTATAGTAACTATAAGTCGCAATTGTGGCCATGGTTGCAACACGATCAACATTAAATGAGGATCATTGGTAGAGGGTGTCCCAGTCATCAACCATCTAAAGTTTCAAAACATTTGGCCCTGTGGTTTCAGAGGAGAAGATTTTTTAAAATCCACCAATCAGAATCAAAAAATGCTTCTGGCAACCATGTTTTTCAATGCATGGTAACAACAAGACCAATACCGGGTCTGGACCTGCGGCGCTGCATGCAACTGATTAAAGTATCGGCAAAGAGGAAGAGGCTGCACAGCAGATCTGAAAATTGCATACACGATACAACTCAACATTATCAAGCTCCAGGTGAAATACTGAATGAATCCGTCGCATAGAAGCCGAGAAAAGTGTGACGAAAAATTTCAATGTTCAGTGAGTACAGTCAAATTTCAAAGTATCGGCAAACAGGAAGTGGCTGCATGGCAGATCTGAAAATTAGATACACGATACAACTCATCATTATGAAGCAGCAGACCAAATATAAAATCATTCCCTTCCATAGAAGCCAAGAAAACTTTGACGGAAGAAGTGTTTCGGACAGACTGATGGATGGACTGACGGACAGACTGACGGATGCAATCGTGCGGTTACTAGACCTGCTCTGCCGCTGGCGACGCAGGTAATAAAAATGAGGAGCATTTGTAGAAGACCTCCCATAGACTATACCTGCAAAGTTTGGTTCATGTCGGCTCGGTAGTTCCAGAGAAGAAAATGAAAATGTGATTTCTCATAGGTTTTCTATAGTAACTATAAGCCACAATTGTGGCCATGTTTACAACTCAATCAACATTAAAAGGGGATCGTTGGTAGAGGGGGGTCCCAGTCATCAACCATGCAAAGTTTTAAAACATTTGGCACTGTGGTTTCAGAGGAGAAGATTTTTCAAAATCCACCAATCAGAATCAAAGAATGCCTCCAGCGGCCATGTTTTCAAACGCATGGGAACAAAATAAGGATCATTTGTAGAGGAGCTCCCATAGACTATCCCTGCCAGGTTTGTTTTCATGGCGGCTCAGTAATTCCAGAGAAGAAGATGAAAATGTGATTTCCCATAGGGTTTCTATAGTAACTATAAGCCACAATTATTTCCAGGTTTACAACCTGATCAACATGAAATGAGGATCGCTGGTAGAGGGGGTCCCAGTCATCATTTATGTGAAGTATCAAAACATTTGGCCTGGCAGTTTCAGAGAAGATTTTTGAAAATCAACCAATCAGAATCAAAGAATGCCTCTGGCGGCCATGTTTTTCAACCCACAGGAACAAAATGAGGATCGTTTGTAGAGGACCTCCCATAAACTATCCCTGCCAGGTTTGTTTTCACGTCGCCTCAGTTTTTCCAGAGAAGAAGAGGAAAATGTGATTTCCCATAGGGTTTCTACAGTAACTATAAGCCGCAATTGTGGCCATGTTTACAACCCGATCAACATTAAATGAGGATCGTTGGTAGGGGGGGGGGGGGGGGGGAGGGGAACGGGTCCCAGTCATCATTTATGTGAAGTATCAAAATATTTGACCTGACAGTTTCAGAGGAGAAGATTTTTAAAATCCACAAATCAGAATCCAAGAATGCCTCTGGCGGCCATGTTTTCAAATGCATGGGAACAAAATAAGGATCATTTGTAGAGGAGCTCCCATAGACTATCCCTGCCAGGTTTGTTTTCATGGTGGCTCAGTAGTTCCAGAGAAGAAGATGAAAATGTGATTTCCCATAGGGTTTCTATAGTAACTGTAAGCTGCAATTGCGGCCATGTTTGCAACCCGATCAACATTAAATGACGATCGTTGGTAGAGGGGGTCCCAGTCATCATTTATATGAAGTTTCAAAACATTTGGCCTGGCATTGTCAGAAAAGATTTTTGAAAATCCACCAACCAGAATCAAAGAATGCCTCTGAAGGCCATGTTTTTCATCCAACGGGAACAAAATGAGGATCGTTTGTCGAGGACCTCCCATAGACGATTCCTGCCAAGTTTGGTTCACAGCAGCTCAGCCGTTACAGAGAAGAAGATGAAAATGTGAAAAGACAATGACGGACACCAATGATGAGAAAAGCTCACATGGCCTTTTAGGCCAGGTGAGCTAAAAATCACTGATAAGTAGACTACTTCGATTTGTTGGGCGTATATTTTGTTAACAATCGAGTGTAATTATACATTTATTTGGTAATGGGGTCTTTTGGAACTAAGCTCAGAAATTTGACAGCAGGATGTAAGGAGTTAACCCTTTACCTAGCGAGATGGCAACAACTGCCTGCATAATTTACAAACTGAGTAGGGGAACAAAGCATTTTTTCTAAAAATTTAAACAAAATCATATGCGACACCCTCACGGAAACAAGCTCAGTCCAATGAGGTCACATATGGTTTTGCTGAAATTCTGTGAGAAATAGAAAAACTGGAGTTGGCTGTTGAGAGTGCTAATACACCCAAAATAATGTCCAAATTGAGCAACTGTGTCAATATCTGAAGTCATGGAGCAGAAAACAATTTCTTGTTAAGGTCACTGTGACCTTGACCTTTGGCACAATGAATCACCAAAATATCAGACTCTTCCTCTCATCATACCCAACAAACATGTCAAGTTTAGTTTTGATTGGACAAGCAGAATATTGATTGGAGAGCAAAAACTAGTAAAACTAGAGAAACAGAATTTACTGCATCCAGTAAATTCAAGTCTGTGTGAAAAGGGTTAAAGTATCAGGAATAAACTCTACAGAAAGAGAATTTATGGAGGCTTATTTTCTGGAGTAAAATATTTTTTAACAAATCAGAAATGGGTTTTCGTTAACAGTATTTACAGATATTCATACAGGAATCGGAACAATTTTTATAAGAAACCAGAAAAGGCATATATGTGACCAGCATTCAAAGAGTTCGATACACGAATCAGAAATGAAAAATTTTGGCTCTGCCCACTAATTTGAGTGATGAAATACATTCATAAACTTTAGAAATACATTAAGGTGTAAATGCATTTCCCAGTCATTCTTAATAATATGCACTTGATGACCGCATTCAGGTGGACCATATATTGAATCTCCAGCAATTTTTAACTCAGTTGGTGTAGTTCCATGTCTACATCTACATTGAAGAATGAGCGCAACCCACTTTGAAATAATGGCTCCACCAACTTCAGATCTGTCATTCAGATCGAACAGGTGCAAAAAACATAGATGAGTGCAAACTGGGTATTGTTAACCAGCATGCCAAAATGCATAGAGATAGGACGATCCGTATTTGAGTTGTCGAGCTGACAAAGGGTGCATAGACTCTATATCGGAGATATTGTCATAAAAACCTTAAAAACCCCAAGAGCTCATTTGAAGGCCTACTCTTAAAAGGGCATCTAGTGACCTAAACAAGGCATACATAAAACTAGAACTTCTCTAATAAATTAATTTTAAACAGTCATAGCACTAACACAGTTAACAGTACAGTCAACAATGTCAGTATTGCATCTTTTACCGGCATCCTGACAGTATTGTGATAGGTTTCAATAACAAATCTTTAGTGTAGTTTTACAATTACATGTACACTGGAATTCTTCATGATCAAGTTGTTTGTTTTTATATTAACTTGGTTTGGGAATTAATTCTGTACAATGAGATTAAATAAACAGATCGTGTTATTGTATGTGACAGTCACAGCTTACTCCCTAACTGCTTTTTGTGAAATTCATTCATGGAGAAAATATTCATACAGGAATCAGAACAATTTTTCTAAGAAACCCGAAAAGGCATAAATGTGCACACCATTTATAGGGTTTGATCAAGGAATCACAAATTGATATTACTGCCGCTGCCATTTGAATGATGAGATACACATATAATCTTCAGAACTGCATTAATTGGTATAAAGTGACTTTCCTAATAGGTCGCAAAAAATATGCATTTAATGACCTCTCTTGACCGCATAGAGGTTGACCACATTTTGAACCTCCAGCAAGTTTCAACTCATTTTGGTGTAGGTAGTATTTCTATAGGTCACACCAAGCCTGAAGTATGAGCAAAACTACTTTATAACTAAAGAAACCCCCGGCTATGGTGTGTGGCACATCCTCCCATGGTCCTTTATAATTGTGTGAAGTTTGATGACTGTGGCCCTAACAGTCTTCGAGTTATTGGCTCGGGCACACACACACACATGGACGGACACAAGCACACTTCAATCACTAAATGCCACCCGACATTAGTCTGGGGGGGGGGGGGGGGGGAGGGGCTGGGGGGGGGGGGGTAGACATACAAGGAAATCTTTGAGTCCCAGAGTGGGTCTGACTGAACCCAAAAATATTTGTTCTCATACCACAGTGATAACAAAGGCACCCAAATACCCTCATTCCAGTCACAAGGTGACAAATAAGGTACACCAAGAAGTTTTGTGAAGATCGGTTCATAAATACAGACTCTAGCCCGAGCCGTATTAACATATGCGCTTACTGTGTGTGTATCAGTAACACTGAACAAATCAAAGTTCATCTAATTTGCATAATTTCCGCACGAGAAAAAAAACCCGTATTATATGTGATGTATTCCATGTTACTAAACATTCCTACAAAAATTTATTCAAATCAGAACTTTCATACAGAAGTTCTGTACAAAAAACTGATTGCACTAACTTTGGTACAAAATGGCTGCTGGCTGCTATATTGAATTTTGGACCGCACCCCAAAACACTCGTTCTCATACCACGGTGATAACAAAAGGTACCCAAGAAGTTTCGTAAAGATCGGTTCATAAATACAGTCTCCAGCCTGTGTCGTATCGAAGTTGTGTACAAAAAACAAGAGGCCCCACGGGGCCTGAAGCGCTCATCTTGTACAGAACACAATTTAAACAGAGTCCAAGAATGAGTCTACATTAAGCAAGCCATCTCCAAAGGCCACACTGTCAATCCTTGAGTCCCTCAGGAGTGACAAAAATAATCTGGGCATCATGCCTTTTCTTCAGTTGATCATAAGTAAAATGTAGAGCTTCCCTATGAAGGCCCTTGATACAACCTATATGGATTAATCTTAGTACCTCTAGAGGGTACTGAATACAAAATTTTTAATTCTTCAGCAAAATGGCCAATTCCGGCTCCCATAGAGAGCCCAAATATTAACCCAGGCTCTTCATTGGAACACAGTTAAATCTGACTTCCCTAGAGATGTTGTGTACCGAATTTGAAAGCATTCTGACTGTTGGATCTGAAGAAGAGAAATTGTAAAGAAATTTCTTCGAATTGCACTAAGTTCAAATTTGGGCTACCATAGCGAGCCTAAATATTGACCTATGGATCCAATTTGAACAAACTTCAATCTGACCCCCCTAGAGATGTTGTATACCAAATGTGAAAGCATTCTGACAAGTGAATCTGAAGAAGAAGATTTTTGAAGAAATTCCCTCATATTGTACTAAGTTAAATTTCATGTTCCCATATGGAGCCCAAATATTAACCTAGGCACTCGAATTGAACAACCTGGAATCTGACCCCCCTAGAGATATTGTATACCAAATATAAAAGCATTCCAACTGGTGGATCTGAAGAAGATTTTTAAAGAAATTTTCTCATATTGCACTAAGTAAAAATTTGGGCTACCATAGTGAGCCCAAATATATACCTAGGGATTTGATTTGAACAAACTTGAATCTGACCCCCATAGAGATGTTGCATACCAAATATCAAAGCATTCTGACTGATGGATCTGAGAAGAAGATTTTTTTAAATTACCCTCCATATTGAACAAAGATCAAATTTCGGCTTCCGTAGGAAGCCCAAATATTAAACTAGGGACTTGGTTTGAACAATCTAGAATCTGACCCTCATAACAATGATGTATACCAAATATTAAAAGATTCTGACTGGTGGTTCTGAAGAAGAAGATTTTTAAAGAATATTCCCCATAATACCCTATGTTAAAACTTCGGGCTCCGGTAGAGAGCCCAAATATGAACCAATGAGCTTTATTTCAACAAACTTTTATCTGACCCCCCCCCCCTATGAATGCTGTATACCAAATATCAAAAGATTCTGATGATTGGTTCTGTAGAAAAGATTTTTTTAAATTTTTGCAAATATGCTGACTCAGCATTTTTTCGATGCCCATTACAGAACACCCTAACATAAACGATGGCAATTTTTTTTTACCATTCAATTCTACTGGTCATAAGGATACTTCATACCAAAGAAAAGCTCTCTGTTCCGTGGGGTTTGGGAAATATGGCATTTGAAAATATTTCTATTTTTAGCTCCCAGGGTTCCCATGGGGATGCAGGAATTTTTCTTTTTGCATGGGTCAAATACTTATGACCCAATACTACCACAAACCAAATTTGGTTCATACCGGACCATCGGTTCAGAAAATAGAAATTTTGGGCAGGGCCAAAAATCTTACCCCTCCTATTACAAAGCCAAATATTACTTTACGAACTTCGTTTGAACAAACTTGATTCTACACCTCATATGGAAGCTCCATAGCAAATATCAAGTCATTGTACACAGTGGTTCTTGAGAAGAAGATTTTAAAAATATTTTGGAGCATTTTCCCCCACTCCCTCCCTATGGGGCTGGGCAAGCTGAGTTGAACAAAAATGAAATGCCCCTTTGGGACCATCACTCACGCAAACTTTCACTTGAATTGGCCCAGTGGCTTTGGAGAAGACCAAAGCATGGTGTTGACGGACGACGGACAGGGAAGCGATGAGATTAGCTCAGCTTGATTTTGTCAAGATGAGCTAAAAACTGATTGGACCTAATTTAAAATAGCCACTGGCAGCCATCTTGAATTTTGGACCGCACACAGAAACACTTGCCTGTTATCGTCCCAAGGTGATAACAAAGGTACCCAAGGAGTTTTGTGAAGATCGGTTCATAAATTCAGCCTCCAGCCCGAGTCGTGTTGACACGTGCACTTACTGTGTATTAGTAGCACTGAATAAATCAAAAGTTTAATCTAATTTGCATAATTTCTGCTCGAGAAAAACAAACCCATACTATATGTGATGTATCCCATGGTACTAAAGATTCATACAAAAATTTATTCAAATCAGAACATTCATACATAAGTTCTGTACAAAAAAACTGATGCACTAACTAAAGTACAAAATGGCTGCTGGTGGCCATCTTGAATTTTGAACTGCACCCAAAACCACTCGTTATCGTCCCACGGTGATAACAAAGGTACCCAAGAAGTTTAGTAAAGATCAGTTCATAAATACAGCCTCTAACCCGAGCCGTATTGGCATTTGCAGTTACAGTGCTGAAAGTAACATTAAATAGATCAAAGTTAGTCTAATTGGTATAATTTATGTACGAGGAAAAAGAATCGTATTATATGTGATGTATCCCACGGTACTAAACATTCACACAAAAAATTATTCAAATCAGTGCTTTCATATGGAAGTTTGGCGAAAAAATCTGATTGTACCTAATTTTGTACAAAATGGCTGCCAGCGGCCATCTTGAATTTCAGAACGGACCCCAAAACACTCGTTCTCGTCCCACGGTGATAACAAAGGTACCCAAGAAGTTTCGTAAGGATCGGTTCATAAATACGGCCTCTTGCCCGAGCCGTATTGGTATTTGCACTTACAGTGCTGAAAATAACACTAATTAAATCAAAAGTTAGTCTAATTTGCATAATTTACACACGAGAAAAAAAAACGTGTTATATGTGATGTATTCCATGGTAATAAACATTCATACAAAAAATTATTCAAATCAGAGCTTTCATATGGAAGTTCTGTGCCAAAAAAAATCTGATTGCACCTAATTTTGTACAGAATGGCTGCCAGTGGTCGTCTTGAATTTCGGACTGGGCCCCAAAACACTTGTTCTCTTTTCACAGTGACAACAAAGGTACCCAAGAAGTTTTGTTTCATAAATACGGCCTCTAGCCCGAGCCATGTGTACAGCACGACAGACGGACAGACAGACGACGAGCCATGACAATACCTCGAATTTGGCTTCGCCAAAGTTGAGTTAAAAATGGATTGAGTTTAACAACCAGTAGTTTTGTAAAATATTGATGCAAGTCAAAATTCTGACAATACGCACACATCTGGAAAATGTAGAAACATCCTGTGAAATAAAAAAGTAATACCTTGAAAATTACAAGAGGCCTCACGGGGCCTGAAGCGCTCATCTAGAACAGAACACAATTTAAACAGAGTCCAAGAATGAGCACATTAAACAAGCCATCTTCATAGGCTACACTCTCAATTCTTGAGTCCCTCAGGAGTGACAAAAATAAAACGGGCATCATGCCTTTTCTTCAGTTGATCATAAAGTAAAATGTTCAGCTCCCCAATGAAGCCCCTTGATACAACCTTTGTGGATTAATCTTAGTTACACACCTCTAGAGGGTACTGAATACGAAATTTTTAATTCTTCAGCAAAATGGCCAATTCCGGCTCCATAGGGAGCCCAAATATTAACCCAAGCTCTCAATTTGAACACAGTTGAATCTGACATCCCTAGAGATGTTGTGTACCAAATATGAAAGCATTCTTACTGTTGGGATCTGAAGAAGAGAAATTTTAAAGAAATTTCTTCATATTGCATCAAGTTAAAATTTGGGCTACCACAGCGGGCCCCAATATTAACCTTTGGATCCGATTTGAACAAACTTGAATCTGACCCTCCCCCCCCCCCCCCCCCTTCCCCTAGAGATGTTGTGTACCAAATATGAAAGCATTCTGAGAAGTGGATCTGAAGAAGATGATTTTTGAAGAAATCCCCTCATATTGTAATAAGTTAAATTTCCGGTTCCCATATGGAGCCCAAATATTAACCCAGGCACTCGAATTGAACAAATTGGAATCTGCCCCCCTTTGGATCCAATTTGAACAAACTTGAATCTGACCCTCCCCCCCCCCCCCCCTTCCCCTAGAGATGTTGTGTACCAAATATGAAAGCATTCTGAGAAGTGGATCTGAAGAAGAAGATTTTTGAAGAAATCCCCTCATATTGTAATAAGTTAAATTTCCGGTTCCCATATGGAGCCCAAATATTAACCCAGGCACTCGAATTGAACAAATTGGAATCTGCCCCCCCCCCCCCCCTCCCCCGGAGATGTTGTATACCAAATATGAAAGCATTCCGAATGGTGGATCTGAAGATGATGATTTTTAAAGAAATTTCCACATATTGCACTAAATGAAAAAATTGGGCGACCATAGCGAGCCCAAGTATATACCTAGGAATCTGATTTGAACAAACTTGAATCTGACCCCCATGTTGCATACCAAATATGAAAGCATTCTGACTGGTGGCTCTGAAAAAGAAATTCCCCCCCCCCCCCCCCCCCCCCCCCCATATTGAACAAAGTTAAAATTTGTGCTTCTATAGGAAGCCCAAATATCAACCTAGGCACTTGGTTTGAACAATCTTGAATCTGACCCTCGTAACAATGATGCATACCAAACATTAAGAGAAAGAGATTCTGACTGGTGGTTCTGAAGAAGATTTTTAAAGAATATTCCCCATATACCCCTATGTTAAAAATTCGGGCTCCTATAGTGAGCCCAAATATGAACCAATGAGCTTTTTTATTTCAACAAACTTGCATCTGACCCCCCTATGAATGTGGTATACCAAATATCAAAAGATTCTGATGATTGGTTCTGGAGAAAAAGATTTTTTTTAATTTTTGCAAATATGCTGACTCGGCACTTTTTTTGATGCCCATTACAGAACACCCTAACATAACCGATGGCAATTTTTTAACCATTCAATTCTACTGGTCCTAAGGATACTTCACACCAAATAACAGCTCTCTGTTCCGTGTGGTTTGGGAAATATGGCCGTTTGAAAATATTTCTAATTTTAGCTCCCATGGTTCCCATGGGATGCGGGAATTTTTCTCTTTTTTTTGCATGGGTCAAGTACTTATGATCCAATAATACCACATACCACATTTGGTTCATACCAGACCATCGGTTAAGAAAATAGAAATTTGGGCGGGGTCAAAAATCTTATCCCTCCCATTACAAAGCCAACTACTGCTTCACGAACTTCGTTTGAAAAAAGTTGATTCCATAGCAAATGTCAAGTCACTGTACACACTGGTTCTTGAGAAGATTTTAAAAAAATTTTGGAGCATTTTTCCCACTCCCTTCCTATGGGACTGGGCATGTTGAGTTGAACAAAAATGCAATGCCCCTTTGGAATCATCACTCACACAAACTTTCGCTTGAATTGGCCCAGTGGTTTTGGAAGAGAAGACCAAAAAATGGTGTTGACACACAGCGGACGACGGACAGAGAGGGATGAAATTACCTCAGCTTGACTTTGTCAAGATGAGCTAATAAGAGAGGTTAGACGGACAAACAATATACCCTATATGCAGAAAGATAGAGGGAAAGACAGAGGTAAAACACTATGCCCCCTGACTATTCGTTGTGGGCATAACAAGGACATACGCCAATTGTAACCAGACCGTCCAAGGCAGCCACTTGAAATTCTGAGAATGTGTTCTATCCCCGCTCGACAGTTTAGTATCTTTCTTGAGTCCTGTGACTGGGCGAAAACACCGAGGATGTACCCATAAGAGAAGTTTCAAATCTGCCAAGGGTTAAACGTTTATTAATAATAACAAGATATAAAACTGGAAGGGTGGTTGGTACTGCCGGCAGGTCATAAAAAGTATACACTCTGTTATGTGTACAGTAGATTGTGGAAAGAGTTTTTGGAGTAGCGACTCGAAATTTTCAACGTTCGTTCTAGAAGCTCTGCCCAACTTGACCTGTGCTTGAAAAATCCAACAACCGAGCGCATAGCCCGTGGGAGCCTCACGTGCATGCGCATACGCTCTTTTCGAATTGGACTTGAGGAAATGCACAATTCGTGTCTCCTTTCCAGGCATCCGATGGAGCAACTATTCGTGAATGCTGAGTGAAAATTTCGTGGAAATCCGCGGAGAATTCGCTGACATATAGCGTTTTTGAAGAGAGGAGGTAATTTTCTTTGGTCTTTTTCAAGTCGGAGCGAAAGAAGAGGGGCGGGAATGGGCACAGTCTCTCGTGGTGCCCCCCTCTCTGGGGTAGGTCCACTTAAAAGTTACAATAGAGCATGGCTGACGGAGGGATGGCTGTAAATCAAAGCAGTTTCTTTAAGAACAGCACCCAGGGATCCCATCGCATCCTTGAAACCTATGAGAATCATCGGAAGTTAAAAGTGAAAAGAAAACGGCAGTGACTAGGTTTTTGGCGGGAAAAGATTAATGAGAATTTGCATACAAGACATTAAAATAGCACTTCAGACATATGCTCACTGTGTCCAGACCGCTGAAGGCAGCGACTTGCAATTTTCAGAACTTGTTCTGCGTAGCCTGGCCAACATTTGGGCATAAAATCGAGAGTTCTGACCACGTGGAAAACACCACGCCTCGCGTGGAAACCGCGGGGCCGGTTCAATGCAATGAAATTTCCATTCATTATTTACCTGTCAACGGCCAAGTTTGGCATTATTTCTGTCTGATGAACTGTTCAACTTTAACTATTTACAAATTTATATAGGACCAAAAGATCACTGCATGCTTACCAATATTCAGGTACTGATTTTACGAAAATAACAATTATTTCAACAGTACCCACTTGGGAACTCTCAAATCTGCCAAGGATTAAACTTTTAATAATAACATGTAAAACAAAAGTTGTCACACTTTGCTAGCCGCATGCACCCATAGACAACAGTCAGCACTCAATCAATTAGGAATGGAGTAAATTGCGACTTAAACTTAACAAATTCTGAAAAATGGAGTTATTTTCCACGGCACCTATCTTTATGCATCCGAAACAGGGATGGGGTTAAACTTTACAGCTACCTTATCAAGGAAAATCTTCTTGGACTTGAACTGTAAATCTGAATGTCAACAGAATTTTCAGATATTACCAAAATCACAATTATTCAGACAGTACCCATATGAGAGTCTCAAATCTGCTAAGGGTTAAACTTTTAATACTCACACATAAAACAAAAGTTTTCATACTATGACTGCTGCATGCAGCTATTGAAAACATTCAGCACTCAATTAATCAGGAATGGAGTGAATTGTCACTTAATCGTACCAAATTCTGAAAAAAGGGTGAGTTTTTTGGACAGCATCTATCTTTATGCAAACAGAATGGGCATATGGTTAAACTTTACAACCAAACGTACAACAGAAAATTTGCTCGATAGGTAATTGTGAATACGAACATGTGCATCACTTTTCGATATACCATTCGAAAATGGAAGAAAAATGAATTAAAAATGAGCCACTTTTATGAACGAGTTAAGGGTACTCAAATTCAAGGCTCGAAAACGAGTTTAAGGTTAAAACATTGAATAGAATATATAACAGCCAAATTATTCTTGGATGAATGCTCAAACTTCTCATAGGAAACGTTTTGAAAAAATGTGGCCGCAGAGCTGAGAAATTGCATGAGAAAATTTACCAGTTTTTTCAAAATTGCACTTTGCTCGGAATTTTGAGGTCAAAAGGGAGCAACGTGAGTAATACAGCTTTTGTAGTCAGGTGTAGTAAGTCATGCTACAAATATAATGAAAGCTCCAGCCAAATCGTCCTGGGTCTTGTTTGAGAATTGTGGCAAAATGTAACATTGTGACAACATTTTGCACGGTTTTGGCAGAAAAAGAAAAACTTCAGAAATGCCATGATCCAGGTGAGAAACTTCTAATGAAGCTCTACATATGTGCCAAATTTCAGTAGAATAGTAAAGAATCCATAAAAATCATTGAAATAGAAAATAATGTTAATACCAGAGAAATAGAATTTACTGCATCCAGTAAATTCAAGCTTGTAAGAAAAGAGTTAAAATATCTATTGGTTAAAAACTATATAGAAAGAGAATTTATGGAGGGTTATTTTCGGGAGTAACATATTTTTAAACAAATCTGGAATGGATTTTCGTAAACAGTATATACAGATATTCATAATGGAATCAGAACAATTCTTCTAAGAAACCAGAAAAAGCATATATGTGCAGAGCATTCAAAACGTTTGTCAAGAGAATGCATTTGGTGTCCAAAAATGTGATTCCCAGCAATACTAAAAAATGCACTCAGTTATCCCTGGGCAACCTCAGTGACCTTGTCCATATTGTGAACCTCTATAGAGTGTTGACTCATATGGTGTTGGTCCCCATGTCTATGTGTCATACAATCCTTGAGATATGAGCGTGACCCACTTTCAAAAATTTTGGCCACGCCCACTTTTTTACGTCAAAATGCATGTGTGTATGTCAGGAATGCTTCAGGGGGTCAACAAATGTGATTTCTAGCAATTATGAAAGATGCATTTAATGACCCCTAGGTGACCTCCATGACCTTGACCCATATTTTGAATCTCCATCAAGTGTCGACTCATTTGGTGTTGGTCCCAGGTCTATATGTCATACCATGCTTGAGATATGAGCGTGACCCACTTTCAAAGATTTTGGCCATGCCCACTTTTTTTTACGTCAAAATGCATGCGGGTATGCCAGGAATGCTTCAGGGGTCAAAAAATGTGATTTCCAGCAATTCTGAAAAAATGCACTCAATGACCCCAGGTGACCTCCATGACCTTGACCCATATCTTTGAACCTCCATCGAGTGTCGACTCATTTAGTGTTGGCTCCAGGTCCATGCGTCACACCATGCTTGAGATATGAGCGTGACCCACTTTCAAGAATTTTTGGCCACGCCCACTTTTTTCATGAAAAAATGCACGTCTGAATTTTGGGGAAGCATTTGGAGATCAAAAAATGTGATTTCCAGCAATTATGAAAAATGCACTCATTGACCCCTGGGTGACCTCGGTGACCTTGACCCATATTTTGAATCTCCATCGAGTGTCGACTCATTTGGTGTTGGTCCCAGGTCCATACGTCATACCATGCTTGAGATATGAGCGTGACCCACTTTCAAAAATTTTGGCCACGCCCACTTTTTATACGTCAAAATGCATGTGTGTATGTCAGGAATGCTTTAGGGGGTCAAAAAATGTGATTTCTAGCAATTATGAAAAATGCACTCAATGACCTCTAGGTGACCTCCGTGACCTTGACCCATATTTTGAAT
Organism: Pictodentalium vernedei; assembly: GCA_031216915.1. Lineage (NCBI taxonomy): Eukaryota > Metazoa > Mollusca > Scaphopoda > Dentaliida > Dentaliidae > Pictodentalium > Pictodentalium vernedei. The sequence continues at coordinate 339,291,130 of CM062296.1, read as the reverse complement.
GTCCATCGAGTGTCGACTCATTTGGTGTTGGTCCCAGGTCCATACGTCATACCATGCTTGAGATATGAGCGTGACCCACTTTCAAAACTTTTGGCCACGCCCACTTTTTTTTACGTCAAAATGCATGTGTGTATGTCAGGAATGCTTTAGGGGGTCAAATGAAAGTGTCAATGACACTGTAGCTTAACTTGTGTGTTGTGTTTGATGAAAAGGATAATGTTCAATGTTTATGAAAGGATTATGAAATAAGACAAGAATTGTGATAATTGGGAATATGTTCATTTCTGTTCCCTGTATGCTATGTTTATGATAAAAATAATATGAGGTGTACACTGTACTAAAGATCTGAGGGGTGGGTTAATATGACCTCACAGTTAATATATGTGGCCCTCACAGTTAACATATATCAACAAAATTACAATGAAATTATTCCAAAATGAGTCATCCTATCAAGTTACATTAAAATCCCTTCATAAATATGGCCTGTAGACTGTGCTAAAGGTTTTCGGGCTTCGGGCCCCTGTAGCCGTCAGTTTCCCAATTGCGTCCAAAGGGGACGTTCTCATCTAGACATTATATGAAGTCAACCTACCAAGTTACAATGAAATCCCTCCATAAATACAACCTGTAGACTGTGCTAAAGGTTTTCGGGCTTCAGGCACCTGTAGACATCACAGTTGACCAACCACGACCAAAAGGGGATGTCATCATCTAGGCATTATATGGAGTCAACCTAACAAGTTACAATGAAATCCTTCCATAAATACGACCTACAGACATGCTAAAGGTTTTTGGGCTCGGGCAGCCATCAAGGCTGAATGATCGTGACCAAAAGGGGGACGTTCTCATCTGGACACTATTGGAGTTATCCTACCAAGCTACAATAAAATCCCTTCATAATTATGACCTGTAGACTGTTCTAAAGGTTTTCGGGCTTTGGGCCCCTGAAGCCGTCACAGTTGCCCACTCGTGTCCAAAAGGGGACGTTCTCATCTAGACATTATATGAAGTCAACCTACCAAGTTACAATGAAATCCCTTCATAAATATGACCTTAGACTGTGCTAAAGGTTTTCGGGCTTCAGGCTCGCAGCCATCATGGTTGAATGATCGCAACCAAAGGGGACAATCTCATCTGGGCATCATCTGGAGTGATCCTGCGAAGTTACAATGAAATCCCTTCATAAATTTGACCTGTAGACTGTGTTCAAGGTTTTTGGGCTTCGGGCACCTGTAGCCATCACAGTTGACCAATCACGACCAAAAGGGGATGTCATCATCTAGGCATTATATGGAGTCAACCTAACAATGTTACAATGAAATCCTTCTATAAATATAACCTTTTGCCTATGCTAAAGGTTTTTGGGCTCGGGCACCCATCAAGGCTGAATGATCACGGCCAAAATGGGACGTTCTCATCTTGACCTTATTTGGAGTCAACCTACCAAGATACAATGAAATCCCTTCATAAATATGACCTGTAGACAGTGCTAAAGGTTTTTGGGCTTCGGCACCTTTAGCCATCAAAGTTGCCCAAACATGTCCAAAAGGGGACGTTCTCATCTAGGCATTATATGAAGTCAACCTACCAAGTTACAATGAAATCCCTTCATAAATATGACCTGTAGACTGTGCTAAAGGTTTTCGGGCTTGGGCAGACATCATGGGTGAATGATCGCACGTTCTCATCTAGACATTATATGAAGTTTACCTTCCAAGTTACAATGAAATCCCTTCATAAATATGACCTGTAGACTGTGCTAAAGGTTTTCGGGCTTCGGGCTCGGGCAGCCATCATGGGTGAATGATCGCAACCATAGGGGACAATCTCATCTGAGCATCATCTGGAGTGATCCTATGAAGTTACAATGAAATCCCTTCATAAATATGATCTGTAGACTGTGCTCAAGGTTTTCGGGCTTCGGGCACTTGTAGCCATCACAAATGACCAATCACGACCGAAAGGGGATGTCATCATCTAGGCATTATATGGAGTCAACCTAACAGGTTACAATGAAATCCTTCCATAAATATGACCTTTTGCCTATGCTAAAGGTTTTTGGGCTCGGGCACCCATCAAGGCTGCATGATCGCGATCAAAATGGGACGTTCTCATCTAGACATTATTTGGAGTCATCCTGCCAAGTTACAATGAAATCGTTTCATAAATATGACCTCTAGACTGTGCTAAAGGTTTTCGGGCTTCGGGCTCCTGTAGCCGTCACAGTTGCCCAATCACGTCCAAAGGGGGACTTTCTCATCTAGACATTGTATGAAGTCAACCCACCAAGTTACAATTAAATTCCTCAATAAATATGACCTGTAGACTGTGCTAAAGGTTTTCGGGTTTTGGGCTCGGGCAGTCGTCACGGTTGGCAGATCATGCCCAAACGGGGAAATTCGCATCTAGACATCATAAGGAATCATCCTACCAAGTTACAATGAAATCCCTCCACATTAAACATGACCTGCAGACTGTGCTAAAAGTTTTTGGGTTTCGGGCTTGGGCAGCCATCACGGTTGATAGATCATGCCCAAAAGGGGACGTTCTCATCTAGGCACTATACAGAGGCATCCTACCAAGTTACAATGAAATCCCTTCATAAATACGACCTGTAGACTGTGCTAATGGTTTTCGAGTTTTGGGCTCGGGCAGCCATACCGGTTGCCCGATCGCGACCAAAAGGGGACGTTCTCATCTAGACATGACCCCAAACCTGCATATGAAATTTCGTGACGATCAGACAAGAACTGCGGGGTGTAGCCCGTGCTAAAGAAAAATGTGAACAGACGTCACAGACTCACAGACTAACAGACTCACAGATTCACAGACTAACAGACTTCCGCACGCGTGATGGCAATAGCTTATCTTGACTATGTCAAGTTAAGCTAAAAATGTGATTTCTAGCAATTATGAAAAATGCACTCAATGACCCCTAGGTGACCTCCGTGACCTTGACCCATATTTTGAATCTCCATCGAGTGTCGACTCATTTGGTGTTGGTCCCAAGTCCATACGTCATACCACGCCTGAGATATGGGCGTGACCCACTTTCAAAACACCCCTACAGACACCCCTGATACCCCAGGAATCTGAAAAACATGGCCGAGAACTTGTGGCTGTCTATCAGCATGCCAAAAATCAACGAGATAGGGCAATTCGTTTTCGAGTTATCTTGCGGACAAAAAAGTGATGAGAAGACAGAAGACAGGAGAAGAAGAAGAAGAAGAAGAAGAAGAAGAAGAAGAAGAAGAAGAAGAAGAAGAAGAAGAAGAAGAAGAAGAAAGAAAAAAAAAGAAAAAAAAAAAAGAAAAAGAAACCGTGCAAAAACAATAGTCTGTGTGTTTCACACAGACTAATTTTCAAGTTAAAGGTCAGTGACTTTGGTCTTTATCATTATAAACCCAAAATAAATAGGGTTCTTCCTCTCATAATACCCGGCCCACGTCAAGTTTGGTTTTAATTGGTAAATTTAAAGCTAGACATCCATATCAATAAAATATGTCAAAAATGTTACTGGCAGCTTCGGAATATTGGAAGACTGAGAACTTATCTTAACCAGTCAGCACTTGAAAAACTTGTGCATTCTTTCATCACCTCACAACTAGACTATTGTAATTCAGTGTTAGTGGGGCTGCTGCAGTATTTGATTCAGAAGCTTCAAAAAGTTCAGAATATTGCTGCTAGGATAATTACTGGTACCAAATGCTCTGAACACATAACACCTGTTTTAAGACAATTACATTGGCTTCCAGTTAAACAGAGAATTAATTTCAAAATATTGATCTTAGTATTCAAATGTATCCACAAACTGGCTCCAGTTTACCTGCAAGAGCTCATCACTGTATACACTCCATCACGCAGTCTGAGATCTAAAGATCAAATTCAACTAGTCATACCTTTTAGCAGATCTAATCTGGCTAATGATCGTGTGTTCTCCATCGTGGGTTCAAGATTGTGGAATGCATTGCCTATTAGTGTCAGAAATTCAGAAACTATCAACATCTTCAAAAGAAATCTTAAAACCTTCCTATTTACTGAAGCATTCTCCTGAACCTCCCTAGAGGAAACTGAAACATGTGACTCTTTATTTTCAGAAAAGTGTATTTTATTTCTGTGAAGTGTTTTAGGGCACTCTTCGTGGTTTTACGCTTTTACAAAATCAAATATTATTATTTTTATTATTAAAGCAAATCTTTAACTAGAAACTGTTTTAGCACACTAAAACATCTCTCCCCTTCCTTTCTATTTAATGCAAATTATATATACATGAATAATATTGACAATCATACCAAATATCTAAGGTCTAGGTCAAAAGACAAAAAAGTTCTGGTCCGGATGAAGTTTCCCTTAAAAAAGCACATAAATCTGACCTTCAGGTGAAAGGTCAAGGTCACATGAAGGTCACTATGGTACGTGACACACCGGCTCATGGTGATTCATCCACATGCCAAATATCTATGGTCTAGGTCAAAAAACAAAAAAGTTATGCCCCGGACAAAGTTTCCCTTAAAAAGCACATAAATCTGACCTTCAGGTCAGAGGTCAAGGTCACATGAAGGTCACTATGGTACGCGACACACTGGCTTACAGTTTCATACAGTTTCAAACCAATCTGATCATAAATGTACCCTGTAGGGTGTGCCAAAGGGAAATATTGAGGTCTGACTGAACTAAGTTCTACGAACGTTGGCTGTGGCAACATTTTTTGACAGAAATTGAAGAAAATCGATAGCTCCCATCTGGAGGTCACCTCAAACAAGCATGCCCAGGGTTTCAAAACAATTCGATCATAAATGTGCCATGTAGGGTGTACCAAAGGGAAATATTGAGGTCAGAGTTAACTAAGTTCTAAGAATGTTGCCAGCAGCAACACTTTTTGATGGAAATGGAAGAAAATTGATAGCTCCAATCTAGAGATCACCCCAAACAAGCATACCAAGTTTCAAAGTGATCTGGTGAAAATGTGCACTGCAGGCTGTGCCAAAGGGATATATTGATGCATAACTGCACTAAGTTCATCAAAGGTCGTTACCAGATACATTTCTTGGCGGAAATCGAAGAAAATCGATAGCTCCCATCTAAAGGTAACCCCAAACAAGCATACCAAGTTTCAAACTGATTTGATCAAAAATGTGCCCTGTAGGGCATGCCAAAGGAATATATTGATGCCTGACTAAACTAAGTTCAAAGGTCGTTGCCAGCGGCAACATTTTTTGATGGAAATGGAAGAAAATCGATAGCTCCCATCCAGAGGTCACCCCAAACAAGCATGCCAGGTTTCAAAGCGATCCGGTCATAAATGTGCCCTGTAGGGTGTGCCAAAGGGAAATAGTGAGGGCTGACTAAAGAGTTCTAAGAACGTTGCCAGTGGCAACATTTTTTGATGGAAATAGAAGAAAATCAATAGCTACCATCCAGAGGTCACCCCAAAAAAGCATACCAAGTTTCAAAGCGATCTGATCATAAATGCGACCTGTGAGGTGTGCCAAAGAAAATTGCTGACGTACGTATGTACGTGCATATGCCGACGGACGAGAAGTGACAGCAATAGCTCAGCTTGACTTTGTCAAGTTGAGCTAAAAATCGCCAATTAATTTTCATTATTTTATTCATTTTTTGCCTCAAAAACATAGGTTATGATCCCTCCTTGGTACGAGCTTGACAAGCTTGTTCAAAAGAGGGGTCGTAACCTATGTTTTTGAGACAAAAAATGAAAAAAATTAGTAATGCAAGATTTTTGTTTGCAAGTGTTGTCTGCTTTTCATGTTAAAATAACAAATTTTTATATAATGTGCATTGTGTAAACAGGTTAAAGTCACTTTCAGCATCTATTACTATGTCATGATCACGACACAAGAGTAAATGAAAGTGTCAATGACACTGTAGCTCAACTTGTCAAGACATGTACATGTATAGTATGTGACACAGCAATGACAAACATCTAGGTAATGACCTGATAACAAAGGTACATATAAAGTATTGTAACGGTCTGTACATAAATACTGACCGAAGCCCGTAACAAATGTACAGGTAAAGTATTGTAAAGGTGGGTGACAGTCAGATGCTAAACTAGAAAAGAAATCTTTGAGTCCCAGAGTGGGTCTGACTGAACCCCAAAATATTTGTTCTCATAGCACAGTGATAACAAAGGCACCCCAAAACACACTCATTCCTGTCCCAGGGTGAAAACAAAGGTACCCAAGAAGTTTCGTGAAGATCAGTTCATAAATACGAGCTGTGTATAAGTTGTGACAAAAAACTGAGTGGACCTAATTTCGGTACAAAATGGCCACTGGCAGCCATACTGAATTTTGGACCGCACTCAGAAACACTCGTTCTTGTCCCAAGGTGATAACAAAGGTACCCAAGAAGTTTCGTGAAAATCGGTTGATAAATACAGCCTCTAGGCTGAGCCGTATTGACATGTACACTTACAGTGTATAAGTAGCACTGAATAAATCAAAATTCATCTAATTTGCATAATTTCTGCACGAGAAAAAAACCTGTTCTGTATGTGGTGTATTCCATTTTACTAAACATTCATACAAAAATTTATTCAAATCAGAACTTTCATACAGAAGTTCTGTACAAAAGACTGATTGCACTAATTTTGGTACAAAATGGCCACTGGTGGCCATCTTGAATTTTGGACCACAACCAAAAACACTCGTTCTCATCCCACGGTGATAACAAAGGTACCCAAGAAGTTTCGTGAAGATCGGTTGATAAATACAGCCTCTAGCCTGCGCCGTATTGACATGTGTACTTACTGTGTGTAAGTAGCACTGAAAAAATCAAAGTTCATCTAATTTGCATAATTTCTGCACGAGAAAAAAACCTGTATTAAATGTGATGTATCCCATGGTACTAAACATTCACACAAAAAATTTTGAAAATCAGCGCTTTCATATGGAAGTTCTGTGCAAAAATCTGACTGACCCCAATTTTGAACAAAATGGCTGCCAGCGGCCATCTTGAATTTCGGATCGGACCCAAAAAATACTCGTTCTCGTCCCACAGTGATAACAAAGGTACCCAAGTTTTGTAAAAATCGGTTCATAAATGCGGCCTCTAGCCCGAGCCGTATTGGCATTTGCACTGACAGTGCTGAAAGTAACACTAAATAAATCCTAGTCTAATTTGCATAATTTAAGCACGAGAAAAAAACCTGTATGATATGTGATGTATCTCATGGTACTAAACATTCATACAAAAAATTATTCAAATCAGAGCTTTCATATGGAAGTTCTGTACAAAAAACAGATTTCTGCATCGTCGGTACAAAATGGCGGCTGGCAGTCATCTTGAATTTCGGACCGCACCCAAAAACACTTGTTCTCGTCCCACGGTCGTAACAAAGGTACCCAAGAAGTTTCGTAAAGATTGGTTCATAAATACGGCCTCTAGCCCGAGCCGTATCCATTGTTGACGTACGGACAGACGGATGACAGGCCATGACAAAAGCTCAAATTTGGCTTTGCCAAAGTTGAGCTAAAAATCAGATTTACCCAAAGTTTTTTTTTTTGTGGGTCATATTTTTGAGGACAGGTACCTTAGGTTTTGGTAACTGGGTCCTTTTTATTTATTTATTGGTGATCAAGGTCACATATTTATGCACAATGGCTAATCATGACCGTGACAGTTTTACGGGTGGAGGAAGCCGGAGTACCCAGGGAGAACCACCGAGCAACAGCGAGCAACTGTCGGCTCCCCAACATACTAACTCCACACAAGCGGGGTTAGCATTGGTTGAAGACAAGTGCACCATCAACGTGCAGTAACTGGGTCCTATTGTACTAATCAAATGAAATGGGACTTCCCACATGGGCAGTAGGCCAATGATATGCTTATGGAACACCTCTGTACCTAAGAGAAATCTGTATGTACGTTATTGTTCGTGTCTTGAAAGCTTTGTTTGTCTTGAAAGCTTTGTCTAAAAATAATTGTAATTTCAAAAAGTATTCTAGGTTTTAAAATGTATTCATGAATACAAATTGAAATGGTTATTTTTAAATTCAAATATATTAAAAATATTTGTGGATTTGTATTCATTTTCATCAAATTTCAGAGTATTCATATTTGTACTTCAATGCATTTACAAAGTATTCACCACAATCCTGTCACTCATATGAACAGCTGATATTGCATCACAGTAGCTCTCATGGCAAAGGGCACTATTCAACTTGCATTGACTGTGTTCTTACATTTTACTCTTTTGGTACATCACATGCCACACACATGACCGACAATTTAAGTAACGAGAGAAAACAACTGTGGGATTCAAAACTATCTCTCAAATTTAACTGTTTGTTCATTGAGGTTTAATAACACTTTCAATACCTTCAACAGCCAGGGTCACAGTCAAGACAGTTTTACAGGATACCTGGAGAGAACCACCGAGCAACTGTCAAGACTCTCTAACTCTGCATGAGAAAAGACAGCAGTGGTTGAAGGAGGTAAGTGCAACATTGATGTGCAGTACACCTTAGTACACAGTGCCACATTGGCAATCAGAATTAAGTGTGCTTCCCAAGGACACAAAAAAGTTACCAGAACCAAATATTTCTGTTTGAAAGGGTATATGTTGTCGCATGATTTTGCAGCATTCAGAGTAAAGTATATCAGTGGCAGGAAATACGTAAACTGGAATCGAATTTTGCTAAATTAAAGCTTTTGCAACAAAAATTTAAGCTTTTGGTAAGCATTTTCAATCTGAAATATCAGAATCTGATGTCTGTAGCTGCTCTTATATCTTCTCTAAAGGAGCAAAATGCTAAACATATTCCAAAATTTAAAATATTCCCAGAGCAATGGTGATGTACAGTTTGTGAGAAAGGATCATGAACCAATTGCCAATTGTTTGACCCCATAATGCACCAATTCTGATACAAATACACCAATCCCTGTCTTTTTGAACCACTTTCAAAGCCAAAGTCAAAGCTGCCTACAAATGTGACAAATATATAATCAGCAGCTTGGTTCATTCATGCTTGTTATTTTGTGGCACGCAATCACTCTGAAAACATACTTGTTTCTGGACCACCTCATACACTGTATTCAATAAGTACACCGTACACTTACTAATATAACTATATTGAGCCATTTTTTTACAATTTCTTATAAAACAAGAGGCCCCAAGGGGGCCTTAATCGCTCACCTGACAAAGTGGTTCAGAGAAGTATTTTGGGTCACATTCAGTTAGTCATAGTTCATCAACACTACATAGGAATGAAACCATGAAATTATAGCTCTGGTGTCCATGTCAGATGATTATTATCATAGGTCTTCCTGACTGCTTCCAATCCTATTAGCTGCAGTCAAGCACTGCCAAACTTCCAAAGGTTGTTATGTCACTGCAGTCAACTCAGGGACTCGATTTGAACAGACTTAAATCTGGCCCTCCTACGACATGTTGTATACCAAATATGAAAGGATTCTGACTGGTGGATTTGAAGAAGATTTTTAATGAAATTTCCTCATACTGCACCAAGTCAAAATTTAGGCTCCCATCAATGGGAACCCAAATATTAACCCAGGGACTCGATTTGCACAAACTTGATTCAGAACCCCCAGGAGATGTTGTATATCAAATATGAAAGGATTCTGACTAGAGGATCTGAGGAAGAAAATTTTTAAAGAAATTTCCTCATACTGTACTAAGTTAAAATTCAGGCTTCCATATGGAGCCCAAAAATTAACCCAGGGACCAGATTTGAACAAACCTGAATCCGACTCCCCCCCCCCCCCCCTCCCCCCAAAGAGATGTTGCATACCAAATATAAAAGGATTCCAACTGGTGAATCTGAAGATTTTTTTTGAAAATTCCCTCATACTCCATGAAGTTAAAATTCGGGCTCCCACATGGAACCCAAATACTAAACCAGGGATCCGATTTGAACAAACTTGCATCTGAACCCTCTAGCGATGTTGTATACCAAATATGAAAGGATTCTAACTGGTGGATCTGAACAAACTTGCATCTGAACCCACCCAGAGATGTTGTATATCAAATATGAAAGGATTCTCACTGGGGAATCTGAAGATTTTAAAGAAATTCCCCCATATTCCAGTTAAGTCTCTAGCTCCGATAGAGAGCCCAAATACTAACCCAGGACACGATTTGACCAAACTTGAATCTGCCCCCATAGAGATGTTGTAAACCAAATATGAAAGCATTCTGACTGGTGGATCTGAAGAAGAAGATCCATCTAGAGATGTTGTATATCAAATATGAAAGATTCTGACTGGTGAATCTGAAGATTTTTAAAGAGATTCCCTCATATCGCACTAAGTTAAAATTCAGGCTCCCATAGGGATCCCAAATATTAACCTAGTGACTCAATTTGTACTAACTTGAATCTGACTGCCCTAGAGATGTTGTATACCAAATATGAAAGGATTCTAAGTGGTGGATCCGAAAAAGAAGATTTTCAAAGAAATTTTCTCATATTCCACCAAGTTAAAATTCGGCTTCCCACTGGGAGCCCGATTATTAACCCAGGGACTCAATTTGAACAAACTTGAATCTGACCCCTCTCGAGATGTTGTGTACCAAATATCACAAGATTCTAATAGATGGTTCTGGAGAAGATTTTTAAAGAAATTCCCTCATATTGCACTAAGTTAGAATTCATGCTCCCATAGGAAGCCCAAATATTAACATTAGCAAAGGTACTCGATTTGAACAAACTTAATTTTGGTCCCCCCCCCCCCCCCCCCCCCCCGCCCCTCCCCCCATAGACATGTTGAATACCAAATATGAAAGGATTCTGACTGGTGGATCTGAAGAAGATGATTTTTTAATGAAATTTCCTCATATTGCACAAAGTTAAAATTTGGGCTCCTATAGGGGCCCCAAATATTAACCCAGGAACCCAATTTGAACAAACTTGAATCTGATCCACCCAGAGATGTTGCATACCCAATATGAAAGGATGATGACTGGTGAATCTGAAGAAGATTTTTAAAGAAATGCCCTCATATTGTCCCAAGTTAAAATTTGGGCTCCCATATTGGAGCCCAAATATTAACCTAGGGACTCAATTTGAACAAATTTGAATCTCACCCCTCTAGAGATGTTGTATGCCAAATATGAAAGCATTCTGACTAGTGGATCTGAAGAAGATTTTGAAAGAAAATTCCGCATAATGCACTAAGTTAAAATACAGGCTCCCATAGGAAACCCAAATATGAACAAAGGGACTCGATTTGAACAAACTTGCATCAGAGTCCCCTAGAGATGTTGTATACCAAATATGAAAGGATTCTAACTGGTGGTTCTGAAGAACTTTGGGCTCCAATAGAGAGCCCAAATACTAACGCAGGGGCACGATTTGACCAAACTTGAAACTGAACCCCCCAAAGATGTTGTAAACCAAATATGAAAGGATTCTGACTGGTGGATCTGAAGAAGATTTTTAAAACAATTTCCTCATATTGCATAAAGTTAAAATTTGGGCTCCTACAGATCCAATTACAAACCCAGGGAATGCCCCCTGCTGCTGCCCCCCCCCCCCCCCCCCTGCTGACCCCTCCCCCCTTATATACCAAATATCAAAAGATTTTGATTGGTGTTTGTGGAGAAGATTTTTTTCAATTTTGGAAAACAATTTATGGGTGCTATCAGAATAATGCCCTTTGTGGTGCCCCCTGTATTTATTTGAACAAACTTGAAATGAATTGCCATATGACAAGGAACATGCACATCAAATTTGGTTCAATTTGGCCCTGTGGTTTATGAGAAGTCGATAATGTAAAGTTCACGCCGGACAGACGACGGACAAAAAGTAATCACTTAACTCCCCCTGACTTTCAGTCAGGTGAGCTAAAAAATAATTTTAATATACATAGTTTGTTATTAATCTGCTCTATTTTACTATATCTAAAAGCTTTTTTACCCTTTATATAATTTCTGTACTTTAAATTGGAACCCTTTTACCTGTGAATATAATGGAATAATACATTTTTATCACAACATATTCTTCTTGTTCAGTAAAGCAATGTTTTTTAAACATTGCTTGTATGTAGGGACATGCTGTGAGTGGGGTTCTTCTAACTTAACAGTGAAGTCTGATAGAATTTTGAGCATCCTGTTCGGTCGAAGAAAAGTGAAACAAGGCAGTCTAACAACATCCATATCCCCCGCTGATTTTTATGTTATGACAGGAATAATCTCATTACTGACCTGGACATGTATTCATACTCCAATAATGTCATTCACCAAATATCATTTAATTTCTTTAATCGCAACTGAAGATATCTTCCAACAAGAGCAATGCGAAGCGTGGGATACGACGGTGTCATAAAAGGGAAGGTAGGTCTCTTGGGGGCATAACCAAAATCAAAAGGAAGCTTCCTCTAGATGCCAACAGAAGGCCTGCAATGCCAAGCGCTACTAAACCCCCCAATTGGGGAAGGGGAGCATAGGTGGGTAATTTCCCCACATTAAATCACTCTAAATCCAGCCAAACCCATCTTGGAGCAAAAAAAACCAAGAGGCCCCACAGGGCCTGAAGAGCTCACCTTGAACAGAACACGATATAAACAAAGTCCAAGAATCAGTCTACATTAAGCAATCCATCTCCATAGGATACAAAGTCAATCCTTGAGCAACTCAGGAGTGACAAAAATAGTCCGAGCATCATGCCTTTTCTTCAGCTGATCATAATGTAAAATGTAGAGTTCCCCTATGAAGCCCCTTGTTACAACCTATTTGGATTAATCTTAGTTACACACCTCTAGAGGGTACTGAATACAAAATTTCTAATCCTTCAGCTACATGCCCATTTCCGGTTCCAATAGGAGGCCAAATATTAACGCAGGCTCTTGATTCGAACAAAGTTGAATCTGACCTCCCTAATGAAAGTGTCAATGACACTGTAGCTCAACTTGTCAAGACAAAGACATGTACATGTATAGTATGTGACACAGCAATGACAAACATCTAGGTAATGACCTGATAACAAAGGTACATATAAAGTATTGTAACGGTCTGTACACAAATACTGACCGTTGCCTGTAACAAATGTATAGGTAAAGTATTGTAAAGGTGGGTGACAGTCAGATGCTAAATTAGAAAAGAAATCAGAGTCCCAGAGTGGGTCTGACTGAACCCCAAAATATTTGTTCTCATAGCACAGTGATAACAAAGGCACCCCAAAACACACTCTTTCCTGTCCCAAGGTGAAAACAAAGGTACCCAAGAAGCTTCGTGAAGATCAGTTCACAAATATGAGCTGTGTAGAAGTTGTGACAAAAAACTGATTGGACCTAATTTCGGTACAAAATGGCCACTGGCAGCCATCTTGAATTTTGGACTAACCCCAAAAACACTTGTTTTCGTCCCAAGGTGATAACAAAGGTACCCACGACATTTCGTGAAGATCGGTTCATAAATACAGACTCTAGCCTGAGCCGTATTGACATGTGTACTTACTGTGTGTAAGTCGCACTGAATAAATCAAAGTTCATCTAATTTGCATAATTTCTGCACGAGAAAAAAACCCGAACTATATGTGATGTATTCCATGTTATTAAACATTCATACAAAAATTTATTCAAAGCAGAACTTTCATACAGAAGTTCTGTACAAAGGACTGATTGCACTAATTTTAGTACAAAATGGCTGCCATCGGCCATCTTGAATTTTGGACCACACCCAAAAACACTCGTTCTGGTCCGACTGTGATAACAAAGGTACCCAAGGAGTTTCGTAAAGATCGGTTCATAAATACGGCCTCTAGCCCGAGCCGTATTGGCATTTGCACTTACAGTGCTGAAAGTAACACCAAAAACCATCAAATTTAGTCTAATTTGCATAATTTACGCACGAGAAAAAAACCTGTATTATATGTGATGTAACCCATGGTACTAAACTTTCATACAAAACATTATTCAAATCAGAGCTTTCATATGGAAGTTCTGTACAAAAAACAGATTTCTGCATAGTAGGTACAAAATGGCGGCTAGCAGCCATCTTGAATTTCGGACCGCACCCAAAAACACTCGTTCTCGTCCCACGGCCATAACAAAGGTACCCAAGAAGTTTCGTAAAGATCGGTTCATGAATACGGCCTCTAGCCCGAGCCGTATCCAATTGTTGACGGACAGACGGACGACGGGCCATGGCATAAGCTCAAATTTGGCTTCGCCAAAGTTGAGCTAAAAATGTTGTATACCAAATACGAAAGCATTCAAACCGTTGGATCTAAAGAAGAAAAATTTTAAAGAAATTTCTTCATATTGCACCAAGTTAAAATTTGGGCTACCATAGCGAGCCCAAATATTAACCTACGGACCCAATTTGAACAAACTTGAATCTGACCCCCCTAGAGATGTTGTATTCCAAATATTAAAGCATTCTGACTAGTGGATCTGAAGAAGATTTTTAAAGAAATTTCCTCATATTGCACTAAGTTAAAATTTGGGCAACCATAGCGAGCCAAATTATAAACCAAGGAACCCGATTTGAACAAACTGGAATCTGCCCCCCCTCCCACCTCTCTAGAGATGTTGTATACCAAATATGAAAGCATTCTGACCGGTGGATCTGAAGAAAAAGATTTTCAAAAAATAACCCCCATATTGAACTAAGTTGAAATTTGGGCTTCAATAGAGAGCCCAAATATTAACCCAGGGAACTAATTTGAACAAAATATGAAAGGATTCTGACAAGTGAATCTGAAGAAGATGATTTTTGAAGAAATTCGCTCATATTGTACTAAGTTAAATTTCAGGTTCCCATATGGAGCCCATATATTAGCCCATTGAGCAAACTTGAATCTGATCCCCCTAGAGATGTTATACCAAATATGAAAGCATTCTGACTGGTGGATCTGAAGAAGAAGATTTTTAAAAATTATCCCCCATATTGAACTAAGTTAAAATTTGGGCTTCCATAGGAAGCCCAAATATTAACCTAGGGACTTGGTTTGAACAATCTTGAATCTGACCCTCATAACAATGATGTATACCAAACATTAAAAGATTCTGACTGGTGGTTCTGAAGAAGAAGATTTTTAAAGAATATTCCCCATATTGCCCTAAGTTAAAAATTCGGGCTCCTGTATTAAGCCTAAATATGAACCAAAGGGCTTTATTTTAATAAACTTGTATCTGACCTTCCTATGAATGCTGTATACCAAATATCAAAAGATTCTGACCACTGGTTCTGGAGGAAAGATTTTTTTTAATTTTTGCAAATATGCTGAAATTTTTTCGATGCCCTCAACATAAGACCCTAATATAACCGATGGCAATTTTTTTTACCATTCAATTCTACTGATCCAACGAATGTTTCATACCAATTTTTTTTACCATTCAATTCTACTGGTCCAACAAATGTTTCATACCAAATAACAGCTCTCTGTTCCATGGTGTTTGGGAAATCTGGGCGTTTGAAAATACTTATGTTTTAGCTCCTGGGGTTCCCATGGGGATGCAGGAATTTTTTTGCACAAGTCAAGTACTTATGACCCAATAATACCACATACCAAATTTGGTTCAAATCGGACTATCGGTTCAGAAAATAGAAATTTGGGGAGGGGCCAAAAATCTTACCCCTCCCATTACAAAGCCAAATATTGCTTCACGAACTTCGTTTGAACAAACTTGATTTTACACCTCAAAAGGAAGCTCCACAACAAATATCAAGTCATTGTACCCACTGGTTCATAAGAAGAAGATTTTAAAAATATTTTGGAGCATTTTCTTCCACCCCCTCCTTATGGGGCTGGTATGTTGAGTCGAACAAAATTGCAATGCCCCTTTGGGACCATCACTCACACAAACTTTTACTAGAATTGGACCAGTGGTTTTGGAGAAGACCCAAACATGGTGTTGAAGGATGACGGAAAGACGAACAGACGAACGACAGACATAGAGCTATGAGATTAGCTCAGCTTGACTTTGGCCAAACCCGTCGGGAGCTAAAATAAAAGAAAAACATCCTTCAAAATGCATTTCTGAGCAAAGAAAATGAAAGTGTCAATGACACTGTAGCTCAACTTGACAAACTTGAACTTGGTAAGTTATAAATGAAATGGCAAAATTGAAGATTATTGGTACCAATGTCATTGTTTTTGCCAGTGGCAACATTTTTTTACAGAAACCGAAGAAAATCGATAGCTCCCATCTAGAGGCCTCCCCAAACAAGCATGCCAGGTTTCAAAGCAATCCGATCATAAATGTGCCCTGTAGGGTGTACAAAAGGGAAATATTGTGGTCTGACTAGACTAAATTCTAAGAACGTTGGCCATGGCAACATTTTTTGATGGAAATGGAAGAAAATCGATAGCTCCCATCTAGAGGTCACCGTAAATAAGCATACCAGGTTTCAAAGCAATCTAGTCATAAATGTGCCCTGTGGGGTGAGCCAAAGTGAAATATTGTGGTCTGACTAAACTAAGTTCGAAGAATGTTGGCTGCGGCAACATTTTTTGATGGAAATTGAAGAAAATCGATAGCTCCCATCTAGAGGTCACCCCAAACAAGCATGCCAGGTTTCAAAGCAATCCGATCATAAATGTGCCCTGTAGGGTGTGCCAAAGGGAAATATTGAGTCTTCTGACTAAACTAAGTTCTAAGAACGTTGGCCGTGGCAACATTTTTTGACGGAAATTGAACAAAATCGATAGCTCCCATCTAGAGGTCTCCCCAAACAAGCATACCAGGTTTCAAAGCAATCTGATCATAAATGGGCCCTGTAGGGCGTGCCAAAGGGAAATATTGAGGTCTGACTAAACTAAGTTCTACGAACGTTGGCCGTGGCAACATTTTTGGCCAGAAATTGAAGAAAATCGATAGCTCCCATCTAGAGGTCAACCTAAATAAGCATATCAGGTTTCAAAGCAATCAAATCATAAATGTGCCCTGTAGGGTATGCCAAAGGGAAATATTGTGGTTTGACTAAACTAAGTTCTAAGAACGTTGGCTGCAGCAACATTTTTTGACGGAAATTGAAGAAACTCGATAGCTCCCATCTAGAGATCACTCCAAACAAGCATGCCAGGTTTCAAAGCAATCCGATCATAAATGTACCCTGTAGGGTGTGCCAAAGGGAAATATTGAGTCTTCTGACTAAACTAAGTTCTAAGAACGTTGGCCGCGGCAACATTTTTTGACAGAAATTGAAGAAAATCGATAGCTCCCATCTGGAGGTCTCCCCAAACAAGCATACCAGGTTTCAAAGCAATCTGATCATAAATGTGCCCTGTAGGGTGTACCAAAGGGAAATACTGAGGTCTGACTAAACTAAGTTCTACGAACGTTGGCCGTGGCAACATTTTTTGCCGGAAATTAAAGAAAATCGATAGCTCCCATCTAGAGGTCAACCTAAATAAGCATACCAAGTTTCAAAGCAATCAAATCATAAATGTGCCCTGTAGGGTGTGCCAAAGGGAAATATTGTGGTTTGACTAAACTAAGTTCTAAGAACGTTGGCCGTGGCAACATTTTTTGACGGAAATTGAAGAAAATCGATAGCTCCCATCTAGAGGTCACCCCAAACAAGCATACCAAGTTTCAAAGTAATCTGATCATAAATGCGACCTGTGAGGTGTGCCAAAGGAAATTGTGGACGTACGTACTAATGTACTAAAGTACATACGTACGTACGCCGACGGACGAGAAGTGATGGCAATAGCTCAGCTTGACTTTGTCAAGTTGAGCTAAAAATGCCTAATTGGCACGTCATAGGAGTAACAAAGTTTTAACGGATGTACACACTCTAAATCCTTCATATTTGCATGTGACCTTGACCTTTGGCACATCAAGGTCAAAATAAATAGGCTTCTTCTACTCATCATACCTAACCCACATAAGAAGTTTGGTAAATATCCGGTTGGTAGAACTTCAGTTAATTGACGGAATGTAAAAAGTTAACATTCGGAAGCCGGACATGGTGATAACATAATGCCCACTCCTTAAAGAGGCCGGGGGCATAAAAACCTGCAATTTTGTAAATTCAAAGTTGACAAGGGTTATAACTCTGGTAAAATTATTCAAATCAAAACTTCCTTTCCATATGCACATGTACACATCATACTCATACTGCACAGCAAGTTTTGTAAAAATCCAATGAAAAATGCAGGAGGAGTTAAGCAGACAAGCATTTGTGACAGAAATTTTGCTATTTCAAAGGGCCATAACCACGCAAAATTTGTTGCATTGGAAATTCCAGACAACATGCACAACCTCACTTGATACTGATACTTCAGACGAAGTTTCCTGAAAATCCAATAAAAAATGTAGGAGTTAAGTGTACAAGCCTTTGTGATGGAAATTTTGCTATTTCCAAGGGCAGTAACCACGCAAAATTTGTCGCATCGAAAATTTCTGACACATTCACATCTACACGTTCTACTGATACTTCAGACAAGGTTTCGTAAAAATCTACTGAAAACTGTATGAGGAGTTGAGCAGACAAAATATGTAACGGATGGATGGATGGACACAGATGGATGGACGGACAGACAGATGGATGGACGGACGGACAGATGGATGGACAGACAGACGGACAGATGGACGGATGGATGGATGAACACCATTTCAATATCCCCCCTCCAGACTTCGTCGACGGGGGATAAATCATTTAATTTTTTTAATCATAAATGAAGATATCTTCAAACAAGAGGCCCCGAGGGGCCTTAATCGCCCACTGGGCAAAGTGATTCAAACAAAGTGGTTCGAAGAAGTATTTGGGGTCACATTCAGTTGGACATGGTTCATCAACACTACAAAGGAATGAAGTCATGAGAGACAAATTCTATGGAACTAGGGACATGGCTTGAACAAACTTGAATCTTACCCCCCTAAGGATGCTGCATACCAAATATCAAAAGCATTCATCTGCTGGATCTGAAGAAGATTTTTAAAGAAAATTCCTCATTTTGAACTAAGTTATCATTCGGGCTCCCACAGTGAGCCCAAATATGAACCCAGGGACTTGGCTTGAACAAACTTGAATCTCACCCCCTAAGGATACAGCATGCCAAATATCAAAACATTCCGACTGCTGAATCGGAAGAAGACTTTTAAAGAAAAATTCCTCATATTGACCAAGTTATAATTTGGGCTCCCACACAGAGCCCAAATATGGACCCAGAGACTTGGCTTTAACAAACTTGAATCCCCCCCCCCCCCCCCCCCCCCTAAGGATACTACACACCACATATCAAAACATTCCGACTGCTGGATCTGAAGACAATTTTTTAAGAAAATTCCTCATTTCGAACTGAGTTACAATTCAAGCTTCCACAGTGAGCCCAAATATAGACCTAGGGATATGGCTTGAACAAAGTTGAATCTCACCCTCCTAAGGATCCTGCATACTAAATATCAAAACATTCCGACTGCTGGATCTGAAGAAGAAGATTTTTAAAGAAAATTCCTCATTTTGAACTAAGTTATCATTTGGGCTCCCACAATGAGCCAAATATGGACCTAGGGACATGGTTTGAACAAACTTGAATCTCAACCCCGTAAGGATGCTGCATACCAAATATCAAAACATTCTGACTGCTGGATCTGAAGAAGAAGATTTTTAAAGAAAATTCCTCATTTTGAACTAAGTTATAATTCGGGCTACCACAGTGAGCCCAAATATGAACCCAGGGACTTGGCTTGAACAAACTTGAATCTCACCCCCCTAAGCATGCTGCATACCCAATATCAAAAGATTCTGCCTGCTGGATCTTGAGAAGAAGATTTTTTAAGAAATTTGCCTGAAATGCACTAAGTTCGAATTCGGGCTTCTATACTGAGCCCAAATATGAATCCAGGGGGCCGATTTGAACAAACTTGAATCAGATTCACCCCACAATGTTGCATACCAAATATCAAAAGATTCTGCCTGCTGGATCTGGAGAAGATTTTTTAAGAAATTTGCCTGAAATGCACTAAGTTCAAATTTGGGTTTCTATAGTGAGCCCAGGGGGCCGATTTGAACAAACTTGAATCAGACCCATACCAAGATGCTGCATACCAAGTATCGAAAGATTCTGCCCACTGGTTCTGGAGAAGATTTTTTAATAATTTTTCTATAATTCATATGGTGCTATCAGAGTTATGCCCCATACAGAGCCCCCAAGGGACGTGGCCATTTCATTTGAACAAACATGAATTGCCATATAGTAATGAACATCCACATGAAGTTTCGTGAAAATCGGACCAGTGGTTTCTTCGGAGAAGTCGTTTGAAAAATGTTCACGACGCCGGACGGCCAGTGATAAGTTAAGCTCCCTTCGGTGAGCTAAAAACCTGCAATTTTGGTAAATTCAAAGTCGACAAGGGCTATCACCCTGGAAAAATTATTCAAATTGAAACGTCCTTTCCAAATGCACATGTACACATCATATTCATACTGCACACCAAGTTTCGTAAATATCCAATAAAATATGTAGGAGAAGTTGAGCAGACAAGCCTTTGTGATGGAAATTTTGCTATTTCCAAGTGCCGTAACCATGCAAAATTTCTCGCATTGAAAATTCCTGACCACATGCACATCTATACTTGGTACTGATAATTCAGACCAAGTTTCCTAACAATCCACTGAAAACTGTGGGAGGAATTAAGCGGACAAAATTTGTGATGGAAGGATGGACTGGGGACGGACGAACACCATTTCAATATCCCCTTCCCGTCATCGTCGGCGGGGGATAAAAAGGAAAGAATATGCTTCATATCCAATAACAATTCTCTGTTCCATGCAGTTTGAGAAATTGGGCATTTGAAAATTTTGAGGGTTTTTTTTGTTGAAAAAAAATGTTTTCTGCATGTATCAAGTACATGTCACCTAACACTACAGCGGAGCTTACTTAAATGGATATTTCCCTCATTGAATAATCCTGTTAAATGAATACAACTTCCAAACAAGCACAGAAATTATTTTCCATACCTATGGTACAAATTTGACTTGTTAAATGCATATAGGTTATGGAGTTAAATCCTGTTAACTAAATAAAAATTCTTGTAATATGTTTAGACATTACTCAGGCAACCTGCTAATTCCCCTTGTTTATAGATCTATTTGGCCTCAGCACATCCAATACAGGATTTAATCAATTATATCTTGTTTGACAGATCTCTACTGGTTCAAACCGCCCATCAGGTGCAGCAAATAGAAATTTAGGAAGGGACAAAAATGTTGCGCTTCCTAGCACAAGCCCAAATACTGCCAGGGCAATTTCTTTCAACAAACATGAATCTTCAACACATAAGGAAGTTGCATAGTAAATTGAAGATCTTTTAAGAATGTCAGGCTTTTTGGGCACTGCCCCCTGGCTCATCAGGCTGAGCAACTTCTATCGAACAAACCTTGAAGGGTTATTTATTTATTTATTTATTGATGTTAAAGGTCACATATTTATGCACAATGGCTAATCATGACCGTGACAGTTTTACGGGTGGAGGAAGCCGGAGTCCCCGGAGAGAACCACCGAGCAACGACAAGCAGCTGCCAGCTCCCCAACATGGTAACTCTGCACTGCAGCACAGGCAGGGTTAGATTGATTGAAGATGCGTACCATCGACGTGCAGTACACCTTAGTACATGGCGTCAACGTGGAGATGAAGTGTCTTGCCCAAGGACACAACGCAGTTGCCGCAGGTGGGATACCTTTAAGGGTATCCTCCAAAGTTAATTTGTGCTCCTGAAGAAGAAGACTGGCATGCAAAGGTAGTGGACGATGAATGCCAAGTGATGGTAATAGCTCAAGCTGACTTTCAATAAGGTGAGCCAAAAATAAACTATAAATTTAACGTTCACAACTATGGCAGCTCATGCTATTAAATAACTGCAAAAATAATTTTCACTACAAACCTCCTCATCTTTTCCAGGAATTACACAATCCACAAGTCTTTCCACAATTCTCTGTTCATTAACCCACTGAAAGAATACGATATTCTGTGAATTACTATTTAACTGCTCTAGAGCAAAATTATTAGTCAAAAGTGTATTCATATGTCTTTACTTCATTACACTTTTTAGGAGACTGCATGCAGGCACTCTTCCATAAATTGCAACAAGGCAAATCCATCCAGACAGAATAATTTCACTTCAGAATGGGGCCGAAATATGGGCTTCCAGCATCAAAAGCAGTTTTCACTCTTCCTGTATGAAACTAAGTTTCAATTCATTTTAATTATGATACAACTGACAGCACTTGTTGGCACTCAGCAAAGAAATGTGATAAAATATTTCAAATAACACTCTTTTTAATGTGCCATTTAGTTAAAAACAAATTTAAGTTTCAAAATGGTTCCTGAATGGATTCAGTAGTCAGTTGGATATAAGCAGATCCAACTCAAGCTGAAAAAGTAACACAAGTGGAGTTGTGAAAGCAATGGCAAAAATCAACTTCTGGTTTGACTTTTTCTGGAAAAAAGTACCTTAAAAAGTTCTGTATTTACTATGAAATATATTATGACATCAACATGATAGGTAAAAAACAAAGTTCATTTCTTTTCTGAATTTCCTCAAAGCACTCCAAAAAGAGAATTATCCAATATGATAGGAAAAGAATGTGTGAACCAATTTTCACAAATTACAGTGACTGCCAGGAAAAAAATGCAGGCGAGTGACTGATCACCCTCATTTTGATTTTGTGAGAGTGAAAAATTCAGGAGAGTGATTTTAACCCATTACCTATGATGACAGGCCAATTTATTCATTTATTTATTTACTAGGGTTTAACGACACATAAACAGCCAAGGTCATATCGCGCCGGTGACAGTTTTACAGGTGGAGGAAGCCGGAGTACCCAGAGAGAACCACCGAGCAACGACGAGCAGCTGCCAGCTCCCCAACATCGTACCTCCACACTTCAGCACAGGCAGTGTTAGATTGGTTGAAGAATTGATCGCTCAGACGGTCACCTATCCAAGGACCAACAGGGCTCGACATTGCTTAAGTTCGGTGATCTGACGAGAACGATGACAGGCCAAACTGACCAGCACGAAACACAAAATGACCATGGAAATTTTGTTATTTTTTTCATTTTTGCTCTAAAAACAGCTTATGATTCCTCATTGGAACGAGCTCATTGACCTCATTCCAATGAGGTGTCATAAGATATTTTTTAAGCCAAAAATGAAAGATTGTAGTTATGGGAGATAATGTTTGCAAGTATCATCTCCTAGTTGGGTCAGGTAATGGGTGATTGAAATGCAATATATAACTAAATGTTTTAATGTTTCGACATAATTTCTACACACATCATGAAGGCGAGTGATTAATTGCTCCCCTTGTGAAACGTTTAGGAGAGTGATGGCGAGTGAGAGTGATCACTCTCCTTTCCCGCAAGTCCCTGAATTAAATTTATGTTAAAATCCAGTGAAATCACTGTCTGTCATTGTCAGGGTGTATATTAACGATTAACCGTATTTATCCCAAGAATTGTACTATTTGTATTGATACACCTAAATTTTCCACAAACATAATTTTCAAACTTCTTTTAATTAATGATACAGACAAAAAATTATTTTTCAAATGTCCTCCTATGTATTGACTCGGTCTGAATGCAGTGGTTTCATGATTCGTAATGATTGTTTTTGTTTGTACATTTCAAAAAAAATAAAAGCAAAATGAGCTGGGATTCATAAGAAATATCGCCCCCTTTGCCGTTCAGCCATCTGAAGGTGATGTATTTCCTCCCCAGTAAGATGTATATCAAATTTGGTGGTAATCAATTAACCCAAACTCAAGTTAAAATTCAGACAATACAAAAAACATGTTTCCTAAGTCGAAAAAGGACCATAACTCTGGTAAAATTAAACGGATCATGTCCATTTTCAAACTTAACCTGCATTACCTCCCAAGTAAGCTGTATATCAAATTTGGTTACGATCAATTCACCCAAACTCAAGTTATAAGTTGGACGCAGAAGTGTTTTGGATGGACAGATGGACGGACGGATGTCTCTACGCACGGACAGAACATCTCGGATGGATGGACATCAGTCATTTTTTCGGGAGACAATGATGTTATAGCTTCCTGCACAAAAGAATATTAAAGTTATTGCATGGAAACCAAAAATCTATTTATAGTAACAGTGACCTTCACCTTTGACCTATTGACCCCAAATGCATTCTCAACGATCGACATCTCAAATGCAACCACAGTATGAAGTTCTAGCTTCGTACACAAAAGAAAACTAAAGTTATTGCACGGAAACCAAAAATCTATTTATAGTAAGTGACCTTGACTTTTGACCTATTGACCCCAAATGCAATCCCAACGATCGACATCTCAAATGCAACAGCAATATGAAGTTATAGCTTCGTAAACAAAAGAAAACTAAAGTTATTGCATGGAAACCAAAAAATCTATTTATAATAACAGTGACTTTGACCAACAGATCCCAAGAGCAATCCCAATCATCATCCCATTACAAGCGGCCTACCTGTGAAGTATGAGTACTGTGTGACCAATGGTACAAAACTTATTGCCCGTAAACGAGTGTGATGGACGGACGGACAAACGAACGAACGAACGAACGAACAAACAAACAAATGGACGGACGGACCAAGTGATTACTATAAACACTCCTTTTATAAAAGCGAGGGGGGGGGGGGGGGGGATAGAAATGAAAGTGTCAATGACACTGTAGCTCAACTTGTTTAAGACATGTACATGTATAGTAGGTGACACATCAATGACAAACATCTAGGTAATGACCTGATAACAAAGGTACATGTAAAGTATTGTAACAGTCTGTACATAAATGCTGACCGTAGCCTGTAACAAATATATAGGTAAAGTATTGTAACAGTGGGGTGACAGTTAGATGCTAAACTAGAAAAGAAATCTTTGAGTCCCAGAGTGGGTCTGACTGAACCCCAAAATATTTGTTCTCATAGCACAGTGATAACAAAGGGACCCCAAAACACTCGTCCCTGTCACAAGGTGATAACAAAGGTGCCCCAAGAAGTTTCATGAAGATCAGTTTATAAATACAGACTCTAGCCCGAGCCATATTGACATGTGCACTTACTGTGGTGCACTTACTGTGTATAAGTAGCACTGAACAAATCAAAGTTCATCTAATTTGCATAATTTCTGCACGAGAAAAAACACGTATTATATGTGATATATTCCTTGTTACTAAACATTCCTACAAAAATTTATTCAAATCAGAACTTTCATACAGAAGTTCTGTACAAAAAACTGATTGCACTAATTTTGGTACAAAACAGCTGCTGACGGCCATCTTGAATTTTGGACTGCACCCAAAAACACTCGTTCTCGTCCCACAGTGATAACAAAGGTACACAAGAAGTTTTGTGAAGATCGGTTCATAAATACAGCCTCCAGCCCGAGCCGTATTGACACATGCACTTACTGTGTATAAGTAGCACTGAATAAATCAAAGTTCATCTAATTTGCATAATTTCTGCTTGAGAAAAAAAACGTATTATATGTGATGTATTCCATGTTACTAAACATTCATACAGAAATATATTCAAATCAGAACTTTCATACAGAAGTTCTGTACAAAAAACTGATTGCACTAATTTTGGTACAAAACGGCCGCAGGCAGCCATCTTGAATTTCAGACCGCACCCCAAAACACTCATTCTCGTCCCAATGTGATGACAAAGGTACCCAAGAAGTTTTGTGAAGATCGGTTCATAAAGACAGCCTCCAGCCCTAGCTGTATTGACATGTGCACTCACAGTCTACAAGTGGTACCGAATTAAAGTTCATCTAATTTGCATAAATTCTGCATGAAAAAAAACCTGTATTATATGTGATGTATTCCATGTTACTATACATTCATACAAAAATTTGTTCCAATCAGAGCTTTCATACAGAGGTTCTGTACAAGCTAGAGGTACTGTGAGCAAGCTCAAAAAGTGACACCCCCCGAATGTACAAGTTAGATTATCTCCCCTTGGAAATGTCAGAACAGAATTATATTGCTTCATGCACATCTTCATATGGAGTTCTTCCATTGTGTAAAGTTTCATGAAAATTCTTCAAACGGTTTAGGAGGAGTTGTGCTTATAAGGACGGACAGACGGACAGATGGATGGACAGACGGACAGGGTGATTCCTATATACCCGCCCAAACTTTGTTTGCGGGGGGTATAAAAACTGATTGCGCTAATTTTGGTACAAAATGGCTACTGGCGGCCATCTTGAATTTTGGACCGCACCCCAAAACACTCGTTCTCGTCCCACGGTGATAACAAAGGTACCCAAGAAGTTTTGTAAAGATAGGTTCATAAATACAGCCTCTAGCCTGAGCCGTATAGAAGTTGTGTACAAACAAGAGGCCCCAGGGGGACTTAGGTGCTCACCGAATGTTCCATACTGTTAAGACACAAATTTTATCAAAAGCTATTCTTAACGTTCTACCGAGTAAATCTATACTCTCTGCGGAGCTAAAACATCAACAGGACTGAATGGGACAATGCTGCTGATCAAATATCAAAAGATTCTGCATGATGGCTCTGACGAAGATTTTTAAGGAATTTTCCTTGAATTGCACAAAGTAAACATTCACGCCCCCATAGTGAGCCCCAATATTGATCAAACTTGAATCAGACCCATACCAAGATGCTGCATACCAAATATTAAACGATTCTGCCCATTGGTTCTTAAGAAGATTTTTAAAGAATTTTTCTTAAATTGCACTAAGTAAAAATTCACGCCCCCATAGTGAGCCCCAATATTGGTTGAGGGACTCGATTTAAACAAACTTGAATCAGACCCATACCAAGATGCTGCATACCAAGTATCAAAAGATTCTGCTCACTGGTTCTGGAGAAGAAGATTTTTTAATAATTTTTCTATAATTCAAATGGTGCTATCCGAGTTATGCCCCATACAGAGACCCCAATGGACGTGGCCATTTCATTTGAACAAACAATTGCCATATAGTAATGAACATCCACATGAAGTTTCGTGAAAATCGGACCAGTGGTTGCAGAAGAGAAGTCGTTTGAAAAATGTTCACGACGGCGGACGACGACAAACGGCAAGTGACAAGCTGAGCTCCCTTTGGGGAGCTAAAAATTCCTCATATTGACTTAGTTATAATTCTGGCTCCCACAGTGAGCCCAAATATGGACCCAGACACTTGGCTTTAACAAACTTGAATCCCCCCCCCCCCCCCCTCCCCCCAAGGATGTTATACACCACATATCAAAACATTCCGACTGCTGGATCTGAAGAAGAAGATTTTTTAAGAAAATTCATCATTTCGAACTAAGTTACAATTCAAGCTCCCACGGTGAGCCCAAATATGGACCTAGGGACATGGCTTGAACAAACTTGAATCTCACCCCCCTAAAGATGCTGCATACCAAATATCAAAACATTCCAAAGGCTGGATCTGAAGAAGAAGATATTAAAAGAAAATTCCTCATTTTGAACTGAGTTATAATTCGGGCTACCACAGTGAGCCCAAATATGAACCCAGGGACTTGGCTTGAACAAACTTGAATCTCACCCCCGAAGCATGCTGCATACCCAATATCGAAAGATTCTGCCTGCTGGTTCTTGAGAAGATTTTTAAAGAAATTTGCCTGAAATGCACTAAGTTCAAATTGGGCTCCTATACTGAGCCCAAATATGAACCCAGGGGGGGCCGATTAGAACAAACTTGAATCAGATCTACCCCACAATGTTGCATACCAAATATCAAAAGATTCTGCCTGCTGGATCTGGCGAAGAAGATTTTTTAAGAAATTTGCCTGAAATGCACTAAGTTCGAATTTGGGCTTCTATAGTGAGCCCAAATATGAATCCAGGGAGCCGACTTAAACAAACTTGAATCAGACCCATACCAAGATGCTGCATACCAAGTATCAAAAGATTCTGCCCACTGGTTCTGGAGAAGATTTTTTAATAATTTTTCTATAATTCATACGGTGCTATCAGAGTTATGCCCCATACAGAGCCCCCAAGGGAAGTGGCCATTTCATTTGAACAAACCTGAATTGCCATATAGTAATGAACATCCACATGAAGTTTCGTGAAAATCGGACAAGTGGTTTCAAAGGAGAAGTCGTTCACGACGACAACGGACGACAGACGACGGACGGCAAGTGATAAGTTGAGCTCCCTTCAGTGAGCTAAAAACTGATTGGACCTAATTTTGGTACAAAATGGCCACTGGCAGCCATCTCAAATTTTGGACCGCACCCAGAAACACTCGTTCTCGTCCCAAGGTGATAACAAAGGTACCCAAGAAGTTTCGTGAAGATCGGTTCATAAATACAGCCTCTAGCCCGAGCCGTATTGACATGTGCACTTACTGTGTATAAGTAGCACTGAATAAATCAAAGTTCATCTAATTTGCATAATTTTTGCATGAGAAAAAAACCCGTATTATATGTGATGTATTCCATGTTACTAAACATTCATACAAAAATTTATTTAAATCAGAACTTTCATACAGAAGTGCTCTTCAAAAAACTGATTGCACTAACTAAAGTACAAAATGGCTGCTGGTGGCCATTTTGAATTTCGGACCGCACCCAAAACTACTCGTTCTCGTCCCACGGTGATAACAAAGGTACCCAAGAAGTTTCGTAAAGATCAGTTCATAAATACGGGCTCTAGCCCGAGCCGTATTGGCATTTGCAGTTACTGTGCTGAAAGTAACATTAAATAGATAAAAGTTCAGTCAAATCGGTATAATTTATGCACGAGAAAAAAACACGTATTATATGTGATGTATCCCATGGTACTAAACATTCACACAAACAATTATTCAAATCAGCGCTTTCATATGGAAGTTCTTTACAAAAATCTAATTGCACCTAATTTTGTACAAAATGGCTGCCAGCGGCCATCTTGAATTTCAGACCGGACCCCAAAACACTCGTTCTTGTCCCACGGTCATAACAAAGGCACCCAAAAAGTTTCATAAAGATCGGTTCATAAATATGGCCTCTAGCCCGAGCCGTATTGAATTGTTGATGGACAGACGGACGACTGGCCACGACATAAGCTCACATTTGGCTTCGCCAAAGTTGAGCTAAAAATGAACAAACATGGCCCAGCCATTTTGAATTTTTTTTTTTCAAAAATTTTTACGTGCATCATCCTCATAGCATCCAGGAACAATGTTAGAAACCTGAAACAAATATATTAAATGGCCGCCGGTCGGCATCTTGAATTTTTTTCAAAAAGTTTTGACGTGCATTGTCCTCCTATTTTGTGTCACCAATGGCATAAAATGAAAGTACAGCGTCGAAGCATCTATGAGATACAGGTGGTAATATAAACTAAGATACAGGTGGTAACGTCAAATATAGCAAAAAAATGACAACAAAAATGGCTGCCTTTCGGCCATCTTGAATTTTTTTTTTAAAAGATTTTGGCATGCATCATCCTCCTATGATGTCTGACAATTGTTGATAATTTAAAACTAATATCTCAAACATCTCTAAGGTATGGGTGATAACGTAACTTGAGAATGCAAAAAATGAACAAAAATGGACGTCATTCGGCCATCTTGAATTTTTTTTTCAAACAATTTTGACGTGCATCATCCTCAGAGCATCTTTAAACAATGTTAGAAACCTGACGCAAATATATCAAAACATGTCTAAGATACAGGTGGTAACATCAAATGAAGCAAAAAAATGGCTGCCAGTCGGCCATCTTGAATTTTTTTAAAAAAAGTTTTGACATGCATCATCCTCCTATTATGTGTCACCAATGGTATAACTAGAGTGATGTCACGCATACAGCCTGATTGTCCCAGCAATGGCAATTCTTAGACACAAAACAGTTAGAGCCATTTTCTGTTAACCATTTACCTAATGAATCTGCCATATCTGCACTCGTGGTGTACAAACTTTGCTATTCAAATTTTATTTTTTCTTTTCTCCACTCCAAAACATACCTCATGACCTATTAATGGAACAAGCTTGATGAGCTTAATAAGGACTAATAAGCCATAAATCTGATGTTTCAGAAAAATAATTTGTAATGTTGGTTTCAACTTGTGTTATTTATTTATTTATTGGTGTTTAAGGTCACATACTTATGCACAATGGCTAATCGTAACCGTGACAGTTTTACGGGTGGAGGAAGCCGAAGTACCCAATGAGAACCACCGAGCATCGACGAGCAACTGTCAGCTCCTCAACATTCTAACTCTGTTAAAGCTCCGCTCAAGCAGGGTTACAGTGGTTGAAGACATGTGCACCATCGCTGTGCAGTACGCCGTAGTACACGGCGTCATCGATCCCCAATGTAGGCAACCGGGATAAAGTGCCTTGCCCAAGGACACAACGCGGGTCGTCTCAGACAGGGATCGAACTCGGGACCTCTAGCATAGAAGTCCAACAGTCTACCAATGAGCCACCGCGCCCCCCTTCAACTTGTGTTAGGTAAAGGATTAAAGATGCAGTATATACAGCAATGTTGCGCTATAGGAGTCAATTTTCTTTTTTGCATGTAAAAACTCCCAATCCTTCAAAATGCATTTTTGGGGGGGTGTGTGTGTGTGTGTGTGTGTGTGTGTGTGTGTGTGTGTGTGTGTGTGTGTTGTGTGTGTGTGTGTGTGTGTGTGTGTGTGTGTGTGTGTGTGTGTGTGTGTGTGTGTGTGTGTGTTTGAGGTTTAAAAAATCGCACTGGCACAGACATTTCCTACTGAAACGTTTTTTTCTTTTAATATGCCGCCGAAAAATTGTTTTCATTTACTGAACCCTGATGGGTTTCAAACATGACAAAAAATTACACAAAATTGATTTAAACTAAGTGATGAGCTTAGGAACTGGTTAAACTGACTGGAAATAATTGATGTTATTCATTGATGGGCTCTAATTTAGTCCTTACAAGGATGTTACGCAAGCTTTTGTTTTTCTTATAGGCGATGACAGGTCGAAGATTCAAAGGTTCATTTAATTTAGCATTGGTAAAATTGAATTCATCTTTTAACATTTTTGCTATTTCGATATTCATTCTGTTGTACGTTAAAGTGAAAGGAATGATGGACCTCCTTTCGCATTCGCCCTCTGATATGTTCATACCAAATGGCCAGAGGGTTTGAAGCGTATTGATCCAAAAAGCTTCACGTTTTTTTCTAAATTCATCCGTTTCTTCTAATGTGTCTTTAATTGGTGGTTGTTCAATAGGATGGATTTCGAAATCGTCCAAAGAATGGCCAGGAAGGTTAAAATGTTGTGCTACTGAAGCATCAGCATTATGTTTTATATCCTGTTTGTGTCTAGTAGCACGTTCTCGAAAAGGATTTTGACTTTGACCAACATACTGTTTCCTACATCGCTTACAAGTGATAAGGTAAATAATGTTTGGTGAATCACAATGGAGGGGGTTACGGATCTGATAATGATTTTTCGTTTGTTCGGAGGAAAATTCCTCTTTCTGATCAGGCATAAAAGTATGCAGTCTACAACGAGGCTTTTTGCAATTAAATACCGCGCCACTACCATTCTGCAACGGTCTGTTGTGTTCAATCTTCAGTGGTTCAAAATCGGTAGTTTCAGCTGGACTTTCGAGCTTTTTCAGGGTTTGGGATTTCAGGCTACGCAAGAGGCGCAGCGAGTACCCTCTCGATCTGAGGGCGCCAAATAGAGTAGAACAAGCCTCATTGAAATTTACCTTATCACTTGAATTGCGGTGGAAACGAATGAGTTGTGATTTGATGATACCTTTAAATGTATGTTGAGGATGAAATGATTTTGTGTGCAACAATTCATGTGAATCAGTTGGTTTAAAATACACTTTATAATCTAACTGACCGGACGCCTGAAATTGCTTGCCTTTATACACGGTCACATCGAGAAAATCAACAGAATTTTCACTGATAGTAGCTTTCAATTTAATATTTGGATCGTGATTGTTCAAAATTTCTAAAAATTTATCAAAATCTTCTTTTGAATGTTCCCAAATAATAAAAAATGTCATCTAAATACCTGAGATATACGAGAGGATGCTTTGCACATTTGCTTAAGGCATTTTCCTCCCATTCCGCTACATAAATGCTTGCAAAATTAGGACTGAATCTTTTGCCCATAGGACAACCCATTATTTGTAGAAAATATTCTCCATTGAATTGAAAGTTATTACCTTTTAAGCTCAGCTCTAAAAGATCCAAAATTTGTTCATCCGGGCGTTTCGCATCCGGATATTTTTCAAATGCATTTTTAACTGATTTAACACCTTTATCAATATCGATGTTCGTATACATACTGTCGATATCCAAAGTAGCCAGAATTGCATTTTTCGATATTTTCAATTTCGAAATTTTTGACAGGAAATCCTGTGTATTTTTTAGATAGCTCGGATGTCTATTTGCTATAGGTTTCAGATGATAATCAATTAATTCCGAGATCGCATAAGATTCCGAATTACAATCTGATACAATTGGCCTCCCGGATGGAGTTAAGTCATCCGTCCATGAAGAACGGTCCTTGTGGATCTTTGGTAGGATATAAAATTGTCTTGTTTGAGCACTGAGCTTAGCTGTTAAATATTTCAATTGTTTTTTGGTAATGTGACCTTCGTCGAGGAGAAATTTTAAGATCTTATTGAATTTTTCGATATTACTAGGCCAAATAAGTGAATCTATTTTCTTATAATGTTTAGTATTGCTGAGTTGTCTCATGGCTTCCTTTATATAATTATCCCGAGATAGAACAACTACCGACCCACCTTTGTCGGCTGGTTTAATTACTAATTTCTTATTTTTTCGAAGTTTCGTGAGGGCTCTCCGTTCACCAGCTGTTAAATTGTCTTTATCGGAGAGTATGTTCATGCTGAACACCTTTTGGATGATTCGTTTGCTAGCCTCAATAATTTCGGGATCTACTTCACTATCTGGAGGTGACCAACCAGATGATTCTGTAAAAGGAAGTTTCCGACCGCTGGAGTTTCTAAAGCGGTCTGCTAATTTCATTTGCCTACGAAAATTACAGTTGTATGATGGTAAATTTGTTTGGTTATCAGTTTTAGGCTTTGGTGCTGGTACAAAGGTTAAACCGCGATCTAAAAGAGATTTCTCTTGGGTTGTTAGGTCATTGGTGCCAGACAGGTTAACCACATTAGTTCCTAATCCCACATCTGTTAGGCGGCTGTTACCTTTGCCTTTACTTAGTTTAAATTTAGGTGGTTCAACCAGTGATCGTACATAATATTGGCGGTTCTCGTGGTCCAATGGATTAAATCCTGAGCAACATCAAACTTCGCGTCATCAATTTTAGGTATAACGTTAACGTCCTTCACTTTCCGAATGGTTTCGTTGATGATGCTCAGGGTTCTCCTCTCAGCCTGAGGGAGTTTTTGCGAAAAGTTTAGTTCAGCGAAATAAATTTTTGCTGATCTAAACTTGACCCTGATATCGCTAAGCATATTCCGCAACTGCTTAACTACAAGATCAGAATTATCGTTTCGAGAATTCACGCCAATATTTAATAATATTTTTTGGGGACTGGACTGGCCCCTGTGCCCTTTAAACATAGAGCGCAGATGATTGAATTTGGCGCCGGGGTAACACTCCACCTGGATGTCCGGATGGGGATTTCGATCAATGCGTCCTAAATTTGAATTTCCAATCATAAGGATGTTTTTACAAACATCGGGGAGGCGCCAATTCCTTTTGTCAAAATTAACTCCGCTTTTATGCCGAAACTGGGAGAATTTAGAATCAAATGAGCGGCCCGAGTTGCGGCTCGGTGATTTGACTTTCTCTGAGTACGATATACCTGGTTGAACCACACTAGAGACAGGAGAAGGGGGAGAAGAAACAGAAGCAGGAGAGGAAACAGAAGCAGGAGAAGAAACAGAAGGAGGAGGAGGAGTTCTAGTGAGAGCACTAGGAGAACCAGAGAAGAAAGGCTGAGGAGGAGTTGGAGGTAGAGGAGCAAGACGAGGTGAGACAGCGTTACTCAATTTGCGAGCATCTCCAGTCACAATATGGCCCGGAGATGTTTGCAAATTGAGGCCCTTACTCTGAGAGAAAGAAGAAGTAGAAGGAAAAGAAGAGGGAGAAGTGCTTTGCCTTGATCTTTTCTTATTTTGCTTTTCGCGTTGGGGTAGAGGGACAACACGGGCCGGAGTTTGCTTGCTCCCTCCCGTATTGTCCCTTACTCCAGACGCTGGGCGAATTTCCGAAATGTAAGACTCATAGGCCGAAATAGTCTTATCTGTCAACTTATTTTTAAAGTTCTTTTTAGCCCAGATCAAGGCACGCGCCGAAGCGCTGTTGAAGTCTATTTTTTCGAGTTTTCGAGTGTGTGTGTGTGTGTGTGTGTGTGTGTGTGTGTGTGTGTGTGTGTGTGTGTGTGGTGTGTGTGTGTGGTGTGTGTGTGTGTGTGTGTGTGTGTGTGTGTGTGTGTGTGTGTGTTGTGGGGGGGGGGGGGGAGTTGTGGAACCTATATCCAATCTGGCCTGTATCATAAATACAAATAACTTTAGTTATGGCGTAAAGAAAGATCGGACAGACGGATGGACTGATGGACGGACGGACAGACTGACAGATAGATGGACAGAGCGAGCTCTGTGCTATATCCCTCCCTTGTGGGAGGGAATAAAAAGTAATAAAGTATGTGGTAGAAGCCCAATTTGAAATTTAGAGAAACTAAGTTCGAAAAGCATTGTGAAAAGGGTTAAATGAATGCCAATATTATTTGAAACCACTGTGTACAGCTTCAGTAGACCTTTCCTGAAATGAAACAAGAGGCCCCACGTGGCCTTAATCGCTCACCTGACAAAGTGACTCTAAGAAGTATTTTAGGTCACCTTCACCATGTCATGCCTCATCAACATTAACTGGTTGAGTGATAGATTTTGTTTGAAGTTCAACATTTGTTACCTAAAATTAGTTTTAGGCCAATCTCCAATGATTTTTAATAAAGCAAATTTATCTCTGCAGACAAACTGGTTTAGCATGAAGCACAAACAAGGAATGTGAAGAGATAGCCTTGGACATCTCTCCCCAACTGTGGATATCTTCCATGTGCTACATGTATGTATTTGCATGCAAGAAAACAAAAATTTTCACAAATTTTCCAAAATATTAGTTTTTTTTATCATCATTGGAACAAGCTCAAACAGCTTATTCCAATAGGGGTATGGGATGATCAGATATATTTTTGAGACAGAACTGTGAATATATAAATAATGGTGTTTTTTTGTGAATGATGCTGGAGAATTTTGCGTAAAGATATGGTAAATGGTTTGTTCTAGATACAGAATGATGCAAAAGTATTTAAATTTGATTAGGCAAGTTGTTCCTATAATGCATTTAAAAATTGAAGTAACTGTTTTTTTGCTGACAAACTTTTAGATGTGTGTGTCTGTGTTTGTGTGTGTGTGTGTGTGTGTGTGTGTGTGTGTTTGTGTGTGTGTGTGGGGGGGGGGGGGGGGGTAAGAGTGTTCTTGCAAACAAAATTCCTGAATAAATGGAAAATTTTATTTTTTGTGTGAAAGACATAGTGCGTGAATGTTGATTGGAACAAGCTTAGAGAGCTCATTTTAATGTGAAGTCATAAAGCTGTGTTTTACGTACGAAATTCTGGAATAACTAAAAAAATTGCTTTTTTGACTCAAAAAGCATGGTGTGCGACCTCTCATTGGAAGCTCATTCCAATGGGGTATTTACAAGCGATAAGTACATGTATGTTTAAGAGACAAAAATTAAAATTTGAATAGCGATTTTTGCGAAGAATGCTGACAAGTTTTGGCAGTTATGCTGGTAAAAAGGTAAGATATGCAAAGTGGTTGTTTTTAGAGGCGACATTTAATTAAGGGGAATTAACCCTTGATTACTGAGGTAACTTCTAAAAGTACTGAAATTTCATGAAGCAATGTGAATAACAGACA
This sequence comes from Pictodentalium vernedei, assembly GCA_031216915.1. Taxonomy (NCBI): domain Eukaryota; kingdom Metazoa; phylum Mollusca; class Scaphopoda; order Dentaliida; family Dentaliidae; genus Pictodentalium; species Pictodentalium vernedei. Next base: position 339,255,324 of record CM062296.1, on the reverse strand, counting down.
ACAGTTGCCTAAAAATTTCATGAATAACTAAAATTTTTATTCCTTTGTCTCGAAAACATGGCATATGACCTTTGTTGGAATGAGCTGAATGCGTGTGTTCCAATGAGGGGGTCATAAAATTTGAACGGAGATTTGTGTGAATAATGCATTAGTACTGCTAGATTTGGGTAAACGGTTCACCCTGGATACCACCCCTTCTATAGTAGATCTTTTCTGCAAATTTTGTCTAAGATTCTATCAACTTTACAAATAAATACGTTCATGAATCACAATCAGATCCACCCCACAATGTTGCATACCAAATATCAAAAGATTCTGCCTGCTGGATCTGGAGAAGAAGATTTTTTAAGAAATATGCCTGAAATGCACTAAGTTAAAATTTGGGCTCCTATACGGAGCTCAAATATAAACCCAGGGGGCTGATTTGAACAAACTTGAATCAGATCCACCCCACAATGTTGCTTACCAAATATGAAAAGATTCTGAAGCTGGATCTGGAGAAGAAGATTTTTTAAGAAATTTGCCTGAAATGCACTAAGTTCGAATTCGAGCTTCTATAGTGAGCCCAAATATGAAACTAGGAAGCCGATTTGAACAAACTTGAATCAGATCCACCCCACAATGTTGCATACCAAATATCAAAAGATTCTGCCTGCTGGATCTGGAGAAGAAGATTTTTTAATAAATTTGCCCGAAATGCACTAAGTGCGAATTCGGGCTTCTATATTAAGCCCAAATATGAATCCAGGGGGCCGATTTGAACAAACTTGAATCAGATCCACCCTGCAATGTCGCATACCAAATATCAAAAGATTCTGCCTGCTGGATCTGGAGAAGAAGATTTTTGAAGAAATTTGCCCAAAATGCACTAAGTTTGAATTCGAGCTTCTATAGTGAGCCCAAATATGAATCCAGGGGGCCGATTTGAACAAACTTGAATCAGATCCACCCCGCAATGTTGCATACCAAATATCAAAAGATTCTGCCTGCTGGATCTGGAGAAGATGATTTTTTAAGAAATTTGCCTGAAATGCACTAAGTTCGAATTCGAGCTTCTATAGTGAGCCCAAATATGAATCTAGGAAGCCGATTTGAACAAACTTGAATCAGATCCACCCCACAATGTTGCATACCAAATATCAAAAGATTCTGCCTGCTGGATCTGGAGAAGAAGATTTTTTAATAAATTTGCCCGAAATGCACTAAGTCCGAATTCGGGCTTCTATATTAAGCCCAAATATGAATCCAGGGGGCCAATTTGAACAAACTTGAATCAGATCCACCCCGCAATGTTGCATACCAAATATCAAAAGATTCTGCCTGCTGGATCTGGAGAAGAAGATTTTTTAAGAAATTTGCCCGAAATGCACTAAGTTTGAATTCGAGCTTCTATAGTGAGCCCAAATATGAATCCAGGGGGCCGATTTGAACAAACTTGAATCAGATCCACCCCGCAATGTTGCATACCAAATATCAAAAGATTCTGCCTGCTGGATCTGGAGAAGATAATTTTTTAAGAAATTTGCCTGAAATGCACTACGTTCGAATTCGAGCTTCTATAGTAAGCTCAAATATGAATCTAGGGAGCCGATTTAAACAAATTTGCATCAGATCCATCCCACAATGTTGCATACCAAATATCAAAAGATTCTGCCTGCTGGATCTGGAGAAGAAAATTTTTTAAGAAATTTGCCTGAAATGCACTAAGTTTGAATTCGAGCTTCTATAGTGAGCCCAAATATGAATCTAGGAAGCCGATTTGAACAAACTTGAATCAGATCCACCCCACAATGTTGCATACCAAATATCAAAAGATTCTGCCTGCTGGATCTGGAGAAGAAGATTTTTTAATAAATTTGCTTGAAATGCACTAAGTTCAAATTTGGGCTCCTATACTTAGCCCAAATATAAACCCAGGGGGCCGATTTGAACAAACTTGAATCAGATCCACCCCGCAATGTTGCTTACCAAATATGAAAAGATTCTGCCTGCTGGATCTGGAGAAGAAGATTTTTTAAGAAATTTGCATGAAATGCACTAAGTTCAAATTCGAGCTTCTATAGTGAGCCCAAATATGAATCTAGAAAGCCGATTTGAACAAACTTGAATCAGATCCACCCCACAATGTTGCAAACCAAATATCAAAAGATTCTGCCTGCTGGATCTGGAGAAGAAGATTTTTTAAGAAATTTGCCTGAAATGCACTAAGTTCGAAATCGGGCTCCTATACTGAGCCCAAATATGAACCCAGGGGGCCGATTTGAACAAACTTGAATCAGATCCACCCTACAATGTTGCATACCAAATATCAAAAGATTCTGCCTGCTGGATCTGGAGAAGAAGATTTTTTAAGAAATTTGCCTGAAATGCACTAAGTTCGAAATCGGGCTCCTATACTGAGCCCAAATATTAACCCAGGGGGCCGATTTGAACAATCTTGAATCAGATCCACCCCACAATGTTGCTTACCAAATATCAAAAGATTCTGCCTGCTGGATCTGGAGAAGAAGATTTTTTAAGAAATTTGCCTGAAATGCACTAAGTTCGAATTCGGGCTTCTATAGTAAGCCCAAATAGGTATCCAGGGGGCCGATTTGAACAAACTTGAATCAGATCTACCCCGCAACATTGCATACCAAATATCAAAAGATTCTGCCTGCTGGATCTGGAGAAGAAGATTTTTGAAGAAATTTGCCTGAAATGCACTAAATTCGAATTCAAGCTCCTATAGTGAGCCCAAATATGAATCTAGGGAGCCGATTTGAACAAACTTGAATCAGATCCACCCTACAATGTTGCATACCAAATATCAAAAGATTCTGCCTGCTGGATCTGGAGAAGAAGATTTTCAAAGAAATTTGCCTGAAATGCAGTAAGTTCAAATTTGAGCTCCTATACTGAGCCCAAATATAAACCCAGGGGGCCGATTTGAACAAACTTGAATCAGATCCACCCCACAATGTTGCATACCAAATATCAAAAGATTCTGCCTGCTGGATCTGGAGAAGAAGATTTTTTAAGAAATTTGCCTGAAATGCACTAAGTTCGAAATCGGGCTCCTATACTGAGCCCAAATATGAACCCAGGGGGCCGATTTGAACAAACTTGAATCAGATCCACCCTACAATGTTGCATACCAAATATCAAAAGATTCTGCCTGCTGGATCTGGAGAAGAAGATTTTTTAATGTTTTTCCCATTGCCTACAGTGTTAAAAAGTGCTGACTCAGCACTTTTTCAAAGTCCCGAAACTGTACCCTATGATAAAACCGATGGCAATTTTTTTTTACCAATCCTTTCTGTTGGTCCTAAGGAAGCTGCACACCAAATAAAAATTCTCAGTGCCGTGCAGTTTTGGAGATATGGGCGTTTTAAATTTTTTCTATTTTTAGCTCCTGCGGTTCCCACGGGGCTGCGGGAAAATTTTTTTTTGCATAAATCAAGTACTCATGACCCAATAAGCCCTCACATAAAATTTGGTTCAAATCAGCCTCTCGGTTTGGAAAATAGAAATTTTGGGCGGGGCAAAAAATTTTGCCCCTCTCATAACAACGCCAAGTATAGCCCCACAAACTTCTCTTGAACAAATCTGAGTCTACACCTCAAAAGGAAGCTGCACACCAAATATCAAGTCTCTGCTACTGCTGGTTCATGAGAAGAAGATTTACAAAGATTTTGGTGCCCCTTGGGGGCGTGGCACCACCCAGGAGGAGGGGCAACTTCATTTGAACAAATCTGAATTGGCATTAGGTAATAAACATTTAGCCAACATTTGAATAAAATTGGGCTAGTGGTTTAGGAGGAGAAGTCGATAATGTAAAGTTAACGCCGGACGGACGACGACGGACGACGGACGATGGACGACGGACGACGGACGACGGACAGAAAGTGATTAGTAAAGCTCCCCTTGAGCTTCGCTCAGGTGAGCTAAAAAAGAAATGACATTGTAACAGAGTGTTTGGAGAATGAAATGGATTGGCAAAAGGGGGGGGGGGGGGGGGTGTTTGTCTGGATTTTTAACCACAAACTTTTAAGCAAAACTGTAAAAATGCATTTTTGACGAAAGGAAAAAAAGTGCCTAATTGGACCCGGGGGAGGGGGGAGGGGTTCTAGGGTTAATTGAATTTAAAAAAAAGCTACGCATGTAGTGACTGTAAATAGTTCAAAATGCATATTGGAGGAAAGGAAGAAGAAAAAAATGCCTAATTGGCGGGGGTTGGGCAGGGCAATAACTTCAATAATTTTCATTGGCTAGAGACATGTACTGAAAAGAACTGAAATCCATTAACTTTTGTTTAAGTTATGGCATAAGAAAGTTTGGACAGACAGATGGACTAACGAATGAATGGATGGACTGATGGATGGACTGACAGACAGACAGATGGCACGAGCTCTGTGCCATATCCCTCCCTTGTGGGAAGGGATAATGAAAGTGTCAATGACACTGTAGCTTAACTTGTGTGTTGTGTTTGATGAAAAGGATAATGTTCAATGTTTATGAAAGGATTACAAAATAAGACAAGAATTGTGATAATTGGGAATATGTTAATTTCTGTTCCCTGTATGCTATGTTTTTAACTATTTATTTATTTATTGATGTTTAAGGTCACATATTTATGCACAATGGCTAATCATGACCGTGACAGTTTTACGGGTGGAGGAAGCCGAAGTACCCGGAGAGAACCACCGAGCAACGACGAGCAGCTGCCAGCTCCCCAACATCGTAACTCGTGTTAGATTGGTTGGAGACATGCGCACCATCGACGTGCAGTACGCCATAGTACACGGCGTCATCGTGCCCCCACGCGGGCAATGGAGATGAAGTGTCTTGCCCAAGGACACAACGCGGTTGCCGCAGGTGGGATTCGAACCGAGGACCTCTCGGCTTGCAGCCTGCACCTCTACCTACTGAGCCACCGCGCTCCCATGTTTTTAACTAGAGGTACTGTGAGCAAACTCACAAAGTGATACCCCCGCGCCTGAAATGTATAAGTTAGATTATCTCCCCTTGGAAATGTCAGAACGGAATTATATTGCTTCATGCACATCTTCATATGGAGTTCTTCCATTGGGTAAAGTTTCATGAAAATTCTTCAAACGGTTTAGGAGGAGTTGCGCTTACAAGGATGGAAAGACGGACACATGGACAAACGGATGGACGGACGGACAGGGTGATTCCTATATACCCCCAAACATTGTTTGCGGGGGGTATAATAACAAGAGGCCCCACGGGGCCTGAAGCGCTCATCTGTACAGAACACAATTTAAACAGAGTCCAAGAATGAGTCTACATTAAGCAAGCCATCTCCATAGGCTACACTGTCAATCCTTGAGTCCCTCAGGAGTGACAAAAATAATCTAGGTATCATGCATTTTCTTCAGTTGATCATAAGTAAAATGTAGAGCTCCCCTATGAAGCCCCTTGGTACAACCTATGTGGATTAATCTTAGTACCTCTAGAGGGTACTGAATACAAAATTTTTAATTCTTCAGCAAAATGGCCAATTCTGGCTCCCATAGAGAGCCCAAATATTAACCCAGGCTCTTCATTGGAACACAGTTAAATCTGACTTCCCTAGAGATGTTGTGTACCGAATATGAAAGCATTCTGACCGTTGGATCTGAAGAAGAGAAATTGTAAAGAAATTTCTTCGAACTGCACAAAGTTCAAATTTGGGCTACCCTAGCGAGCCCAAATATTGACCTATGGATCCGATTTGAACAAACTTGAATCTGACCCCCCTTGAGATGTTGTATACCAAATGTGAAAGCATTCTGACAGGTGAATCTAGAGAAGATTTTTGAAGAAATTTCCTCATATTGTACCAAGTTAAATTTCATGTTCCCATATGGAGCCCAAATATTAACCTAGGCACTCGAATTGAACAACCTGGAATATGACCCCCCTAGAGATGTTGTATACCAAATATAAAACCATTCCGACTGGTGGATCTGAAGAAGAAGAATTTTAAAGAAATTTTCTCATATTGCACTAAGTAAAAATTTGGGCTACCATAGTGAGCCCAAATATATACTTAGGGATCTGATTTGAACAAACTTGAATCTGACCCCTATAGAGATGTTGCATACCAAATATCAAAGCATTCTGACTGATGGATCTGAAGAAGAAGATTTTTTTAAATTACCCTCCATATTGAACAAAGATAAAATTTGGGCTTCCCTAGGAAGCCCAAATATTACCCTAGGGACTTGGTTTGAACAATCTAGAATCTGACCCTCATAACAATTATGTATACCAAATATTAAAAGATTCTGACTGGTGGTTCTGAAGAAGAAGATTTTTAAAGAATATTCCCCATATTACCCTATGTTAAAACTTCAGGCTCCTGTAGAGAGCCCAAATATGAACCAATTATCAAAAGATTCTGTTGATTGGTTCTGGAGAAAAGATTTTTTAAAATTTTTGCAAATATGCTGACTCAGCATTTTTTCGATGCCCATTACAGAACACCCTAACATAACCGATGGCAATTTTTTTTTTACCATTCAATTCTACTGGTCATAAGGATACTTCATACCAAATAAAAGCTCTCTGTTCCATGGGGTTTGGGAAATATGGGCGTTTGAAAATATTTCTATTTTTAGCTCCCAGGGTTCCCATGGGGATGCAGGAATTTTTTTTTTTTTTGCATGGGTCAAGTACTTATGACCCAATACTTCCACAAACCAAATTTGGTTCATACCGGACCATCGGTTCAGAAAATAGAAATTTTGGGCGGGGCCAAAAATCTTACCCCTCTTATTACAGAGCCAAATATTACTTCACGAACTTCGTTTGAACAAACTTGATTCTACACCCCATATGGAAGTTCCATAGCAAATATCAAGTCATTGTACACACTGGTTCTTCAGAAGAAGATTTTTAAAATATTTTGGAGAATTTTCCCCCACTCCCTCCCTATGGGGCTGGGCATGCTGAATTGAACAAAAATGAAATGCCCCTTTGGGACCATCCCTCACACAAACTTTCACTTGAATTGGCCCAGTGGCTTTGGAGGAGAAGACCAAAACATGGTGTTGACGGACGACGGACGGGAAGCGATGAGATTAGCTCAGCTTGACTTTGTCAAGATGAGCTAAAAATAATATGAGGTGTACACGGCACTAAAGAGCTGAGGGGTGGGTTAATATGACTTCACAGTTAATGTATGTGGCCCTCACAGTTAACGTATATCAACAAAAGTTACCAAGCTACAGCGAAATTATTCCAAAACGAGTCATCCTATCAAGTTACATTAAAATCCCTTCATAAATATGGCCTGTAGACTGTGCTAAAGGTTTTCGGGCTTCGGGCCCCTGTAGCCGTCAGTTTCCCAATTGCGTCCAAAGGGGACGTTCTCATCTAGACATTATATGAAGTCAACCTACCAAGTTACAGATGAAATCCCTTAATAAATATGACCTGTAGACTGTGCTAAAGGTTTTTGGGCTTTGGGCTTTGGCAGCCATCATGGCTGAATGATCGTAACCAAAAGGGGACATTCTCATCTGGGCATCATCTGGAGTGATCCTACAAAGTTACAATGAAATCCCTTCATAAATATGACCTGTAGACTGTGCTCAAGGTTTTTGGGCTTCGGACCCCTGAAGCCGTCACAGTTGACCAATCACGACCAAAAGGGGATGTCATCATCTAGGCATTATATGGACTTACGGGTTACAATGAAGTCCTTCCATAAATATGACCAATAGACTATGCTAAAGGTTTTGGGGTTTTGGGTTCGGGCAGCCATCAAGGCTGAATGATCACGACCAAAAGGGGACGTTCTCATCTAGACATTATTTAGAGTCATCCTACCAAGCTACAATGAAATCTCTTCATAAATATCACCTGTAGACTGTGCTAAAGATTTTCGGGCTTTGTGCCCCTGTAGCCAACACAGTTGCCTAATGGTGTCCAAAAGGGGCTGTTCTCATCTAGACATTACATGAAGTCAACCTACCAAGTTACAATGAAATCCCTTCATAAATATGATCTGAAGACTGTGCTAAAGGTTTTCGGGCTTTAGGCTTGGGCAGCCATAATGGGTGAATGATTGCAACCAAAAGGGGACATTCTCATCTGGACATCATCTGGAGTGATCCTATGAAGTTACAATGAAATCCCTTCATAAATATGACCTGTAGACTGTGCTTAAGATTTTCGGGCTTCAGGACCTGCAGCCATCACAGTTGACAAGCCACGACCAAAAGGGGATGTCATCATCTAGGCATTATATGGAGTCAACCTAACAAGTTACAATGAACTCCTTCCATAAATATGACCTACAGGCATGCTAAAGGTTTTTGGGCTCGGGCAGCCATCAAGGCTGAATGATCGTGACCAAAAGGGGACATTCTCATCTGGACACTATTTGGAATCATCCTACCAAGCTACAATGAAATCCCTTCATAATTATGACCTGTAGACTGTTCTAAAGGTTTTCGGGCTTTGAGCCCCTGAAGCCGTCACAGTTGCCCAATCGTGTCCAAAAGGGGATGTTCTCATCTAGACATTATATGAAGTCAACCTACCAAGTTACAATGAAATCCCTTCATAAATATGACCTGTAGACTGTGCTAAAGGTTTTCGGGCTTCAGGCTCGGGCAGCCATCATGGTTGAATGATCGCAACCAAAGGGGACAATCTCATCTGGGCATCATCAGGAGTGATCCTGCGAAGTTACAATGAAATCCCTTCATAAATATGACCTGTAGACTGTGCTCAAGTTTTTCGGGCTTCGGGCACCTGTAGACATCACAGTTGACCAATCACAACCAAAAGGGGATGTCATCATCTAGGCATTATATGGAGTCAACCTAACAAGTTACAATGAAATCCTTCCATAAATACGACATATAGACTATACTAAAGGTCTTTGGGCTCGTGCAGCCATAAAGGCTGAATGATCGCGATCAAAAGGGGATGTTTTCATCTAGACATTATTTGAAGTCATCCTACCAAGCTACAATGAAATCCCTTCATAATTATGACCTGTAGACTGTTCTAAAGGTTTTTGGGCTTTGGGCCCCTGTAGCCGTCACAGTTGCCCAATCAAGTCCAAAAGGGGACGTTCTCATCTTGACATTATATGAAGTCAACCTACCAAGTTACAATGAAATCCCTTCATAACTATGACCTGTAGACTGTGCTAAAGGTTTTCAGACTTTGGGCTCGGGCAGCCATCATGGTTGAATGATCGCAACAAAAGGGGACAATCTCATCTGGAGTGATCCTACGAAGTTACACTGAAATCCCTTTATAAATATGACCTGTAGACTGTGCTCAAGGTTTTTGGGCTTCGGGCACCTGTAGCCATCACAGTTGACCAATCACGACCAAAAGGGGATGTCATCATCTAGGCATTATATGGAGTCAACCTAATAGGTTACAATGAAATCCTTCCATAAATATGACCTTTTGCCTGTGCTAAAGGTTTTGGGGCTCAGGCACCCATTAAGACTGAATGATCGTGATCAAAATGGGACGTTCTCATCTAGACATTATTTGGAGTCATCCTACCAAGTTACAATGAAATCCCTTCATAAATATGACCTGTAGACTGTGCTACAAGTTTTCGGGCTTCGGGCCCCTGTAGCCGTCACAGTTGCCCAATCAGGACCAAAAGGAGACTTTCTCATCTAGACATTATATGAAGTCAACCCACCAAGTTTGTAAAAAAATTGTTTGAAATTCCTCAATAAATATGACCTGTAGACTGTGCTAAAGGTTTTCAGGTTTTGGGCTCGGGCAGTCGTCACGGTTGGCAGATCACGCCCAAATGTGGAAATTCTCATCTAGACATCATAAGGAGTCCTCCTACCAAGTTACAATGAAATCCCTCCATATTAAAGATGACCCGCAGACTGTGCTAAAAGTTTTTGGGTTTTGGGCTTGGGCAGCCATCACGGTTGACAAATCATGCCCAAAAGGGGACGTTCTCATCTAGGCATTATACAGAGGCATCCTACCAAGTTACAATGAAATCCCTTCATAAATACGACCTGTAGACTGTGCTAATGATTTTCGGGCTCGGGCAGCCATACCGGTTGACCGATCGCGACCAAAAGGGGACGTTCTCATCTAGACATGACCCCAAACCTGCATATGAAATGACGATCAGACAAGAACTGTGGGGTGTAGCCCGTGCTAAAGGAAAATGTGAACAGACTCACAGACTAACAGACTTCCGCACGCATGATGGCAATAGCTTATCTTGACTATGTCAAGTTAAGCTAAAAATTGGTTTCCCATTTTTCTAACTGGGCAGTGTCAGATGGAATAAAATGGCCTTCCTGCAGTTGCAATTTAAAACATTTTCTCTGTCCGACGTGAACCATGGTTGTGCCGACAGTCTGGTTTTCCCCTCATACCGGACCTGCCAATTTATCCCTAGCGGAAACCCTGGCTGACAGTTTGTGCATTATAAGATAGTATCACATGTAGGTAGCAATTATAAGGCAATTCTCTAATGGCTCAGTATGTTTTTACAGAAAAAACTTTTTAGGCAAGTGATTTCCTCGCCTAACCGGTTTTCAGGCAAGCGATTTGTTGCCACCCTCGATTTTTCATATGGCCAAGACTACTAAAGGCTTTGGGGTCTTGGGCTCGGGCAGCCAGCACGGTGGAAGTTTGGAACAATCATGACCAAAAGGGGACATTCTCATCTAGACATTATCTGGAGTCATCTTACCATTTTACAATGAAATCCCTTCATAAATAAGACCTGTAGACTGTGCTAAAGGTTTTTGGGCTTTGGGCCCCTGTCGCCAGTTGACCGATCAAGACCAAAAGGGGACATTCTCATCTAGACATTATGTGGAGTCATCATACCATGTTACAATGAAATCTCTCCATAAATACAACCTGCAGAATGTGCTAAAGGTTTTCAGGTTTTGAGCTCGGGCTGCCGTCACAGTGGACAGATCACGACCAAATGGGGAAATTCTCATTTAGACATCGTGTGGAGTCATCCTACCGAGTTACAATGAAATCCCTCCATATTAAATACGACCTGTAGACTGTGCTAAAAGTTTTAGGGTTTTGGACAGCCGTCGCGGTTGACAGATCATGACCAAAAGGGGGCATTCTCATCTCGATATTATACAGAGTCATCCAACCAAGTGCAATGCAATCCCTTCATAAATACGACCTGTAGACTGTGCTAAAGGTTTTCAGGTTTTGGGCTCGGGCAGCCATCACGGTTGACCGATCATGACCAAAAGGGGACGTTCTCATCTAGACATGACCTCAAACCTGCATATGAAATTTCGTGATGATCAGACAAAAACTACGGGGTGTAGTAGGTCTGACATGAAGCCGACCTAGAGGAATGAGATCCGTCATCGAACTGCAGAGACCAAGCAGCCGGAGAATACTCCGAGCTGTCGCGGACGTAGACTGGGTCAGAGTCAGGGTGAAAGCCCAGAGAATCACCGCCACTGTATTCAGATGAGTACGGAAGTCCATTCCCATGTGACAAAACGACTGAGAAGGGACCAGGTCTGACTTCTCCTCGTTGACTCGGAACCCTAGCGACGTGAGCAGGCTCAAGTGTGTCGACATCTAACTCCAGAAGAGCAGCATTGGAATGACTCTGGAGGATATCGTCCAGATATGCCGAAGTAGTCACCCTGGACAGAGTGCGATGGAAGGCTATCACATGTGACATCAGTCGGATGAAGGCCCAAGCAGCTGTTAAATTCGACCCAGAAAAGCAAACCTGCGATACTTTCGCATTGTCCGATGCTGAAAGCGAAATCTCCCTGGTGAATGGAGCAGCGAACCGACGTGAAGGTCTCCATGCTGAACTTGGGAAACTGGTTCAGGATACTCAGATCGATAACCGGTCGGAGTCGGCCATCCTTTTTTGGCACCAAGAACAGGCGGGAATAAAATCCCACTGAATGAATGTTGACGACCTCAATCGCCCCCTTTGACAGTAGAATGTTTATCTCCCTGATCAAAAGTTCCTGAGGTGAAACGTCTAAAGGAACTTGGGCTGGAAGAGGCACACTCGACAGAGTGGGGTGCCTCAGAAAAGATATCCGCAGACTGGACCGAACATCTAACACCCAAGGATCGGATGTGATCGTGGCTCAACAGTCTGCAAACTCAGATATCCCTCCTCCAACCTGGGATGAATCGAGGTGAGGAACTTCATTTCAAACCCCGGTGAGGCCTGGGAGAGGATAAACCACCTTCTCTGCTAGATGAAGGATCCCTCTGGACTGTCGACGCTTACCCTTACCACGTGAGTAAAAGGAAGAAGAGGCGGCAGGAGGATCAGCCCTACGTTTCACAGAGGAAGCAGAAGGGTGTTTGTTAGGCTTGGAACAGCCCCGGCCTCCAACAGAAGGCGGATTAAGCTGACGAAGCAGCAGCTGATCTTCGGAATTATGCAGGATGTCATGCTGAACCACCGCCACGGAATCATGGAATAGTCGCAGATAAACAAAAGAAGCGGATCGAAGAGCAGCGCCCTGTCCTTCAGGAAGGGAACAGCTTGTGTCTAACACAGCTTCCCAGCGAATTAAATCCAAAATAGCCGTGTTATAGGCATGCATGTGAGTAAGATGCATGAGCACCTTGGAGAGCAAAGGAGCCTGTATGTCGTCAAACTTATCTGGAGGCAGATAAGCAGCCAAGGCAGAGACGACATGATCCAAGAGAGAAAGCATGACCAGCATCTCTCTGGATGAGCCCAACATGGACTCCAAAGTCACCAGTGGAATAACAACCGACTTGGCTTGGAGTCCTGATCCAAGACCGTCAAAGTCTTGCATACCGACGGATTGGCAAAATCGTAGGAACGATAATGCACAGGGGGCAAAAAGGTATCAGCCTAGTGAAGAACAAAGTCTTCATAGCTTTGGAACTCGGCTTTGAGTCCAATGCTGCAAAAGCTTCAACCACTTGTACCGACTGATATGGTCGAAGGCGCCTAGAAGCAGAGTGCTCCACAGGCTGTATGCACGCGACCGATTATCGTGGACTGGCTGAAACCTCCGGCTGGTCTGATGGTTTGAAGGAACTCAAACACAAAGTCAAGAGTCGACACCCCAAGTCAGAAGACTGATGGCCCTCAACGTCAGGTGTGTCTGACCCATCGCCTGAGTCGTGAGACACAAAGCCAGGGTTCGACATAAACGTTTTTATGCACCCGACATGTCAGTCTAGTCACTTCAGAAATTACTAGCCCGGACCTGATTTGTACTTGCCCTGACCCAGTCCACGGAATTGGAGAAAAACGGGGACACGACTAGTACTGTGTAAAGACTGAGATTTGTACAAGTCCAATAAAACCATGCACATAAGTTTCAGGTTCAAATAGATTTCGAGAAGTTAATTTTCCCAGCGAATTATCGAATCATAAGAGAATATTATTGTAATCCATTTGCACACAAGAAATCACGATAATTCACAGTATATTCCAGATTCAAAATGGAATTTCCCACACACTCTGACAGTCACATTGACACAATTGAAACCTGATGACGTCACTCTGATTGACATATTGGACACACCTACGACGCTGTCTTTCATTCTCTGCATAACAAATTTTCAATTTGCAACAGGTATTGATAAGCTATGAGTCATGACGTCACAAGTTTCCGTGTTTCATTCAGCATGGTGCAGATACGAGTCGACTCGAGTAGATCCCTTCTTCACAGTTGCGACTGGAGATAACTCGATGAAATTATCATCACAGTATGTTTTGACATGAATAGGAGACAGAGTCGGATCGGCACACAAATATATTATATTGTAGATTATTATTTTTGTGTGGAAATTTTCAGTCCCAAACAAAATATTTTCAGACTAAAATTTTTTCTTCTTCTTCTTAAAATTGACCAAAATGCATCAAAACACAAAAAACTAATTTCCGGATTTGGGTTCAAAATTTTCTAAGTCCCACCCGGACCCCAAATTTTCAGTGTAAAAAAAATCTTTTTTTTTTTTGTCTTAAAATTGACCAAAATGCATAAAAAACCAAAAAACTAATTTCCAGATTTTGGTCCAAAATTTTCTAAGTCCCACCCGGACCCCTAATTTGCATAATTTATTCACGAGAAAAACTCTGTATATATGTAATGTATCCCATGGTACTAAACATTCATACAAAAATTTATTCAAATCAGATCTTTCATTTGGAAGTTCTGCGCAAAAATCTGATTGCACTTAATTTTGAACAAAATGGCTGCTAGCGGCCATCTTGAATTTCAGACTGGACCCAAAAACACTCCTTCTCGTCCCACAGTGATAACAAAGGTACCCAAGAAGTTTCGTGAAGATCGGTTCATAAATACGGCCTCTAGCCCGAGCCTTATTGGGATTTGCACTCACAGTGCTGAAAGTAACACTAAATAAATCAAAGTTAGCCTAATTTGCATAATTTACGCACAAGAAAAAAACCTGTAATATATAGAGGATATTCACGAAAATTTGATGAATACCGAAAATATCTCGTGAGTGGCTACAAAGAAATATGAGGATCTTCACGAGCGACGCAGTCGCGAGTGAAGATCCTCATATTTCTTGTAGCCACGAATGAGATATTTTCGGTATTCATCAAATTTTCGTGAATTTTCTTTTTATTTAATGCTCTACGACTACAAACTCTCCAATTTGTGGCCTTTATTTGCCATTAAGGCGCAAAATTTATGTGCCGAACCGGCGTCCATACAAAAATTACAACAACCAAACTCCAACCATTGGAATGTGTGAATATCCGCACAAAAAGTAGTCCCGTCTTATTTCTCCCCTAACTTTACGATTTACCAAGGCTGGCAAATTGAAATAATTGCAATGTGTTTCGAAGAAATAGAACAATAACAAAAAACACCACTTTCTTATTTTCAATAACAAGACACGTCATTTTATTTTTTTTGAACTCAATGCACTGAAGACGTGTGAAGTTGAACTGAAGAAATTTGAAAGTGATTTCGGCTTTTCGCTGGAAGGTGAATGAGAAAGTCAAACTTTGAAACCGCTGATTTAATGAATTGATTTAGTCACTGTCACTATCAATTATTCGAATTTGTTTGTATTTGGGACTCTGGAATTCATTACTGATGTGCTGACTCGTTTAAAGTACATGTGATTTGTCATCCGAACCTACGATGAAATATCGATTTCTAAATATCATTTTGATATTTCGTTTTGCCGACCGACAGGGGAATATGACTTAATTTTTCAGCGTGAATTGATGCCTGAGCATTAAATAAATGTAATGTATCCCATGGTACTAAACATTCATACAAAAAATTATTCAAATCAGAGCTTTCATATGGAAGTTCTGTACAAAAAACAGATTTTGGCATCGTCGGTACAAAATGGCTGCTGGCAGCCATCTGGAATTTGGGACTGCACCCAAAAACACTCGTTCTCGTCCCACGGTCATAACAAAGGTACCCAAGAAGTTTCGTAAAGATTGGTTCATAAATACGGCCTCTAGCCCGAGCCATAGCAGCTTGGCACTTACAGCACTGAAAGTAACACTAAATAAATCAAAGTCAGTCTAATTTCATAATTCACGCACGAGAAAAAAACCAGTATTATATGTGATGTATCCCATGGTACTAAACATTTATACAAAACTTTATTCAAATCAGAACTTTCATACAGAAGTTCTGTACAAAAAACTGATTTTTGCATCATCAGTACAAAATGGCCGCTGGCAGCCATCTTGAATTTCGGACACCCACCTAAAAACGCTCGTTCCCATCCCAGGGTCATAACAAAGGTACACAAGAAGTTTCGTAAAGATCGGTTCATAAATACGACCTCTAGCCCGAGCCATAGCCAATTGTTGACGTACGGACAGACGGACAGACGGACGACGGACGACGGGCCATGACAATAGCTCAAATTTGACTTCGTCAAAGTTGAGCTAAAAACTGATTAGACCTAATTTCAGTACAAAATGGCCACTGGCAGCCATCTTGAATTTTAGACCGCACCCAGAAACACTCGTTCTCATCCCAAGGTGATAACAAAGGTACCCAAGACATTTCGTGAAGATCAGTTCATAAATACAGACTCAAGTCTGAGCCGTATTGACATGTGTACTTAATGTGTGTAAGTCGCACTGAAATATCAAAGTTCATCTAATTTGCATAATTTCTGCACGAGAAAAAAACCCGTATTATATGTGATGTATCCCATGGTACTAAACATTCACACAAAAAATTATTCAAATCAGCGCTTTCATATGGAAGTTCTGTGCAAAAATCTGATTGCACCTAATTTTGTACAAAATGGCTGCCATTGGCCATCTTGAATTTCGGACCGGACCCAAAAACACTCGTTCTCGTCCCACAGTGATACCAAAGGTACCCAAGAAGTTTCGTAAAGATCGGTTCATAAATACGGCCTCTAGCCCGAGCCGTATTGGCATTTGCACTTACAGTGCTGAAATTAACACCAAAAAACATCAAAATTAGTCTAATTTGCACAATTTACGCACGAGAAAAAAACCCGTATTATATGTGATGTACCCCATGGTACTAAACATTCATACAAAAAATCAGAGCTTTCATATGGAAGTTCTGTACAAAAAACAGATTTCTGCATCATCGGTACAAAATGGCGGCTGGCAGCCATCTTGAATTTCGGACCGCACCCAAAAACACTCGTGCTCGTCCCACGGTCATAATAAAGGTACCCAAGAAGTTTCGTGAAGATCGGTTCATAAATACGATCTCTAGCCCGAGCCATAGCCAATTGTTGACGTACGGACAGACGGACAGACGGACGACGGGCCATGACAATAGCTCAAATTTGACTTCGTCAAAGTTCAGCTAAAAATGTCTGTAATGTAGAAAGGTAATTCTAGTCTATGGAAGGTAATCAAATTGGATATCAAAGAACTCAGCTATTTTCGAAATTGCTGACAGGGTTTTCGCCATACGTGATGCCCCATATCTTTCAACAAATTTAATTTGCTTCGTTCCAGGCTGATTTTAAATAATATAAGTGATCTCAGGCTTTGATATCACAAACCTTTTCAATTTTTTATTGAGTTTTGGTCATTGAAGCCTTTAAGGTCACGCTGGTCACCATTGCAGTGTCGTTAAGCTGACAAGTCACAACAACAGAACAAACCATTTCACCTCAAGTGAAGTTTAAGATGCCAGTATTGCAGTCTCTCTGGCGGATTGCTGGTTTGGGGTTCCAGCCTTAAAACGTCCCCCGTGCAGTCACTCAACTGTGGCTTAATTTATTCTTTTTTTCAGATGAAAGAAATATACTTGAAATTTTATCGAGTAGCAAAAGCAAGTGAATCGCCAATTTATTCTATCATTTAACAGAAAATACCCATCAAACGACTAGTCGACTACCGATTCTCTTGTTGACTACTGCATAAAATATAACCGGTAACGATTAGTCAACTAGTCATCCCAACACTAGAGACGATCCGCATCCTTGTAAGATGGCGGAAAAAATAGAATGACACATTGGTTATGCATCTGCGCACTGGTTCCGGAAGCCGGGGATTAGTACAAGGAGAAGAGTGTCCCCTACTGGGTGTGCGCCGGTCACACTCGACCCCAGTTTTGGCTTATTTTTTCTTGGTGCTTTTGAACCACTTTTCTTTCCCAAATTGCTTGGGAAAGAAGAAAATAGAGAGTATTTTTCCGAGTTAGGGACTTCCACTGTAGTGCAAGCCTGTTGTAAACAATTGTAAGGTAGGTTGATAATAAATTTCCTCATATACTACCATAGCAAGCCCAAATATATACCTAGGGACCTGATTTGAACAAACTTAAATCTGACGCCCCCTACAGATGTTGTATACGAAATATGAAAGCATTCTGACTGGTGGATCTGAAGAAGATTTTTAAAAATTATCCCCCATATTGAACTAAGTTAAAATTTTGGCTTCCATAGGAAGCCCAAATATTAACCCAGGGACTTGGTTTGAACAATCTTGAAGCTGATCCTCATAACAATGATGTATACCAAACATTAAAAGATACTGACTGGTGGTTCTGAAGAAGATGATTTTTAAAGAATATTTCCCACATTGCCCTAAGTTAAAAATTTGGGCTCCTGTATTGAGCCCAAATATGAACCAATGGGCTTTATTTTAACAAACTTGTGTCTGACCCCCTTATGATTGCTGAAAACCGAATATCAAAAGATTCTGACCATTGGTTCTGGTGAAAAGATTTTTTTTAATTTTTGCAAATATGCCGACTCAGCATTTTTTCGATGCCCTCTACAGAACACCCTAAGATAACTGATGGCAATTTTTTTTTACCATTCAATTCCACTGGTCCTAAGGATGCTACATACCAAATAACTCTCTGTTCTGTGCCGTTTGGGAAAAATGGGCGTTTGAAAATATTTCTATTTTTTGCTCCTGGGGTTCCCATGGGTATGCAGGAATTTTTTTTTTGGCACCAGTCAAGTACTTATGACCCAATAATACCACATACCAAATTTGGTTCAAATTGGATCAGCGGTTCAGAAATAAAAATAGAAATAGAATTGGCCCAGTGGTTTTTTTGGAGAAGACCAAAACATGGTGTTGATGGACGATGGATACTGGATGACGGACGGAGAGCTAAGAGTTTCGCTCAGCTTGACTTTGTCAAGGTGAGCTAAAAATCGTGAGTTATAACAGCTTCTTGATGGCATACATATTAATAACCTTGTTTGTGACGTCCATGGTGGAGTTGTTTTTCACTCTTCATGTACATACAAGCTGTGGTTCTGACTACTGTTGTGTTTTGAGCAAATTTTGACAGAGCACCGGGATATTTGCTCATAGAGAATGTCAACATCGCTCGAAAGAGCACGCTATGTCAAGAAGTAATTCCTCCACAGTGTTCGTGAAAAAAACATTTTAGCAAATGTTCAGGCTTTTGGGGGCATTATTCCCAGCCCCAAGGCGTGTAGCAACTTTTTGGGAAAAAAGCTCAGAAGAATGCACTCCAAGATGTTTTGTACCAAATTAGTTTAGATTTGGCCCAAATGTTCTAAGAATTGATTAGCTGATGGAGCACATGGCAGATGATGACTCAATATTCTCCCATTGCCAATAGTATTAAAATTGGCCTCCCCATATGATGCCCCATGACAAAACTGACAGCAATTTTTTGGTCCATCTGCCTCCATCGGTCCTCAGGAAGCTGCATGCCAAAAAACAATATTCTGGTCCGTGCAGTTTTTGAAATACGCGTTTGAATTTTTTTCAAACTATTACAAATGAATTCTTGTTTTCAAGCATCAATGAACTCCTTATGATCCAATTATACTATATGCCAAATTTGATTCAAATCAGCCCATCGGTTCTTGAAATACAAATTCTGGGTGGAGCCCAAAATGGGCATGCTCCCACAGTGTTCAAATATTTTCGTACCAACTTGCCTTGAACACACTTTATTCTTCACCATACCAAATATCAAAGAAGTCTCTGTTGTGGTTCATGAAATTTTTTTTGAAAGATTTTTAGGCTTTTGGGGCATTAACCCAAAGATGGCAGCAGCTTCATTTGAACAAAGTAAAAAGGCTATACTCCAAAGATATTCTGTGCCATATATGAATGAATTTGGCCAGTGGTTTTAACTCTTTGCATGCTGCTGGCAGATATTGATATTACTTCACAGTACAGGGCTTCTCTTGTCACTGAAATCAATATAATGTGGGTACAGTACATTTAATGACATTTCCCCCTGTAAAATGAATGGCTTTTTTCACCAATGATTTCTTGTGTTATTCCAAGATTGATTTCTTAACAAATCTAGAAGCAGCCATGACAGGATTTGATGAACAATATCTTGGAAAATACTCAGCAGGTTAAGAGTTAAGGAAGAAGAAAAGTTTCAAATTTGTTGATGTTGATGGAGTACAACATTTTCCTATTGCCAACAGTGTTAAAATCAGGCAAAAAAATACGGATACAAACTGGAAATTTTTACATTTTCAATTTTTGGGACCCACCAACCCTGGAATGCAAATTTTTGCCAGTCATGTCTTGGACACCCACCCCTCCCACACAGTTTTTCCTCAAAGACAAGTGGGGACCCACCCCAATTTATAAAATCTGTTTAACAAAGTATTCAAATTACCTAAATCAAAAAAAATAAAATACTTTTACCAAACATTAAAGGTGCCGCAAACCAACTTGTCCGATATCCCAGCCCTGCTCTTGGGCATCCAAGGCATCCCCAGCCACAGATGGCTCAAAAACAATCTCTCTGCATATAAAGCCACAACGCAGGGTTCCCCAGGTTAAAATCTTTGAAATTCAAGGCCATTCCAGGCCATTTCTCAGCAATTTTCGTAGATTTTCAAGGCCCCCAATTATGAAATTCAAGGCTTTTCAAGGCCGAGGCTGGCAAAGTACCCTAAATTATCAGATAACGACTAGAAACTTTCTCTTATATTTCCCTTTGTTGGTAATTCTAACACTTGACATCATTTCTTGGAAAACTCTTTCTGAAAGCTATCCAAGCAATGATATCACTGATTAGAATTATTGAGCCTGAGAAAGACATTTTCTTGTGTTTATCTAACAACTGCAGTGTAATTACCAGGTGGCACAACAGCTATGTCTCTTGTACGTGTACCGCTATTCTAACTGAATACTCACTGAATGCAAATGAATTGATATTATCCTTTCTCCAAATGAGTAAACTACATGTTACATGTAAATGACACATTTCGTAACCCACAATGTCTCCGGAAATGTCATTCGAAAAGCAAAATTTAATTCCGTTGTGGGGAAGTGTACCTTCCAACAAGCTTGGATTAAATCAACTGCATACTACAACTGGTTACTGCCTGTTCCAGTTGAACGGTATTCAGCTAAATGCAGTAAGTGTCGAAAAGTTTTTAATGTTTCATACATGGGCGAATCATCCTTAAAATCGCACATGTTAACATTTGAGGTGAATAAGACAATAACACTTTCATTTGGAAATCCAAACTCGGAATCCACTGTGATGGCGACTGCCCGTGCCAGGACTTTAAGATGACGTTGTGGCAAATTCATCAGACATTCATGCTTCGGAAATACTCAAATAGTTCAACTGAACAATCATCCATTTGTAATATTTTCAATATGAATAAATTATCCACGCACGTGCGCTCAGTATTCGAACAGGCAGAATTTACTATAAATCTTCCCATTGGCTTAAATATACACCATTGTGCTCGCCCACATCAATAGCAACCATTCACAATGCTTGATTCAAAGGATTTCAGCGTCACATCACTGGAAAATTCTATCAATAATGCACGCATTGCACTGCAGTAAATACTCCAAAATATGACCAGATCAATAAACCACACAGTTACATTTGCTGTAAATGCCGTAAAATATGTTCGGATTAAATTACGCATCACAAAATTCTCCGATTTTCAGGGGCTTTTCAAGGCTCCCATTGGAAATTCAAGGCTTTCAAGGCCTTGAATGACCTTTTGACGAATTCCAGGCTTTTCCAGGTTTTCAAGGCCCTGTGGGAACCCTGCAACGGAAATGCAGCATCAGACCCCCAGGTAACCACTGGAACCCGCCTCCACCAACTGAATTGCAGATATACACCCATTCATGTTCCAAGCAACACAACCCTTACCCCGATGTACAACACGTCTATGTTGTTCAAACACCAGTCGAATCCCACCACCAAGAAGCCCTGCCCAAAATATATTGTTCCCACCTGGATATCTTTAACTGTTCACAAGAAATAGTTGTTTTTCATTTCATTACTTTTCGGTTAAATGTTTAGTTTGTACAGCTGGTCTGAGAGAGAACTAATACTGAAGTTCTTTGACCCATGTCAGGCTGGCTTGTCTGAGATGAATTGCCTCTTATTTATTTTTTTATGTTAGTGTCACTAGAATCATATTTACCTTGAAATTATACACGTTTTCCACAATCAAGATTTTTATTCTATCAATCTTTCCAATTATTCCATACATGGAAGCACACTAGACCAATGGCATGAGGCACCCTGAGGCTTACAGAAGAATCAAATAATATGAGCTACAAAGCACTAATAAGAGGCAGACTGCCTTACTAGAAATATAAAGTAGTGAAAATCATGACCAAATAGCTGGAAATCACTTTTTTGTTTTGCAAATTTTTGCCAGACCCAGAACAGGACCCACCCCCTAATGAAGTGTAAAACATGGGGAAAAATGCTAACATGGATCCCCCAACACATTATCAATGCTCTAGTCTGTTTTAAGTTATGAATCTAAGCACTTGAATTCACTTTGGTTGTAATTACTTGTCTGTAAAATGATATTTGCCAAAAAATTGCATGACACCTGCAAAAAGTGCACTTTGGGGCTCGGACTCACCCACCCACCCACCCGGACCTTGTATACTGGCATTTTTTTGTGACCCGATTGAATCTGAAAAATTAAATTTTGAGGAGAGCCCAAATTTTGACTTACTGAGTTTCTTTGAAAAAAAGTGAATCTGCATCACTAAAGTAAGTTCCAAACAAGAAATCTATGCATGACTTAGTAACTTCGTACAAGTAGAATTGGCATCTGTTCAAGTGCACCATTGACATGCAGTATAAAGGGGCACCAATTCCTACATGGTAAATCTGGACTAAGTGTCTTGCCCAAGGACACAATACGGTCACTGCTGATCGGAATCGGCCACCCCAATCGGCTGATTGGGGGCAATTGGATGAAAAATGGCAAAGGCCCCTGGAACATCGGTTCAACCAATTGTGGCCAAGCATATTTTTGTGATGATTCATTAACCACATTTTATTATCTTCTGCAATTGTTCGATTGTTAATGTAAAATTATGTCAATAATACCCTTCAATAAAGTTGAGAAACAACCACAATGTGTATTCTTAATTTCTCCCGACGCCCCTTTACGGAATATAGCTTACAACTGAGTGTACTTGCGGTAATCGCTGGTTCATACCGGAAAAAGTGAAGGTTGCACTCCACTGACTCAGGTCGCAGTAAAAATTACCAGATGTGCGCACCTGGTTGGTAAACGTGGCTCTGAGAGCCAGGTTTACCGCCCAAGTGTACACGACTGGTAATTTTATTGGACCTGAGTCAATGGAGTTTAAGACTATTAAATATGTTCAATTTAATTTTGTTCTTTCGAGCCTCAACTTGTCTAGTAGTGCACGGTATTGCAGTTGTAATCAGCATCGGAATCAGCCGAATGTGAGCTCAAATAACTTTTTGGTAATCGGTTGAATACTAGTTTGAAGTCCAATACTCTAACCACTCAGCCATCCACCACCCAATAAATTACTTGAAACAATATTAATTTAATCTTCAAGGACAGGTATGTCTTCCAACTGTATACACCATCTGCCATGTTACTTACCTCTATCACAGAAGGGCGAATCCTCGAGGTAGAGAGTAGAGTAATAATCAACTGTAAAAGGAGATCCATTATTGCTGAAGTACCAATATGATACATAAGTTGATCAACAAAATTTTCTTTGGACTTTAAAAAACCATAAATCTGAAAGAAAAAAAAGAATTACGTTTAACCAAATTGATGCTACATAGCAAATATCAAAAGAATCTGACTAGTGGATCTGAAGAAGATTTTTAAAGAATATGCCCCATATTGCACCAAGTTAATAATCAAGATCCCATAGTAAGCCCAAATATTAACCCAGGGAGTCGATTTGAACAAATTCAAATCTTACACCTCCAGAGATGTCACATACCAAATATGAAAGGATTCTCACTTGTGGGTCCAAAAAAGATTTTTTAAGAAATTTTCTCTTATTGCACAAAGTTAAAATTTGAACTCCAAAAAAAGAGCTCAAACATTCATCCAGGAATCCCATTTAAACAAACTTGAATCTAACCCCCCTAGAGATAATACATACCAAATATCAAAAGAATCTGACTGGTGGATCTGAAGAAGAAGACTTTTAAAGATTATTCCCCATATTGCACCAAGTTAATATTCAGGCTTTCATAGGAAGCCCAAATATTAACCCAGGGACTCAATTTGAACAAACTTCAATCTGACCGCTGTAGAGATGTTGTATACCAAGTATCAAAGGAATCTGACTGTTAGATCTGAAGAAGAAGATTTTTAAAGCTTATTCCCCATAGCGCCCTAAGTTAATTATTTGGGCTCCTCTGTTGAGCCCAAATATGAACCGAGGGGGTCGATTTGAACACACTTTTATTTGACCGTCCTATGGATGCTGTATACCAAATATCAAAAGATTCTGATCAGTGGTTCTGAAGAAAATCTTTTTTTTTCTTTGCAAATATGCTGACTCAGCATTTTTTCAAACGCCCCTACAGAACACCCTGACATAAATGATGGCCTTCTTTTTTTTTAAACCATTCTACTGGTCAAAAGGATGCTTCATACAAAATAACAGTTCTCTGTTCCGTGTAGATTGGAAAATATGGGCATTCGAATTTTTTTCTATTTTTAGCCCCTGGGGTACCCACGGGGCTACGAAAAAAAAAAATTTCGGGCATCAATCAAGCACTTTGGACCCACTTATGCTACATGCCAAATTTGGTTCAAATCGGCCCATCGGTTCTTGAAACAGAAATTTTGTGTGGAGCCCAAAATGGGTATATGCCCACAAAGAGACCAAATATTGATCTACCAACTTCCCTTGAACAAACTTTAATCTTCAACACCAAAGAGTGTTACATACCAAAAATCAAGGCAATCTCTCTGGTGGTTCATGAGAAGAAGATTTTTAAAGATTTTTAGGCTTTGGCATCATTGACCAGAGCCCGAAGAAGGCAGCCGCTTCATTTGAACAAAATAGATAGGGTATACCCCAGGGATGGTAATATATGTTTGAATTTGGCTGAATGGCTGTGAAGAAGAAGAAAAGTTTGCAAACGTCAACGGACGACGGACGACAAGTAATGGCAATACCTCACACTGACTTGCAGTCAGGTGAGCTAAAAATAATTTTTAAAGAATATTCCTCATATTGAACCAAGTTATAATTCGGGCTCCAACAGGGAGCCCAAATATGAACCCAGGGACTTTGCTTGAACAAACTTGAATCTCACCCCCCTAAGCATGCTGCATACCAAATATCAAAAGATTCTGATTGGTGGATCGGAAGAAGATGATTTTTAAAGAATATTCCTCATATTGCACTAATCTGAACATTTGCCCTCCCATAGAGAGCCCAAATATGGATCCAGGGATTTGATTTCAACAAACATGTCAATGAATCTTCCAAAGATGTTATATGTGAAATATGAAAGCCTTTGGAGCAGTGGTATGGGAGAAGAAGATTCTTTAATGTTTTTCCCATTACCCAGTGTTAAAATGAAAGTGTCAATGACACTGTAGCTCAACTTGACAAACTTGAAATGGTAAATTTGAAGATCAATGGTTCCAATGTTATTTGGTGAAACTTCAACATAACAGCGCTGTGTGTGCCAATGTCAGAGTAATCCATGCGTTTTAAATGTAAACTGTAAGGCTGGCTGAAGGAAGAATGTTGATACACAAATGCAGTAAGTTCGGAGGTCATTGTAAACGGCAACTTTTTTAACAGAAATGAATCTAGATGTAGAGGTTTTGCCCAATGAGCATGCAAAGTCCAAAAACAATCCTACGATAAATGTGCCCTGTACGTCATGTCAAAAAAGAATGTAAATGCACAAAAGCAATAGATTCAAAGATTGTTGCTGACAGCCACAGTTTTTTATAGAAATGAAAAGAAAATCGATAGCTACTATCTCTGTCACACCAAAACAACCCGATAATGAATGCGCCCTCTGAGGCATGCCAAAGGAAGATGTTAATGCACAAATGCACTCAGTTTGGTGGCAATGGTCTTTTTATCTTTTTTATGGAAATTCATAAAATTACCCTGTAGAGAGTGCAAAAGGGACAAATTGCTACAAAAATGCACAAAGTCCAAAGTCTGGTGCAAACAACAATAATTTTTTATGGAAATGAAAAGAAATCAACAGCGAACATCCATAAGCCACCCAGAACATGCATACCAAGTTTCAAACGATCCTATCATATATGTGCCCTGTAGGGCATGCCAGAGGAATGTACTGATGCGCGATGAAACTAAATTCAACGGTCGTTGCCAACGGCAACTTTTTTTTTTTTTTATGGAAATGGAAGAAAATTGACAGTTCCCATCAAGAGATCACCCAGAATAAGCATACCAAGTTTCAAAGCAATCCAATCACAAATGTGCCCTGCAGGGTGTGCCAAAGGGAAATATTGATGCATAACTGCAGTAAGTTCATTGAAAGTAGTTTCCAGCGGCAACATTTTTTGATGGAAATGGAAGATAATCGATAGCTCCCACCTAGAGGCAATCCCATATAAACATACCAAGTTTCAAACCGTTCTGATCATAAATGTGACCTGTAGAGTGTGCCAAAGGGAAATATTGAGGTCTGACTAAACTAAGTTCAAAGGCCGTTGCCAACGGCAAAATTTTTCTGACAGAAATGGAAGAAAATTGATAGCTCCCATCTAGAGGTCACCCCAAACAAGCATACCAAGTTTCAAATGGATCTGATTATAAATGTGCCCTGCAGGGTGTGCCAAAGAGAAATATTGATGCATAAGTGCACAAAGTTCATCAAAGGTCATTGCCAGCGGCAACATTTTTTGACAGAAATGGAAGATAATCGACAGCTACCATCTAGAGGTAACCCCAAACAAGCATACCAAGTTTCAAACCGATCTGATCATAAATGTGCCCTGTATGGTTTGCTAAATGAATATATTGATGCCTGACTAAACTAACTTCAAAGGTCGCTACAGGATGTGACAAAGGGAACTATTGAGGTCTGACTAATTAAGCTTAGTTCAAAGGCTGTTGCCTGCGGCAACATTTTTTGACGGAGATGGAAGAAAATCGACAGCTCCCATCTAGATGTCACCCCATAGAAGCATACCAAGTTTCAAATTGATCCGATTACAGGGTGTGCCAAAGGGAAATATTGATGTTTAAGTGCACTTAGTTCATCAATGGTCGTTGCGAGAGGCAACAATTTTTGATGGAAATGGAAGATAATCCATGGCTCCCATCTAGAGGTAACCCCAAACAAGCATACCAAGTTTCAAACCGATCTGATCATAAATGTATCCTGTAGGGTGTGCCAAAGGAATATATTGATGACTGACTAAACTAACTTCAAAGGTCGTTGCCAGCGGCAACATTTTTTGCCATAAATGGAAGAAAATCGATAGCTCCCATCTAGAAGTCATCCCAAATAAGCATACCAGGTATCAAAGAAATCTGATTATAATCATGCCCTGTCGGGTGTGCCAAAAGGAAATATTGAGGTTTGACTAAACTAAGTTAAAAGGGCATTGCCAGCTTCAACATTTTTTGACAGAAATGGAAGAAAATCAATAACTCCCATCTAGAGGTCACCCCAAACAAGCATACCAAGTTTCAAAGCGATCTGATCAAAAATGTGACCTGTGCAGTGTGCTAAAGGGAATTGTGTATGTACGTCAATGAACGAGAAGTGACGACAATAGCTCAGCTTGACTGAGCATTTTTACAAAAGTCCTGGAAAAGTACCCTGTGATAAAACTGATGGCAAAAAAATTTGTTTGGACCATTCTTTTCTGTTGTTCCTAATGAAGCTTCACACAAAATAAACAAGAGGCCCCACGGGGCCTGAAGCGCTCATCTTGTACAGAACAGAATTTAAACAGAGTCCAAGAATGAGTCTACATTAAGCAAGCCATCTCCATAGGCTACACTGTCAATCCTTGAGTCCCTCAGGAGTGACAAAAATAATCTGGGCATCATGCCTTTTCTTCAATTGATCATAAGTAAAATGTAGAGCTCCCCTATGAAGCCCCTTGATATAACCTATGTGGATTAATCTTCGTACCTCTAGAGGGTACTGAATACAAAATTTTTAATTCTTCAGCAAAATGGCCAATTCCGGCTCCCATAGAGAGCCCAAATATTAACCCAGGCTCTTGATTTGAACACAGTTAAATCTGACTTCCCTAGAGATGTTGTGTACCGAATATGAAAGCATTCTGACTGTTGGATCTGAAGAAGAGAAATTGTAAAGAAATTTCTTCGAACTGCACTAAGTTCAAATTTGGGCTACCATAGCAAGCCCAAATATTGACCTACGGATCCGATTTGAACAAGCTTGAATCTGACCCCCCTAGAGATGTTGTATGCCAAATGTGAAAGCATTCTGACAAGTGAATCTGAAGAAGAAGATTTTTGAAGAAATTCCCTCATATTGTACTAAGTTAAATTTCATGTTCCCATATGGAGCCCAAATATTAACCTAGGCACTCGAATTGAACAACCTAGAATCTGACCCCCCTAGAGATGTTGTATACCAATTATAAAAGCATTCCGACTGGTGGATCTGAAGAAGAAGATTTTTAAAGAAATGTTCTCATATTGCACTAAGTAAAAATTTGGGCTACCATAGTGAGCCCAAATATATACCTAGGGATCTGATTTGAACAAACTTGAATCTGACCCCCATAGAGATGTTGCATACCAAATATCAAAGCATTCTGACTGATGGATCTGAAGAAGAAGATTTTTTAAATTACCCTTCATATTGAACAAAGATAAATTTGGGCTTCCGTAGGAAGCCCAAATATTAACCTAGGGACTTGGTTTGAACAATCTAGAATCTGACCCTCATAACAATGATGTATACCAAATATTAAAAGATTCTGACTGGTGGTTCTGAAGAAGAAGATTTTTAAAGAATATTCCCCATATTACCCTAAGTTAAAACTTCGGGCTCCTGTAGAGAGCCCAAATATGAACCAATGAGCTTTATTTCAACAAACTTTTATCTGACCCCCCTATGAATGCTGTATACCAAATATCAAAAGATTCTGATGATTGGTTCTGGAGAAAAGATTTTTTTAAATTTTTGCAAATATGCTGACTCAGCATTTTTTCGATGCCCATTACAGAACACCCTAACATAACCGATGGCAATTTTTTTTTACCATTCAATTCTACTGGTCATAAGGATACTTCATACCAAATAAAAGCTCTCTGTTCCGTGGGGTTTGGGAAATATGGGCGTTTGAAAATATTTCTATTTTTAGCTCCCAGGGTTCCCATGGGGATGCAGGAATTTTTTTTTTTGCATGGGTCAAGTACTTATGACCCAATACTACCACAAACGAAATTTGGTTCATACCGGACCATTGGTTCATAAAATAGAAATTTTGGGCGGGGCCAAAAATCTTACCCCTCCTATTACAAAGCCAAATATTACTTCTCGAACTTTGCTTGAACAAACTTGATTCTACACCTCATATGGAAGCTCCACAGCAAATATCAAGTCACTGTATACACTGGTTCTTGAGAAGATTTTAAAAATATTTTGGAGCATTTTCCCCCACTCCCTCCCTATGGGGCTGGGCATGCTGAGTTGAACAAAAATGAAATGCCCCTTTGGGACCATCACTCACACAAACTTTCACTTGAATTGGCCCAGTGGCTTTGGAGGAGAAGACCAAAACATGGTGTTGACGGACGACGGACGGGAAGCGATGAGATTAGCTCAGCTTGACTTTGTCAAGATGAGCTAAAAATCTCAGTGCCGGGTAGTTTTGGAGATACGGCCATTTGAAATTTTTTATATTTTTAGCTCTTGCGGTTCCAATGGGGGCGATGGACAGGAAAATTTTTGGGGGCATAAATTAGGTACTTATGACCCAATAAGCCTTCATATCAAATTTGATTAAAAATGGCCTCTCAGTTCGGAAAATAGAAATGTTGGTACACTTCGGGCTCCCACAGGAAGCCCAAATATGAACCCAAGGACTTGGCTTGAACAAACTTGAATCTCACACCCCTAAGGATGCTGCATACCAAATATCAAAAGATTCTGATTGGTGGATCTGAAGAAAATTTTTAAAGAATATTCCTCATACTGCACTAATTTAAACATTTGGGCTCCCATAGAGAGCCCAAATATGGACCCAGGGATTTGATTTCAATAAACCTGTGAAACAATCTTCCAAAGATGTTATTTATGAAATTTGAAAGCTTTTGGAGCAGTGATTTGGGAGAAGAGTCTTAAATGTTTTCCCTATTACCCACAGTTAAAAATGCTGACTCAGTCCCGAAAAAGTACCCTATGATAAAACCGATAGCAATTTTTTTGGACCATTCCATTTTGTTGGTCCTAAAGAAGCTTCACGCCAAATAAGAATTTTCAGTGCCCTGTAGTTTTGGAGATAAGGGCATTTTAATTTTTTTCTATTTTTAACTCCTGCGGTTCCCATGGGATGACGGAAAAAAAAATTTGGGGGGCATAAATTAAGCACTTATGAACCCAATAAGCCCTCATATCAAATTTGGTACATATCAGAACATAGAAATTTTGGGCAGGGCAAAATTCTTGCTCCTCCAGTAACGACGGCAAACTTACCCCATGAACTTCTCTTGAACAAATCTGAGTCTACACCTCCAAAGGAAGCTGCACACCAAATACAAAGTTGGCTGGTTAATGAGAAGATTTTTTAAGATTTAGGCACACTTTTTGGGCGTGGCCCTACCGAGGGGCGGGGCAACTTGATTTGAACAAAATCAAAATCAAAATGCGATAAACAATCATCTCATACTTCACTTAAATTGGTTCAGTGGTTTTGGAGGAGAAGACGAAAACACCATGTTCACAGACGACGGATGCCGCACAGCAGACGGTGAGTGATCACAATAGCTCACCCTGACTTTCAGTCAGGTGAGCTAAAAACCTGAAAACCTGAAAAGAACAAGAGACCCCAAGGCACCTGCGAAAGTGGTTCAAAGAAGTATATGCAGGGTTCGACACTAACCCACGTCCGACCGACATTGTCTAGTAGATTTTGGTCCGGTCGTGCTGTTTCTCAGTCAAACTTGCCCGACTGGTCGTCCTCATTTTTCTAGGGCAATAACTGATTAATTGAAAAAAAACTATCACTTTTGTTATTGCAGCAAGACCGAATGAAATAGAGTCGGATTGGCACACAAATATAATATATTTGTGAGCCGATCCGACTCTATTCCTTCTATTCATGTCAAAACATACTGTGATGATAATATCATCGAGTTATCTCCTGTCGTAACTGTGAAGGGATCTACTCGAGTCGACTCGTATCTGCCCCATGCTGAATGAAACACGGAAACTTGTGACGTCATGACTCATAGCTTATCAATACCTGTTGCAAATTGAAAATTTATTATGCAGAGAATGAAAGACAGAGTCGTAGGTGTGTCCAATATGTCAATCAGAGTGACGTCATCAAGTTTCAACTGTGTCAGTGTGACTGTCAGAGTGTGTGGGAAATTCCATTTTGAATCTGGAATATACTGTGAATTATCGCGATTTCTTGTGTGCAAATGGATTACAATAATATTCTCTTATGAATCGATAATTCGCTGGGAAAATTAACTTCTCGAAATCTATTTGAACCTGAAACCTATGTGCACGGTTTTATTGGACTTGTACAAATCTCAGTCTTTACACAGTACTATTTCTTGAAAATGTGGCGGCCGAAACGGAAAGTGACAATTCCATGAAATGAGAAACAAAATGTCAAGGTGAGTTTTCTTAAATTTCTTTATGGACAAAATCAATCCATCATAATATTACATCTGGAAATAGGCGTGTTGACTCACAACTTACAAGACACACTTTTTGGGGGGCACGATACGTCAGGAAATGGACGTGAAATGATAGTAACTACATGTATCGTTTCACGCTCATTTTCTGATGTTATATGTAGGATGCCCCACAAAAAGTGCACGCCTAAGTCCCAAAAGCAGCGAGCAACTAAATGCGCACCTGGGTTTTTCAAAATCGAAGGACTGTACCAGTAAGCAAAGTTGAGTTTACCGATAGTTTATAATAAAAAGAAATTGTGGTTCAATTGCAAAAGTTAACCAAAATGTTCGATATAATTTTTTTTTTACCGTCGTGTCCCCGTTTTTCTCTAATTCCGTGGACTGGGTCAGGGCAAGTACAAATCAAGTCCGGGCTAGTAATTTTTGAAGTGACTAGACCGACATGTCGGGTGCATAAAAACGTTAATGTCGAACCCTGATATGGGGTTACATTCAGTTAGACATGGTTCATCAACACTACAAAGGAATGAAGTCATGAAAGGCAAAATTTATGGAAAAACACTAAGAAATGGATCTGAACAAATCTGAACCTAACATGCTCCCCCCTCTGCCATCCCCCAAGTCCCACCTCCACTCCTATAGAGTCCAAATATTTAGCCAGGGACTCAAATTGAACAAACTTGAATCTGGTCCCCCTTGAGGTGTTATATACCAAATACGAAAGAATTCTGACTGGTGGATCTGAAGAAGGTTTTTAAAAAAATGCCCTCATATTGCACTAAGTTAAACTTTGGGCTCAAATAGGGAGCCAAAATTTTAACCCAGGGACCCAATTTGAACAAACTTGAATCTGACCCACCTACAGATGTTGTAAAACAAATATGATAGGATTCTGACTGAAGGATCAGAAGAAGAAAAAATTTCCTCATATTACACTAAGTTAAAATTTGGGCTCCCACAGGGAGCCCAAATATCAACCCAGGGATCCGATTTCAACAAATTTGAATCTGATCCCTCTAGAGATGTTGTATTTCAAATATCAGATGATTCTAATTGATGGTTCTGGAGAAGAAGATTTTTATTAAAGAAATTCCATCTTATTGCACTAAGTTAAAATTCAGGCTCCCATAGGGAGCCCAAATATCAACCCAGGGACTCAATTTGAACAAACTTCATTCTGACAACCCTATAGATGTTGTATACCAAACATGAAAGGATTCTAAATGGTGGATCTGAAGAAGATTTTAAAAGAAATTTCCTCAAATTGCACCAAGTTAAACTTTGGGCTCCAATAGAGAGCCCAAATACTAACTCAGGGAGCCAATTTGAACAAACTTGAATTTGGCCCACCTAGAGAAGTTGTATACCAAATATGAAAGCATTCTGAAAGGTGGATCAAAAGAAGAAGATTTTTAAAGAAATTTCCTCATATTTCACGAAGTTAAAATTTGGGCTCCTACAAGGAGCCCAATTATTAACCCAGGGACTCGATTTGAACAAAATTGAATCTGACCCCCTAGAGATGTTATATACCAAATATCAAAAGATTCTAATTGATGGTTCTGGAGAAGAAGATTTTTTTAATTTTGGAAAACAATTTCTGAGTGCTATCAGAGTAATGTCCCTTGTGGTACCCCCTGTGGACATGGCAACTTTTTTTTAACAAACTTGAATTGATATATGATAAGGAACATGCACATCACATTTGGTTCAATTCGGCCTTGTGGTTTATGAGAAGTTGACAATGTAAAGTTTATGCTGGACAACGCAAGGAAAGTGATTAGTAAAGCTCCCCTTGAGCTTCGCTCAGGTGAGCTAATAATATACAAGCCACGTGGCCATTCTATGCTGCCAACAATATCTGAAATAGGATATCTGTCATCATAAAAGGGGTACAATCCAGTTATGATGGGAGATTGGGCAACAAGTGGGATGGGGTGGGGGCCCAAAACTCAACTTGAGTTTATTTTATTAATTTAATCATTGTATATTTCTTATAATTGTGAATCTATAAACAAGTATATGTACATCTTGAATAAAAGCATTATCAATAGCTCTGTGTATCTTCTTTGTATTCTGTATTTTGTGCAGCTTAGAATGTGTTTTAGTTGAACAGTCCACACAATGTGGAATTATTATCTTTGTTTTATAGCGGGTGGGTGGGGGGGGGGGGGGGGGGTCCAGGACCTAGTTTCAATTGTGAGATCCCCGTATACCTGTTATCAAAGGTTGGTGGCAATTGGACCATCCACACTGGGGATGTGGAATTATTGTCTTTGTTTTACAGCAGAGGAGAAAGTACTGCACCCAGTTTCAATTGAGAGAATTGAGTACACCTGCTACCAAAGGTTGGTGAAGATTGGACCATTCAAATGGGGAACGGTGGAATTAGTGTTTTATAGCAGAGGAGGAAGTCCCACACTCAGTTTTTCTTCCCCTCCATCAGGGTACCAACCATGTCTTTTGACCCGAGTTAAACAGAACAAAAGTTATTGCCCAGAAACCAACTGTTTACACCCACCTTCATCAAACTATTAGTTGAGTATGACTTTGTCACAACTCGGCTTAAAATTGATCCATAAATGCAACCTGAAGGGTGTGCTGAAGAATTCAAAGATGGCAGCAATGGTGCAAATGAGGGCAATCAACCATGACTGAAATTGAAATGTGACCTTATTTACTCATCATACCGAGCCATCCTGCCCAATTTCAAGAAACCTGATGCATAAATGCTTCCTATTGGGAGTGCTGAAATAATCCAAAATGGCTGGCAACTGTGCCAGCCATTGTGTACCGCATAAAGTGACCAACATTGGATGCTCCTATCTACTCATCATACTAAGTCATCCTGCCAAGTTGCAAGAAAATTGCAGTCCTTCGTGTGAGTAAATTTTACGGGTGCAAAAAAGTGCACTCGCAAATTGTGTTGCGAGTGCAAATCGCACTCGTAAAATTTCCCAAAGGTTCACAACTATGCATGTTTGGGACAGATGTGTTTAAACACAGCTAATCATATTTAGATTCTGATTGCTACTTGCTGATTACTCTGAATACTTCAATTGATAGTATTTAATTCATTCAACAAAATCCAAACTTTTCAAATGTTCTAACTATTTATTGATTGAAGTTTAGTTAGTAGTGCATTAAACATATAATGAGTAATGACAGACAAAGATCATGTCAATCATTAAAAATCAATGCAGTTTTTTAAAACAAAACTGAGTTAACTCAAGTACACCCATCATGGCAGATTGGCATAAAGATAACAGTTCAAAAACAAATATCAAAGATTTTAACAGTGGCAGGCCTGCCTGGCCATTGATACACATTTTTTTAAATTAATGAGCCTTTTACTTTAGGTTCTCAATTACAACTTTCACTGCCGGTGCTCAGAAGAACTGGCCCCAACATCTTCAAAAGCAAACAGGCGATTTTCAAATTCTTCAATTTGACAACTTTCCAATTGTTCCATAAAATCTTCTTCTGATTCTTCATCAGATGATGACATTTCTAGTTCTTGCTCGACTGAAACTCCTTGTAGTTCAGTCGTGGCTGCACTGCCACTGACAGCTGAAATGTCTTCATCTGAAGAGGAATCAGTGGAAGAGTTAGAGTCGGATTTCTGTTTCACTGTTTGTGTCATCAAATTAAATGAAACAGAATCAATTTTCAGAGTTCTTCTCCTTTCCATAAAATGATTGAGAGAGGATTCAATTAAAATGTCCCTGTCTTCTGTAGACCAGATATTATCATTTACTTTAAGTAATGTGAGGTCTTCCATAGTATCCTGAGCCATAGCCAGGCGTCTGTCAGTCAGAATACAGGTCAGATGACCGAATCCACTCTTGACAATACTATTGCTGGGGCTTAATGAAAGAACAATTTCCACCAAAAGGGAGATGTTTGGAAATTGTTCTCTTCTGTATGTGAGGATATTTCTCCACAGTTTTCTTGCCTTAACCCCAGGATAAAAATTTTTCACCATGTGCTTAAAATCTTTCCATTCTTCCTTAACTTTCAATCCATTAAAATTAATGAGTTTGAGAGGTGTATCAAAGTGTGTTGCCACCCTCTGTAGTGCTTCAAGTTCATTTTTGGTGTCAATCCAGTTAGCAGGATCTAGCCATGTCATACTTTTAAACACATTATCCTGTTCCAAAAATGACATGAACCGCCGCTCAACACATTGGATCAATGCTGGTAAGACCCCAACAGCAACTGTTTTTACTGCCTGTTGAAGATTCAGAAAATTGGTCTTCATCATGTTTTCATAGCTGATGTCCACATATTCACGATTTTTAGATTTTCGCCTCTTATGCCCAGCTTTCAAAATTTTGCTACCAAGGACACAGCCATTTAGAGCAAACCCATACTGCTTCAAACAATCCACAGAGAGGGGTAAATCATTATCATTATCATTTTCGTTTGCTTTCAATTCGTTCAACTTTTCAAAAAGTTTTTTCGATTGAAGGTTTGACTTCAAAAACCATGAGCTGCTCTTTTTCAAATTTAAGTGAAAGGAAAGTGATTTGTTGGATTATTTGTTTGTAGAAAATGCACATGCATAAAAACTGACTATCCTTCAATTTTTTAGTATGCCACGAAGTTTCCCCTCAATTTTTTTAGCAGAGCCAGATTCTAAAAGATTTTCAATTACATGACACAAGACAATCCAATTGTTAAGTAAATGATCTAGGCCCCTATTTTCATGGCTCAAAAACTGGGTACCATGACATTTTGGAACATTGAGAACCCTGAACCCCATAGCCGGCTTGGCGTACTCTTTGAAATCATGCTTGACTTTACTAGACTGCTTAAAAAGATAGTATAGCACAACTAAAAAGTCATGGATGGAAGAGATTTGTTTTTCTTTCATCAAGGAATCTTGTATTGCTAACTGAATGCGATGCATAACACAGTGAATGGAAATAAGCCATGGTCGGTTGTCATTTCTTAAACGAGTCAAGAGACCCTTGTACACCCCTGTGTTAACTGATGCCCCGTCGGCTGTTGCTTCTATTACAGCATTTTTGTATTGGTTCTCTGAAATCCCAATTTTTTTTAGAAAAGCATCATCAACACATTGTTTGAGGTTTTCTGCTGTACCATCTCCGTAGTCGTCAATGTCTTGTAAAGCGCAGCAAATATACAGAGCATTTCCATTGTGGACAGTTCTGATATATATCAACTCTTTCTCTGCACCGGTTTTACGTGGCTGCGACCCATCACTGAGAATTGCTATAAAACTGGATTCACTTATTTTTTGTTTAATCTATTCTCTTGCAGACTTTGCCAAGACTGTCAATAATTTTTTTGCTGTGTCAACATTGTTGTGCCCCTTTATTAACTTTACGCCATTGGCTTTTTGAGTTTGCATCAATGTTTTGAATGCAGTCAGTGGTTGGCCACTGACAGCTAAAAGATATGCTGTCACAAGGAGTTTCTTATAAGCTTCCCTGGCATTCTTGCTGACCAATGTGTCAATTCTGATTTGTTTGGGGCCGACCAAACTTTGTTTATCATCACTTTGACACCCAGAGGCACTGGCAGATGTTGAGGCTTGTAGAGTAGGTGCACCAGTTGCTTGGGCAGTGTCAATTTGTTCTCTTTCGAAGGACAGAGCTAGGGCGTGGCATTTACTCCCCAAATGTCTTTCAAATGTGTATTTACTGATAAAATCAGTTCCCATGGCAAACCGGTCGAATTCAGAAAGCGCTCTCCCTCGCAGCTGTTTACGTGCATTGTTACATTGGGCAGCACACACTTTGCACCAAAATCGTGTCACAAACGTTTTCCCACTTACATTATTTGTTTCACTTTCAAAACCAATAAGATCCTTGAAGGACCACTTCAGTCACCGTTGCTGGCATCTGGAACATTCCCAATTCTTCAGAAAAGACAATTTCAACAAACAGCAAAAAGAGTTAACAGTAACAGTACACCGACGATAAAATTTCTCGCTTGACAACTTGTACACAAATCTTTGAAGAAAGGGAAACAAGGTGAAATTATTTGGTACAAGCAATTCGGTTGGCCGTAGCAGACGATTTCACCACTGACTGGCGCCAATCACAGTTGGTCCATCTGTTTGTTCTGATTAAATTAGCATTGTACTTTCGGTTTCGTTTGCTCAGTGCTGGAGGATGAATGGGATGTAGAATGACATGCACAGTGAATAAAGGAAACTGGAAATGTTTCAGTTTTTGTTGACAATATCGATTCGGACCTCTTGCGAAGCGGATGGTGTGGGGGGTGTGGGGAGGGGGGAGGGGGGGGGGGGGGGAGGGGGGGGGGGGGCCGAGAGGCATATAACAGCAGTTTTGTTTTTGTTTTCGTTTTACCATTAACCAATGGATAATAATGAAATAGATGTCCATTCTGACTAGAAGCGTGGCAAAGCTAGTGTGCAATTTAATTGAAGTTGAATTGTTTGATGACGGGCGCCATTTTTTGCGCTCGTCTTTTTTAAATTACGGGCGCTTGCAAGCGTTACTGCCCGTCTCACGTGAAGGACTGAAATTGATGCATAAAAGTAATGCAACCTGCAAGGTGTTCTGGAGAATCAAAGATGGCTGCCATGGTGGTAACTAAGGGCAGTCCAGGGTTACCAAAACACAACATTCTCCTCTCCTCATCATACCAAGTCAGCCTGCCATTTCTTTTTTCAATTGATGCATAAATGTGATCTATTGTCTATGCTGAAGAAATCCAAAATGGCTCCTGTACAGCCCTTGTGTGTAGGCCACCATTAGATGTTCTTATAGGTCTAATAAACATGGGGAATACGAGTGAATGCCAGAGAAAATGGCCGCAACATCATGTTATTCAATTGATTGCAGTTTACACCAAAACCTATATGCAATTAACAGGACAAACTTATACTAAATGTATAGTAAATGGTTTGGTATTTGGAAGTTATATGCAATTAACAGGATTATTTAATTCATAAATATCCAATTAAGTGGTCTCTATTATCAATAAAATGATACTGGACAACCATAAATATATGGATGATCCCACATAACTGGATATTTTTTCATTGAATAACCCTGTTAGTTGTATGTAGATTTAAAGAACCAAAGCATTTCCCATACCCTCAGTAAAAATTTGGACAGTTAATTTCATATAGGTTATAGAGTTAACTCTTGTTAATTGACTAACAAGAGGCCCAATGGGGCCTGAGGTGCACAGCTGACCAAAGTTGCCAAAGTTGTTTAAAAGAAGCATCTGATTAGCATTTATGGCTAGTTAATACTACAGAGAAATGAAGTTATTTTATTATATATAACTTGGTTGTCCATCAAATGATTTTTTTCTAATATTGGAATGCTACCACAAAAACAAGAGGCCCCACGGGGTCCTGAAGAGGTCACCTTGAACAGAACACAATATAAACAGAGTCCAAGAATGAGTCCACATTATGCAATCCATCTCCATAGGATACATTGTTAATCCTTGAGACCCTCAGGAGTGACAAAAATAGTCCGAGCATCATGCCTTTTCTTCAGTTGATCATAATGTAAAATGTAGAGGTCTCCTATGAAGCCCCTTGATACAAGCTATGTGGATTAATCCTAGAGGGTACTGAACACAAAATTTCTAATTCAGCTACATGGCCAATTCCAGATCCCATATGGAGCCCAAATATTAACCCA
The DNA here is from genome assembly GCA_031216915.1 of Pictodentalium vernedei. Lineage (NCBI taxonomy): Eukaryota > Metazoa > Mollusca > Scaphopoda > Dentaliida > Dentaliidae > Pictodentalium > Pictodentalium vernedei. The sequence goes on along the minus strand of CM062296.1, from coordinate 339,216,120 downwards.
GGCTCTCGATTTGAACAAAGTTGAATCTGACCTCCCAAGAGATGTTGTATACAAAATATGAAAGCATTCTGACTTGTGCATCTGAAGAAGATTTTTAAAGAAATTTCCTCATATTGCCCTAAGTTAAAATTCGGGCTACCATAGGGAGCCCAAATATTAAACCAGGGAACCAATTTGAACAAAATTGAATCTGACCCCCCTAGAGATGTTGTAAACCAAGTATGAAAAAATTCCGACAGGTGAATCTAAAGAAGATTTTTGAAGAAATTCCCTCATATTGTACTAAGTTCAATTTCAGGTTTCCATATGGAGCCCAAATATTAACCCAGGCACTCGAATTGAACAAACTTGAATCTGACCCCCCTAAAGATGTTGCATTCCAAATATGAAAGCATTTCGACTGGTGGATCTGAAGAAGATTTTTAAAGAAATTTCCTCATATTGCATTAAGTTAAAATTTGGGCTGCCATAGCGGGCCCAAATATATACCTAGGAATTTGATTTGAACAAACTTGAATCTGACCCCCCTAAAGATGGTGTATACCAAATATGAAAGCATTCTGACGCGTGAATCTGAAGAAGAAGATTTTTAAAAATTATCGCCCATATTGAACTAAGTTAAAATTCTATTGGAAGCCCAAATATTAAGCTGGGGACTCTTTATACTCATTTAAAAGTGTCCAAGGATTGCATATTAACGCCCGTTTGACACGCGACATATACAAACGCTTCACAGTGAGCTACACTTTAAAAACAGTACATAAATGAGACCTAGTTACTGGTTCACACCGTGCTACACATTAAAACCATCCCAACACCGACTCAGGACTACTGACACCGGAGGAGGTCTTCCCTTGCTTTTCAATGTAAAGCCAGATGATCATAAGGGAAAAAAAACGTCCCCCCCTCATGTCCTCAGAACGAAGAGGGCAGCGGAACAGTGTCAATGCTGGAACGGACTGCCTAAATAACTATAGATGTAACCATTAACGGACAACATTCTGAGCAACAGAAAGAGGACCTAAAGATCTAAGGACACCGGAGATGGACTCTAAATTTCTCAGGTAAAACTTGGTAAATGAAGAGGGCTGTGTCCAGTATGCAGCCTTCATGAGATCAGTAATGGCTATACTGTTAGAATAAGCCCAAGAAGTGAACAGCGCTCTAACCTCGTTCGCCGATATATTATTAACCGAAAGTAGGTCCGAAGATAGATTTTCATAGGCAATATGCATTGCAAACTGAATCCATCTAGCGACTGAATAAACAGAAATAATCTTTCTGTTAGGAATCAATGAAAGAAAAGATTTTCTTTCTTTTCTAATAAAATCTGATCGACGTTTATAAATACGCCTTGCCCTGACTGGACACCGAAAGGTCTACAGTTATCCGAGGATGGCAGAGCCTTAATGATAATAGGCTCAGGCCGCTTGTCTGGAATCTGATTCTTAGCCAGAAATCCCACTGCCGTAGTCAGGGTAATGGTATTACCCACACTACGTTAGTGAGATTCATCAACAGATAAAGCATGAAGTTCACCGACTCTTCTAGCAGATGCAAAGGCTAAGAGAAATGCCGTTTTATAGGTCAAGAATTTGAACTCTACAAAGTCCAACGGCTCAAATGGAGCTTCTTTGAGCTTCAACAGAACCCAAGAAAAATTCCACTTAGGAATTAATCTGAGGGTTCTAGGTCTATTAATAGAGAAATTTCTAACCAGCTTGGACAATAAAGCAACAGATCCAATAGCCAAGTTATCATGATGAGCGTAAGTATCTGATAACATAGACCTATAGTCCTTAATAGTGACTGGCTGCAGTTTGAGATCGTCAAACAAGTAGACCAGGAAATTGGCAATATTTAATATTTGGTATGGACGGATCATAAACGTCTATCGACTGATCCTGACACCAACGAAAGAAAACCCTCCACTTCGCTGCGTAGTTCAACGAAGAGGAGGACCTCCTGCAGTTAAAAATTGCGTCCACTGCACATCATGTAAACTGTTTTCCTTGCAAGAAGGACCGCCCAACGGAAAGACGTGAAGGTTGAGACCTTCTGGGTTGTGATGCAGTGCGCGTGACTTCCCCTGATAAAGAAGGTCCTCTCGTGGAGGAAGCTTCCAGGGAACGTCCCATAACAAACACCTGAGAAGATTGATCCAGAAATTTGCAATGAGACTGTGATCTTTAACAGAATCTGCTGAATCAACGGAGTTGGAGGATATGCAAATCCTATCATTCTGTCCCATGAGATCGACAGAGCGTCTACTGCGTACGCTCGATGATCTGGGCATGGCGACACGAACGTCAGTAACCGATTGTTCAGGAGTGTCGCAAAAACAGATCTATCATGGGACGATCCCACTGGTAGCAAATCTGCCTGAATATTCGCTTGTTGAGAGTCCACTCCGATGGGAACAGGCAACCTTTTCGAGAGAGCGTGTCTGCTAGTACGTTCAGACAACCCGGTATATGACGGACAGAAAGATGAACATGATGATTCATGACATATAGGAGAATCCTCTCCGTTAATTCGCACAATGGAATTGAATGAGTGCCGCTTTGGTTCCTGATGTAAGCTACTACTGTCGAATTGTCCTACAAAATTTGAACATGGACGTTCGCTATTATGTGAATCCAATGTTGAAGAGCTAGCCATATTGACATCATCTTTTTGATGTTTATGTGCTTCTCTAGGAACCGAGGGTCCCAAAGACCCTGACACTTCAAGTCTGCGGGACTTAGGGTCGCGCCCCAACCCATCTGACATGCATCCGTCATAATCATGAAAGCCGGATCCGGCAGTTGCAGCGGAACTCCCCGAGTTAACCACTGAAGATCTGCCCAAATCTGAACCCTTTGTTTTACTAGGTCCATTAAAACAATACTGGTTTCGAGTAAATGCGTCTTCACACTCCAGTTCTGAGTAAAGAATATCTGGAGGGGACGCATGCGTAGACGGCCCATCGGAATAAGATCCGCAGCCACTCCGCACAACCCCATCAGTCGCATGAATTCCCTCGATGTTAATGCGTCTTGAGTAGACAAAAGCAAGTATAACAACTGACTAATTTCGCTCTGGGTAACGGCAGATGAACCAGATTGTTGTGAGTCTCAAAGCTCATCCCCAAGTGAATAGACGACTTGTACGGAGCTGGATCCGACTTTTTCTCGTTTACGATGAAACCGAGACGTCAGAGTAATAGAAGCATAATCTGAACATCGTTCTGAAGAATAATTCTGTTGCCGTATCTCTGCAGAATGTCGTCCAAGTAAGCCGATGTTACCACAGGAGAATGAGCTCGGAAGTATGACATTACCGAGTTCATTATTCGAGTGAATGCCCAGGGAGCCCAGTTCAGACCAAAACACATTGCTCTGAACTGATAAACCTTCCCTTGTATGGCGAACCGTAGGTACTTTCTGAATGCCAGATGTACCAGGACATGAAAGTACGCATCCTTTAGATCTATGCTTGCTGCATAGTCGTTCATCTCGATTCCTCGCTCTTACCGACCGAATGGTCTCCATATTGAATTTTGGAGCCACGATAACCTTGTTTATTCAGCTCAAGTCTATTACCGGACAGAACGAGCCGTCTGGCTTCTGTACGAGAAACAGGTGACTGTAAAAACCCTGAGAATCTTGATTCTCGACGACCTCTATTGCTTCCTTTAATAAGAGAGTCTGTACCTCCACTAGGAGAGATTTTCTTTTGAAAGGATACGACGGAAGATTTGTCCAATGCGGACATCTTGTTAGTGGGGGTTTCCCTTGGAATGATAGCCGTAGGCCGTCCGAGACTACACTTCTCACCCACTGATCTTCAGTGACCGTTATCCAGTTTCTCACGAAGTTTGATAACATTTCGTCAACTGGCCAGCAATAGAGGTCTTGAACATTACCTGTATGAGTTGCGAGGCTCACAGGAGGAGATACTATGTCCTCCCTGCGAAGAACCTCGTCCCGTCGGCCTAGGGGCGTCTGACCGATAGTCCCGATCAGACCTACGTCCCTTTCCCGAGACGCTATATTGACGACCTCCAGAGTAATTGTAAGAGGGTTTCTTGTACCCTCGTGAGGAGTTCCCTTTTGACGTTTTAGATCTGGAACGTCCTCCTTTACTCTTGTCTGCTGAAGCGGGTTGTTGAAACACCGACTTCAATAGCAGAGCACTTGACGCTTTCTTAGTAGCCTGTTCATAGACTAACGAAAGCTTGTCGTCAAAAGTAGTATGTCCGGGGACCGGAGCGACCCGGAGAGAGTTTTTCACCTTGTCATCTATAAGTGATGACGACGCAACGGCAGCATCACGTCTGATTAACTCCAGATTAGCCACAGTTAGGGCGGAGTTATACAAAGTATACATGATTGCCCTGGAAAGAACTCTAAGAGAGGTATGAACATCCTCAAATTCCTTCCCGTTGAGATGTTGTGCCATAGCTCTGGTAAGAAGATCTGCATTAGACATTGTGTCCAAATTTGCTCTATTTGATGAAACTGCCATTTCAATTGTATCTGTGCGAATAGTGAATGATGCAGGTAAGGATACATCTAGATCCCCAGCCTGCTCATCCAAACGCAGAGAAGCTCTCTGAACATCTTCTCCGACCGTTTTAAATGAACGTGGTCCAAGAAACGATATGTTTATGGAAGATGTAGATAAGAAACCGCCTTTTTTCCTCGCACTCGAGAGGTTGAATACGGCGTCGTTTACATGGCCGAAGACCTGCAACACCTGCCTAGACTGAACCGGAAACTTCTTCCTTTCTCCGTATAAAGTCTGCGTCCAACGACGCCAGTGGTTTCTCTCTTGTTGTTGCAGCATTCTGATTCGGCGGAACAAATTCAGGGTAGTATTGATGGATAATATCCATCGAAAACATGTGCTGTTCCGAAAGGGAAGGGTAATCCTCTTCCTTGTCCCTTTCACCATCCGAGACAATCAGTTGCGAATCTCGGTCTATTGCATCTGCGTGAACAGACCCAGCACCATCCAACAGCTCAGGTTCTGAGTCTGAGGGAGGCTGCACCTGCACTTGCTGGGATGCTGCGATCAGTTGCACAATCTGCGACAGCAAGTCTGTCATCGAGGCCTGAGGAGCAGCGGTCTTCTGTTTCTTAGCCGCTTGCCACTCCTGGGATGGCATGTCGGAGATGGATCTCTTCTCCGAATGTCCTGATGATCGAGGCCTCGTCTCCCTATCTACCGGATGGTCCGACTTCACGGGCGAAGAGTGGACCCTTCTTCGCACAGCAGGCTGGATATCTGAAGTTGGGTAGCTAGGATGCTGTCCTGTGTCCTTTATATTCGAAGCGGAAGAAGCCGTGACTGTAGCCAAGGCCAGCTGCAATTTAGACGGAGCGTCGCGAACAGCAATTGTGGACATATGCTCCGGCCTGCGCAAGTTCTTCACCACATTTGGCCCCAGATGTTGCTGGGATAGAGAGGGACCTCTCCCACTCCTTTCAGACCTCGTCGAGCTTCCCAAAACACTTGCTGGCTTCTTCCCTAGTTCTGTCGTTGCTGGGTGAGCATGTTTAGATTTTAAGGTGCTCGCTCTACCCACTACACTTCCTTCGACCGCAACGGACATACTCGGCGTCACAGCTCCCACGGATGGAGTAACCACTTCACCAGTCAAGCTAGCTGCTGGCAAAGGATTAAAACCACCGGCCAGTGGCTTTATCCCTTGCCTAATATTCAGGAGCAACTTTGCAGCTAGCTCTGTTTGCTCATCAGAGCACGACGACGGTAGCACACTTTTGGTAGGTGTCACATAACCATCACCATGTTCTTGTTCCTCTGAAAAAAAAAAACGGAGAAACTTGAATGACTCTGGGGCGAGAGAACCGGCATTGGCGTCTCACCACTAACATATCGTGACACCCGCATCCAACGTTTGTCTTCCCAATCAACACATGTAGGACAAGAATTCGAGGGAGTACATCGACTACAAGCAAGGCAACAAGCATGTAAATCTGAGGAAGACTTCCTCGCATTGCATTTTGAGCAATAAGCTTTCATAATTAATCAAACAAAGTCAGTTAAACTCTAACCAACTCCACAACAAATATATGATAAAGATACATAATAAACAACAATCAAAATACAAATTGAACTAGAGGTACTGAGAGCAAACTCACAAAGTGATACCCCCCCCCCCCCCCCCCCCCCACGCCTAAATGTATAAGTTTGATTATCTCCCCCTGGAAATGTCAGAACGGAATTACACTGCTTCATGCACATCTTCATATGGAGTTCTTCCATTGTGTAAAGTTTCATGAAAATTCTTCAAACGGTTTAGGAGGAGTTGCGCTTACAAGGATGGACAGACGGTATAAGTTAGATTATCTCCCCTTGGAAATGTCAGAACGGAATTATATTGCTTCATGCACATCTTCATCTTCATATGGAGTTCTTCCATTGTGTAAAGTTTCATGAAAATTCCCCAAACGGTTTAGGAGGAGTTGCGCTTACAAGGATGGACAGACAGTATAAGTTAGATTATCTCCCCTTGGAAATGTCAGAACGGAATTATATTGCTTCATGCACATCTTCATATGGAGTTCTTCCATTGTGTAAAGTTTCATGAAAATTCTTCAAACGGTTTAGGAGGAGTTGCGCTTACAAGGATGGACAGACGGTATAAGTTAGATTATCTCCCCTTGGAAATGTCAGAACGGAATTATATTGCGTCATGCACATCTTCATCTTCATATGGAGTTCTTCCATTGTGTAAAGTTTCATGAAAATTCTCCGAACGGTTTAGGAGGAGTTGTGCTTACAAGGATGGACAGACAGTATAAGTTAGATTATCTCCCCTTGGAAATGTCCAAACGGCATTATATTGCTTCATGCACATCTTCATATGGAGTTCTTCCATTGGGTAAAGTTTCATGAAAATTCTTCAAACGGTTTAGGAGGAGTTGCGCTTACAAGGATGGAAAGATGGACAGACGGACAGGGTGATTCCTATATACCTCCCAAAACTTTGCGGGGGGTATAAAAATTAATTTCAAAAAATCTTTCAAAAAAATTTTGACGAAAGGCCAAGTTCCCAAGGAACATGAATAGCCCAAGGGTATCCCGATAGAGCCTAAGTGTGGACAAAAATCCAAAAATTATTGCTACACTACCGGAATATTAAAACATATATTTTACAACAATCCAACAGTAATGAAAGTGTCAATGACACTGTAGCTCAACTTGACAAACTTGAACTTGATAGCTATAAATGAAATGGCAACATTGAAGATCATTGGTACCAATGTTATTTGATGAAATTTCAACATAACAGCATTGTGTGTGCACAACGTCAAGAGTAACCCACGCATTTTTAAATGTAAACTGTAAGACTGGCTAAAAGAAGAATGTTGATACACAAATGCAGTAAGTTCAGAGGTTATTGTAAATGGCAACTTTTTTTACAGAAATGAATGCTAATCAATAGCTCTTATCTAAAGGTCTCGCCTAATGAGCACACCAAGTTCAAAAACAATCCTAAGATAAATGTGGCCTGTAGGCCATGTCAAAGAAGAACGTTGATGCACAAATGCAATAAATTGAAAGATTGTTACTAACAGCAACAGTTTTTTGATGGAAATGAAAAGAAAATCGATAGCTCCTATCCTTGTCATCCTGCATAAGCATACAACATTTCAAAACAACCTGATAATGAATGTGCTCTCCGAGGCATGCTAAAGGAACATGTTAATGCACAAATGCACTAAGTTTGAAGGTCATTGCTTGTGGCAATGTTTTTTTTCTCTCTTTTTTATGGAAATTCATAAATATACCCTGCAGAGGGTGCAAAAAAGATAAGTTGCTGCACAAATGCAGTAAGTTCAAAGGCTGGTGATAATGACAATAATTTTTTTATGGAAATGAAAATGAAAGTGTCAATGACACTGTAGCTCAACTTGTCAAGACAAAGACATGCACATGTATAGTATGTGACACAACAATGACAAACATCTAGGTAATGACCTGATAACAAAGGTACATATAAAGTATTGTAATGGTCTGTACATAAATACTGACCGTTGCCTGTAACAAATGTATAGGTAAAGTATTGTAAAGGTGGGTGACAGTCAGATGCTAAACTAGAAAAGAAAACTTTGAGTCCAAGAGTGGGTCTGACTGAACCCCAAAATATTTGTTCTCATAGCACAGTGATAACAAAGGCACCCCAAAACACACTCGTTCCTGTCCCAAGGTGAAAACAAAGGTACCCAAGACGTTTTGTGAAAATCAGTTCATAAATACGAGCTGTATAGAAGTTGTGACAAAAAACTGATTGGACCTAATTTTGGTACAAAATGGCCACTGGCAGCCATCTTGAATTTTGGACCGTACCCAGAAACGCTCATTCTCGTCCCAAGTTGATAACAAAGGTACCCAAGAAGTTTTGTGAAGATCAGTTCATAAATACAGCCTGTAGCCCAAGCCGTATTGACATGTGCACTTACTGTGTATAAGTAGCACTGAATAAATCAAAGTTCATCTAATTTGCATAATTTCTGCACGAGAAAAAAACCTGTACTATATGTGATGTATTCCATGTTACTAAACATTCATACAAAAATTTATTCAAATCAGAACTTTCATACAGAAGTTCTGTACAAAAGACTGATTGCACTAATTTTGGTACAAAATGGCTGCTGGTGGCCATATTGAATTTCGGACCACACTCAAAAACACTCAGTCTCAACCCACGGTGATAACAAAGGTACCCAAGAAGTTTCGTAAAGATCGGTTCATAAATACGGCCTCTAGCCTGAGCCATACAGAAGTTCTGTACAAAAAACTGATTAGACCTAATTTCGGTACAAAATGGCCACTGGCAGCCATCTTGAATTTTAGACCGCACCCAGAAACACTCGTTCTCGTCCCAAGGTGATAACAAAGGTACCCAAGACGTTTAGTGAAGATCGGTTCATAAATACAGACTCTAGCCCGAGCCGTATTGACATGTGTACTTACTGTGTGTAAGTAGCACTGAAAAAATCAAAGTTCATCTAATTTGCATAATTTCTGCTCAAGAAAAAAACCCGTATTATATGTGATGTATCCCATGGAACTAAACATTCACACAAAAAATTATTCAAATCAGCGCATTCATATGGAAGTTCTGTGCAAAAATCTGATTGCACCCAATTTTGTACAAAATGGCTGCCATCAGCCATCTTGAATTTCGGACCGGACCCAAAAACACTCGTTCTCATCCCACGGTGATACCAAAGGTACCCAAGAAGTTTCGTAAAGATCGGTTCATAAATACGGCCTCTAGCCCGAGCCGTATAGGCATTTGCACTTATAGTGCTGAAAGTAACAGCAAAAAACATCAAAGTTAGTCTAATTTGCATAATTTATGCACAAGAAAAACCCCTGTATTATATGTGATGTATCCCATGGTACTAAACATTCATAGAAAAAATTATTCAAATCAGTGCTTTCATATGGAAGTTCTGCGCAAAAATCTGATTCCACCTAATTTTGTACAAAATGACTGCCAGCGGCCAACTTGAATTTCGGATCGGACCCCAAAACACTCGTTCTCGTCCCACGGTCATAACAAAGGTACCCAAGAAGTTTCGTAAAGATCGGTTCATAATTGCAGCCTCTAGCCCGAGCCGTATTGAATTGTTGACGGACAGACTGACGACTGGCCATGGCATAAGCTCAAATTTGGCTTCGCCAAAGTTGAGCTAATGAAAGTGTCAATGACACTGTAGCTTAACTTGTGTGTTGTGTTTGATGAAAAGGATAATGTTCAGTGTTTACGAAAGGATTATGAAATAAGACAAGAATTGTGATAATTGGGAATATGTTCATTTCGGTTCCCTGTATGCTATGTTTATGATAAAAATAATATGAGGTGTACACTGTACTAAAGATCTGAGGGGTGGGTTAATATGACCTCACAGTTAATATATGTGGCCCTCACAGTTAACGTATATCAACAAAAGTTACCAAATTACAGTGAAATTATTCCAAAATGAGTCATCATATCAAGTTACATTAAAATCCCTTCATAAATATGCACTGTAGACTATGCTAAAGGTTTTCGGGCTTTGGGCCCCTGTAGCCGTCAGTTTCCCAATTGTGTCCAAAGGGGACATTCTCATCTAGACATTATATGAAGTCAATCTACCAAGTTACAAAGAAATCCCTCCATAAATACGACCTGTAGACTGTGCTAAAGGTTTTTGGGCTTTGGGCTCTGGCAGCCATCATGGTTGAATGATCGCAACCAAAAGGGGACAATCTCATCTGGGCATCATCTGGAGTGATCCTACAAAGTTACAATGAAATCCCTTCATAAATATGACATGTAGACTGTGCTCAAGGTTTTTGGGCTTCGGGCCCCTGAAGCCATCACAGTTGACCAATTACGACCAAAAGGGGATGTCATCATCTAGGCATTATATGGAGTCAAACTTACGGGTTACAATGTAGTCCTTCCATAAATATGACCAATATTTAGACTATGCTAAAGGTTTTGTGGTTTTGAGTTCGGGCAGCCATCAAGGCTGAATGATCGCGACCAAAAGGGGACGTTCTCATCTAGACATTATTTAGAGTCATCCTACCAAGGTACAATGAAATCCCTTCATAAATATCACCTGTAGACTGTGCTAAAGATTTTTCGGGCTTTGGGCCCCCTGTAGCCAACACAGTTGCCTAATGGTGTCCAAAAGGGGCTGTTCTCATCTAGACATTACATGAAGTCAACCTACCAAGTTACAATGAAATCCCTTCATAAATATGATCTGAAGACTGTGCTAAAGGTTTTCGGGCTTCAGGCTTGGGCAGCCATCATAGTTGAATGATCGCAACCAAAAGGGAACATTCTCATCTGGACATCATCTGGAGTGATCCTATGAAGTTACAATGAAATCCCTTTATAAATATGACCTGTAGACTGTGCTCAAGATTTTCGGGCTTCAGGCACCTGTTGACATCACAGTTGACCAACCACAAGCAAAAGGGGATGTCATCATCTAGGCATTATATGGAGTCAACCTAACAAGTTACAATGAAATCCTTCCATAAATACGACCTACAGACATGCTAAAGGTTTTTGGACTCGGGCAGCCATCAAGGCTGAATGATCGTGACCAAAAGGGGACCTTCTCATCTGGAAACTATTTGGAGTCATCCTACCAAGCTACAATAAAATCCCTTCATAATTATGACCTGTAGACTGTTCTAAAGGTTTTCAGGCTGTAGGCCCCTGAAGCCGTCACAGTTGCCCAATCGTGTCCAAAAGGGGACGTTCTCATCTAGACATTATATGAAGTCAACCTACCAAGTTACAATGAAGTCCCTTCATAAATATGACCTTAGACTGTGCTAAAGGTTTTCGGGCTTCGGACTCGGGCAGCCATCATGGTTGAATGATCGCAACCAAAGGGGAAATCTCATCTGGGCATCATCTGGAGTGATCCTGCGCAGTTACAATGAAATCCCTTCATAAATATGACCTGCCGACTGTGTTCAAGGTTTTCGGGCTTCGGGCACCTGTAGCCATCACAGTTGACCAATCACGACCAAAAGGGGACGTCATCATCTAGGCATTATATGGAGTCAACCTAACAATGTTACAATGAAATCCTTCTATAAATATAACCTTTTGCCTATGCTAAAGGTTTTTGGGCTCGGGCACCCATCAAGGCTGAATGATCACGACCAAAATGGGACGTTCTCGTCTAGACATTATTTGGAGTCAACCTACCAAGTTACAATGAAATCCCTTCATAAATATGACCTGTAGACAGTGCTTAAGGTTTTCGGGCTTCGGGCTCGGGCAGCCATCATGGGTGAATGATCGCGCGTTCTCATCTAGACATTATATGAAGTTAACCTACCAAGTTACAATGAAATTCCTTCATAAATATGACCTGTAGACTGTGCTAAAGGTTTTCGGGCTTCAGGCTCGGGCAGCCATCATGGGTGAATGATCGCAGCCATAGGGGACAATCTCATCTGAGCATCATCTGGAGTGATCCTAAGAAGTTACAATGAAATCCCTTCATAAATATGACCTGTAGACTGTGCTCAAGGTTTTCGGGCTTCGGGCACTTGTAGCCATCACAACTGACCAATCACGACCGAAAAGGGGAAGCCATCATCTAGGCATTATATGGAGTCAACCTAACAGGTTACAATGAAATCCTTCCATAAATATGACCTTTTGCCTATGCTAAAGGTTTTTGGGCTCGGGCACCCATCAAGGCTGCATGACCGCGATCAAAATGGGACGTTCTGATCTAGACATTATTTGGAGTCATCCTACCAAGTTACAATGAAATCACTTCATAAATATGACCTCTAGACTGTGCTAAAGGTTTTCGGGCTTCGGGCTCCTGTAGCCATCACAGTTGCCCAATCACGTCCAAATGGGGACTTTCTCATCTAGACATTGTATGAAGTCAACCCACCAAGTTACAATGAAATTCCTCAATAAATATGACCTGTAGGCTGTGCTAAAGGTTTTCGGGTTTTGGGCTCGGGCAGTCGTCACGGTTGGCAGATCATGCCCAAATGGGGAAATTCTCATCTAGACATCATAAGGAGTCATCCTACCAAGTTACAATGAAATCCCTCCACATTAAACATGACCTGCAGACTGTGCTAAAAGTTTTTGGGTTTCGGGCTTGGGCAGCCATCACGGTTGATAGATCATGCCCAAAAGGGGACGTTCTCATTTAGGCACTATACAGAAGCATCCTACCAAGTTACAATGAAATCCCTTCATAAATACGAACTGTAGACTGTGCTAATGGTTTTCGGGTTTTGGGCTCGGGCAGCCAAACCGGTTGCCCGATCACGACCAAAAGGGGACGTTCTCATCTAGACATGACCCCAAACCTGCATATGAAATTTCGTGACGATCAGACAAGAACTGCGGGGTGTAGCCCGTGCTAAAGGAAAATGTGAACAGACGTCACAGACTCACAGACTTCCGCATGCGTGATGGCAATAGCTTATCTTGACTATGTCAAGTTAAGCTAAAAATGAAAGTGTCAATGACACTGTAGCTTAACTTGATTGTGTGCTGTATTTGAGGAAAAGGATAATGTTCAATGTTTATGAAAGGATTATGAAATATGACAAGAATTGTGATAATTGAGAATATGTTAATTTCTGTTCCCAGTATGCTATGTTTTCAATAAAAATAATTTGAGGTGTAGACTGTACTAAAGAATTGATGGGTGGGTTAATGTGGCCCTCACAGTTTATGTATGCCAATCAAAGTTACCAGGTTACAGTGAAATTATTCCAAAACGAGTCCTCCTATCAAATTACAATGAAATCCCTTCATAAATACGGCCTGCAGACTGTGCTAAAGGTTTCCAGGTTTTGGGCTCGAGCAGCCATCACAGTTGACCAATTGCAACCAAAAGGCGACGTCCTCATCTAGACATTATACTGAGTCATCCTACCAAGTTACAATGAAATCCCATCATAAATACGACCTGTCGTCTGTGCTAAAGGTTTTCGGGTTTTGGGCTCGGGCATTCGTCACAGTTGAACGATCACGACCAAAAGGGGACATTCTCATCTAGACATTATCTGGAGTCATCCTAACAAGTTACAATGAAATCCCTTCACAAATACGACCTGTAGACTGTGCTAAAGGTTTTCGGTCATCAGGGCCCTGTAGCCATCACAACTGATCGGTCGCGACCAAAAGGGGAAGTTCTCATCTAGACATTATATGGAGTTATCCTACCAAGTTACAATGAAATCCCTCCATAAATACTACTTTTAGACTGTGCTAAAGGTTTTTGGGTGATGAGCTTGGGCAGCCGTCACGGTTGACAGATCGCGACCAAATGGGGAAGTTCTCATCTAGTCATCATAGACATCTAGACATCATACGGAATCATCCTACTAAGTTACAATGAAATCCCTCCACATTAAATATGACCTGTAGACTATGATTTTGGGCTTGGGCAGCCATCACAGTTGACACATCATGACCAAAAGGGGACGTTCTCATCTAGACATTATACAGAGTCATCTTACCAAATTAAAATGAAATCCCTTCATAAATACGACCTGTAGACTATGCTCAAGGTTTTGGGCTCGGGCAGCCATCACAGTTGACCGATCATGACCAAAAGGGGACGTTCTCATCTAGACATGACCTCAGACCTGCATATGAAATTTTGTGACGACGAATAAGAACTACGGGGTGTAGCCTGTGCTAAAAGAAAATGTGAACAGACTCACAGACTAACAGACTTCCACACACGAGATGGCAATAGCTTATCTTGACTTTGTCAAGTTAAGCTAACAATGACTCAGCACTTTTTCAAAGTCTCGAAAAAGTACCCTATGATAAAACCGATAGCAATTTTTTTTAACCATTCCATTCTGTTGGTCCTAAGGAAGCTTCACACCAAAATAAAAATTCTCAGTGCCATGCAGTTTTGGTGATATGGTCATTTTAAATTTTTTCTATTTTTAGCTACTGCGGTTCCAATGGGGCATTTCGAAAAAAATTTTTTGCATAAATCAAGTACTTATGACCCATTAATGACCCATTAATACTTCATGTCAAATCGGCCCAATAAGTCCATATATCAAATTTGGTTCAAATCAGCCTCTCGGTTTGGAAAATAAAAATTTTGGGCGGGGCCAAAATTCTTGCCCCACCCATAACAACGGAAAATATAGCTCCTTGAACTTCTCTTGAACAAATCTGAGTCTACACCTCAAAAGGAAGCTGCTCACTAAATATCAAGTCTCTGCTACTGCTGGTTCATGAGATGATTTTTTTAAGATTTAGACACACTTTTTGCGCACACAAGAATCATAATTATTTGAAGATCCATAATAAATCTAAGTTCAGGGGAGATAACCTTTTAAATATTATTGTAGATGAAAATTTTTAGAATGTTCACTTACCAGAAGTTTGATCAAAATTGGTTATTAAATCTTCTCAGTTGAAGGGGAGATAACCTGGTAATGAAAGTGTCAATGACACTGTAGCTCAACTTGTCAAGACATGTACATGTATAGTATGTGACACAGCAATGACAAACATCTAGGTAATGACCTGATAACAAAGATACATATAAAGTATTGTAACGGTCTGTACATAAATACTGGCCGTAGCCTGTAACAAATGTATAGGTAAAGTATTGTAAAGGTGGGTGACAGTCAGATGCTAAACTAGAAAAAAAAAATCTTTTGAGTCCCAGAGTGGGTGTGACTGAACCCCAAAATATTTGTTCTCATAGCACAGTGATAACAAAGGTACCCCAAAACACACTCATTCCTGTCCCAAGGTGAAAAAACAAAGGTACTCAAGAAGTTTCGTGAAGATCAGTTCATAAATACGAGCTGTATAGAAGTTGTGACAAAAAACTTATTGGACCTAATTTTGGTACAAAATGGCCACTGGTAGCCATCCTGAATTTTGGATCGCACTCAGAAACACTCGTTCTCGTCCCAAGGTGATAACAAAGGTACCCAAGAAGTTTCGTGAAGATCGCTTCATAAATACAGCCTCTAGCCCGAGCCGTACTGACATGTGGACTTACAGTGTATAAGTAGCACTAAATAAATCAAAATTCATCTAATTTGCATAATTTCTGCACAAGAAAAAAACCTGTACTATATGTGATGTATTCCATGTTACTAAACATTCATACAAAAATTTATTCAAATCTGAACTTTCATACAGAAGTTCTGTACAAAAGACTGATTGCACTAATTTTGGTACAAAATGGCTGCTGGAGGCTATCTTGAATTTAGAACCACACCCAAAAACACTCGTTCTCATCCCACGGTGATAACAAAGGTACTCAAGAAGTTTCGTAAAGATTGGTTCATAAATACGGCCTCTAGCCTGAGCAGTATAGAAGTTGTGTACAAAAAACTGATTAGACCTAATTTCGGTACAAAATGGCCACTGG
Organism: Pictodentalium vernedei; assembly: GCA_031216915.1. Taxonomy (NCBI): domain Eukaryota; kingdom Metazoa; phylum Mollusca; class Scaphopoda; order Dentaliida; family Dentaliidae; genus Pictodentalium; species Pictodentalium vernedei. Next base: position 339,200,182 of record CM062296.1, on the reverse strand, counting down.
CAGCCATCTTGAATTTTAGACCGCACCCAGAAACACTCGTTCTCGTCCCAAGGTGATAACAAAGGTACCCAAGACATTTCGTGAAGATCGGTTCATAAATACAGACTCTAGCCCGAGCCATATTGACATGTGTACTTACTGTGTGTAAGTAGCACTGAAAAAATCAAAGTTCATCTAATTTGCATAATTTCTGCTTGAGAAAAAAACCTGTATTATATGTGATGTATCCCATGGTACTAAACATTCACACAAAAAATTATTCAAATCAGCGCTTTCATATGGAAGTTCTGTGCAAAAATCTGATTGCACCTAATTTTGTACAAGTGGCTGCCATCGGCCATCTTGAATTTCGGACCGGACCCAAAAACACTCGTTCTCGTCCCACAGTGATACCAAAGGTACCCAAGAATTTTCGTAAAGATCGGTTTATAAATACGGCCTCTAGCCCGAGCCGTATTGGCATTTGCACTTACAGTGCTGAAAGTAACACCAAAAAACATCAAAGTTAGTCTAATTTGCATAATTTACGCACAAGAAAAAAACGCGTATTATATGTGATGTATCCCATGGTACTAAACATTCAAACAAAAAAATTATTCAAATCAGTGCTTTCATATGGAAATCTGATTCCACCTAATTTTGTACAAAATGGCTCCCAGCGGCCAACTTGAATTTCGGATCAGACCCAAAAACACTCGTTCTCGTTCCACGGTCAAAACAAAGGTACCCAAGCAGTTTCGTAAAGATCGGTTCATAAATGCGGCCTCTAGCCCGAGCCGTATAGAATTGTTGACGGACAGACGGATGACTGGCCATGGCATAAGCTCAAATTTGGCTTCGCCAAAGCTGAGCTAAAAATCATCACCGATGGTACATTTGGAAATATGCACATGTTTACTCATTTGTGACCATGTTTAAGAAGTTTCATAGGGAGGAGATAACCTGGTTAAAATCGTCACAGATGAAAAATTTGAGAATATTCGCATTTTCACTTGCTAGTCATAATGTTTCAGAAGTTTCATCAATTTCTATATTTATTTATTGGGGTTTAATGACACTTTCGACAGCATGGGTCACCTCATGTCAGCCAGTTTTACAGGTGGAGGAAGCCAGAGTACCCCGAGAGAACCACCGAGCAATGGCGAGCAACTGTGAGACTCCCCAACGTACTAACTCCACACAAGCAGGGTTAGCATTGGTTGAAGACAAGTGCACCATCAATGTGCAGTAGTGCACAACGCCACCGTACCCCCATTTGGGCAATAGGACTGCAACGATGCATCGCTGTTTCAATGCATCGCGATTCTTTCACTCTGCGATGCATTACATCATGACAAGAGATGCATCATGATGCTCAGGTCATAGGGATTATTGATGGAAGAACCCCTCGGTTCGAATCCCACCTGCGGCAACCGCATTGTGTCCTTGGGCAAGACACTTCACCCCATTTCCCAAATGGGGGCACGGTGGCATTGTGTACTAAGGCGTTCTACACGTCAATGGTGCACTTGTCTTCAACCAATGCTAACCCTGCTCACGTGGAGTTACTATGTTGGGGAGCTGACAGTTGCTTGCAGTCGTTTGGTGGTTCTCTCTGGGTACTCCGGCTTCCTCCACCCACAGAACTGATGTGGTCATGATTAGCCACGATGCAGAAATATGTGACCTTGAACACCAATAAATAAATAAATAAATGGAAGAACCTTGAAAAGGTTGAAAACATATTACAAAAACACAATATATCATTTTGAAAAGAGTATAAATTTTATTCATAATTGACTAAAAACATGATGAATATAAGTGTTTTCTAATTTTGAACAAACCTGAGGTAAAAAATAATGTGCTGAGGGCAATTACCTTTCTACTGGACATACAGATCTCACAAGATCAGAACTTTTCCATGTTGTACTCGTATCATGATGCGCATCGCATAAGCAAATAACTGTGACGCACATCGCATCTTGAACATCCGTATCGTTGCAGCCCTAGTGGGCAATTGGGATTAAGTGTCTTGCCCAAGGACACAACTCGGTTGTCGCAGGTGAGATCTGAACCGAGTACCTCTCGGCTTGCAGCCTGCATCTCTACCTACTGAGCCACCGCGCTCCCAGTTTCATTTATTTATTGGAGTAGAGTTGCACACACAAGAATCACATTTGAAAATCCATAATAAATCTTAGTTCAAGGGAGATAACCTGGTTAAAATTGTCGCAGATACACAAGTTTAGAAAATGCACGTTCTCTTGCTAGTCGTAATGTTTGAAAAGTTTCATCGAAATCGGTTCAATAATGCAGGAGTTGCACACACAAGTATCACATTTGAAAATCCATAATAAATCTAAGTTCAAGGGGAGATAATCTGATTAAAATTGTCGCAGATGAAAATTTTTAGAATATGCACGTTCACTTGCTAGTCATAATGTTTGAGAAGTTTCACCAAAATTGGTTCAATAATGTAGGAGTTGCGCACATAAGTTCGGAAAGAAGGATGGACAGAAAGAGAGATGGATGAATGGATGGATGGATGGATAGACGTACAGGGCATCAACAATATAGCCCCCACTTATGATGATGTGTACCAAACATTAGAAGATTCCGATTGGTGGTTCTGAAGATTGTCCCTCCCATTACAAAGGCAAATATTGCTTCACAAACTTCGTTTTAACAAACTTGATTCTACATCTCAGAAGGAAGCTCCATAACAAATATCAAGTCATTGTACCCAGTGCTTCATGAGAAGATTTTATTAAAAAAAATTGGAGAATTTACCCCCACCCACACTCCCTATAGGGAGGATCAAGTTGATTTGAACAAAAACAAAATTTGATGTCATAACAAGCAATTACCTCAAATTAAACTGAAATCAGTTCAGCGTTTTTGGAGAAGAAGTTGCAAACTCCACGTTCACGGACGACAGACAACGGATGACAGATGGCGGGCAGTGAGTGGTCACTGCAGCACTTTCAGTCAGGTGAGCTAAAAATTCTTGTGATCTATCTAGTCCTGACAACTTTTGAATTCCACTCATTTAGAGACCTATTTGACCATAATACATCCAATATAAGCATTTTATCTATTTATCTTGTTTGACAGGGCTTTAGGATATAACACACAAGAAAAATGTTACTAAGGTAATACATGCCCCCACCCCCCCCCCCCCCCCAAAAAAAAAAAAATCACCTTGACCTTACGGACCTGGCTGTGGTGTGTGACACATCCACCCGCTGTCCTTTATAATTGAGCAAAGTTAGATGATTGTTGCCCTAAAAGTTTTGGAGTTATGCTTGAGACACGATTTGGGACCCTGAACATATGAAGGTCAATTGTGACCTTCAACCTGCAGATGCGGCGGAAACTATTATACGCGACACACCTTCTGACTGTCCTTAACATTTGTAAAAAGTTCAACAATTGTACTATAATTCGTTTCTGAGTTATGGCTGAGACACGAATATTGACCAATTTTTAGTGTGACCTTGAAATGCGACCTTGACCTTGAAGGTACGAACCCGGCTATGGTGTGTGACACATCCTCCCATAGCCCTTTATAATTGTGTGAAGTTTGATGACGGTGGCCCTAACAGTTTCCGAGTTATGCTTGAGACACGATTTGTGACCCTGAACATATGAAGGTCAATTGTGACCTTCACCTTGCAGATGTGGCGGAAATTATTATACGCGGCACACCTTCTGACTGTCCTTAATATTTGTAAAATGTTTAACAATTGTACTATGATTTATTTCTGAGTTATGGCTGAGGCACAAATATTGACCGATTTTTTGTGTGACCTTGAAATGTGACCTTCACCTTGAAGGAACGAACCTGGTTATGGTGTGAGACACATCCTCCCATGGTCCTTTATAATTGTGTGAAGTTTGATGACTGTGGCCCAAACAGTTTTCGAGTTATTGGCTCGGACACACACGCACACACACACACGCACACTTCAATCACTATATGCCACCCGACTTAAGTCGGGGGGCATAAAAATATAACAGAATGCCAGTTTACCACTAGAATACAGAAACTTGGCCAAACTCCTGTGAATTGAATAGTTTTCATTGGTTAATCAGGGGGCGCGGTGGCATCGCAGTAACCGGTTCTCATCAGATCACCGAAGTTAAGTAACGTCGAGCACGGTTAGTAACTGGATGAGTGACCATTTCAGAAACTGCTTCGCGCTCCCGCGTTGTGTCCTTGGGAAAGGCACTTCACCCCGCTTGCCCACATGGGGGCATGATGACGCCATGTACTACAGCGTACTGCATGTCGATGGTGCGTACGTCTTCAACCAATCTAACCCTGCCTGTGCTGCACTGCAGAGTTACGATGTTGGGGAGCTGGCAGCTGCTCGTCGTTGCTCAGTGGTTCTCTCAGGGTACTCCGGCTTCCTCCACACGTAAAACTGTCAGTCATGATTAGCCATTGAGCATAAGTATGTGACCTTAAACACCAATAAATAAATAAATATTAATAATTGGTTAATCAATTAACTGGGTTCCAATGTACCATTTTACTTCTTGAGTACAGATTTAACCAAGCTTCGGGATTATTTTCCCACTGCTTTAAAAACAAGAGCAACGCTAACACGTGTGCTGATGCCCCCAAAGGTAGCAAAGTCGGACTTGCATGTAAATAAATAACTTCTGAATGTTTGAAGAGAATTGGTTCATCCAAACAACTTTGAATGAACGGAATTAAAAAACACTTTGATTCTTGAGTCATCCATATTTATATGAATACACCGATATGTAGTAGGTTAAAATGACATGCAAACCTGCCCTGCAAACACTGGGCAGTACAGAAATAGTGGACTAGAAAAAATTGTGATAGTGGACTAAAAAAAACAAGAGGCCCCAGAGGGCCTGAGGGCGCTCACCTGACATGCTAGCCAAAATATCAACCCAGAGAATTGATTTCAACAAGTTGCATCTGCTCCTCCTAAGAAAAGCTTATACCAAATATCCAAAGATTCTGACCAGGAGATCTAAAAAAAAAAGATTTTTAAAGAATATTCCTCATATTAAACTAAGTTATAATTCAGGCTCCCCCCAAGGAGCCCATATATGAACCCAGGAACTTGGCTTTAACAAACTTGAATCTCACCCCCTAAGGATGCTGCACACCAAATATCAAAACATTCCGACTGCTGGATCTGAAGAAGATGATTTTTAAAGAAAATTCCTCATTTTGAACTAAGTTACAATTCGAGCTCCCACAATGAGCCCAAATATAGACCTAGGGACATGGCTTGAACAAACTTGAATCTTACCCCCCCCCCCCCCCAAGGATGCTGCATAAAAAATATCAAAAGCATTCATCTGCTGGATCTGAAGAAGATTTTTAAAGGAAATTCCTCATTATTTATTTATCTATTGATGTTTAAGGTCACATATTCATGCACAATGGCTAATCATGACCGTGACAGTTTTACGGGTGGAGGAAGCCGGAGTACCCGGAGAGAACCACCGAGCAACGACGAGCAGCTGCCAGCTCCCCAACATCGTAACTCCGCACTGCAGCACAGGCAGTGTTAGATTGGTTGAAGACATGCGTACCATCGACATGCAGTACGCCTTAGTACACGGCGCCATCGTGCCCCCACGCAGGCAATGGAGATGAAGTGTCTTGCCCAAGGACACAACGCGGTTGCCGCAGGTGGGATTCGAACCGAGGACCTCTCAGCTTGCAGCCTGCACCTCTCCCAACTGAGCCACCGCGCTCCCAAATTCCTCATTTTGAACTAAGTTGTCATTCAGGCTCCCATAGTGAGCCCAAATAAGAACCAAGGGACTTGGCTTAAACAAACTTGAATCTCAGCCCCCTAAGGTTGCTGCATGCCAAATATCAAAACATTCCGACTGCTGAATCTGAAGATGATCTTCAAAGAAAAATTCCTCATATTGACTAAGTTATAATTCAGGCTACAGGGAGCCCAAATATGGACCAGGGACTTGGCTTTAACAAACTTGAATCCCCCACCCCCCCCCCCCCCCCACCCCCCGATGGGACACACAACATATCAAAACATTCCGACTGCTGGATTTGAAGAAGAAGATTTTTTAAGAAAATTCCTCATTTCAAACTAAGTTACAATTCAAGCTCCCACAGTGAGCCCAAATATGGACCTAGGGACATGGCTTGAACAAACTTGAATCTCACCCTCCTAAGGATGCTGCAGACCAAATATCAAAACATTCCGACTGCTTGATCTGAAGAAGAAGATTTTTAAAGGAAATTCCTCATTTTGAACTAAGTTATCATTCAGGCTCCCACAGTGAGCCCAAATATGGACCTAGGGACATGGCTTGAACAAACTTGAATCTCACCCCCTAAGGATGCTGCATACCAAATATCAAAACATTCCGACTGCTGGATCTGAAGAAGATTTTTAAAGAAAATTCCTCATTTTGAACTAAGTTATAATTCGGGTGCCCACAGTGAGCCCAAATATGAACCCAGGGACTAGGCTTGAACAAAATTGAATCTCACACCCCTAAGCATGGTGCATACCCAATATCAAAAGATTCTGCCTGCTGGATCTTGAGAAGACGATTTTCAAAGAAATTTGCCTGAAATGCACTAAGTTCAAATTTGGGCTCCTATACTGGTGAGCCCAAATATAAAACTAGGGGGCCGATTTGAACAAACTTAAATCAGATCCACCCCACAATGTTGCATACCAAATATCAAAAGATTCTGCCTGCTGGATCTGGAGAAGAAGATTTTTAAAGAAATTTGCCTGAAATGCACTAAGTTCGAATTCAGGCTTCTATAGTGAGCCCAAATATGAATCCAGGGGGGCGATTTGAACAAATTTGAATCAGATCCACCCCACAATGTTGCATACCAAAAATCAAAAGATTCTGCCTGCTAGATCTGGAGAAGATTTTTAAAGAAATTTGCCTGAAATGCACGAAGTCCAATTCAAGCTTCTATTGTGAGTCCAAATATGAATCTAGGGGGACGATTTAAACAAACTTGAATCAGATCCACCCCACAATGTTGCATACCAAATATCAAAAGATTCTGCCGGCTGGATCTAGAGAACATTTTTTAAGAAATTTGCCTGAAATGCACTAAGTTCGAAATCGGGCTCCTATACTGAGCCCAAATATGAACCCAGGGGGCCAATTTGAACAAACTTGAATCAGATCCACCCTACAATGTTGCATACCAAATATCAAAAGATTCTGCCTGCTGGGTCTGGAGAAGAAGATTTTTTAATGTTTTTTCCCATTGCCTACAGTGTTAACAAGAGCACTGCCAACCGGGACATTATACGACGGTTTTGTATTTTTGAAGGGTTGGGGTAAGGATGGGGGTGAGGGTGAAAATTAGTTGGACCAACCCCATATTCGAACTTGACCTGTATTTTGTTGTGATTAAACAACATACCAAGTTTGGAACCAATCAGAAAACAAATAATAAAAGTTATCATCGAGAAACCAAATATTTGATGCATTCTATGTCCAACAAGGGCCATAATTCAGGGGAACTTCGAAGTTCGAAGTGACCCCATATTCGAACTTGACCTGTCTTTTGTTTTGATTAAACCACATACAAAGTTTAGGAGTCAATCGTCAATCGAAAAAAAAAATACTAAAGTTATCATCGGGAAACCAAATGTTGACGAATGGACAGACCGACAGATGGACAAATGGATGGACAAATGGACAGACAGACAGACTGATTCCATAATTCGACGGTTTTTCAACAGGCATATAAAAAATCAGTCAGGCCATACTAAGTATAAGTTATAATCCGGAAAACACAAAATGCACAAATTCAAGAGGAATAACTCTGTAAAGGTACATGCGATTTTGGCCGAAAGTGAACGTGAGCTGTGTTTTGTGGTCATAAACAAAATCTGAGAATTTGAAACAAATTAGTCAAGGCAAACTAAAGTTATCGTCCGGAAACCACATAATTCACAAATTTGCAATCATTCAAGGGGAATAACTATGGAACGGTACATGCGATTATGGCCAAAGGTGAACTTGAGCTGTGCTTTGTGGTCAAAAACAAAACTGAGAATTTGAAAAAAATCGGTCAAGGCAAACTAAAGTTATCATCCGGAAACCACAAAATCCACAAATTTGCAACCATTCAAGGGGAATAACTCTGGAAAGGTATATGCGATTGTGGTCAAAAGTGAACTTGAGCTGTATTTTGTGGTCAAAAACAAAGAACTGAAAATTGGAAATAAATCGGTCAAGGCAAACTAAAGTTATCGTCCAGAAACGAGAAGTTGAGCTAAATTCCCATAAATAAAGGGCCATAACTCTACTGCAAATGGGCCGCTAGAAACGGAAATCGAACCCATCCTGTATTTCATACTAAATCCACATGCCAAATTTAACTCAGCTCAAACCATTACAACTAAAGTTATCGTCTGGAAACGAAATGTGTCCATGGACAGACAGAGACAGACAGACGGGTGGAGAGACCATTCACATAATATGTCCCGTTTTTCAAACGGCGTATAAAAACAACATCTGAAAAATTTGGTGTCAATCCGTCAAGGCGTTCGGCTTTAAATGAACGGAAACCAATTTTTTTTTCAAAAATTGTGTTTTCAAAGGGCCATAACTCTTCAGCGGATGGACTGAGACACACCAATATCGAACTTGACCTGTATTTTATTGCTACAAACAACATCTGAAAGTTTGATGTCGATCAGTCAAGGCATTCGACTTTAAATGAAGGGAAACCAATTTTTTTCGAAAGATTGTGTTTTCAAAGGGCCATAACTCTGTAGCGGATGGACTGAGAAACTTGACCTGTATTTCATTGCTAAAAACATCTGAATAATTTGGTGTCAATCCGTCAAGGCGTTCAGCTTTAAATGAACGGAAACCAATTTTTTTAGAAAAATTGTGTTTTCAAAGGGCCATATCTCTGCAGCGGATGGACTGAGAAAGACCAATATCGAACTTGACCTGTATTTTATGGCTAAAAACAACATCTGAAAAATTTGGTGTCAATCCGTCAAGGCATTCAGCTTTAAATGAACGGAAACCAATTTTTTTAGAAAAATTGTGTTTTCAAAGGGCCATATCTCTGCAGCAGATGGACTGAGAAACACCAATATCGAACTTGACCTGTATTTTATTGTTAAAAACAACTTCTGAAAGTTTGATGTCGATCCGTCAAGGCATTCGACTTTAAATGAACGGAAACCAAATTGTTTATGGACAGACAGACAGACAGACAGAGACAGACAGACAGACTGATAACATAATACGACCGTTTTTATAAACGGGCGTATAAAAAGTGCTGACTCAGCACTTTTTCAAAGTCCCGAAACTGTACCCTATAATAAAACCGATGGCAATTTTTTTTTACCAATCCTTTCTGTTGGTCCTAAGGAAGCTTCACACCATATAAAAATTCTCGGTGCCATGCAGTTTTGGAGATATGGGCGTTTTAATTTGTTTCTATTTTTAGCTCCTGCGGTTCCCACGGGGCTGCAGGAAAAAATTTGTTGGCATAAATCAAGTACTTATAACCCAATAATACCTCATATTAAATTTGGTTCAAATCGGCCTCTGGGTTCAGAAAATAGAAATTTTGGGCAGGGCAAACATTCTTACCCCTCTCAGAACAAATGTAAATATTGCCCGTCAAACTTCTCTTGAACAAACTTAGAGTCTACACCTCAAATGGAAGCTGCATACCAAATATCAAGTCTCTACTATGGCTGGTTCATGAGAAGAAGATTTTTTTAAATTTTGTGCATTTTGGCCCCACCCCACTCCACAATATGAGCAGAAATCCAATTTGATGAAAAACCCAAATGCCCCTATATAACCACTACTTACATGAAATTTAATTAAAATGTGGCCAGTGGTTTAGGAGAAAGAGGCTCAAACACCACCTTCACGCAGAACGATGGACGACAGACGACGGACGGACGGACGGACGGACGGACGGACAGACGGACGGACGATGGACGAAGAGTGATAAGAAAAGCTCACCCTGACTTTCAGTCAGGTGAGCTAAAAATTGGGCAGCACTTCACCTATAAGACACTGGCCAGTAAGAATAAAGCTGAAATTAGCATATATATTTATATGGTTATATCTATATATCGATATGTAGTAGGTTAAAATGACATGCAACCTCCCCACCAAGCACTGGGCAGCACAGAAATAGTGGACTAAAAAAAATTGGGCAGCACTTCCCCCATAGACACTGGCCAGTAAGAATAAAGCTGAAATTGGCATCCATATTTGTATTTTGACATTAGTAATAAGCAAATAAAATTTGAAATCGATTGGTGCGTGATACAATTTTAAATGGTCTGGAACCAAAATCACTATAATTCTTGTGTCATCCATATTTATATGGATATATTGATATGTAGTTTAAAATGACATGCAACCTCCCCTGCAAGCACTGGGCAGTACAGAAATAATGGACTAAAAAACAATCGGGCAGCACTTCCCCTATAGGCACTGGACAGTAAGAATAAAGCTGAAATTGGGAAATTTGTGATTTTTTAATTCAAAAAGAGGCATAACTCTTGCAAGAATGGTCTGAGTGAACCTCCAAATCGAACTTGACCTGTATTTTGACGTCAGTAATAAGCAAATAAAATTTGAAATCGATTGGTGCGGTGATACAATTTTAAATGGTCTGGAACCAAAATCACTATAATTCTTGTGTCATCCATATTTATATGGATATATTGATATGTAGAGGTTAAAATGTCATGCAACCTCCCCTGCAAGCATTGGGACACAGAAAAATAATGAACTAAAATAAAAATTGGGCAGCACTTTGCCCTGTAGGCTATGGTACAATTTACCTTAGAAACAGTGGCCAAAAACAAACAGGGGCCATAACTCTACCAAACATGAATGGACGAAACGCTAGGTACGAGGGCATCCATTCCCCCAAGCTGCCCTATCACCATACCAAAGAACATTAAAATCCGACAACTGATGCTCGAGTTATAATACAAAATGTTCGTACGGATGGACAGAAGGACGTTCGGATGTACAGACGTACAGAAGTACGGACAGAGATCTCGACTATATACCCCCTCGAAAAATTTTAGGGGGCATAATAAAGTTCCAATGACATTTTATTTTCCTGGATTGTTTCCCCCAATACCCTTTCCAAATTTTACTTATCAACAGACAGGATGAGAAATGAAAACTGGTAATGAGTAACTTGTGTTGCCACAGGATCTGGTTCTACGATCGACGATCATGTGAAGAGTCACAACTTAGTCTACTGAGTTCAACGTAGGTTTAATATCCAATCAGCTGAATATTAATCCCACAAAACATTAAATTCAATAGATCAAGGAGGCAATGAGACAAAAGTTACATATCACACTTCCCAAACTCTATATTATTCAAATAAAACATTTTTCTTACAAAGAGAGCTCTGTTTTTCTAAATTCAAATTTTGACTTCTCTTCAGTAGTGTAGGAATGATTCCGCAAATGACTTTACGGTTTTGGTGCTGCAAGCAAATTTCAAGGCTCTACTGGAAACTGTTGGTACTTCCATTATAATCATGCCTGTACAAACTGGGCGAAGGATTGTTTAGTTTGACCCTCAGTTTGCCTTCATTACTAGATTTAGATAAATAATGAATTTGTATACTTGAATTGCACTTGGTATTCATTCATTTATTTATTGAGAGTCAGTGACACTTTCAACATTCATGGTCACCTTGTGTCACAGTTTTATGGATGGAGGAAGCCAGAGTATAAGGAGAGAACTAGAGATGAGATGATTAATCGGTGTAACATCGGCACTCGGCCAGTAAGCGCCCATTGGTTCACCATCGGCACTCGAGGTTCAACATCGGCCCTCGCCAATTGTCTGAAACTCAGTGAAAGTATTAAGGATGATCTGTAATGAACTTTCTTCCCCTTCATGGGGCAACCAGTGGCAAGCGATCGGTACGTCACTCATCTGTTATCGGTGTCAGGTAAGTGATGGTTCATGAAAGAAAAGGCAGAATATTATATTAAAGATTTTGTTTGTGTAACTGTGTACCGAGTTGTTTTTTATCCATCATGTGAATACAGACGCTTTTCACTGCCCAAACTGTACTGCATTCTGCAAAATGTCGCAATATTTCTTTCAACCAAGCTCATCGTCTCATTAAATATATATTATAGTGGCATTCTTTATTCCCATATTGGACAGATAATTCCTCCATATCCGTGTTAACTGTGCGAGGTTTAAGTGCAATAAGTTTAATATCAGGCCATTTGGGGTGGAATTTATCAACACAAAGCCACTGAATTTTTCTCATGTTGAAATGTGTGGAGCACTTGATAAAAATAGATAACCCAATGCAACGTCATGACTCATGAGACACAATCCCATATATGGGTTTGGAACAGGACAATCTGCCCCAGGGACAACCCGCCCCAAACCGACCGGGACAACCCACCCCAAGTTTTTCACGCTGCGCAGTTGTCAGCTATTTGACTATGATATTGGTGGTGTGTAGACAACATGGCAATGGACAAAAAATGCCAATGGACAAAATAGAGCTAGTCATTTGGGTGCACATGGAATAAGGTGAGGATGAGTTCTCGTCACTACTTACATTTAGAGCTTTAAGCTGGATATTTGTTTTAACTTTTTTGAAGTGGCAGAGTTAAGGCATTCCACGCCACTTTTCATACATCGTTGTTCCCTGTTGCATTTTGTGTGACAAGTGCCCAGATTTCTGACACTAGTGACACTGAATGGATTGCGGAAGTACACAATATTCCTCAGTTTCATAATTTTGATGTATATCACTTCACTTATTAAATTCAATTTTGTTACTCTATTGAATTTATTAAGTAGAATGAATAAAGTCAGAAGTCTTCACAACTACTAACCGGTATAATTGAAAGAGAAGCAACATGATGACTATCAACAGCTAAAACAATTTTATTGTTTAAGTCTCACATAAAGAAAAAAGAGGCCCCAAAGAGCCTTAATCGCTCACCAGCCAAAGTGGTTCAAAGAAGTATTTGGGGTCACATTCAGTTAGACATGGTTCATCAACACTACAAAGGAATGAAATCATGAGAGAAAAATTGTATGGAACTAGGGACATGGCTTGAACAAACTTGAATCTTACCCCCCTAAGGATGCTGCATACCAAATATCAAAAACATTCATCTGCTGGATCTGAATAAGAAGATTTTTAAAGAAAATTCCTCATTTTGAACTAAGTTATCATTCAGGCTTCCACAGTGAGCCCAAATAAGAACCCAGGGACTTGACTTGAACAAACTTGAATCTCACCCCCTAAGGATGCTGCATGCCAAATATCAAAACATTTCGACTGCTAAATCTGAAGAAGATTTTTAAAGAAAAATTCCTCATATTGTCTAAGTTATAATTCGGGCTCCCACAGGGAGCCCAAATATGAACTCAGGGACTTGGCTTTAACAAATTTGAATCTCACCCCCCAAGGATGCTACACACCACATATCAAAACATTCCGACTGCTGGATCTGAAGAAGAAGATTTTTTAAGAAAATTCCTCATTTCGAACTAAGTTCCAATTCAAGCTCCCACAGTGAGCCCAAATATGGACCTAGGGACATGGCTTGAACAAACTTGAATCTCACTCCCCTAAGGATGCTGCATACCAAATATTAAAACATTCTGACTGCTAGATCTGAAGAAGAAGATTTTTAAAGAAAATTCCTCATTTTGAAGTAAGTTATCATTCGGGCTCCCACAGTGAGCCCAAATATGGACCTAGGGACATGGCTTGAACAAACTTGAATCTCACCCCCCTAAGGATGCTGCATACCAAATATCAAAACATTCTGACTGCTAGATCTGAAGAAGAAGATTTTTAAAGACATTTGCCTGAAATGCACTAAGTTCAAATTTGAGCTTTTATAGTGAGCCCAAATATGAATCCAGGGGGCCAATTTGAACAAACTTGAATCAGATCCACCCCACAATGTTTCATACCATATATCAAAAGATTCTGCCTGCTGGATCTGTAGAAGATTTTTTAAGAAATTTGCCTGAAATGCACTAAGATCAAATTTGGGCTTCTATACTGAGCCCAAATATAAACCCAGGGGGCTGATTTGTACTAACTTGAATCAGATCCACCCCACAATGTTGCATACCAAACATCAAAAGATTCTGCCTGCTGGATCTGGAGAAGAAGATTTTTTAAGAAATTTGCCTAAAATGCACCAAGTTCAAATTCGGGCTTCTATAGTGAGCCCGAATATGAACCCAGGGGGCCGATTTGAACAAACTTGAATCTGCCCACCCCCTCCCCTAGAGATGATGTATACCAAATAGGAAACAATTCTGCCTGGTGGATCTGAAGAAGAAGATTTTTTTGAATTTTGGAAAGAAATTCATGGGTGCTATCAGAGTTATGCCCCTTGTGGTGCCCCCTGTGGGTGGGGCAAGTTCATTTGTACAAGTTTGAATTGACATATGATGGGGAACATGCACACCAAATTTGGTTCAATTTGATCCAGTTATTTGGGAGGAGTAGTCGTTAATGTAAAGTTCACGACGGACGACAGACGACGACGGACGACTACGGACGGCAAGTGATAAGTTAAGCTCCCTTCGGTGAGCTAAAAAGGATCAACATTGCGATGAATCCATATCACGCTAAAACAACATGTCTTGTTATTTGATTTTTGCACATCAAACAAATATCATTCCTCTTGGAGAGTACCCAACTGAAACAACATGACTAAAACAACATGCCACTTCTGACTGGTCTCCACATACTTCCAATTCAAAAAAGAAGTATTATTAGTTTAATTCAGTCATTCTGGGATGTATTAATAGGATCAATGTAGATTGTGGATAATTTTCGATAAAATTGGATAATATTCAATAAAAAGTGAGTAAAAATCATTTTTCTTTATTACTTCCCCCAAAATATTTCTTCAAAAATCCGGGGAAAAAATCGGGACAACCTGCCCCAAAAAATGGGAAACCCACCCCAAAAATAGGCCTGGGGCGAGTTGTCCCTGAGCCATATGGGTTTACCAAAAAGATACCCCCACTTTAAAACATGTGGTTCCAACAACGGCTTTTGATTTTCACAAAACATTTTCTTCCAAATATATTTATATACATTCAAGAGTGAGAAACCGCGATCATGTAAATATCAATTTTCCATCTGCCTATTTTTCAATTTTAGGCACACGAGAAATGTGGTACTGGCATTAATTAAAAAAAACACAAACACGCTCATGTTCTTTGTTATCCAATTTTCTTTTCAGCTGTGTTTTGAATGTCTTTGATAGTTAACTTCAAAGACTGTCTGTGATAGTCAACTTCTAAGCCTATGTTGGGGGTGATTTGGCAAAGACCCGACTTTGAAATGAATTGTTGACAGTGTTGATGTAAACTGCATCAAAAGTTCAGAACACAATTTACCGTGATGATGCAAGTGATGAGTTCTGGACTCAGTTGTTAGCTGTTTATTTAAAATCGAAAATATACTGCACTGATGGTGCTTCACTGACATAAAATTAACCCATTGATGTCTGTTATTTAACATGACTTATTTAAATGAGTATTAAAAGTGTGTTATCTTAGGGGTTGATGGGGATTAATGGCACGTAAATTAAATTCTGATTACTGTAAATCAGCCAGCTTCTGGCTCTGCAGTAAGCTTGAATAATAAAGAAACCATCTGACATCGGCATTCGGTATCAGACGATTGTTGTCTAAAATAATCGGCATCCGTCTGATGGGGCATTTTACTAATCGGCTCATCTCTAGAGAGAACCAATGAGCAGCAGCAAGCAACTATCAAACTCCCCAACACACTATCTTTGCCCAAGCAGGGTTTGCATTGGGTTGAAGGCAAGTGCACCATCAACATGCAGTACACCTTAGTGGACAGTGCCCCTATCTGGGCTATTGGTGTTCAAGGTATAATCTCAGGATTCATTAGTTAGCTCCCAAGATGACCTTGGAAGACCATTTTCATGTAGATTTACAGAAAATAAAATTTCAGGAATTTAATAATAAATAAATTATCTGAAATCAGCTAATTAACTGAACTCTCTCATCTTTGTAGCTCTACCAGATTCTACTATAAAATAATGAATGATGATACAACTTAAGTGTTCTTTGATTTTACCATCGGATCAATAAAATAATTTCATGAAATAAGTTTCATAATATTCTATGTTGCTCATCTTGGCCTTTTCACTAACTCTGGTAAACATACAAGTATTACTTTGTCTTTCTATTACCAACAAAACAGAACAAGAGGCTCTAAAGATGGATTCGTGGGCATTCTATTTTCGTTCCATGTGGAGTCATTGACTACAGTATCCAAGCCAAATAAATGCTGTGGATGCTTTAACTTTCTGTAAAAAAAAAAAAAGCGTTTTCTATCTGTCTTGTAATTAACTGTAATTAATGTGGAGTTGAAAACCTCAAAAGTTGTGTTTCGACCAGAAACTATTGATCAACGAGTTTATACCAAGAAAAGAATGATGGGACCTCCGAAAAAGCCCATCTAGAACAAATGAAAATTTCAAATGTATCCCAGACATTAATGCGGCGCTCGTGCGAAAAACCTGCAAAGTTTTCGAAAGCCGGTGACATTCATGATCCACACTAAACTTCGTAACATATTGATGTGTCCAATCACGCGTATACAATACCATTTTCCAAAAATATCAACTTCAGTTTGGATTTCCCCTACTTTTTTTTTTAATAAAATGGAATTGGTTAAATTCCTAGTTGCATTATGGGAAAAATTTTCAGTTTGAAATTCTGATATTTTGATATGTGTGCAGAGGGTTAAAAGACAAAACAAACACTCCCAACAAGAGGACTGCATCGCAAAGTGCTGCTGATGACCCCGATCACAAATTTTTTTTCTAAGTCGAAAGAGTGAAAAAGGGCCATAACTCTGGAGAAAATGTGTTGAAGAAACTCAATCTACATATGCATCATTCTCCCATGATGCTCTATCACAACACCAAATATCATTCAGATCAGAGTAGCAGTGGCTGAGATACAAGAGAAAATGTTGGTATGGATGGACGAATGGACAGACGGACAGACAGATGGACAGAGGAACATAGGTCTCCACTTGATACCCCCTTTAACTGTTCAAGTTGAGGGCATAACAAACCAACAACCCTTACAGCCATAATGAGTACATTCGAGTTACTTGCCATGAAATGACTGCACAACAAAATTACAAATATGAGAAATCTTTTAACATGAAAGAGCCCAATTCTAACTTTTTAAATTCTTCTATTTCAGAGCATGGGTTACTTTCTACCAACATCCTCACAACCTTTTGGTTTAACTCATCAAAGTACCATGACAGAGATTCCTAGTCAAACCTATTTCCAACATAGGAATTCAAGACTTGCCTCAAAAACCACTGCAAAGCCACAGTACTAAACTTGTTGTGTTTGGCAAACACTGTGGAAAATTGTCCAGATCTTTACGGGTTGATCTCCTGAAGAATACCACATATAATCTATAGACTGAAGCCAAGCGAGGCAAGACCGACCCTTGCTGGAAATACTCACAATTCCAGCAGTAAGATCCAGTCGACTTACCATTTCACTCCTACCAGTTATCAGCATTCCCATAACTTTACTGAAAAAGCTGGCTAACAATGGATTTAATGATTCCTTTGTTTCCAAAAAGGAATACAATTTATTTATCAGTTCTTCATCCTCAGCAATTTTATCATTGATCTGCGATTCAGCAATCAGCAACTCACAAGCGACATTAGGGTATCTGGAATAAAAAGTTGCGCTGTTTACTTTATTTTTGTCAAAAACAAACTCTATTTGAATATCTCTATGTAGATTTCTGCTGAAGTATCTAATGTCTGAAACTTCAACAAAAGCACAAGCAGCATAAACTGCAAGTTTTTAACTTATTGTTTTTATAATGACATCAGCTCAAGTATGCAAGAGGTAAAATATGCTCTGAAAAAACTAAAAATAGGGATAAAGAACACTTTATGCAAGAAACTATCATTAGATCTATTTATCAAATACAAAATTCACATTAACCCCTACGTAACAAAATGGCTGCGGGCCTGAGAAACAGATTTTTAATTTTTCCAAGCCTAAAAGAAATTATAATAAAACCGTATCATGCGCTCCCCTCACTGGAACAACCGTGTTGTGGTTATTCCAATGCGGGGCAATAAAAACTGAATATAAATCACTTAGTTGGCTGCATTACTTCTGTTTCATTAAAGAATGGAAATAGTTGTTGGTTTAACTGGAGTATCAAAAGGTTTTTAAAAGGATACCAAATGCCTATGTCCATGCCTGATGCCTATATTCAATATCAGAGCATATGCAGGATTAATTTTTAATTTTATAAATAAATGGGTGACAAAAATCCCTGGATATGCTGAATAAATCATTGATTTGCAGGAAGACGACGTTTTGGAAACCAAAAATGTCTAGGTTGTGTCTGCTGTTTTTGTCATCTATTTTTGATGTATTCAATGCAAAATAAAAGCCAGCTGCACTGAACCAGTTTCACACAGCCCATGATCTTATCTGGGATTATTTTAGTTTTTAAAAGGATTTCTTGGTGTACTCATGTGATCAAACAAGAGTCATTTTGATATGGCAATGGCATCAAAATAGCAGATGGGTGTGGAAAAACATAACATAACCAAATGAAGATAGTTTTGGTATTTCAGTTTAGGAAAAAAACACAGATGCTGAACCGAAAAAATAAGTTAATTGCCCATTTCTAGTTTTTGAGACCAAAACTGAAACAAGGCAATCGTCTTTAAGCACCAGCCTACTGTAGCAGTTGGCAATAGTAAGTTTTTTGGGGGTTTGTGAACACCCAGTGCAGAGCATTATTTGAGAATTAAATCTTTTATTTGAGTGGAGACCGAGATTGAGAAATATTGAGTTGGAAATTGGTAAAGTCTTGAAATTGGAGAGGAGACCAAAAAGAATCCTTGTTTTGATTGTACCATGTCACCTCATGGTGGTGAATAATCCCATAAACTTTCACAAAATTATCCTCAACAGTTAAAAGGTGATAGTGGAAAGAAAAGCTCGATCAGAAAACTTACTCATAAAGTGAAATTCTATTTTTATTACCTAGAACCTTGACATTAAACCTAGTGACATGGTTTTGATAGTGCCACTTCACATTATAGTGGTGTATCACGGGGTAAAACCCATCAAGTTTCTCAGAATAATCTTCAACAGAAGTTATATCTGAAACAAAAACTTGACTTTGAAGTGAAATTCTATTTTTATTTTTGGTGACAGAAACTTTGACCTTTAATCTAGTGACATGGTTGTTTATTTTGATTGTAACATATTGTGTAACCCCATAATGCTTCACAGAATTATCATCAAGTCATATAAAAATCAATTACTTAGGACCCACTTATACTACATGCCAAATTTGGTTGAAATTGGCCCACTGGTTCTTGAAATAGAAATTCTGGGCAGAGCCCAAATATTGACCTACAAACTTCAATTGAACAAACTTTAATCTTCTACACCAAAGGATGTTTCATACCAAATATCAAGGCATTCCCTCTGGTGGTTCATGAGAAGATTTTTAAAGGTTTTTAAGCTTTTGGGGCATTAACCAGATCCTAAATATGGCAGTTGCTTCATTTGAACAAAATAGAAAGGGTATACTCCATAGATGGTCTGTGCAATATATGTTTGAATTTGGCCTAGTGGTTACGAAGAAGTCAAGTTTGCAAAAGTTAATGGACGACAGACAAAAGTGATGGCAATAGCTCCCACTGACTTGCAGTCAGGTAAGCTAAAAAATGTAGGGGATATCCAAACTGATGTTGATAGTTTCGGAAAATGGTATTGGATATGCGTGATTGAACACATCAATATGTTACCAAGTTTAGTGTGGATCATGAATGTCATCAGCCCACGAAACTTTGTGCAGGTGTTTCACACGTGAAGCACATATTAATGTCTGTGGGGTACGTTTTGAAATTTTCATTTGTACTGGATGGGCTTTTTCAGAGGTCTCATCGTTCTTTTCTTGGTATAAACTCGTTCAATAGTTTCTGGTCGAAACGTAACTTTTGAGGTATGCGAAGATTGACACATGACGTTGGCATGTTGGAAGCTGGCAACAGACAGAGTGCAGTGGCTCAATGTTACTCAATCGGTGATTAGCAGGTTGTGGTCACGCTACTGTCAGACAGGCCATGTTGATGACAGGCATCGGTCAGGTCGTCCAAGGGCAACAACTGCTAGCCAGGATTGTTTCATATGAACCACAGCATTACGTAATTGCCATCAAAGTGCCTCAGAAATTGGACAGCAGCTACACCGAGCGACAGATGTGCGAGTCAGTGGTCAGACTATCCAAAATCGTCTACACAGCGGAATTTGTACACTCAACTGAACATCGCAGCAAGGCGTAATTGGTGTGGAGCACAAAAGCGCTGGGACAATTGTCGGAGCAACATCATTTTTTCTGATGAATCGAGGTTCACTCTCGACTTCCACGACAGGCGAAACAGAGTGTGGCGGTGGCGGAACGAACAATCCAATGACGTAACCATTAGGCAGCATGATCATTTTTGTGGTGGATCGGTTATGGTGTGGGGAGGTGAGGATTAACCTGAAACGCTTTGCATCACTGTGTGCATTTGCAGATATAATTTTTTAAGTTGGGATGTCGTGTCAGTTTGCCCCACTGCATTGCATGATAAGCAAAAGGTATGATTATTATCATAGGTCTTTCTGACTGCTTCCAATTCTATTAGATGTAGACAAGCACTGCCAAACTTCCAAGGGTTGTTATGTCACTGTAGTTTGAAAGAAAAATTTTATGGTAAAACACTAAGGAATGGATTTGAACAACCTTGAACCTAACCTGTCCCCTCCCTGCCCAACCCCATAGAGAGCCCAAATATTAAACCATGGACTTGAATTGAACAAACTTGAATCTGATCCCCACTAAAGATGTTATATACCAAATATGAAAGGATTCTGACTGGTGAATCTGAAGATTTCTAAAGAAATCTCATATTGCACTAAATAAAACTTCAGGCTCCAATAGAGAGCCCCAATATTAACCCAGGGACCCAATTTGAACAAACTTTAATCTGACCACCACCCCCTCCCACCACCCTTCCCTTTAGAGATGTTGTATAACAAATATGGAAGCATTCCTACTGACCGTTCCAGAGAAGAAAATTTTTAAAGATATTTCTTCATATTGAGCCAAGTTAAAATTTGGGCCCCCATAGGGAGACCAAATATTAAACCACAGACACAATTTGAACAAACTTGAATCTGACTCCTCCCCCCCCCCCCCCCCCCCCCCCCCCCCCCCCGAGAAGTTGCACATCAAATATGAAAGGATTCTTATAGGTGGATCTGAAAGAGATTTTTAAAGAAATTTCCTCATATTGCAGGGAGTTACAATTCAGGCTCCAACAAAAAGCCCAAGTATTAACCCAGGGACCCAATTTGATCAAACTTGAATCCAACCCACGTAGAGATGTATACCAAATATTAAAGGATTCTGCCTGGTGGATCTGAAGGAGAAGATTTTTAAAGACATTTCCTCATATTGCACTAAGCTAAATTTTGGGCTCCAATAGAGAGCCCAAATGTTAACCCAGAGATGTTGTATACCAAATATGAAAGCATTCTGATGGGTGGACCTGAAGAAGAAAATTTTTGAAGAAACTTCCTTTTATTGCACCAAGTTAAAATTTGAGCTCCGACAGGGAGCCCAAATATTAACTCTGGGACTCGATTTGAACAAACTTGAATTTGCCCCACGTAGCGATGTTGTATACCAAATATGAAAGGATTCTGCCTGGTGGATCTGAAGGAGAAGATTTTTAAAGAAATTTCCTCATATTGCACTAAGTTTAATTTTGGGCTCCAATAGAGAGCCCAAATATTAACCCAGGGACTCAATTTGAACAAACCTCAATTTAACCCCCCTAGAAATGTTGTATACCAAATATGAAGGGATTCTGACTTGTGGATCTGAAGAAGATTTTTAAAGAAATATCCTCATATTGCACTAAGGTAAACTTTGGAGACACACAGGGAGCCCAAATATTAACTCAGGGACTCGATTTGAACAAACTTGAATCTGACTACCCTAGAGATGTTGCATATCAAATATGAAAAGATTCTGACAGAAGAAGATTTTTAAAAACATTTCCTGATATTGCACTAAGTTAAACTTTGGGCTCCAATAGAGAGCCCAAATATTAACCCAGGGATTCGGTTTGAACAAACTTGAATCAGAGCCCCCTAGAGATGTTGTATATCAAATATGAAAGGATTCTGAGCCGTGGATCCGAAGAAGATTTTTAAAGAATATTCCACACAATGCACTAAGTTAAAACTTTGGGCTCCAATAGAGAGCCCAAATATTAACCCAGGAATTCAATTTGAACAAACTTGAATCTGACCCTCCTAGAGATGACGTATACCAAATATGAAAGCATTTTGACAGGTGGATCTGAAGAAGAAGATTTTTAAGAAATTTCCTCATATTGCACTAAGTTAAACTGCACTAAGTTAAACTTTGGGCTCCAATAGATTGCCCAAATATTAGCCCAGGGACCCAATTTGAACAAACTTGAATCTGATCCCCCAAGAGATGTTGAATACTAAATATGGAAAGATTCTGACCACTGAATCTGAAGAAGATGATTTTTAAAGAAATTTCCTCACATTGCACAAAGTTCAAATTCGGGCTCCCGTAGGGAGCCCAAATATTAACTCATAGACTTGATTTGAACAAACTTGAATCTGATCCCCCCCTAGAGATGTTGTATACCAAATATCAGAATATTCTGATTGATGGTTCTGAGGAAGAAGTTTTTTTTAAACCTTTTTTTCAAATAAGGGGTACTATCAGAGTTATGCCCCTTGTGGTGCCCCATGTGGGTGTGGCAACTTTATTTGAACAAAAACTTGAATTGACATATAAGGAAGATGCACACCAGATTTGGTTCAATTGGGTCCAGTAGTTTGTGAGAAGTCGATAATGTAAAGTTCACGGTGGACGATGCAAGTCGAAGACGGACAGCAAGTGATAAGCTCCGTTCGGTGAGCTAATAAATAAATAAATAAATAAATAAATAAATAAATAAATAAATAAATAAATAAATAAATAAATAAATAAATGTTCATTTGGCAGCCAAAAGGTCAGTATTTGAAGTAGCTTACACCACAACATCTACAAAATAAATTGTAGTTTGTATTACATGCATTTCATTTAGCTCATGTACGCATGTGTTTATTGGGATAATAATTGCCCCAGATCTTGTAGCAGTGAATTCACATGTCCATTCAAGTGACTTGGGAAACAATGAAAAAAGGAACTGTATATATACTGGGTCCACTAATATGCGGAATTCATTATTTAACAGAGATTTACTGTATTCAATGTTATCACTATTCATGTTGAGTTATGCCACCTCCAAACTTGGAAGTACTTTTTTAAAACAATTTATGTTCTGATACATCCACCCTCTATTATTAGATACAATATCAACCCACCACCACCCCCACCCCTAATTTCTGATATGTCTGCAGCTTACATTTAAGCATTCTGCTTTATTTTGTGTGGAGCAGAGGGGTAGTTTTCCATTTTTTTGACTAGAGATCTTAATTCTCCAGGTGTTTATGTTTTAATATAGAGAGACTGCATTATCAAATAAGATGGGGTGGGTAGGAGGAGGGGAAGGCAATGGCTCAGTAGGTAGAGGTGCAGGCAGCAAGCCAAGAGGTCCCCGGTTCGAATCCCACCTGCAACAACTGCGTTGTGTCCATTGGCAAGACACTTCACCCACCTTGCCCGGTGGCATTGTGTACTAAGGCGTAATGCACGCCAATGGTGCACTTGACTTCAACCATTGCTAACCCTGCTTGTGTGGAGTTAGTATGTTGGGGAGCCTGACAGTTGCTTGCATTGCTTGGTGGGTCTCTCCAGGTACTCTGCTGGCTTCACCCACCCATAAAACTCTCTGACACAAGGAGATCCTGGCTGTCGAAAGTGTTGTTGAACCCCAATAAATAAATAAATCAAATAAGAGTGTTTCATGGACATCTTCTTGTGCCCTTGTCCTTGCACAAACACAATTTTTTTTTTTTTTTTTGTCTCATCTTAACCCTTTGATACTTTTGTATGTATTATTACATATGAAATCTTCTGTTTAATTTAATCCTGTGATACTTCTGTACGAGTTATTACGTACGAAATCAAACAGCACATTGATACTTTGTGGTCATTTGTTTTGTTATTATTTTTTGAATTTTTACCCTCAAATTCCTTTTGTCTCCTGAATAGTGCTCAGTGATAACCATTGAACCAAATGTTATCGCAGCTTAAAATACTAATATAATCCTGCAGTCAAGACTTCTTAACTGGTTGAGTGCTAGAGCCACTATCAGGGCTTTCAAAAACACTTTCCTTGCTTATATTTCATATTCAGTCAAACACAAATAATATTTTGTATATATAAATTTATTTTATTACAAATTATTGGAGAGTGCCTCTGGGCACTCTCCAATAATTTGTAATAAAACAAGTTTTGAATAACAAATTCAGACCACCAAAAATAATCCAGCCCTCAACCAGATAATCACTGAAGTGAAAAATATCTTGTTATTTGTACTTTCCAACATTTGATGTCGCATTTTGAAAAACGTTTAAGAAACTGAATTCCCTGTGACGTTTGAACATTAGCATAATTAAAGTCTCAAAGGGTTAAACAGATATGTTGAAAAAAACATGAAATTATCAGAGGATGGCTTAACCTCTTTTTTTAGCATGTCCCACACATTCACAAACAGAAAGATTGGTAGAGAATAAACTGATTATTGGTATTTAAGGTGGCCTTCAGCATCTATATCTATATCATGACCATAACATAGGTATTTAGCTATTTAGCTAGGATTTGATGTTTAGCTATTTGCTGACACTTGAAGCACATCGTTTTGTTGGCTCGTTTTACACATTCACAAACCGACAGAATAGTTGAAAATAAATTGATTATTGGTATTTAAGTGCCCTTTCTGCATCTATGGCTATATCATGACCACGACATAGGTATTTATTCAAGTTTAGCTGATACCCAAGATGCATAGGTTTTAGACGACTTCCTCCCAAGGCATTGGTTAGCGAGTCCTGTTTTACCACAATATAATGAAGAATAAATTCAGTATAGTGGTGTTTTTGAAGTTGGCTTCAGATCGATCTCTCACTTTTCTGCTCTTTCTAATTATTTGCTGGATCTCTGTTTCTATTGTCCATCTATAGGCTTTAACTCATCAAGATTCTCCCTGTCAGGCTCTGAGAGAGATGTCTCCTTGACAAATCTTGTGCACCAATGAAGAAGTTGGATTAGGAAGGTCCGAAATCCTATCATCTACCACCTCAACAGGCACCGAGGACATACCACTCTCCTTCAATTCTACCCCCGGCAAAGTATTGTAATGTGGAATGAATGATTTTCGCGCTGAAGCAGCGCACGCAAAATGTTGTACAAGTACTTTCAGTTTGGTTTTTTTTTTAGGATTATTGTACCATAAACTGCTAACATAAATTTTTCTGTCAGATAAAGAAGTTTGAATTAACAAAGCATCCAGGTTTTGTTATGACATGCTGTTATCAATGAAAGTGTCAATGACACTGTAGCTCAACTTGACAAATTTGAATTTGGTAAGCTATAAATGAAATGGCAAAATTGAAGATCATTGGTACCAATGTTATTTTTTGAAATTTCAACATAACAGCATTGTGTGTGCACAACGTCAAGAGTAATCCATGCATTTTTAAATGTAAACTGTAAGACTGGCTAAAGGAAGAATGTTGATACACAAATGCAGTATGTTCAGAGGTTATTGTAAATGGCAACTTTTTTCACAGAAATGAATGCTTATCAATAACTCTTATCTAAAGTTCTTGCCTAATGAACACACCAAGTTCAAAAACAATCCTATGATAAATGTGGCCTGTAGGCCATGTCAAAGAATGTTGATGCACAAATGCAATAAATTCAAAGATTGTTGCTAACAACAACAGTTTTTGATTGAAATGAAAAGAAAATCAATAGCGCCTATCTTTGTCACCCTGCATAAGCATACAAAGTTTCAAAACAACCTGATAATGAATGTGTCCTCTGAGGCATGGCAAAGAAAGATGTTAATGCAAGTAGAAGGTCATTGCTTGTAGCAATGGGCTTTTTATGGAAATTCATAAATATACCCTGCAGAGAGTGCAAAAGAGATAAGTTGATGCACAAATGCAGTAAGTTCAAAGGTTGGTGGTAATGACAATAAATTTGTATGGAAATGAAGAAAAATAATAGCTCGCATCTAGAGGTCACACGGAACACACACACCAAGTTTCAAAGTGATCTGATCATAAACGTGCCCTGAAGGCCGTGTTAAAGGGAAATATTGAGGTCTGACTAAACTAAGTTCAAAGGTTAACATTTTTTTACAGAAATGGAAGAAAATCGACAGCTCCCATATAGATGTCACCCCACACAAGCTCACCAAGTGCGCAAGCGATCCAATCATAAATGTGCCCTGCAGGGTATGTCAAAGGGAAATATTGATGCTTAACTGCACTAATTTTTTACTAAGTTAATTGAAGGTCATTGCCAGTGGCAACATTTTTTGACGGAAACCGAAGAAAATCGATAGCTCCTATCTAGAGGCCTCCCCAAACAAGCATGCCAGGTTTCAAAGCAATCCGATCATAAATGTGTCCTGTAGGGTGTGGTCTGACTAGATTAAGTTCTAAGGACGTTGGCCGGGACAATATTTTTTGACGGAAAGGGAAGAAAATCGATAGCTCCCATCTAGAGGTCACCGTAAATAAGCATACCAGGTTTCAAAGCAATCTAATCATAAATGTGCCCTGTAGGGTGATCCAAAGGGAAATATTGTGGTCTGACTAAACGAAGTTCTAAGAATGTTGGCTGCGGCAACATTTTTTGATGGAAATTGAAGAAAATCGATAGCTCCCATCTAGAGGTCACCCCAAACAAGCATGCTAGGTTTCAAAGCAATCCGATCATAAATGTGCCCTGTAGGGTGTGCCAAAGGGAAATATTGAGTCTTCTGACTAAACTAAGTTCTAAGAACGTTGGCCGCGGCAACATGTTTTGACGGAAATTCAAGGAAATACATAGCTCCCATCTAGAGGTCTCCCCAAACAAGCATACCAGGTTTCAAAGCAATCTGATCATAAATGTGCCCTGCAGGGTGTGCCAAAGGGAAATATTGAGGTCTGACTAAATTAAGTTCTACGAACGTTGGCCGTGGCAACATTTTTTGCCGGAAATTGAAGAAAATCGATAGCTCCAATCTAGAGGTCACCCTAAACAAGCATACAAGGTTTCAACGCAATCAAATCATAAATGTGCCCTGTAGGGTGTGCCAAAGGCAAATATTGTGGCCTGAATAAACTAAGTTCTAAGAACGTTGGCTGCGGCAACATTTTTTGACGAAAATTGAAGAAAATCGATAGCTCCCATCTAGAGGTCACCCCAAACAAGCATGCCAGGTTTCAAAGCAATCTGATCATAAATGTACCTTGTAGGGTGTGCCAAAGGGAAATATTGAGTCTAAGAATGCAGGCCGCATTTTTTGACGGAAATTGAAGAAAATCGATAGCTCCCATCTAGAGGTCTCCCCAAACAAGCTTACCAGGTTTCAAAGCAATCTGATCATAAATGTGCCCTTTAGGGCGAGCCAAAGGGAAATACTGAGGTCTGACTAAACTAAGTTCTACAAACGTTGGCCGTGGCAACATTTTTTGCCGGAAATTGAAGAAAATCGATAGCTCCCATCTAGAGGTCACCCTAAACAAGCATACCAGGTTTCAAAGCAATCAAATCACAAATGTGACCTGTAGGGTGTGCCAAAGGGAAATATTGTGGTTTGACTAAACTAAGTTCTAAGAACGTTGGCCGGGGCAACATTTTTTGACGGAAATTGAAGAAAATCGATAGTTCCCATCTAGAGGTCACCCCAAACAAGCATACCAAGTTTCAAAGTAATCTGATCATAAATGCGACCTGTGAGGTGTGCCAAAGGAAATTGTGGACGTACGTACTAACATACTAACATACTAACGTACGTACGTACGTACGTACGTACGTACGCCAACGGACGAGAAGTGATGGCAATAGCTCAGCTTGAATTTGTCAAGTTGAGCTAAAAATGTAGGCATTTTCTCTTACCCGCCTAACGTAAAGTAAAAAGATTTCTCATGCTAAGTGCCAAAACAATGAGGTGTGAAGATAATCAAAATGATTGACAGTTTCGTGAATAACACATTCTGCCTTTTCACATTAAAAAGTTGAGAAAGCCCATAATTTGTCCAAAAAATTACAGTTCTCTAGTCTTATTTAGGCTTTCCAAAACCCAGTTTGGGAAAGACTCTTATTATTCTTCTTTTTCAAAATTGTTCTTCATTTTATTTTTTTTTTTTTTTTTCCGCCGTCAATTTTGTCTGTTGCACTGCTCAAAAACAAGCTGTATGATTTTAACCAAATTTGGCATACTTATGTAATGCCATAAAATCTAGTGAAAACACTTATTTTCAAAATATTCTGGCATAACCTTCAAAATTTCACCATTTTTCAACATAGTTCAAAAACAAGCTGTACGATTTCAATCAAATTCGGCAAACTTATGTACTGTCACAAAATCTAGTAAAATGAGGTATCGTCATATTCAGGAAAACGCTTATTTTCAAAATTTTCAGCCAAAACCATAAAAATTTCACCATTTTTCAAAAGTCTCAAAATTGTTTATAGTTACAGAGGCACACCTTCAGATATGAGTGAATACATGTGGAACATTTCAGAAGAATCGTACAGCCAGTTTTCGAGATCTAGAGGCCACAAAATTTTGGTGGAAAAAAATAAAACTAGAGAATTGTAATTTGTTGGACAAATAACGGACTTTCCCAACTTTTTACTGTGAAAAGGCAGACTATATATAACAAAGCAAAGTGTTTGAAATTAACCTGTTACAAAATGATAGAAAAAAGCATCCAATGTTGGCTAATTTTGGCATTTTTAAACAGTACTCTTATTCTCACCCTCATTATTGCTTGAGGGTTAATTCTGAATTTTGCACATGTATTCACTCATATCTGAAGGTGTGCCTCCACATACCGGCATTTTAGTGAAAACGTTTAACCCCTTCAGGTGGTCCAAAATATAGCAAAAATGACTCCTTTTCCAAAAATTCGCGAACATTATCGATCCTGTGAAGGGGAAATTTTCTATATATTTAGAGACTAACATAATGTAATGAAATCACTTAAAATGTTTTCTAACTTTAACCCTCATCGACTTCAAAGGGCCAAAGTTTGTTATTTTCAGCAAAATAGCAGAACTTCCAGAGGCCATTTCTCGATACTGTGAGTGCTATATGCCAAAGATTTTAGAATAGGAAGATGACTTGTTAACTGGAGAACAACTTTATTTAAAGTTCAAGTTTGTTTGTTGCATTTAACCCTTTAGAATAGTGATATCTCGAGTAAGGGTACTGTTTGAAAAATATGAAAATTTGTAAACTTTGGATACCATTTTCGATCAATTGTACGAGGGTTAATTTGAAACTTTTTGTTTTGCAAAGCACAGAAATATCAGACTTAACCCACACCCTGTTGTTGTAACTTGAATACGAGTGGTCTCCTATTTTGTACCAAATTCACACTTTTCCGGCATTGGGAATGACGTATAAATTTGTTGCACAGGCATACAGATCATTAACTGATGAACATTTTTGCTGTAATACGTTATCAGGAAGGTTTAACCCAACTCCCATCTGCCCGCACAAACATGGGTTCTGTTTGCAAAATATGAAAATTTGCAAACTTTGGTTACCGTTTTCTATCAGTTGTATGAGGGTTAACTTATTTTTTTTGGTCTTGTCATGTGCAGATATATCTACTCAACAAACTTGCTTGATAAGTTTAATATCAGACTTAACCCTAACCCTGTTTTTGTAGCTTGAATACAAGTGATGTCTGATTGGGAGCAAAATTCATGCATTTTGTGGTCACTTTTCCAGCATTGAGAATGATGTAGATGCAAATTTGTTGCACAGACGTAGAGATCATTAACTAACAAACCTTTTTGCTGTTATAAGTTATCATGAAAATGTTGTCCCAATGCCTCTGCTGCGTGCGTGGTGCGTACATGTGGGAACTGTTCAAAAGATAACAAAATTTGCTTTCTTGGTGTTACTGTTTTAGGGTAGTTGCAAGGGGGTTAACTTCATTTTTTATTCTTGTGAAGAATTAGCTTTTTGTAAGTGGAGACTTCAAACTTAACCCTTACCCATTCTGTTTGTCTTAATAAGGGAGAAATGTCTTATTTTTAACAAATTCCACTTCAATTTGCAGCCTGTAGATCAAAAACAAGAGGCCCCATGGGGCCTGAAGCACCCACCTTGAACTTAACACAATATAAACAGAGTCCAAGAATAAGTCTACATTAAGCAATCCATCTCCATAGGATACATTGTCAATCCTTGAGCCCCTCGGGAGTGACAAAATAGTTCGAGCATCATGCCTTTTCTTCAGTTGATCATAATGTAAAATGTAGAGCTCCCCTATGAACCCCCTTGAAACAACCTATGTGGATTAATCTTAGTTACACACCTCTTGAGGGTATTAAATACAAAATTTCTAATTCTTCAACTACATGGCCAATTCCGGCTCCTGCATGCAGGGTAGGATATGTTCGGTTTCGCATCGCAGTTTGCGATGCAATTTTCCCCTAATGCGAATCACTTCCATAAAATTGGGATCGCAAAGTGCGATGCACATGTATTTCGATAAACAGAATAGGATTATCCCTCTTTGTTCTCCTGACGTTCAGAGGCACTCACACAACGCGTTATCGGAAGATTTACGATAACATTTTGCAGGGATTTTTAGGTATCCTCGTGGATCCGATATTCGGCCCACTCATAGGCCCGATATTTGTCCACATTCCAGTGCAAAATGGTACTTATATTTCTCAATTTTCAGCGCCAAAATTCCCAATCCCAGCTGGATGTGAAACATTATCAGGTTCAAGAAGAATTCGCCATTAAATTATTCTTACATTTTGTCCTCCCCATCGATCAAAATACGACAAATCGTCGAAATCAAAATCCGAACCCCAGCATTGTATAGGCAAGTCATAACTACAAGGGATGCTCTAAAATAGTCACTCACAAATGTGAACGACATACAGTAACATGCGATCGCTAACCGACTAATCAGCTATGCTTTACTTGGAGGTCTTCTACCTTTTCTAGGCAAGATGTCCATCTGGAGTGTTCAGATTTTACCACGTAAATAAAGCTCCTTAATAATTTGTAACCCGAGTATGCAACCTTCTCACCCAAGTCTTCAGGTTTTGATTATCTATATTGTGCCTAGTGGTTATAAAATAAGCACAGAGAATATCCACTTCGTGCGAAAGAAAACTTTAAGTAGAAAAAATGAAAGTGTCAATGACACTGTAGCTCAACTTGACAAACTTGAACTTGGTAAGTTATAAATGAAATGGCAAAATTGAAGATCATTGGGACCAATGTCAGTTTTTTTGCCAGTGGCAACTTTTTTGACAGAAACCGAAGAAAATTGATAGATCCCATCTAGAGGCCTCCCCAAACAAGCATGCCAGGTTTCAAAGCAATCCGATCATAAATGTGCCCTGTAGGGTGTACAAAAGGGAAATATTGTGGTCTGACTAGGCTAAATTCTAAGAACGTTGGCCGTGGCAACATTTTTTGACGGAAATGGAAGTAAATCGATAGCTCCCATCTAGAGGTCACCGTAAATAAGCATACCAGGTTTCAAAGCAATCTAATCATAAATGAGCCCTGTAGGGTGAGCCAAAGGGAAATATTGTGGTCTGACTAAACTAAGTTCTAAGAATGTTGGCTGCGGCAACATTTTTTGATGGAAATTGAAGAAAATCGATAGCTCCCATCTAGAGGTCACCCCAAACAAGCATGAAAGGTTTCAAAGCAATCCGATCATAAATGTGCCCTGTAGGGTGTGCCAAAGGGAAATATCGAGTCTTCTGACTAAACCAAGTTCTAAGAACGTTGACTGCAGCAACATTTTTTGATGGAAATTGAAGAAAATCGATAGCTCCCATCTAGAGGTCTCCCCAAACAAGCATACCAGGTTTCAAAGCAATCAAATCATAAATGTGCCCTGTAGGGTGTGCCAAAGGGAAACATTGTGGTCTGACTAAACTGAGTTCTAAAAACGTTGGCCGCGGCAACATTTTTTGACGGAAATTGAAGAAAATCGATAGCTCCCATCTAGATGTCACCCCAAACAAGCATGCCAGGTTTCAAAGCAATCCGATCATAAATGTACCCTGTAGGGTGTGCCAAAGGGAAATATTGAGTCTTCAGACTAAACTAAGTTCTAAGAACGTTGGCCGCGGCAACATATTTTGACAGAAATTGAAGAAAATCGATAGCTCCCATCTAGAGGTCTCCCCAAACAAGCACACCAGGTTTCAAAGCAATCTGATCATAAATGGGCCCTGTAGGGTGTGCCAAAGGGAAATATTGAGGTCTGACTGAACTAAGTTCTACGAACGTTGGCCGTGGCAACATTTTTTGACAGAAATTGAAGAAAATCGATAGCTCCCATCTAGAGGTCACCTAAATACGCATACCAGGTTTCAAAGCAATCAAATCATAAATGTGCCCTGTAGGGTGTGCCAAAAGGAAATATTGTGGTTTGACTAAACTAAGTTCTAAGAACGTTGGCCGCGGCAACATTTTTTGACAGAAATTGAAGAAAATCGATAGCTCCCATCTAGAGGTCACCCCAAACAAGCGTGTCAGGTTTCAAAGCAATCCGATCATAAATGTACCCTGTAGGGTGTGCCAAAGGAAAATATTGAGTCTTCAGACTAAACTAAGTTCTAAGAACGTTGGCCGGGGCAACATTTTTTGACAGAAATTGAAGAAAATCGACAGCTCCCATCTAGAGGTCTCCCCAAACAAGCATACCAGGTTTCAAAGCAATCTGATCGTAAATGTACCCTGTAGGGTGTGCCAAAGGGAAATATTGAGGTATGACTAAACTAAGTTCTACGAACATTGGCCGTGGCAACATTTTTTGCCAGAAATTGAAGAAAATCGATAGCTCCCATCTAGAGGTCACCCTAAAAAAGCGTATCAGGTTTCAAAGCAATCAAATCATAAATGTGCCCTGTAGGGTGTGCCAAAGGGAAATATTGTAGTTTGACTAAACTAAGTTCTAAGAACGTTGGCCGCGGCAACATTTTTTGATGGAAATTGAAGAAAATCGATAGCTCCCATCTAGAGGCCACCCCAAACAAGCATAATAAGTTTCAAAGTAATCTGATCATAAATGCGACCTGTGAGGTGTGCCAAACGAAATTGTGGACGTATGTACTAACATACTAACATACTAACGTACGTACGTACGCCGACAGACGAGAAGTGATGGCAATAGCTCAGCTTGACTTTGTCAAGTTGAGCTAAAAATGGTAGAGAAGGCATTTTTGACTTTTAATATTACTGAGCGGAGTTGCCTACCCTTCTCGCACATTTTCACTGAGGGCATAAAATTCTGAGTGTCATTTGAATGTTGTCGATACTTTTTAGTTTAGGATTTGAACGGGTCTGACTATTTGGGTATTATTTCTGAACATATTAAAGCCAGTATGATTTTAAAAAAACAAAAAAACAAATAACATAAATATATTCTTTAATTCACAACTTTTGGAGCAATGAAAAAATATAATTTTGTATGCTCGGTCACTGAGCGTAAGCTACTTTCGGCTTCAGATTTAGTCAATATTTGGATGGAAACTTGGCAGAAATAGTACTAATACGCGAATTCATAAACAACAACACTGCCTATGATTACTGTTCGCAAAATTATTAAAAGAAGCATCCAATACCACACTGAATGAAGAAGTTTAGGCCTGTAACAAAGAGGCACCAGACAGATTAGGGGTGACGTTGTGTGATGCATACTGCGTGTGGTGGGGTGTGTGTGTGTGTTCCGGGGGGGCTCTGACCAGGATGCTGCAGAGAATTGTGGTAAGTTAGGGGCTAAACAGTAGTGCTGTGCGGTATACCGAATTTTCGGTATGGTTTTGGTATTATAGTGGTACCGAAAACCGTACCGAAACCAAATGAAAATACAGCTTATTTCGGTATTTATATTTTTCTGCGAAACTGACATAAAGTCAACTCTTCAAGGTGGATCGTAAATCTAAATGCCAGTGGGCTGCATATTTTGATCAAACTGATCAGAAACCGCACAAATGTAAACTGTGTAAGCGACAGGTAGGCAGCAGACGTTGCGAATACGTCGGAGAAATAAATAAACAAGAGGCCCCAAGGGGCCTTAATCGCTCACCGGGCAAAGTGATTCAAACAAAGTGGTTCAAAGAAGTATTTGGGGTCACATTCAGTTAGACATGGTTCATCAACACTACAAAGGAATGAAGTCATGAGAGACAAATTTTATGGAACTAGGGATATGGCTTGAACAAACTTGAATCTTACCCCCCTAAGGATGCGGCATACCAAATATCAAAAGCATTCATCTGCTGGATCTGAAGAAGAAGATTTTTAAAGAAAATTCCTCATTTTGAACTAAGTTATCATTCAAGCTCCCACAGTGAGCCCAAATATGGACCTAGGGATATGGCTTGAACAAACCTGAATCTCACCCCCCTAAGGATGCTGCATACCAAATATCAAAACATTCTGACTGCTGGATCTGAAGAAGAGGATTTCTAAAGAAAATTCCTCATTTTGAACTAAGTTATAATTTGGGCTACCACAGTGAGCCCAAATATGAACCTAGGGACTTGGCTTGAACAAACTTGAATCTCACCCCCCTAAGCATGCTGCATACCCAATATCAAAATATTCTACCTGCTGGATCTTGAGAAGAAGATTTTTAAAGAAATTTGCCTGAGATGCACTAAGTTCAAATTTGGGCTCCTATACTGAGCCCAAATATGAACCCAGGGGGCCGATTTGAACAAACTTGAATCAGATCCACCCCACAAATGTTGCATACCAAATATCAAAAGATTCTGCCTGCTGGATCTGGAGAAGAAGATTTTGAAGAAATTTGCCTGAAATGCACGAAGTTCGAATTCAAGCTTTTATAGTGAGCCCAAATATGAATCCAGGGGGCCGATTTGAACAAACTTGAATCAGATCCACCCCACAATGTTGCATACCAAATATCAAATGATTCTGCCTGCTGGATCTTGAGGAGAAGATTTTTTAAGAAATTTGCCTGAAATGCACTAAGTTCAAATTCGGGCTTCTATACTGAGCCCAAATATGAAACCAGGGGGCTAATTTGAACAAACTTGAATCAGATCCATCCCACAATGTTGCATACCAAATATCAAAAGATTCTGCACGCTGGATCTGGAGAAGAAGATTTTTTAAGAAATTTGCCTGAAATGCACCAAGTTTGAATTTGGGCTTCTATTGTGAGCCCAAATATGAATCCAGGGGCCCGATTTGAACAAACTTGAATCAGACCCATACCAAGATGCTTCATACCAAGTATCAAAAGATTCTGCCCACTGGTTCTGGAGAAGAAGATTTTTTAATAATTTTTCTATAATTCATACGGTGCTATCAGAGTTATGCCCCATACAGAGCCCCCAAGGAACGTGGCCATTTCATTTGAACAAACATGAATTGCCATATAGTAATGAACATCCACATGAAGTTTCATGAAAATCGACCCAGTGGTTTCAGAGGAGAAGTCGTTTGAAAAATGTTCACGATGACGGACGACAGACGACGGACGGCCTGTGATAAGTTAAGCTCCCTTCGGTGAGCTAAAAAGTGACTGCAGAAAAACGAAAAATGACAAGTTGTTAACTTGGTACTTCCGTTTCTGAAGAAATGTGGCCCGGTTCCAATGTTTCAAACATTCTGGCTGATTCAATATATTTTCTGGAAATTACTGTGTGATTTATTCATAGGGGACATTGGGGGTCAGGTGGGTGGTTGACTGGTTGACATTTGGTTGGAAATAATCCACTGGTTTGAAAATTCAATATGCTGACAACTTGACATACAAACGTGCCATTGGTTATCACGTCTCGGCGATGTTTTTTACAGCATTTCTTTCAATTCAGCCTTAATATTTTAAGTTGCAGATACTTTTAACAACTGATCATTTTATTAAAACAAGAGGCACCAGGGGGACTTAGGCGCTCACCGAATGTTCCATACTGTTAAGACACAAATTTTATCAAAAGCTATATTTAAGGTTCTACAGAGTAAATCAAAACTCTCTGTGGAGCTAAAACATCAACAGGACTGAATATGACAATGCTGCTGATCAAATATCAAAAGATTCTGCATGATGGTTCTGAAGAAGATTTTTAAAGAATTTCCCTTGAATTGCACAAAGTAAACATTCAAGCCACCATAGTGGGCCCCAATATTGATCAAAAGACTCAATTTGAACAAACGTGAATCCAACCCATACCAAATATCTAAAAAGATTCTGCCCACTGATTCTGGTGAAGAAGGTTGTTAAAGATTTTTTCTTAAATTTCACTAAGTAAAAATTCACACCCCCATAGTGATCCCCAATACTGAACGGGGGATTCAATTTGAACAAACTTGAATCAGACCCATACCAAGATGCTGTATACCAAATATCAAAAGATTCTGCCTATCGGTTCCGAAAAAGAAGATTTTTAAAGAAATTTTCTTAAATTGCACTAAGTAAAAATTCACACCCCTTTAGTGAGCCCCAATATTGATCGAGGAACACAATTTGAACAAACTTGAATCAGACCCATACCAAGATGCTGTATACCAAATATCAAAAGATACTGCCCTTGGTTCTGGAGAAAAAGATTTTTAAATTTTTTTTCTTAAATTGCACTAAGTAAAAATTCAGGTCCCCATAGTGAGACCCAATATTGATCAGGGGACTCGATTTGAACAAACTTGAATCAGACCCATACCAAGATGCTGTATACCAAATATCAAAAGATTCTGCCCATTGGTTCTGGAGAAGAAGATTTTTAAAGAAGTGTTCTTAAATTGCACTAAGTAAAAATTCACGCCCCCATAGTGAGCCCTAATATTGGTTGAGGGACTCGATTTGAACAAACTTGAATCAGACCCATACCAAGATGCTGCCCACTGGTTCTGGAGAAGATTTTTTAATAATTTTTCTATAATTCATATGGTGCTATCAAGAGTTATGCCTCATACAGAGCCCCCAAGGGACGTGGACATTTCATTTGAACAAACATGAATTGCCATATAGCAATGAACATCCACATGAAGTTTCATGAAAATCGGACCAGTGGTTTCAGAGGAGAAGTCGTTTGTAAAATGTTCACGATGATGGACGACGACAGACGGCAAGTGATAAGTTGAGCTTCTTTCGGTGAGCTAAAAATTCCTCATATTGACTAAGTTATAATTCGGGCTCCCATAGGGATCCCAAATATGGACCCAGGGACTTGGCTTTAACAAATCTGAATCTCACCCTCCTAAGGATGCTACATACCATACTACATATCAAAACATTCTGACTGCTGGATCTGAAGAGATTTTTTAAGAAAATTCCTCATTTCGAACTAAGTTACAATTCAAGCTCCCACAGTGATCCCAAATATGGACCTAGCGACATTGCTTGAACAAACTTGAATCTCACCCCCCAAAGGATGCTGCATACCAAATATCAAAACATTCCGACTGCTGGATCTGAAGAAGAAGATTTTTAAAGAAAATTTCTCATTTTGAACTAAGTTATAATTCAGGGTACCACTGTGAGCCCAAATATGAACCCAGGGACTTGGCTTGAACAAACTTGAATCTCACCCACCTTAGCATGCTGCATACCCAATATAGCGGGGGAGGAATTCGCTAGAATTGTGCACTTGGTGATACCTTCCTGAAATTTGGCATGATGTAAGGGTAGGCATCAGAGATTTCAAAATCGATCGGCTACAAGTTGGCACCATCCTCTAGCCACCACTAGCAGCGAAATCCAAAATGGCCGCCAAGCGGATCGAAAAAAAGCTATTTTCGCCGATCGCACAACTGAAGCTCCAAACCTAACACCATACATGTGCTGTAATTGATGTGAATGATGGAGTGAAGCCCTTGGAACAAGTTGGGGGGAAGATTAATGGATAATGGGATCAGAATTTCCGTCGATGTGTGCGTCTGTGTGTCTGACTGTCAGTATGATCGTCCGTCTGTAGATAAATTAGTGTTGAATGTTTCTCGGGAATGCAATGGTCAAATGAACATGGTATGAGAGATTCCTGTCAACACATGAACAAGGGTACTCGATAGTATGCAGCAGTGGGGATACTTGGACATTTGATAATCCAATTAAAGTGACAGTCTATTCTCAACTTCCGGCATTTTCGATAGATTTATTTTCTAAGAAAATAAAACTATCAAATTTCTAGAGGAGTTCTGGTTCAATCTCAACACCATAGCGACACGTCTGCCAGCAAGGGCAGTGCTGGAATGAACTCGGGATGCATTAGTTCCCGTTGTTAATTATACAATGTTATCTTGCCAGTATAGAACATTGGCAAAATGGGACTAGAAGGGGTGAGTGTATGTTTGCAGTCATTCGAGGTACAGGAATATTTTTTGACTACAAGTAGTATTCTTCATTTTCGGCCAGTTAAGATGTGGTGTGTTCCAAGTCAGGATTAATGTTGCCGACACTTAATGCCCATCCCTCATGGTATGCTACTTTACCAGGGATATAGAGATATAGCCACCACTGGGAGCCAAAACATGACCTTTGATGTCGATGAGTGGTCGAAATGTTTTAGCGAATAACTTATCGAAATATGATCCGGTATGGCAATTTGATACCTTACGTTAGATTTATTAGATCAACTCAGGTATGGATTCATTGAGACATGAGTGCGCTACAAGATGAAGGATTTCCAAGTTGATTTGCTATGGAGTAGGAACTGACTAGTCACATGTGGCCTATGGCCAGAGAAAGACAAGGATACCATAGATGAACACACGGGTGAACGAAGGTATCAACTGTTGTACAGAGGCAAAATAGTTGGGGATATTGTATCATGCTATGCATGAATTAACACCGTCTTGTGCAGTAAATAACAGACTATTTTCCGAAATCTAAAACTGTATTCCTATACCCCGGACAATGTAGCAAGCCACATGGGATGAACATTTGTTAGCAAAATCAACTCAACTAGAAACATGACATGTGTTAACTGGCCGAAAATGGAAAAAAAAATACCAGAATAGGAGATGACTGGTCCTAACATGACAGTATACTACTCAATATTGTTACAACAGCCACCTTCACACTTACACAAAGGTGTGCACCTTAATCCAGCTTTCAAGCATTTGCAATTGCCCTTGCAGGCCTTGGCACAACTACAGTGGAGCATCAGTGCACATGCAGCACTTGCGTCTCCTAGGTGAGTCCAAAATGGGACCAGAATATTGAGACGTGGATTCCACTCCCATCCGTACTGTGATGGGTCTGGCACACATAAGTGTTTCTGCAGAGCACGATGCCAAATGAAAGATGACACAAGAATTACCCTTTTTACATGTTGATACAGAGCTGCTTTGGTGGGCGGGATGTTTTCCATAGACTTAAGGCCATGTGTGAACATATGCCGTCTCGCATCATTGACACGTGTACTGACACAACTGTTACTGTACATCTGTATGGTGAGTTTTTCGATATGCTGCATATGAGGGGAATCCTCTGAAAAGACTTGCGGATTCTCAGTCAATTCTATCATCATTTCAGTTGATGCGGGAAAATTCATCCATGCATTCCATCCTGTCTTCTTCCCAATGCCGAGCATGCTGGATGTTACATCACAACCTGTGAAGGCGTGGAAGAAAGTCAGGGCCTTACAGTAATCAGGTCCAAGTTGTGAAGCTATCTCATGAATTGGCATATCTTTATATGCCTTTCCAATTCCAAACCCAATCCACAGCTCACTGAGTCCAAGGTCACGGAATGTTGCGAAATGGTGCAAAGACAGAATGACGACATCAGAATCAACCGTGCGAAGAAAAGCTATTTTGTGACCTTGTGAGACTGCATGGTTGAGATGAAGCATCATGCGCGTGTCTGCTTCCTCGTGGTTCGATGGAGATATGTCACATAAGCTAACATCCTTATTGCATAGTACATGTTCTCCTGATGTCGTTAACAACTGGTACTCGGATGTTGATGTTAATTTCAGCAGTTCAGCAGACAGGAACTTGAAAAATTCGTCTTTATTCTCACTAACTTTCAAGAATGCCTGCCAATTCTTCCCTTTAGGTAAAGGGACGTTCTCGGACACCCGTATCAACCTAACTGCTGTCTCACCGAGGCGTTTTGCTCGCGTCTGATTCTTCAAACTGCCTTCGGGGTAACAGTCATAGATCGCATCAACCCTTGTGGTGTTCGTGTTAATCAGAGATTCGATGTATGGCAATAATTGCAATCGAGCATATTCTCCAAACAGATCCGCTTTCTGTGGTTTGATTACATGGACTACAGCAGGCATATCCAAGATGACAACTGAAGCTTGTCTAGCTGCTGAATTCTTCCCTTGTGCAGGAATAGCTGGTAAACAATTGAGAATTTGAGATTTTGTCCCACTCCGTAGCTTACCTCTATCGGATAATGCTGGCGGATCACGTGCATTCTCGTGCATGAAAAACTCATCCATGTTTGAATCAGGCCGGGCTTGCAGTGAAACGAACATCTGGGTAACTATTGCGGCAGTTGCTTTACTTGACATGAGTTTGTCTCGGCCTTTGTCCAGGTTGGCTGGGGGTGGGTTAAGGAAGGTATATATATTTGCCTTGGGAATAACATCATTCAGGGGTACGGTGCATTCCACAAGCCTTTCCTTCAAGAAAGTGGAATATAAATGCTTGCCCCTTTCGGGTAATGACCGTAAACTCTTACTAACTTCGGGGTCCATATATTCACCAGTATCTAATGTCACCAGCTGACCACTAGTTTCATCATAAGGGTTGATAATGAGTCCCTGATTCACCAGATCGAGGAGAGATTTCAATTGATTCAGAAATTTTTTCTGCTCTGATACCGAACTT
This sequence comes from Pictodentalium vernedei, assembly GCA_031216915.1. Classification (NCBI taxonomy): domain Eukaryota; kingdom Metazoa; phylum Mollusca; class Scaphopoda; order Dentaliida; family Dentaliidae; genus Pictodentalium; species Pictodentalium vernedei. The sequence continues at coordinate 339,159,050 of CM062296.1, read as the reverse complement.
TCCGGGTGTTCCGTGTTATCTGATGATGTTGTGTGGAAACTTGCATATTCATACTCATCTATAACACGCAGAACTTCTGACCTTGAAAGCTCAATAACGACTTTCTCTTCAGCCTGGCCATAGAGACCTTTTGGACCACTGTCTTCTTTGAGTAGTTGGATACTATGTTCTTGGCTCTGATCTAAACCCATCATACTGAACTTCCTCTCACTACGCTGGACCACAAAATGGCCTTCCATGAATTTGTTGTGGATTGAAGGATGCCGCCTGGGTAGCTGAGACATGTCTCTCAGAAATACGGGGACCCACCGTCAATAATTTGTATGTCCTAGGGCAAAAAAGTAACTGCACAACTCATCGATAGAACACAGTGTACCAGGCCAGTTACCGATTCGTTGGTTCCGAACGAATTGACAGCTTGTCAAGAGAAAGTTCCGAACGATTTCACCCCAATAGCGCGCAGTTGGAGATTGTGAAAGAATCCTCTGTTCCCACATTTCAAATGACTCATGGGGCCCAGTCTGCTGACAGTAAATCTCATAAGCATTCTTTCTGAGGATCTCAAGCCAAGCTAGAGTGAGAAGATATGCCTGTCGCGTCCTCTTGACATGTTTCCCACCAAGTAGGGATGATGCTACACCGGGTGTGAATATCTTTGCGAGGTGAAACATTCGCTCCCAACCAGAACCACCCATAAGCTTACCACCAGCTTCTTGGGTGCACATTTCAAGATGCAGGAATCCAATCATACACACCATTCGATCCTCACCTATCTCCTCTGGGAACAGCCATTGACATTTTTTCTGCCTGGCATACAACGGACAGTCACCTTCAATGACAGGTATCTGGCCGGGGTTTACGAAAGCAGTAGCTTCCCTGACCACATACATAGCATGCTTCTGCATACTGAGTGAGTCCGCTTTCTGCTCACTGAAAACAGGGAATACCCCAATAACTGCACGAGGTTTGACATTGTCTTGATCTTCATGTTTTGAAAAGAAGCCTGAAAAGGTCACAGGGACTTCATCAAGCTGCCAGCTGCCATCAACCTTCCCTTTATTGCTGATCTGTGACACATGAGACAACCAGTCATTCTCTCCCACGTTCAAATCTGCATATTCATTGGGCCGTACATTACATTCATCTGGAGATTCAAGCCTGATGTCCCCACCAAAGTCTTCAACGAAAGGAACAAATGCATAGTCGTCTGGGAGTTCAATTTGTGTGTCTTCTGGAACATCTAAACTCAGTGGTGGGGGATCAGTACCCACATTGTCCCTGCTCAGTTGACCAATGAGTGTGATGGACGTACCATGCATATCAGATCTACCAGATACATCAATGTTATCAGTGGTTCCTATCGAGAAAACATTACGTTTGCAGTTAGCTGGGACTACAACACCTTCGTTCTTGAACCGCAGTGAAACAGCTCTCGCGAAACTCCTGCGAACATCCATTACGCGATCATAAGAGACAGAGAGTCCCATTTGATGAAAATCTCTGATAAGATTTTTCATACGATCATGGGCATGCAACTTCAAACCCACATAAAGAGGCATTGGAGTTTCTCTGTCACGTCTCTGGTGAACATTTTGTGCATGTTCGGAGCGTTTCGCTGAATTGCTGATCAACATCTGTGAAATAGTACAAGCCACTCGAGTCTTGGCATTAACAGTCTCATCATCGCCTAAGTTCTGTATACTACATGTGCCCTCAAGTAGAACTCTAAGAAGAGTCAGGAGTGAGTTGGGTACAGGCTCGCTCAAGCAATAAGATGAAAATGATCCCGTGAAAGGAGCTTGAGATATGAGTATGTGTTTACGCAGAAGAAGACCCACATCAACTATCTTTTTTGCCTCTTCCTCAGACACTATACGAGTTAAAGATTCGGACAACAAGGAGCCAACTCGAAACCTACTTGAAATAAACACATCTCTACCCTGTGTGAAGGCGTCCCAGCCATCGCCCAATTTCTGCAACAAATGTTCTTTGAATCGAGTGGAATGTATTTCTTCACTAAGCCAATCAGAACCGACTTGCTTCAACCTCCGACTGTACAGATTCTTGAGATCGACAAGCTTCATCGCGGAATCGTTGTGTTCAACAAATGTTATGAGCTCTGCCATAACGAGAGGGTCATAGGGCAGGCCTGACGCGGAATGTTCGGCGTTCTTCGACTTTTTAGATTTAGCCGCTCGTGCTTCATTGGCAAGCTTACAATAACAGGTTTTGTGATAGTAAAGATCACTAGCAGCGGAATCAAATGCTGCATTGACCCGAGAAAAAACAACCCAGTTCTCGGCTTCCTTTGCCATAATTTTGAGTTTATTGTTATCAGACATTGATCTGCAAATAGGCTCACTGCTGTCACCTTCGCGTTTGTGACAATAAACACACTGGGGCAGTTTCCTGTCACAGCCAGATTCAAAACTTGTCCGTGTTCTTTTAGGACTCAGCGTGGAGCAGGATGCCACTGCCTCATTTCGCTCTCGCTTGTGTAGCACGCGCTGTACGATGTGAGTCCGAATACTGTCACGGCATGTCTTATGATATATTGCCTTATTCGTCAACAGTGACATCGACATACACTCATCACTCTCTCTCATCAAACAATCAATGGTCAAATTATATGGAAGCTCAACGCCATTATCTAGGAAGCGCGTTATGTCTTCCTCAATAGCTTTATAGGCGTCATGAAAACGAGATTCTCTATACGGACGCATCAATTTCTTGGAACTGTCTTGCTGGCAAAAGCAACAACGTTCCCAGTCAGTACTAGTCCGTACACGAAGAGGATTCTCACTCATTCTGTGAATGATTTTTGTGAACAATCGCGTTCTCGAATTAATTTCGACAGACAAATCAGAATTGCTTGCGGAATTACGCCAAACAAGAGATTGTATGGCAAAGAGACTGCTTTATAAAGAGCGTTGTTTCTCCGGGATCAGCGTCATTCAGGTTTGCCTGAATGACGCTGATCCCGGAGAAACAACGCTCTTTTCAAGTTCCAAGAAATTGATGCGTCCGTATAGAGAATCTCGTTTTATTCTACATCATCTCCCACGTCTGTTTCCAACACGTGCGTGGATCAGAGTTCACTTTCGCGCCCTTACAATCGGATGTATAGTCGGTAGACCGTCGAAAAGGAGGTTCCCTTCAGCCGCTGGCGGCCATTTTGGATTGTGCCGCTACTGGTCGCCACCGGTCGGTGTCAACTTGTAGCCGATCGTTTTTGAGAACCTCATAGCCTACACTAACAGTGTGCCAAATTTCAAGAAGGTATCACCAAGTGCACAATTCACCTGTATGTGACGAATTCCTCCCCCGCTAATATCAAAAGATTCTGCCTGCTGGATCTTGAGAAGAAGATTTTTAAAGAAATTTGCCTGAAATGCACTAAGTTCAAATTACTCCTATACTGAGCCCAAATATGAACCCAGGGGGCCAATTTGAACAAACTTGAATCAGATCCACCCCACAATGTTGCATACCAAATATCAAAAGATTCTGCCTGCTGGATCTGGAGAAGAAGATTTTTTAAGAAATTGCCTGAAATGCACTAAGTTCAAATTCGAGCTTTTATAGTGAGCCCAAATATGAATCCAGGGGGCCGATTTGAACAAACTTGAATCAGATCCACCCCACAATGTTGCATACCAAATATCAAAAGGAACTGTCCAAGGGTATTGCTACCAGTGAAAACTTACTGAAAAGCCCTGAAGTTGAACATATGTGTTGTTTCTACCCGATTCAATGGGGTAGGGGGTGGGGGGTGGATGTGGTATGTGTGTGTGTGGGGGGGGGGGGGGGGGGGGGGGGGGGGGGGGGGTGGTATGTACGAAGTACAGAGAGGCCAACTGATTAACACTTGGCAAGTTATTTAATGAATCACTCGATGCAGTGTGGTGATTCACAATGAAGAGAGTGATTCATTAAATAACTTGCTAGACTGATCAGTTATCACATTAACTTGTCAAGTTCATGAGATGTCAGCGCCGAACCTGTTAAGTTACAATGAGGTTGCATGTTGGGAAATTGGGTCAGTTTTTCGACTATTTTCAGTGTTCTATGCATATACCGAATACCGTACCGAAACCGAGGTATTTACCCGAAAAATACCGATCCCAAACCTGAAATTTTAATACCGCACAGCTCTACTAAACAGTTTGGCAACAAAGCCTTTGAATAATGTTTGAACTTACCTTCTCCTGATATAAGACTAGTAGAGTCTTCAAAGTTTACATGTGTGTTCCAGTCATTGTGACTTTGTTACGTTTTAGAATGTTTTGTTTTATTAGGTTGATTGAAACATGATTTTAATAAAACCGTTGACTTATTTTAGTGCTTTTGAGGGTGGACCCATCATGAATGAAAACTGCTAAACAATTACACCCACTTGCTAATCAATTTTAAGAGTTAGGGAAAAAACTGCTAAACAAAAATTTTAAAACAAATCCTACCTTGACAGGGAGCCCAAATATTAACCCAGGCTCTCGATTTGAGCAAACTTGGATCTGACCTCCCTAGAGATGTTGTATACCAAATATGAAAGCATTCTGACCGGTGGATCTGAAGAGGAAGGTTTTTAAAGAAATTTCCTCATATTGCACTAAGTTAACATTTTGGCTTCTATAGCGAGCCCAAATACATACCTAGGGCTCGATTTGAAAAAACTTGACTCTGCCCCCCTAAAGATGTGGTAAACCAAATATGAAAGCATTCTGACAAGTGGATCTGAAGAAGAAGATTTTTAAAAATTATCCCCCATATTGAACTAAGTTAAAATTTGGGTTTCCATAGGAAGTCCAAATATTAACCTAGGGACTTGATTTGAACAATCTTGAATCAGACCCTCATAACAATGATGTATACCAAACACTAAAAGATTCTGAGTGGTGGTTCTGAAGAAGATTTATAAAGAATTTTCCCCATATTGCCACAAGTTAAAAATTCGGGCTCCTGTATTGAGCCCAAATATGACCCGTTGGGCTTTATTTTAACAAACTTGTATCTGACCCCTCTATAAATGCTGAATACGGGATATCAAAAGATTCTGACCACTGGTTCTGGAGAAAAGGTTTTTTTTTAAATTTTTGCAAATATGCCGACTCAGCATTTTTTCGATGCCCTCTACAGAACACCCTAACATAACCAATGGCAATTTTTTTTTTCCACTCAATTCTACTGGTCCTAAGGATGCTTCATACCAAATAACAACTCTCTGTTCCTTGTGGTTTGGGAAATACAGGCGTTTGAAAATATTTCTATTTTTAGCTCCTGGGGTTACCATGGGGATACAGGAATATTTTTTGGCATGAGTCAAGTACTTAAGAGCCAATAATACCACATACCAAATTTGGTTCAAATCGGGCTATCAGTTCAGAAAATAGAAATTTGGGGAGGGGCCAAAAATCGTACCCCTCCCATTACAAAGCCAAATATTGCTTCATGAACTTTGTTTGAACAAACTTGATTCTACACCTCAAGAGGAAGCTCCCTAACAAATATCAAGTCATTGTACCCACTGGTTCATGAGGAGAAAATTTTAAAAATATTTTGGAGCATTTTCCCACACCAGGCCTGGCATTTTCAGGCGCGTGATTTTTTCGCGTGCCTTAACGTGCGCCTAGAACCATTAAGGTCCGCGAAATTTCGCTCTCCTGGGTGCACACAGATAAGTACCCGTATATGTCCGTGTATAAGTCGCACCCCAAACTCACACTTGGAATTCCTCCCTTTTGCCAAAAGCTCATGTATAAGTCGCACCCTCATTTTTAAATATATGCAGTCAAAAGAATTAGTTGCAAGTTACGTTTTGCCAATTTGGGGCAGTTTGGGATGCAACGGAAATAGGTAAGTTTTCACGAGTTACCACGTGGCGAAGATAAAAGAATAAAGGAAAATTATTATTAAAAATACTCGCATTTATTTGTTCTTCGTTGTTTGTTTATCACTCCAATGTCTTCATCCCTGTCAAGAAAATCCAATGCTCGTTTGTGACGGAAACTTCATAGTTTCAGAATCAGAGCACCATTTGCACTGTAACCTGTGCAGTTGTTGCGATTAAGTTGGTTTTTCCGGAACGTGAGAGGAAAAACCAATAAAAATACAACAAATGCGCAGGTTACAGCGCAAATTGTTTTCAAATTGTGGTCACACTTAAGCATTGTTGGTGCTATTGAAACTAATTTTACTTGGTGCACGTGTGCTTAATTTATAACCGGACATTACACATCAGTGAATTGGAGTTCATGGAATATATAAATACTTCTCTCTAGGTATTGCTGGCATGCATTTAATGTGTTATTATTTATTTTTTCGTTGTTATTTTGATGATTTTGTATTTTTTATGGTTTCATCCATATTGGCCCCACAAACCTGTTGATTTCCGGTACACGCACTGATGTAAACACATGGGCCGACTGAACGACTAAATAGAATACTTCTTTATTATTATTTATGGATAAAAGTAACAGAAAACACACATAATATTTTATTGACAATTTATTTTCTGAAGAATTTAAACTGAAATAAAATGAAAAGAAAATAATTTTGATGAATCAGCACTCAGTCAAAACCACACGATTGTACTGTCTGTTATACAATTGTCCGAAGAAGTCAGTGCCCTGAAAATTCTCTGAAACAAGTCGTACCCATGTATAAGACGCACCCCCGATTTTGACATAACATTTCAGGTAGAAAAGTGTGACTTATACACGGACATATACGTATGTCATGTACTGCACTGCTGGCTCAGGTGCAATGAACTGAAATTCAAAATTTATCTGATGGGATGAACTTCAAGTTGAACCATGATTGGCTTGTGACAGTTGTGAGTTGTCGGGACCGACGACTTCAACAGTATTGAGTAACTTTCGAAGTAACATGTATTACAACTATCCAAATTACGGAATGCAACTTTGTGAGTAGAGCATGTCTGGTCACAGTGTTTAACTGCATTCATATGATATATCTGACTGCCTTCCATGTCAAAAAAAATTAGAGCCACTGGCTCACCTAGATCATTTCAGGAGAGCGATTTTTACCCCCCCTAAATTTTTCAGAATGCCAGGCCTGCCACACCCCCTCCCTGTGGGGCTGGGCATGTTGAGGTGAAGAAAAATGCAATGCCCCTTCGGGACCATCACACACACAAACTTTCACTTGAATTGGTGGTTTTGGAGGAGAAGACCAACACTTGGTGTTGATGGACAGAGAGCGATGAGATTACCCAGACCCGTCAGTTAGCCCACTTCCATGGATAAGCCCACCCCCCAACTTTCAGAAAAACGTATTTAATTGGAAGACACCCCAAAAATAAGCCCACCACAGATTTTCCAGGATTATTTTTCAGGTACACATGTGAAACACGAACCGGTAAGTTGAACCAACGACGGGGATTTCCCAAGTTACCAATCAAAATAAAATGTTAATTATTTTGTTGATATTTCATTTTATTCATTTACCACAACAACATTGCGCCCTAAATAAAATTTTATAATCATATCGACGTGTTGCTTTATTTTTTCATTGCAGCTGGATTAAAAGTCCCACAACATATTTTGTGTTGTCAATTTTGTTTATCCACTCTGCTCTGATCCTCTATATTTAGAAATGAACGGGAAATTCCCAGTTCATAATTAATTATTCCAGGCGATTTGGCCACCCAGGTATTGGGTTTTAAATTGTTGGAAAATGAGTTGTTTGGTTATCTGAAGCAGTCATATATTAAAAAGGCGCTTCAAAAAAATAAATGTAACTTCGTACCTTCATTTTAATATCCACTTTGTCAAATATGAATTGAAAAGCTGTTTGAAAACAACATACATGTGAAGCCATTTTTGTATTAACAATGGGGAGTCTCAATTCACACCACGGCGGTCCGATTAAATATAGCTTGTTTTTTTATAAGCACGCCCATGTGCTTTTATTTACGTTTCATGTTGCGAGGATGGAGCACAGATGACGAACGCTCGAATCATTAAAAAAACTAAAAACTGATTTTTTAAGGAAAATAATAAAAGTATCCCTTGGTTGTGTCAAAGGATTCTGTATTATTTATCTTTAATCATTCAATTTTTAGGGGATTTAATGACTCAAGCATCGGACGAAATTACCACGGTTATTCAATGTTTTCATTCTTTCGCAAGCGTTTGTTTATAATTTTAAAAATAGAAATGCCACGTGATTTCCAATCTTTCACTTACAGTTTCATTACCCGGTACATGTATTCATGGTTTCGCATCAAGTTGTCATAATTTTGAAACATTATTCATGAAATAAAAAACATGTTATATTTCCAGCACTGATAAACGTATCAGTACTAGAAATATAAAATGTATTTTATTTTATATTTTACCCTCGAAAAGTCAACAATATCATGCACTGACACCGAGTCAGCCTAAAAAATAGTTCTAAATTGACCACGTGAGTTTTCGTCAGTTTCAGCTTATTTTGTCCCGATTTGTAAATATTATTTTTGTCATTTTCTCCATTAATTTTTATTTTTGAACAAATGGAATAATGGATCTGAAACAAGGAAATAAACAACTCAGAAATGTATGTGCATTTTTATTATATTTCTTTTAAAAATAACATTTACCAAAACAAACAGGGTAATCAGTCACTCAAATTGACCTACTGAACATCGCAATCTGCGACCAGTAGCTACTCGTAGGGACCCTTAATTCACTTTACAATTGGTTTTCTCCGTAAATAAGCCCACCCCCAATTTTTCTAACAATTTTTTTCACGTGCCCCCTGGACTTACTGGCGGGTCGGTACGGTAGCTCAACTTGACTTTGTCAATATGAGCTAAAAATAACGGGATGGAGGTTTCTGAAACTTCACACACTTATTTTTCTTTTACCATGTGAAGAAATGTCTACTCAACGATATTGCTGTGATAGGTTTAAAAAGCAGACTTAACCCTCAGACAGTGTTTGCACCTTTAATACAAGTGGTTTCTTATTTTGTACAATATTCACATATTTTGTGTTCACTTTTCCAGCATTGGACACGACGTAGACGTAAATTTGTTGTACAGGTGCATAGATTATTAATTGACAAACATCTTTGCTGTTGTAAGTTATCTTGAAATGTTTAACCCAACACCTCTACTGCCTGCCTGGACATGGAAAGTGTTCTAAGTATCAAATTTGCATACTTTGGTTACTGTTTTTAGGCAGTCGCAAGAGGGTTGACTTCAAACTTTTTGTTGTTCCTTGTAAAGAATGGCAAACTGAGGCATCAGGCTTAACCCTTAGCCATACTGGTTAACTTAACAAAGGAGAAATGTCATATTTTTTAACAAATTCCTCTGCCAGCCCGTGAATGTAAGAACTGTTCGAAAAACATCAAAATTTCATACCCTTGGATACTGTTTTCGGTCAGTTGCAAGAGTGTTAACTTCAAATTTTTAGTTTTTCCTTCTTAAGAATTGCAAACAAAATAAATAATCTTGATTTTTCAAGTCGAGACCTCAGATTCAACCCTTATCCCTTCTTGATATGTTGATAAGGCCGAAATGTTTTACATTTTTTTAACAAATTCCACCTCAATTTTGTGACCTGTAGATCTCAGAAATGGGCAGATTTCTTTTGAAAGTTCAAACACCTATTTGTTCCCATCTGAAGTTGTTTCTCCACAAACCGTCATTTTAATGAAAACAGTTTAAGTGCCAGAATCTGAGAAAAATGTGTCAAAATTTCACAAAAATATGGTGAGGTTTGAAGCCAGGCTAGATTAAGTTTTTCATATATTTAGAGCGTAAAATGAGGCAACAACATAACGAGCAGTGCCATCACTTTTAACCTCCATCGACCGTTAACGGACCATAGTTTGTGATTTTTAGCAAAACTGCAAAATTCCCAAGTTAAAATCACTATACAATGACTGATATATGATCACAATTTTACTATAGGAAGATGAGATGTTGATCGCAGAACAAATTTATGGTTTAAGTTTGTTTATGGCATTTAACCCTTTAGCATAGGGACTGATAGAGTAAGGGTATCATTTGAAAAATATGAAAATTCGCAAACTTTGGTTACTGTTTTCGATCAGTTCAATCAGGGGATAATATTGAACTCTTTGTTTCCCAGTGTGCAGAGATGCTTAGTAAGCAAGGTTGCTGTTATAAGGTTAGAACTTTGATAAAAACCCTCTCTCAGTTTTGGTAACTTGAAAAGGGCTAGTTTCAGTACTATTTTATCAAGCAAGGTGAGCCTGTGATTCTACAGAATCACAATTTTCTAGTGTTAAATTTGTTGTTGTACCGACATGCTCCATCAAAATTTTGTGGCCTCTAGATCTCGAAAACTGGCTGTACGATTCATCTGAAATTTTGCACACTGATTTGCTCACATCTTAAGGTGTGCCTCCACATACCACCATTTTGGTGAAAATGTTTTACCCCTTCAGGTGGACCAAAATTTAGCAAAAATGACCCTTTTCCTAAACATTTTCGAACTCTATCGTGTGATAGTTATCCTATGAAGATAAAATTTTCTGTCTATTTGGAGTCTAACATGTTGTAATGTGATTTTCAGCAAAATAGCACAACTTCCAGAGGCAATTTCTCGATACTGTAAGTGATATATGAGAAAGATTTTAGTTTCGGAAGATGATTTGTTAATTGGAGGACAACTTTATGGTTCAGGTTTGTCTGTCACATTTAACCTTCTGGCACAGTGATATCCAGAGCAAGGTACTGTTTGAAAAATATGAAAATTTGAAAACTTTGGATACCGTTTTCGTTCAGTTGTACGAGGGTTAACAGTTGTACGAGGGTTATCACTTAACCCACACCCTGTTTTTGTAACCTGAATGCAAGTGTTGTCTAATTTTGTACAAAAATCACACATTTTGTGTTCACATTTTTGTGACATTGGGAAGGACGTAGATGTAAATTTGTTGCACTGGGGTACAGATGATAGATCATTAACTTATGAACATTTTTGCGGTTATAAGTTATCATGAAATGTTTAACCCAACTCCTCATCAGCCCGTAACGAAAAATATGAAAATTTGCAAACTTTGGTTATCGTTTTCGATCAGTTGTATACAGTTAAAACTAGAGGTCCTGTCATGAAATGGGCACAAATAGCACGTCGATCTGCACGTTAATCTATGCGTTATCACCATAGTAAGGCTTTCAAATTCTGTACATACGGCCTGTGCACAAGCAATGTTTCAGCCAATTGACCTCCAGGTAACCCGGAGGTCCATTGGCAGAAACATTGCCTGTGTTTGGTATTAGTAACAAGGAGAACCTGCCATGCTTTGGCTGCCATTCGATATGGCAATTGCCCACAATTCCCACATGCAATTAAGCCTAGGTAAGTGCACAGTTCATGACAGGACTTCTAGTTTTAACTGTATGTGTGGTGTCTTATTTTGTACAAAATTCACACTTTGTGTTCAGTTTTCCAGCTTTGGAAATGACGTATATGCAAATTAGTTGCACAGGCATATAGATCATTATCTGTCAAACCTTTTTGCTGTTATAAGTTATGTGAAATTTTTAACCTAACGCCTCTTCTGCCTGGGTGGATGTGGAGCTTGTTCGAAAAATATATAAAATTTGCATACTTTGGTTACTGTTTTCGGGCAGTTGCAGGGGGGTTAACTTCAAAATTTTTGTTTTCCTTGTGAAGAATTGCAAACTAAACAATCTTCCTTTTTGTAAGTAGAGACCTCAGACTTAACCCTTTCCCATTCTGGTTGTCTTAATAAGGGAGAAATGTGTTATTTTTTTAACAAATTCCACCTCAATTTTGTGGCCTGCAGATCTCAGAAACGGGCCGACTTTTCCTGAAAGTTCTAACACCTACTTGTTCCCATCTGAAGTTGTTTCTCCACATCCCATCATTTTAGTGAAAACATTTTACGTGCCAAAATCTGAGAAAATATGGCAAAATTTCAGACTAGAGGCTCTAAAGAGTCTGTAATTGCTCACCTGGCAGAACTACATATAACTAGAGTGATGTCACGCATGCAGCCCGACTGTCCCAGGAATGGCAATGCTTAGATGCAAAATAGTCGGAGCCATTTTTTGTTAACTGTTTACCTAACGAATCTGCCATATCTGCACTCGTGATATACAAAATTTGCTATTCAAATTTTATTTTTTCATTTCTCTACTTCAAAACATATCTCATGACCTTAATATTAATGGAACAAACTTGATGAGCTTGTTCCAATAAGGAGTAATAAGCCATGGTTAGAAGTAAATAAAAAATCTGATGTTTTAGAAAAAGAATTTGTACTGTTGGCTTCAACTTGTATTAAGTAACGGATTAAAGATGCAGTACATAAAGCAATGTTGGGCTATATGAGTCAATTTTCTTTTTTGCATGTAATAACTCCCAATCCTTCAAAATGCATTTTGGGAATAATTGCCTAAGTGACACGTTTGTGTGTGTGTGTGTGTGTGTGTGTGTGTGTGTGTGTGTGTGTGTGTGTGTGTGTGTGTGTGTGTGTGTGTGTGTGTGTGTGTGGTGGAGGGGGGGGAGGGGAGTTGTGGAACCTATATTGAAACCTGACCTGTATTACTAGCTGGAAAATACATATATCAGCTTTGGTTGAAAACAAATAAAATAATCCAAACTGGAGTTATCAGTTGGAAACCAATTGTTTGTAGACAGATGGACGGACGAAAGTCATGACTATAGCCCTGACTATTGTCAAGCTAAAAATGCATTTTGTACCAAAGAAAAAAAATTGCATGAATGGCCCTGGGTGAGGAGGAGGTAGGGTGGGGGAGAGTGGGGGTGTGTTAGGGGGGAGTCAATTTTTTTTTCACATGTGGTCAGTCTAAATCCTTCAGAATGCATTTTGAGCAGAGAAAAAAAAAAAACTAACTGGCTCCATGGGGGTGGGGGTGGGGGGTGTGTGTTTGTCTGGGTTTTTTACCACAAACTTTAACCAAAACTGTAAAACTGCATTTTTGACGAAAGAAAAAAAAAGTGCCTAATTGGCCCCCCAGTGGGTGGGGTGGGGAGTGATTGGGGTTACGTGAGTTTAAAAAAAGGTTCCGCACGTAGTGACTGTAAATAGTTCAAAATGCATATTGGAGGAAATAAAAAAAAAAAAAAATGCCTAATTGGGGGGGGGGGAGGGGGGGGGGGGAAACAAGAGGCCCCACGGGGCCTGAAGCGCTCATCTTGTACAGAACACAATTTAAACAGTCCAAGAATGAGTCTACATTAAGCAAGCCATCCCCATAGGCTACACTGTCAATCCTTGAGTCCCTCAGGAGTGACAAAAATAATCTGGGCATCATGCCTTTTCTTCAGTTGATCGTAAGTAAAATGTAGAGCTCCCCTATGAAGCCCCTTGATACAACCTATGTGGATTAATCTTAGTACCTCTAGAGGGTATTGAATAAAAAATTTTTAATTCTTCAGCAAAATGGCCAATTCCGGCTCCCATAGAGAGCCCAAATATTAACCCAGGCTCTTGATTTGAACACAGTTACATCTGACTTCCCTAGAGATGTTGTGTACCGAATATGAAAGCATTCTGAATGTTGGATCTGAAGAAGAGAAATTGTAAAGAAATTTCTTCGAATTGCACTAAGTTCAAATTTGGGCTACCATAGCGAGCCCAAATATTAACCTATGGATCCGATTTGAACAAACTTGAATCTGACGTCCCTAGAGATGTTGTATACCAAATGTGAAAGCATTCTGACAAGTGAATCTGAAGAAGATTTTTGAAGAAATTCCCTCATATTGTACTAAGTTAAATTTCATGTTCCCATATGGAGCCCAAATATTAACCTAGGTACTCGAATTGAACAACCTGGAATCTGACCCCCCTAGAGATGTTGCATACCAAATATAAAAGCATTCCGACTGGTGGATCTGAAGAAAAAGATTTTTAAAGAAATTTCCTCATATTGCACTAAGTAAACATTTGGGCTACCATAGTGAGCCCAAATATATACCTAGGGACCTGATTTGAACAAACTTGAATCTGACCCCCATAGAGATGTTGCATACCAAATATCAAAGCATTCTGACTGATGGATCTGAAGAAGAAGATTTTTTTAAATTACCCTCTCTATTGAACAAAGATAAAATTTGGGCTTCCATAGGAATCCCAAATATTAACCTAGGGACTTGGTTTGAACAATCTAGAATCTGACCCTCATAACAATGATGTATACCAAATATTAAAAGATTCTGACTGGTGGTTCTGAAGAAGAAGATTTTTAAAGAATATTCCCCATATTACCCTATGTTAAAACTTCGGGCTTCTGTAGAGAGCCCAAATATGAACCAATGAGCTTTATTTCAACAAACTTTTATCTGACCCCCCTATGAATGCTGTATACCAAATATCAAAAGATTCTGATGATTGGTTGTGGAGAAAAGATTTTTTTAAATTTTTGCAAATATGCTGACTCAGCACTTTTTCTATGCCCATTACAGAACACCCTAACATAACCGATGGCAATTTTTTTTTACCATTCAATTCTACTGGTCATAAGGATACTTCATACCAAATAAAAGCTCTCTGTTCCGTGGGGTTTTGGAAATATGGGCGTTTGAAAATATTTCTATTTTTAGCTCCCAGGGTTCCCATGGGGATGCAGGAATTTTTTTTTTTTGCATGGGTCAAGTACTTATGACCCAATACTACTACAAACCAAATTTGGTTCATACCAGACCATCGGTTCAGAAAATAGAAATTTTGGGTGGGGCCAAAAATCTTACCCCTCCTATTACAAAGCCAAATATTACTTCACAAACTTCGTTTGAACAAACTTGACTCTACACCTCATATGGAAGCTCCATACCAAATATCAAGTCATTGTACACACGGGTTCTTGAGAAGAAGATTTTAAAAATATTTTGGAGCATTTTCCCCCACTCCCTCCCTATGAGGCTGGGCATGCTGAGTTGAACAAAAATGAAATGCCCCTTTGGGACCATCACTCACACAAACTTTCACTTGAATTGGCCCAGTGGCTTTGGAGGAGAAGAGCAAAACATGGTGTTGACGGACGACGGACGATGGACGACGGACGACGGACGGAGAGCGATGAGATTAGCTCAGCTTGACTTTGTCAAGATGAGCTAAAAAAAAAACCACTTGAACCTTCAGTAAAAAACTTTAACCACAAACTTTAACCAAAAACTCTAAATGTTAACAGACGGACAGACGGACGGACGGACGGACAAAAGTCATTACCTTACTGTAAACAGTCAGGCTAATTACTGTAAACAGTCGGGCTAAAAATGTGATGTCCCATAGGGTTTCCATGGTAACTATGAGCTGCAATTGTGGCCATGTTTGCAACATTACATCAACATTACATGAGGATCATTGGTAGAAGGTGTCCCAGTCCTCAATCATGTGAAGTTTCAAAACATTTGACCTTGTAGTTTCAGAGAAGAGTTTTCAAAATCGACCAATCAGAATCAAAGAATGCCTCTGGCAGCCACGTTTTGCATCCAACAGGAATAAAATTGATAACAGTTGTAGAAAACCTCTCATAGACCATGCCTGCCAGGTTGGTTCACAATGGCTCAGTAGTTCCAGAGAAGAAGCTGAAAATGTGATTTCCCATAGGGTTTCTATAGTAATTATAAGCCGCAAGTGCAGCCATATTTGCAACCCGATCAAGATTAAATGAGGATCACTGGTAGAGGGCGTCCCAGTTATGAAGCATGTGAAGTTTCGAAACAGTTGTCCTTACAGTTTTCAGAGAAGATTTTTGAAAATCCCCCAATCAGAATCAAAGAATGCCTCTGGCAGCCATGTTTTCCACCCCACGGGAACAAAATGAGCATCATTTGTAGAGTACCTCCCATAGATCATTCCTGTCCCATTTGGTTCACATCGGCTCAGAAGTTCCAGAGAAGCAGGTGAAAATGTTATTTCCCATAGGGTTTCTGTAATAACTTTAAGCCACAATTACAGCCATGTTTGCAACCCGATCAACATTAAATGAGGATCATTGGTAGAGGGTGCTCCAGTTATCAGTGACTTGAAGTTTCAAAACATTTGGCTTTCAAGTTTCAAAGAAGATTTCTTGAAAATCCACACATTTATGAATTCTGTTTCAATAAAAAATCGGTAAAAGAAGGTTCAATATTTTGAAAATTACAATTTTTTCAAACAGGACTCTCTTTCAAATAGCTTTGGATAGGTAAAGGGTTACAGGAAACACAACATGTTATTCAAATAATTGTCATATCTTAAATGATATAATAATTGAATAGTCAGCTCTTCATGATGGTGTACAAAACACCGGTCATCAATCAGTATTTCTGATAAGAAACATGAGAGTAATATCAACATAATTGCATGTATAGCTGCGAACTTGTTTACAGTACAAGTCAAAATAAGTTTTACGCTAAGCACTAAAAACTATGTATCTTCCTCTTCCTACACTGGTAAGACCAGAAGCTGGCATCATTTTCTGGAAAGCTCTCACTGATAGCTTTCCAGACTAGAGGCTCTAAAGAGCCAGTAATCACTCACCTGGAACTACATATAACAAGAGGCCCCAGGGGGCCTGAGGGTGCTCACCTGACATGGTAGTCTAAATCAGGGTTTCCGCTAGACCGGCTGCGGGTCCGTCGACCGGACCCATTCCCCCTTCGATCATACTATGATCAGTCAGAAAAGCTGGTGGTTAAAATGTCAAGTACAATGCTGTATCGTAACGACACTCGGGATCCTTTGTTTCCACATAATATAGGCATAATTAAGTTGTATACTATGCCTACTATTACTGGCGACAACCTGATACTTTATAATCTTCAGACGAGAGGGGGAAACAAAGTTCAAATCCTAAACGTTGCCTATAAAATTTAGGACTTAAATTGTCGTGTTTGGTCGGAAATCACTGGCTTTTATTTCAAGTGATAAATGATGTAATTGCACGTGCATGACGTCACACGTCTGCATCATGGTTCTTTCTGAATATTTCGTTCTCTCTTCATTTCCAATTATTTACGATGGCACGTATCGGGTTGTATAAAAAAATTGAGGTCAAGCATCGAAGTCACTGTCATGATTCGTGGATTTTGTGTTGTTTTGGGTTTGTATTTTTATGAAACCTCCGACCAGATGTAGTATTGTGTGTCCCGTGGGAATTTAGAGAATTGTAGGAGGAAAAAATACATGTTTTCCACTTCAATTACTCAGCATTTTAGCGACCAGAATGCCCCCAGAGAGCACCTAAAAATCAAAATTTTCCTGGGGGGAGAATCCCCAGCCCCCCCCCCCCCCCCCCAGATGCCCCTCTATACGCACGTGACTTCGGCACATGAGGCAGACGCCTTCAGCGTCTGAGTTTCATTTTCTTTAAACTACCGGACACACAAATTTTCCCCGAGCGGAAACCCTGTCTAAATATCAAACCAGGGACTTAACTTGAACAAGCTGCATACGCCCCTCCTAAGAAAAGCATATAACAACTAGATGAAGCGGTTGTGCCCACACAATACACAGAATTTTCCTTCTATTTTCAGTTCCGGCTCTTCTACGTCCCAAAATTGAGATAAATGCATAAAAAACAGATTTTTTTTTATTTTTGTTCGGAAATTTTTGAAGTCCCAAACAAAATATTTTCAGACTAAAACTTTTTTTCCTTCTTCTTAAAATTGACCAAAACGCATAAAAAACAAAAAAAAAAAATTTCCGGATTTTGATCAAAGTTTTCAAAGTCCCACCCGGACCCCAAATTTTCAGTGTAAAAAAAAAAAAAATTTTGTTTGTCTTAAAATTGAACAAAACGCATAAAGAAACAAAAAAACTAATTTCTGGATTTTCGTCCAAAATTTCTAAATCCCACCCATCCAAAGATGTTATATGTAAAATTTGAAAGCTTTTGGAGCAGTGGTTTGGGAGAAAAGTAGTCTTAAATGTTTTTCCCATTACCCACAGCAGGGTTTCCGCTAGGGGAAAATTTGTGGGTCCAGTAGTTTAAAGACTAGAGGATGGCCACCAAAGGGTGGCCGATTCCCCTGAAAAAAGCCTTGATAGCCATTCCAACCTTATTCGCGACACACCCTCTGGTTGTGGGCAATAATAATACCAAGTATCATTAATATCCTTGAAGGCTGTAAGAAGTTATGGAGCGGACACGAATTCCGTCTACGCCTGGACGGACAGACAGACAGACAGACGGACAGACGGACGACGTCACGGCTAGATTCCCCCAAATTTTTTTCGGGGGAATAAAAATGCTGAATGGTCGCTAAAATGCTGAATAACTGATGTGGAAAATATGTATTTTTTCCTCCTACAATTCTCTAAATTCCCACGGGACACACAATACTACATCTGGTCGGAGGTTTCATAAAAATACAAACCCAAAACAACACAAAATCCACAAATCCTAACAGTGACTGAGCTTTTTTTACAACCGCTTGCGATAATATTCGAAAAGAACCATGATGCAGATGTGTGATGTCATGCAAGTGCAATTACCGTACTGACTCGTGTAGAAGCCCAGGGGGTGCTTGTAGTGGATAAATTGCAAAGTGTGTGTGTGTGAGGGGGGGGGGGGGAGGGGGGCTTCAGGACGAGTAATAGTGCTTGCAAGTCGCATTGAGATGCGTCTGAAATTGGCAATATAAGACAAGTATCCACTAGGTATTTTACGTTTCTCTGGAAACCCGCCCACCAATTTTATAGAATTTGCTTTAAAAATTCTCATAATTATCTTGTACATACGTTTCATTTTCAGATTTCGGGTTTTAATCCTGAATTTAATGAATAAACAAACAGAAAACCATGCGGTGTTGTTTTCATTTTTTTTTTTTTGTACAGGTTACTCTTAAAGTCGAAGCCAGAAATGGACGTTAAGTATGTCAATCAGCACTGCAAACCACCCCCTTGAAAACAGACAAACACAGTCTGTTTAAAAATAGCTGTTTTTTAAATATGTACATTTTAAACAAAATTTACGAATAAAACGAAATATAGCTTCACACAAACTCAATAAAAAAAATCCTAATATGAAGACCAGATAAAATTTACACAGCGAAATATGAATAACAAAATAGTTGCCTCCCATGGCACCATTCGAAAAATTGATTTTACACTGAAAGTCATAACTTCACATGTTGCAGGGCATGATGAAATGATAAATGAGCATGTTTTATTGAACCAATAAGTCATAAATCATATCCCTGGTTATATTGTTATATAAAATTCTCAAATACAAGAGTTGTAATTATTTTTTATTTTTAATTACCACTTTCTCATTAATTTCTGAACACCCGTTTTTCACAATGAGTTGTACACGCTCGAAAATGGCAGTGTTCTTTCACAATGAGTTGCGCACCGCTCGAAAGTGGCAGTGTCCAATCAGTATCTTTCTGATGATATTCAACCACTGTGAAAACTATGAAAACTATATGTTGTGGGCGTGTTTCAGACAACTACTGACAGCAGCCTGCACACTCATTTAAAACAAGTGACAGCTTCCAAAACGAGTACATCATTTATCGCTCAAAATAAAAGCCAGTGATTTTGGACCAAACACGAGAATTTGAGTCCGGGGGGTTATAAGTATCAGATTGTTGCCAGTAATAGTAGGTATAGTATACAACATAATTATGCCTATATTACGTGGAAACAAAGGATCCCGAGTGTCGTTACGATACAGCATTGTACTCAACATTTTAACCACCAGCTTTTCTGACTGATCATAGTATGATCGGCGGGGGGAATGGGTCCGGTCGGCAGACCCACTGCCGGTCTAGCGGAAACCCTGCCACAGTGTTAAAAAATGCTGACTCAGCACTTTTTCAAAGTCTCA
Organism: Pictodentalium vernedei; assembly: GCA_031216915.1. Taxonomy (NCBI): domain Eukaryota; kingdom Metazoa; phylum Mollusca; class Scaphopoda; order Dentaliida; family Dentaliidae; genus Pictodentalium; species Pictodentalium vernedei. Next base: position 339,139,261 of record CM062296.1, on the reverse strand, counting down.
AAAAAGTACCCCATGATAAAACCGATAGCAATTTTTTTTTACCATTCCATTTTGTTGGTCCTACGGAAGCTTCACACCAAATAAGAATTCTCAGTGCCGTGTTGTTTTTGAGATATGGGCGTTTTAATTTTTTTCTATTTTTAGCTCCCGCGGTTCCCATGGGGCGACGGGAAAACAAATATGGGCATAAATTAAGTACTGTATTTCCTCTAAATTTTCGGACACTCAATGTTTTCCGACACCACTTTTTTCATAAATTTTTTTTTGTTTTTAAGCCTCGAGGTTTTCAGACACCCAACACTGGAAAAGCAAATCCGAACTTGTGTATCGCAATTTGACCTAATTCAAAAGACACTGATTTTTTTCAGATGAATTTTTCACATTAATTTTTGTCATTGTTGTATTTTCAGAACAAATGTATTGTATGTGTAGTGTACTGTGTAAATCGAAATAGAATTATTAAAACAACATTAACTACAAACTTGTTCTTTATTTATTAGCAGGTAAGTATTGTTTTCCAAATTATGATTAACACAACAGATATGACATTTTACTGACCAATCAAATACATGCTTTTGAATGGCACGCTTTCAACCCTATCACGACGTGAGAAGAGAAAACCCACAAGAGTTTTGTACTGACCTTAAATAATGGCAATATATATCAATATAATGGAGTATAAACCAGACACCATCAATAGAACATATGGGGTAATTCTCACTTGCATCGCACTGAATTGCACTGAACAAACAACACGAAATTTCCAATTTTAATGAAAGTGTCAATGACACTGTAGCTCAACTTGACAAACTTGAACTTGATAGTTATAAATGAAATGGCAAAATTGAAGATCATTGGTACCAATGTTATTTTTTTAAATTTCAACATAACAGCATTGTGTGTGCACAACGTCAAGAGTAATCCATGCATTTTTAAATGTAAACTGTAAGACTGGCTAAAGGAAGAATGTTGATACACAAATGCAGTATGTTCAGAGGTTATTGTAAATGGCAACTTTTTTTCACAAAAATGAATGCTAATCAATAGCTCTTATCTAAAGGTCTCGCCTAATGAGCACACCAAGTTCAAAAACAATCCTAAGATAAATGTGGCCTGTAGGCCAGGTCAAAGAATGTTGATGCACAAATGCAATAAATTCAAAGATTGTTGCTTACAGCAACAGTTTTTAATTGAAATGAAAAGAAAATCAATAGCTCCTATCTTTGTCACCCTGCATAAGCATACAAAGTTTCAAAACAACCTGATAATGAATGTGACCCCTGAGGCATGCCAAGGAAGATGTTAATGCACTAAGTAGAAGGTCATTGCTTGTGGCAATGGTTTTTTTTATGGAAATTCATAAATATACCCTGCAGAGAGTGCAAAAGGGATAAGTTGATGCACAAATGCAAAAAGTTCAAAGATTGGTTGGTGATAATGACAATATTTTTATGGAAATGAAAAAAAGCAATAGCTCACATCTAGAGGTCACACGGAACACACATACCAAGTTTCAAAGTGATCCGAGCATAAATGTGTCCTGAAGGCCGTGTTAAAGGGAAATATTGAGGTCTGACTAAACTAAGTTTTAAGAACATTGGGCGCGGCAACATTTTTTTGACAGAAATGGAAGAAAATCGACAGCTCCCATATACATGTCACCACACACAAGCTAACCAAGTTTGCATGCGATCCAATCATAAATGTGCCCTGCAGGGTGTGTCAAAGGGAAATATTGATGCTTAACTGCACCAAGTTTTTACTAAGTTCATTGAAGGTCATTGCCAGTGGCAACTTTTTTGACAGAAACCGAAAAAAATCGATAGCTCCCATCTAGAGGTAACCCTGAACAAGCATGCGAGATTTCAAAGCAATCCGATCATAAATGTGCCCTGTAGGGTGTGCCAAAGGGAAATATTGAGGTTGGACTAAACTAAGTTCTAAGAACGTGGCCGCAGCAACATTTTTGGATGGAAATGGAAGAAAATCGATAGCTCCCATCTAGAGGTCTCCCCAAACAAGCATGCCAGGTTTCAAAGCAATCCGATCATAAATGTGCGTTGTAGGGTGTACAAAAGGGAAATATTGTGGTCTGACTATACTAAGTTCTAAGAATGTTGGCCGTGGCAACATTTTTTGACGGAAATGGAAGAAAATCGATAGCTCCCATCTAGAGGTCACCGTAAATAAGCATACCATGTTTCAAAGCAATCCAATCATAAATGTGCCCTGTAGGGTGTGCCAAAGGGAAATATTGTGGTCTGACTAAAGTAAGTTCTAAGAACGTTGGCTGCGGCAACATTTTTTGACGGAAATTGAAGAAAATCGATAGCTCCCATCTAGAGGTCACCCCAAATAAGCATGTCAGGCTTCAAAGCAATCTGATAATATATGTGCCCTGTAGGGTGTGCCAAAGGGAAATACTGAGTCTTCTGACTAAACTAAGTTCTAAAAACGTTGGCCGCGGCATCATTTTTTGACGGAAATTGAAGAAAATTGATAGCTCCCATCTAGAGGTCTCCCCAAACAAGCATACTAGGTGCCAAAGCAATCTGATCACAAACGTGCCCTGTAGGGTGTGCCAAAGGGAAATATTGAGGTCTGACTAAACTAAGTTCTATGAACATTTTTTGACGGAAATTGAAGAAAATCGATAGCTCCCACCTAGAGGTCACCCCAAACAAGCATGCCATGTTTCAAAGCAATCCGATAATAAATGTGCCTTCTGGGGTGTGCCAAAGGGAAATATAGAGGTCTGACTAAACTAAGTTCTACGAACGTTGGCCTTGCAACATTTTTTGCCGGAAATTGAAGAAAATCGATAGCTCCCATCTAGAGGTCGCCCAAAATAAGCATACCAGGTTTCAAAGCAATCAATTCATAAATGTGCCCTGTAGGGTGCGCCAAAGGGAAATATTGTGGTTTGACTAAACTAAGTCCTATGAACATTTTTTGACGGAAATTGAAGAAAATCGATAGCTCCCACCTGGAGGTCACCCCAAACAAGCATGCCATGTTTCAAAGCAATCCGATAATAAATGTGCCCTCTGGGGTGTGCCAAAGGGAAATATAGAGGTCTGACTAAACTAAGATGTAAGAAGGTGGGCCGTGGCAACATTTTTTGACGGAAATTGAAGAAAATCGATAGCTCCCATCTAGAGGTCACCCCAAACAAACATACCAAGTTTCTAAGTGATCTGATCATAAATGCGACCTGTGAGGTGTGCCAAAGGAAATTGTGGATGTACGTACGTATACATACGTACGTACGCCGACGGACAAGAAGTGATGACAATAGCTCAGCTTGACATTGTCAAGTTGAGATAAAAATAGATCAAACTACAACAACGTCACATCTTGTTGAAAGGTTTCACAAAAAATTAACTCACAATGCTGGACCTTTAACATCTCAGCAATGATGACAGGTGTGCATGAATTGCCTCCCTTGAATCCCAGAAACAAGATTTTTTTTAACAAAGTTTAATCCACATACTGCAGAGCACGAATCAATTCAACAAAAGCATTTGTTGTTAATCCACAAAATTCAAGTCATATTCCTAATAATACACTCTCCCAAAAAAGAAAGTGTGCATGCTAAAAAATAACACTAAAAAAAGATATATATCATTTTCATTCATGGAAATTTTATTCAATCACAGATGAATCAATTTGTGATCAACACGAGAAATTTCATTATGCTACGACGAATACTCTTGGTGCCGTGGAGAGTCAAAGACACTAAGGGTCAAACACAAAAATCACACACTCAATATCTGGTATGACCTCCGTCTGCATCAACTACTGCTGTGCATCTACGCCTCATGGAAGCGAACAAGTTAGCATGGAAGTGTTGTGGGATGTTGTGGCATATTCTGATAAGCTGTCTTTGGAGTTCCACAAGCGTTGACGGTGCATGGGGAAGCCGGCGTAGCTGACGTTTCATTTCGTCCCATACGTGCTCAATGGGTGAGATATCGGGCGAATTTGCGGGCCAGGGAAGAACATCCACTTGTTGTTGCTGCAGATAAGGTTGAACAACACGAGCTGCATGGGGTCAGGCGTTGTCCTGCTGTAGAATGACGCCGGGGCCGTGATGTTGCAGAAATGGGACAACAGGTGTAAGCACTTCATCACGATATCTGGCTGCATTGAGATTGCCATCAATAATGACCAGCTCAGTTCTGTTACGGGCAGTGATGCCACCCCACACCATGAGAGACCCTCCCCATAACGGTTTCGCTCCACGATACATGGATCTGCGTAGCGTTCGTTTCGACGTCTGAACACTCTCTGGTGGCCATCTGATGATGAAAGATGGAAACGACATTCATCTGTGAATAAAACACATCGCCACCAGTGTAAGGGATGCCTGAGATGTTGTCTACACCACAGCAGTCGAGCACGATGATGACGTAACGTCAAAATCGGACGAATTGCAGGTCTTCGAGGACGTAAGCCGTATTCTCTCAGCCGGTTGATTACTATTTGAGGATGTATCCGTCTCAGGTTAGGGATGTTCCTGGCTGTCGTCGTTGCCGTTCGTTGCCAGTTCCGGAGATGGACGACACTGATATACCGATCTTGTGCAGGGGTGGTAACTCGGGGTCTCCCGGAGCGGGGGTCGGTCTCGAACGTCATCATGTTGTGCATGTCGATGGACTAGCCTGTCTACAGTGTTACGGTGGCAGTTCAAATGCTGGGCAACCTCTCTGTGTGTTCTGCCAGCTCTAATCATACCCAGGGCAAGGAGACGTTGATTCATTGTCAATCTTGGCATGCTAATGTGGAGTCGTTTTAACAGCAGCGCAAGTTTGAATGTGAATGATAGGAAGGCCTTACTTTAGTGTTTAAATACCCAAGGATTCACACTGCTGCATGAATTTCCACGTGCAAAACATGCCTTTTCACAAACGTGCAGCACGTCACGTCATTTAACGTTAATGCAATTTTAACGGGGAAAGCTGTTTTTGTGTTCAATATAACTTATTCATGAACAGGTTAACACTCTTTACACCTACGAAATTATTTTTTTGGAGTTTGATCAATTTCTGCAATGCACACTTTCTTTTTTGGGAGAGTATATAAATGAGTATTTATTGGCTATACCGGACGTATTTTTTTTTTTTTTAATATCATATTTTCTGAACATGTTTAATGGGTAAAAATTTGCACTTCGGTTGAATCAAGACTGACAAGCGTGTGTGTGTGTGTGTGTGTGTGTGTGTGTGTGTGTGTGTGTGTGTGTGTGTGTGTGTGTGTGTGTGTGTGTGTGTGTGTGTGGAGGGGGGGCAGGGGCAGAGTGGGGGAGGGGGGAGAGTTAATACGAGTTGGGGGTGTTAATTTTCATGTATCCTGCTACATGTAATATCACGAGTACCTATCATCGCTGTCCAGAAAGGTTTTTTCAACCAGAAAAAGTTTAACAGGCGAATTCTGTTCGTGTTTTGACTAAGGCCTAATACTTTAGTCGAACACGAAGAGAATTTAAATTGTTGATTTGACTTCATCGCATGCAGTATGAAATGGCCTTGATAAAGGCTGTTTCACAATGCATGCAATGCGAGTGATGTGATAAATATAAAATGCTGTGAGGGTGAAGTGACAGAAATCACAATGTGCACAAAGAGGGAGGGGGGAGGGGGGGGGGGGGCTTGTTGGTATAGAAACGAAATAAAATAATAATAACTCGCTCTTTCTGAATATGAATATATTATGATGAAAATACTGCAATAATATACATATATATATAAATACAATAAATAAAACAAACATGATTCACAAATTAAAAAAAAAAATTAACATCAATCACGCTCATTTGAAATTTTTGTTACTGCCGCAACAAGATCGTCTTCATCGTCAGAATTAAAAATTTCTGACATTGCAGCCTCAACAGTCATAATTTTCTTTTCGTCTATAAGCATCTTGCATGCTATGTCGAGTTCCTCCTGGTCTTTGAATGGTGTGACCTCTGCAAGATAATCGTCCTGGTTGATAATTTTATCCTCAGCTCCATTCAAGTGGTTATTTAGTCCACAGACTTTAAAGGACCTCCGAATCATGTCTGTCTGCTTCTCCAGGTTGTTGACTGCAAATGAAATCCAGTCAACAATATCTTGTTTTGATGCAGGTTTGATATGCTCCTCTTCATTTTTTATTATTTCCTTTGTGCCAGCCTGTATAAATTCAGTCCATTTTCTTCTTAGATCACCTTTGACTGGCTTATTGATGCTCACATCTAGTGGCTGCAGTTCTGATGTGCAGCCTCCCGGGATAACAGCTGGTACTGCATTACTTTTACGAAGTTGTTTTTTCACTGATTCTGTTAAGTGACCTTTCTTTCCTGGTGTGTTTGCAGTAAATCTCTTTTATCCATTCGACCATCAGGTCCTCATCCATCCAGCCTTTTTGTTGTACTGTTACAATCCAGTTCTTTGGTGTCTTCAATTTCAGTGGTCTCTTCCCTTTAACAAGCCAAGACCAATACATGGTCTGCACCTGCGTCGCTGCATGCAACTGAATCGGCAAACAGGAAGTGGCTGCACAGCAGATCTGAAAATTGCATACACGATACAACTGATCATTATCAGGCTCCAGATGAAATATAAAATCAATCCCTTGCATAGAAGCCGAGAAAACTTTGACGAAATATTTCAGTGTTCAGTGGGTACAGTAAAATTTCAAAGTATCGGCAAACAGGAAGTGGCTGCACAGCAGATCTGAAAATTGCTTACACGATACAACTCATCATTATGAAGCAGCAGACCAAATATAAAATGAAAGTGTCAATGACACTGTAGCTCAACTTGTCAAGACAAAGACATGTACATGTATAGTATGTGACACAGCAATGACAAACATCTAGGTAATGACCTGATAACAAAGGTACATATAAAGTATTGTAACGGTCTGTACATAAATACTGACAGTTGCCTGTAACAAATGTATAGGTAAAGTATTGTAAAGGTGGGTGACAGTCAGATGCTAAACTAGAAAAGAAATCTTTGAGTCCCAGAGTGGGTCTGACTGAACCCCAAAATATTTGTTCTCATAGCAGAGTGATAACAAAGGCACCCCCAAAACACACTCATTCCTGTTCCAAGGTGAAAACAAATGTACCGAAGAAGTTTCGTGAAGATCAGTTCACAAATATGAGCTGTGTAGAAGTTGTGACAAAAAACTGATTGGACCTAATTTCGGTACAAAATGGCCACTGGCAGCCATCTTGAATTTTGGACCGCACCCAGAAACACTCGTTCTCGTCCCAAGGTGATAACAAAGGAACCCAAGATGTTTTGTGAAGATCGGTTCATAAATACAGCCTCTAAAAAACACGTACTATATGTGATGTATTCCATGTTACTAAACATTCATACAAAACTTTATTCAAATCAGAACTTTCATACAGAAGTTCTGTACAAAAGACTGATTGCACTAATTTTGATACAAAATGGCTGCTGGTGGCCATCTTGAATTTCGGACCACACCCCAAAACATTCGTTCTCATTCCATGGTGATAACAAAGGTACCCAAGAAGTTTCGTAAAGATTGGTTCATAAATACAGCCTCTAGCCCGAGCCGTATTGACAGTGTATAAGTAGCACTGAATAAATCAAAGTTCATCTAATTTGTATAATTTCTGCACGAGAAAAAAACCCGTATTATATGTGATGTATCCCATGGTACTAAACATTCACACAAAAAATTATTCAAATCAGCGCTTTCATATGGAAGTTCTGTGCAAAAATCTGATTGCACCTAATTTTGTACAAAATGGCTGCCATCGGCCATCTTGTGGAGTGCATTTCTGCATCGCGGCGACATTCCACTGGAATGACTTATGCCGCCAAGTGGAAGGTTTTCTGCCGCTGGTGTTCAGATCACAATGTGAATTACCGTGATCCGTCAATCGCTCAAATTGCGGATTTTCTGGTTTTTCTTTTTGACTCCAAGGGCCTCCAGCCTATTACGATTAAGGGCTATCGGTCTATGCTGTCTGATACTTTCTCTTATGTGGGAAAGCGGTGCATCGGTCGTAATCTGGGCGTCTTACACCCAAGTGGAACTTGGCATGGGTGTTGCACTGTTTGGAGGGGGCGCCATTTGAGCCTTTATCTGAGACCGACATGCGTTTTCTCACCTATAAGATGGCTTTTCTTCTAGCGTTTGCTTCTGCTCGTCGAGTCAGTGAGCTTCATGCGCTATCTGTTGATTCTGCCTTCTTTCCGAAATGAGGCTAACAGTGTCACATTCACTACTGATTGCTCTTTTCTGGCTAAGAATCAACTCCCCCTGGGGAGCGCGGTGGCTCAGTAGGTAGAGGTGCAGGCTGCAAACCGAGAGGTCCTCGGTTCGAATCCCACCTGCGGCAACCGCGTTGTGTCCTTGGGCAAGACACTTCATCTCCATTGCCCGCGAGGGGGCACGATAACGCCGTGTACTAGGGCGTACTGCACGTCGATGGTGCGCATGTCTCCAACCAATCTAACGCGAGTTACGATGTTGGGGAGCTGGCAGCTGCTCGTCGTTGCTCGGTGGTTCTCTCCGGGTACTCCGGCTTCCTCCACCCGTAAAACTGTCACGGTCATGATTAGCCATTGTGCATAAATATGTGACCTTAAACACCAATAAATAAATAAATAAATCAACTCCCCGATTCGGTACCTCCTCCCATCTGCATTCGGGCTCTCCCTGCTGTAGATGGACGGAGGCCTCTTCTTTGTCCTGTTCGTGCGATCAAGACTTACATTACTCGCACTCAGTTCATTAGGAGGGGTCGGAAGAGATTCTTTCTGTCTCTCATTCCTTAGAGGCAGTCTATCTCTTCCCATTCTATTTCGAGGTGGATCTGTCTTGCAATCAAGCTGGCTTATTCTCGCTTGTCTGCATCGGATCTTGTTTCGAACCGGCTTAATGCTTACGAGGTTCGTGCCATTTCTACATCCTGGGCGTTCTCCAATTCTGTTTTGCTCCGTGATGTTATGAATGCGGCTTACTTGAGGAATGCTTCTACCTTCTCCTCCTTTTATCTCCGCCACCTTCAGCAGCAATCTGAGGACCTTTACTCTTTAGGCCCTCTCGTTGCTGCTCAGGCTGTTGTGCACCCTCGTTAAAATTGTTTTTGTCGAGGTTGCGCTTCGCTCAGCCTTGTTCTTTTCAGGTGCCTTCTCTCTATCTTCATTACAGGTTTTCGTTTTTGTTCTCTGCCATCCTTGCTTTCATTCTGCTACTCTTGTTGGTATTGGTTATGTGATTCACCTCCTCCTATTGTTTATTCAGCCAATTGTAAACAATTGTGAGTAGGTTGAAAAGAAATTAAAATTTTTTAGTAAATTTTGTTTCTTAACATACCTACCACAATTGTTTACCGGAGGCCCACCCTCCTTGGGGATATCTTTGATATCGATGCCTCCCCGCTACATCACAAACTTCTCGTTGGCGGAAATACGGAATTGACGTCACGGTTGTTGCGCATGCGCTCGGTAAACGCAAGAGGTGTGCAGAGAGAGTACCTGTAATTTCAACAAAGGTCGACGGTGTAGGAGGCAGATCGGAGAGGGTTACCGAGCTGACCTCGGAAAAGCTCTCAACGAAAACAGACGCCTCATGTAGTGACATCAGAAGACAAAGAGACCACGGTCTCCTCGTCAGGTATCACTGAACTAACACCGCCAACAGTTGCAGAGGAACTCGCCACAGAAGTCAGATCCGAATCCTGTGTGACAGAGTCACCACGTGCACCAGCAGAAATGTCTGCTATGGCACGGCTACCCTTACCCTGAGAACGAGGGGTTCTAGCTCTGGAAAGAACCACCTTGTTCACAGAAGCCCAAAATTTAGAGGACCAAACCCCACAGATACCACATGATTGGGCCTGAGTGCAATTGTTGCAAGTGACACATGTGGCATGAGAATCGTCCACATGTTTCACCTGCAAACAAGAGGTACAAGGAATAGTCTTAGGCATGATATCAAAACAATAATCAAGCTTCCCGCCGACGGAAAACAGTACTAAGGTCGTGTTCACACGTGGGGGAAAGACAAGATAAAGTGTGAAGAGAACAGCAATAAAAATACAAATTAACATTAAATAATAATAATAATTTGGTAGCTTGATAAAAGGATACAATCCACTAGCACACTAAATATGAAGAATAAGTTGTTCACGAAGAATACATAGCATAATTAGCACGAGTCACAAAAATTTCCGACCATGTACAATGGCGGAAAATAAAGGAATTGACGTCACGGTTGTTGCGCATGCGCTCGGTAAACGCAAGAGGTGTGCAGAGAGAGTACCTCTAATTTCGAGCGCTAGTCTCGCTCGACCCTTTTTTCGATCTTTTTCGTGCTTTTGCACTCTAGTACTTTTCCAACTCATTTGGAAAATATTCTAAAAGCTTGAGTTAGTTCCGAAGTAGGGCTTGCACTTATGTTACAACCAATTGTAAACAATTGTGAGTAGGGTGAAAAGAAACATCTTTCATGTACAGTTGATCAAAGGTGATTTCTTGTCAGTGATCTTGTGGGGAGAATTAAATAAAAGCAACAAACAATTATTATGTTCAGATTTATTTTATTTAAACTTTAATTTGGCATGTTGTTTCTTCATAATAATATATACTCTTAGTCCACATTGCACCGTTCTGAAATGCCATTTCACTTTCCCCATTTTCAAGGAAAGCTGTACACAAGGAATATTTCCCAACCTGTATCTACTCAGCAATTTTTTCAATTTCTAAATTTTCGGACATCTAAAAATTTAATTATTTTTTGGTGTCCGAAAATTTTGAGGAAATATGGTACTTATGACCCAATAAGCCCTCATATCAAATTTGGTTCAAATCTGCCTCTCGGTTTGGAAAAGAGAAATTTTGGGAGGAGCAAAAATTCTTGCCACTCCCATAACGACGGCAAATATAGCCCTACAAACTTCTCTTGAACAAAACTGAGTCTATACCTCAAAAGGAAGCTGCACACCTAATATCAAGTCTCAGTTACTGCTGGTTCATGAGAAGAAGATTTTTTAAGATTTAGGCACGCTTTTTGGGCGTGGCCCTACCAAGGGGCGAGGCAACTTGATTTGAACAAAATCAAATTGCGATGTCATAACAAACTATTATCTCAAATATCAATTAAATTGGTTCAGCGGTTTGGGAGGAGAGACGCAAACACCATGTTCACAGACGACGGACGGTGAGTGATCACTACAGCTCTCCTGACTGAAAGTCAGGTGAGCTAAAAATGTCAGATTCTGATCTTGTCAGTGCAGGAGCAGCAGTTTTCTTAGTTTATTGCAGTTATGCTACAACTTATTTTGACTTGTACTGTATACACAATATTTTGGGGTTTTTTCCTAGTTCTCAGTGGAGAAAACTAGAACCAACCCTTACCAGATTCTCCAAAAACAAGTATTTTGCCGACAGCAGCGATCTTCGTGCAGACAGGAGAGGCATTGGGTTAAGCATTAGAATATAGCGTCTCATAGTCCATTCCTGCGAAGTTTGGTTCACGTCGGCTCAGTAGTTCCATAGAAGATGAAAATGTGATTTTCCATAGGGTTTCTATAGTAACTATAAGCCGCAATTGAAGCCATGTTTGCAACCCGATCAACATTAAATGAGGATTGTTGGTAGAGGGGGTCTCAGTCATCAACCATGCAAAGTTTCAAAACATTTGGACCTGTGGTTTCAGAGGAGAATATTTTTCAAAATCCACCAATCAGAATCAAAGAATGCCTCTGGCGGCCATGTTTTCAAACCCATGGGATCAAAATTAGGATCGTTTGTAGAGGACCTCCCATAGACTATCCCTGCCAGGTTTGGTTCATGTCAGCTCAGTAGTTCCAGAGAAGATGATGAAAATGTGATTTCTAACTATAAGCTGCAATTGCGGCCATGTTTGTGACCCAATCAACATTAAATGAGGATCATTGGTAGAGGGGGTCCCAGTCATCAACCACGCAAAGTTTCAAAACATTTGGCCCTGTGGTTTCAGAGGAGAATATTTTTCAAAATCCACCAATCGGAATCAAAGAATGCCTCTGGCAGCCATGTTTTCAAACCCATGGGATCAAAATGAGGATCATTTGTAGAGGACCTCCCATAGACTATCCCTACCAGGTTTGGTTCATGTCAGCTCAGTAGTTCCAGAGAAGAAGATGAAAATGTGATTTCCCATAGGGTTTCTATAGTAACTATAAGTCACAATTGCATCCATGTTTGCAACCCGATCAACATTAAATGCGGATCGTTGGTAGAGGGTGTCGCAGTCATCAACCATGCAAAGTTTCAAAACATTTGGCCCTGTGGTTGCAGAGGAGATTTTTCAAAATCCACCAATCAGAATCAACAAGAGCGCATTTATCGCTGAAGCAATACAATGTCCCTTACCTGACTAATGAGCATTAATAATTATACAAATGTTATAACCTGGATGTGATCAGCATGAATTCCGTTGAAGCGTTTCCAAAAAAAAGTCCGGAAAACTGATATTTTGGCGCTTTTCCATATTTCCAAGGGCCATAACTCACACAAGAATAATGCAATCAGCATGAAACTCAAACTTGATCTGTAAGTTATCGTTCTATAGTAGGTTACCAGAATGAAATCATTCGGTTGAAGCATTTCCAAAAAAAAGTCCAGAAAACTAAAGTATGACTGACATACTGACTGACAGACTGACGGATGGACAGAGTGCAAATGAAACTTGATCTGTAAGTCATCGTTCTGTAGTAGGTTACCAAAAATGAAATCATTCCGTTGAAGTGTTTCAAAAAAAAAGTCTGGAAAACTGATATGTTGGCGCTTTTCCATATTTCCAAGGGCCATAACTCACACAAGAATAAGGCAATCAGCATGAAACTCAAACTTGATCTGTAAGTCATCGTTCTATAGTAGGTTACCAAAAATGAAATCATTCGGTTGAAGCATTTCCAAAAAAAAGTCCGGAAAACTAAAGTGTGACTGATAGACTGACTGACAGACTGACGGATGGATGGATGGACATAGTGTAAATAAAACTTGATCTGTAAGTCATCATTCTATAGTAGGTTACCAAAAATGAAATCATTCCATTGAAGCGTTTCCAAAAAAAGTCCGGAAAACTGATATTTGGGCACTTTTCCATATTTCCAAGGGCCATAAGGCCAAAAAAAAAAAATCAATTGATTCTCAGGCAATTTTTTTTTTCAAATCAATGAGGGAGGGAGGATTTTATTTTTATTTTTTATTTTTATTTCTTCCAGATGGTGAGAAAGGATTGAGAGGCAAAAGTCACTTTCTGGTGTCTGTTTTTACCAGAAAAGCTTGGAAAGTGCATATTGTAAAATGATATACAAATAAAACTCATTTTATTGAAAACTAAAACTGTTTTTCTTTATTTTCTGATATCACCACTTTTTGTATTTAGAAACAGAACTCTGACTTCACTTTTAAACTTTTACAAAGCAGAACTATTTTATGAATACTAGATATTATTGACCACCCTCGTATTATTTTGGTATCATTGTGAGTTATTTTGATTTTTAGTATGACCCATGGTGAGCGTGTTCTTCTCTGTAACAGAAGGTATATTCTTTTTAAAAAAATATTTAAAGTGTTTAAAATAAATTTCAAGTTCATATAAGAAGCTGGGTCATTCATGGTTTCTGAATATCCTAAATGAGTTGAAAAGCGTAGTTAAAAAAGTTTTCGATATCCTTCGTAAATTAAGCATTATTAACAATTTGCGTTAATTAATTTCTTTGGTAAATGACAAAACATTTCAGTTGTCTCCCTTTCAGGCTGCGCTGGGTAATAATACACTGTTCAGAAAACTGACAATTTCTGCCAACCATCTTTCACTGACACGTGCGATTGGTGCTTTGAAGGTCTGCCATTCTTATCCATCCAAATACCTGTGATTTCTATTGTAGCCTTATTACATTTAACCCCCTTCCAACAAACTTCACAAGTTTTCAAAGAAAAACATTCAATGCAAATTGCGGGGCGAATTTCAATGCAGCCAATTTTTCAGTGGAACAGAGCGTAACCGCAAGCAATTTCGATATGGACGAACTGTCTCCAATACATTTTTTTTGTTTTGAAACGGTGGTCAACTTTTAATAAATTCTAATTAACTCGATGCGTGTCTTGTGTGATTCGTTGTTTTGTCTGGTACTTTGTTTTTAAATAGCCATTTTGTGCTGGTTGCTATCAGTTGGGGCGAATTGTTCGAACGACTACGCCATTGCAATTCTTTTCAGAAATATAAAATTGGGCTAGTTTAGAATATTTTCATAGCCGTGTGACGGACTTTAACAGCAACCGTGTTTACTGTTTTTTGCGGAAGCGTGTGTTTTTAAAAAATAAAACATAAGAAAATACAGTAAACTGCCATGTCTCCCAAGGAAGTTTAGGAGGACGACTTGAATTTCGCCCCCAATGTAAGCCAAGGCCAGAGGCTCTCACACTTAACACACGCCTGTGGATATTTACCTGTTTATTCGTTGGTTTTGGGACTTGAAACCAATAGTCCCTTTTCAATTTCCCTGTTTCCTATTTTCTTGCAATGACGGTCCAAATAAAAAGGCCCAACGCGGGCCATTTTTTTCAACGCGGCGGTGCCTGAGAATCAATTCCTTTCTTTTTTTTTGGCCTAACTCACACAAGAGTAAGGCAATCAGCATGAAACTCAAACTTGATCTGTAAGTCATCGTTCTATAGTAGGTTACCAAAAATGAAATCATTCCGTAGAAGTGTTTCCCAAAAAAGTCCGGAAAACTGATATTTTGGTCCTTTTCCATATTTCCAAGGGCCGTAACTCATACAAGAATAATGCAATCAGCATGAAACTTAAACTTGATCTGTATGTCATCGTTCTATAGTAGTTTACCAAAAATGAAATCATTCCGTTGAAGCATTTCCAAAAAAACTCTGGAAAACTAAAGTGTGACTGACAGACTGACGGACTGACAGACGGACAGACTGACAGATGGACAGAGTGCAAACCTATAGTCCCCTCCGGCGATGCCGGTAGGGGACTAAAAAAGCTTCTGGCAGCCATGTTTTTCGATGCACGGTAACCAAAATGAGCATTTGCAGAAGACCTCCCATAGACTCCCTGCCAGGTCTGGTTCACGTTGGCTCAGTAGTTCCAGAGACGAAGATGAAAATGCGATTTCCCATAGGGTTTCTATAGCAACTATAAGCCGCAATTACAGCCATGTTTACAACCTGAACAACATTAAATGATGATCGTTGGTAGAGGGGGGTCTCAGTCATCATTTATGTGAAGTATCAAAAAAATTGGCCTGGCAGTTTCAGAGAAGATTTTTGAAAATCCACCAATCAGAATCAAAGAATGCCTCTGGCGGCCTTATTTTTCAACTACGGGAAAAAAATGAGGATCGTTTGTAGAGGACCTCCCATAGACCATTCCTGCCAGGTTTGGTTCATGTCAGCTCAGTAGTTCCAGAGAAGAAGATGAAAATGCGATTTCCCATAGGATTTCTATAGTAACTATAAGCCGCAATTGAAGCCATGTTTGCAACCCGATCAACATAAAATGAGGATCGTTGGTAGAGGGGGTCTCAGTCATCAACCATGCAAAGTTTCAAAACAATTGGCCCTGTGGTTTCAGAGGAGAATATTTTTCAAAATCCACCAATCAGAATCAAAGAATGCCTCTGGCGGCCATGTTTTCAAACCCATGGGATCAAAATGAGGATCGTTTGTAGAGAACCTCCCATAGACTATCCCTGCCAGGTTTGGTTCATGTCAGCTCAGTAGTTCCAGAGAAGATGATGAAAATGTGATTTCTAACTATAAGCCGCAATTGCGGCCATGTTTATGACCCAATCAACATTAAATGATGATCATTGGTAGAGGGGGTCCCAATCATCATTTCTGTGAAGTTTCAAAACATTTGGCCTGGCAGTTTCAGAGGAGATTTTTGAAAATCCACCAATCAGAATCAAAGAATGCCTCTGGAAACCATGTTTTTCATCCGCCGAGAACAAAATGAGGATCGTTTGTAGAGGACCTCCCATAGACCATTCTTGCCAAGTTTGGTTCACACCGGCTCAGCGGTTACTGAGAAGATGAAAATGTGAAAAGTTTACAGATGCTGGATGATGGACGCTGGATGACGGACGACAGACGACGGACGCCAAGTGATGAGAAAAGCTCACATGGACTTTTAGGCCAGGTGAGCTAAAAATGATGTCAGATTCTGATCTTATCAGTGCAGGAGCAGCAGTATACTTAGTTTATTGCGGTTATGCTACAACTTATTTTGACTTGTATTGTATAAACAATATTTTTTTGTGGTTTTTCCCAGATTCTCAAAAAAACAAGTATTTTGCTGACAGTACCGATCATGCAGACAGGAGAGGTATTGGGTTAAGCATTAGAATATAGCCTCTGCCGGCCATGTATTTCCATCCTCTCATAGACCATTCCTGTCAAGTTCTGGTTCACATCGGATCGTTAGTTCCGGTGAAGAGGAAAATGTGATTTCCCATAGGGTTTCTATAGTAACTATAAGCCGCAATTGCAGCCATGTTTGTAACCTGATCAACATTAAATGAGGATTGTTGGTGGAGGGGGTCCCAGTCATCATTTATGTGGTGTTTCAAAACATTTGGTCTTGAAGTTTCAGAGGAGAAGATTTTTGAAAATCCACCAACCAGAATCAAAGAATGCCTCTGGCAGACATGTTTTTCATCCGACGGTAACAAAATGAGGAACGTTTGTAGAGGACCTCCCATAGACCATTCCTGCCAGGTTTGGTTCACACCGGCTCAGCAGTTACAGAGAAGAAGATAAAAATGTGAAAAGTTTACAGACGACGGATGACAGATGATGGACGACGGATGCCAAGTGATGAGAAAAGTTCACATGGCCTTTTAGGCCAGGTGAGCTAAAAAATATGGCAAAGTTTGAGTCCAGGCTAGATTAAATTTTCCATACATTTAGAGTGTAATATGATGCAACAACACAACCGAGCAGCGCCACCACTTTTAACCACCATCGACTGTTGATATTTATTTATTTATTGGTGTTTAAGGTCACATACTTATGCACAATGGCTAATAGTGACCGTGACAGTTTTACGGGTGGAGGAAGCCGGAGTACCCGGAGAGAACCACCGAGCAACGACGAGCAGCTGTCAGCT
Organism: Pictodentalium vernedei; assembly: GCA_031216915.1. NCBI lineage: Eukaryota > Metazoa > Mollusca > Scaphopoda > Dentaliida > Dentaliidae > Pictodentalium > Pictodentalium vernedei. Next base: position 339,122,107 of record CM062296.1, on the reverse strand, counting down.
CCCCAACATCGTAACTCTGAACTCTGCACCGCAGCACAGGCAGGGTTAGATTGGTTGAAGACATGCGCACCATCGACGTGCAGTACGCCTCAGTACACAGCGTCATTGTGCCCCCATGTAGGCAATCGGGGTGAAGTGTCTTGCCCAAGGACACAACGCGGTTGCCGCAGGTGGGATTCGAACCGAGGACCTCTCGGCTTGCAGTCTGCACCTCTACCAACTGAGCCACCGCGCCCCCTCGACTGTTGATGGACCACAGTTTGTGATTTTTAGAAAAAACTGCACAACTTCCCAGGTGAAAATCCCTATATAGCGACTGATATATGATCACAATTTTAATATAGGAAGATGCCACGTTGATCGTAAAACAAATTTATGGTTCAAGTTTGTTTGTGCCATTTAACCCCTTTAACACACCGACTGATAGAGTAAGGGTTCCGTTTCAAAAAATACAAAAATTCTCAAACTTTGGTTAATGTTTTCGATCAGTTGTTTATGGATTAACTTTAAAACTCTTTGTTTCCTGGTGTGTAGAGATGCTTGGTAAGCAAAGTTGCTGTTATAAGGTTAGATCTTTGATAAAACCCTCTTTGTTTTGATAACTTGAATAAGGGTAGTTTCAGTACTATTTTATCAAACATGGTGAGTCTGTGATGCCACAGAATCACAATTTTCGAATTGGTTACTAATGTTTAAGTTATTCCATGAACAAGTATAACACAATATTTTTTAACAAAGGGCAATAAATCTTATAAGTTTCATCGAATATCGCCGGTCATCAAACTTGACGTATTTTTCTATATACCGAAAAGAATTGAAATTTGTTGACTATTTTTCAAGTTATGCCATAAACAAGATTTACAGAACATTTTTATATCAAGAGGTCCCAAGAGTCCTTAATCGCTCACCTGCCAAAGTGGTTAAGAGAAGTATTTGGAGTCACATTCAGTTAGACATGATTCATCAACACTACAAAGGAATGAAGTCATGAAAGGCAAATAAAAGAAAAACACTAAGGAATGGATTTAAACAAACCTGAACCTAACATGCCCCCCCCCACCCCACCCCAGCCCACAGATAGCCCAAATATTAAGGCAGGGACTCAAATTGAACACACTTGAATCTGATCCCCCTTGAGATGTTATATACCAAATATGAAAGAATTCTGACTGGTGGATCTGAAGATTTATAAAGAAATTTCCTCCTACATATGTCACATTCAGTTAGTCATGGTTCATCAACTCTACAGAAGAATGAAGTCCTAAAACTATTCATAACTCTAGTGTCCATGTCAGATGATTATTATCATAGGTCTTAATGACTGCTTCCAATTCTATCAGCTGTAGACCAACCAGCACTGCCAAACTTCCAAGGGTTATAATGTCACTGCAGTTTGAAATGTAAATTTTATGGAAACAAGAGGCCCCAAGGGGCCTTAATCGCTCATCTGCCAAAGTGGTTCCAAGAAGTATTTGTTGTCACATTCAGTTAGACATGATTCATCGACACTGCAAAGGAATGAAGTCATGAAAGGCAAATATTATGGAAAAACACTAAGGAATGGATTTGAACAAACCTGAACCTAACATGCCCCCACCCCCCACCCTTCCACCCCACTCCCGCCCATAGAGAGCCCAAATATTAAGCCAGGGACTCAAATTGAACAAACTTGAATCTGATTCCCACGGAGATGTTATATACCAAATATGAAAGAATTCTGACTGCCAGATCTGAAGAAGAAGGTTTTTAAAGAAATGTCCTCACAATGTACTAAGTTAAACTTTGGGATCAAATAGGGAGCCAAAATATTAACCCAGGGACCCGATTTGAACAAACTTGAATCTGACCCACCTAGAGATATTGTATACCTAATATGAAAGGATTCTGATTGGTGGATCTGAAGATGATTTTAAAAGAAATTCCCTCATATTGCACAAAGTTGAAATTCAGGCTCCCATAGGTAGTCCAAATTAATAACCCAGGGACTCAATTTGAACAAATTGGAATCTGATCCTCCTAGAGATGTTGTATACCAACTATGAAAGGATTCTGACTGGTGGATCTGAAGAAGATTTTTCCTCATATTGCACTAAGTTAAAATTTAGATCCCACTTCAACAAACTTGAATCTGACCCATCTAGAGATGTTGTATACCAAATATCAGACAATTCTAATTGATGGTTCTGGAGAAGAAAGTTTTTAAAGAAGTTCCTCATATTGCACTAAGTTAAAATTCAGGCTCCCATAGGAAGCCCAAATATCAACCCAGGGACCAGATTTGAACAAACTTGAATCTGACCCTCCTAGAGATGTTGTCTACCAAATATGAAACGATTCTGACAGGTGGAACTGAAGAAGATTTTTAAGAAATTTCCTTATATTGCACTAAGTTAAAATTTGGGCTCCAATAGGAAGCCCAAATATCAGCCCATGGAATAGGTTTAAACAAACTTGAATCTGACCCTCCCAGAGAAGTTTTATACCAAATATGAAAGCATTCTGACTACAGGGTCTAAAAGAAGATTTTTTTAAAAATTCTTCATATTGCACCAAGTTGATATACAGGTTCCCACAGGGAGCCCAAAAATTTTCGCAGGTAACCGATTTGAACCAACCTAAAACTGACCCACCTTGAGATGTTGTATACCAAATATTAAAGGATTCTGAATGGTGAATCTGAAGAAGATTTTTAAAGAAATGTCCTCATATTGTACTAAGTTAAAATTCGGGCCCACATAGGAAGCCATTATATTAACTGAGAGACTTGATGCAAACAAACTTGAATCTGACCCACGTAAAAATTATTTTACCAAATTTTAAAACATTCAGACCAGCGATTCTGAAGAAGATGATTTTTAAAGTTTATTTCCCATATTGCCCTAAGATTTGGGCTCCTGTATTGAACCCAAATATGAACCGAGGGGCTTAAATTGAACACACTTGTATCATATCCCATCCCCCCTCTCCTCCCTCCATGGATGTTGTATGCCAAATATCTGAAAATTCTGATCAGTGGTTCTGGAGAATTTTTTTTTTAATATTTGCAAATATGCTGACTGGGCTTTTTTTTTTTTTCGATCCCCCCCCCCCTATAGAACACGCGAACAAAACTGATGGCAATTTTTTTTTATCATTTGATTCTACTGGTCCTAAGGATGTTTCATACCAAATAACAGTTCTCTGTTTGAAAATATTTTCTATTTTAAGCTCCTGGGGTTCCCACGGGGAACATGTGAAATTTATTTTAACATGAATCAAGTACTTATGACCCAATAAAACCACATACCAAATTTCGTTCAAATTGGACCATCGGTTCAGAAAATAGAAATTTTGGGTGGGGCTAAAAATCTTGCCCCTCCCATTACGAAGGCAAATATTGCTTCACGAAATTTGTTTGAACAAACTTGATTCTACACCTCAGAAGGAAGCTTCATACCAAATATCAAGTCATTGTACCCACTGGTTCAGGAGATGATTTTTTTTAGAATTTTGGAGCATTTTCCCCCACTCCCTCTCTATGGAGCGTGGCAACGTTATTTGAACAAATTTGAATTGATTTAAGATAAGGACCATGCACATCAAATTTGGTTCAATTTGGCCCAGGGGTTTAGGAGAAGTCGATAATGTAAAGTTCATGACGGATGGACAACGGACAGAAAGTGATCACTTGAGCTCCCCTTGACTTTCAGTCAGGTGAGCTAAAAATAATATTCTGGTCCAAGCAATTTTTGAGAATGGGCATTTGAATTGTTATTCTATTTTTAGCTTGTGGGGTTCCAATGGGGCAGCAAAAAAAAAAAAAAATTGGGGGGCATAAATCAAGTACTTGTGACCAAATTATACTAGATACCAAATCTGGTTCAATTCAGCCAATCGGTTCATGAAACTAATTTTGAGTGGAGCCCAAAAAGAAGCATGCTACCATAGAGAGCCCAAACATTGAACTATCAGCTTGCCTTGAACAAAAGTTAATCTTCACCACCAATGGAAGTTCCATACTAAAGATCAAAGCATTCTCTCTGCTGATTCATGAGAAGATTTTTAGGCTTTTGGGGCTTAACCCCCCCCCCCCCCCCCCCTCCCCTCCAGCCAAAAGATGAAAGCAGCTTCATCTGAACGAAGTAGAAAGGGTATACTCCAAAGATGGTCTGTGCCATATATGTTTGAATTTGGTCCAGTGGTTTTGAAGAAGACAAGTTCAAAAGTCAATGGACGACATACGCCAAGTGATGGCAATAGTATCCATGGACTTTCAGTCAGGTGAGCTAATACAAAACCCTTACTGATTGAGGAAATAAAATGAAAATTGGCTAAAAGATTAAAAATCTGAATCTTATCTTGTTTGGGGGGGGGGGCATAACTTGCACCAGCGATATTATTCTGAATAACATGAATGGTGCTGCAGATAAGGCCTGGCAACCTTTGTTGGTGTCTATAGACTTTGTTAATGCTCTCTACCCTCAAATAACAGATTGAATAAAGTGAAGCAGCCACTCAAATGAAAATGAAAATGTACTTACTTAAATCTTTCCTTCTCATCCACATCATCTTTTGGTTCTGTTGTTATCAAATTGACCATCAATTTTCTAAATTTTCTGGTCGAATGAGACTGTAATGAAAAAAATTGTTTTTTGAAAATGAAATTAAAAGACTCCAGTTTCTAGAGCAAAAACACTCACAAGAAAAAGTTGTTTTTTCCATTCAGGGTGAGTAAAAACTTTTCAAAAACAAGAGGCCCCAAGGGGCCTGAGGGCGCTTACCTGACATGGTAGCCTAAATATCAACCCAGAGAATTGATTTCAACAAGTTGCATCTGCTCCTCCTAAGAAAAGCTTATACCAAATATGCAAAGATTCTGACCAGTGAATCTAAAAAAAAAAAAAGATTTTTAAAGAATATCCCTCATATTGAACTAAGTTATAATCCATATATGAACCCAGGGACTTGGCTTTAACAAACTTGAATCCCCCCCCCCCCCCCCCCCCCCCAAGGATGCTGCACACCAAATATCAAAACATTCCGACTGCTGGATCTGAAGAATATTTTTAAAGAAAATTCCTCATTTTGAACTAAGTTACAATTTGAGGTCCCATAGTGAGTCCAAATATGGACCTAGGGACATGGCTTGAACAAACTTGAATCTCACCCCCTAAGGATGCTGCATACCAAATATCAAAACATTCCGACTGCTGGATCTGAAGAAGATTTTTAAAGAAAATTCCTCATTTTGAACTAAGTTATCATTCAGGCTCCCACAGTGAGTCCAAATATGGACCTAGAGACACGGCTTGAACAAACTTAAATCTCACCCCCCTAACGATGCTGCATACCAAATATCAAAACATTCTGACTGCTGGATCTGAAGAAGATTTTTAAAGAAAATTCCTCATTTTGAACTAAGTTATAATTCAGGCTACCACAGTGAGCCCAAATATGAACCCAGGGACTTGGCTTGAACAAACTTGAATCTCACCCCCCTAAGCATGGTGCATACCCAATATCAAAAGATTCTGCCTGCTGGATCTTGAGAAGAAGATTTTCAAAGAAATTTGCCTGAAATGCACTAAGTTTAAATTTGGGCTCCTATACTGAGCCCAAATATAAACCCAGGGGGCCGATTTGAACAAACTTGAATCAGATCCACCCCACAATGTTGCATACCAAATATCAAAAGATTCTGCCTGCTGGATCTGGAGAAGAAGATTTTTTAAGAAATTTGCCTGAAATGCACTAAGTTCAAATCTGGGCTCCTATACTGAGCCCAAATATAAACCCAGGGGGGGGGGGGGCTGATTTGAACAAACTTGAATCAGATCCACCCCCACAATGTTGCATACCAAATATGAAAAGATTCTGCCTGCTGGATCTGGAGAAGATTTTTGAAGAAATTTGCCTGAAATGCACTAAGTTCGAATTCGAGCTTTTATAGTGAGCCCAAATATGAATCCAGGGGGCCGATTTGAACAAACTTGAATCAGATCCACCCCACATTGTTGCATACCAAAATATCAAAAGATTCTGCCTGCTGGATCTGGAGAAGAAGATTTTTTAAGAAATTTGCCTGAAATGCACTAAGTTCAAATTTGGGCTCCTATACTGAGCCCAAATATAAAACCAGGGGGTCGATTTGAACAAACTTGAATCAGATCCACCCCACAATGTTGCTTACCAAATATGAAAAGATTCTGCCTGCTGGATCTGGAGAAGAAGATTTTTGAAGAAATTTACAAGTTCGAATTCGAGCTTCAACAGTGAGCCCAAATATGAATCTAGGGAGACGATTTGAACAAACTTGAATCAGATCCACCCCACGATGTTGCATATCAAATATCAAAAGATTCTGCCTGCTGGATCTGGAGAAGATTTTTTAAGAAATTTGCCTGAAATGCACTGAGTTCGAAATCGGGCTCCTATACTGAGCCCAAATATGAACCCAGGGGGCCGATTTGAACAAACTTGAATCAGATCCACCCTACAATGTTGCATACCAAATATCAAAAGATTCTGCCTGCTGGATCTGGAGAAGAAGATTTTTTAAGAAATGTTTTTCCCATTGCCTACAGTGTTAAAAAGTGGTGACTCAGCACTTTTTCAAAGTCCTAAAAAAAGTACCTTGTGATCAAACCGATAGGGATTTTTTTAACCATTCTATTCTACTGGATAAAAGTAAGCTTTATACAAAATAAGAATTCTCTGTGCCGTGTAGTTTTGGAGATATGGCAGTTTTAAGGTTTTTCCTATTTTTAGCTCCTGAGGTTCCCACGGGGCAATGAGAAAATTTTTTTTGCATCAATCAACTACTTATTACCCATTATCATCTCATATCAAATTTGGTTCAAATCGACCTCACGGTTCAGAAAATAGAAATTTTAGGCGTGGCCAAAATTTTTGCCCCTCCCATAACGAAGGTAAATAATGCCCGACAAACTTCTCTTGAACAAACTTGATTCTAAACCTCAAAAGGACTCTGTATACCACATATCAAGTCTCTGCTACTGGTGGTTCATTAGAAGATTTTCAAAAAATTTGTCCATTTTTTCCCCACACCTCTGCTCAATATGAGCCGAAACCTAATTTGGATAAAAATCAAAATGCCCCTATATAACCACTACTTACCTGAAATTTGATTAAAATGTGGCCAGTGGTTTAGGAGAAAGAGGCTCAAACACCACCTTCACGCAGGACGACGGACGACAGACGGCGGACGACAGACGACGGACGAAGAGTGATAAGAAAAGCTCACCCTGACTTTCAGTCAGGTGAGCTAACAAGAGACCCAATGGGGCCTGAGGCCAAAGTTGTTTAAAGGATTTAATTAGCAACTTTGGCCAGTACGCACTACAGAGGAATGAAGTCATGTAACTATTCATAACTCTGCTGTCCAGTAAGATGATTATTATATCAAACATCAAAAGATTCCAACTTGTGGATCTGAAGAAGATTTTAAAAGATTATTCCCCATATTGTACTAAGTTAAAATATGAGCTCACATAGAGAGCCCAATTATTAACTGATGGGCTTGTTTTGAATAAACTTTAATCCCACCCATGTAAGGATTCTGTACACCATATATTAAAAGATTCTGTCTAGTGGTTCAGGAGAAAAAGAGTTATAAAGATTATTCCTCATACTGGACTAAGTTAAAATTCGGGCTCCAATTGGGAGCCCAAATATTAACCAAAGACTTGATTTTAACAAACTTGAATCTAACTCCCCTGTGGATAGTGTATACCAAAAAGCAAACAATTCTGATTGGGGTTCATGAAAAGATTTTTAAAGAACATTCCTCATACTGAACCAAGTAAAAATTTGGGCCCAACAGGGAGCACAAATATCAACAAGTGTTTGACCACCGAGGTGGCATTAGTCCCCTATGGCGCTTTTGTGACATAAGGTGTTTTTGTCACAGAAGACACTAAAAAAGTATATAAGCATCTTGGATTTTGAAAAAAAAATATTGAGCGTGCATAATCCCCTCACAACCCTTTATCTATGTACCATATATGAAAGGCGTAGCTTGAACCATGTTGGAGGGAGGGGTGGTAACATAAAATAGAGAAAAAAGCTTAAAAAACACAACAAAAATGGCCGCCATTCTGCCATCTTGGATTTTGAAAAATAAATATTGACTGTGCATCATCCCCTCAGAACCATTTATCCATGTACCAAATATGAAAGGTGTAGCTTGAAGCATGTTGGAGGGAGAGGTGGTAACATAAAAACAGACAGACAGACGGACTGATGTTAGATTTTGAAAAAAAAATATTGAGCATGCATAATCCCCTCACAAACTCTTTATCCATGTACCATATATGAAAAGTGTAGCTTGAACCATGTTGGAGGGAGCAGTGGTAACATAAAATAGAGAAAAAAGCTTAAAAAACACAACAGAAATGGTTGCCATGGCGCCATCTTGAATTTTGAAAAAAAAAATATTGAATGTGCAACATCCCATTACAACCTTCTATCCATGTGTCAGATATAAAAAGTGTAGCTTGAACCATGTTGGAGTGAGGGGTGGTAACATAAAATAGAGAAAAAAGCTTAAAAAAACACAACAAAAATGGCCGCCATGCCGACATCTTGGATTTTGAAAAAAAAATATTGAACGTGCATCATCCCCTCCCAACCCTCTATCCATGTGCCAAATATGCAAAGCGTAGCTTGAACCATGTTGGTGGGAGGGGTGGTAACATGAAAATAGAGAAAAAAAGCCTAAAAAACACAACAAAAATGGCCACCATTCTGCCATCTTGGATTTTGAAAAAAAAATTTTGAGCGTGCATCATCCCCTCAGAACCATTTATCCATGTACCAAATATGAAAGGTGTAGCTTAAAGCATGTTGGAGGGAGAGGTGGTAACATAAAAAACAGAGACAGACAGAGATGGACAGACAGACGAATGGAGTGCAATCCAATAGTCCCCTTACGGTTCCCGTTGGGGAATAATAATCAAAAGATTCTGACCAGTGGATCTGAAGATTTGTATAGATTACTCTTCATATTGCACTAACTTAAAAGTTGGGCACCCTACAGTATTAACGAGGGTTCTTGATTTGAACAAACTTGAAAGTGACCTCCATAATGAGGTTGTATACCAAATATCAAACGATTCTGACTGCTGGATCTGATGAAAATTGTGAAAAATCATTCCCTATATTGCACTAATTTTAAATTCAGGCTCCCATAGAAAGCCCCAATATTAAGCAAGGTACTTGTTTTGAACAAATTTGAATCCAACCTTTCTGAGAATGCTATATACCATATATCAAAAGATCATGACTAGTAGTTCTAGAGAAGATTATTTTTAAAAATTATTCCTCATATTGCTTGTGGTTGGAAGACTGACCTCAGGAAGATAGATTCTCTGTATTTACCAGACCGGTTTCGACTATGTTAGTCTCTTCAGTGGTTTAAAAGAGTTTCATGTAGCTGTCGGCTTCTCCGGCTCTATACATATGGTTTTTTGGCAGATAAGTGTACTGCTCCAAGTGTTTGTTGTCGAATAATATATCCGCTGATCTTTTTCGGCAGATAATTGTACCGACTATTTTAGTTGTTGGGCCATTATTGGCAGATAATTTGTTTGCCGGATTTTTGGGCAGACAACTGTTGCGCCCTTAATTTTGTAAGTGCATATTTTACCGAAAAATTGGTTGTTATCGACCCCAAGATTGTATGTTTTCTGTTAGAAATCCCGCGGCGGGGTTGGAGGGAGGGGGGGGGGGCTTTTTTTGAAAAACAATATGTTATGTTTAACTGCGAAGATTGGTGAGGTCTCTTTTGACTATTTAAAGTCGTAATCATTTTTTCTTTATATTTGCAGGATTCCAGTGATGGTTCGGATTACAAGAAAATTATTTTTGATAATAAAATAAGAGAGTCACATCTTTTATTGTTTGATTATTAATACAATTCCCATATACATTAATTGATATATGTTTCCCAAAAATTGTCTTGTTTGGGAGGTTCTGAATTTGAAAAGTACAGTCCGGTTGGGGGGGGTGATATTAAGATCATTGTTGTGGTTGGTTCCCTCACTGTTGGTGGGTTCACTTGACGAGCTATTGTGGTGGGAAGTGGTTGGTTGATTTGCTGTGCTTTCAATGGTAATAATAATAAGAATAATGTTTAAGCCTAAAATCCACATAGTGCTCTTTGGCTTTACACGCTACACTGTAATGACGCAGTGTATGGGTTTCATCTCTATGTGGTCAAACAAAATGCTTGGCCAAATAGATATGTTTTCAAGTGGAACTTAAATTGTTTAATGGTCAGTTCCATTTTTATATGACTTAGTGAGGAATTCCAGAGAACAGGTCAGCAATTGAGAAAGCCCTATCACCGGCTGATGCCAATTTTGCATTCTGTGTGACAAGGTTGTTAGAGTCAGTGGAACGCAAGTTTCTCGTTGGTGTGTACTGGGAGATCAGCTCGGAGAGGTACGATGGGGCTATTCCATTTATGCATTTGTTGGTAATCAGGATTGTTTTGTACCTTATCCTTTGCTCGATAGGAAGCCAGTGAAAGCTCATAAGTATTGGGGTAATTCAGCAGTATTTCCGATTTCGTGTGATAATTCTAGCCGCACAATTTTGGATATTCTGGAGCTTATGAATGAGAGCTTTTTTGCAGCCAAAAAGTAACAAGTTGCAGTAGTCTATGCACCTCAGGGACCAGCCGTGAGGGCGACTAGGGCGATTAAGTCGCCCTTCTAAGCCCAAAGTCGCCTAGAAAAATAGTCGGGGCGATTACAAGTCGCCCTCTAAAAATTGGCCAAAATGAGAAAAGGCTGAACTGAGTGATGCGAGGTTTACATGAAAACGAGTATTTTCAAAAATCGAATGTGCTCGAGTGTGATAAATGGGCATTTTAATTCGTCAAATAAACGTCCATTTATTTGAAATCACACGACAAGCAATTGTCCATTGTCGCTTTTGGCGGATTTTTTTTATTTCTATTTTGTTGCGTTCCAGTCGGAGCTTCAAGTGTCGAAACGAAAATAGGTGACTTACGCGACTCATCAAAACAACCCAGTTTGAAAGTAGGTTACGTCGCTTAGGATGCCGAAAATGTATACACAACGGACGTATTTTATAACACATTATTTTTATTATTTTCATTTCGATTTGCTGACGACTGTTAACTGTTGGGCTGTCTATTCCCAGAAAAACACGAATGGAATTGAAACACATGAAAAAAAGCTTTAGTGATGTCAAGAAAAGCTTTGTACAGGATACAAGTGTGCATGTGGACGATCTTGAAAAAGGGTCCTCCTAAACATTGGAATGACATGACATGACGCGGAATGACACCGGAATGCCATAAAAATGATGCGGAATGACATTTCTTTTACAAAATACTCGACCCCAGAATGTATTTTGTTTATTAACTAACAAAGTACCTCCCAAGCAACCTTCTTACATCTGTTCCTGTTCACACTTTCAGACTTAGGGAATTATTAGCTTAGTAGACTTTGTTGAAAGGCAACCACAGGAGGGTGATTGGCACGAAGAAGAGGTGAGGGGTCATGAAAGAGAAGGTAGCAGTGGGGGATTTTCAGTCAATAATTACATTGTGATTTTTTAACCTGGCACAGATGCATCATAGACAACTGGACCTGGATTATTTGTACGTTAATGGAGGACCATAAATTGAAAATATGAAGGGGCGGCGGGGGTGGTACATGAATATTCTTAATTTTCCCCACTTGCCTATGAAGTCTCCCTACATGACTCTGCAGTCTCCCTATTTTTTCTGGAGGGAGACTTGAAGTCTCCCTAAAATTCCCCCCTAGGCTGGTCCCTGATGCACCTTGTTACGGATGCATGAACAAGCTGTTCAGCTGTTTGCAAATCGATGATTGGACAGATCTTGCTGATATTCCTCAGATGGAAAAATGCAGCGCGACAGACTTGTGTGACATGTTTGTCGGTGGTCAGGTTTTCATCCATGAAATATCCCAGATTGCACAAGACACTGTTTAGTGTAATTTCATTACCCTCGATGACTAGTGGTGTTTTGGTGAAGGCCGACAGCTGGTGGGGGAGACCTATGTATATAACTTCGGTCTTCTCTGCATTTAATTTCAGATAGTTACTGTTCATCCAATCTTTAATATCAGAGGCACATTTCTCTAGCTCACTGCGAGACACAGGACCTGAGTCTGATTTAAAATGAATGTAAAATTGTGTGTCATCGGCGTAGAGATGGTACTGGAGACCATGTCGACGGATGACGTCGCCTAATGGGAGGACGTATATAACATAGAGCAGAGGCCGCAATACAGATCCTTGGGGAACTCCATATTTCAGTGTATGTTTAGTGCAGGATGAACCGTAATACAAACACTTTGGGTCAGTTAGATAGAACGAGAACCACTGGAGAGCCGTGCCAGAGATGCCAATCCTACCTTCCAGTCTGTTAAGAAGAGTGTGGTGATCAATGGTATCAAAGGCCGTGCTCAGATCCAGTAAACAAGGCAGGAAATTTGGTGCCTGTCCATGGACATGAGTTGGTCGTTCTGTACCCGGAGGAGAGCTGTTTCCGTGCTGCAGTTTGATTTGTATGCAGACTGGAAAGCCTTGGATAGTCCATAGTGCCAAGTGTTCGTTTAACTGAAAAGCCACCGCCTGTTACACAATCTTGGAAATGAACGAGAGGTTGGAGACCTGGCGGTAATTTTTCAGGCCATTAGGATCTTGTCCAGGTTTCTTGAGTAAAGGGGTTATGGGGGCATGTTTCATATTCAGTGGAAAGACTCCCGCTAAAAGAGATGAGTTCACAACATGTAGAAGACAGGGTGCAATATCTGGCAGGCATGCCTTAAGTAGCCATGTAGGAATATTATCCAATGTACACTGTTTGGATGGGGCTTTTAACACAATACGTTTGATCTCGTCCAGATTTAATGGCCTGAAGGTATCGAGGCGGGGGGCAACTGGTGACTCTTGAAGATTTGTGGTATCAGTCAGTTCATTATCGCCGCTTTTAAGCAGACTTTCTCTGATGAGATCAATTTTGTTAACAAAGAATTTTGAGAAGCGGTCGGCAAGCTCCGTGTCTGATGAATGGTCCAGCAAGACGGATGCCTTCGCATGGTGTAGTTTGTTAATTACGTCTGATAAAGTGTTCAGTCTATTAACATTTTCTCTGACGACACTGGAGAAATAGCATTTCTTAGCCTCTCGTATCAAGCTGTTGACGCGGTTCCTTTGATCTATATACATCTCCCTATGTACAGTGAGTTTTGATTTCCGCCATTGGAGTTCAAGTTTACGGCGGACAGATTTCGATTTTCTAATTTCGTCATTGAACCACTGTGTATCGGGACGGATGGTTATGGTACGTGTCTGAATGGGCGCATAAATATCAGTTGGTTTACGAAGGGTTGATGTGAAGTTGTCGAACACCTCATCAGCTGTCCTATAGGTGTCAGTTTCTTCCGGCATCGACGAAGAAATCGACGCAGACAATTTTATTTGGTCGATATTTCGAAATTTCCTGTAAGACATTTTCTTTGAGGGTACTTTCGCATAATGGTCTGATTGTGCCAGATCGACAACGTTCAAGTCAAATATAAGGTCGCCATCTTCTTTTCTCGTTATAACTAAATCCAATGTGTGGCCACCTTTATGAGTTGTGCCAGTCACATGCTGGAAAAGGTTCATAGAGTTCAGCAGATCTTGGAGCTTGCGGGCATCTACATTGTCAACCATATCGATATGAAAATTGAAATCGCCTGCCACGAGAAACCTTGAGGGTGATGATACCAGGGATCCTAGGAATTCACAGAATTCTTCAATGAATAGATTGACTGTAGTTTCAAGTTTAGTACTAGGTTGGGGTCGGTATACTACACAGATGTGCAGGGCAGTTGTGGCGCATGATAGGATTGTTTTGATAAGTTCAAATGATTTAAATGTTCTGGTAGTCAAACACTTAATTTGTAGGGAATTATCAAACAGTACACCTACCCCGCCGCCTATGCGAGCCTCGCGTGGGTTGTGCAAGAGTTATCTGTTTTTCTTCTGTAGCTCACCAATGGTGAGAGTGTTGTCCGCAGACAACCACGTCTCTGTAATCATGGCCAATAATATATCATTGTCTTCAATGTAGCCTAAAACTGAATCAGTTTTGTTGACAATAGATCTAGCATTTAAAAGGCACATTTTGGGACCAACGTTTTCTTTCTGAGGCCATTCTACACGTTACATCACTATTAAGTTGTTCGCATCAAGGCGTTTCATTTCACGATTTTTTGTATCGTCGACGACCACCTTTCCTATTTCTGCGCCGTCGCAGTATGCCAAGTGATTTAATCCTTGCCATAACGGAATCAGGTAGATGAAACAGTGAACCATTATTTTCATAGGGTTTATTCAATGAGTGGAATAGTCCAGATCAGTAGGTTATTGTCTTGCAACACATCACACCTGGATTGATTATTGATTGTTCACAGGTGGTTGAGCTGTAATTAGTGTGAGACATGTTCAGGTTCATTAAATATTGACTGCAGTGATTAGTGTTCATTAAGCAATTTAACACAAAGAACTTCTGGAAAAACATCAAAATAATGCACAAACTGCACCAAAAGTCTAATAGAGAATACTTTCCTGCAATTCCAAGTGACATTATGCACACATCCAACGGTTTTTCAAAAGCCACATAGTCCAGAAGTTAAAAAATTTATAGTAATTTATATATTTTTTATACTTACCAATGACCCAGACATAGCTGGCTGGTGCTAACTCTTAAAATATAGGGCCAAACACAAATTTTGCCCCCCAATCCCCAAAATTTGCATCTAAAACTAAAGAAAACATGTCCAGAAAGGCCCTCCACACCTCGCCCCCACTGCGCATGCGCAGTGTCAAGGACGTTCCGAAATTGGCGCCATTTATCATTCTAATAACCAGTGCCTGGTAAGCGCTATGTACTCAGCGGGGAGGCAAGAGTTCCCAACTCCTGGGAGGGCCATCCCCGTCTGGGTCATTGGTAAGTATAAAAAATATATAAATTACTATAAATTTTTTAACATTTTTATACTGTACCAATGACCCAGACATAGCTGAATAGTAAAAAGGCTGGAGGGCCAAGGACATAGAGCAAAATGGAATACGCTCAATAAAATAAAATAGAGTCATCCCCTGTAGGGAAAAGAAGTAATAGGCCTTACATGTATCTTTCTTATTTATGATAAATTAGAAAGATACAACACCTTCCAAAAATTGAGCTTCATACATCCATGTACTCTATTAATATCCAATAATCCTTATACTAATAATTTTTAAAGTAAGCCAATAATAAAGTAAGTCTAGAGAATAGAGACTCTTATACTCCTAAAAGTGTGTGAGAATTGCATAATCATGTCCGTTGACATATGCAATATTCAAAAGCTATACTTTAAAAACTAAGACTTGAATGAATTTTATAAACTTAAACTTCTCACTAAACAACCATCCCAATAACAGCTCAGAATTACTAACTCCGGAGGAGGTATCCCCTTGTTTTCATAGTAAAAACAGGTGACCCAAGGGAACACCCTCCCCCCCCCCCTTTTCTTGCCCTGGGTCAAATAGCCCAGAGCGAAGAGGGCAGCCGAACGGAGACACTGCCGAAACAGACAGCCTACCTAGCTATAGTAGCAACTGTTAAGTAAATGACATTCTGAGCAGTAGATAATAGACCTAACAATAGAGGCCTCCAGAAATGGACTCGATATTTCTGAGATAAAATTCATGAATGGATGGCTGAGCGCAATGAGCAGCCTTCAAAAATCTATAATAGCAACACTATTAATGTAAGCCCAAGAAGTAGAAGAACTCTTACTTCAAGAGCCGAAATCTTAAGCACAACTGCTAAGCCAATGATATACCATAAGCAGTACGCTAGTTAATAGAATCGATTAACAATAAAATGGAGCGTAACGTCCTTCTAGACATCAAAGACAGAAGAAGCTTACGCCCTTGTAATAAACAGATATCTGTTTATAAATACATAAACTGTATCCGGAAAGAGTAAAGGCCTATGCCCATACGAAGACGGAAGGACCTTAAAATAATAGGTTCCGGATAAAAGGAGCCTAACTCTTATGCAACAATCCAACCTAAATAGTAACGGAAGTATTGATTCCGAAACTATGAAAGTGAAAATCATCCATCGATAGTGCATGAAACTCACTGACTCTACAGTAAAAGAGAAACCAACAGAATTACTGTCTAAAAGGTCAGAATTTGAAAACTACTGTTTCCAGAGGCTCAAATGATTACTTAGCTAAATAAGAACCGAAGTTAAAATCCGTATAGGAATTTAATCTAAAGATTCTAAGTCTATTTATCAAAAAGTTACTAACTGACTTAGATAAAGAGACAAAAGACTCAATTGTAAACTATCGTAGAGTGCATAGGTATGAGGTAACATAAACCTATAACCTAAATAACAACAGGCTGCAGTAGATCTTGTGAAACAAGTATACTAAAAACTAGCAATGCGTAGTATGGAGGGATCAACCATATGAACATAATGATCCCTACACCACGACGGAAGAGCCTCCACTTTAGTCGCATAGAATAGCGAAGAAGAGGATCTCCTATAGTAAGAAATCGCGTCCAAAGCTCGTCCAGTACAGTGCTAACAATGCAATACGGACCACACAACGGAATACATGAAGGTTGCGACCTTGCTGGTTGTGATAAAGATGACACGATTTACCCAGTGAAAAAAGATCCTCACATAGAGGAAGATTTCACGTTAAGATCCACAGTAGACAAGAGAGTAAATTACTCATGATCTCTGTGAAGATAGAGATGCTATCAACAGAAATGTATTGTGGTTGTTTATCCTAGCAATACCTGCTAAAACAACAGCGCCGGAGGATACGCGTATCCTATCATTGCGTCCTATAGATCAATAGAGCGTTAACAGTATTAGCTCAGAGATCTGGACAAGCCAACACATACGTCTGCAATTGATTAGCAAGCTGTGTCATAATAAAACATCATTGGGCGCTCCCTTAGATAGCAAATCTGATTGAATACTTGTTTGTTGAGAGTCCATTCTGACAGCAACAAGCGACCCGTAAGAGAACGGGAGTGCGATAAAACAATCAGACGACCCCGAATATGACGGACCAAAACTGAACTTGGTGTACAAGAACCAACAGACGGATTCTTTCCATTAAATTGAATAACGGAAACGAAAGAGTGCCTCCCTGGTTCCGGAGATACGCCACTACTGTCGAATTAAAGGACAGGAATTTGGGCATGCATTTCTGAATAATGTTCATGCAATGACATAAAGCAAGCCTAAAAAACATTATTCCGCGGAAGTTAAACTGATAGCTAAAAGACTGCGGAACCCAAAGACCCTGGCACTTCGAATCCGTAGGGATCAGTATATATCCCAATCTGTTTGACTGGCAACCGTCATAACAGCCACACTAGGGTCCGGCAACTGCGGCGGCACTCTCTGAGTCAACCACCGAATGTTTGCCCCAGTCTGAATCTCTTGTAACACTAGATAGACAAGAGAATGAATAAACCAAGCAATTCATGGATTGCCGGAAAGTTGCCGTCGAAGAGAAGCTCCTCCGAGAACGAAGCGACTCTGAGAGAGTTCTTAACCTACTATCCACGCGTGGATGTAGCTAGGGCTGCATCACGTCTAACCAACTCCAATCAGCCACTGAAGGGCGGAGTTATACGTGAACAAAATACTGCCCTCAAAAGAAATTACATTGAGAATAATATCCCGTAAATCTTTTCTTGAAGACGTAATGATAACGCCTCAGTAAGGCGGATTACGTATAATAAAGCGTCTAAGTTAAGTCTACTATACATAATGTCGTTCCCAATATTGAAATTGGAAAAGACATAAACGGCGAAAAAGAATATATGCAGTCTTAATCACACCGTGTAGACGCATATGAACTCTCGGTATGCCCTGCTCTGCCAAAATAAACTATATGTAAAAAAGATAAAATGGCAGAAATGAGCCACGCGGACAAGAAACTAAACTATCATGCTTAGTAGCAGGCTTGTATATATATATATATATATATATATAGCGTCGAAAAATAAAACACATGTTGTAATGACAATATTGGACTGCGTCGGTAAGTCAGGGACAAAGTCCCTGTACCGAACGAAAAATCCGAGTCCAATGACGCTATAAGTCTCTTATCCAAGATCGCAGCAATGAAGTCCGAAAAATAATCACTGGAAGAAATGCCAGAAGATATGAAAGGCATCTTCCGATACTACTAAAAGGAAAACTCGAAATCTATCGAATCCCTTTCGCCATCCTGTCGGACCCTATAAAGCGTTCGGTCGTCCGTAGCTTGATGCAACCGCGGACCGCACCGACCCAGCGCCGTCGGATAATTCCTGATTCGACCGAGAAACCGTCAATTGCTGGGATGCTGCGAAACAACTGTGCTAACTCGGATAGCACGTCCGTCACCGAGACCTGAGGAGCAGCGGTCTTACGATGCATTGCCGCAGGAAGCTCCGAGATCGTTACCCCGTGCATACTTCCAATATGCGAGCGAACGGAGTGTATAGGCCTCGTGTCCCTTGGCTACCGGATGGCGCGACCTATTCGCTGTGGAATCACTGAATGCCGAAACTGATCGGATACTCGAGGTCACGTAGCCAATGTGCGGTCGTGTGCCCTGCTGTGAGGATGAGGAAGCATTAAAGACAGTCTCTCGGACTGTCAATATAACGGAGCGTCCCGAGCAACGGACATATGCTCCGAATGTAAAATACCTGAACCACAACATGCGGTCCCCTATGTTGTTGGCTTCCTCCGATCTGTCCTCAATCTGCCGTCACTGGGTGAGTACTAAAGTAATTAAAGTGCTCGCATCACCCAAATCTCCTTCCTAGACCGCAACGGACGAACCCGGCAGCCGAACCATTCGATGAATGTATGCTACACCGGGTGAGCTAGCGAATGTCATTCCGTAAGCGATAGACATATTCCATGAGCACTTATTGCCGCTAACTCTTCATTAACTATGACGACAGAGGCACACTTTAGAAAGACATCTCCATAACTCTTCGAACAAGAAACCATAAATGCTTGGATAGCAAGCATAAAATAATAATATATATAGCGTCGTTCAATAATTCGAAAGTTTGTGTGACATTATTGGACTATGTCGGAACTGAGGGACGATGTCCCTGAACCGAACCAAAAATTTCTAAGTCCACCGACGCTATCAGTTTCTTATCCGGCATCGCAGCATATGTTGTTCCGAAAGGGAAAGCTTGAAATCCACCGAATCCCTTTCGGTATCCCGTCGGACCGGATGAAATTTTTCGGACGTCCGTACCCGCTTCCGCGGAGCGTCCCGACCCAGCATCGTCGGATAAAATATATGCGACAGATTCAGTTGATGCTGGGATGCTGCGATAAACTGTGCTATTAAGGAAAGCACGTCCGTTCCCGAGGCCTGTGCAGTAGCGAACTTACGATGCATTGCCGCTGGAAGCTCCGTGTACGTTGACTCCCGCACACTTTCTATGCGAACGTCCGGAGTCTGCAGGCCTCGAGTCCCCGGCTACCGACCCAGCGCTGTCGGATAATTCTCGATCCGACACCGTTTCTGTCGGCTGCTGGGATGCTGCGATAAGCTGTGCTATGTGCACAAGAACGTCCGGCGTCGAGACCTGCGGAGGCGCAGTCTATCGGTGCTTCGCCGAGGGCAGCTCCGCATCAGATGGCTCCCGCATACTTCCTATGCGAACGTTCGGAGTCCATCGGTCTCGAATCCCTGGCTGCCGGATGGTGTGACCTGGTCGCCGAAGAATCCTTGATCGGCGAAGCTGGTAATATATCGGCGGTCACGCAGCCAAGGTGCGGTCGTGTGCGCTGATGAGAAGAGGAAGCCTTAGCAGTCTCAGCAGACTGCCTATACAACGGAGCGTCCCGAGCGACGGACGTATGCTCCGCTAACGACACATTTGTACCACAACATCTGGGGCCAGATGTTGTTGAACGAGAGAGGGGCCTCTCTCGCTTGCCGTCCGGATGGACCGGAACGAGCTATGAACCTGACTAAAAGGCTTCCTCCGTTCTCCCTCCGATCCGCCGTCACTGGGTGTGCATTAAGTTAATTTTATAGTGCTCGCATCACCCCAAAATTCCTTCTAGACCGCAACGGACGAACCCGGCTGCCGAACCATTCGGTGAATGGACGCTACACCGGGCGAGCTAGCGGACGTCAAAGGCCGTCGAACCTACTAGGGTCCTCTTAGGCAATTGGCGTATTACATGAGCACTTTTCCGCTAGCCCTTCATTAATTGTGACGACGGAGGCACACTGTTGGAAGACATCACAGATACATCACCCTAATCTTGATCGTCTGAAATAGAAATTGATAAAGTAGAGTGACCCTGCGGGGAAAGGACCGGAGTGTCCAAATCCCCAACAACATACCGTGACATACGCTTCCCATATTGTCATCGAAATCATACGATACAGAACAGGAGTTAATGCGAGTACACTGACCACATATAGAATGATAATAAGGTCAGAGGAAGACTTCCTCCTAAAACAATAGATCAATATCCTTTCAATGAGAAAAGAAAACAAGTCCTGGTACTCGCACTAACCCCTGGCAATCAAATACATAATAATAATATGATCCATTAATATAGAAAAAATAATTGAAATCAAAATATTTTGAAAAAATATTTTTTCAGAACAGCCCAAGTTTCTGAAAAGTAACGTTGAGCCCCAATGGATCCCAAGCCTAAGTGTGGACAAAAATTTTAAAAATATTTTAAACAATTTATTCAACACTTACGAACAATAATAATGTATCTAGTTATGATTAAAATAACATAAAGATATTATTATTTAGAAATCCCCCCCTCACACAGAGGGCTGTTGTAAATGTAAACAATGAGTGTAAAAACACTAAAATAAGACTCCAGGCACCCAGGCCCGAAATCAGTTACCAAAAATACACCATCTGATGCAAAACAGAGACTTCCAGGGAAGAAACTGCAGAACATCAGATGGTAGATGCAGAACACAACGCCTAACCACCCGTAGGTGAAGACGTAAACATGGGGAAAGAACAGAATTCATTCTGTTATTAAGCTAAAACTCCCAAGAAATTTTAGTAATAATAATTACAGAAACTATGCCAAAAGCATGGGAGAATAGCAAGGGGGAACTTAAAGGACAGGGAGAGAGGAAAAACACTTGAAAAAACAGTGTAACTAAATAATCAGAATGACAACAAAATGGCTGCTGCCTTGAAAATAGGTAACTTAACATAATTTCATTAAAAAATTTTAAGTTACAGCCCTGATAATATTCTGTCACACATTCTTTTCCTCTCCTCCTTTTCTATCCTCCTTAGAATCACCATTTCACTAATATTTATGTGTCTGGCATCATTTAAACTGAGATTTAAAAGCACAAAGATCAGTCAGATGTTAACTGATGAAGGGCCAAACTTAGAATGATAAATGGCGCCAATTTCGGAACGTCCTTGACACTGCGCATGCGCAGTGGGGGCGAGGTGTGGAGGGCCTTTCTGGACATGTTTTCTTTAGTTTTAGATGCAAATTTTGGGGATTGGGGGGCAAAATTTGTGTTTGGCCCTATATTTTAAGAGTTAGCACCAGCCAGCTATGTCTGGGTCATTGGTACAGTATAAAAATATAAGGAATTTTGAGGTATTTTTGAAGAGCAAAATGCAGTGCTGCCTACACACAGGCGCACCATAAATCATAACTGGCTGTCGGATCAGCACTTGTGCTGCGTGACCTGATTCTGCCATGGTGGTCTGGTTCTATTCTTTGCAGTTGATTCCACTTTGTTGGGATGATCACTGTATGTGTCCTGCTCTTGTGTCTGCTTCGGTGGATGTGTTTATTGAAGTATGCCAGTCTTTTGAAAGTATAATGGCAAATGGTACATTGTGTGTAACCAGTCCCATAGTGTTCTACTCTCTTGTGTCTGCTTAAGTTAGGCAGACTCCTGTATGTTGTGCGGCAAATGTTACACACATGTATTGCGACTTTAATCAAGTGTCCATATAAACTCTTCCCATTTAAATTGTGACATTGTGGCTTGTACACAATGGCATTGTGTCGTGTACAAGTCAGACTATGGTAGTTACACAGATCGAGAATCTGGGCTGTAAAATACCCTCAACATTCTAAACTTAAGCTGGAACAAAAACTTGCATAAGTAAAATTAAATCCAGTGTTTTTCACGTTGTTTCCTGATGTGTGTGTTTCTTGTGGTTTCTGGGTTGCCTTCATGACCTCTATAATGACGATAGAGAGCTCGACAGAGAGCTCATTGGTAATGTGATCTATTTTGTTGCAATGATTTGCTACCGGTTTGTCAAGTTGTTTCTTGATGTCAGAAAGGTGTTCTTTAATCTAGCCCTTAGCTCTCTTTTGGTTTCTCCGACATATTGTAAGTGGCATTTTTTGCATGTTATCATATATATGACATTTTGTTGTCGGCATGTGGCTCGGCTTTCTAGCGCAAAGCGAATTTTTGTTTGAGTCCATTTGAAATTGTCCATATTATAAAGATGTCATCTATGAATCTGTAATATGTGTGGGGTTGGCATGGTGCTTCTTGTAGCATATTATTTTCTAGTTTTTCCATAAAGATGTTGGCGTAGGTTGGGGCAACTTTGGTGCCCATACTGGTGCCATATATTTGTTGGTAGTGTTCCCCATTAAACCAAAATTGTTGTTGTGTAGCACTATTTTCAAGAGTCCAAGAATATATATACACCTTATTTGGGTGCCAGTAGTTCCCAGCGTCCTTTCCTTGTTCGCTGTCTACGCGGCCCTTTTTGGGGCTTGAGAGTCTGAGTTGTCTATAATTGTAACTTCGGACTCTGAGGACTCTAACAATGAGCCTGTGTTCATTGATTCGATACTTCCGCTGAGATTTTTCAAACTGGACTAAATTAAATTTCCTGCTCCAATAGAGAGTCAAAATATTAATCCAGGAACTTGATTTTACAAACTTCAATCTGATTCCACTAAGGATGGTGTATACCATATATCAAAAGATTCTGATTGGGGTTTTCGGGAGAAAAAGATTTTTAAATAGCGACCGGAACGTAATTATGTTACATGTTTCCCTATTCTGCTCAGTGTTAAATTTGAACGGTGTTCTCAACACCATAACATCTGATATATGTGGCGAAAAATACTAACAATGCATTGTTGGAAACCTTGATAAAACTCTAAACGATGCAGTTATACTTTTTTCAAAACATGGGAGGATTTTCCCATTGATAATAAATTTTAAAATTGAAGTGAGCATCCAATTGTTTATATTGACACAACATTTCCAAGTTGTTGATACTGGCGACCTCTCTCTTTGGTGAAAGGTCACCTTTCCTTTTGTGGTCAAAGGTTACCTCCCTATAGGTTCCCATTTGACGAAATTTGGTCACATGATATTGCTGTTTATTATGTACGCCCTGTAATTATGCCCCCCTGACTTAGGTCCGGTGGCATATAGTGATTGAAGTGTGTGTGTGTATAACGTCAAACAACTATTCCATTAAATGCGGTTTTCGTTCCACAAAGCACATCGTTGCCTATGAATTGAAAATATTTTTTATATATCCTCGAAATGGTTGGGGGGTATACTGGATTGCATGCATCCTTCCATCCAACCATCTATTTGTCAGTCTGCCCGTCTGTCGGTACACCCATTCAACAAAAAATAACTGGTGTATACTGGATTTCTTGTGTTTGTTCATCCGTCCATCCATCCGTCCGTCTGTCTGTCCGTCCGTCCATCCATCCATCCTTTGGGGTGCCAGCCCATCTATCTGCCACAGTATCAGTCCTTCCATTCACTCTCATAACTCAGCCATTAGTTAATAAATCTCACTGATAGTGATGTTTGGCATGGTGATAGAGCAGCAGGGTAGATATCTTGGCCACTGCATGGGTTATGTCTCTCCCTGTGAATCTTGCTGTACACTTTTGTCACTCCAGAAAAGTGTGCAGACAGCACAATAGCCTCTCTTTTGAAAGTGTCAAGGACGATTTTCCTGGATGGGGGACATGCCTTGGGTAATAACCCCAGTCTTGTTTTGACTGAAGTACTTGAGTGATAATGTTAAGATTAAATTTTAGAGTACAGTGCAGATGAATTTTTGGTGAAGTATTTTTTTTTCTTTTTTCTCAGGGGCATAGCTAGGATTTCTTATTGAGAGTGGGCAGGGGAGCATAACTTTTTTAGGGGTACCAGCTTGATATATGCCACAGGCATATCCAAAGGCTGTAGGCCTGTGGTGTGGGTAGGAATGGGCCTTCCCTATTGGAAGGGGGTTACATCTGCTACTTCCACAAGAAGATGATCGAGTATTTAGAAGGCAAAGGTGATTTGAACATTTTACTGAAAGCTGTGCTTGCAGACCTGAGGTAGGAATTTAACATTGTGGGATGCTGGGCATTTTGACTGATCAATAAAATGGTTACAGTACCACTTTGGAAGGTCATAGAGGACAAGAGAGTTCACATGCTGAGTTTATCTCCTATTGTAGTCTGACTCATAGATTACATAGATCAAGCCAGCACAAATCTTGATGCATTCAGGAGCGGGGGATTCAAAATAGATAATGTACCATCTTGGATTGCAAAGAAAAATCATGTATGTGACTGCTTGATACACGCTTGCTGCAATGATGCCACAAATGAAGCTATACTTGCAGTACTTTTGCCAGCTATTTCAAAACTGCTGAAGCAACATTATGTAGAGCTGTTACAGGTGGAAAGTTTTGAGAAGGAAGAAAGCCTGATGAGAAGTCTCAAACACCATGTTCATAAATGACAGACAGGGGGCGGATGATGACAGACGACAAGTGATCACTGGTGATGAGGTGGATAATTGGTATACACTTGGCCAGCAGCAGATAAGCACCCATCGATTGACATTTGCTAGTTGGGGCGTGGGATCAGCCCTCGCCGATGGACACACGTAAAAAAGTTGAGATTTCCTCAATTCGTCATCCAAATTTAGGATGTTTTTGTTGAAATGACTCGAGTGATTTGTAGTTCTGTTTCATCTAGTCAAATTTCGCCAAGCAGAGTGAATATGTGGGACTAGTGATGTTAAATTCTCTGGGATAATTGTGAGTTAAAGGTGGACACTCTGGTGCAACGATCATAGAAATACGATAGCCTTTGTTTGGATTTGTGTATTTGTAAACACTAGGAGTATCATGTGGGAGGTCCAGAGATGGGACCGTGCATTTTTACGTGAGAAATGTGTTGAATAGTCAAGTTGAGATCAAAATGATGAGTGTCGGCTTAATATCACAGAAATCCGAAAACGACAGCAAGGAACTTGCTTGCGACATTGTGTTTATTATCTTTGATGCATTTCGGCGATGGCTTCCATAAAAGATATAACTGTTGTGTTCAGGATTATGTTTGTTTCGTTTCATTTTATTCTGCAGTGATTCCGGTTTATCAAATATGTATGCAAGATGGCAGCACCCATTAGTAATAAATGTGCTCAGCATCAAAAATTAACTTGTAATTAAAGCCCTCAACATTGATAACAAACACCATTAAAACCATTGTAGGGATTGGAGGTTTAGTACTTTACAATGCATGGTGTATTGCCTGACGATTACCATCAAATAAACATAAAATACTGACCATCTGACATTGGCATCGACAATCGGCCAAATTCGTATCCAAAACAGCGGCATTCGGATGACAGGGCATTTATCTTATCGGCCCATCACTAGTGATCACAATAACTCACCCAATACAGCACTCTTTCAGCTCATGGACACTAAGTGCAATCAAACAGGAATGGACAAAGAAAAACAGGTATTATTTGAAGCAGACTGAATACCATAAGGGCTGAGGTAAAATCAAATCAAACATGGAGTGCAAGTGCGAATTACCACAGAAATTCCAATATTAACTTCACTTAACCTTTTTCTAAGCTCGACAAACCGTGGCCACCCATCAGATTCCCCCGAACCCATGAAGAGACAATTTTTTTTTGGATTTGATCATCATGAGACCTAAAGCTTTGTCATTTGAACTTGATGTAGTCCATGAGCCAGGTAGACCTACAATTGCCATTTCTTACCAAGTTTTCGATAGGGTCATACCATAAGCTCACAATGATGCATGATAGCCCGTCTCTGTTGGTAGCTTTATATGAGAAAATCAAGATGACGTCCAAGGTGACGGCCATTTAGGTGATTTCGTAGTTATTCATATGTAACTTGAAATTGTGATGCAGGACTTTGTGATGTGGCATCAAGGGTGAGTATAGGGGGCAGAGGAGAGCGCTTTAAGGCCCTGTGAATAGAATCACAATGGCCGTTTTTTCGACAGAAATGGGGAGTGGCATCTTCCTCACATCGAGAAATGAAAGAAACATTAAATTGAGCCTGAGAAATCCAACAACAGGGGCTTGTAACCCGGGCCGCTCTCTCCACCCCTGCACTTCCCTGTCATTACCCATTATTACTAATATAACAGAACATGTGATAATGACAGGGAGGGTGAGTGTAGGGGAAGAGGAGGGTGCTATAAGCCTCCGTGAATCCAACTTTAGAGATTGGCAGTTCCTCTTTGACAGGTTTTTTTTATTTTGACCAAGTAGTTCCAAATGCACTAGTTTCCCATCTGGGTATCCAACCGCAACTTATCTAATAATCATAATTCCTTTAATTTCTATAAAAACCATTGTGGATGGCCCCATTTCTTGACTATAAAACATTCGTAGGGCCAAACCAATGTTTTCTACTGTTTACAAACTTCTCGTTCCTGTGACGTATCACACAGAATTTTTGTGGTTTTTTGGCTTAATTTTTTTTTTTAAGTTTGGATTATTCAATACATGTTATTCTTCATGTTCTCATTCCCTGTTTCCTGTGGAGATTGTCAGATTGGCCAGACCCTTCAGGGGACCTAGAAAGGGAAGTGTAGATTTGGAGATCAGCCCAGTTTGGCCGGACCACGCAGGGGACCAAGGAAGGGATTTAGTAGATGTGGCAATCAGACCAGATTGGCCTGGCCCCACAGAGGACCAAGGGAGCAAAGTAGTAGAGGATGTGGATCCCCTTTTTTTTTGACAATTAGCCCCCAATAGTATGCTACCTCACCATAGGTATCCTCTACTAGTCTCCCACAGTCCTCAAATTTCTTTATTTAGTTTGAGTTTATGGGGAATAATATAAGCTCATAAACAAGTCTCGATAAAATCAACAGAGTTTCTTATATGCAAGCTATCCTAGCAATGCACTTTGCTAAGACTGATACAGGTTTAGATAAATGGATTGGTCGACGAAGGGATTTATAGAGGATCAGAGGCAGCTAGTAATCCTGCAGTAAAGCTACAAGTCAGTAGTAATCGTGCTAAGCTGCAAGGGTGGCAGAAGACTCTAGTATTGGGTGAATACAGTTGAAGCTAATCATAGGATAGATAGTTGAATCCATGATGGAAGCCAATGGTAAGACCACCTATATAAGAGCTTGGAACTCCACTTATGGAATCCCACTTATGGAATCCCTTTTACAGAATTCTACTATGTTAATCCCTTTTTAGGGAATATCTCTGGTCACAGAATCCCTTTTCGTTGTATGTGCCAATGTGCAGCATGTGTTGTGTGCACATTGTAGACTTTCACTAAGCACATATGGGCACATCTGACATGTGCCCATGTGCTGCATGCAATGTGTACACATTGTGCACTAGCACACCAGCAAACCCACCAAACATCAATCCCACGTTTCGTGGAATCCCTTCTTTAGTCTGTCTGCACCTATAAAATCCTCTTTCCCCATATGTGTGTGTGTTGTGCGCACCTTGTGCATTTTCACATAATTACACATGCTGTCTACAAGGCTACAGGGGTGGCAGAAGACTATAGGATTGGGCGACTACAGAAGAAGCTAATCATAGTACAGACGGTGGTGTGATATTGGACAAGTCAGCAGTAGTGGTCTTGGAGCTATGAAGTTGTGGATGGTCCAGATGCTAGGAACTGAACATACATTAGGAGCCATAACTATCCTCTAAAAGATATCCTCCAATAGATATCCTCCTTACGGAATCCCACAAGGAGAATCTCTTTTTGAAAAACGTCTGTGGTTATGGAATCCCTTTTTTCCGAGATGGGCACATGAGTAAGAGTCGCTCGTTAGAGCAATTCCTTGATAGCTTATTTGCTCAATTAGATTTGAGTCGTTCAAGCAATCTGAGATAGTTAGCAAGCCTGCAGTAGTGCCACAAGCCGGTAGTAATCAATAGGCTGTCTATGCCTTTAGAATCCCCTTTCACCGTGCCCATGTGCTGTGTGTGTTGTGCACACCTTGTGCATTTTCACATAATTACACATGCTGTCTACAAGGCTGCAAGGGTAGTAAAAGACTATAGCATAGAGAGACTATAATAGAAGCTAATCATGGGATAGTCAGACGATGGTGAATTTGGACATGTCACGGTCTTAGACCTATGAAGGTGTTGGTGATCTAGAAACCATAGCCGATCAGGTGCTTGGGGCCAAAACTATGATCAAATAGATATCCTCTAATAGATATCCTTCTTACCGAATTCCACTCGGAGAATCCCTTTTTTGAAAAACATCTGTGGTTACAGTTTCGTCGTATGTGATTATGTGCTGCATGTGATGGGCACACATTGTGCACTAGCACACAAGCACATATCCACACATCTAACATATGCCCATGTGCTGTATGTGATGTGATCACATTGTGTATTAGTTCACAAATACATTCCAACAAGCACATGCCCTGCGTTCCTGCAACCCATCCTATGTTCTTATTATACCTATAGAATCCCTTTTTCACCATATATGCCCAAATACAATGTGCGTATATTGTGCATTAGCACACAAGCACATATTAGCACATCCAGCGTGTGCCCAAGTGCTGCATGCAATGTGTACACACTGTTACACATCCTGTACTAGCACACAGACACGTCAGAGAAAGTCAGAAGTCATAAAAATATCTTGTAGATATATAGAGAGAAGCAAAAGATTCCCAAGGAATTGGAACTAGATAAACAGGAAGAAACGGAGGATTTTAGGAAAATCCGAGCCAATAAAGTTACTCTTATACAGAGGACTCTGAGAGGAGCGTGCTTATTATTGGACAAGAAGGAGAATTCTCCATAAAACCGTCCCTGTTTCATCCCTCTCCTACTACTTCCCTTCCTTGGTCCCCAGCGGTGACCGGCCACTCTGAGCATATCTCCACAACTACTACTTCCCTGCAGGGTCCCTTCAAACTAGGCTGATTTCCACATCTCCTACAACTTCCCTTCCTTGGTCCCCTACAGGGTCTGGCTAATCTAGGCTGATCTCCAAATCTCCTACTACTTGCCTTCCTAAGTCCCCTGCATGGTCCGCACAATTTGGGCCGATCTTCAGATCTCCTACTACTCACACAGTTAAACTTGTTGGCAGAACGAGATTTATCCGTTCACATCAGGGAATATACAAAGAACTTCAAACTCTGCTTCTAAAATCTGTCTGAAATGCACTTTAGTCCTCTTTCTCATCTCCAGATGCCCCACAGATTTCATGGTATCAATCATGTGCTCGCGGTCATTTTGATGATACAGGGATTCTCTAGAACATCAGCTCGGGCGGACCTGAAAAGTTCTGCAAATACTGTTGCTTCAAACTGAGAGTAGTGATCTTCTGAATGGTCGAACAGTTTCTGTCTAAGATCACGTTGGGAGTCTGTTGGTCATATAAAATCTCGATACCATGATCGATGGTAGTGAGCCTCAGCTGCAACTATATTGCACGATGTTATTGCTATTAACCTCTCCTCAGATTTTCGTGTGAAAAAATGGCAAAGCATGTCATCAGCTCTTAGATCTACACAAAGGAATAACTGCTTCCATGTTCTTGTGCCTTTGATATAAGAGCTCTCTCTTTCAAACAGAAAATACAAATTTTCTCATGGACTCTGGCATCTGATGGTGTTCGTGTTGATGCTTTTCTGTCAACTGCTTCATTCAACTTGTCATCATTGATTCATCATTTTTGCTAGTTTCATATTCTTTCTTTAGAGAATCAGCAGCATCTGCACGTTTCGCGATAGAAAACATTCCCACATACCATTTTGCGGCAGGTGTGTAAATGTTTCTCCACTGACATCGGCAGGAGTTTCTACTTCTGCCTGGACTGTCAGGCCTTATTCTTCAGTCACCACGTCCTCTATAGTTGACAATTTTTGGACGAAACAGGTTCCTGTGTTATTTGGGGGTTTTTTGGAACCATCGACATGATGTGGCCTGTGGCACCAAGATTTCGTCATTTTTTCATTCATACTGGGACTGGGTTTTAATGCATATGACCATTCTGTTCATATTAAATTCTAAGACATATGAGGTTTGTTGTAGTGAAAATGCCACGAGGCATCAAGTTTTCTAACAGAATTGTCGTTTGTTTTTCTTAGAATGATGTGCGTCTCACTTTTGTAATCAATGTCGACCTTGACTCAAGGTTTTTCGTATAGAACGTCACGGATACAAATATTCATTTTGCCATTTTGGAAGTGTTTTTTAGCATAATAAGCTACCATTCTGAAAAGGCTATCACACATTTTTGTATTCTGTAGGTACATATCTTCAAAACAGCATAGATGACAATTTGCCCGGCAATTTGGTAATGGACAGGTTACGTGGATCATGGACTAATGGTGTTGCACAACACAAGTCATCTTGTCCTTTACCCTTGTGTGAAGTTTCATGAAAATCCATCAAGCCATTATAGATTTAGGATGAATACAAAGTTTTTTCGACAGATAAATTTTTTCTAAGATTTGAGTTTTCCTAATCATGTGACCTTTACCTCAGTTATTCAAAAATTATGGTACTCAACAACACAACTTCCCTTTATTCTTCATACTTGTGTGAAGTTTTGTGAAAATCCAGCCATCATTGAGTTACGAGGAAGACAAAAACTTCCAGATGGACTGATAAAATTTTGATGCATGAACAATCCCAATTTGAGAAGCTCCCTTCTGGGGCATAAATATTGAAAAACAAGAGCACCGCCTAGCAGGGCAACATACACCCATCAAAATTGGAACCTGCACAACTTTCTCTGTGGTAAAGTTTGAAATTTTTCTTGACTCGACTATGTCTGTCCCCCCCCCCCCCCCCCCTCCAATCATTGCCCATTGCCCTGCCCTGTCTGGGGTAAAGGGTAATTCACATGTTTTCATATTAAGCAATCTGAGGCAGTCCTCGGAATTAGCGACGACATTCGGCAATGCCGTCGCAAATGCCACCATGACGGGCATGACGGCAGCATTTTCTTGCTGTCGCAAATTGGCAGCCATAATATTTTTTTACTTGTCCCAATCACCTGAAGTCCGTCAGAACTGATCATCCAACCCTACATAACATGTTTTATAGTCGTAACTGGTGTATAAAATCAATATTTGAGGAAATATCTTATATTAATTAATTTGAAAGTAAGTTTGTACAAAATGTATGTGGTTGAAAAACTGCTCATAACCAGTTGTTTTTCGTTTGTTTGTGTTTTTTTCGAAAGAACCCCCTTGTTGGCTGTGATGCACGTTTAAAATAACCCAGGAATTCCTGGGCAATTCCCTTCTGACGTCACTCTTTACATAAATACAACCAATCGAATTCTTCGTTTCATGAAAGTATGCTAAATTGGTGTACTGGGACAATGCGGCAGTTCTATTGGTCATTGATGTAATCTCAACAGAGCACGTGGTCATGTTCCATTTTAATTTTAGCATTCTCCACTTGTGGCATATGTAAACTGTACAATCTCAAACAAACTGAATTGGAAAACAATCAATCAGTTCAATAAAAAAATAAGCGCATTGAGCACAAAACAAGGGTGAGTTGGAAAATAATTCTTGTTGTGTTTATCGGGTCAGAGCCAACTCGCCCCGGGTTGATGCGCAATGCAAATATTTCTGTCTCTAACAGTTACTGTCAAAACCGATAGGCTAATAATGCATGGATGCGAGTTACAACCAGCCCCAAAAATTAGGACAACCAGTCAATTGATCACTTAATCGAACTACAGCTTGTCCAACTGACCACCCGCCAGTGATCTCTTGTCCATTCGAAGTCAGCTGTTCTGATTAATGATTATTATTCACTTAGTGTCATAATACTGTCATCCAAACAATTCAATTCAAAAGTGCCATCGCTGATAAAAATTTGCCGTCGCAGAATTTTTGGCGACGGCAATGTTGTGCCGTCGCAATATTTTCCTAATTCAGAGGACTGCTGAGGTCTTCACAAAATAAAAACTAGAGGCTCTACAGAGCCTGTAATCACTCACCTGAAACTACATATAAAAATGTGATTTCCCATAGGCTTTCCATGGTAACTATGAGCTGCAATTGTGGCCATGTTTGCAACATTACATCAACATTACATGAGGATCATTGGTAGGTGTCCCACTCTTCAATCACGTGAAGTTTCAAAACAAATGAATCCATCAAACAGAATTATAGAATGTCTCTGGTGGCCATATTTTCCAACCAACGGGAACAAAAAGAGGATCGTTTGTAGAGGGCCTCCTATAGACCATTCTTGCCAAGTTTTGGTTCACGTCAGCTCAGTAGTTCCAGAGAGAAGATGAAAATGTGATTTCCCATAGGTTTTTTCTATAGTAATTATAAACTGCAATTGTAGCCATGTTTGCAATACGATCTTCATTAAAATGAGGAAAGTTGGTGGAGGGTGTCCCAGTTATCAACCATGCAAAGTTTCAAAACATTTGGCCCTGTGGTTTCAGAGGAGAAGAGTTTTCAAAATTGACCAATCAGAATCAAAGAATGCTTCTAGCGGCCACGTTTTTTCACCCAACAGGAATAAAATGAGTAACAGTTGTAGACAATGCCTGCCAAGTCTGGTTCACACTGGCTCAGTGCTTTCAGTGAAGATGATGAAAATGTGATTTCCTATCAGGTTTCTATAGTAACTACAAGAGGCCCCAGGGGGCCTGAGGGTGCTCACCTGACATGGTAGTCTAAATATCAAACCAGGAACTTGACTTGAATAAGCTGCATACGCCCCTCCTAAGAAAAGCATATACCAAGTAGATGAAGCGATTGTGCCCATGTGCCCACACAATACACAGGATTTTCCTTCTATTTTCAGTTCCTGCACTTTTACATCCCAAAATTGAGATAAATGCATAAAAAACAGATTTTTTTCCCAAACAAAATACTTTCAGCCTAAATTTTTTTCCTCTTCTTAAAACGCATAAAAAATGATAAAACTAATTTCTGGATTTTGGTCCAAAATTTTCTAAGTCCCATCCGCACCCCAAATTTTTGGTGTAAAAAAAAAATTTTTTTTTTGTCTTAAAATTGACAAAAACGCATAAAAAACAAAACAAAAAAATTCCGGATTTTGGTCCAAAATTTTCCAAGTCCCACCCGGACCCCAAATTTTCAGGGGAAAAAATTTTTTTTTTTTTTGTCTTAAAATTGACAGAAATGCATAAAAAACAAAATTCCGGATTTTGGTCCAAAATTTCTAAGTCTGCAACGGGCCCCCAAATTTTCAAGGCAAAAAAAAAAATTTGTTTTTCTCTTAAAATTGACAGAAATGCATAAAAAACAAAAAAAAGAAAATTTCCGCATTTTGGTCCGCAACGGGACCCCAAATTTTCATGCACACATTTATGAATTCTGTTTCAACAAAAAAAAAAATCAGTAAGGCCAAACAAAGTAGATCTTCTGTTTCTCAGGCCATTATTTGTAAAATTGCATGCGGGCGAGCGTTTTTTTATTTTATTTTTTATTTCTCTAATTATTTCTTTACCATCAAAAATTCATGCTCTTGGTTTATGTTTTAGGCCTCATAATGTATGGAATAGCACTGGTGGTGGTGTATTTCGTCCCTTGAGAGCAAAGCCTTCTTGCACTCAAGGGACAAATTTATCAATTTTTTTAACTTGGGTAAAATATTACACATAAACCATTCAATAAAAAGGCCAAAAGGACCATGCGGGAGGGCCTGAGAAACAGATTTTTAATTTTATTAAGCCTAAAAGAAGGTTAAATATTTTGAAAATTACTATTTTCTCAGTCAGAATTCTCTTTCAAAATAGCTTTGGATAGGTAAAGGGTTACAATCAAACATATTTTTCTCCAATTTTGTCAAGTCTTAAAAGATAAACAATAATTACTGTCATCTATGCTGACATGATGAGAAGTGAATATAAATGAAAACTTTTCAGGTGTTCCAAGCACCTGTCATCAATCAAGATTTACTGATAAGTAACATGAGACTAATAATTAACATTCAGATGCCACTGTTTATAGTAGTACAAGTCAAAACTAGAGGTACTGTGAGCAAGCTCACAAAGTGATACCCCCCCGCGCCTCAGTTGTTGCGCTTACGAGGACACATCTTCATATGGAGTTCTTCCATTGTGTAAAGTTTCATGTAAATTCTTCAAACGATTTAGGAGGAGTTGCGCTTATAAGGATGGACAGACGGACGCTCCAACATTTCGGGTTTATGGACTACCAAAAAAACATTTTGTAAGTCCAAAACCTTATTTTACACAGAACCCCACCCCTCCACCCTAGAACTTATACTTAACCCTAACCCCACCCTCCACCCAAAAACCACACCCTAACCCTAACCCTACCCTACCCCACCCTGACCCTAAAAGCCCACCCCTGACCCTAACCCCCACCCACCCCGGGACCTAACCCACCCCAACCTTAAGCCCTACTCTGGGGCTACCCCTAACCCCACCCCACTCCTAACCCTAACACTACCTTAATTTGGAGGTAGCCCCTAATAATAATATTCCCTAAACCCCCAATGTTGGCCCGGACGGACATATGGATGGATGGACGGACGGACAGGGTGATTCCTATATACCCCCCCCCCCCCCCCCCCCCAAACTTTGTTTGCGGGGGGGGGGGGGGGGGGGGGTATAATAAGTTGTGTAGGAAAATCCTATAAACTATGTATCTTTCTCTTCCTGCACTTATAAGACCAGAAGCTGACATCATTTTCTGGAAAGCTCTCACTGATATATTTCCAGAAAATGTCAGATTCTGATCGTCAGGGCAGGAGCAGCAGTTTACTTAATGCATTGCAGTAATGCTACAGCTTATTTTGACTTGTACTGTATACACAATATTTTGGGTTTTTGTTCCAGTTCTCAGTGGAGAAAACTGGAACCAACCCTTACCAGATTCTCAAAAACAAGTATTTTGCTGACAGCACTGATCTTCGTGCAGACAGGAGAGGCATTGGGTTAAGCATTTGAATATAGCCTCTGGTGGCCACATATTCCCATCCTCTCATAGACCATTCCTGCGAAGTTTGGTTCATGTCGGCTCAGTAGTTCCAGAGAAGATGAAAATGTGATTTCCCATAGGGTTTGTATAGTAACTATAAGCTGCAATTGTGGCCATGTTTACAAACCGATCAACATTAAATGAGGATCGTTGGTAGAGGGGGTCCCAGTCATCATTTATGTGAAGTATCAAAACATTTGGCCCGGCAGTTTCAGAGAGTTTTGAAAATGTACCAAGCAGAATCAAAGAATGCCTCTGGCGGCCATGTTTTTCAACCCACGGGAACAAAATGAGGATCGTTTCTACAGGACCTCCCATCGACCATCCCTGCCAGGTTTGGTTCATGTCGGCTCAGTAGTTCCAGAGAAGATGATGAAAATGTGATTTCCCATAGGGTTTCTTTAGTAACGAAAAGCCACAATTGTGGCCATGTTTACAACCCGATCAACATAAAATGAGGATCGTTGGTAGAGGGGGTCCCAGTCATCATTTATGTGAAGTATCAAAACATTTGGCCCAGCAGTTTCAGAGAAGATTTTTGAAAATCTACCAATCAGAATCAAAGAATGCCTCTGGCGGCCATGTTTTTCAACCCACGGGAACAAAATGAGGATCGTTTGTCGAGGACCTCCCATAGACTATCCCTGCCAGGTTGTTTTCACGTCGCCTCAGTTTTTCCAGAGAAGCAGAGGAAAATGTGATTTCCCATAGGGTTTCTACAGAAACTATAAGCAGCAATTGTGGCCATGTTTGTGACCCAATCAACATTAAATGAGGATCGTTGGTAGAGGAGGTCCCAGTCATCATTTATGTGAAGTTTCAAAACATTTGGCCCAGCAGTTTCAGAGAAGATTTTTGAAAATCTACCAACCAGAATCAAAGAATGCCTCTGGAAGCCATGTTTTTCATCCGACGGGAACAAAATGAGGATCGTTTGTAGAGGACCTCCCTTAGACCATTCCTGCCAAGTTTGGTTCACACCCGCTAAGCGGTTACAGAGAAGAAGGGGAAAATGTGAAAAGTTTATGGACGACGGACGGCAGACGACGGACGACAACGGACGCAAAGTGATGAGAAAAGCTCACATGGCCTTTTAGGCCAGGTGAGCTAAATGAAAGTGCCAATGACACTGTAGCTCAACTTGTTAAGACATGTACATGTATAGTATGTGACACAGCAAAGACAAACATCTAGGTAATGACCTGATAACAAAGGTACATATAAAGTATTGTAACGGTCTGTACATAAATACTGACAGTTGCCTGTAACAAAAGTATAGGTAAAGTATTGTAAAGGTGGGTGACAGTCAGATGCTAAACTAGAAAAGAAATCTTTGAGTCCCAGAGTGGGTCTGACTGAACCCCAAAATATTTGTTCTCATAGCACATTGATAACAAAGGCACCCCAAAACACACTCGTTCCTGTCCCAAGGTGATAACAAAGGTACCCAAGAAGCTTCGTGAAGATCAGTTCATAAATACAAGCTGTATAGAAGTTGTGACAAAAAACTGATTGGACCTAATATCGGTACAAAATGGCCACAGGCAGCCATCTTGAATTTTGGACCGCACCCAGAAACACTCGTTCTCGTCCCAAGGTGATAACAAAGGTACCCAAGAAGTTTCATGAAGATCGGTTCATAAATACAGACTCTAGCCCGAGCCGTATTGACATGTGCACTTACTGTGTGTAAGTAGCACTGAATAAATCAAAGTTCATCTAATTTGCATAATTTCTGCACGAGAAAAAACCCTGCATTATATGTGATGTATCCCATGGTACTAAACATTCACACAAAAAATTATTCAAATCAGCACTTTCATATGGAAGTTCTTCGCAAAAATCTGATTGCACCGAATTTTGTACAAAATGGCTGCCATCGGCCATCTTGAATTTCGGACGGGGCCCAAAAACACTTGTTCTCGTCCCACAGTGACACCAAAGGTTCCCAAGAAGTTTCGTAAAGAGTGGTTCATAAATACGGCCTCTAGCCCAAGCCGTATTGGCATTTGCACTTACAGTGCTGAAAGTAACACTAAATACATCAAAGTTAGTCTAATTTGCATAATTTACGCACAAGAAAAAAACCCGTATTATATGTGATGTATCCCATGGTACTAAACATTCATACAAAACAAAAAATTATTCAAATCAGCGCTTTCATATGGAAGTTCTGCGTAAAAATCTGATTGCACCTAATTTTGTACAAAATGGCTGCCAACGGCCAACTTGAATTTCGGATCAGACCCAAAAACACTCTTCTCGTCCCACGGTCATAACAAAGGTACCCAAGAAGTTTCGTAAAGATCGGTCCATAAATACGGCCTCTAGCCCGAGCTGTATTGAATTGTTGACGGACAGACGGACGACTGGCCATGGCATAAGCTCAAATTTGACTTACGTCAAAGTTGAGCTAAAAATGGTAGCATCCATTTTATTCACAAGATAACTTCTAAAGGGCTGCAAGGCTGCTGTAGAAGATTCTCCTCACTGTTTATAATGGTAGCGTCCATTCATTGACAGGTTAACTTCATTGATAATGATTGACAATAGGTGGCGCCAAGGAAAAGGACATTTTGAGGATCATAACAGCTATAAACGGCGAGGATTCTCGTCGTTTAAAAATAAAATGGTGTTATCTGCTCCTGTCACATGCACGATGACAATTGATGATCAACATGGGTGCAAAGTTTGAACAATAAAGCAAGTAAAATGTTGGAGTAGGCGACACAATAGTGTAATGTTTCAAGTACTAAAAAGGGGCAGAACTCTGGAAATACAAAACAGAGTTAACTGCACGTAACATGCACAACGGCAATTGGTGATCAACATGTGTGCAAAGTTTGAACAATATAGCATGTAAAATGTTGAAGGAGTAGGCGACACAATACTGTAATGTTTTAAGGTTCCGCTCCATAGTTTTCCAGGCATTTCCAAATATGACATGCCATACACTCTCTTCAAATGCAAATATTCTGTAGCTTCGTTATCTAACTCATAACATGTGTAATTATTACATTTCCCAAATCCACAAAAAACATATAACACTATCTGACTAAGTAGAAATAAACAATCTGAATTTGGGTGGAATAATTTATTGTCAAAGGCCAGACTTCAACCAGAAAAATTGCATGAAAAAATGCCGAAACTAGTCATTTTCAGCCACCTAGCAGCCTCAAAAGCAGAATTTTCCCACCAACCCTACCTACCCACCCCTGGAACAGAGCATCCCCTGTTTCTAAAATGCAAAAAAAAATCGTGACATCGACGCCGTAGCGGCGACGGGTGGTGCAATCTCACAAAATTCTAAGTTTATCAAGGGCCATAACTCCAAGAAAAATATTTGGAACAACACATGCATTGAACAGTGGCTAGACATCAATAAGATACACTTACATGCCAAATATAAAGTCATTCCATCAAGTATTTCAAAAGTTATTGAGTTTTGACACTCGTTAGTCACAGACAGACCGACCAACAAAATTCTAAGTTCATCAAGGGTCATAACTCCAAGAAAAATATTTGGAACAACACATGAATTGAACAGTGGCTAGACATCAATAAGATACACTTACATGCCAAATATCAAGTCATTTCATCAATTATTTCAAAAGTTATTGAGTCTTGAAACTCGTTGGTCACAGACAGACCAACCGACAGACAGACAGACCGACAGACCGACAGACTGACATTGCCACTTATAGAGCTGCTAGTCGCAGCTAAAAATTATATGCTTCCATCTCATTTTTTAGTTACCTGTCTGGTAACAAACCCGTGTAAAAATTACATTTTAAACAATTTTTCGAAGCCACTGTTTCCCATAATTCATCTGGTAATTTACCCCTATGTATCAGAATCCAACTTTGGGACCAAAACTTCAAATTCTCTTGTCCAACAAAAAGCCTAATGTAATCATATATCTGATACTAAAAATATATCTCAATGTTACATGGCCTTAGTTTCAACATATGCCCTATGTTTAGAATTTCACCCCTGTGCAATAGTGCGAAACTGTGGAGCGGAACCTAAGTACTAAAAGGGGGAATAACTCTGGAAATACAAAACAGAGTTACCTGCACTTGTCACATGCACAACGGCAATTAGTGATCAACATGTGTGCAAAGTTTGAACAATGTATTATGTAAACCCTTGGAGGAGTAGGCGACAAAAAAATTGTTTATGGACAGACAGACAGACAGACAACACCATAACATAATACGTCCGTCAAAAAATGACGGGAGTATAAAAACTACTTGCTGCAATATGCAAAAACATGTTCCATTCAAAAGATCATTTTCTCATCTTTATATTGTTTCTGCTGCACTGCAGTTTATGACCCATGGCTCGAATTAGCTCACTCTGATAATGCCATACCGGATTCATAAGTTAATAAGTTTGACTTGGAAAGAAAAATTCAAAATCTCAGCTATTAAGGAAAAAATATTTTGTATGGTAGTTGACAGCTATGTGAAGTGAAGGTTATTTTATGGAAAAGCTCTAATAAAAAAATGGATATTTGTGTCCCAAGAACTCAAGCGAAAACTAAACTGAATACTCCTGTTATTCAACCTGAACATCTAAATAATTCAACAAAACAACTTCAAACACCAAAGTCTCATCTGAGTTAAGCAGCTAAATGTTACATACAAATCTCTTCAAACACCAAAGTCTCATCTGAGTTAAGCAGCTAAATGTTACATACAAATCTATCAGTTTTCTGTTTTGTGCTTTGCATTCTTGGAGAATATCATCTTCGTTCATCAACTCTTGCAATGTGATGTCCTGAAAAAACACCAAACAAACAAATTATGCAGATGTCATGGTCATTTGCAAAAATGCTGCAATTAGTCTGTTTGTACATCTGACACAATCAAAACAGTAACGCAACTCTACACACACTGAGTGAAGTCAATCGGCTCTTTTATAATTTTTTTTTACAGTGAACCCTGTTAACTGAATTATTCAATTAACAAGATCATTCAACTGACAGGGATTTTGTCAATTTCCTGTATTCTAGAAATAAATTAAGCTTTTATTATTTTTCATCTTGTTTCATTGAGCTCATGGAGCCATCCGTCAAAGAAGTTGTAATAGATTTAATACTTCTATTGGATGTACTGAGGCCAAATTGGTGTGTAAACATGGGAAATTCGGTGATAGTCAGGGTAATGAAAGCGTTTTACAAAATGTTGTAAAAAGATTATTTGCAGATGAAACGGTGAAAGAAACACTGATTAAAATCAGGTCCGACATTTGGAATAAATTTGGAAAACCTTATGATTTACAATCTTATTAGGTCGGTTGTGAAAGGGATTGATTGTATATTTGGTGAAATAAATTTTTGAAAGTACTATTTCCAAACACTAATTTTGGCTGCTAGTCAAAACGTCCCCCACCTGTGGGCAAAATGTCTCCAGCATTGCTAAAAACATCCCCTTACTTTGGTCACAATATCCCCCCACCCCCAGCACTGGTCAAAATGTTTGCTCATAATAGTCAGAACATACTCAAAAGAACTGCATATTTGTATTTACGTTCCCGAGGATCCACAAATGAAAAACATATTTATTTTTTATATTCTCTGACTTTGGTCAAAACATAAAACCAAATTAGAATTTGGTTTTCTCTGTTCTGATCAGGTAATAAAAATCTTCTACTGTTCCGTCCCATCCATGCATGAGCAGTGCGATACAATCATAAGAAAATGCTAGACATTTCTACTTCCCATGGGACAACTTGCTGCACAAAATTTTAGAAGTAAATTATTGCTTGGAATCCAATATTTTGAGCCCTTGTGTAACATAAATGAATATTATCAGCTTTTAATAAAGTAACCCTTAAGAGATGTGCATTCTGGGCCATTCAGAGCTGCCTTGGTAAAACAGAGATGAGATGAAGTTTGCCAGTTTAGACGGAAAAACAAAACAGAACAAATGGCCACTGCATGCAAAAAAAAATAAAATGCCGCTCAGGATCACCGATCCAATGTCGAGTTGTGACAACAGTTCCTCGCACCAAGGCCAACACACCTATGAAGTTTCATGACTCTAGGTTGAACCACTATCAAGTTATCATCCGGAAACCAATTGTTGCGATATACTATGTTCAAGGTCACTGTGACCTTGACCTTTGACCTGGTGAGTCCAAGATCAATAGGGTTCTTCTTCGCACCAAGGCCAACACACCTATGAAGTTTCATGACTCTAGGTTGAACCACTATCAAGTTATCATCCGGAAACCAATTGTTGCGATATACTATGTTAAAGGTCACTGTGACCTTGACCTTTAATCTGGTGAGTCCAAGATCAATAGAGTTCTTCCTCGCACCAAGGCCAACCCACCTATGAAGTTTCATGAATGTAGGTTGAACTACTATCAAGTTATCATCCGGAAAGGAATTGTTGCGATTTACTATGTTCAAGGTCATGTTGACCTTGACCTTTGACGTAGCGAGTCCAAAATCAATAGGGTTCTTCCCCTCACCAAGGCCAATCTACCTATGAAGTTTCATGAATGTGAGTTGAACCATTATCAAGTTATCATCCGGAAACCAATTGTTTAAGATTTACTATGTTCAAGGTCACTGTGACCTTGACCTTCAATGTAGCATGTCCAAAATCAATAGGGTTCTTCCTCCCCCCAAGACCAACCTACGTATGAAGTTTAATGAATGTGAGTTGAACCACTATCAAGTTATCATCCAGAAACCAATTGTTTACGCCCGCCTGCCCGCCCGCCCGCCCACACACCCTCCCGCCCGCCCGCCCGCCCGCCATTCACCAAACTATAAGTCGAGTTTGACTTCGTCACAACTCGACTAACAAGAGGCCCCAGGGGACCTTAGGGTGCTCACCTCACATGATAGTCTAAATATCAAACCAGGGACTTGACTTGAATAAGCTGCATATGCCCCTCCTAAGAAAAGCATATGCCAACTAGATGAAGCGATTGTGCCCACACAATACATAGGATTTTCCTTCTATTTTCAGTTCCTCCACTTTTACGACCCAAAATTGAGAAAAATGCATAAAAAACAGATTTTTTTTTTATTTTTGTTCGGAAATTTTCGAAGTCCCAAACAAAATGTTTTCATTCTAAAATTTTTTTTCTTCTTAAAATTGACCAAAACTCATAAAAAACAAAAAAACTAATTTCCGATTTTTGGTCCAAAATTTTCGAAGTCCCACCTGGACCCCAAATTTTTTAAGTGTAAAAAAAAAATAAATTTTTTTGTCTTAAAATTGACCGAAATGCATAAAAAACAAAAAACTCATTCCCAGATTTTCAAGTCCGGAACGGTGTAGCAGGATATCTCCCCCCCCCCCCCCCCGGATATCTTCCCCCTCCTCCCCCCGGGGGGAAGATATCCTAGGTTATCTCCCCCCACCCTGGATATCTCCCCCCCCCCCCCCCACTTCAAAAATAAGAGCACCGCTGGGCATTGCATCATACGCCCGTGAACTGTTCAAATTGTACCATTTTAACACATTTGCAATTTTTTTAGAGTGCGAGAAATTTATATTGGCATATATATATATGTTACGGTCAGACTTTGAAATCAGTGATTTTGTGAAATAACCAAATTTTTCAGTCATTTGAGAAAAAGACAAACAAGTTTGAAGCCA
Organism: Pictodentalium vernedei; assembly: GCA_031216915.1. Classification (NCBI taxonomy): domain Eukaryota; kingdom Metazoa; phylum Mollusca; class Scaphopoda; order Dentaliida; family Dentaliidae; genus Pictodentalium; species Pictodentalium vernedei. Next base: position 339,079,138 of record CM062296.1, on the reverse strand, counting down.
ATCGAAAAACAAATACTAAAGTTATCATCCGGAAACCAAATATTTGACGAAGAATTCTAAGTCCAACAGAGGCCATAATTCAGGCAAAAATTGTTCAGACCGACCCCATATTCGAACTTGACCTGTATTTTGTTGTGATTAAACCACATCATACCAAGTTTGGAGCCGATCGGAAAACAAATACTAAAGTTATCATCCGGAAACCAAATATTTGACAAATTCTGAGTCCAACAGGGGCCATAATTCAGGCAAAAATTGTTCAGACCGACCCCATATTCGAACTTGACCTGTATTTTGTTGTGATTAAACCACATACCAAATTTGGAGCCGATCGGAAAACAAATACTAAAGTTATCATCCGGAAACCAAATATTTGACGAATTCTAAGTCCAACAGGGGCCATAATTCAGGCGAAAAATGTTCGGACCGACCCCATATTCGAACTTGACCTGTATTTTGTTGTGATTAAACCACATACCACATTTGGAGCCGATCGGAAAACAAATACTAAAGTTATCATCCGGAAACCAAATAATTGACGAATTCTAAGTCCAACTGGGGCCATAATTCAGGCGAAAAATGTTCGGACCGACCCCATATTCGAACTTGACCTGTATTTTGTTGTGATTAAACCACATACCACATTTGGAGCCGATCGGAAAACAAATACTAAAGTTATTATTCGGAAACCAAACGGACGGACGGACGGACAGACGGACGGACGGACAACGCCATACTATAATACGTCCCGTTTTTCAAACGGGTGTATAATAAAATATGAAAAGATCTGAACAAAAAGATAAGGATAAGAACATTTATTTATGGAATTTTCATTGAAATTAACACAAACAAGTGTTTGACCACCGAGGTGGTATTAGTCCCCTACGGCGCTTTTGTGACATAACGTCGCATAAGGTGTTTTTGTCACAGAACTAAAGTATATAAGCATCTTGGATTTTGAAAAAAAATACTGAGCGTGCGTAATCCCCTCACAACCCATTATCCATGTACCATATATGAAAGGCGTAGCTTGACCCATGTTGGAGGGAGGGGTGGTAACATAAAATAGAGAAAAAAGCTTAAAAAACACAACAAAAATGGCCGCCATTCTGCCATCTTGGATTTTGAAAAATAAATATTGACTGTGCATCATCCCCTCAGAACCATTTCTCCATGTACCAAATATGAAAGGTGTAGCTTGAAGCATATTAGAGGGAGAGGTGGTAACATAAAAACAGACAGACAGACGGACAGACAGACAGATTAGATTTTGAAAGAAAAATATTGAGCGTGCATAATCCCCTCACAACCCCTTTATCCATGTACCATATATGAAAAGTGCAGCTTGAACCATGTTGGAGGGAGTAGTGGTAACATAAAATAGAGAAAAAAGCTTAAAAAACACAACAGAAATGGTTGCCATGGCGCCATCTTGAATTTTGGAAAAACAAGAGCTGGACTTTCGTCCGGTGCATACCCCCCACATGGTGTACCGCCTAGTGTGGGCATATCTATGACCAACAAATATCATTTATGAATATTCTCGTATGGACTGACTGATGGATGCACAGATGGACAGACGCAATCCAGTATACCCCCTCCCCCTTCCCTTTTCTTCGAAAGTTTTCAACAATTTCCAACAATTTCTAAGTCAAAAGGTATGGTGAATTGTTTGGTGTTTGGAAGTTTTATGCAATGAGGCAGAAGCCTTTGTCATAGGCAAACTGCATGCCATATTTCACCAAAATCCGATAACCCATACCTGAGATACAGGCTGAACAGACAAATAATGTCTATTTCCTACAATTTCTAAGTCAAAAAAGAGGGATAACTCTAAAAAGGAGAATGTGAAAAATACCGTTGAATCCTTTTTTTTAAAGCCTATACCATAAGCAGTGTTCATGGCAAATTTCATTGCCATAGAACATTCGATACCCGAGATACAGGCTGAACAGACAAAATTTGGATCGGACGGACACAATTTCTAAGTGAACAAGTAATTAAAAAAAAAATAATAAAAAAAAAAAATAACTAGTGTGGGCATACCTATGACCAACAAATATTATAAAAAATAATAATTTACTTAAGTTATGAATACTTTCGGACGGACTCACACACGGATGCACAGACGGACGGATGGACGGACGGATGGACGCATGTAATCCAGTATACCCCCATTTTCTTCGAACATGGGGGTATAAAAACTTTAACCACAAACTTTAACCAAAACTCCAAATATCAACTGAACAGGAATAAGAGAAAAAAAAAAAAAAACCACTTGAACCTTCAGTAGAAAACTTTAACCACAAACTTTAACCAAAACTCTAAATGTTAACAGAAAAAGACGGACAGACGGACGGACGGACGGACAAAAGTCATTACTATAGCCCTCACTGTAAACAGACGGGCTAACAAGAGTGGTCCAAGAACTGAGCCCTGAGGAACACCACACGTCCTGTTTTCTGAACTGATCTTATTTATATATATTTGTTGACTGCGACCTTCTAGATATGATGCAAACCACGATAAGACAGTTCCACATATGCTATGCTGTGTCAATGTCTGCAAGAGAATTCCATGGTCAATTGTGTCAAATGCTGCTGACAAATCCAAGAGAACAAGCAGTACATTTGGGCTCCCATAGAGAGCCTAAATATGGACCCAGGGAATTGGTTTCAATAAACATGTGAAATAATCTTCCAAAGATGTTATATGTGAAATTTGAAAGCTTTTGGAGCAGTGGTTTGGGAGAAAAGTAGTCTTAAAATGAGAAAAGTAGTCTTAAATGTTTTTCACATTACCCACAATGTTAAAAAATGCTGACTCAGCACTTTTTCAAAATCCTCAAAAAGTACCCCATGATAAAACCGATAGCAATTTTTTTTTACCATTCCATTCTGTTGGTCCTAAGGAAGCTTCACACCAAATATGAATTCTCAGTGCCGTGTAGTTTTAGAGACATGTGTGTTCTAATTTTTTTTTCTATTTTTAGCTCCTGCGGTTCCCATGGGGCGACGGGAAAAAAATTTTTGGCATAAATTAAGTACTTATGACCCAATAAGCCCTAATATCAACTTTGGTTCAAATCAGCCTCTCGGTTTAGAAAATAGAAATTTGGGGCTTGGCGAAAATTCTTGCCCCTCCCATAACGAAGGCAAATATAGCTTCTCGAACTTCTCTTGAACAAATCTGAATCTACACCTCAAAAGGAAGATGCACACCAAATATCAAGTTTCTGCTACTGCTGGTTCATGAGAAGATTTTTTAAGATTTAAGCGCACTTTTTGGGCGTGGCCCTACAGAGGGGCGGGTCAACTTGATTTGAACAAACTTGAATTGACATATGATAGGGAACATGCACAGAAAATTTTGTTGAATTTGGTCCAGCAGTTCATAAGAAGAAGTCGATAATGTAAAGTTAACGCCGGATGGACAATGGACGACGGGCGGAAAATGATTAGTAAAGCTCCCCTTGAGCTGTGCTCGGGTGAGCTAAAAATCAAGACTAACAGTGACAGCCCGGCCACAAATGCCCCCAAACTATGACCTTGACCTCCATCAAACAAAAAAAAGTTTTACACACCGTCTCTCCATAGGCAACATGTGTGCCAAGTTTCAACAAAATCCAATGAAGCACCTCACGAGTTATGGAGCGGACTCAGAAATCTACCTGACAGACAGACAGAAATGACAAAACATTATATGCCACCCCCCAAATTTTTGGGAGCATAAAAACAATGTCAGTACAATTTTTTAGAATGCCAAAAACATCAACACAAAATGCTTCAGATACCCAACTTTTCTTTTAAAAAAAGATACATGGGGCTAAAAGCAACATTGTGAATAAATATATCACAATACTCAAAATGGTGAATGAAAATGGCAGTCATCTTATTTTATAAGAGCAAATTTACAAAAAAAAATTTTCAAGGAAGTATCTAAAGTTCTCACTAACCTCTTTTTCCAACAAGCTGTCTATCTTCGATGTTGTTAAAAAATTAAATTTCCAAAACATTTCTCCACCTGAAAAAACAGACATTGTTAGTGATCTTGGATGCAAGTCTTATTTTAATCTTCTTTCCTGGCAGGCAAATTAGAAAAATATGTTATTACTTTTCTGTTCCACTGAGCAGACCTTACTGGGTAGCTAAGTCCAAATGGTGTGTGCACATCAACTCTTGACACTTTTCCATTCGTAGTTCTTTGATTACATAAATAGTATTAAATACACAAACGAAACTGAAAAACAATCACCTCATTCAATAAATATAAATGCATCGAGCCTCTCACACATACAAATCAAGCTGCCTGTCAGTCTGAGCCGAAAAACATTCTAAAGAAATTGAACTGAGTGTTATTGGTTATGAGTCCACACGACCCATGTCACAGTTAATTAAGAGTTGTGCTTTATGGAAAATTTGAGTGTCTTCTGAAACACATGAATATGAAGTACCCGTCTGTAATTTAATTGAACAGCTGACCAGTAAGTCTATCAAAATCGATTGTCAAAGTTTTATGTTTAATTGAGGGTAATTTACAGGCAATGCACCGACAACAGTTTTAGTGGTGTTTTTTATTAATGTTGAGGGCTTTAAACAATGATTTCATTATTGATGAGGAGCACATTTATTTTACTAATGGGTGCTGCAATCTTGCATACATAATATTTAATAAACCAGAATCATGGCAGAAGAAACGAAGTGAAACAAACAATCCAAACACTGCAGTTTTATCTTTTGTGGAAGCCATTGCTGAATGCATCAAAGATAATATACACAATGCTGCAAGCAAGTTCCTGCAATTTCTTGCTGTCATTTTCGGATTCCTGTGATATCAAGCCTACACTCATCATTTGAGTGAACATGGTTGTCTCTCCATTTCTGGTGTGGTGGAATCAAAGTGAAACTAAAGTGCATGACCTCGTCAAGGGACCTCTCTCGTGACACTCCTAGTATGTACAAGTACACAAGTCCAAACGAAGGCTATCATATTTCTATGATCGTTTTTCCAGAGTTTCCACCATTAACGCATGATTATCCCCAAGAAAACAACATCACTTGTTGCACATATTCACTGTTGTATACCAAATATCGAAAGATTCTGACTACTGGATCTGAAGAAAAATACTTCTATTTAGAAAATTACTCATTTTGAACTAAGTTATGATTTGGGCCTCCCACAGGGAGCCCAAATATGAACCCAGGGACTTGGCTTCAACAAACTTGAATCCCCCCCCCCCCCCCCCACCCCCCAAGGATGCTGCATACCAAATATCAAAACATTCCGACTGTTGGATCTGAAGAAGATTTTTAAAGAAAATTCCTCATTTTGAACTAAGTCACAATTCGAGCTCCCACAGTGAACCCAACTATGAACGTAGGGACATGGCTTGAACAAATCTCAATCTCACCCCCCTAAGGATGCTACATACCAAATATCAAAACATTCCTACTGGATCTGAAGAAGATTTTTAAAGAAAATTCCTCATTTTGAACTGTTATAATTCAGGCTCCCACAGTGAGCCCAAATATGAACCCAGGGACTTTGCTTGAACAAACCTGAATCTCACCCCCTGAGCATGCTGCATACCAAATATCAAAAGATTCCGATAGGTAGATCTGAAGAAGAAGATTTTTAAAGAATATTCCTCATACTGCACTAATTTAAACATTTGGGCACCCATAGAGAGCTCAAATATGGACCCAGGGATTTGTTTCAATAAACTTGTGAAACAATCTTCCAAAAATGTTATAGGTGAAAGTTGAAAGCTTTTGGAGCAGTGGTTTGGGAGAAAAGTAGTCTTACATGTTTTTCCATTACCCACAGTGTTAAAAAATGCTGATTCAGCACTTTTTTCAAAGTCCCCAAAAAGTACCCCATGATAAAACCATGATTTGACCATTCCATTCTGTTGGTCCTAAGGAAGCTTCACAACAAATAAGAATTCTCAGTGCCATGTAGTTTTGGAGATATGGGCGTTTTAATTTTTTTCTATTTTTAGCTCCTGCAGTTCCCATGGGGCAACAGGCAAATTTTTTTTAGCCTCAATTAAGTACTTACGACCCAATAAGCCCTCATATCAAATTTGGTTCAAATCTGCCTCTCGGTTTGGAAAGTTAAAAAATTTATAGTAATTTATATATTTTTTATACTTACCAATGACCCAGACATAGCTGGTGCTAACTCTTAAAATATAGGGCCAAACACAAATTTTGCCCCCCAATCCCCAAAATTTGCATCTAAAACCAAAGAAAACATGTCCTGAATGGCCCTCCACACTTCACCTCTACTGCGCATGCGCAGTGTCAAGGACATTCCAAAATTGGCGCCATTAATCATTCTCATAACCAGTGTCTGGTAAGCGCTATGTACTCAGCGGGGAGGTAAGAGTTCCCAACTCCTGGGAGGGCCATCCCCGTCTGGGTCATTGGTAAGTATAAAAAATATATAAATTACTATAAATTTTTTAACATTTTTATACTGTACCAATGACCCAGACATAGCTGAATAGTAAAAAGGCTGGAGGGCCAAGGACATAGAGCAAGATGGAATACGCTCAATTATATAAAATAGAGTCATCCTCTAGGGAAAAAGAAGTATTAGGCCTTACATGTATCTTTCTTATTTATGATAAATTAGAAAGATACAACACCTTCCAAAATTGAGCATCATACATCCATGTACTCTATTAATATCTAGTAAAATCCTTATACTAATAATTTTTAAAGTAAGCCAATAAATAATGTGAGTCTAGAGAATAGAGACTCTTTATACTCCTTAAAAGTGTCTGAGGAATGTATAATAATGTCCGCTGACACGTGCTATATTCAAAAGCTATACTTTAAAAACTAAGACCTGAATGAATTTTTAAAACATAAAACACCCTCCCCCCCCCCCCCCTTTGTCAAATAGCCCAGAGCGAAGAGGGCAGCAGAACGGAGTCACTGCCGAAACAGACAGCCTACCTAGCTATAGTAGCAACTGTTAAATGAATGACATTCTGAGCAGTAGATAATAGACCTAACAATAGAGGCCTCCAGAAATGGACTCGATATTTCTGAGATAAAAATTCATGAATGTGGATGGCTGAGCGCAATGAGCAGCCTTCAAAAATCTATAATAGCGACACTATTAAAGTAAGCCCAAGATGTAGAAGAACTCTTACTTCATGAGCCGAAATCTCAAACACAACTGCTGAGTCAATGATATACCATAAGCAGTATCGATAGTTAATTGAATCCATTAGCAATAGAATGGAGCGTAACGTCCTTCTATTAGGCATCAAGACAGAAGAAGCTTACGCCCGTAGTAATAAACAGATATCTGTTTATAAATACATAAACTCTAACCGGACAGAATAAAGGCCTCCGCCCGTACGAAGACGGAAGGACCTTAATAACAATAGGTTCCGGATATTAATTAGGAGCCTGACTCTTATGCCAAAATCCAACATTAATAGTAAAGGAAATAGTGTTTCCGATACTACGAAAGTGAGAATCGTCCACCGACAGTGCAAGAAACTCACTGACTCTTCAGTAAAAGAGAAACCAACAGAATTACTGTCTAAAAGGTCAGAATTTGAAAACTACTGTTTCCAGAGGCTCAAATGCTTACTTAGCTAAATAAGAACCGAAGTTAAATTCCGTATAGGAATTTAATCTAATGATTCTAAGTCTATTTATCGAAAAGTTACTAACTGACTTAGATAAAGAGACATAAGACTCAATTGTAAACTATCATAGAGAGCATAGGTATGAGGTAACATAAACCTATAACCTTAATAATAACAAGCTGCAGTAGATCTTGTCAAACAAGTATACAAAAAAGTTGCAATGACTAGTATGGAGGGATCCACAATATCAACATAGTGATCCCTACACCAACGAGGGAAGAGCCTCCACTTTAGCCGCATAGTATAGCGAAGAAGAGGTTCTCCTATAGTAAGAAATCGCGTCCAAAGCTCGTCCAGTACAATGCTTACAATGCATTAAGGACCACACAACTGAATACGTGAAGGTTGAGACCTTGCGGGTTGTGATAAAGATGACACGATTTTACCCAGCGAAAAAAGATCCTCTGATGGAAGATTTCGCGTTAAGTCCCACAGTAGACATCAGAGTAAATTTACCCACGGTCTCTGTGAAGACAGAGATGCTATCAACAGAAATGTATTGTGGTTGTTTATCTTAGCAATACTTGCTGAAACAACAGCGCAGGAGGATACGTATATCCTATCATTCCGTCCTATTAGATCAATAGAGCGTTAACAACATAAGCTCAGAGATCCGGACAAGCAAACACATACGTCTGCAATTGATTAGCAAGTTGTGTCGTAAATAAATTATCATTGGGCGCTCCCATTGATAGCAAATCTGATTGAATACTTGTTTGCTGAGAGTCCATTCTGACGGCAACAAGCGACCCATAAGTGAACGGGAGTCCGGTAATACAATCAGACGACCCGGAATATGACGGACCGAAGCAGAACTTGGTGTACTATAACAAACAGAAGGATTCTTTCCATTAAATTGAATAACGGAAACGAATGAGTGCCTCCCTGGTTCCGGAGATACGCCACTAAGTACTGTCGAATTAACGGACAGGATTTGGACATGCGTTTCTGAATAATGTTCATCCAATGACATAAAGCAAGCCGAAAAAACATTATTCCGTGGAAGATAAGTGCTTGCTTAGAGACTGCGGAACCCAAAGACCCTGGCACTTCGAATCCGTTGGGATCAATATTATATCCCAACCTGTTTGACTGGCAACCGTCATAATTATAAAACTCGGATCCGGCAACTGCAGTGGCACTCTCTGAGTCAACCACCGAATGTTTGCCCCAGTCTGAATCTCTTGCTACACTAGATAGACAAGAGAACGTGTAAATCGAGCAATTCATGGATTGCTGAAAAGTTGCCGTCGAAGAGAAGCTTCTCCGAGAACGAAGCGACTCTGAGAGAGTTCTTCACCTTACTATCCACGCGCGTGCGTCACGTCTAACCAACTCCAAGCAGCCACTGAAGGGCGGAGTTATACGTGAACAAACTACTGCCCTCAAAAGAAATCACATTGAGGATCATATCCCGGAATTCTTTCTCTTGAAGACGTAATGATAACGCCTCAGTAAGGTGAATTACGTATGATAAAGCGTCAAAGTTAAGTCTATTAGACATCATTGTCGTTTCCAACATTGTGGTTGGAAAAGACATAGACGGCGAACAAGATTATTACCAGTCTTTAACCACGCCGTCTAGACGCATATGAACTCTCGGTATGCCCTGTTCTGCCAAAATAAATAATTCGTATAAATGATAAAAGGCAGAAATGAGCATTGCGGACAAGAAACTAAACTATCATGCTTGGTAGCAGGCTTATATATATATAGCGTCGATAATAATACACATGTTCTAATGACATTATTGGACTATGTCGGTAAGTCAGGGACAATGTCCCTGAACCGATCCAAAATTCCGTGTCCAATGACGCTATTAGTCTCTTATCCAACATCGCAGCAATGTAGTCCAAAATAACAATCACTGGAAGATAATGCCGGAAGATATGTATGACAGCTTCCGATGCTACGAAAGGGAAAACTCGAAATCTTTCGAATCCCTTTCGCCATCCTGTCGGACCCTATAAAGTGTTCGGTCGTCCGTACCTGATGCAACCGCGAACCGCACCGACCCAGCGCCGTCGGATAATTCCTGATTCGACCAAGAAACTGTCGATTGCTGGGATGCTGCGAAACAACTGTGCTAACTCGGATAGCACGTCCGTCACTGAGGCCTGAGGAGAAGCAGTCCTACAATGCATTGCCGCTGGAAGCTCCGTGATCGTTACCCCGTGCATACTACAAATATGCGAGCGAACGGAGTGCATAGGCCTCGTGTCCCTTGGCTATCGGATGGCGTGACCTGTTCGCCGTGGAATCACTGAATGACGAAACTGATCGGATACTCGAGGTCACTTAGCCAATGTGCGGTCGTGTGCACTGCTGTGAGGATGAGGAAGCATTATCGACAGTCCCTCGGACTGTCAATATAACGGAGCGTCCCGAGCGACGGACATATGCTCCGAATGTAAAATATCTTAACCACAACATGCGGTCCCCTATGTTGTTGGACGAGAGAGGGACCTCTCTCGCTCACAGCCCGGACGGACCTGGACAAGCCAGGAACCAGACTAACAGGCTTCCTCCGATCTGTCCTCAATTCGCCGTCACTGGGTGAGTACTAAAGTAATTATAGTGCTCGCATCACCCAAATCTCCTTCCTAGACCGCAACAGACGAACCCGGCCGCCGAACCATTCAATGAATGTACGCTACACCGGGTGAGCTAGCGAATGTCACTCCGTCGATCCTACAAGGGACCTCTTAGGCGATAGACATAAACCATGAGCACTTATTGCTGCTAGCTCTTCATTAACTATGATGACAGAGGCACACTTTTGAAAGACATCTCCGTAACTTTGCGAACAAGAAACCAGAAATACTTGGTAATAGCAAGCATATAATAATAAATATATAGCGTCGTTCAATAATTCGAAAGTTTGTGTGACATTATTGGACTATGTCGGAACTGAGGGACGATGTCCCTGAACCGAACCAAAAATTTCTAAGTCCACCGACGCTATCAGTTTCTTATCCGGCATCGCAGCATTCTGGTCCGACGAAAGAACCTGTAGAAGATCAAGTCAGATGACATACACAACAGCATATGTTGTTCCGAAAGGGAAAGCTCAAAATCCTCCGAATCCCTTTTGGTATCCCGTCGGACCGGATGAAATTTTCGGACGTCCGTACCTGCTTCCGCAGAGCGGCCCGACCCAGCATCGTCGGATAAAACATTATGCGACAGATTCAGTTGTTGCTGGGATGCTGCGATAAGCTGTGCTATTTAGGATAGCACGTCCGTCCCCGAGGCCTGTGCAGTAGCGGTCTTACGATGCATTGCCGCCGGAAGCTCCATGTACGTTGACTCCCACACACTTTCCTATGCTAACGTCCGGAGTCTGCAGGCCTCGTGTCCCTGGCTACCGGATGGTGTGACCTGGTCGCCGATGATTCTCTGACTGGCGAAGCTGACTGGATATCCGAGGTCACGTAGCCAAGAGCGGTCGTGTGCGCTACCATGAGAATGAGGAAGCCTTATTGACAGTCTCTCCGGACTGACTATATGTCGGAGCGTCCCGAGCGGCGGACGTATGCTCCGAATGCGAAACATTTTGTACCACAACATCTGGGGCCAGATGTTGTTGTACGAGAGAGGGGCCTCTCTCGCTCGCCGTCCGGATGGACCAGAACTAGCTATGAACCGGACTAAAAGGCTTCCTCCGTTCTCCCTCTAATCCGGCGTCACTGGGTGTGCATTTGGTTGATTTATAGTGCTTGCATCACCCCAAAACTCCTTCTAGACCGCAACGGACGAACCCGGCTGCCGAACCATTCGATGAATGGACGCTACACCGGGCGAGCTAGCGGACGTCAAAGGCCGTCGAACCTACTAGGGTCCTCTTAGGCAATTGGCGTATTTACATGAGCACTTTTCCGCTAGCCCTTCATTAATTGTGACGACAGAGGCACACTGTTGGAAGACATCACAGATACATCACCCTAATCTTGATCGTCTGAAATAGAAATTGATAAAGTAGAGTGACCCTGCGGGGAAAGGACCAGAATGTCCAATTCCCCACTAACATACCGTGACATACGCTTCCCATAGAATGATTATAAAAGCCAGAGGAAGACTTCCTCTTATTACAATTGATCAAAATCCTTTCAATGTGAAAAGAAAACAAAGTCCTGGTACTCGCACCAACCCCTGACAATCAAAATACATAATAATAATATGATCCATTAACATAGAAAAAATAATTAAAATCAAAATATTTTGAAAAAATATTTTTTCAGAACAGCCCAAGTTTCTGAAAAGTAACATTGAGCCCCAATGGTTCCCAAGCCTAAGTGTGGACAAAAAATTTAAAAATATTTTAAATAATTTATGCAACACTTACGAACAATAATAATGTATCTAGTTATGATTAAATTAACATCAAGATATTATTTTCAAGAAATCCCCCCCCTCACACGGAGGGCTGTTGTAAATGTAAACAATGAGTGTAAAAACACTAAAATAAGACTCCAGGCACCCAGGCCCGAAATCAGTTACCAAAAATACACTATCTGATGCAAAACAGAGACTTCCAGGGAAGAAACTGCAGAACATCAGATGGTAGATGCAGAACACAACGCCTAACCACCCATAGGTGAAGACGTAAACATGGGGAAAAGAACAGAATTCATTCTGTTATTCAGCTAAAACTCCCAATAAATTTTAGTAATAATAATTACAGAAACTATGCCAAAAGCATGGGAGAATAGCAAGAGGGGACTTAAAGGAAAGGGAGAGAGGAAAACACTGAAAAATCAGTGTAACTAAATAACAAGAATGACAACAAAATGGCTGCTGCCTCGAAAATAGGTAACTTAACATAATTTCATTAAAAAATTTTAAGTTACAGCCCTGATAATATTCTGTCACACATTACTCCTCTCCTCCTTCTATATCCTCCTTAGAATCACCATTTCACTAATATTTATGTGTCTGGCATCATTTAAACTGAGATTTACAAGCACAAAGATCAGTCAGATGTTAACTGATAAAGGGCCAAACTGAGAATGATTAATGGCGCCAATTTCGGAACGTCCTTGACACTGCGCATGCGCAGTAGAGGTGAAGTGTGGAGGGCCATTCAGGACATGTTTTCTTTGGTTTTAGATGCAAATTTTGGGGATTGGGGGGCAAAATTTGTGTTTGGCCCTATATTTTAAGAGTTAGCACCAGCTATGTCTGGGTCATTGGTACAGTATAAAAATATAGAAATTTGGGGCGGGGCCAAAATTCTTGCCCCTCCCATAACGAAGGCGAATAAAGATCCTCAAACTTCTCTTGAACAAATCTGAGTCTATACCTCAAAAGGAAGCTGCACACCAAATATCAAGTCACTGCTACTGCTGGTTCATGAGAAGAAGATTTTTTAAGATTTCAGCACACTTTTTGGGTGTGGCCCTACCCACGGGCGAGGCAACTTGATTTGAACAAAATCAAAATGCAATGTCATGACAAACTATTATCTCAAATATCAATTAAATTGGTTCAGCGGTTTGGGAGAAGATGTAAACACCATGTTCACGGACGACGTACAACGTACAACTGACGATGGACGGTGAGTGATCACTATAGCTCCCCAGACTGAAAGTCAGGTGAGCTAAAAAACACAACAAACAATGGGTATGTACATATTTATTTTTCCAGTGGTGATGCTGATGATTCAAGTTGCCGGTACAACGTATTTTTCAAGAGTGTTCAAAATTTCCACCCACATCTGCTGTCCGCGTGTATTTTGGCCATTTTCGAACACTGGAAAATTTAATAATTATTTTCTGGTGCCCATCAGCAATCAATCAAAACAAACAATTTATGATTGTTTTTTCGTATTTCTCATTTTGATGCTTTCATATCTTTCGTTGCCTGCCGATTGCGACCAAATGGGGAAGTTCTCATCTAGACATCATATGGAGTCATCCTACCAAGTTACAATGAAATCACTCTGTATTAAATATGACCTGGAAACTGTGCTCAAGTTAAGATACTACCTGTTTGGGGTTCAGGTACAAAAATGTCCCCCAGAGCATCACCCCCACCCCAAACTAGAGGGGGTATCAGTACCCCGTGGCTCACCAGCAGGTGGCCAATGTAAAGGGGTGGCTGGAGTAAAAAAAAAAAAAGTCCAAAACCTGCACACAAAAGTCCAAAATTAAAGTAAATAAGCAGCTAAAGGGTTAAATAATATTTATTAATAATAGCCCCAAGAAGCATGCTAACATAAAATAGGAACCATGGCAATATGCTACAAGGTAAGTCTCCACTTTGAAGAAAAGAAAGACAAACCTCAAAACCTGCACATAAAAGTAAAACAAGAGGCACCAAGGGCCCTTAATCGCTCACCGGCCAAGGTAGTTCAAAGAAGTATTTGGGATCACATTCAGTTAGATATGGTTCATCAACACTACAAAGAAATGAAGTCCGGAGAGGCAAATTTTATGGAAAAACACTAAGGAATGGATTTGAAGAAACCTGAACGTAACGTGCCCTCCCACCCCACTCCTGCTCATAGAGCCCAAATATTAAGCTAAGGACTCACACTGAACAAACTTGAATCTGCCCCCCTAAGGATGCTGCATGCCAAATATCAAAATATTCCGACTGCTGGATCTGAAGAAGAAGATTTTTAAAGAAAATTCCTCATTTTGAACTAAGTTATAATTTGGGCTACCACAGTGAGCCCAAATATGAACCCAGGGACTTGGCTTGAACAAACTTGAATCTCACCCCCTAAGCATGCTGCATAACAAAATATCAAAAGATTCTGCCTGCTGGATCTTGAAAAGACGATTTTTAAAGAAATTTGCCTGAAATGCACTAAGTTGAAATTCAGGCTCCTATACTGAGCCCAAATATGAACCCAGAGGCCGATTTGTACAAACTTGAATCAGTTCCAGCCCAAAATGTTGCATGCCAAATATTAAAAGATTCTGCCTGCTGGATCTGGAGAAGAAGAATTTTTCAAGAAATTTGCCTGAAATGCACTAAGTTCAAATTCGGGCTTCGATAGTGAGCCCAAATATGAACCCAGGGAGCCAATTTGGACAAACTTGAATCTGACCCCCCTAGAGATGATGTATACCAAATAGGAATGAATTCTGCCTGGTGGATCTGAAGAAGAAGATTTTTTTTAATTTTGGAAAGAAATTCATGGGTGCTATCAGAGTTATGCCCCTTGTGGTGCCCCTTGTGGTGCCCCTTGTGGGTGCGGCAAGTTTATTTGCACAAGTTTGAATTGACATATGATAGGGAACATGTACACCAAATTTGGTTCAATTTGATCCAGTAGTTTGGGAGTAGTCGATAATGTAAAGTTCACGATGGACGACGGACGGCAAGTGATAATTTTAAGCTCCCTTCAGTGAGGTAAAAAAGTATCACATTTGTTTCAAAGGGTTAAAATTGATATAAATACCCTGCAAATGTCACAGTAACCACAATGGCAATATGCCAGTAAGGTGAAACTCTACTTGAAAAATATCCACTTGGAAGAAAAGAAAGAAAAACCTCAAAACCTGCACATAAAAGTAAAAAAAGTATTATATTTGTTTCAAAGGGTTAAAATTGAGAAAAATGCCATGAAATGTTATGGTAACCACCATGGCAATATGCCAGTAAGGTAAAACTCCACTCGAAGACAAAATTTCAAAATCTGTACACAAAAGTGAAAAACCTGCATAGAAAAGTCAAAAACCTGTACACAAATGTCCAAAATTCAAGTAACTAAGCATGGAAAGGGTTGAATAAAATATTACTATCACTAAAAAGCATGCTGACACAAAAAATGAAAGTGTCAATGACACTGTAGCTCAACTTGTCAAGACAAAGACATGTACATGTACAGTATGTGACACAGCAATGACAAACATCTAGGTAATGACCTGATAACAAAGGTACATATAAAGTATTGTAACGGTCTGTACATAAATACTGACCGTTGCCTGTAACAAATGTACAGGTAAAGTATTGTAAAGGTGGGTGACAGTCAGATGCTAAACTAGAAAAGAAATCTTTGACTCCCAGAGTGGTTCTGACTGAACCTCAAAATATTTGTTCTCATAGCACAGTGATAACAAAGGCACCCCAAAACACACTCGTTCCTGTCCCAAGGTGAAAACAAAGGTACCCAAGAAGTTTTGTGAAGGTCAGTTCATAAATACAAGCTGTATAGAACTTGTGACAAAAAACTGATTGGACCTAATTTCGGTACACAATGGCCATTGGCAGCCATCTTGAATTTTGGACCGTGTCCAGAAAAACTCATTCTCGTCCCAAGGTGATAACAAAGGTACCCAAGAAGTTTTGTGAAGATCGATTCATAAATACAGCCTCTACCCTGAGCCGTATTGACATGTGTGCTTACATTGTGTAAGTAGCACTGAATAAATCAAAGTTCATCTAATTTGCATAATTTCTGCACAAAAAAACCCTTACAATATGTGATGTATTCCATGTTACTAAACATTCATACAAAAATTTATTCAAATCAGAACTTTCATACAGAAGTTCTGTACAAAAGACTGACTGCATTAATTGTGGTACAAAATGGCTGCTGGTGGCCATCTTGAACATCGGACCACACCCAAAAACACTCGCTCTCATCCCACGGTGATAACAAAGGTACCCAAGAAGTTTCGTAAAGATTGGTTCATAAATATGGCCTCTAGTCTGAGCCGTATAGAAGTTGTGTACAAAAAACTGATTAGACCTAATTTTGGTACAACATGGCCACTGGCCGCCATCTTGAATTTTAGACCGCACCCAGAAACACTCGTTCTCGTCCCAAGGTGATAACAAAGATACCCAAGACATTTCGTGAAGATCAGTTCATAAATACAGACTCTAGCCCGAGCCGTATTGACATGTGTACTTACTGTGTGTAAGTCGCACTGAAGAAATCAAAGTTCATCTAATTTGCATAATTTCTGTATGAGAAAAAAACCTGTATTATATGTGATGTATCCCATGGTACTAAACATTCACACAAAACATTATTCAAATCAGCGCTTTCATATGGAAGTTCAGTGCAAAAATCTGATTGCACCTAATTTTGTACAAAATGGCTGCCATCGGCCATCTTGAATTTCAGACCAGACCCCAAAACACTCGTTCTCGTTCCACGGTGATACCAAAGGTACCCAAGAAGTTTCGTAAAGATCAGTTCATAAATACGGCCTCTAGCCCGAGCCGTATTGGCATTTGCAGTTCCAGTGCTGAAAGTAACACCAAAAGACATCAAAATTAGTCTAATTTGCACAATTTACGCACGAGAAAAAAACCTGTATTATATGTGATGTATCCCATGGTACTAAACATTCATATAAGATGGTCAGATGGACAGACGGACAACAGGCCATGACAGAAGCTCAAATTTGGCTTTGCCAAAGTTGAGCTAAAAAGCAAAATAAAAAAAAAAATCAAAACCTGCACACAAAAGTTCAAAATGAATGAATAAAATAATGAGCTAAAGGGTTAAATAATATAATAATAGCCCCAAGAAGCATGCTAACATAAAATAGGAACCATGGCAATATGCTACAAGGTTAGTCTCCACTTTGAAGAAAAAGACAAACCTCAAAACCTGCACATAAAAGTGAAAAAAAAAAGTATCACATTTGTTTCAATGGGTTAAAATTGAGAAAAATACCCGGATAATGTCACAGTAACCACCATGGCAATATGCCAGTAAGGTGAAACTCTACCTGAAAAATATCCACTTTGAAGAAAAGAAAGAAAAACCTCAAAACCTGCACATAAAAGTCCAAAAAGTATCACATTTGTTTCAAAGGGTTAAAATTGATAAAAAAATACCCTGCAAATGTCACAGTAACCACAATGGCAATATGCCAGTAAGGTGAAACTCTACTTGAAAAATATCCACTTGGAAGAAAAGAAAGACAAACCTCAAAACCTGCACATAAAAGTAAACAAGCCAAGACCAATACCAGTTCTGGACCTGCGTCGCTGCATGCAATTGATTAGAGAGATGAACAGACTTCAAAGTATCGGCAAACAGGAAGTGGCTGCACGGCAGATCTGAAAATTAGATACACGATACAACTCATCATTATGAAACAGCAGACCAAATATAAAATCATTCCCTTTCATAGAAGCCAAGAAAACTTTGACGGAAGAAGTGTTTCGGACAGACTGACGGACCGACAGATGGATGGACTGACGGACGGACGGAGTCGAGTGGTTACTAGACCTGCTCTGCCGCTGGCGACGCAGGTAAAAAAGTATCACATTTGTTTCAAAGGGTTAAAATTGAGAAAAATACCCTGAAATGTTAAGGTAACCACCATGGCAATATGCCAGTAAGGTAAAACTCCACTTGAAGACAAAATTTCAAAACCTGTACACAAAAGTCAAAAACCTGCACAGAAAAGTCAAAAACCTGTACACAAAAGTCCAAAATTCAAGTAACTAAGCATGGAAAGGGTTGAATAAAATATTACTATCTCTGAAAAGCATGATAAAAAAAAAAAATCAAAACCTACACACAAAAGTTCAAAATGAATGAACTGACATGAGGGCTATGCCATAGGCTCACACAACTATCGTTGGTGAGCCAAAAAACACTTTGTGATTGTTTTTCGCATTTATTTTATACATACATGTGAGAATTTCACTAGAGCTGGGCGGTTAACCGAAAATTCGGCTCGGTTTTGGTTTTGTTTTCAACAATTACAGAAAACCCGTCGTCACGGTTCTCAACTTCAATGTTGAAAAACTCTAATCAGGTCTTCACTTTTCAGAATAAAGAGAGAAACAACCTAAAGTTAACCTTGTTTTCAAACTTCAGTCGCGATACCACTTTTTCAGAACAGCTGTACTAATTGGTATTGCGTTAAGAGTGGCATTTACCACGAAAATAGGTGACAAAATTACTTCTTGTGCATCGTGGTTCAAACGTTCATCTGTTTATCAAATGTGATTTCCTTTGCAGAATTGAAACTTGTCACTTGTTCCACATTTATAATGACAAATATATTTATTTCGACATGTAATTTTGAAAACTTGAACTCCAAAGCCAGTGTCATAATCACAGTTGAAGCTGGATGGAAATTTAGGGTTACAATGACCTACATGAGCGACTTTTACTCGATAAAATTAATTTTTATGGTCAGCATAATTTTTTAGGGTGTTTCGGGTTACCCTAAACACAGGTATTGGGAGAGGGGGGGTGGGGGGCTAATTTTGCAACAGACTTGAGGCAAAAATCATTTTTCTTAAACTTGAAACTCTTCAGATAATTATCCCCGCATTTTAAAAAATGCGGGGATATTGTCATGATCTCCGTCCGTACGTCGATACGTCCGTACTTCCGTACGTCCGGTTTTGTAATTCGAAACGCTTTAACTTTCTACAGTTGTTCAATAGGGTCTGTGCAACCCAAAAATACAACTTTTAAATTTTTGTGCCACCAGGTGGCTTCTGTGGAGCCACTTAAAAAATGCGTTATTTTTTCACTTTTTTGCTGAATAGTCCCAACCTATGTAATTCGGAGTTCTAAAATTACACTAGGGTGTTGCTAAATGATCTGTAGATATGTAGGAAGGTTTTGGATTTTTCGGGTGCCACGTGGCTGTGCCACCGTAGCCACTTTTGTGTTTTCTTAGACCGTTTCCGGCAAAAGGCTCGTAGGATATGTAATTCGAAAAGCTAAATCCATGCTCAGATGTTGCAGTAGGGGCTATAGATGCGCAGGAAGGTTTCGGATTTTTCGGGTGCCACATGGCTGTGCCACCGTAGCCACTTTTGTGTTTTCTTGAACCGTTTCCGGCGAAAGGCTTGTAGGGTATGTAATTCGAAATGCTAAAACCATACTCATATGTTGCAGTAGGGTCTATAGATGCACACGAAGGTTTCAGATTTTTCGGGTGCCACGTGGCTGTGCCACCGTAGCCACTTTCGTGTTTTCTTAGATCGTTTCTGGCGAAAGGCTCGTAGGAAATGTAATTCGAAATGCTAAAACCATGCTCATACCTTGCAGTAGGGACTATAGATGCGCACAAAGGTTTCGGATTTTTCGGGTGCCACGTGGCTGTGCCACCGTAGCCACTTTTGTGTTTTCTTAGACCGTTTCCGGCAAAAGGCTCGTAGGATATGTAATTCGAAATGCTAAATCCATGCTCAGATGTTGCAGTAGGGGCTACAGATGCGCAGGAAGGTTTTGGATTTTTCGGGTGCCACGTGGCTGTGCCACCGTTGCCACTATTGTGTTTTCTTGAACCGTTTCCGGCGAAAGGCTTGTAGGGTATGTAATTCGAAATGCTAAAACCATGCTCATATGTTGCAGTAGGGTCTGTAGATGCGCACGAAGGTTTTGGATTTTTCAGGTGCAATGTGGCTGTGCCACTGTTGCCACTTTCATGTTTTCTTACACCGTTTCCGACGAAAGGCTCCTAGAGTATGTAATTTGAAATGCTAAAAGCATGCTCAGATGTTGCAGTAGGGTCTGTAGATGTGCACAAAGGTTTCAGATTTTTTGGCGGCCACGTGGCTGTGCTACTGTTGCCACTTACATGTTTTCTTAGACCGTTTCCGGCGAAAGGCTCCTAGGGTATGTAATTCGAAACGCTAAAACCATGCTCAAATGTTGCAGTGGGGTCTGTAGATGCACACAAAGGTTTTGGATTTGTCAGGTGCCACGTGGTTGTGCCACCATTGCCACTTTCGTGTTTTCTTAGACCCTTTCCGGTGAAAGGCTCCTGGGTATGTAATTCAAAATGCTAAAACCATGCTCAAATGTTGCAGTAGGGTCTGTAGATGCGCACGAAGGTTTCAGATTTTGGGGGTGCCACGTGGCGGTGCCTCCATTGCCACTTTCATGTTTTCTTAGATTGTTTCCAGAGAAAAGCTCCTAGAGTATGTAATTCGAAATATTAAAACCATGCTCAGATGTTGCAGTAGGGTCTGTAGATGCACACGAAGGTTTCAGATTTTTCGGGTGCCACGTGGCTGTGCCACCGTTGCCACTTTTGTGTTTTCTTAGACCGTTTCCGGCAAAATTCTCCCAGGGTACATGTATGTAATTCGAAACACTAAAACCATGCTCAAATGTTGCAGTGGAGTCTGTAGATGCGCACGAAGCTGTGTCACCTGTGCCACTCAATATGATTTTAGTGTGTCATATAATACATTTCATCTTTGTATCAAGCATTCATACAAAGTCAAGGATGCAAATGCGGGGATACACCATAGTGTGCTTTGCACACAAGTGACACCATCTAGTGTGTTTTCTTAGACCGTTTCTGGCGAAAGACTCCTAGGGTATGTAATTCGAAATGCTAAACGCATGCTCAAATGTTGCAGTAGGGTTTGTAGATGCATACAAAGGTTTGAGATTTTTCAGGTACCACGTGGCAGTGCCACCGTTTTGCTTTCATGTTTTCTTAGACCGTTTCCGGCAAAAAGCTCCTAGAGTATGTAATTTGAAATGCTAAAACTATGCTCAAATGTTGCAGTAGGGTCTGTAGATGTGCACGAAGGTTTCGGATTTTTGTGCCACCATTGCCACTTTCATGTTTTCTTAGACCGTTTCCGGCGAAAGGCTCCCAGGGTACATGTACGCAATTCGAAATGCTAAAGCCATGCTCAAATGTTGCAGACGAGGATTCTGTAGGTGCGCACGAAGCTGTGTCACCTGTGCCACTCAATATGATTTTAGTGTGTTAGGGGATACACTATAGTGTGCTCTGCACACAAGTGGCACCATCTAGTTTATGCATATACATTGTGCTCAGGAAATCAGAGTACCAGTATAGGCTACTACACAGGTGTGTTGCCCTAGAAAGGGAGTCCCTGTGACACAGACTGGCGCCAAATACATCTGATATGCAAATGCAATGTATTGTTATGTTTGTACAATGAAAACCAAAACCGAAATCCCCACTCTTTGAATGAAACTGAAACCGGAACAGGCATGAAATTTTAAAACTGCCCATCTCTAATTTCCCAAGAATAACAATACTGTATCAATGCATACGACATATTGCAATTCAAATCACTAGTGATTAACAGATAAGGATTTACAACCGCCATCCGCTTGCTGATTAGTTGAGTGCACAATCAGCCGATTTTGAGTGCCAACGTCAGAATTCACAACTAAAAGGAATAGTATGTTCAAGCACACATAGAATAGGGTAAATTTTGCAGTACAGTCACATTGATATGTCTGTTGATTTCACGAGCGAGTCATAGTGTGTATCAAAATAAAAATACGTCAGGGGAAACATGTTAAAAGGGTAGAGGCTTTGATCAATGTGAAAATAGCTGACTGACACTCATATTTGAAATTTTAAATTCCACCTTCATTTAAATTTAGTTTCAAGATGAAGTCGAATAACATAATTATATCAAAGGGCAATTAAATAACATATATTTATTTACTTGATTTAATTACTGATTTATGTTCTAATTCAAATTTTCAATTCAAAACATACATGGATATACAAGTCAAAACAAAAGTAGGTCCCGTTTTGTACAAAGTAATTCTGATTGCTTTTGTTGTGGAGCAGAAATCAACGACTGAAAATACATTCATAACAGCTGTGTTTTCAAATAGCTTCTAATACTAATTCACTCCATTTCGAACATTCTAGTGCCGGAAAATCCGGAATAGAAAAATATGATGTTTCACAAATGATAACCAATCCTAGGAGTCCATGCACAAAATGGCCATACACTACTTTTAGATTGTTTACATAAAAAAGGCCTAAAAAAAAGACGTTTGTTTCTGCAAACGGACTGAAAAAATTAAGGTTGGTAGGTAGGAAAAACTTTTAAATTTTTTTTTTAATTTTTATATTTTTCCAGAATGCAGTTCCCTTCACCCAATTTATGACCTTATCAACATAAAATAAGCCTTTCTGTATGCAATAAAGAAACATCAAACTCATATACAAAGCTAAAAATTGTTCAGTTCTCAGTGTCATGTCCTTCCAGACATCGGAGCAAATACGAGCACTTGTCCGACATTCAATAGTTAGTGCTAGTGCTGAAACGGATGGCCCATTTTTGTAACCGGCTAACCGTTAGGCATAACCGGATTTCAACCAGATATCCGTTAAATTTTAACCGCTGATATTATTGCATTGTATACAATGCAAAATCAGTAAGAAATGGCAAGAAAACAGTTCAAAACACTGCCACCTGACTTTTGCAAAACATATACAAACGAACACCATCGAGTGCCAATGGGAATCGTCAGTCTGCAAACGATCATCAACAATTTATGTGACTGCAAATGGTCCCACATAATAGTGATGATACATCGTAACTGTGGTCATCTTGCATTGCCCGGTCACAAAAACAGGCCTTGCCGTTTGAAAATCACAAGTGCACGGCATGCAGCAGACCTGAAACAAAAATCGCGTATGCAATTTGTTCCCACGGGCACACATTTGAAGTGAGGGACAAATGTCATTGATATTAATTAAGAATTTTCCAACCAGTTTGTAAATTGTAGTTAGGCATAGTTATTAGTTAACTGTATTAGCAAAGAGCCTCTTACCTTGAGGGGTTTGAATTTGATATGATCAAAGAGTGAATATATAATCCTAATTTTTTAATATCTTTTTCTGTTCACTGCTGAGACAAAAGTCACAAACAGTTCCACATTTACAAATTACATTTGCCTATTCCTCAAACTGAAATTTCTGGCGGGAATATGTTGCGAGTCATGAAAGGGGTGTAGTAAGAAATTATTATATGCCCCATTGACCAAGAGCCCCACGTCCGACATTGACAATTGAAAAATGAATTTTACAATGCTAGATTTTAAAATAGGTTTTTTATGACATACGTTCATACTTTTAAACAGTTCAATAAAATCAAAACATGTTTTTTTCTGAAATATATTTGTAAAGTACCAAACAGTCAATTTATTTTGAAAGCACCATTACTCACACTGAGGGATTTTTTCAGCATTATAATCTGCAATCAACAACACCTCATCAAAGAGAAGAATGTCAAATTCGTCTGTAGAAGAAAATGTCACACTGACAGGCAGACTGTTGACAGTTTGATACAAAGTAACAGACATTTATCCACGACCTGACATCCCAACTTCCCAAGCGACCGAAATAACTGTTCTTTCAACATTCCAACACTTTACCCCTTTCATGTTACATCGACTACACATCACTGTAAATCGACAAAGT
The DNA here is from genome assembly GCA_031216915.1 of Pictodentalium vernedei. Classification (NCBI taxonomy): domain Eukaryota; kingdom Metazoa; phylum Mollusca; class Scaphopoda; order Dentaliida; family Dentaliidae; genus Pictodentalium; species Pictodentalium vernedei. Next base: position 339,055,303 of record CM062296.1, on the reverse strand, counting down.
ACATCGACAAATGTTTGGTAGATTTGACAATGCTTGTGTCGACAAAAGAATTATAACGTCTCGCGCCCAAACACTATTTATTTTCCCTACGCCATCCCGTCAACTATAGGTATAGAGGTTATCCGGTTGACAGCTTTTTCAACCGGTTATGCCAATAACCGGTTGCAAACCGGTTATCTGGCTAACCATTTCAGCACTAGTTAGCGCACCTGTATTATCTTTATGAATCATACAGAAAATTTCTTCCATTGTCATGGAAACATTCAAGCTTCGTTTGACTTTAATTTTTTGGCTGTGAAGGCATTTTTCAAAAAGTCATCACGAGTAGCACATTGTCAGTCACCATTGTTTTAAGCTAGAATTACGGTACCGTATTAGCCCAAAATGCATGCTATACTATCCTTACAGTGCCCACAAATGACACTTGGATACAACTTGCCAAGTTTCATGGCTCGATAGGCTTTTATATAAAATAGTTTTTTTTTTTTTTTAAATAAAATCTTAATTTTTGACGATCAATATATGTGCTGCGATTTAGAAAAACGTTTTGTTTTTTTTAACTTTTCTGTGATTTCAATAAATGCTTAGACTCAGAGGTTTAAAATAGGGTAACTGGAAACAAAAATCTTTTTTTAGGCCTAAGTAACATGCACAACAGACTGAAGTTATACTTCGACTGTGAAAACAATCGGCTGATGAGAGTTTTTTATGTTCATTTGTTATTGTCCACTTTGTGTTGACAGTGATTAAAGAAGAATTAGGTAACTAGATTGTTTACAAATGAACTGAGTGATATAAGACGATGAAACAACAGTTCATAATATAGTACTGGTGGGGTGCTGCCAGTGTCAGTGTAACTTGTCAGGGAGTGGGATATTATAAATGTTGAATAATCAACAAATCGTTACAACACTTCTGCCAATCATTGTGGCAACTTATGAAGCTTGTTACTGCTTGTACGAGGTCGTGAATCAAACATAAATATGAACAATTTTGATCCTGTGGTGTTCCATGTAACCATCGGCATGAAACAATGTTCAAACACCTCTACCAATGGCTTAAAATCAGCCGATATCAGATGTGATTGTTGAACACTGGTTAATCACTACAAATCATGATGCAAAATTGCTAAAGTCACATCCTGAGATGGTTTTATACATTTTGAATTTTGCTTCTGAAATAAATAGTATTGTAACTACATAAATGAGATTAGCTACTTGTTTAAAGTAGGGCTGTCGCGATTATTCGATTAGTCGACTAACCGTCGACTATTGAAGTAGTCGACGTTTTTTATTTTTAGTCGATCGTCGTTCATTTTCAAGGTGGTACACGTCTACTACACGTCGGGGCTAAATTGCATTGTTTTGTGAGGTGAATGATCAATGAAGGTGAATAACTTTAAATATCTAACCATAGTTAACATTCATATCCGGAAGACTGTACAACTGTCACTGACTGTGTAAGAAAGAACACTCACAGTTACTCGAGAAGAATAGATTCTTCTGAATTTCTCCAGTCTTGTACACACGAATGCACCCATTGGAAAACCCAAAGCGCGGAAGTGACAAAATTATGACGAAAGTCAGAACGTCAGATCACTTCTCAAAGTTCGGAACTTCAGAGTAAGATCCAATTTTAACAACTGACGAGGGAATGCATAGATCTCAATGTTCAAAATTTCGAGAAACTTATTGCAGAAAGGAAACATATGCAGGGACGTTCTTTGGTAAATTCATTTTAATTCATCGGCTTCAATCTAGTTCAAACTTGGACCCGCAGTCAGTAATATTATTTTTGGGGTTGGTACGTCCTACAGGACGTACCAACCCCAAAAATTATATTACGGACTGTGGGTCCAAGATTGGACTACATGTAGCTTCAGTCGGGACCGATTTGTTGTTCCCACAACCCCACTTCGTCTGAACACACTGGTGCCATTGTCATTTTAAGAGTTTTTCGAACAGAAGAATGATTTGCTAAAAAATCATGGGAAGCGACTATTAATCGACTAACCGTCGATTACTGGTCACGATTAGTCGATTACAAAAAATGATAGTCGCGACAGCCCTAGTTTAAAGGGGAATGCTAAAAGCATACCAACTGATTTAAAACCTGAACAATTATGAGATTACACTCAACTGAAATTCAGGTAGACTCAAAGGTTTGAACCGAAAAATCAGTGTGAAGTATACAGAACGCTGCTAGACAGCAGACTTCAAAGGAAAGGCGAATCACTACCGAACTTGTGCAGGATATCAAGCGATTGGTACGCTTTGCATACCCAACTGCTTCGGATGAGGTGAGAAATATCTTGCCTACAAATGCTTTAGACTCACTCCAAGATAAAGACATGGAATGGACTGTCTGTCAGAGTTCAGCCGAAAATGTGGAAGCATTGAATTTGGCTTTAAAATATGAGGCCTTTATGGTCAGCCGAAATCGAAAAAGTACTGCGAAATTCAGCAACTTATGAGTTCATACAATTGATGAGTCATGCTATGACAACACATCTGATACCTGCAACACAGATTACACTACTCCTACACAAAAATGCCTTGTGGCAGCTTACTGAGAGGATAGCAAAGCTAGAGGAAGAGAAACCTCCTCACAGTAAGGGGGGACAAGAAGTGCTTTTATTGCCAGAAACAAGGACACTATAAATGGGATTGTAGAAAATATAGTAGGGATCAGGAAAAACTAGGAAATAAAATACTTAGAAGAAACATTGGATCCAAGCAATATATAGTGAACAAGAGGGGCATTCAAACACAAGTTCAGGAAAACTGAACACGGCTGATTCAGAGGGTCAAGGTTCAGCAGTTGAAGAGCATGTTAGACCCCAACAAATGTTTCAAATGAAAACTAATAATGATGGATTATTTTATCGGTTAATTAAATGGATAGAAAATCAATTGTTTTGTTGATACTGGTGCTATAGTGTCAGTATATTGCACACTAAAATCTACAGTAGACTATCAGAGGAATCAAGACCTCTGTTAAATAATACATGTGGAAACCTCCGCATGGCCAATGGAAAATTGGTAATCCCTGAGGGAGATGCGACTTTCCTACTTGATATAAATGGTGCATTTACTTGTTATATGATTGTTGCTGACATTGATTCATCAGCAATACAAGGATATGATTTTATGAAGAAAAACAACTGCTCTATTAATATCGCTGATACAACAATAACAATCAATGGATCAGTTTTGAAATGCCACTTAGAAAGTCGACTGCAATCCACATTTAGAATTACTATAGCAGAAAATGTGATGATACCACCATCAAGCGAAATGATAATACCATGTATAACAGTATCAGATTCAAACGTACCATGCAGTCATTGTGAAAACAGCGAGCAAAAATTTATCAAAGAAGGGCCTGTTAGTTGCAAAATGTCTAACAGACCCAAGTGAAAAAGATAAAATTTAATTTTACCCTCCCCTGAAATCAACAAGGTTTTAAAGATTGTTCCTTCTATTGTCTTTTCAGTATGGGTGATCCAGAACATCAGTGCACGGACTGTGGAAAGAGATATTTTGAGAAGGATCAACTCAGGAGACATCAGCGTGACAAACATGGAGAGCCCATTGAGTGCCCATACTGCATGTATAAAGTTAGCTATTCACGTCGAGATATCATGGGCAGACACATACGGTGTAGGCACTACCATCTTATAAAAGATAGGCACTACCATCTTATAAAAGAACACGCCTCCAAAATTGTAAAATCCACAGTGACAAAGGTTGAGACCAAGACAAACAAGAGCACCGCCTAGCGGGATATTAGGCGCCCGTTTTTGTATTTTTTGAAGGGTTGGGGTAAGGATGGGGGTGAGGGTGAAAGTTGTTTGGACCAACCCCATATTCGAACTTGACCTGTATTTTGTTGTGATTAAACAATATACCAAGTTTGGAACCAATCGGAAAACAAATATTATAAGTTATCATCCGGAAACCAAATATTTGATGCATTCTATGTCCAACAAGGGCCATAATTCAGAGGAACTTCGAAGTTCGAACTGACCCCATATTCAAACTTGACCTGTCTTTTTGGTTTGATTAAACCACATACCAAGTTTAGGAGTCAATCAAAAAAAAAATACTAAAGTTATCATCTGGAAACCAAATGTTGACGAATGGACAGACCGACGGATGGACAAATGGACAGACAGACTGATTCCATAATTCGACGGTTTTTCAACAGGCGTATAAAAAATTAGACAGGCCATACTAAAGTTATAATCCGGAAAACACAAAATGCACAAATTCAAGAGGAATAACTCAGGAAAGGTACATGCGATTTTGGCCGAAAGTGAACTTGAGCTGTGCTTTTGTGGTCATAATCAAAATCTGAGAATTTGAAACAAATTAGTCAAGGCAAACTAAAGTTATCATCCGGAAACCACATAATTCACAAATTTGCAATCATTCAAGGGGAATAACTATGGAACGGTACATGCGATTATGGCCAAAGGTGAACTTGAGCTGTGCTTTGTGGCCAAAACAAAATCTGAGAATTTGAAAAAAATCGGTCAAGGCAAACTAAAGTTATCATCTGGAAACCACAAAATCCACAAATTTGCAATCATTCAAGGGGAATAACTCTGGAAAGGTATATGCGATTGTGGTTAAAAGTGAACTTGAGCTGTATTTTGTGGTCAAAAACAAAAAAATGAAAATTTGAAATAAATCAGTCAAGGCAAACTAAAGTTATCGTCCAGAAACGAGAAGTTGGGCTAAATTCCCATAAATAAAGGGTCATAACTCTACTGCAAATGGGCCGCTAGAAACGGAAATCGAACCCATCCTGTATTTTGTCATACTAAATCCACATGCCAAATTTAACTCAGCTCAAACCATTACAACTAAAGTTATCGTCCGGAAATGAAATGTGTTCATGGACGGACAGACAGACGGGGGGAGAGACCATTCACATAATACATCCCGTTTTTCAAACGGGCGTATAAAAACACCATCTGAAAAATTTGGTGTTAATCCGTCAAGGCGTTCGGCTTTAAATGAAGGGAAACCAATTTTTTTTTTAAAAGATTGTGTTTTGAAAGGGCCATAACTCTGCAGCAGATGGACTGAGAAACACCAATATCGAACTTGACCTGTATTTCACTGCTAAAAACAACATCTGAAAAATTTGGTTTCAATCTGTCAAGGCATTCAGCTTTAAATCAACGGAAACCAATTTTTTTAGAAAAATTGTTTTCAAAGGGCCATAACTCTGCAGTGGATGGACTGAGAAACACCAATATCGAACTTGACCTGTATTTTATTGCTAAAAACAACTTCTGAAAGTTTGATGTCGATCCGTCAAGGCGTTCGACTTTAAATGAACGGAAACCAAATTGTTTATGGACAGACAGACAGACAAACAGACAGACTGATAACATAATACGTCCCATTTTTATAAACAGGTGTATAAAAAGTACTGGTAGTAAGAAACACAAGAAAACAGCCACCATTACAAAACCTAAAGAACAGGAGACAACAGTGCAATCAGAAGTAGATCTTGACCAACCAGCGCAACAAAAGGTGGAAATAACTCCCATTGAGTTATTACTGTCATCTTTCAACCAACAACCTCCAGAACCTGTCAGGATAGAACCTGAAACGCCGGCCTTAAACCTGTGTACCACACAACAGGAACCAAAAACACACACAGTGTCAGATGGAACTGGACGAGATAATACAGGAATTATTTTCAGTTTACAAAAGCACAGCTAATGAAATACCTGAATCATCAGATGAGAGGAAAGTTCTTTTGAAATCAAATGAGGTGGAACCATATAAACCATAGAACCTATTGGATCCAACCATTGAACCTTATCAGCAACTCAGATAATGATTGCAACTTGCAAGCACTGCCATTGCCATTTAAATCATTCAACCAAATAGCAGCCGATCCAAGATTCAACTTTCTAGGGGCAGCAACTAGAAGGAATTGTGAAAAACACCTCAACAACTACAAGAGACGATGATTCAACTTCAAGTGTGCAGAGAGTACAGAATTGTTTTTGGGGTTTTTTTTGTATATTCTGTATTTTTTTAATATTTTTTGGGAGGAGATCCCCAATGCTAGTGCAGTTGGAGCTGTCTGCTGAAAGGTTTCTTAATTTATTTTTTTTGTAAATATTCGAAGTTAAACTGTTCGGGTAGAACAAGTTTTTTTTAGATGGAGGGTAATGCAGCCAGCCAGCCTAACAATTAAGCCAATTAAATTCAATTATAAATTTAATATATAAAGTAAGTCCAAATGTCATTAAATAATCAGTTCGTAATTAGAAGAAAATTGTTAATATTAAGTATAAACTTCAACTGTTCATAATTAACGCTAAAAATCAACCTCGGAAATTTCAAGATCCTTTATATGCAGACTTGTGCCCTGTACAAAGCTTTTCTTGTCATCACTAAACCTATTTTTTCACGTGTTTCAATTCCATTCGTGTTTTTCTGGGAATAGATGGCCCAACAGTTAACAGTCGTCAGCAAAATGAAATAAAAATATGTCTGTTGTATTTACATTTTCAGCAGAGAATTTCCGGCATCCTAAGCGACGTAACCTACTTTCAAACTGGGTTATTTTGTTGAGAGGGTAAGTCACCTATTTTCGTTTCGATACTTGAAGCTCCGACTGAAACCGAACAAAATAGAAATAAAAAGTGACAATGGACAATTAATTCTCCTGTGATTTCAAATTAGTGGTCGCTTATTTGAAAATGCCCATTTATCACACTCAAGCACATTCGATTCTTGAAAATAATCGTTTTATGTAAACCCTGTATCACTCAGTTCAGCCTTTCCTCATTTTGGCTAATTTTTAGAGGGCAACTTGTAATCACCCCGACTATATTTCTAGGTGACTTTGGGCTTAGAAGGGCGACATAATCACCCTAGTTGCCCTCATGGCTGGTCCATGGTGCGTACTATGATTGTTTACATGCAAACCGAATGTGGGCAATCATGCAGGAGTATTTGAACTGTTGGCTTATAGTAAATATACCGTCGTTAACGGCACTTTAATAATTTTGTCTATCGTAATATGTTATGCTGAGATTGATCCAATGGGTTTCTTGTGTAAGTCAAAATTATTATTAAAGTGCCGTGAACAATGATATATTTACTATAAGCCAATACTTCAAATACTACTGCGTGATTGCCCATGTACAGTTTGCATGTAAAGAATCATAGTACGCACGTAGTATTTGTGGTATGGATAATAACAGGGCCAGGATTCGATATAAAACTGAATAATAGTGGTTTTCTGACGTTGCATAATTGTGTCTGCATGGTCACTGCATGTGGTGATGTATTCTTTCCAATTTCGCTTGGAAATTACCTTTGATTGATAAAATATTTGTTTGTAACGTCGAGCTTTTTGTCATCTGAATATTCGCAAGCCGGTAAATGATGCAATGAAGACCTCCAACAACAGAACGCGTTGCTTTTATAGCATGTGACCACCAAAACTGTGTCAAACCTCCACGTCAACCAATGAGAATCAGTGGTTGTTCCACACCCGTGGGAAACTATTACCACAATAGCCATATTAGGAGATGTGGTAATGTCAACAAATTCTATATTTGGGCGACATGCTGAGAGAAGCAGTGGTACTCCCAGCATTCTGAGCAAGGTGCCAGTAATGGCAGATGTTTACGAAAACTTTTGACACAAAACAACGTGATTAATGGCAAAGATTTAGTGTTTATGACTATAAATTAATTTTCTCGCGTTTCGAAGTATAGCGAGAAAAATCTGTATTGAGGGCACGGGAATTTCCATGCATCGAGGGTTAAGATATGGTAATCACTTAAAGGCCATATTAGGTCATGTGCTGTATAGAGATTAATATTATTGGTTGGAGATGCACTGTGACGTCACGGGGGCGACGTCTGGGTTCAAGTGTCATTCTAGCTGAATCTCACGAAACGGCCAGACTTTGTTTTAAAACAAGCGCCATGATGGATTCTCAATATAGGCTGCAATAAACAATGAAGTTCAGCAAGCCATGGCAGAATATCAAAAAGATATGTTAAATCAGTTGGATACTTTAATATCAAAGAAATTTACGAATTTCCAGGAGCAAATATCGTCAAACCAGAGGCAGCTTTCGGATTCACAGTTGGAAAAAATTCAGGAGATCTCTGGTTGCTTGTATGCCTTTAAAAAGAAGGGAAATGAAGAACAACACAAAATTAACACGAAAGTTTTGTCTAAGATGCATGATGCGGGTACTTTGATGGCTTCTTCCAGTGTTCAGAACAATAATGTGCAGTTAGAACATGAAAACATAACCGAAGGTATTGAACTGTTGAATAAAAGACAGTTCTAAGCTTATTAGGTTGGCAGACATGTCGGATTTTGGTTGGTCTACACTCAGTGAATATGAAGCTCATTCTTTGGCAGATAATTCGGATGACGAAAAAAGAATAATGAAAGCAGAAAACAGAACAGAGCAGAAAGTAAAACAGAAAAGAAAAAACAGTGCTGTGAAACGTTTTCAGCCATATAGAACAGATTCACCAGTTGTTCACGATAATAGGGTTAAAGCGAATGTCATTCCAAGGAACAAACCAGGTTGTTGCTTTGCTTGTGGCAAGCCGGGTCACTGTAGAGCCGATTGTGATGTTATCAAAGCGAGTACAAGTCAGAATAAGACAAGTATAGAACATTGTTTTTCTGAATTGGTGGTAGGGTTGGGGTTAAGTGATCACACGCACAGTTTTGTAAGTCATGTGAATTCAAAAAGTAATTCAGGAATTTGCATTCAAGCTGACTGCAGTGGGGAGAATGTTTCCGACATGGTTCAATCTCCAGTTGGTAGACTGCGTGAATAAAGTGAATCTTGGAAAAATATTGGGGTGTGCGATCATACTATAGATGTCATTGAGAACGGTTATAAGTTACCGTTAGTTACACTTCCTTCTCGGGCGACATTGGCGAACAATAAGTCAGCAATTGACAATAAAAGGTTTGTTGAATGGGAGTAAACATATCTGTTCCACAAAGGTTGTGTAACCGAGGTTTGATCAGAACCGTTTATAGTTAACCCTCTAACAGCTGCACTGAATGGCAACAAGCACACATTAGTATTAGACTCCCGATATCTTAACCCATTTTTATTTAAATTCAAATTTCGGTATAAAGACGCGAGTATCGCTAGAGAAATGTTTCAAGTGAATGATTTTTTTTTTTACATTTGATTTGCAATCGGCGTATCATCACATCAAGATTTTTGCAAAACACGGACAATATTTAGGCTTTGCTTGGGAGTTTGATGCTGTGAAGCGATATTTTGTTTTTAATGTTCTACCTTTTGGTATTCAACCGCAGGTTACATTTTTACAAAAGAAGTCAGGTGTTTAGTTAAATACTGGCATAGCAAAGGTAAAAGGGTAATAATGTATTTGGATGATGGTATCGGAGGAGACCAAGATAGAGATAAATTTGGATTGGGGTTGGCACATACAGTACACAGTGATTTAACTAATTTGGGTTTTCTTATAGCGGAACACAAATGCGAATGGTCACCTAATACGGTGGTAATTTGGCTTGGTATTATTTGGAACACCAGTAAGCAGGTGATCCACGCAACTGAGATAAGGAAATTTAAGCTGAATCAAACATTGGATACGATCATGGAAAAATTCGGAAATCAGACGTTATTGCTTCCGGCGAGAGAGATGGATTCCTTGATTGGACCGATTGTGTCTCTACACAGTACAGCAGGGAAGGTTGTATTTTTGTTTACTAGAGCTATGTACTCGTGTCTTTTGACAAAGGCGAGCTGGAAGGCTCAGGTGTTGGTAGACATGAATGCAAAGGAAGAAATAAAATTTTGGAAAGAGAATATAGGGCGTTTGGACGGTCAATCGTTCAAAAGGTGTATTGACTTTGATTATACAGTTCATAGTGACGCCTCTGAAAGGGGGTTGGGGGTATATAGTCGGATCAGCCAATTCCGAGATATTGGGTGTTTGGAGTGACGAGGAAATGCTTCTGAGTTCAACTTGGAGAGAGTTGGAGGCTGTGTACAGAGTGTTGAAGTCAGCTGAATTAAGCCTGGAAGGGAAAAAAGTTAGGTGGTATACCAACAATAAGAATGTAGTAAGTTTCATAGAAAAAGGCAGCAGAAAGCTGCATCTTCAAGAAATTGCCGTGAAAATTTTTGAAACTTGCTCAGTTGCTGAAATAGATTTATTTACTGTCTGGATTCCCAGAATTAACAATTGTCATGCAGATATGCTGAGCAAGTGTTGCAACAGTGATGATTGGGAAATTAGTGAAGCAATATTTCGTATTTTAGATTTAAAATGGGGAAAGCACACTGTAGATAGGTTTGCAGCCAATTATAATGCTAAGTGTTCAATTTTCAATTCAAGGTGGTGGTGTCCTGGCACTAGTGGAGTTGATGCTTTTCAGTTTAACTGGAGTAACAGTCTAAATTGGGTTGTCCCCCCTCCAAGACTGGCCCCGAAAGTTATTGAGAAAATGAGAGATGAAAAAGCTAATGGCACACTGGTTATCCCATTATGGAAATCTGCACCATTTTGGCCGTTGTTGTGTGGTGAAAGCAATTTCCAATCATTTGTGAAGCACACATATGAATTTCCTGGAAAAATGATTAAGCGTGGTAGGGGAGGGGAAATAATGGGACATTCAGGGGGGTCTTCCAAAAAATTCCGGACACAAGGCCTAAAATATTTTTTTCCACCTTTTGACCACCACCCACCCACCCACGTGCAAAAAAAATATTTTTTTCCTCTGACCACTTGGACACCCACCCCCACCACCTATATTTTTTCAGTGTATTACCACAGTGGGTAATGAAAAATTATTGCACTGAGCTTCCAGTTGTCAATCCTTGCCTTAATTTGAATCCTAATCTACTGTCTAAATCAATTATGTACACATCAACCAGCATCAACAGAAGCATTTAGATTTCACTAAAGAAAATTGTTATTAACTCCTTATCAAGCACGCATTTATTTTTACTGGGAAAAATTTCATTGTTATTTTTCGTTGTGAGAAAACTTTCGAGGAACTGATTGATTCTTGAGTTGGAATTGGTGCTGAACCTAATATTACCCAGGATTGTTTCATCCTGATAACTGTTTTTTCACATCTTTATGTTCTGGTGGTTCTAATACCTGATGACAGAACTTTCAGTTGAGCATTTGTAATTCATGCATTTCAATAATATGCCTATATACACTATGGCATAGTGTATACAGGCATATTATTGAAATGCATGATTGATGAATTACAAATGCTGAACTGAAAGTTCTGGCCTCAATGCTCTCATAATAATTATCATTCATGTGTTAAGTTCCGAGACTGAAGAAACATTTTAAATTTAGTGAAGAAGTTTTAATTTTAATGACCTGACTACAGGCTAAGTGTCTAGGCTTGAGGTTTCAGCTAATTGTCATTACTCAAAAGATAGTAGATAGCGTAGGAAAGCTGAAAATCTGTCACCTAACACTATTGTAAATCTCACTGTCCGTCCTGGTCCGTCTCCGAAAAAAATGTCAGCATTGATTTCTGCATATAACAGCATATAATGTAAGAATTAGACTATTTTTGTGAACATCAAATAGAGGATTAAAATAATCTTCATTTGCTGCATAGTATTATGCTCAGCTACTCATCTATATACTCTGGCTCAGTCAGGGTCAGTTTTCAATTCAAATATTAACTGTAACTTTTGTTTCATGTTTTCACGAGATAGCCAGACAAACCCTCTGTGAAAACCCTGGTACTATCACTATGAGCTTGAATTAAGTAAGTGGGGTTTTATATCAAAGATGCACAGTGAGAATTTTCATTAGTTTCAGGTTACAAGAGCTCTACTCAGAGAAACTGGGCATTTAGATTATTTTCCGTAAATTTTTTACATTATTTTAGATGTTCTGCTAAACACATTGCTACTCATTGTAAAATCCAAATTGTGCCGTGATGATTCAGCTATGAAAATTATGTTAACCATTCCCAAATTAAAATTCATAAATTTCCACCGATTGTTTTTAGTCAAACTGGAGTACACAATTCTTTAATGCATCAAATTTAATTTACAAAAAAGAGAACAAATCCCCTAATCAGCCTAGTGGGGCCTTATTCACTAACCCTACCTGACAAACGGTGCTTATTAGACTACTAAACAACAATATAGCCTTGTTAACTCCAGGAAAAAAGGTGTTTTGGCCCCCATCTGACCACCCACCCACCCCGGCCTTGTGTCCGGAATGTTTTGGAAGACCCCCCCCCCCCCCCCCCCCCCCCCCCCCCCCCCCCGGGACATTTGGAAAAAATTTAAAATGATTGTTCTCAGAGTCTTATGGTGATTTTGCATTTTTATTTCAGGAATCGGTTTGAAGGGTAGAATATTGGAGAATATTCATCAGACCGGTTTAGATTGTACAAATGTATATATGAAGGGTTTGGCAGAGAGAATGGCATCATACCTGGTTGGTTTGAGGTGTGAAAATACTGTATGTAATTATTTTTGTGCATTTAAGAGATGGAAAACTTTTATAACAACCTTAGGAGGACCGGCTATTCCAGTACAACCCATTCAGGTGGCTATGTACTTAACTGACCTGTTTGATAAGCATGTTTCGTGTAGTGTAATTCAAAATGTCGTGTACAGTATAAAATGGACCCATTTTGTAAGCGGTCTGACAGATCCAACAGACAATGGTGTTGTAAAATATTTGGTTGAAACATCCAAAAGACAATTTGTTAAGCCACGGCAGAGGAAGGTCGTGACAACTTCTCTGATTCAGGCTTTGTGTGAAAAATACCAAACATGTAACGACTTATTGGTTGTGAGAGACTTACTTATGATAGTGTTCGGCTTTGCTAGTTTTCTTAGGTATGCTGAGCTGAGTAATATTTTGTGTAACGACATTACTCTTCATGATGATCATTTATCAGTATTAATTAGAAAGAGTAAGACAGATCAGTTTCATAAGGGGAATGAAATTGTTATAAGTAGAGGGAAAACAAATGCCTGTCCAGTAGCAATGTTTACTAGATTTTGCAACTTGGCATGTATTGACTTGAATTCAACTGATTTTTTGTTTCGGCCCATATTCAGATCAAAGTCTAAATGTGCTTTTATTAAAAAGAATAAACCATTAAGCTACTCCAGGGCTAGGGAATGCATTTTAGGTCGTCTAAGAGAGGTCTCTGACGGTTTGAACCTTGGTTTACATTCAATGCGTTCAGGTGGAGCTACGGTTGCTGCGAACGCATGTGTAAATGATCGATGTTTAAAGAAACACGGTCATTGGAAGACTGACACTGCAAAAGATGGCTACATTTTAGATTCTCAGGAGGAGTGTTATAGCACCCATATTATATTGAGATTGATATATCCTTAAGTTGATAATTATGTGAGAAAGATTTTTTTTTTTATTTCTGCATTTTCTGACTGGTCTAACTCTTTTGCACTCAGTGACCTTGTTTACATCTTTGTTACACTGATATATTGTACATATAGCTGTTGATTGTTTATTTGTTTAAATAGGTCAATGACCTTGTTTACTTGAACTTGAACAGAATCCCCCAGAAACTAATAGAACATTGCAGAAACTTCCTCTTCTGGGACATTCTATCTGGTTACTATATAAAGGTTTGTCAACAGAATTCAAAAACTCATTTTAGAAAACCATTTCAGAAAGACTAACTTCAATTGTTTCCATTGGAGATTATTATTGTTTCAGAGCAGTGCATTTATTATAGAAGCAGTGCTTCTTTGTGATTTTGGAAGATTGATTCCAAAAGAGAATTTTTGAAGAGAATTTGTTCGTCTTGGAAAAGAGAATTTATACTTTCTGTGCAACAGAATAATAATATTTTGTGAAAAGCCAGGATTCAACTGGATTGTTTGGAAATTACCTGTGGCACCAACACTTCTTGGATTTTTACTCCATTTCAATTTTGCAGAGCATTTTATTATATTTTATTGGAGACTGCTGAAATTTCAAAGTGAAAATTTTATTACAAATCTACAGGATACTGTTTCTGAGAGACATTCTTGGATTTAATACTACATGTACCAGCTGGTAACTTTCTTCACAAGATTCTTCACCACTGGATTACTGGATTCTGTCAAACTGAACTTTGGACTAATTCAATAATTGATAAGTACCACTGTTTTTATTTTCTGTAAACCAATTAGTGTAAAAGATCTTTGTATCATTTTTTTTTATATTAATTTTTTTTTTAATTACATTTCAGAATAGTTAAATTCATAGTTTTGTTGCTGATTCTCAGATTTCTTTCTGTTACCAATATCATTAACAATTCCACGCCATAACAAGGAGCGTCTGCAGGTTTCAATTTCAAAATTGCTCGGCTTGTAAAGTGTAGCTTCCTGCCCGTTCTTTTGTTATCTAGCAGGAACTCGGCAAGTTGCAAAAAATAGTGTTTTTGTGTGTATGGTCTGAATGTTGTGTATACTTGGTATGAAGTATATGCAATACATTAATTTTCTCGCATTTCGAAGTATAGCGAGAAAAATCTGTATTGAGGGCACAGGAATTTCCATGCGTCGAGGGTTAAGATATGGTAATCGCTTAAAGGCTGTATTAGGTCATGTGCTGTATAGCGATTAATATCATTGGTTGGAGATTCACTGTGACGTCACGTGACGTGTGGGATCAAGTGTCATTCTAGCCGAATCTCACAAAACGTCCAGACTTCGTTTTAAAAAATGTTAAAAAATTTATAGTAATTTATATATTTTTTATACTTACCAATGACCCAGACTTAGCTGGTGCTAATCTCCTTAATTCAGGGCCAAACACAAATTTTGCCCCCCCAATCCCCAAAATTTGCATCAAAAACCGAAATATACATGTCCTATATGGCCCTCCATACATCGACTCCTCTGCGCATGCGCAGTGTCGAGGAAGTCCCGAAATTGGCGCCAATTATCATTCTTACAACCAGTGCCTGGTAGGCGTTATGTACTCAGCGGGGAGGTATGAGTTCCCAACTCCTGGGAGGGCCATCCCCGTCTGGGTCATTGGTAAGTATAAAAAATATATAAATTACTATAAATTTTTTAACATTTTTATACTGTACCAATGACCCAGACTTAGCTGAATAGTAAATAGGCTGGAGGGCCTAGGACATAAAGGAAAATCCAATAAGCTCAATTATGTATAAAAGAATATCCTCTCCAGGAGAAAAGAAGAGATAGGCTTTACATGTATCTTTCCTATTTATAATAAAGAAGAAAGACACAACACCGATCAGTAATTGAGCATAATAATCAATGATCTCTATTAACATCCAGTATAACCCTTTATACTAATATTTTTAAAGGTAAGCCAATAAATAAAGGAAGTCCAGAGAAATGAGACTCTTTATATTCATTAAAAGTGTCCGAGGATTGTATATTAACGCTCGTTTGACACATGACATATACAAATGCTTCACACCGAGCTACACTTTAAAAATATTACATGGATGATTAAACATTATCTTACACTTTAAAACCATCCCGGTACCGACTCAGAATTACTGACTCTGGGGGAGGTATTCCCTTGCTTTTCACTATAAAGCAGGTGACCTAAGGGAACACCCGCCCCCCCCTTCCCCTTGCCCTGGGTCAAATACCCCAGAGCGAAGAGGGCAGCAGGACAGAGTCACTGCCGGAACAGAAAGCCTACATAACTATAGTTGCAACTGTTTAGTGGACGATATTCTGAGCAACTGATAACGGACCTAAACAATGGAGGTCTCCAGAAATGGACTCAATATTTCTGAGATAAAAATTAGTGAATGTGGAAGGTTGAGACCAATATGCAGCCTTCATTAGATCAGTAATAGCAATACAATTAGCATAGGCCCAAGAAGTAGAAAGAGCTCTTGCTTCATGAGCTGAGATCTTGAGTGCCGACTGCTGAGAGGAAGATAATTTTTCATAAGCAGTTCGAATAGTTAATTGAATCCATCTAGCAATAGAATGAACCATAATATCCTTTCTATTAGGCATCAAAGACAGAAAGAAACGCTTACGTCCCTTTCTGATGAACTCAGATCTACGTCTGTAAATACGTATTGCTCTAACAGGACACAGTAGAGGCCTACGCCCATCAGATGATGGAAGGGCCTTAATAATAATAGGTTCAGGATACTTATTAGGAGCCTGATTCTTAGCCAAAAATCCAACATTGGTGGTAAAGGTAATAGTATTACCGACACTACGGTAGTGAGAATCCTCCACAGATAGTGCATGAAGCTCACTAACTCTTCTAGCAGAAGAGAAAGCTAAGAGAAAAGCTGTCTTATATGTTAAGAATTTGAAGTCAACTGTGTCAAGAGGCTCAAAAGGCGCTTCTTTTAGCTTAAGAAGAACCCAGGCCAAATTCCACTTCGGAATTAATCTAAGGGTTCTAGGTCTATTTATCGAAAAATTTCTAACTAACTTAGATAAAGAGACATTAGTTCCAATCCTCAAGCTATCATGATGTGCATAGGTATCAGATAGCATAGACCTATAACCCTTAATGGTGATAGGCTGCAGATTAATCTCATCAAACAAGTATACTAGAAAGTTTGCTATGTCTGGAATGGAGGGATCATAAATATCTACTGAATGATCCTCACACCACTGACAAAAGACCCTCCACTTAGCAGCATAGTTTAGCGAAGAGGAGGTCCTCCTGCAGTTAGAAATCGCGTCCACTGCTCGTCCTGTAAAATGTTTTCCGTGCAAGAAGGACCGCACAATGGAAATACGTGAAGGTTTAGACCTTGCGGATTGTGATGGAGGATGCGCGATTTCCCTTGCGAAAGAAGATCTTCCCGTTGAGGAAGCTTCCTCGGCATGTCCCACAACAGACACCTGAGTAGATTTATCCACGGTCTCTGTGGAGACAGAGATGCTACCAACAGAATCTTGCATTGCGATTGTTTTATCTTGAGCAATATCTGCTGAATCAACGGCACTGGAGGATATGCATATCCTATCATTCCGTCCCAAGAGATCGAGAGAGCGTCTACTGCAAACGCTCGAGGATCCGGACAAGGTGACACATACGTCTGCAACTGGTTGTTGAGATGTGTCGCAAATAAATCTATCATTGGTCGTTCCCATTGGTAGCAAATCTGATTGAATACTTGCTTGTTGAGAGTCCATTCTGACGGCAACAGGCGACCCCTCCGTGAAAGGGAGTCTGCTAAGACGTTCAGACGACCCGGAATATGATGGATGGAGAGAAGCATCTGATGTTCTAATACAAACAGAAGAATTCTTTCCGTTAGATTGAGCAACGGAATGGAATGAGTGCCACCTTGGTTCCGAATATACGCAACTACTGTCGTATTGTCGGACATAATTTGCACGTGTGCATTCTGAATAACGTCTATCCAATGACGTAGAGCAAGCCAAATCGACATCATCTCTTTGATGTTGATGTGCTTGCTTAGAAACTGCGGATCCCAAAGACCCTGGCACTTCAAATCCGATGGGCTCAGTGTCGCGCCCCAGCCTGTTTGACTGGCATCCGTCATAATCGTAAAACTCGGATCTGGCAACTGCAGTGGAACTCCCTGAGTTAACCACTGTATGTCTGCCCAAGTCTGAATCTCTTGTTTCACTTGGCTTGACAAGAGTATGTCCGTTTCGAGCGAATGAATCTTCACTCTCCAATTCTGAGTCAGATAGACCTGGAGAGGACGGGTGCGTAGCCGCCCCATCGGAATGAGATCCGAGGCAGCTCCGCACAGACCTATTAGTCTCATGAATTCCCTCGCTGACACTTTGTCTGAGTGAAGACAATAGCGAGCATAACAACTGACTAATTTCGCTCTGGTTAACGGCAGACGAACGAGATTGTTGTGCGTCTCGAAGCTCATTCCCAGGTGGGTAAATGACTTGGACGGCACCAGATCCGACTTCTCTTCGTTTACTATGAAACCGAGACGTCGGAGCAATAGAAGCAGATTGTGCATGTCGTTCTGAAGCGTTAACTCGTTGCCGTATCTCTGAAGAATATCGTCCAGGTAAGCCGACGTTACCGCCGACGAATGAGCTCGGAAATGAGTCATTACCGAGTTCATTACTCGAGTGAATGCCCAGGGCGCTAGATTCAGACCAAAGCACATCGCTCGGAACTGATAAACAACACCTAGGACAGCGAAGCGAAGATACTTTCTGAACGCCGGATGTACCATGACGTGAAAGTATGCATCCTTGAGGTCTATGCTCGCAGCATAGTCGTTCACTCGAATGCTCGCTCTGACCGATCGAATGGTCTCCATATAAAACTTTGGAGCCACGATCAGCTTGTTTATCCAGCTTAAGTCGATCACTGGACGGAACGAGCCGTCTGGCTTTGGAACCAGAAAAAGATGGCTGTAGAAACCTGGAGATTCCTGGTTTTCTACGACCTCTATCGCGTTCTTCGTTAAAAGAGACTGGACTTCTGATAGAAGTGCGGTTCTTTTCTGACAATTTGACGGAAGCTGAGTCCATCTTGGACTTCGAGTTAATGGAGGCTTGCCTTTGAAGGACAGTTTTAGTCCTTCCGAAATAACCCCTAGCACCCAAGGGTCCTCCGTAATTGATTCCCAATTGCTTGAGAAACTCGACAG
Organism: Pictodentalium vernedei; assembly: GCA_031216915.1. NCBI lineage: Eukaryota > Metazoa > Mollusca > Scaphopoda > Dentaliida > Dentaliidae > Pictodentalium > Pictodentalium vernedei. Next base: position 339,036,677 of record CM062296.1, on the reverse strand, counting down.
TCTTCCGCCCACCGGAACGCGACAGAGGTCTAGACCATCACTTCCTGGATCCGCGAGGCTTGCGGTAGGAGAAACCACGTCCTCCGCGACCCGCACCTCGCCCCGTCGGCCTAGGGGCATCTGACCGGTTATTTCGGCCAGCATAACGGCCCCTAGTCGAGTCGCTACTCTGCCGGTCTCTAGAGTAAGACCTAGAGGATGCATAGGAACCTCTATAGGAACTTCCCCTGGACGAACTCGTCCCGGAAGTGCCTGGCCTACTCCTGTCTGCTGGTTCCGATTTCTTGGAAGCAGACTTAAAAAGCAGAGAGTCCGAAGCTTTCTTTGTTAATTTATCATATATATCAGAAAGCTTGCCACTGAAGAGAAACTCTCCAGAGACCGGAGCGACTCTAAGAGAGTTTTTCACCTTACTGTCCACGCGTGTGGAAGTAGCCAAGGCCGCGTCACGTCGAGCTAACTCCAGATTTGCCACTGAAAGGGCGGAGTTATAAGTGGAAAACGCTATGGCCCTGGACAGAACTCTTAAAGACGTTTGTACGTCTTGAAATTCAGGTCCTTCAAAGCGTAAAGACAACGCTCTAGTAAGGTGATATGCGTAGGAAAGAGCGTCTAAACTAGCTCTGTTAGACGATATCGTCATTTCCATCGTAGACGACGGAAGTGACATAGACGACGGCATGGATATATCAAGGTCTTCAGCCTGGTCGTCTAAACGCAGAGGAACTCTCTGGATGCCCTGACCTGCCGTATCAAACTTGTTCCTTTGATTAATAAACGGCAGCTGTAGAGCAGAAGCCGGTAGGAAGGCTGACCTGCCCGTCTTGTTGGCAAGTTTATCAATAGCGTCATTCAATAACTCAAAAATCCGAGAGACATTCTTGGATTGTGATGGAAATTCCGGGACAATGTCCCTAAACCGATTAAAAAACTTGGTGTCCAGTGGCGCTATTACCCTCCTATCCGGCTGCGCAGCATTTTGGTCTGGCGGAACAACTTCTGGAAGATAACACCGGATGAATTCTACGGCTATTTTATGTTGTTCCGAAAGGGAAATATCCAATTCATCAGAATCCCTTTCGCCATCCTGCCGGACCTCATGTAAATCATGTAAATCTCGGTCGTCCGCACCGGATCCAGCGGCGGAACCTACCGACCCAGCATCTTCTGACATTTCATGTTCCGACAGAGGCTCTGACGGTTGCTGGGATGCTGCGATTAACTTTGCTATCTGTGATAGCACATCCGTTACAGAGGCCTGGGGAGCGGCGGTCTTACTGGTTTTAGCCGCCGGAAGCTCCCTGGACGTTGCATCTTGCATACATCTTTTATGTGAACGTCCGGACGAAGAAGGCCTCGAGTCCCTGGCTACCGGATGGCGTGACCTGGTCGCCGAGGAATCCCTGGTCGGCGAAGCTGACTGTAATTCACTGGTCACGTAGCCAAGGTGCGGTCGAGTGTGCTGCTGAGAGGATATGGAAGCCTTATAGGTAGCCTCGGCGGACTGCCTATATACCGGAGCCCTCCGAGCGGTGGACGTATGCTCCGACTGCGTAACATTACGGACTACAACATCTGGTCCCAGATGCTGTTGTATGAGAGAGGGACCTCTCTCGCTTGCAGCCCGTGTCGAACTGGACAAGCTAAACACCGGACTGTCAGGCTTCCTCCGATCCATCCTCCTTTCCGTCGTCACTGGGTGTGCACGTGGATGTTTTATAGTGCTCGCAACACCCGACTCTCTGTGCTGGACCGCAACGGATGAACCCGAGTGCTGCCCCATTCGGTGAATGGACGCAACCCCGGTCGAGCTAGCGGACGTCAACCCCTTCGGGCTCCTTTCAGGGAATTGACGAATCTCCATGAGCACTTTTGCCGCTAGCTCTTCGCTTGTATGTGACGACGGAGGCACACTTCTGGATGACATCACGGAAACATCACCCTGTTCTTGTTCCTCTGAAAAAGAGAGTGAAACACTAGAGTGACTCTGAGGAGAAAGAACCGGAATGGACCTTTCTCCAGGAACAACATACCGTGACACACGTTTCCAACGTTTTTCATCCCATTTGAAACACACAGAACAAAGATCAGTGCGAGTACAGAGAGAACAATTAATACAGAGATCATGAGAATCATAGGAAGACTTCCTCCTATTACAATTTGAACAATAATCATTCATAGTGAAATGTAAACAATCAAAGTACTCGCACTAATCCTTGAAAATAAAGATACATAATACAACAATCCATTATATTCATTAATAAATAATGATTTGAAAGAAAAAATTTTTTTAAAAAAAAAAAAAATTTTTTCAGAAGAGCCCAAGTTCCCAAAGGGAACCCTGAGCCCAATGGATCCCAAAAAAGCCTAAGTGTGGACAAAAATTTAAATTCATTTTGAAAAAATTAATGAGACACTTACGGACAATAATAATGTATCTTACTATGAATGAGAGATGCAGAAGACAAAAAATCACTATCAGCAGTAACTGTTGTCAACCTAAGCAAAAGTGTCAACAAACCGGAAACATGACTCCAGGCACTAAAACAAACATGGCCCGAAATCAGTCACCAATTAAAACACTATCTGATGCAAAACAGAGGCTTCCAGAGAAGAAACTGTAGAACATCAGATGGTAGATGCAGACCAAAACGCCTAAACACCCCTAGGGTGAGGACGTAAACATGGGGAAAAAAACAGAAATAAATCTGTTACCAAGCCAAAACTCCCAAGAAATTTTTAGTAATAAACATTACAAAAATTAAGCCAAAACATGGGAGAAAAGCTAGGGGGGAATAAGGAAGGTAGAGAGGAAACACTGATCAAACAATGGTACTCCATAGCAAGAATGATAACATCAGGGCCATGCCTTGAAAAAAGGCAACTAGAAATAATTTCATAAAATAATTATAAGTTACAGCCCTGAACATTTTCTTGCACTAAATATTTTCCTCTCCTCCTAATGTATCCTCTTTATTTCCACCATTTCACTCATGAATATGTGTCTGGCATCATGAAAATTGAGATTTGGAAGCACAAATAACAGAGAAGTGTGACTGTTTTGAGGGCCAAACTAAGAATGAAAATTGGCGCCAATTTCGGGACTTCCTCGACACTGCGCATGCGCAGAGGAGTCGATGTATGGAGGGCCATATAGGACATGTATATTTCGGTTTTTGATGCAAATTTTGGGGATTGGGGGGGCAAAATTTGTGTTTGGCCCTGAATTAAGGAGATTAGCACCAGCTAAGTCTGGGTCATTGGTACAGTATAAAAATATTGAAGTTTGATGAATCATACATTTATTTAGGATGGAAGTCGGCATCCAGAGCTCTGAGATCAATCTTACATACTCTGACTGCAGGTTTCCAGATTTTTTTCAGCTTCAAAGCTTTTATCTCTGGTTTTCCTGGGGGGTAGGTTTGGTCAGATGACAAGCTCCCATTTTGAGGCTTTTTGATACGTTTTAATTACTTTAAATGCCTAAGTTGTGGGGTGTATATATGTCAACTGTATCAATTGCTTGTATATAAATATATACAGAGAGTGTGATAATTGTGAATTAATTGGTGTCATGCCAGCCTCTTCCAGCAGGTACTCGGCAAGTTGCAAAAAGTTAAAAAATTTATACTAATTTATATATTTTTCATACTTACCAATGACCCAGACTTAGCTGGTGCTAATCTCCTTAATTCAGGGCCAAACACACATTTTGCCCCCCCCCCCCCCCCCCCAAATCCCCAAAATTTGCATCAAAAACCGAAAAATACATGTCCTATATGGCCCACCATACATCCACTCCTCTGCGCATGCGCAGTGTCAAGGAGGTCCCGAAATTGGCGCCAATTATCATTCTTACAACCAGTGCCTGGTAAGCGTTATGTACTCAGCGGGGAGGTATGAGTTCCCAACTCCTGGGTGGGCCATCCCCGTCTGGGTCATTGGTAAGTATAAAAAATATATAAATTACTATAAATTTGTTAACATTTTTATACTGTACCAATGACCCAGACTTAGCTGAATAGTAAATAGGCTGGAGGGCCTAGGACATAAAGGAAAATCCAATAAGCTCAATTATGTATAATAGAATATCCTCTCCAGGAGAAAAGAAGAGATAGGCTTTACATGTATCTTTCCTATTTATAATAAAGAAGAAAGACACAATACCGATCAGTAATAAGCATAATAAACAATGATCTCTATTAACATCCAGTATAACCCTTTATGCTAATATTTTTAAAGGTAAGCCAATAAATAAAGGAAGTCCAGAGAAATGAGACTCTTTATATTCATTAAAAGTGTCCGAGGATTGTATATTAACGCTCGTTTGACACATGACATATACAAATGCTTCACACCGAGCTACACTTTAAAAATATTACATGGATGATTAAACATTATCTTTACACTTTAATACCATCCCGGTACCGACTCGGAATTACTGACTCTGGGGGAGGTATTCCCTTGCTTTTCACTATAAAGCAGGTGACCTAAGGGAACACCCCCCCCCCCCTTCCCCTTGCCCTGGGTCAAATACCCCAGAGCGAAGAGGGCAGCAGGACAGAGTCACTGCCGGAACAGAAAGTCTACATCACTATAGTTGCAACTGTTTAGTGGACGATATTCTGAGCAACTGATAACGGACCTAAACAATGGAGGTCTCCAGAAATGGACTCAATATTTCTGAGATAAAAATTAGTGAATGAGGAAGGTTGAGGCCAATATGCAGCCTTCATTAGATCAGTAATAGCAATACAATTAGCATAGGCCCAAGAAGTCGAAAGAGCTCTTACTTCATGAGCTGAGATCTTGAGTGCCGACTGCTGAGAAGAAGATAATTTTTCATAAGCAGTACGAATAGTTAATTGAATCCATCTAGCAATAGAATGAACCATAATATCCTTTCTATTAGGTATCAAAGACAGAAAGAAACGCTTACGTCCCTTTCTGATGAACTCAGATCTACGTCTGTAAATACGTATTGCTCTAACAGGACACAGTAGAGGCCTACGCCCATCAGATGATGGAAGGGCCTTAATAATAATAGGTTCAGGATACTTATTAGGAGCCTGATTCTTAGCCAAAAATCCAACATTGGTGGTAAAGGTAATAGTATTACCGACACTACGGTAGTGAGAATCCTCCACAGATAGTGCATGAAGCTCACTAACTCTTCTAGCAGAAGAGAAAGCTAAGAGAAAAGGTGTCTTATATGTTAAGAATTTGAAGTCAACTGTGTCAAGAGGCTCAAAAGGCGCTTCTTTTAGCTTAAGAAGAACCCAGGCCAAATTCCACTTCGGAATTAATCTAAGGGTTCTAGGTCTATTTATCGAAAAATTTCTAACTAACTTAGATAAAGAGACATTAGTTCCAATCATCAAGCTATCATGATGTGCATAGGTATCGGATAGCATAGACCTATAACCCTTAATGGTGATAGGCTGCAGATTAATCTCATCAAACAAGTATACTAGAAAGTTTGCTATGTCTGGAATGGAGGGATCATAAATATCTACTGAATGATCCTCACACCACTGACAAAAGACCCTCCACTTAACAGCATAGTTTAGCGAAGAGGAGGTCCTCCTGCAGTTAGAAATCGCGTCCACTGCTCGTCCTGTAAAATGTTTTCCGTGCAAGAAGGACCGCACAATGGAAATACGTGAAGGTTTAGACCTTGCGATTGTGATGGAGGATGCGCGATTTCCCTTGCGAAAGAAGGTCTTCCCGTTGAGGAAGCTTCCTCGGCATGTCCCACAACAGACACCTGAGTAGATTTATCCACGGTCTCTGTGGAGACAGAGATGCTACCAACAGAATCTTGCATTGCGATTGTTTTATCTTGAGCAATATCTGCTGAATCAACGGCACTGGAGGATACGCATATCCTATCATTCCGGCCCAAGAGATCGAGAGAGCGTCTACTGCAAACGCTCGAGGATCCGGACAAGGTGACACATACGTCTGCAACTGATTGTTGAGATGTGTCGCAAATAAATCTATCATTGGTCGTTCCCATTGGTAGCAAATCTGATTGAATACTTGCTTGTTGAGAGTCCATTCTGACGGCAACAGGCGACCCCTCCGTGAAAGGGAGTCTGCTAAGACGTTCAGACGACCCGGAATATGACAGACGGAGAGAAGAATCTGATGTTCTAGTACAAACAGAAGAATTCTTTCCGTTAGATTGAGCAACGGAATGGAATGAGTGCCACCTTGGTTCCGAATATATGCAACTACTGTCGTATTGTCGGACATAATTTGCACATGTGCATTCTGAATAACGTCTATCCAATGACGTAGAGCAAGCCAAATCGACATCATCTCTTTGATGTTGATGTGCTTGCTTAGAAACTGCGGATCCAAAGGCCCTGGCACTTCAAATCCGATGGGCTCAGTGTCGCGCCCCAGCCTGTTTGACTGGCATCCGTCATAATCGTAAAACTCGTATCTGGCAACTGCAGTGGAACTCCCTGAGATAACCACTGTATGTCTGCCCAAGTCTGAATCTCTTGTTTCACTTGGCTTGACAAGAGTATGTCCGTTTCGAGCGAATGAATCTTCACTCTCCAATTCTGAGTCAGATAGACCTGGAGAGGACGAGTGCGTAGCCACCCCATCGGAATGAGATCCGAGGCAGCTCCGCACAGACCTATTAGTCTCATGAATTCCCTCGCTGTGACTTTGTCTGAGTGAAGACAATAGCGAGCATAACAACTGACTAATTTCGCTCTGGTTAACGGCAGACGAACGAGATTGTTGTGCGTCTCGAAGCTCATTCCCAGGTGGGTAAATGACTTGGATGGCACCAGATCCGACTTCTCTTCGTTTACTATGAAACCGAGACGTCGGAGCAATAGAAGCAGATTGTGCATGTCGTTCTGAAGCGTTAACTCGTTGCCGTATCTCTGAAGAATATCGTCCAAGAAGCCGACGTTACCGCAGACGAATGAGCTCGGAAATGAGTCATTACAGAGTTCATTACTCGAGTGAATGCCCAGGGCGCTAGATTCAGACCAAAGCACATCACTCGGAACTGATAAACAACACCTAGGACAGCGAAGCGAAGATACTTTCTGAACGCCGGATGTACCATGACGTGAAAGTACGCGTCCTTGAGGTCTATGCTCGCAGCATAGTCGTTCACTCGAATGCTCGCTCTGACCGATCGAGTGGTCTCCATATAAAACTTTGGAGCCACGATCAGCTTGTTTATCCAGCTTAAGTCGATCACTGGACGGAACGAGCCATCTGGCTTCGGAACCAGAAAAAGATGGCTGTAGAAACCTGGAGATTCCTGGTTTTCTACGACCTCTATCGCGGTCTTCGTTAAAAGAGACTGGACTTCTGATAGAAGTGCCGTTCTTTTCTGACAATTTGACGGAAGCTGAGTCCATCTTGGACTTCGAGTTAATGGAGGCTTGCCTTTGAAAGACAGTTTTAGTCCTTCCGAAATAACCCCTCGAACCCAAGGGTCCTCCATAATTGATTCCCAATTGCTTGAGAAACTCGACAGTCTTCCGCCCACCGGAACGCGACAGAGGTCTAGACCATCACTTCCTGGATCCGCGAGGCTTGCGGTAGGAGAAACCATGTCCTCCACGACCCACACCTCACCCCGTCGGCCTAGGGGCATCTGACCGGTTATTTCGGCTAGCATAACGGCCCCTAGTTGAGTCGCTACTCTGCCGGTCTCTAGAGTAAGACCTAGAGGACGCATAGGAACCTCTATAGGAACTTCCCCTGGACGAACTCGTCCCGGAAGTGCCTGGCCTACTCCTGTCTGCTGGTTCCGATTTCTTGGAAGCAGACTTAAACAGCAGAGAGTCCGAAGCTTTCTTTGTTAATTTATCATATATATCAGAAAGCTTGCCACTGAAGAGAAACTCTCCAGAGACCGGAGCGACTCTAAGAGAGTTTTTCACCTTACTGTCCACGCATGTGGAAGTAGCCAGGGCCGCATCACGTCGAGCTAACTCCAGATTTGCCACTGAAAGGGCGGAGTTATAAGTAGAAAAAGCTATGGCCCTAGACAGAACTCTTAAAGACGTTTGTACGTCTTGAAAGTCTGGTCCTTCAAAGCGTAATGACAACGCTCTAGTAAGGTGATCTGCGTAGGAAAGAGCGTCTAAACTAGCTCTGTTAGACGATATCGTCGTTTCCATCGTAGACGACGGAAGTGACATAGACGATGGCATGGAAATATCAAGGTCTTCAGCCTGGTCGTCTAAACGCAGAGGAACTCTCTGGATGCCCTGAACTGCCGTATCAAACTTGTTCCTTTGATTAATAAACGGCAGCTGTAGAGCAGATGCCGGTAGGAAGGTTGACCTGCCCTTCTTGTTGGCAAGTTTATCAATAGCGTCATTCAATAACTCAAAAATTCGAGAAACATTCTTGGATTGTGACGGAAATTCCGGGACAATGTCCCTAAACCGATTAAAAAACTCGGTGTCCAGTGGCGCTATCACCCTCCTATCCGACTGCGCAGCATTTTGGTCTGGCGGAACAACTTCTGGAAGGTAATGCCAGATGAATTCTACAGCTATTTTATGTTGTTCTGAAAGGGAAATATCTAATTCATCAGAATCCCTTTCGTCATCCTGCCGGACCTCATGTAAATCATGTAAATCTCGGTTGTCCGCACCGGATCCAGCGGCGGAACCAACCGACCCAGCATCTTCTGACATTTCATGTTCCGACTGAGGCTCTGCCGGTTGCTGGGATGCTGCGATTAACTTTGCTATCTGTGATAGCACATCCGTTACAGAGGCCTGGGGAGCGGCAGTCTTACTGGATTTAGCCGCCGGAAGCTCCCTGGACGTTGCATCCTGCATACATCTTTTATGCGAACGTCCGGATGAAGAAGGCCTCGAATCCCTGGCTACCGGATGGCGTGACCTGGTTGCCGTGGAATCCCTGGTCGGCGAAGCTGATTGTAATTCACTGGTCACATAGCCAAGGTGCGGTCGAGTGTGCTGCTGAGAGGATATGGAAGCCTTATAGGTAGCCTCGGCGGACTGCCTATATACCGGAGCATCCCGAGCAGCGGACGTATGCTCTGACTGCGTAACACTACGGACTACAACATCTGGTCCCAGATGCTGCTGTATGAGAGAGGGACTCTCTCGCTTGCAGCCCGTGCCGAACTGGACAAGCTAAACACTGGACTGTCAGGCTTCCTCCGATCCATCCTCCTTTCCGTAGTCACTGGGTGTGCACGTGGATGTTTTATAGTGCTCGCAACACCCGACTCTCTCTGCTGGACCGCAACGGATGAACCCGAGTGCTGCCCCATTCGGTGAATGGACGCAACCCCGGTCGAGCTAGTGGACGTCAATCCCTTCGGGTTCCTTTCAGGGAATTGACGAATCTCCATGAGCACTTTTGCCGCTAGCTCTTCGCTTGTATGTGACGACGGAGGCACACTTCTGGACGACATCACGGAAACATCACCCTGTTCTTGTTCCTCTGAAAAAGAGAGTGAAACACTAGAGTGACTCTGAGGAGAAAGAACCGGAATGGACCTTTCTCCAGGAACAACATACCGTGACACACGTTTCCAGCGTTTTTCATCCCATTTGAAACACACAGAACAAAGATCAGTGCGAGTACAGAGAGAACAATTAATACAGAGATCATGAGAATCATAGGAAGATTTCCTCCTATTACAATTTGAACAATAATCATTCATTGTGAAATGTAAACAATCAAAGTACTCGCACTAATCCTTGAAAATAAAGATACATAATACAACAATCCATTATATTCATTAATAAATAATGATTTGAAAGGAAAAAATTTTTTAAGAAAAAAATTTTTTTCAGAAGAGCCCAAGTTCCCAAAGGGAACCCTGAGCCCAATGGATCCCAAAAAAGCCTAAGTGTGGACAAAAATTTAAATTCATTTTGAAAAAATTAATGAGACACTTACGGACAATAATAATGTATCTTACTATGAATAAGAGATGCAGTAACTGTTGTCAATCTAAGCAAAAGTGTCAACAAACCGGAAACATGACTCCAGGCACTGAAACAAACATGGCCCGAAATCAGTCACCAATTAAAACACTATCTGATGCAAAACAGAGGCTTCCAGAGAAGAAACTGTAGAACATCAGATGGTAGATGCAGACCAAAACGCCTAAACACCCCTAGGGTGAGGACGTAAACATGGGGAAAAAACAGAAATAAATCTGTTACCAAGCCAAAACTCCCAAGAAATTTTAGTAATAAACATTACAAAAAAATAAGCCAAAACATGGGAGAATAGCTAGGGGGGAATAAGGAAGGTAGAGAGGAAACACTGATCAAACAATGGTACTTCATAGCAAGAATGACAACATCAGGGCTATGCCTTGAAAAAAGGCAACTAGAAATAATTTCATAAAATAATTTCAAGTTACAGCCCTGAACATTTTCTTGCACTAAATTTTTTCCTCTCCTCCTAATGTACCCTCTTTATTTCCACCATTTCTCTCATGAATATGTGTCTGGCATCATGAAAACTGAGATTTGGAAGCACAAATAACAGAGAAGTGTGACTGATTTGAGGGCCAAACTAAGAATAATAATTGGCGCCAATTTCGGGACCTCCTTGACACTGCGGATGCGCAGAGGAGTGGATGTATGGAGGGCCATATAGGACATGTATTTTTCGGTTTTTGATGCAAATTTTGGGGATTGGGGGGGCAAAATTTGTGTTTGGCCCTGAATTAAGGAGATTAGCACCAGCTAAGTCTGGGTCATTGGTACAGTATAACAAGAAGGACGCCAACGCCCTATAGCTCACCAACATTCCTCTTTGATAGTAACTTTGGCAAACACAAGAACTGTATCAAACAGGCTCATAACATGCGACAAAGCTTACCTAAACACAACCTCGTAAAAGTAAAACACAGAAACTGACATAAACACTAAGTGAAACATGAAATTCTGAGCGAAACAGAAAACTAAACGCAAATAAAAATGTCAAGAAAAATGTTTAAAATGCAGGGTATGAGGGGTTAATCATGGAACAATGATACTGAGGAACATGTATGATGAATATAAGTGCCATGGGAAGAGAAGGAACACAGCAGCTGACCTAAACACTAAGTTAAACATGAAATTCTGAGCTAAACAGAAAACTAAACGCAACTAAAAATGTCAAGAAAAATGTTTAAAATGCAGGGTATGAGGGGTTAATCATGGAACAATGATACTGAGGAACATGTATGATGAATATAAGTGCCATGGGAAGAGAAGGAGCACAGCAGCTGACCTAAACACTAAGTTAAACATGAAATTCTGAGCTAAACAGAAAACTAAACGCAACTAAAAATGTCAAGAAAAATGTTTGTTTGTTTGTTTGTTGGTGGTTAACGTCACATATTTATGCACCATGGCTAATCGTGACACAACATGGAGATGAAGTCAAGTGTAGTCAATCGTTGATCTACATGTTGCCCATTTTAGAGGACTTTCACCCCAAGCATTGGTGACTGGGTCCTATTTTACTAGTAAAGCGGAACTGGTTTACCACAGTAAACAAGTGCTGCTTACTTCCCGGGGTTCCCACGGGGAAAGAAAAATGTTTAAAATGCAGGGTATGAGGGGTTAATCATGGAACAATGATACTGAGGAACATGTATGATGAATATAAGTGCCATGGGAAGAGGAGCACAGCAGCTGACCTAAACACTTAGTTAAACATGAAATTCTGAGCTAAACAGAAAACTAAACGCAACTAAAAATGTCAAGAAAAACGTTTAAAATGCAGGGTATGAGGGGTTAATCATGGAACAATGATACTGAGGAACATGTATGATGAATATAAGTGCCATGGGAAGAGAAGGAGCACAGCAGCTGACCTAAACACTAAGTTAAACATGAAATTCTGAGCTAAACAGAAAACTAAACGCAACTAAAAATGTCAAGAAAAATGTTTAAAATGCAGGGTATGAGGGGTTAATCATGGAACAATGATACTGAGGAACATGTATGATGAATATAAGTGCCATGGGAAGAGAAGGAGCACAGCAGCTGACCTAAACACTTAGTTAAACATGAAATTCTGAGCTAAACAGAAAACTAAACGCAACTAAAAATGTCAAGAAAAATGTTTAAAATGCAGGGTATGAGGGGTTAATCATGGAACAATGATACTGAGGAACATGTATGATGAATATAAGTGCCATTGGAAGAGAAGGAGCACAGCAGCTGACCTAAACACTTAGTTAAACATGAAATTCTGAGCTAAACAGAAAACTAAACGCAACTAAAAATGTCAAGAAAAATTGTCTAAAATGTTGGGTATGAGGGGTTAAATCATGGTAAAATGATAATAATCATCATATAGAAGCATTATAAAAGCCATGATATGGAAATAGGGCAAATAAGTGACCTAAACAGAAACTTTAACATTATTGGACACGTACGCTGACGCCGACGCCGACGCCGACGCCAACACCGACGCCGACCGATCGAGCCATGCCATAAGCTCACACAACTAAAGTTGGTGAGCTAAAAATACAGTGTTTTTGTGTATATGGTCTGAATGTTGTGTATACTTGGTATGAAGTATATGCAGTACCAACTATAATTTACATGGAATTTGAGATGAGATTACATACTATTATTGGCATATGTGTTTATTGACGATAATTACTTTAAATGGGTAAAATGACGTGAATGTGAAATTTCGAAGCGGAGAAAACACGTGGAATGAATACGATGGAAATGGGTTAATTTACGATGACAGCAGCGAGTAAATTTACGAGGTTGATTTTGAGCGTTAATTATGAACAGTTGAAGTGTATACTAAATACTAACAATTTTCTTCTAATTACGAACTGATTATTTAATGACATTTGGACTTACTTTATATATTAAATTTATAATTTAATTTAATTGGCTTTGTTAGGCCGGCTGGCTGCAGTATGAATGCATGCCGACAAAACCTGAATGCCCCATTGTCTGAGAATCAAATGATTAATTTTGTTTAGCCTGTTTCAATTGCTGACAATGAAACAACTCAAAAGAGTTCAAGGGGACCTGTGCATAGGAATCCCGTAAATAAGTCTGATTGGTACGCCTAACCGGTTTCGTTCTGATTGGAGAACTCGTCAGAGGCAAAGGTAACTACTTGTGGCTCAGCCTTATATACTATCTCGGCTCAGTGTGGCGGATGCAGAATGATGACTTGTTTGGCAAAAGCATGGGGGGGTTTGTGTGGGCCTGTAATGAGTTTGGTGAGAGGTACATACAAAATCAATATATCGAATGACATCATCCTATTGTTTCCATTGTTGAGTGGAAAAACCTGAATGTGGGGTAAAGGGAGGTAACAATAGTGGGATTAACACTCTGTAGTAGATCTGAACATTACCTATGATTGTGAATTTTACAGGTGGTAACAGAGAAATGTGATGTTATGGCTCAAGTAGTCGGAACAGGAGTAGCTGTGAGTGAAGGGATAGGTACAGACTAAAAAGGAAAGGAGCGATAGAGTATCATATGATACAGACATCAGCGTTTGTGACAAGAAACTAAGGATATGGGGTGGAAATGAAATAAAATGAACTGATATACTGGCTGTATTGTTTGTGTTATTATTTGCTTTTTTCCGTTTACCTCAGCTGTTCATGATTCTGTGAGTACATCAATGTTGCCAACCAGAGGCACAACATAGAATCCACATTTAACTTTGTGGGCCTACAGGTCGGATAATTACTTATGAAGTTCATTTCTTGAATCTTTTTAAAAAAACAAGAGTCCATTAAATGATCTTACTGTAATTCTGATATTTGTAAGGATGAAGTAGATATATGTACTTGTTTGATTGGGATTTTCGAATGGACATTCTCATACAACGGCAATGTAGATGCAAGTCTTATTTATGAGCACATTTAACATGAAAATTTTTAATTTAATAGCACTGCAGCTGGCTGCAGGTGAATTATTTTGATGATCTGAACGATCCACAGATAACAGTGAAGAAGAATGCATTGATATGTGCATTTATTTCTGTGGTTTCAAGGAGATCAGGTGAATATGTGCACACCCATTTTCGTACTTATCAAAGTGTTTTCAGCATGATGTCATTGACAGGACTTTTAATTGTAACTGTATGTCAAGATCAACCGGGTGGAAAAAAGAGAAGATTTTATACAATGTTGTCTGAAATAAAATAATAAAACTGATATTAAGTCTCTAAACAATTTTTCGGTAAATTATATTAACTTCAACTGAGAATAACTTGACGAGAAATTTATTCCGAGTTATCAGATGAGAAATTTAAAATGTTATACATGGTTTGTGTGTCCATTTTGCAGTTCTGGTCATTTTTCAGTGCTCTCTCGCCAAAAAATAAATATGCAAACAAGCAATTGGGGGGAGGTGGGGGGGGGGGGGGGGGGGGGGGGGGGGGGGCAGGGGATAAACATCATTCTTCACTTGAATGCAATATCCACGTATCTGGTGGCCACTGTCAATAATTTCTATGTATATATATATGTTTGAATGGAAATAAGGGCTTTAATCACTCATCTGCCAAAGTGGTTCAAAGAAGTATTTGGGGTCACATTCCGTTAGACATGGTTCATCAACACTACAAAGGAATGAAGTCATGAAAGGCAAATTTTATGGAAAAACACTAAGGAATGGATCTGAACAAACCTGAACCTAACATGTCCCGTCCCCCCCCCCCCCCCCCCCCCCCCCCCCCACCACCACCACCATAGAAAGCCCCAATATTAAGTCGGGGACTCAAATTGTACAAACTTGAATCTCACCCCTTTATGGATGCTGCATACCAAATATCAAAAGCTTCTGATTGGTGGACTGGAAGAAGCAGATTTTTAACAAAATATTCCTCATATCGCACTAATCCGAACATTGGGCTCCCATAGAGAACCCAAATATGGACCCAGGGATTTGATTTCAACAAACAGGTGAATGAATCTTCCAAAGATGTTATATGTGAAATATAAAAGCCTTTGGAGCAGTGGTATGGGAGGAGAAGATTCTTTAATGTTTTTCCTATTAAACACCGTGTTAAAAAATGATGACTCAGCATTTTTTCAAAGTCCTGGAAAAGTACCCTATGAAAAAAAAACGATGGCAATTTTTTTTTTGACCATTCCTTTCTGCTGTTCCTAAAGAAGCTTCACACAAAATAAAAATTTTCAGAGCCGTGTAGTTTTGGAGATATGGGCATTCTAAATTTTTCTATATTTAGCTCCTGCAGTTCCAATGGGGTGACAGAAAAAATGCTTTTGGCATAAATTAGGTACTTATGACCCAATAAGCCCTCATATCAAATTTGGTTCAAATTGGCCTCTCAGTTTGGAAAATAGAAATTTTGGTACAATTTGGGCTCCCACAGTAAGCCCAAATGTGAACCCAGGGACTTGGCTTTAACAAACTTATATCTCACCTCCCTAAGGATACTGTACACCAAATATCAAAAGATTCTGACTGGTGAATCTGAAGAAGATTTTTGAAGAATATTCCTCATATTAAACTAAGTTATAATTTGGGCTCCCACAGGGAGCCTAAATATGAACCCAGGGACTTGGATTGAACAATCTTGAACCTCACCGTCCTAAGGATGCTGCATACCAAATATAAAAAAATTCTGACTGCTGAATCTGAAGAAGAAGATTTTTAAAGAAAATTTCTCATATTGAACTAAGTTATAATTCGGGCTCCCACAGTGAGCCCAAATATGAACCCAGGGACTTGGCTTGAACAAACTTCAATCTCACCCCCTAAGCATGGTGCATACCCAATATCAAAAGATTCTACCTGCTGGATCTTGAGACGAAGATTTTCAAAGAAATTTGCCTGAAATGCACTAAGTTCGAATTCAAGCTTCTATAGTGAGCCCAAATATGAATCTAGGGAGCTGATGTGAACAAACTTGAATCAGATCCACCCCACAACGTTGCATACCAAATATCAAAAGATTCTGCCTGTTGAATCTGGAGAAGATTTTTTAAGAAATTTGCCTGAAATGCACTAAGTTGGAATTCAGGCTTCTATAGTGAGCCCAAATATGAATCCAGGGGGCCAATTTGAACAAACTTGAATCAGATCCACTCCACAATGTTGCATACCAAATATCAAAAGATTCTGCCTGCTGGACCTGGAGAAGAAGATTTTTGAAGAAATTTGCCTGAAATGCACTAAGTTCGAATTCGAGCTTCTATAGTGAGCCTAAATATGAATCCAGTGGGCCGATTTGAACAAACTTGAATCAGATCCACCCCTCAATGTTGCATACCAAATATCAAAAGATTCTGCCTGTGGATCTGGAGAAGAAGATTTTTGACGAAATTTGCCTGAAATGCACTAAGTTCGAATTCGAGCTTCTATAGTGAGCCCAAATATGAATCTAGGGAGCCCATTTGAACATACTTGAATCAGATCCACCACACAATGTTGCATACCAAATATCAAAAGATTCTGCCTGCTGGATCTGGAGAAGAAGATTTTTGAAGAAATTTGCCTGAAATGCACTAAGTTCGAATTCGAGCTTCTATAGTGAGCCCAAATATGAATCTAGGGAGCCGATTTGAACACATTTGAATCAGATCCACCCCACAATGTTGCATACCAAATATCAAAAGATTCTGCCTGCTGGATATGGAGAAGATTTTTTAAGAAATTTGCCTGAAATGCACTAAGTTCGAAATCGGGCTCCTATACAGAGCCCAAATATGAACCCAGGGGGCCGATTTGAACAAACTTGAATCAGATCCACCCTACAACGTTGCATACCAAATATCAAAAGATTCTGCCTGCTGAATATGGAGAAGAAGATTTTTTAATCTTTTTCCCATTGCCTACAGTGTTAAAAAGTGCTGCCTCAGCACTTTTTCAAAGTCCTGAAAAAAGTACCTTGTAATCAAATCGATAGGGATTTTTTTAACCATTCTATTCTACTGGATAAAAGTAAGCTTTATACAAAATAAGAATTCTCTGTGCCGTGTAGTTTTGGAGATATGGCAGTTTTAAGGTTTTTCCTGTTTTTAGCTCTCCTGGTTCCCACAGGGCAATGAGAAAATTTTTTTTTTGCATCAATCAACTACTTATGACCCATTATCTCATATCAAGTTTGGTTCAAATCGGCCTCTCGGTTCGGAAAACTTAAATTTGGGGTGGGGCCAAAATTCTTGCCCTTCCCATAAAATCGCCAAATATTGCCCCTCAAACTTTTCTTGAACAAACTGGAGTCTACACCTCAAAAGGAAGCTGCATACCAAATATCAAGTCTCTGCTACTGCTGGTTCATGAGAAGAAGATTTTCAAAGATTTTGGTGCCCCTTGGGGGCGTGGCCCCACCCAGGAGGAGGGGCAACTTCATTTGAACAAATCTGAATTGGCATTAGGTAATAAACATTTACCCAACAATTGAAAAATATTGGGCCAGTGGTTTCTTCGGAGAAGTTGGTTTTGTAAAGTTTACGCCGGACGACGACGGACGGACAACGAATGGAAAGCGATTAGAAAAGCTCCCCTTGAGCTTCGCTCAGGTGAGCTAAAAATGCTGACTGTGTTATCCTTTTCCAAAATGCAGTCCTATTGCTGCATTCGAAAGTGTTTTGAATGCCTAGCTTTGTTATTGGATATCTGAAATAGTGCTGAAACGAATACCAAATTTTTGTATTCGAATATTCGCGGACTATATTCGATTCGTATTCGAATATTCGATGAAATAACACCACAAACTATTATGACTATCAGGTACAGTGTTGAAACGATTTTTCGACTAGTTGACGCTGATGCGATTAGTACTAAAAAATCTATTAACCGATTAGTGAATTACTCGTCGATTAGTCATCTGAGTGTATTCTCAAAAGCCTTGAAGTTTCCACTTTGTGTTCCTTTAAGAAATTTAATTTTATTAAAATTAATTCAGTGCTTTCGATTTGAGGTGTGCTATCACACTCGTGCTTGTGCATTGGAAACAAGAAGCTCTCTTTTTCGTGCTTCTCTAATTTTCAAGAAAATAGATTAAATTACTGGTCCAAGATTCGTGATTCCATTACACTGATTAAAACACACAAATGAGGTGTGAACAGTATGCCTCCAAACTGTTGATTCATTTTAATTAATGCTGACAGGCTGTGACAGAGGAAGTACATCTACAAATGTTCAGCTTTTTCAACACGTTCTTATTTTGGGTAAATGTTGCTGTAATAGGATTGGTCAGAAAACAAAACATCACATGATATTTACTACTGAATGAAGTTTTTACAATCGCATTACGTAGTTTACATACTGACCAAACAAATCTCACTGTTTGGTCATGTGATGTATTTAATATTCAATGAGGCTATTGTTAAAAGTTTGTCTAGCTTTTCATTGGGGGTTGATTAAGTTATGCAGGTCATGGAACAATCACGTCATCAGAGTACACTTCTTCAGCGACCTGTATTTTTGCTTTCAAAGTTTTTTAGCACAATAACAAAGTGCAGAAATGTCTTATTAGACAATAATATACAAGGGAATTTTGGGGGAAAAGTTCAATTTCGCTTTGAAATATTTAACAGAACCGAATATTGGAACACCAAAGATTTATTTTTTGGCCAATTTATTTTCTGCGGCTCCGTATGTTTGGTGTAACTTACTGTAAGCACATGGAGACATCGGCTTCCATTTTGTTGAGCAGTTAGACCCATTACTTGTATCGTAATTTGGAAGCCACTCCAGCCAATGAATTCAGTTAAATCCAGTTTTGTAGAATTTATTGCTTAGTTTAGCACCTAGTGCTGAAACGAATATTCAAATACTGAATTTGTATCATAGCCGTTTGCTATTCTATTTCGAATATTCGTTTCAGCACTAAGGCTGAACAAAATTAATCTTTTGATTCTCAGGCATCGCCGCATTCGTTTTTTCGGCCCGCGTTCGTCATATTTATTTGGGAGGAAAATTTTAAAAATGCATAAAACTATCATAGGGTGTGATTTTAGTGGTATTGCATCGCGATTTGCGATGCAATATGTCGAATACATTGATACAGTATTGCTATTATCTTCGCGAAATGTGACACGATTCTCACATGTATGTACAAAATAAACATTTATTTAACTGGTTGAGGGATAGATTATTTTCGGTGGTCTGAATTTGTTCATCAAAAATTGTCAAAAATTGTTTTATTACAAATTATTGGAGTGATGGGCAAGGATAATGTTGGTTTTTGCTCTGGTACCCTCATTTTTTGAAAGGCCTGATTGTGACTTCTAGCACTCAACCAGTGGAAAAACTCATTATTTTGATCTCTATTTAGATGTTTTATATTGATTTTGTGTTGTATGATCACCATTACAAAAAAACTATCAGTGAAATCAACATGGAAACTCTAGTATTTAATTTTAGGCTCTCACAACTGGATTTTAGGCATCGGCAACTATTCCATCAAAAATAAAAAATAAAAAATAAAAATAAAAACCGCCCTCCCTCATTCGTTTTAAAAGAAAATTGCCTGAGAATCAATTATTTAATTTTGTTTGGCCTAATCTGAAGCACATTTGGCCACAAGTTGTTCTCCTGAAATATTATTTTATTATCAGTTCTGGTACAAATACGAATACAGGAAGTGGTGCCTGCTGTCAACTCTATGAGTTGATTACATATGTGTTTCGTGTTCTATACATCCCAAAATCTTCATTTTGATGTATAATTTGTGTATATTTAATTTGAATTTAAGGAATATCAGAGGTGGGAATTTCAAGATAAACAAAATTCCATTACTTTTATAGCACCTTAATATTCATGACATTTCTACACCAACGGTGAATTAACGTGAAATGTTCATCAGTTTATCAAATGTGGTTTATTTTGCTGAACTGGAACTTGCCTCTTGCTCCCCATTTATACTGTCAGATAGATTTTATCTCCATGTAATTTTGAAAGCTTGAACTCCAAAATCACTTTCAAATTCACAGTCAAGTCCGATGGAAATTTAGGGTTACAATGACCTACATGAGCGACTTTCCCCTCAATAAAATTTTTATGGTCGGCATAATATTTTAGGGTGTGTCTTGAAACAAACTGTACTTATATATAATCATTGGTGGCACTAGCATTTCCCGGACAGTGGGGACTGACCTCCTGATAAGGAGGGGATAGGTATATATTAGTCTGTAAGGCGCCATATACTGGCCCTTCCCAGCTGGGAAGGGGCAGTATGGAGCAGTCTTATACAGAGGCTATGTTGTGCCCCAGAAACCATACAATAACGTGGAGAGTTCCCAACAATGAGTTGGTAGGCAGCCTAGGTATATAAGTACTGCTCTGTAAGACAGCTATCTTCTGCCCCTCCCCTAAATTGGAGCCCATTCCACCGTGGTGAGGTGGGGCAGAATATAGCTGCTGTACAGAGGCTAGATGGTAGCCAAGAAACCAAGAAAAGGCAAGGGTTTCCATATATGGGGAAGGGCGGTGGGGAGTAGATATAATAGTTATCTGTAAGTTACTATATACTGCCCCTTCCCTACCTGGGGTTCATGCCCTGAGCTGGGGGGCGGGGGCAGTATAAAGCTGTCTTACAAAGGCTATGATGTGCCCCGGAAACCTCACAATCAAAAGGAGAGTTCCCAATAATGGTGAGGATGGTAGTCTAGGTTTATCAGTACTACTCTGTTAGATGGCTATCTGCTGACCTTACCCTAAATTGGAGCTCATGCTTCTGTGCTGAGTAGGGGCAGTATATAGGGGTTATACAGAGGCTAGAGTGTAGCCAAGAAACCATACTATAAAGGGCGAGTTTCCTGACCGGGAAAGGAGGGAGAGGGAGGCCTCGCTGATGAAAGGTTATACCCCCTGCTGACCCTCTTTTGGAGAGCCCCTGTACACAATGCCTCATGAAAAATAATAAAATATGGAGCTGAAGGCCTTTCCATGTAGTTCCCCCCCCCCCCCCCCCTCCACCCAGTTATTTATTTATTGGTGTTTTTAGGTCACATATTTCTGCACAATGGCTAATCACGAGTTTTACAGGTGGAGGAAGCCCGAGTACTGGAGAGAACCACCGAGGAACTGTCAACTCCTTAACATACTAACTCCACACAAGCAGGGTTAGCATTGGTTGAAGACAGGTCCATCACCGACGTGCAGTACGCCTTAGTACAAAACGTCACCATGCCCCCATGTGGACAATGGGGGTGAAGTAGGGCTGCAAGGTATTCAAATTTCAATACCAGTATCGTTATTGAAAAAAATATCGCGATATACCGATATATGATCGTAGACTAGTTCAGGGGTGAAAAACTGGGGCGATGTTCTGGGGAACTGAGTTCGTAAACAATTGACAATGACAGCACAGTTATATTTTGGGCAGTTAACAATTGAATAAAATTTACTGTACTCTCTACCTTATGTTCAGCTGAAACCAATATCTTTAAGAAAGCATTTTTTCTTACAAACATGCGCAGCGTTATTTTATTTTGATCTAAAATCACATCACAGAGACAGCTCAGACACGAGGGAAAACAATAAAGTGCCACGACTTTTCTGTTCGAAAAGAATATCCCACAATTCGTCACTGTAGCCGACTGTACTTTTTATTTTTCCTTTGTTCATTAATATTAATTAATACAGCTTTTTATGGAGTGTGTGCATTTCGCACCCTACATTTTCCTCTCCATTGTTTGGTTCTTCTTATGACCTATTGTATTTTAAGTGTTGATAGATATGGTCAGTGGTGTGTTTGTGTAAGTAATTAATGTTCATGTGAGCGGCAATTATTAATGTCTGAATGGATTATTTTTGCGCAGGCTTCCCTTTCCCTTTCTTTCTGTTTCTGTACCATATATGTTCATACCCCAAATCTTCACCTGATGTGATGCGGTGTTTAGCACAGTTCTTAAAGTGTTAAGATATAAATACTAGGTTTATTTGAATTCATTATTAATTTCGGGGATAACCTCTGTAAACAAAAATATCTGAAGTTTCAAAAAAATAGTTAAGTTTTAGAATGCTGGTTGTCGTTTTAAAACTGGGACGGAAAGTGACAGGGACGACGTCCAACCCACGCCTTCATTGCCATTGAACAGCTTATTAATATTCATAAGTTTAAAGTTCACAATGACAGTGTTGATGGAAATGTTGATCAACGTGGCTTCAGGTTTTAAAAATCGTTTTTTGAGAGGAATAAGATAAACAATCCCTATAATGGTTTTGTGAGTAATTGTATTATCCACATGGGAAAACATGAGATTACATACTGAAATGTGTCAAAGTATTCATTCCTTGAATTCGACGCACTCCCAAAATATTCAACTTTCAGTTTCAAATTATTGGTACGTGTATACTTACTTGTAACTTACGCAGCTCAAGTACGCTGCAAACTATGTTTTCATTGGTCGAATGAAGATTGATTGACGTGTACTTTATCACAGGAGTTGACAGACATGATAGAATGGAGTGACTTTTTTTCCCTAATAATATATTGACTTCAACTTCGATAATTTGATCCAATACCATTCTTACAATATACCGGTACTTTTAAAACAATACCAGTCTTCATCTGGTATCATTCTCAATGCCGGTAATTACTGGTATACCGTGCATACCTAGGGTGAAGTGTCTTGCCCAAGGACACCCCCTACAGTTGTGATATAGTTAATTTTATATTATTCAAACATGAGGTAGCCATTAAATTTATGTCAAAATGCTTGAAACAGTTACTGTAGGCTGTAGCTCACAATGTGAAACTTGGAAGTTCATAGAACTTTTAGTCTCTTGCACAAGTTACAGGACATTGATAGTTTTAACTAACTACTAAAATGGAAAAAAGGGGCAAAAATGTAAAGTTTTTTTAATTGAGAAATGTGTATATTCCTTACACTAAGGAACATAAATGAAAGTGTCAATGACACTGTAGCTCAACTTGACAAACTTGAACTTGGTAAGTTATAAATGAAATGGCAAAATTGAAGATCATTGGTACCAATGTCATTTTTTTTGCCAGTAGCAACATTTTTTGACAGAAACCGAAGAAAATCGATAGCTCCCATCTAGAGGCCTCCCCAAACAAGCATGCCAGGTTTCAAAGCAATCCGATCATAAATGTGCCCTGTAGGGTGTATAAAAGGGAAATATTGTTGTCTGACTAGACTAAATTCTAAGAACGTTGGCCGTGGCAACATTTTTTGACGGAAATGGAAGAAAATCGATAGCTCCCATCTAGAGGTCACCATAAATAAGCATACCAGGTTTCAAAGCAATCTAATCATAAATGTGCCCTGTAGGGGGCGCCAAAGGGAAATATTGTAGTCTGACTAAACTAAGTTCTAAGAATGTTGGCTGCGGCAACATTTTTTGATGGAAATTGAAGAAAATTGATAGCTCCCATCTAGAGGTCACCCCAAACAAGCATGAAAGGTTTCAAAGCAATCCGATCATAAATGTGCCCTGTAGGGTGTGCCAAAGGGAAATATTGAGTCTTCTGACTAAACTAAGTTCTAAGAACGTTGGCCGCGACAACATTTTTTGACAGAAATTGCAGAAAATTGATAGCTCCCATCTAGAGGTCTCCCCAAACAAGCATACCAGGTTTCAAAGCAGT
This sequence comes from Pictodentalium vernedei, assembly GCA_031216915.1. NCBI lineage: Eukaryota > Metazoa > Mollusca > Scaphopoda > Dentaliida > Dentaliidae > Pictodentalium > Pictodentalium vernedei. The sequence continues at coordinate 339,013,118 of CM062296.1, read as the reverse complement.
CTGATCATAAATGGGCCCTGTAGGGTGTGCCAAAGGAAAATATTGAGGTCTGACTAAACTAAGTTCTACAAACGTTGGCCGCGGGAACATTTTTTGCCGGGAATTGAAGAAAATCGATAGCTCCCATCTAGAGGTCACCCTAAATAAGCACACCAGGTTTCAAAGCAAGCAAATCATAAATGTGCCCTGTAGGGTGTGCCAAAGGGAAATATTGTGGTTTGACTAAACTAAGTTCTAAGAACATTGGCCGCGGCAACATTTTTTGACGGAAATTGAAGAAAATCGATAGCTCCCATCTAGAGGTCACCCCAAACAAGCATGCCAGGTTTCAAAGTAATCCGATCACTACGCCGACGGACGAGAAGTGAGCTAAAAATGCACAGAAGATAAAAACTTTTTAACATTTTGAAATATGTGACAGAAGTCCTGTATCAAATTTTCTTGTTTTGTATTTGATTCCAGTACACATGACGTAAGCACTGCTGACCCGTTAATGGGCCATTATTGGCCATTCAAGTTGATCCAAAGATTGGAATGTTCTGATGGACAGGGAATGTCAATCACAATTCTTTTTTGGCCACATAAAGTGTGATGGTAGGTTGATAAAATAAGGTACTTTCCTTTTGTAGAAATGATCTAAAACCGTCATTAAACTTCGCATAAAAAAATGTTCCGCATTGACTTGCCTAATTTCATTTCGTTTTGGGCTGCCTTTGTAAACAGGTAATAAAATTAAATTCCAGACACCTAATTCAAAACAAACTGTGCGATATATTCCATGATGTATTGCAACAAATTTCTTGCCTTATCGTTCTATGATACATCTGTTCGTTACCAGTATATCACAACAGAAACATGGTTTGACCTGTTATAGACCGAGGCCAGTTATAGGCACACTAACTGTACAAAAAACCAAATCTGATTCAGTCCAAGTAAAAGACACCATCTTAAACATGAATAAGTATTAAATTCTCTATCAATGACAGTAGTTAGTACTCAGTTGCAGGGGGGCATACGATTCTATATATATATTTATTTTCAGACGAAAGTTCCTGTTCATTATTGACGTTAACTTAGACATTATGATAGGGTTGACACTCAAACTTTCAATCCACAAGAATCTGATTGTTTTTTAGCTTTTATTATAGGGCAGGTCATGACTTTACAAAACTGAAAACCTTTTCAAAATCGGACAACTGGTTGCAAAGTTATCTCCATTTTCGTACCCCCAAAATGGGCCTTTTTTCCAATTCGCGAGTACATAATTTACAGAATGTAACAACACCCAACATTCCAGGACCTATAACTTGTAAAAGTGAAGTGGAATAACAACCTTTGTTCTCTCCGTATACTAAATCCACTTTGTACATTATATTAAAGAAGGAATTATCTTTATAATGGACATATTTCTCTTTTTATAGGATCCAGAATATGGGGTCTAATTTTGTGGACTTAGTTTATTTTTCCTTTGTAACATCCTTATCGCAGCTCAAGTACCCATATATCTGATGTCATTATGTAAAATTATCATCTCTAATTCCAGATATGTCCCTATATTATCAATGTCCATACTTGATAGAGTACATAAATCAAAATATTTCCTTTCAGTTGGACTTAACTTGATTTTTAGGGAGATTGGGAAGGTAGAAAGAAGGCCAATGTGAAAAAAACAGATATTTTTCGATGATTTTTCCTGAAATTGCAATTATTTTGTCTGTATCAGAATATAAAATGGCTTAACATCTCAGAACCAGTTTGCATTATGATAATATGATACATGTGTCTTGAAAAATTACTGTTTAGAGTAATTTTACACAAAGTGTTTATATCTTTCTTTATATGACACTTTGAAGTAAAAAACGGCAATGTTAATTTGTAGCCGAGAGATGATAATATTGTAAATAACTCTAAAGTTGAGCTATATTCTTGCAAGTTAGCCTTACCCATTTGTGTAGGTGACCCCTTTGAAGGAATGTGTGAACATTAAATGTCACTGAGGGACATTGTGTTTTGTTTTAAGTTACTTTTAACAAGTAAATTGTGTCATTTTTGTGAAATTTAAAAGATATGAATTTGGGCATGTTTTTACGCTCTACTGGCAATGACCTGAGAAACATGATGGATAGAAAATCGGGAAAAGTGGCATAAGATGGCCAAATGTATACTACAGATAATACAATAACCAACTAAGAATATCTTCTCATTAAAGAACATATATTCTGCTTTTCCCTACCTCTACCCCGTAAAATGTTGAGATTTGAATTCTCTCAAATAAATTTCATTTTCAGAGCGACAAGTTTGAAGATATTGCTTTTGACCAACAATTTCTAACCAACATTCCTTCAGTCTGCATACTCATTTAAACAGTAATTACCACCAGCATGCTGAACAAAAATGGAGCCTGTAAATTTAAAAATATGTAATGTAGTAAATTCTCTTTCTCAAGGTAGAAGGAATGGGGAAAGGTTTTGGGAAATGGAGGCCTAAAACAGGTCCAAGTATTCAGCATTATACATTCACAAGACGGTATGTTGAAGTAACATATTTTTTGTACACGTATCAATATTATGTATACATTTAACTAATACAGTATGTGTTGGGTGGATTTTTTGTTGTTGCTAAAATACTTTTGTAGTGGATTTTACACCCATGCAGTAACTCTAAAGTTCCACAAAAAAGTATCGGAAATTTAAGTTTTAGGAGATTGGCCTGAATGTCCATGGGCTGGAACATGGATGCAACTACTTATTCTACTGTGCTTGTTCAAAGATATTTACATTTATTGCACGCGTTGGAAACTGCAATCCATGGATGTTTCAGTGAAAATCCACTCTGGGTAATGACTGTACTGTAACTAACACCCTGCAGATTGTTTCTTGAACAAAACATTTCCTGTCAGTGTGGCAGGGATGATGGGGGAGGTAGGGGGTAGGGGGGAGGTAGGGGGGGAGGGGGTTGTGTTTGTTTTATTTACTTATTAGTGTTTATCGTCACATATTTCTGCACAGTGGCTAATCATGACCACAACAGTTTTACGGGTGGAGGAAGCTGGAGTACCCGGAGAGAATCACCAAGCAACTTTCAGCTTCCCAACAAACATACTAACTCCACACAAGCAGGGTTAGGATTGGTTGAAGACAGGTGCACCATCGACGTGCAGTATGCCTTAGTACACAATGTCACCATGCACCCATGTGGACAATGGGGGTGAAGGGTCTTGCCCAAGGACACAACGCAGTTGCAGCAGGTGGGATTCAAACCGAGGACCTCTCGACTTGCAGCCTGCAACTCTACTAACTGAGCACCGCATCCCCCGAGTGTTTGCTTTAATTGACACCTCTGGTATTGATATCTTGATTGTTTAAAAATTGTTATTTGTGGCCAGGGATTCATCTACCCTCTTCAGGAAAGGGCCTGGGACCCATGCATTTGAAAAATTCTCAACATGACAGCTCCAATTTGGAATTGTTTTGGGGGAGAAGAAACATACAGAGCATAAGAAATATTACCTTCAATATGAACTGAGAACACTTTTACACTGTATGACTTTTCTGTTGTGTCAAGACAAGTCTTGGCTGTCTGTACAGGCAGCCAAGACATGTCTAGAAACTACTTACAAGATTCGCGGAATGTAACTTGCATCTAACAACTGCTTGTAACATTGTTGGGGCACTTGTTTGGTTGCAGAAAAATGTGCTCACTCTCAGAATTAGGCCTTTAAGGTTTAAAGAACCTGCTGTTTGCCCTAAATTTAACAACTTGTTGTGCTTCGGTAGGTTGCTTAATATTGCTTATCTGGGGGCTTGTGACCACTCAGCAAGTTCAGGATACCAATAGTGAATTAAAATTTTGTTTGAAAGGGGAGTGAGCTTGAGAAATTTTGGTTTCAATTGAGAAAACCATGCCCGAATACCTTTGGGAAAGGGGTCCACATTTGACCCTGTAGACACCAAAAAAATTCCTGGTGGCTCATAGGAGATATTCATTTTTGTAAAATAGATCATCACTGCTATTTCTGTGCCCTCTTCATCTACCCTTATATGCAGTAATCACGTCCTAACTTTCCTTGGACACATTCCACCAAACTATATTCTATGTATACAGTTAGTTATGCCATGCAGCAAGAACTCAATTTTGGGTCTCAATAGTTTCTTAAGCAAATTCACACCATAATTAATTTTTTAGGTGTTTGTATAAACTACCCTTATATATATGCTTGCAGATGGATGTTATTGATATTGGAAATTTAAATAAAAGACAATAAAATATTTTGTTCAATCTTTTATTACATTGAGATGGGAGAATGAAGGATATGTGAGTATTGAACAACACAAAGGAGAGGGTTAGTATTTTTTTTCTTTCAGAAAGATTGGAAAGAATGAAGTGCAGGGTGTTATCAGTTTGTTTCTGGGTGTTTGGAGGAGAGATGAAGTGTGGGGATAGGGATGCATTTGGGAGTACAGGGTTAATTAAGGCCTTCTAATGTTGAGAGTCTGCTTGCCATTGCTTACTGATTCTTACTGGGTACTCTTGCTTCCTCCACCCGTAGAACTGTCTGAGACGAGGTTCCTCTAGTTGTTGAAAGTGTCATTAAATCCCAATAAATAAGGCCTTCTAACCTGAGAACTGTTACAAATCAGCGGCTGGCCAAAGTTTTATTATAGTGGAAACACATGAAACTGACAATAAAAAAAAATTGGAAAGGCTTTCTTTATTTTAAGTATTCTAACACACAGGGGTTGAAATTAGCGGGCGCCAGGTCGCCAAATGCGACTGGCTTTCATGATTGGCGACTTACTTGCGTTACGTGGTCGCCACATTGGCGACCATAAATTTTTTCACATCTGTCAGATATAAACACCAATACCTACATAAAATAACACATTATGTGGGAAGAAACGTATACCAGTATTATTTTTTGGACAAGTATCTTCAGTCCTCGGAATTAGGAAAATTTGCAACGGTACAACATTGCCGCCGCCAAAAATTCTGCGACGGCAAATTTTTATCAGCGACGGCACGTTTGAATTGAATTGTTTGGATGACAGTATTATGACACTAAGTGAATAATAATCATTAATCAGAACAGCTGACTTCGAATGGACAAGAGATCACTGGCGGGTGGTCAGTTGGAAAGCTGTAGTTCGATTAAGTGATCAATTGACTGACTGGTTGCCCTAATTTTAGGGGCTGGTTGTAACTCGCATCCATGCATTATTAGCCTATCGGTTTTGACAGTAACTGTTAGAGACAGAAATATTTGCATTGCGCATCAACCCGGGGCGAGTTGACTCTGACCCGATAAACACAACAAGAATTATTTTCCAACTCACCCTTGTTTTGTGCTCAATGCGTTTATTTTTTTATTGAACCGATTGATTGTTTTCCAATTCAGTTTGTTTGAGATTGTACAGCTTACATTATGCCACAAGTGGAGAATGCTAAAATTAAAATGGAACATGACCATGTGCTCTATTGAGATTACATCAGTGACCAATAGAACTGCCGCCTTGTCCCAGTACACCAATTTAGCATACTTTCATGAAACGAAGAATTCGATTGGTTGTATTTAAGGTGTGACATCAAAAGGGAATTGCCCAGGAATTCCTGGCTTATTTTAAACGTGCATCACAGTCAACAAGGGGGTTCTTTCGAAAAAACACAAACAAAAAACAACTGGTTATGAACAGTTTTTCAACCACATACATTTTGCACAAACTTACTTTCAAATTAATTAATTAGATATTTCCACAAATATTGATTTTATACACCAGTTACGCCTATAAAACATATGTTATGTAGGGTTGGATGATCAGTTCTGACAGGTGATTGGGATTTGGGTCAAGTAAAAAAATATTATGGCTGTCAATTTATTGATAGAAAAGAACCTCACCATTCCATTCGTTAATAATGAATGGCACGATGAAATTCTTTTCTGTCAACAAATTCCGTGTATTAATTTTGTATCAAACAATATAAGTCAACTGTCAAGAATTGTGCAGTCAAAAACTTATAAGTGAAGATCATAGGATTCCCACCGACGAACTTGCAAATTTCAAACATGCTGCTGAAAACGACATTTTGCCGGCCAAAAAATAAGGTGAATTTTCAGCCCAGAAGCCACCAGAAGGCTCCACGTAATAGAAGATTTCAATATTTTCTTGGGGGGAGGACCCTCCCCCCCCCAAACCCCTCTAAAATTGCTCATGCCCTTGGCACTCGCTGCAGATGCCTTCGGCCTCTGCTTCAGTACACGTCTTTTCATGTGATGATCTGATTACAAAATTGGCGACCAGATTTAGGGCCTAGGAAAACACTTTGGCGACCCAGGGGGTGTCTTGAAAAATTTCCTATACACAAAGCCGGGGTGGGTGGGTGGTCTGCCTGAGAAAAAAGTGACTTTTTTCCTTGCAATGAAATAATGCTTATTTTGTATTTTAAATCTGATATAAAACAATATTTGACACTTATACTATATGCAGAGGGGCAGCCAGAGCAATAACCTCATAAATGGAAATCAAGGGGAGGGTGGGGTGGCCTAATAACTACCCTATATGTGTTGAAACACAAATATTGTTCAATAATGGCAATTTTCATGAATAAGAACACGAGTCGGCTTGACCAGGATTTTTGTCAGTTTGAGTTGAGTTTGTCTTCTTCGGCACATCAGTTTGGTCAGACATTATTGATTATAGTTACTCCTTAGAAAATAAGAAAAATCCATTAGAAACTCAAGACTGAATGACATTTCATACAAAGACAAACATCTCAGAGTATTAAAGTATAACCCTTTACCAGCCAAAGCTATATACAAAGAAAATCCAGATTATTTTTACATTTCCTTTTATGTGCAGTTTTGTGTCTCAAAAACATAGCTTATCAGTCCTATTGAAACTAGCTTGTCAAGCTTGTTACAATGAGGGATCATAAGCTATCTTTTTAAGACAAAAAATGAAAAAATCCTTGGTATTTGAAAGTATCATTTTATTCCTGTCTTGGTTAAAGGGTTAAAGCTGATTTAAACAAGCAGCTACAGGGAATGTATCAGGTTAATTAAATGGAAGTATAATTACATGTGAAACCTAGGAAAAAGTTGTGTAAAACGCGGGTTTTTGGTGTTACTAGGGGTGGGTCCCCTCTCAGAAAAGGGGAAAAAAAATTTTTCCTCCTCAAAATGGGGTGGTGGGTGGTGTTGGGGCGGAAAATTTTTTTTCAGCCTCGTGTATGGGACTTTTTTCCAGCCCCCCCCCCCCCCCCCCCCCCCCCGGGCGACCTGGAAAAAAAATCCAATTTCAACCCCTGCTAACACACAAACTAATACATAGATAATGGACAGTGCTTCTCTTGGGGAACAGGCAGGTCCCAACATTCCAAAAACATGTATGCTAGAGAATGAAAGTGTGGGTATTGGAACTATATTGTTCCAGGTAGAAGCACAATCTACTGCTACACCAGTTACACCCCCCCCCCCCACCCCCGCCCCCTCAAGACCCTACGATTTCCTACATGAGAGCCTGGGCTCTCTGAAGCTATGGCTGCCCCCCCCCCCTCATAAACAATTACTCAAAACTACTCCAGATGGAGGGGAGCATGAAAATTAAATAACTTCCATTTTCAGCAAGAACTCTGCTTAATTTTATCCCCCTAAGCCCCTCCCCAGATAGGACTGGCTATGCAACTAGACATTGGATTCAGTCGTCTAAAATGAATGTGAAAAAATCTCGCTCACACTCAAATTTATTTTTAATTATTCTGTACCCGAGAATAAAATAACTTTTTCGTCGGATGACTCCCATGTTGTACTGAGTGTTGAACAACAAAGGTAATTTACCTTAAAATTAAGAATTTTAACTGACAAAGATTGGAAAGAAAATAATGACCAGTTCGCTCAAAAGTTCAGTCTCAGGTGCTTGTTTATCATCGAAAAAGCAAGTGTTGTTTGTTGACTTTTGTCACTGTTGACATGTTTTTATTTTTTTTTAGTATTATTTTTAACAATTCTACATTTTAAATTAAACCCTGTCAAGCGTGTTTCGCGAAAAAGGTGCGGGTCCCAAAATATTCCGATGAAATTGAAACTTGAAAGCCTCTGTCCGATGCAGGAACAAAATTCGAAATCTTGAAAACGCATGTGGCCTGCTGGAAATTTCGGGAATATGGGCAGAGTTTTCAGCCAACAACCCAGACAATCAAATAAATGTTTTGATAACTTTTTTGAGTGTTTTACTATTTGAAATTATGGTGAATTGCAAGCCAAATTATTTCAGTTGTTGATTCATTTCCGTTACGAGAGGAAATTTGAATTTACTTGCAGAAGCAAATGCTGCACTGTGCACGTGTTTATAAAATTACGTGCTCTCGTGGAGCGGAATTCTTGGAAGGCGGTTTATTTTTGTCACCGTTTTTTGATAAGTCATCGACTGGAAGATGCTAACATTGGCCAATCGACATCCAGTATTTTTGATAGACTGGAATCTCCTGTATTTAAATATGCATGATATTTTTGTATCCATTTATGGGTTAGAAAGTTATGCGCGATCAAAGTTTTCCTTCAAAAAATAAATCATGACCTAATTGAAAAATTCCAAAGTATCATGGACCGTTGTGAAGGTGAGAATATGATCTTTAAAATGATGGTACTCGCGTTTTCCTGTGAAAAATATCTCCTAGTCGACAGCACTTTGAAAACAGTTGAAAAAAAGTTACAAACATTTTTTTTACTCAAAAATACACGTTTTGCTTCGACTTTGACGTCATTATTCTTTTTAAATAATTTGCATATTGATGTCATCCAATTCGTTTTAGGTGGAATGTGAACCTGTGAATAACCAACACCTTTTCAGGGACTGATATAAGCTTCATACACTATAACCATAAAATAGGTTACGGTGTGTCTAGCATACCGTAACCTGTATGGTTTCCGTAGTGTAGATATAAGGTAAATTATTAAGGTAATCAGTTTCCCCTCGTAACCTAATAATAGGTCTCGAGTTTATAGAAACACGTAACCTCCCCCATAACCTAACCTACAGCCTATAGGTTATGGCTTGTTGGACCCTGCTTTTATCTGGTGCAAATATTTAAAAATAAATGAATAAGAGAAGTTTGAAAAAGGCGTTTATTTGCCATTTTTTATGCAAATCAGAAAACTGCACAACGTTATCGTGACGTCCCTAATTAGGAACGGGGAAACTGCAGATAATTTGAATAGACAGAATCTGAGTGAATGTAGAGTTGGCCAGTGTTTGGGTGTATTTCAGTCGGTTTCAAAAGGAAATGCACAGACAATCGCAATCTGACTGTGAACACGTGCATGGCCTATAGACATGGCATAGCCGATACAATACTCAACAGGCATTGGGAATGGGATTGGGAATGGGAGGGACATTCCTTACACGAAATTAGGCAAAGTGTGAACAACAGGGTAAAAGCTCAAATATAAGATGACAATACGGGTAAATTGTTCTTGTGGGTTATCTGTGAGTAAATCTGCTTCCTCGCAGTCATGTACCTTGCGTTCTAGTTACACCTTGTGTTCCAGTATTTGCGTTTGTGCAGGAGCTGCGATTGACAAGTTGAGATTCTTGTCAAGGTATCAACATCAGAAAAATAAATTTACATTGATCGAGACACTACATTGGATCAGCTATAATCCACATGTATGGAATATTTATCATCTTTGTGCATTGTTTGTTGTCAATATACACTCAAATCAATGCTATAAACCAGCTGTTTTTAAGTTTAAGGGGCGGTGAGTATCATAAAATACAAGCAATATGGCGCACATACTTCAAACGGACTTCAGGTTAACATCCCATAATTTCGCGAGGTTACACGTGAATTCGCGTTATCAAAACAAACGAACATTGCAGACAACTGAAGGAGTTTAATTTCAAGAAGTTTGAAATGACAGTCCCTTTACACATATCAGACCGATAGATTCTACAAAGTTAACAAAGGCTCATTTAACAGAATACGGGTTTCTAGAAAAAATCAAACGAAAGTGGGTTGAATAATTTGCTGACAGAGGCAGACGATTTTTTATCGAAGACAGTAGGTTGAGTCATAGTCTCTTACAAATAGGTGTCGCTTTTTCATCGTTTAAACAAGGCGAATTTTGGGGTACACGTGTTTTCGGACAGGAGCCAACCTACTTGTAATTAACCTCATTCGCATAACAAAACGATGACTTACGCATGCGCATTTTGAAACTCAGCTGATAAGCCCGTGTTTGAGCAGGAGTGGTAACACGAAGATATCTCTCAGAAAAAAATCGGATCTACCATATTTAAGAGCAGCAGGTCAGTTAAATTGTATAAAATTTGTTCAATAATAAATTACCTACAAGTCTATATTCGTATATAGAGATGTTATTCACATTAACGTATTTTTCGGAACATTTTTGAGGTTTGACCTCCTTTTTATTGTTGGCAGGGCTGAACGCCAATGGAAATCGAAAGCGAGATTCCTCTACACTGTAACACTGACACAATAACGGAGTTTACAAGTGTCTGTCAAGAAAAAGTTAATTTTGTGTTTGTAATAGATTTGTTTGCCTTTGGTAACAGGTGGATATTGTATGGTTCAAGTTTACGTGTGTTCACACGGTCATCTTTCATTCATTCGTCTACGTTTTTTCCTTTGTCTTACTCTTGCCATTTGTCACTGTCACTACTCAAGTCCCCCATTCTCAAGTTCGGCCAGGTATTGCCAGGGCGGGATAATTGCCATTGAAGTGCAGTGGCATGCACACAGCCAAATTACTTTTCTTCAAGTAAATTTATGATGGAATTCTAAAGGGTAGTCCAGAACATGTACAGGTTGCAGAATAGTTAAGATGCTTTTTAGCTTAATAACTTTTAGGTTCTGTTTAACTTGAAGTTGAAGTGTTGTTAATTGAACTTAAAGTCGTAATTCCACAACTCAACTTACTGTTTATTCAAAATTCTACTACTAGTAGTACTGCATTTCTGGGAAGTAGCGTAGTCCATACCAATGCCGACAGTGTGATAACTCTGTCTAAAAAGAATGCATTTGAAAAAGTACTTATGATAATGAAGAAGAGTGTTTAATGTCATCTGTGATCGATGATTCCCAGGCGCGATTGGTGTATGCTTCTATGTGAAGGCCAATGCCAGGCCCATGGGTTGTGTCTTGTGGGGATGGTGGGTGGGGTCTTCATTATCAGGCGCGACGGTACCCACACCAAAAGTTTTTTTGTAAAAAATATCGGATTCATGATCCTATCGATTTCGTCTTACTGAAGTAATACTAATAGCCCATGTCTCATTATTTATTTATTGGTGTTTTAAGGTCACATACTTATGTACAGTGGCTAATCGTGATCGTGACAGTTTTATGGGTGGAGGAAGCCGTAGTACCCGAAGAGAACCACTGAGCATCAACAAGCAACTGTCAGCTCAACATTCTAGCTCTGTTCGAGCTCCTCTGAAGCAGTGTTACAGCGGTTGAAGACATCTGCACCATCGAAGTGCAGTACGCCTTAGTACACAGCGCCAACATGCCCCCATGTTGGCAACCAGGATAAAGTGCCTTGTCCAAGGACACAATGCTGGTCGCCACGGACAGGGATCGAACTCAGGACTTCTGGCATAGAAGTCCAACAGTCTACCACTGAGCCACCACGCTCCCCCATTTCTCGTTATCGGGAGAAAGAATGATTACCAAGGATCAGGCTACTGGAATTATATTCCACACTTTAGTGACGAAAGGGTGGGGGAGCACATCATCTTATACCATCAGTTATGCATTGCTATTTTTAAGGGGTGGGGGCAATTTATGGTCTCCCCCCACACACACATTGAAAAAAGCTACCCACTGTGGATGGCATGGGGACTTCATTACTACTGTGTTAGAGTAAATTATACAGTTTTTGATTGGATATTAATTTTTTTTAAAGACACAGTAGAAAAATGATTTAAACCATGAGGATTTGGAAATTTTATGTGATAGTGGGTTCAGTAATTTCCAAATAAAGTTACAGACAACAATGCCAATGCCAGTATTTTGTTGATAGTTTGTCAAACGTTTCCAATCGCCCATTATCGGCAATCACCCCCCTTCCCACCCTGTAACACAATGCAATGTGTAGCTTATCATCCCTCGGAATGTAGCAGCAGTCACAGTCTTGAGATCATAATATTTAAGCAGAAAATGGAAAATGACATTTGTGTAGAACACAAGGCCGATATTTTGTTTGCTTGCACAAAATATACAACAGAAGAGGTTGTAAGTGGTGTCTGATATCTTGTAATTAATTACATTACATTTTAGTGTTTCATTTCAAGGCCATTCTATTGTCTAATCTTTGAACACATGTCCCCAATGTCTTGTAGGATAGACAGAACTTCGAAGCCTGAACTGTTTTTCCTGGTTGTTCAAAGAACAACCAACTTGTGTACTATATTGATAACTGAAATAGAATTTCTCCGGTGGATTTCTTTAGTTGATAATTCCCAACGTTAATAAGTTTACTATCAAATGCGTGGAGTCAGAGAGTGTTTGTAACTCGTATTTTCAATTTGTGTTCGACAGGTTTGTTCAGTAAATTATAGTTCATAACACGTATTATTTTTTAGTAATCTCTACTAATCTGAACTGTCTAATAAATTAATAGATCTCACATTTTCGAGAAATATGTTAATGTTACTCTTCTCGTACCTTGAGGAAAATCTTTATCGTGTTATTTAGCCGACAGTTATCGGGCGGGGTAGAGGCGGGGTGTCTTCGTAGCTGTTAAATTTAAAAGTATATCGACGTATCGTCGTGGAAAACAGTAAGTGGCGCTTTTGGACAAAAATTGCAGTTTCGCTTTGGGTAAAAATACAGATTAAGATTTTTTTAATGAGTATGAAATCATTTTTTTTGTGTGTACAAAGGATGTTGCGGAACACGACAGTTCCGTTTTTGCTAAAGTCAAGTTAGTGTGCAACGCAGGAGATGAGTAAATTGGAAAGCGATGGCTTTCCAAGAAGATTGCATGTGATTAAGCGCTTGAATTGAAAGAGATCTTTCATCAAAATGTACCATAAAAATAAACTTATTGTCTGTGCAGGTGCTTGCATAAGATGGTTTTCGATACTCAAATTTTCTAAGATAATTTTTATTTTGGATTAGTGTTGCATAGCTCATACAAATTATCTTCAGATAATTTTCAAGACACATTTTATTTGTTTCCGCAATTCTAACGTTGTGGGCGTGTACATACTCATTGAAGTGGGTGGCCTATTTTCTTCAAATAAGCTTCCCGCTTTGTGATTGGTTGATATGTGCCAGTGATGTCACCGGGTACACATTTACGCCACTGTTCGCAAGACTATACACACTGACGGTTTCTGTTTGTGGGCGTATTGACTCCGCGCGATTAAAATAACTGTATGATTCAATCACTCAAGTCGGGATGATCAAACGCACCGCTCTGTGTTTTCTTAATTTCAGGTTTATTTTTCCGTTTCACTGAGAAGATGTTCAGTTTTCATAAGCCTAAAATATATAGGAGTATAACTGGCTGCTGTATCTGTCGGGCGAAATCGTCAAGTTCTAGATTCACGGATAGTAAGAAATATGAAATAGAATTCGAAAGGTGTTTCAAAATTCACGAGAAACGAGCTGGAGAAATATGCAACGCATGTGTTTTACTCGTTAAACGATGGAAAAAGTTACCTGTTGGAACTAATCGACACTGGAATCATGTGAGTATACTACATTCCTCAGTCTCTGGCGTTAAAAGCATATTTCTGACTTTTAATGTTTTGAGAGATATTCATGCTTCGTATTAATTTCACTGAACATTGAAATAATTATCTAATAATAGCAGATACTAGTAAGAATTTAGACATCTGCTGGTTTGTCACGTTTCTCAAATGAGAAAACCATCATTACCCCTGTATTCCCCCCCCCCCCCCCCCCCCCTTCACTGCTTCCACTCCCTCTACCGCTTTTCTCATTCATCCAATGACTCGGGCAGAAACATTTGATATGTCTCAAATTTGTACCCTCAACTCCACCATCAACAAACTAACCATCCCTCTCGTATCGGCCATCACCCACATCTCATTCATTCTCTCATTTCATTTCCTCAGTAGTTAGCTCCCTGTAAATTTTTTTATCTATACTGGTATTTTGGCCCTTCTGTCCTGAGAGAAAACGTTTTTCATGTGGGATCTCCATTACTTCCAAATGATTTGACCCCCCCCCCCCCCCCCCCCAACACCATCTTTCCCAATTTAATAGGTGGTAGTTCCAGTGACCTCCACCTCAATTTGAACAGCACTGACCGATACCCTTACCCCCAATGTGTTACTTCAGTGGGAACGGGAAGATTCGGCCTGAGACTGGAAATGAATGAATGAAAGGTTTATTATGAGAAAAGCCAGAATCCTGGAGCCTTATATACTCTAATTGTCGGACAATCAAAAACGAAAACGCGTTTCATCTTTTTTTATTCTCTAACCAACAGTATATACAACAGAGCAACAAAGTGAGTCCATAGCGTACAGTATAAACATTGTATAAACATACATCACTTGCAACTAGAACTTCAAAGGGGTCGCCCTAAACACCAAAATACCCCGGAATCTCCCTAATCTCCCGGAACCGCCCCCCCCCCTCCCCCCCCCCCCCCCCGAATCCTCGTTTAATTTGTCAATTTCGAGAAGGTTTTAAACCTTTTACGAGCAACCAAAGAAATGGTGTTTAATTACAATCATGCATTCTGAATTACTTTTCTTAACGTATTGAGAATGTTGCAGTGCCAGAGTGAGTTGATGGAAATATAGTACGCAAAAGCTAGTCAGAATATCTAACATACATTCCCACCCTTGAATCTGAGAGAGCTGTGAAGAAGGTATCAGAGCAAACATTCCATAACATGAGCGTCCATGGTCCAGTCGTCCCATAACTAACCCGGGAAACTACAAATCTGTCTGTGGTCGGGGTAACAGCTCGGGGTTGTTAGACAAAATGAGTATGCTGAGCAGTCCAAGAATTGTGAACTCGACCCCGGGCAAGTTGTCTCAACGACAGCTTACCGCTATTTTCTTTCATCTGCTATTATGTGTGTAATTACTGTGATAATACTGTTCTATGACCCCATCCCCACAACCCGATAAGCGTTTTTGTTGTAGTGAGAAGTCTGCAAAGCTAATGGTTCACAAGGGTCACGAAATCCTACAGAATGACGCATACTAATTTTGAAAGTTGGAAACGAATCGCCTCTTCAAATTCTTGAACCAAACAGAACAGTCAAATATACCCGTTTCTCATTTTTAATGATTCCATTCGTCAGCTGCAAACATCACTTTAAAAGGTGAACATACTTGAAAATATTTTTTAAAGTCTTCTATTGTGCTTTAAAAAGACATTCTCATGGAGAATCTGGGATATTTCGAGGGTATTCCGGGTGTTTTAGGGGGTTTCCGGGAGACTTGGGGGATTCCGGTGTTTAGGACGACTGCTTCAAAGAAGATTAAAAATCATAACAGTTAAATCATAATCACCTGTTCATCAAGCTGTGAAAATGCGTGTTGTTTCAACAATTTTTTTCAATTATCAGTGTGACTAGAAACATTTAGTCAGTGTCTCTCTTCCACTACACACCATGTCTTAAGTTATCTGAGGTGTAGGAATGTACTTTCTTGAACAAATAGGAATTTATTTTTTTCTGATGTGTTGGAATTTACTTTCAGGAATAAATAGGAATTTATTTTTTTGGTTGTGTTTGGATGTGTTTCTTTTTGTTTCTGTAAAGGTGAGTCGATTTTTTCATAATAAATAAAGAATAAATAAAATAACATAAAATATAAACGTCATCAAATCTGGGAAAAAAAACGAGAAGATTCGGCCTCAAAAGTCAGGAAGATTCGGCCTCGTGAGGGACCGAATCTTCCCACCTATTGGTCCGGAGCCGAATCTTCCAGAGGCTGAATCTTCATGGTCCCACTTCATTACTCCTCAAATCCAGACTTCTCTTTTTTCACAAACTGAGAAGTCACCAACCTGCATGTCATGATCCAGAATTAATGTGACATTCATGAATTTTTCAAGGATCAGGGACAATCCACCCCAGGGACAACCTGCCCCAGGCTTATTTTGGGGGCGGGTTGTCCCACTTTTTGGGGCAGGTTGTCCCGATTTTTTTTTCTGATTTTTGAAGAAAATATTTGGGGGGATGGTAATATATAAAAAAAAACATTTTTACTCACTTTTTTTATCGCAACTTATCGAAAATTATCCACAATCCACATTGATCGTATTAACACAGCCCAGAGTGACTGAATTAAACTAATAATAGTCCTATACTGAATTGTTAGTATGTAGAGACCAGTCAGAAGTTGTGTTTTGTTTTAGTCATGTTGTTTCAGTCGGGTACCCTCTGAGAGAAATGATATTTGTTTAATGCAAAAAAATCAAATGACAAGACATATTGTTTTAGCGTGATATGGATTCATCACAGCGTTGATCTCTTTTCCTTTATCGGAGACTCGGACAATAAATGTGTTGTTTTAGCTGTTAACAATCATCATGTTGCCACAGAAAATTAGAATTATTCATTAGAATTAAATTGCGTGGAGTCAGTGAGGATTGCCTTGCTACTCATTGAGAACTTTAGGATTGAGTCTGTGAGGATTGTCTCGCAACTCTGTGTGTGTGGAGTGGGCTGATTGCAAGAAGAGGCGAGACAACCATCCAGTTTACTTGCAGAGACCAGTGCAGTGAGCCTGTTGACTCCGATGAAGCCATGGAAACGTCCGAGGACACAAAAAATCAGGCCATGAAACATCCATAGACACTTCCATCAATGAGACACCCACAGATACCATTACCACAGACACTTCTGATAATACTTCACTGACTTATATTCATGTGTTATTACTTATATTACCATCATAATTAAGTCCAATAAATAAATCCATTGTCACCTAATTAATAATGATCGTATTATAAGTAATAACAGCTGAATAGTTCATTTGTTATTACTTATAATCCAATCACAGTCCAGTTAATATCATAGTCAAATAGCTGATAACTGCGGCGAGTGAAAAACATGGGGTGGGATGTCCCAGTCGGTTTGGGGCGGGTTGTCCCGTTCCCATCCCCCAAATATAATTATTAGACAGTACTTGCTAAACTAGACCAGTTCATGAAATGAATTAGCTGTGCTTGCTAGTAAATGCTGTAGTGGACTCGTGTTGCCACCATGGGGAACTGCCACTGCCAAACATGCACTACTTTTGGGACTAGGGGTTGTGCTTAGGGGGGGGGGGTAGACTATCCCCCCCCCTGCCCCTCCATCTATTGGGGGAAATAGCCACCTTTATTGTGGGCTTGTTAGGGAATACCATAACACCCCTGTCAGGGACTACAAGCCCCTTATCAAGGAGATCCTGCTGCCACTACTGTTTGGGGCTTATGTGTGGAATTAATTGTTTCAAAATGTTGTCTTCGGGCCTGAAGTGTTGAAAATCGCAGAAGGGCAACTAACATCAACTGAAAGTTCTGGAGAGTGGTTGCCTCTACTACTGCACTCCCAAGTGAAAGTGCAAACTGGAAGACCACACAGAATTTAATGAATGTTCATTGTTCAGACTTCAAAATGGTCGAAATTGGCCAAATTCTAATCAATAACGCATGACTTGCTCTGATACTAGATGGCTTTTAGACAGCCTGAACCCTTGCCAACCAAGTGTTTTTTTTAAAAAAGAAATATGTGTTGCAAGCACCTCTTTTGCACAGAAGTATGAATTTCAGCAGATTCCTTTTTGACAAAGTTGGTGAAAAATAAACATGCATTCCCAAATAAGGAATATGAAGGGTTGAATGTTTGCCAAATTCATAAATTCTTATTTCTTCACAAAATTACGATGTAGTTGAATAGTCAGTTTACTATTATGGTAACCCTTACGTGTATATGAATGACCTTTGCAAAGGTACAGTCTGCAGTGTTGCCAAAAAAAAAAGCCCCAACCACAGAATGAATTTCCATGCTATTGTATAATATTATCGAATTCCAGCCTGATGGACAGTCACAGTGGAACTCTCACATAGATCTTGGCAAAAGAAATCATCCCTTGAGTGCAACAAGGTGCCATTTGCAATACTGAAGTTGTATGAACCACATTCCCAAAGTATCATGCCTTCACCCTTTCTTTACATGCAGTAGTGCCCTGATAATAGTGGCTTCCAGCACAGAGACTGTTGAGTGGTTATCAACCCCAGGGTTTAATCCATGGAAATTGGGATGGGCTTTTTTCAATAGTGAACATGCAATAGGATAATCAAAACAACTCACAAGTTCAAGCAAACATTGCAGGCATCACAGATGACAGATCTACTGATATCCCTCAAATAGAGGTTCATAAAGCAGTCCTGACAGTGCATCGTACAAGGTTTTAGATTGGTGATCATTGGTCTAATTTGGGGCACCAGATTCAAATAAAAAATGTCCCCAAAATATGAGAAACTACACGATTAATCAATTTACAGACAAATAGAATGTAATTCAGGGCTTTCTGAGACCTATTTTGCATGGTGCAAAAGTATTTTTTAACAAATATCATCATTTTAGAATGTTACAAGCTGTAGGTAGCCATCTCCAAATTTGAGGACACCTTTACTGGCTTGAATTTGGGGTAATATAAAGGCCTGCATCCTATATTAAACCCTCTGAAAACCTAATCTATAGCTTTTTAATACCCACACATCATCTCATGGGTGCTTCAAGGCTCCCATCTGCAATACTAAAGCATTGCAAATGGTGTTTTGTTTCACTCAAGGAATGATACATGTGTGTGCTCAGTTTGGGATGAGTGCCGATTGGAAAGGATTACTGGAATGTCATGGTTGGTTCAATTTGGAATTTTATTTTCAACTTAAATGGGAATGGGGAAGGAATTTGGTCCTAAAAGTCTCGGATTAAACCCTGCTACCCTCAAGGTTTGTACTTGATTTTCCACCACCTTTCTTGAAAAGGACTTTAATTCAGTTTGCCAAAAACCTTTGAGACCATAACTTTCAGGATAATCTATTTTGAATAACTGGAATTTCCAGGGTTGCAACGATTAATCCAATTCCATTGTGTCAAATAAGTGGAAACATGTCTGAGTGATTCGACCAGGGAAGTTGTTGGCGGCATCTATCCAAACAGGAAATTACATATAGGAATATGAATCAATGGGTTCAAGGGTACATTACCGACTGTCATCGATAATGGAACTATTTGCATCTGTGAATGATATTTTAGTCTGACACGAGTTTTATTTAATGCTTAAGCATGTAGTGTGTTGGAAGATGGATGACTCTTTTTCTGGTTGAAAACGACCGCTTGTTTTCATTTGTGTATGATGTACATGTAGTGCATGTGCTCTGGAACCAGTATAAACTGATAACTCAGAATAGACTGTTTGAAGTTACATGTACTGAGGTGGAAGTTACTGGGGTTCAGCAGTTGAACTTTGGGTAATATTTTTTGAGTTTTAATGAGTCAGGAGTTCTGAATAATGGCATTTGTGATAAGTAGGCATTTTATAGGCAAAGTTATCAAGTCATCACAGGATTGTCCAGATGAGAGGTTCGGAAGGGTTGAGGTGTGTTAATTTTTGCACTCCTTTTGATGAGAGAGGAGTGCGATAGGTGTGGCCGCACACCTCAGAATCTAAGCACTCTGTTCCTCTGTATTGAACTCTAAGGTTCATTAGTCAAGACTCTCTACACTGCTTTCTTCGTTTTTTTTGCAGCATGCAACTATGATGCAAGTTCTGGCCTAAGTGGAAACTCTGCTCCACTTGCTAAATTGATAGTCCACCCGCCACATACTGTACATGTACTTGCACATGTACGTTCAGAAACAAGTTTCTTGTGATGCAACAGCACATGCTCGGCATTGTTGTTGAGGTCACATTTTACACTTGTATAAGAGGACCAACCATTGTGCTGCACTCATAGTGGATTAGCTCATCTTTGCCCTCACTGGTGGACATTGGTTGGACAAGTCGCAAGTTACCAACAACTTGTTGATTTCAGAAGCAAGTTTGATTTCATACATTTAGACCCCCAAGTGGTTTACCCAGTGGACTGCTGACTGGGAATGGAAAATTTGCTTGCTGGATCATTATATTTGTTTGTGAAGACCATGTAACACATGTACAGTACATGTCCGGTAGTACAGTGTGGTTGGTGTGGATGACTTGTGAAACAAGGCTTTAGGGAATGGATTGGAGCATTTCTCCACCTGATCCTTATTTACAGTTTTTGAAAGGAGACTAACCAACTCAGTGCTCTACATGTACAAACAGGAACTCTGCAGTTCTGTTAATCCAAATCCTTGTACTGTGATCACAAAAAAAACGTCTCCTCAATCAGATCGCAAATCGATTGAGACCATTTACTCAAGTGGATCAAGATTTTATAAATAAAATACATGTATCACAACATCTGGACTGAGTCAAAGGTAAAAAAACTACAGTACAGTAGCTGTGGACTGGCCACTTTCCACTGGTAGGCAATACTTCAACAGAGGCAATAATATAAATAATTAGATTCCAAACAGTAATTATAGGAATAATCATCAAAAATTTAATGAAGCACCGGGTATAACCCGGTGCTTCATTAATTAAAATTTTGCTGATGATTGATTTTTATTACCTGGTAAAACATATTCGTGGTCATCACTGCCCATGCGTGGAGTATGACCAGTCCACAGCAACTGTACTGTAAAATGAAATATGAAATGCACTGTTTTTTGCACTTCTGTTTCTAGTCGACAGATTAGTTTGTACCAATGTGGACAGGAAAGCAATTAGAGAATTTCTTCCGGATCATGCGTCAGTTGAAATTCTTTGTACACTTTTGTTATGGCACTGCCCACTAATTAAGGATGAGAGAGTTCAGTTAACCCTTTACCCAATGCACATAATATCAAAATTTATTATTTTAAATATTTTTTCAAATTTTTCTAAAAATGTCAGCAAAACCATATCATGACTCTCATTGGAACAAGCTTGACAGACTCATTCCAATGTTTGGTCATATGATGTTGTTTTGTTGAATTGTTTTTTTTAGCTTACCTGACTGAAAGTCAGTGTGAGCTTTTGCCATCACTTGGTGTCCGTCGTCCGTTAACTTTCGCAACTCGGTCTTATCCTTCAAAACCACTTGCCCAAACCCAAACAAATTTGACATACAGTATATTGGAGGTATCCTCTTTCCAGTTTGTTAAAATGAATTCTGTACCCCCACTGGGGGGGGGGGGGAGTGGAGTGACAGGCCTGGCCTTTTGAAAAATCTAGGGGAGCCACTATGGCTCCCCTAAATTTGTTTCCAGAGAGCTATTCTACAATTATATCAATTGTACAGGGTTATTAATAAGGGAAATGAAGGTTTGAGGAGAGCCATTACAGCTCCTAAGGAGAGTAATTACGGCTCTCCTCAATCTGGTTTTAGGGGAGCCAAGGAGAGCGGGAGCTATAGCTCCCCTCAAGCGGCCAGACCTGGAGTGGTGCCCCAAACGCATCAATTTCTCCTGAAATCATATTCTTATGAACGACCAGTCAGAATGCTGTGATATTTGGTGTGTTAGCTCCTTTGGTACTCAAGATTCAAATTTGTTCAAAGAAATTTTCTCGGTCAATATTTGGGCTCGCTACAGGAGGATCCCTATTTTGTGCCACGCCCCAAATTTCTATTTTTCGAACCGAGAGGCTGATTTGAACCAAATTTGCTATGAGGTTTTATTGGGTCCAAAGTACTTGATTCATGCCAAAAAAAATTTTCCTGCTGCCCCGTGTGAACCTCAGGAGCTAAAAATAGAAAAAAAATTCAAACTCCCATATCTACAAAACTTCACGGCACTGAAACTTTTTATTTGGTGTGAAGCTTCCTTAGGACCAATAGAAAGGAATGGTGAAAAAAAATCTCTATCGGTTTTGTCCTAAGGTACAGTTTCGGGACTTTTGAAAAAATGCTGAGTCAGCATTATTTATTTAACACTGATGGTAATGGGAAAAATATAAAATAATCTTTTTCTCCCCAACCACTACTCCAAAAACTTTCATATTTCACATATCACATCTATGGAAGATTGATTCACATGGTTGTTGAAATTTAGCCCCTGGGTCGATATTTGGGCACTCTACAGGAGCCCAAATGTTCAAATTAGTGCAATATGAGGGCTATTCTTTAAAAATCTTCTCCAGATCCAACAGTTAGAATCTTTTGATATTTGGTATACAGCATCCTTAGGGAAGGGAGATTCAGGTTTATTCAAGCCAAGTCCCTGGGTTCATATTTGGGCTCCCTGTGGGAGGCCAAATTGTAACATTGTTCAATATGAGGAATATTCTTTAAAAATCTTCTTCTTCAGATCCAGCAGTCAGATTCTTTTGATATTTGGTGTACAACACCTCTGGGAGGGTTAGATTGAAGGTTGTTCAAATCAGGTCCCTGGGTTAATATTTGGGCTTTTTATTGAAGCCCAAAGTTTAACTTTGTCAAATATGAGAAAATTTCTTGAAAATTCTTCTTCTTCAGGTCCACCAGTGAGAATCCTTTCATATTTGGTATATAACATCTCTAGGGGTGTCAAATTCAAGTTTGTTCAAATCGAGTCACTTGTTTTTTCTTGTTTTTGTTTTTTTTTTTTGGGGGGGGGGGGGGGGGTGCTAGAGGGAACTACAGTAGTTAAAAACAAAACTAGAATTTTGTTCGGTTATTGTTTTTTAATACATCACTGAACAGACCTTGCTAGGAACCTTTCCTAGGACCAACAGAAATGAATGGTCAAAAAAGTTGCCTTTGGTTACATCATAGCAAATCAAAAAAATTGCTCTTGCTTCTGTTCACTTACTGATACACTCATCTCTTTTGACAATTTGAGCCAGGTGAGCATTTCAGGCTCACTTGAGCCTCTGGTTTTTCAAGTGCTCTGTATTACGTGGGTGGATGCAGCCGATTCGTTAGGTAAAAAGATTAATTAGCTCATTTGAGATAATTTATCTAATTACTGAAGTGTTACATGTATTTCTATAAATCTACATGTAAATGGTCTTGAAGGCCGTTTCCATGAAGATTGATAGAAATATGTCTGCCAGGTTACACCATAACTATTATGTCCTATTTTCTGAAGAAACATCATTTTCACAAATTTTCAAGTGAAATCATTTGAATTTCTGCTTATTTCAGATAATTAAGATACTTTCTACTCTCATACCTGAATAATGGGTACTACTACAGTTGAAACTAGAAGTCCTGTCATGAAATGTGCACAAATAGCACGTCGATCTGCGCACGTTATGACCGTAATAGGGCTATCAAATTCTGTACATATGGCCTGTGCACAAGCAATGTTTCAGTCAATGGACCTCCAGGTAACCCGGAGGTCCATTGGCAGAAACATTGCCTGCATTTGCTGTGAGTAACCAGGAGAACCCACCATGCTTTGGATGCCATTCAATATGGCATTTGCGCGTAATTCCTATGCGCAATTAAGCCTAGATAATCGTACAGTTCGTGACAGGACTTCTAGTTTTAACTGTAGTCTCTAACTACAGTTGAAACTAGAAGTCCCGTGACTGTATTGTGCACTATTTTGAAGTAATAATATGCTGAGTAAGTGCACTTTTGTCCATGTCAAACTGAACCATTAGCGTAACTCAATTCTTGTAGAAAAAAAGCATGCCCACCAACTCTGTACAATTCTATACTAGTAAATAGAGATCATTAACACCATTCATAATCTCTTTTGGCGTATATGTACATGTAATTACGTAAACTGATATTAAAATGTGACTGCATATACAGAATGAAGAGAGTGGATTACTAAATCGCAGCGCCATATATTCTCCACACGAAAAGTGTTTATAAATGTTAATAACAGGGCAAGAAACACTTAGACTTTCATCACATGGACACCGGCTGCAAGTTTATATACAGTCCATGTGATGGAAGTTTCCAAGTGCTTCTTCTGTTTTGTCCTCAAAAATTGTAATACTAAGTGAAAGTCCTCTGAAATGGGCAACATGAGTATAAACAATTGACTAAACCTGACTTTATCTGAATGTTGCAGTCACAATTATCCATTGTGCAGAAATATGTGACCATAAACACAAATAAATAAATAATAAATGGATACCCACAGGATGATCAGGTTACAGGTATCAAATCAATCACCTGAGCCAATATTCCTAAGAGTTCAGGTCAGAAGTGCGTTGATTGAAACAAATTGTGCTTTTGGTTCTTTCACTTGGTTTTATTAAACTTATTTTGTATTTTTTTAATAGCAGAAATTGACTTCCTCTGACATTATATCTTAAATAACTCTGAAAAAACAACGGTAAAGCTGAATTAAGCTAAGGTTAGAGTACCCCCCCCCCCCCCCCCCCCCCCCCCCCCATACGGGCCTTTAGATTACCCCAATGTCACATCTTTTACAGGTGCCCTCAAATTTGAGAAGGTGTGAAGGGCTGAAGGCATCAAGATAAATATATAAATTATCTGCCTATTCTCTGCATTTTAGAATAACTTCCATCATAATATGACCAAAAAGAAACAAAGAAAGGCATGACAATAAAAGATAACAGGATAAAACTGTTATTTCTGGTTTTAATATCCCCAAATTAGGGCAAAATGGTGTCCCCAAAATAAATGAATTTAAAGGCCTGCCACCCCCCCCCCCCCCCCAAGAGGGCAAAATAATTGGAAAATGGTTTATTCAACTTAGCTTTATATGTACAGTACAGCCGCTATGGACTGGTCACTTTCCATGGGTGGGTGATATTTCCATGGATGCAATTATTTAAGATTCCAAACACTTGTAGGAATAATCACCAAAATTTTAATAAATGAAGCACCAGGTACAACCCTGTGCTTCATAAATTAAAATTTTGCTGCTGATGATTTTTATTACCTGGCCAGAGCTGAACGACATGAACACTTTCATTCGTGCACCGTTCATGCAAGGTCAGATTGACATAGCCCTTTTTCTGTTCGAGCAAAAAATCCCACAAGGACACTGAGTGATATCTGATTACTGACCAGGGGTCAGCAGACATGTTAAGATTCAATGGTAAATGCTTGCATGGATATCACTGCTCAGTGCCCACTTGTGGATTATGAACGGTCCACAGTGACTGTACTGTACATGTACTTGTACTGTTGTTTTGATATGGGTGCTGAAAGTGACCTTGAACTGAAACTTTTCACTATATTACAAAACAAGCCATGAAAAAAGCCTGCTGAAATAATTGCATGTACATGCAGTTGAATCAAGAGACCGACCCTTCACTGAAACAGTGATAGTTGTACCATGACATGTGCATGTACATGCATTTTTTTTCAGGGAATTTATCTTGAGCTCTAACATGGAGTGTGTACCAAGGTGGAAAGAGCTGTAAAAACTACTAAAAAGACCTGGAATGGTTCAGGTTTCCCCACAGTGCTTATTGTTGTGCTTAAATCTTTTCAGACACTTCACCTGTACTTGACAAAAAAAATGTATCCATTAAAAATTTTTCGCAAGATACATGTAGCTACAGGCCTGTGAAGTGCAATGGCTTAGCGATTAATTCTGAAAGGTCGACAGTTCGATCCTGACATCAGTAACTTTGTTGTGCCCTTGAGCAAGACACTTCACATGTAATCCTGATTGCCCACGTTGGAGCACCAGGGCACGATATAACTGAATTCATATCGCAGTTTTTGAATCAATTTACAACTATAGTAATCAGTTTCAAATGAAAAATCATGTAAATATTAGGAAATGCTAATCCAAATTTATCCAAGTTGGAAAACTGCTATTAAATTTTTTAAAAATTAAATCTACCCCCTGTGGGGCACAGTGGCTCTGTGTGTCAATGGTGCACTTTGTCTTCAGCCGCTGCTAAATCTGCTGATTTTTGTGTCATTTTGAAGAGGAATGTCTTCCGAAGAACATATCCAAAATCCACAAAAATCTGCTTTTGGGGAAATTTTTTATAGCATATATACTGATGGTGGTGTAAGAGCGAATTTCGACCAATTTTCCGAAACCAGCATTCCAATGTTTGCGAACATGAGGACATGGATTTGTGTG
This sequence comes from Pictodentalium vernedei, assembly GCA_031216915.1. Taxonomy (NCBI): domain Eukaryota; kingdom Metazoa; phylum Mollusca; class Scaphopoda; order Dentaliida; family Dentaliidae; genus Pictodentalium; species Pictodentalium vernedei. Next base: position 338,987,035 of record CM062296.1, on the reverse strand, counting down.
AATCCAGTTTTTTTTCAACTCACATATTGTCCAGGCACATTAGACATAAAAATGAGAAAGTAAGGAAAAAAATCGGAGAAAGCTGATTTTTTTATATGTTTCTGGGACACACATTGCGGATAAAGTGTGAAAAGTCCCCGCGAATCCGAGTTGAGCTTTTTTAGTTATAGCGTTTTTTTGATGAAAAAAAAAATTTTAAAAAAAATTCGACCCAGCTCCATATTTCTCATTCTTATTCGCCTTAGTAGGGTGAGAATCATAAATATCGTGCTGAATTATATTGAGAATACATATCCCCAACAGAAAATGCCAACTTTGTACCAATCCTCACACTCAATGGTGAAATATTCACGAAAATGTACAAAATTACGAAAAAAAATTTATTGTTTTCATACACACAACGGTACACAATGTCCATTAAATCAAATCTACGACTACTTTGGGAGTTAAATTATATATCAAAAATTGCAGAAAAGCAGTGGCTTTATAATGATATATAACAATAGTCATTTATTCCATAATGAACTGGTGAAACGTGTGAAATATTAACCATACCCCCTAAACTCAAATTCAAACGGCATCGACTTTTCTCATTCAAATACCATATTATAGCATCATTGTTTCAATTTCCATGTTCGATTAAATCACATAATGTGGTGTTCGCCTACACTCAAGATGCATTGTCATGTAATGTGTGCACGTGAATTCGGGTACATCCCTTTGAAAGGTTACAGTAAACCAAGCAAATCGGGTCTTGACGAAATTGTGATGAAGGATTTATCAACTTTGGGTGAATCTGATCCGAAAAATTTGAAACTCGCAAAAACAGTCGACAGTCTTTGGTCTTTGAAGCATGTACTGAGAGTACCTTGCCCATCTTGGGCTGGATACATGCACATTGTCACATCATCAGATGATTATGAAACAAGTGATGTCGAGATACTTCCCTTTATTAATTTTGATCCATCCAACCCGAGCACAATTTACACTGCTCTCATGTTTGCACAAACTGAATGTGAGAAACAGGGACTGAACATTTGTCCAGTGACGTTTGACCAACCACTTTATATCAAAGCAGTGGAGATTGTGTCTTCGACAGATAAGTTGACAAAAGTTTTCGTTAGACTCGGCGGCTTCCATATGATTATGTCATATTTAGGGGCAATTGGTTCGATCATGGCTGGTAGCGGCTTGGATGAACTTTGGGGGACTGTTTATGCTGGTGGGTCAATCCATCATTTGATCAGTGATCATGCATATTCAAGAGCAGTTCGTGCCCATTTGCTAACACAAATTGCCATTACAAAACTTGTGTTTGAAGAAAGCCGAACACTAGATAACATAGACTGCACAGAAGTCAATGAAATATTCTGTGGACTTGCCAGAGGTGACTGTACAACAGCTGACGCTGTCAATCAAGAAAGTGTCAACCATCTACTGTCAAAATTACACGAAGTGCTCCAGAATGCGTCCATAGGACGCACAGGAAAGCTTTGGGTACAATACTACGAGCAAATAGGTCTTCTCCAGTTGTTCTTGAGAGCAGAGCGCACAGGCGACTGGGAACTCCACACATATTGTGTTCGCAATATGATTCCAGTATTTCACGCAGGTGGTCATTTTGCATACGCAAAAAGTTCTCATCTCTATTTGCAGCAGATGAATGAGCTAACAGAAATAATGCAACAGGATGATTTGAAGTTGTTCACTGAGAAAGGTTACTTTACCATAAGGCGCTCAGATAAATTCTGGGACGGGATATATTCTGATCAGACCATAGAGCAGTGTTTAATGAGAATGTTCAAGCTCCCTGGTGGTCTCACACATGGCAGGGGAATAACCGATAGCACTGTTGCGAAATGGGTACATGGACTACCTCTTTGCCTTCCGATATGTAATGCTCTCGAAAATTTTGTTCATGTTCACACTGGTCATGGCGAACAACATCGGGATCTCCGTCAAAGTTCACAATTGACTGATGCCAATGATATCACCAAATTATTGAACTGGCTCAGAGTGCATTCCCCCTTTCAGAATAGAGATCCACTACAATTAGTCTCTATAGCGACCGGGCTTGTGGCCGACGAAACTGTGAACTGTGACCAAGTTCGCAAAATTGGTGAATGTTGCGTATCGAATGTTGTAAGCAAAACGTTCAACAGCATCAAACTACGACGTGTTGACACTGTGAAGTCTTTCGCATCGATGACAAATAGCATCAAAGTCCGTGGAAGTAAGGTAGTGATTGACCCCACAATTCTGTTCAACCGCATCACATGTGTTATTCAGTCACAAGCAGAGATGGAAGAGTATCTCAAATATGAACTCGCCCCGAAACCACCAGCATTGTTTGATTCTGCTGGAATGAGGAAGACACAGAAAAGCACGCTCGGTAAGATCCTCAAAACATACGGTTCCGAGCAAACTAAAATCCCAGAACATTCTCTGTTTGTTGTAGATGGTGGATTTTTATTGAGGGCAGTTGTATGGCCTAAACAGTCGTCATTTAAGGACATATGTACATCATATTCCAATTATCTAGTCAGACATTTTGGGGCGAACGTCGTGGTTGTTTTTGATGGTTATGCTTGTACAATGTCGACAAAGGGCATGGAACAAGCCCGTAGATCTAAAGACAGGTATTCCATTGATATCAATATCTCACCCGAGTTACCAGCCACCACACCCCAATCCGATTTCCTTGCAAATGCCAAGAACAAAACCCAACTGATCGATCTTCTAATGCAGGAGCTATCTGCTATCAATATTCAGTCCAAGCAGGCCGAGGCTGATGCTGATGTACTGATAGCCGAAACTGCACTTGACATCGCTCAAGATGACAACAATGTTGTCGTTGTGGGAACAGACACAGACTTGTTAGTCATTCTTACCTCTCGAGTTCAACCGGGATGTAATATTCACATGATGTATTCCATTACCCCAAACTTACTAGTTTCAGTTAGTGAAATAGCAACCAAAATGGGTGACCATAGAAGCAACCTCCTTGTAGCACATTCTATAAGTGGTTGTGACACTACTTCTGCACTCTTTCGAGTTGGTAAGAAGAAAGTATTCAGTACAATTGTCTCCGATGTTACTAGCGACTCACAACAGTATGTCAACACAATTTTGGCGGATGACAGTACACCAAGTGCAGTAGCCGCTGCCGGGGAACAGCTTCTCCTGATCTTATACGGGAGTAAAACTGTTTCCTCTCTCGACCAATATAGATATGTCACTTACAAGCATTATGTAGCAAAATCTAAACTGAATAAACCCATCGACCTAGCCTCACTCCCACCAAGCAGCGATGCTGCACAACAACATGTCTACAGATGTTATCTCCAGGTCCAACAATGGCTGGGCACTTCGCTTCCTCCGACGGATTGGGGGTGGTCGCTAGACAATGGACTTCTTGTACCGACTGCAGCCACAAAGCCATGTGCCCCCGATAACCTACTGAATCTGATCAGTTGTGGTTGCAAGAGTGCTTGTACAAAAAGGTGTGGGTGTAAGAAGGCAGGACTCTCTTGCTCAGGTTTGTGTAATTGCAGTTCGGATTCTTGTAACAACCACATAAACACTGTCCTGTCGGAAATTTCGGAGTTCGATGAATAATATGTATATAGGTCATGTCATTTCTGTATATAGCGTTGATAATAGTCAATGTAACTTAATCCATGTTGATTGATTTGTACATTCTGTAAATATTATTTATTGATTTTTGTACATTCTGTAAATATTATTTATTGATCTAATGCTGCCAGACACAGACGTGTCTGTTCTGTCCCAAGCCCGAAAATAGTTGAGTTCTCATGCTGACGAATTTTATGCCAAAAGGGGAACTCGGCCAGAAGCAGAGGGGGTCTTCCATAATGTCTATTTTGTAAGCAATGATAAAAGTCTTCAAATGGTGGTGGATTTTTTATCGTCTGTCCAACTAACATCCCGTTCTGTACTACAACCCTTTGGGCAAATCCGTTAGGAAAATCGTCATTTTTTGCGTAAATCCGATACTTTTTTGTGAATTTTCAATAATTTTTCGCAGAAATTGTCACAGAATGCACATTTTCCTCTAGGTAAATGTATATTAGACATTATGTAGCTCGAAATACGCGTAAACAAAAAATACAGTTGGATCAATTCGAGGTGACAAAGTTCGTGCGATTTTTTTTTATTTTTTTCAAACGCGTTTTCGAAAAAAGGCTGTAGAAAAAAAAGCTCAACTGGGATTTTAGGGGACTTTTGTCTAATCGTTCAGTGACATGTACTCGACATTCCCTGAAAAAATCAGCTTTCTCCGATTTTTTCCCTAGTGAAACCTAATGTTCTTGGGCTAATACACAGGGTATATACAGAGTGTATGATCACAGTCCATAACGCCGGTGCACATCCCTTACTAGCTCAGAAATGGCTGAACCTGATGCCGCTCCGAGGAGTTCATGTAGCGTCGGGAGTGGACAGAAATCTATCAACAGGGAAGATTTTGTATGATAATGATAATGTGCTGGACAGCTCAATAGCCTTTTCCGATGTTGCAAACTCAGCAGCTCTCGTAAGGATAAACACCTTCCTCAACGAGTACAAAGCCCAACTGGCTGAACAATCGCACACTGCTAAGCTATGGATACAATATCTAGAATATGTCCAGACACAGAAAATGTTCATCAGAGGTGAACGCCTTGGCGATTGGAATCTCCACCTTATTGCTGTCAGTAATATGTTGTACCTCTTCGCGGCCGCGGGACATGTACACTACGCTAAGAGTTGCAGGTTGTATCTGCAAATGATGCTTGAGCTCCCCAAGAAATATCTGTGGTTGTATGATAGGTTCTTCTTTGATGGTTTCCTTGCTATACGCCGGAGTTCCAGGGTTTGGGCAGGCCTTTCAAGTGACCTTGTGATTGAACAAGTCCTCATGCGCTCAATTAAAAGTCGAGGTGGACTAATGCGAGGTCATGGGGTGACCGAATCAGTGCGTCAGGAGTGGATTTACACCATGCATAAATGCACCGAAATACACAAAGCTATGACAACGCTGACTGACATGAAACTCAGTACCAGTGAGTGAACAACATGTAGACATGGGCACTTCTCGTCGTAAACGAAACAACACCGACATGATGAAAATACTAGAGTGGTTTGACTTGTATGATCCTTTCAATGAGAATGAAAGATTGCACTCCCTGTCCTCCGGTTTGTCAGCTTCCTTGGGTGATGGTATTAACTGCGACAATACCGAGTCGGTAGGGGTGGAGATACACTCTAGATAATGTTGTTGTTTCTGGTGTCTCCATCAAAAGGAGTGATCATATTCGCACTTGAGACCATTTGAACCCTGGGGTGAAGTTGGATAACCAGAGGGTATCAATCGACCCATTAGCTCAGTTCACTCGATTGATAGCTATTGCTCAGAGGGAGCTCGACATGGCACAGTTCTTCGAGTACGAACTGACTGTGATGCCAACAGCCCTCTTCAAAGACTTCTTTCTCAGAAAAGCAAACAAGGCAGACCTAGCAGCTGCAATAACAGATCGAGTAGCACTTTCGAAGCCGCCATCTGATTCCGTGTACGTGCTTGATGGAGGGTCTCTCCTCCACAGAGTCAAATGGAAGGCGAATGCTACCTACTCGGAAGTAGCCCATCAGTATGTTGGATATGTGGCCAACAAACATGGGCAGAATTGCTGTGTCGTCTTCGATGGTTATGGACAGCGACCAAACACGAAGAGTCATGAGCATAGAAGGAGAGCTGTCAAAGTGTGTGCCGATATCTGTTTGACAGCCACCATGACTGCACACAAGAACCAGGAACGGTTCTTGTCGAACGAGAATAACAAAATGCAGTTCATAAGATTGCTGTCCACATTACTGAGTGCGGGTGGACATACTGTTAACTGCAGTTCAGACGATGCTGATACCCTGATTGTTGAAAGTGCCATCAAACTTTCATCTCAAGGGAATTCAGTTGTCATTGCCGCAGATGATACTGATGTACTAGTGCTATCCATTCACCATTGGAATCATACTTCGGCTGATGTTTATTTCCAATCAGAAGCACGGAAGTCACATAGGGGTGGGGAGGCATGGAAGTTTGCAGATATAATAGCGAAGTTCGGAGAAACAACTAGGCGACACCTCCTGTTCATACATGAATGGAGTGGGTGTGATGTTACTTTGTCAACATTAGGCCATGGGAAAACACAACTTCTCAAGAGGTTAGAAAAGTCAAGGGAGATTCAGAAGATATCGGCAATAATGCACGACAGTGCCCTATCTAAAGCAGAAATTGGGAGAATCGACGCTGAACTGTTTATAATGCTGTTCTCTGACAAGCAGTCAGACACATTGAATAGCTTGAGATACTAGGGGGCGTGGTGGCTCAGTTGGTAGAGGTGCAGGCTGCAAGCCGAGAGATCCTCGGTTCGAATCCCACCTGCGGCAACCGCGTTGTGTCCTTGGGCAAGACACTTCACCCCGATTGCCTACATGGGGGCACGATGACGCTGTGTACTGAGGCGTACTGCACGTCGATGGTGCGCATGTCTTCAACCAATCTAACCCTGCCTGTGCTGCGGTGCAGAGTTCAGAGTTACGATGTTGGAGAGCTGACAGCTGCTCGTCGTTGCTCGGTGGTTCTCTCCGGGTACTCCAGCTTCCTCCACCCGTAAAACTGTCACGGTCACGATTAGCCATTGTGCATAAGTATGTGACATTAAACACGAATAAATAAATAAATATAGCTTGAGATACTCAAAAGTTCATGACAATGGTCACTTCCAGCAAGACAGGAATCGAACCTCAGAAACTACCTCCAACACGCGGCATACTTTCACAGCCTGCGAGTCCACCTACAAACTGTGGAATGGCAGCATTTGGATATTGATATCCTAGATCCTTAGAAATGGGGCTGGGAAATTCTCGAAAATGAGTTGATACCCGTGATGACAGACCTGGATGCAGTGGCGGTGCCATGGGGGGAGGGGGGGTGTACTTACCCCTCCACTTTTTTTGCCAAGCGTAGTAAAAAAAATACTATCATTTTAATTTTTAGCTCAACTTTGGCAAAGCCAAATTTGAGCCTATGCCATGGCCAGTCGTCCGTCTGTCCGTCAACAATTCAATACTGCTCGGGCTAAAGGCCGTATTTATGAACCGATCTTTACGAAACTTCCTGGGTACCTTTGTTATGACTGTGGGACGAGAACGAGTGCTTTTTGGGTCCGATCCGAAATTCAAGTTGGGCGCTGGCAGCCATTTTGTACAAAATTAGGTGCAATCAGATTTTTGCACAGGACTTCCATATGAAAGCGCTGATTTGAATAATTTTGTGTATGAATGTTTAGTACCATGGGATACATTACATATAATACAGGTTTTTTTTCTCGTGCGTAAATTATGCAAATTAGACTAACTTTGATGTATTTAGTGTTACTTTCAGCACTGTTAGTGCAAATGCCAATACGGCTCGGGCTAGAGGCCGTATTTATGAACTGATCTTTACGAAACTTCTTGGGTACCTTTGGTATCACCGTGGGACGAGAACGAGTGTTTTTGGGTCCGGTCCGAAATTCAAGATGGCTGTTGGCAGCCATTTTGTACAAAATTAGGTGCAATCAGATTTTTGCACAGAACTTCCATATGAAAACGCTGATTTGAATCATTTTATGTGTGAATGTTTAGTACCATGGGATACATCACATATAATGCAGGGTTTTTTCTCGTGCAGAAATTATGCAAATTAGATGACCTTTGATTTTTTCAGTGCTACTTACACACAGTAAGTACACATGTCAATACAGCTCGGGCTAGAGTCTGTATTTATGAACCGATCTTCATGAAACGTCTTGGGTACCTTTGTTATCACCTTGGGACGAGAACGAGTGTTTCTGGGTGCAGTCCAAAATTCAAGATGGCTGCCAGTGGCCATTTTGTTCCGAAATTAGGTCTAATCAGTTTTTGTACACAACATCTCTACGGCTCAGGCTAGAGGCCATATTTATGAACCCATCTTTATTAAACTACTTGGGTACCTTTGTTATCACCGTGGGATGAGAACGAGTGTTTTTGGGTGTGGTCCGAAATTCAAGATGGCCACCAGCAGCCATTTTGTACCAAAATTAGTGCAATCAGTCTTTTGTACAGAACTTCTGAATGAAAGTTCTGATTTGAATAAATTTTTGTATGAATGTTTAGTAACATGGAATATATCACATATAGTACAGGTTTTTTTCTCGTGCAGAAATTATGCAAATTTGATGAACTTTGATTTATTCAGTGCTACTTACACTGTAAGTGCACATGTCAATACGGCTCAGACTAGAGACTGTATTTATCCACCGATCTTCACGTAACTTCTTGAGTACCTTTGTTATCACCTTGGGACGAGAACGAGTGTTTCTGGGTGCGGTCCAAAATTCAAGATGGCTACCAGTGGCCATTTTGTACCGAAATTAGGTCCAGTCGGTTTTTTGTCACAACTTCTTTACAGCTCGTATTTATGAACTGATCTTCATGAAACTTCTTGGGAACCTTTGTTTTCACCTTGGGACATGAACGAGTGTGTTTTGGGGTGCCTTTGTTATCACTGTCCTATGAGAACGAGTATTTGGGGGAGCATGGTATTTTGGGGCCATTTCCCTAACAATTGTGAATTTTCTCATTCATTTTTCCGCTTTATAGGATTGGCATTCGTGCATAACCCTTTACCCAACGAATTGCCCGCATCCACCCGCGTAATATGCAAATTAAGCAGCCGAAACATTATTTTTCGAAAAATGTCAACAAAACCATATCATGTAACCCCTATTGGAATGAGCTTGTGATATTTAAAATAACAAATTTTGATATCGTCTGCGTTGGGTAAAGAGGGTTAAAGTACGAATGACACACAAAACTTCTCCAGATCTCACACAAAATATCAAGACTATTGAGAAATTTTTTTCTTCTATGAAACCCCTCCTTGCGGCCATCTTGCATGAAAAATTTTCCCCAAAGTGGATTTGGGATATGTTCCCAGATAAATTCCATGTCGAATGACACCAAAATCAGCTTGTCCCAAATTTTTTCTGGGTCAAACCATATTGCGTCTGGACTATTAACCTTCTTAATAAACAGTTAGTTATCTGACTTCAGATATATGTACACAGATATAGGCCATACTAAGTATGTTTTAACCCTTCACTCAACATGAATTTAATAGACAGCACATGCTATGTGACCTTAAACACCAATAAATAAATAGACAGTACATGCAAAAAGTATATGTATATTAAAATTTTAAACTTGTCAATTCAGGCCAAAGTTTACACATACTGAAAGGATCTAAAACACCAATCACAGTATCACCACTAATCTGTATGAACAACAACAACAAAAATAACTGTATCATGAACATACAATGTATCAATTTTGTTGTGATAATTTGACTGTGAGAGACTTTTTTCTTTACTCTAAAAAAATATGTCAGAGTCTGCAAATACCTAAAATTGTCAGTTTTCTTTGTTTAGTGCTGGTTACCCAGGTCAACTTTTATGCTCTACTGGGTTTGTTAGAATTGGGTCACTTCAAATTTGCTACTTGAGTGAACTGAGGTCAGAACTCTTGACTCATTTCAACTATTTGAAAGCAGAATATATTAAAGCCATTAAATTTTAGTAATGCTAATACATTGAGAGCTAGGAAATACAGTAATATCTTCAGTTAAGTGTGCTGCGCTATACTTTGTTTAAAAAGTCTGTTTATATAGATATGTATAACACTTTGATTCCCTTGCACCCTTTCAAGTAAACAACAAACTGTTTTGGCTACATTTGAACTGCTGTGTCTTGTGGCTTGTTTGACCTATCCTCCTGGGTTTCATGCAGTTAAAGAATTCATCATCTTACAGGCTTGTACAGATTAAGAATTAACCCTTTACCTAACGAATTGCCTACACCCAACTGCGTAATTTACAAATTAAGTTAGTAGTTGAAAAAAAAAGATTTCAAAATCACTAAAGCCTGACAAATATATATGTTTGTTTCCGCTAACGGGATGAAAAAAAATTGGGTCGGAAAAACTTTTTAGTTTTTTATTTTTTATTTTTTCCAGAATGCAGTTCCCTTAACTCATTTTCAAACTTTTTTTTTATAGGAGTCAACTTGTCGGTCCGTTGCACATGTAAACTTGTGGAACGAACTACTTCCACAGTTTTAGTCGTATTTTCATGAAACTTCACAAAAATGATCAATATGATGAGGGGAAGTGCGTGACATAATTTTTTTCCAGAACGGATTCAAGATGGCAGACTGGTGGCCATATTGGATTTTGTAAAATACTTGTGGAGCAAAGTACTTCTACAATTTTTGCTGCATTTTCATGAAACTTCACCAAAATGATTAACATGATGAGGAGCCGTGCGTGACCTAATCTTTTTCCTGATCGGATTCAAGATGGCCAACTGGTGGTCATATTGGATTTCTTTTTTACTTAGAAAAATTGAATGCCCCATTTCAGTTACCCACATGAGGCGGTAAGCCATGGTGGGGGTATACTGGGCGACAGACCATCTCTAGTTCAACGTAAAATAGGCCTCTTTGTAGTGGTGTGTGGTTTTAGAAAGTGGCAAATGCGACCGTTTTTTTCACTTTTTTGCGATTTCAATAAAATACTTAAGACTATGCAGTTTTAAATAGGCACAGTCGGGTTAGCGGACACAAAGGTATATTTTTTTAGGCCTAAGTAAAATAATAAATATTGATATCCCAGGCCTGGCATTCTTTTTAGGAGTGCTGCACACCTACTGCACGCCTAGAAAAAACTGAGGGCAATTTTTTGCACCCCTTGATTTTCTGGAATGCCAGACCTGTTTGGGACTGCCTTTAAAACCTATTATCATTTCGTCCCCTGAGTTCCAATGTGTTCTCTGTGCCTACTGGCACAGAGAACACATTGGAACTTAGGGGACGATTTGTCAATGTTTTATTGATTCGCAATAATTCATGACCCATTCTGTGTCGCATTTCGATACATTTTGAGTGGAGAAGACAGTCACATAAGAATTAAATGCAACATTTGCAATAATGAGAAGATGTGTGTGCCAATTTTTCCACTATGTAGCTGAATGTAGTACAATTTTTCAGTCACAATATTAATACCTTGAAGTGAATATAACCAAAATAGCATACAGGTTTTTGTATTGAAAATTTCAGGTGCAATTGCACTCCCAAGCAATCTGAGGAGGGCAATTGTTTTGCACTCCTTGATTTTCTAGATTGCCAGGCCTGATATCCTGTGCACTGGGTAAAGGGTTAAGGCAACTTGAAAATAGCTAAACTTAATTTTTTCTGGCAACCTATTTTTTTTTTCTTCTAAGTATTAGAAAGGTAAAGTGCATGTAATTAGGATGTTCAACGATATTGACCAGTGTAAGTGAAAAAGCTGAGATGAGCAATTTAGAATGCCACTACTTAATAGTGTCCTTTTCTGAAGTCCTTTTATGGTCACCCAGTGGGATGTAGGACACCAGCAGCAAGCTTGTTTGCTCTAGAAAAAAATTAGAACACAACACAATATTGCAATTTTGACACACTGCGTATTTATTACTAAATTATTTAGAAATACTTACAAAATTATAAAAGTATATTGATAATTGGAATACTATCAAATTGTAGAGTTTACCAGTGTGTCAGAAAGGTACATGTAAACAAATTGAGGATAAACTGGATAACTGGAAGAAAGTTTTTGTCAAAAAGTGAAGATGGTGAGAATCCGCCAACTTTAAAGGGGATAAAGAGACGTGGAACCACAGACGTGCTACACGCAAGTACAGAACTGCACCAAAAAGCAAGCGAGTCCATTGAAAGTTGGAAGCAGATGGGGTAGGATGGTGGGAAATTTAAAAAACTTGTGTAGATGTACTTAACTACTTATGCTGTCCAAGTTCCAAAATGGCAAAAAAGGACGCAACATGATTGAAACAGTTCTTATATACCAAATGTGATAAAGTTGACAACGTCCACCAAAGTTGCCAATAATAGCACCAAAACAATGCTGGAGGCAGACTGGACCTAATGAACAGGAATATGAGAAGGTATACTTGCACAGATAATCTGGATGTATGAGAATTAGACAAGGGACTCGAGAGTAATACATCCAACAGGGCTCGATTTAATTGGATTCGCTTAGCAGTTTTCGAATCATTTTTCAACTAGAGCTAATCAGTTTCAAATGAAAAATCATGTAAATAATAGGAAATACTAATCCAAGTTTATCCAAGTTAGAAAGCTGCTATTAAGTTTAAAAAATTAAATCGACCCCTGACATCCAATTCGAAAACTGCACAAGACCAGGTACTGTGAGCAGTTAAGAGGTCACACACAGTAATGATACAATACATATATGCTCCAATGCACATATACAAACATCTGCAGATGATCTGCTAAAATTTTGACTCTGTTACCATAAATGTCAACTCATTTATGGTTACCTAGTGGGACACTGCAGGGCTTATATTTCGACGAGAATCTGAGAATCGATTCGCACAAAGATTCGCGCAATAAAACTGGCGAGAATCCATGTAGATTCTCGCTGCACCTCTGCTAGGATTCATGTGAAAACAAATGAGTCAATTTAACCCTTTAACTAACACAGCGGCAACAACTTAACCAATAGAAGGCTAACATGACCTGAAATATCCTGACACTTTGTCAATAAAACCTTACAAATATGGCTGTCATTGGAACCGGCTCATTGAGCCGTTTCCAACGGCAGCCATATTTGTAAGATTTTATTGGAAAATATTGTTCATTTAATTATTTTATCATTTATTTATTGTTTAAAAATTATCAAACTTAGTTTTAAAAATTGAAAAAGTGTGTTGGGTAAAAGGTTAACACGTGTTATCAGTATACAACAGTGGTTCAACCTTGGTGGCGTCATGGGATCCTGGGACACTCATAGTAGGTATGGATTCTCGCAACCATTTTCACGAGAATCCAAATGGATTCTCATAAATTTAGACGAAATATAAGCCCTGCACTGAACATCACATTCACAGCACTTTATCTCCAAAGACAAGGAATGCGAAGTTTTATAAATGAACACAAGGGCTATCTCAGTACTGTGTACATTCTTGTCATTTGACTAAGTTTATTACTGACTAAGGCTCAGAAGTGCAAACAATCCGAAAATTGATTGCCCGATTTTTTAACCCTGAAGTCATGTTAATTTTACTTAATATATACTGCATATACAGGCGTGCTACAGCTGCAGATGACTGAATGGTGTTTATGCGTTATTTTTGGCTGCCTGTTCAGGCAGTCAACAATGATGTAAAAACACTCAAGATCAATGCATGCCACCAGTCGTGTTCTCAAGGGACAGCTATTTTAGAAAAATATAAGAGAGTCTGTTTGTGGCTGTATGAGGACTTGATGGTTACCTAAAATTTAGGTGAACAATAGACAGATGATATGATTGCTCACCAAATTTGGACAGGCTTGATCTAATAAAAAATAATTTTGTGTTGTCTGGGAACTCCTAGGAAGTGATGGATATTGTGTTTACTGTGGTGGTTAAGTTTTGCTTTACTAGTTAGTAGGAAGGTGCCATTTCTTGAATTTTGAAATAATGTCTGGGCTTTTCAATAGGCCCTATAGAATAATGGACTTCAGGTCTACTTTTGTGTCATCAGGGTCTATAAACTTGTGGCAAAATATAATTTTCTCGGGCCTACTGTATTTCGACAGTTAAGATTTTGCAGTACATGTATCACAAGACTAGGAGTGGGAGTACTTGCGATGAGGAAAGCAGGTAGAGAATTTCAACCAGATCGCAACCAAGTAAAAATTTTCTATCTGCTTTTATCATCACAGAGCAGTGGCGCCCAATTTATTGGATATCTTGTAATAAAAGCTATATCCCTGGTAATTGAATATAATTTCCAAAAGGCCTTTAGATTATCCCAGTTTCAGACCTGTTACAGGTGTCCCCAAAATGGCAAATTAGAAAAAGTGTGATAGCATCAAGAAAAATATATAAATTCTCTGTGCCATTCTGTATTTTATAACTTTCATCATAATATGATCATAGAAACACAAAGAAAGGCATGGCAATAAAACATAACAGGATAAAACTGTTATTTCTGGTTTTAACATGCCCAATTTAGGGCAAAATGGTGTCCACAAAATAAATGATTTAAAGATCTGTCTCCAAACACAAAACTATTTCCCATACCTCAGTACAAATTTAACCTGTTAATCGAATATGGATTATAGAATACACTTCTGTTAATTGAATAAAAATAAAAACCATGTCGAGAAATTACCTTGACAATCACCAAAGTCCCCTTGTTTATAGACATATTTGGAACATGTAAATCAAATACAGGCATTTAATATGTTGTATCTTGTTTGATACAGCTCCTTGAGCTCTGACAAACAAGATATAACAGAACAAATGCTCAGTTTATCTCTAAAATACAGAAGAGTGACCAGTCCCCCGTTAATTGAATTCTTCTGTTAATCAAATAATTTTCACTGACAAAATGGCTTTTCAATAAGCCCATTTCGAAACTGCCATCTTGGCTTTTAATCTATGGAAGGTCACAGGTCGCGAGGTGTAAACATTTCAAGAAAACACGTTTTGAGCAATTGGAGAAGAGAGCGGGTGAGGTGCAAAACATTTAGCCAAAGTTATCATTTGTTTAAGGTAATGGCAATATTGTATGAGAACTTTTATTATTTCGAATTGAGCTCCTATCGACTTAACCCTTTACCCAACGAATTGGCCACATCCACCTGCGTAATATGCAAATTCAGCAGTTGAAAAATATAAAGTCGTCTAGGGTTGCCTCTTCAGTTAATTTGAATGATGACAACGGTTCTATGAATTTAAACTTGATATTTCACAACATTAGTTGACTTGGCTGGCACAGAACTCAACCCGATGAACATGGAAATCGCTTTGTTTAGACCCCGGGATCAGTGACCTTGCATAGATTAAAGTCCCAAGATGGCAGTTTCGAAATAGGCTTATTATTAACAGGGTTCCACTGTACTAGCACTCTACATAGTGACCCAACCAGTTCCGCTTTACTAGTAAAATAGGACCCAGTCACCAATGCTTGGGGTGAAAGTCCTCTAAAATGGGCAACATGTAGATCAACGATTGACTAAACTTGACTTCATCTCCATGTTGTGTCACGATTAGCCATGGTGCATAAATATGTGACGTTAACCACCAACAAACAAACAAACATAGTGACCCATATATTAGACTGTAGAATACCATTTCTCCATAGATTTTCGATGTAGTCTTTTCTGCAAGAAAATAATACATAAAACCAGTTGTCTTATATATATTTTTGCTATATGCATATTATTTCATACAACAGGTTGTTGATGCAAGGGCTGGCCCAGGAACAAAATCAGCCCTAAAATACAAGAATAAGAACTCCAGCAAGCACAAACACCAATCAAAAGAGAAACTTTCAAAGCACATCTATGATTCAAGTCCTGGTGGTTTTTATGATGATGCTGAAGGTAAGATTTAAAACTGTTCTTGAAATATCTTGACTTGTCATTTCAAATCCAATTAGATTATCTTTTCAGCTTTTCTCATATGTAATCCCTTTACCAAATGAATCGGCCTCGTTCACCAACGTAATATACAAATTGGACAACCGAAAAAAAGAATTTTCTAAAATTTCAACAGAACATTATCATGTGACACGTCATTGGAACGGGCAATCAAGCTCATTCCAATGAGGGATTTCATTTTCAAATGATATTCTTTTGTTGAAACTCTATTCAAAATATTAAAATGGCGACTTTTGATATCGCGTGCATTGGTTAAAGGTTTAATATTGAATGGCAGGTTGACATTTTTTTTTTTATGAATACCAGGTTATCACTGTATCAGGTATATATGGGTTTGTGCTGATTTTTCTGATGAAAACTGTTTTGTAACAATCATCAGGTATTGGAGACTACCTCCTTGCAGTTCAATAGATTTTGTGAAAGATTTTTGGAGAGTGGGTTTACACTATTAAACAAATTTGCAGAGTTTAGCTCCCACCAGGACCGTTTTCTTAAAACACGGTGAGAATGCATGATACAAACTGTGTAAGGCAGTGGACCTTGGGGGGTTAATCTATATGCTGTTTTGTTACAGCTTGTCAGATCCAATTTCAAAAATATCTGAGTTGGGGAATTACTCTGTACAACCAAAATCTGGTCAGTGTTGGTTGAAAAGGGTTAAATGCCTTTTCCATGTAAAACCAGCTTGCAATTTTATTTGACCTCAAAATGTCATTAGCTGGACTCACCACTATAATAAGGTTATAAACTGTCAGCAGCTTCAAGAATTTTTTCATGTGGTGATAATGACCCCCAGACAGTTTAAATTCTCAACACAGACCAGATGTTTTCCATTCTTTCAGACGGCATCTCCCCCATATATAGTTACATGTTCTATTTTCATCCCTGTAGTCTCTTTTGAGTGGCAATTTATCTCTACTGCTTGACCTACATATTTTACTCCTAACAAATTTTGTTTTGATAATTTTTTTTGCTTCTTGGTTCAGACATTATTTAACACACATTGGGGCAATAAATCGGTCAACCTGTCCCAGTTTTTTAATTTATTTATAGAGAGCATTGATTGACTGCTGTTGTGTACCAAAAAAATGTATATAGGGTAACTCCAAAGAAATTCCTTTTATGTTCTGCCTTGATGATGCTGAACTTGATTATCATTTCCTTGAAAGCCAAGTGGACACTTCATCTGATTTTCTTTTTGGAGTGAAAAAAAAATTATTTTGAAACTTGGAAAAAACAAAAACCTTGAGTTTGTAGAGTACTGCGATCACAAAAGTGAACAGAAAATTTTCATTGGATTGCAATAGGGTCTGCTTTTGTCCCACAGTATTGTAGAAATCTCAAATGTCTGAAAAGAAATCACAAAACAATGACTCGGGAATTCTTTTTAGCTCATCTTGACAAAGTCAAGCTGAGCTAATCTCATCGCTTGCCGTCCGTCGTCCGTCAACACCATGTTTTGGTCTTCTCCTCCAAAGCCACTGGGCCAATTCAAGTGAAAGTTTGTGTGAGTGATGGTCCCAAAGGGGCATTTCATTTTTGTTCAACTCAGCATGCCCAGCCCCATAGGGAGGGAGTGGGGAAAATGCTCCAAAATATTTTTAAAATCTTCTTCTCAAGAACCAGTGTGTACAATGACTTGATATTTGCTATGGAGCTTCCATATGAGGTGTAGAATCAAGTTTGTTCAAAGGAAGTTCGTGAAGTAATATTTGGCTTTGAAATAGGAGGGGTAAGATTTTTGGCCCCCGCCCAAAATTTCTATTTTCTGAACCGATGGTCCGGTATGAACCAAATTTGGTTTGTGGTAGTATTGGGTCATAAGTACTTGACCCATGCAAAAAAAAAAATTCCTGCATCCCCATGGGAACCCTGGGAGCTAAAAATAGAAATATTTTCAAACGCCCATATTTCCCAAACCCCACGGAACAGAGAGCTTTTATTTGGTATGAAGTATCCTTATGACCAGTAGAATTGAATGGTAAAAAAAAAATGCCATCGGTTATGTTAGGGTGTTCTGTAATGGGCATCGAAAAAATGCTGAGTCAGCATATTTGCAAAAATTGAAAAAAATCTTTTCTCCAGAACCAATCATCAGAATCTTTTGATATTTGGTATACAGCATTCATAGGGGGGGGTCAGATAAAAGTTTGTTGAAATAAAGCTCATTGGTTCATATTTGGGCTCTCTACAGGAGCCCGAAGTTTTAACATATGGTAATATGGGGAATATTCTTTAAAAATCTTCTTCTTCAGAACCACCAGTCAGAATCTTTTAATATTTGGTATACATCATTGTTATGAGGGTCAGATTCTAGATTGTTCAAACCAAGTCCCTAGGTTAATATTTGGGCTTCCTATGGAAGCCCAAATTTTATCTTTGTTCAATATGGAGGGTAATTTAAAAAAATCTTCTTCTTCAGATCCATCAGTCAGAATGCTTTGATATTTGGTATGCAACATCTCTATGGGGGTCAGTTCAAGTTTGTTCAAATCAGATCCCTAGGTATATATTTGGGCTCACTATGGTAGCCCAAATTTTTACTTAGTGCAATATGAGAAAATTTCTTTAAAAATCTTCTTCTTCAGATCCACCAGTCGGAATGCTTTTATATTTGGTATACAACATCTCTAGGGGGGTCAGATTCCAGGTTGTTCAATTCGAGTGCCTAGGTTAATATTTGGGCTCCATATGGGAACATGAAATTTAACTTAGTACAATATGAGGGAATTTCTTCAAAAATCTTCTTCTTCAGATTCACTTGTCAGAATGCTTTCACATTTGGTATACAACATCTCTAGGGGGGTCAGATTCAAGTTTGTTCAAATCGGATCCATAGGTCAATATTTGGGCTCGCTATGGTAGCCCAAATTTGAACTTAGTGCAATTCGAAAAAATTTCTTTACAATTTCTCTTCTTCAGATCCAACGGTCAGAATGCTTTCATATTCGGTACACAACATCTCTAGGGAAGTCAGATTTAACTGTGTTCAAATCAAGAGCCTGGGTTAATATTTGGGCTCACTATGGGAGCCGGAATTGGCCATTTTGCTGAAGAATTAAAAATTTTGTATTCAGTACCCTCTAGAGGTACTAAGATTAATCCACATAGATTGTATCAAGGGGCTTGATAGGGGAGCTCTACATTTTACTTATGATCAACTGAAGAAAAGGCATGGTGCCTAGATTATTTTTGTCACTCCTGAGGGACTCAAGGATTGACAGTGTAGCCTATGGAGATGGCTTGCTTAATGTAGACTCATTCTTGGACTCTGTTTAAATTGTGTTCTGTACAAGATGAGCGCTTCAGGCCCCGTGGGGCCTCTTGTTTCATTTATTCTTCTCTTTTCGCAGGGTGTAAAATTTGACGAGAACGCTCGTTTTGTTTTCGTGGTGGTTATGCAAATTTAAATCTACTCGAACGGATGACCAGTTAGCCAAAAGTTTCATCTTGAATTGTAAAGTCTGAGTAACTTTACTGGTAGAGTGCTAAACTTTTGCTCGACCTCAAGATTTGTTCACACATTCTTGTCTTGTTTCAATTTATGGGGAGAGTGCCTACACTCCCATAATTTGTAACAATGCAAATCGATGGAGATGAAGTAATTTTACTTCCAAGATAATAAGGACATCCACAGAATATAAAGTCTTCAACTTTAGGTACCTGCAGTTCAGAATAAAGCCCAAATATGGGCTTCTAGCAGTCTACCAGTTAACCAGCCTTTTTTGTGTCTAGATAGATTTTTAGTCGAGTTGTGACGAAGTCAAACTCGTCTTATAGTTTGATGAATGGTGGGTGGGCGTAAACAATTGGTTTCCGGACGATAACTTGATAATGGTTCGACCCACGTTCATGAAACTTCTTAGGTAATTTGGCAGGCTTGTCATTTTGAGGCGGGTAATCGCCCCGGGCCACAGTCGCCTGCCTGAGTTCAAAATTTTGCGGACACTAAACGTCCCGCCTAACCCTGATTTCTGCGGTCCATTAATTCAGTCAAAGGCACCTCAAAATCGGCGGTCTCAAATGGCAATTTTCGCGGATTGAAGGAGGTAACAAAGCGCAATTTGTGAAGTTTGTAGTTTGTCGTTGACACAGTAACCCAGTGACAGTAAGTAACTTTCCAAATACGAGCAGGTCTGCCAGTTCCAAAGTTGTAGTTATTACATTCTACATCAGGCTGACAACTCTTGTCATGCATGATTTCGGGACGTATAATCCCTCAAGCCAGTTCGACACCTGACGATTCGTCCCAAAATCAAAGCCGGATGATTCATCCCCCAAATCTGATTGATTCGCCCCAAGTTATCGGCATCTTGCGGTGAACTCAGTGCACAGGCTTGTACATTCATCATGTAATGTATAAATACGGGCTTGGGTTATTTGGATGGAAGATAACGAGAACACTCACTGTTAGTGTGTGTCATGGGTAACCTGGTATCTTGCATCCAAATATTCAAGCCTCCATCTATACATTACGTGATGACGTACATCATAATTACACAAAACATTACCTTAAAGTGATATTAGTTGTCTACCCAACAGACTGAAACAAAATGGTGGCCGCAAACCATAAATGGCCCTCCTGGGGTCATTTTAGGCAAACCCAAAATGGCCCTCCTGGGGTGATTTGAAGCAAACCATAATGGCCCTCCTGCAATTTTCAAAATGGCAAGCCTGGGTTGGCCTCTATGAGAGGAAGAACCCTATTTATCTTGCACTTACTAGGCCAATGCTGAATGGTGAAGGTCACGGTGACCTTGAACATACTAAATCATAAAGAATTGGTTTCCGGATGATAACGTGACTATGGTTGAATCCACTTTCATGAAACTTCATATGAAGGTTGACCTTCATGAGAGGAAGAACCATATTTATTTTGGACTTGTTAGGTCAAAGGTCAAGGTCACAGTGGCCCTGAACATAGTAAATCAAAACAATTGGTTTCCGGATGATAACTTGATAATGGTTCGACCCACACTCACGAAACTTCATAGGTAGATTGGCATCAGTGAGAGGAAGAAGCATATTTATTTTGGACTCGCTAAGTCAAAGGTTAAGGTCACAGTGACCTTCAACATAGTAAATCCATAAACAATTGTTTCTGGATGGTAACTTGCCTGTGGTTCAACCCACATTCATGAAACTTCATACATAGGTTGGCCTTCTTGAGAGGAACAATCCGATTTATTTTGGGCTCACTAGGTCAAAAGTCAAGGTCACAATGACCTTGAACATAGTAAATCAAAAATAATTGGTTTCCGGATGATAACTTGATAATGGTTTGAGTCACATACATGAAGCTTCATATGTAGGTTGGCCCCTTTTTATTTTGGACTTGCTAGGTCAAAGGTCAAGGTCACAGTGACCTTGAACATAATAAATTGTAAACAGTTTGTTTCCAGATGATAATTTGACAATGGTTCCACCCACGTTCATGAAACTTCATAGGTAGGTTGCAAGAAAGAGCCCTATTTCTTTTGGAATCACTAGGTCAAGGTCACAGTGACCCTTCACATAGTAAATTGTAAATGACTGATTTCCGGACGAAAAGTTGATAATGATTAAACCCACTTTTGTGCTGTCACAGCTCGACATAGGATCGATGATCCTATTGGGTTTTAGACTTTGCCTTGATCAGCTATATATATTTCAATTCCATGCAATATATGAATACTTTGTTAATGATAAAAAAACATTTTACAAGAATTTTTGCAAAGCTGAGCTTCCGGTTAGCCATCTCCAAACTACGTGAATGGTCAGTTGGTCAGTCATTTTTGAAATTTTGCACACCGTTTTCGGTCTTCATTTCGCTACGCTTTATTTATGAAATCTTGACCCACTTGTGGTGTTAGTGGTGTAAAAGTGTATATTGATCTGATCGAAAAAAATACCACTTCTGTCATAACAGTACTGTAGGATATGTTTCACTGATAAAAAGATTACTTGTAACATAAGCAGCAAATTATCATTTAGCTTATGCTGGGGTTACGTCAGTTGTGAAATATGTGAACAAACTACAGGTTACAGCAAAATAATACACAACAAAATAATACAACATAAATTAAATTCCTAATCCAGCATGTTTTGCCTGTCAGATCTGACAATCTCTCAGGACTAGCTCAAATTAACCAATTGGTTGTGCATTGCATCCACATATGAGTAGAGTGGCATACCATTTTATTACCATTTATGTCTTAATAGAATTTCAATGATTTGGCAATTTCAGACAATAGTTTTTGCTATTTATGGTTGCAGGAATTCTTAGATGTAAACAGCATGGCTGACGTAGTAAAACAGAGAAGGTGGAAAAGCACCTCAACACATTATTTCTATAGGTTACCACCACATTATTTACCGTAACTTTCTTATGGGTTACTACGTTAGCTCTTTATTTACACTGGCACAAATTAATAAGAACTTGCATGAAAATCATCAGTTTTCTGTTGGATGGTGAATGCATAATTGTGGATTCACCATTCATCAGAAAACTGATGAGTCTCTTATAAGGTCTGTACATCTTATTCTGATCCCAGTGCAAGTTATTGTGAAGCTTGTCTGGAATTTCATTTTTGAAGTGGTTGTGTTTTATAAAACAGAATCTGTTAACCCAGCACTCAAAAAGAAGAATGCTTTTGTGATGTCAAACTTGTCAGTGTCAGAATTGTTGAAGTTGTGAAAACAAGTGTTCTTTGCCACATGCCTGACAAAGAGACATAAGAATGCAGTAGTGAAGTTTTTTTTATTGTTCAAAAAGATGAAAATTATATAAATTGACCTGGATGTCAAAGAGAAAAATACTACAAAAAGGCTGAAGGTACTGCTTTTCAATGTGAACAGCTGCAAATAACCATTTGAAGGATACCTAATAATTATCTGCGTTTTTATTACTGTTTTTATCTATAATGGAAGAAATGCTGTTTTCTGTCCCTTACCCTTTATACCAATATTTTGTTAGCCACCCACGATGGAAGTCTTGCTGTCATTGTGATCATAGTTTTTGATTAAGAGTCCACTCGAACATGCAATCACTGTTTTATTTTTAGCTCAACTTGACAAAGTCAAGCTGAGCTATTGCCATCACTTCTTGTCCGTCGGTGTACGTACGTCCAGGCATACATATTTCCTTTGGCACACCTCTCAGGTCGCATTTTTGATCAGATCACTTTGAAACTTGGTATGCTTGTTTGGGGTGACCTCTTGATGGGAGCTATCGATTTTCTTCAATTTCCGTAAAAAATGTTGCCACTGGCAACGTTCTTAGAACTTAGTTCAGTCAGACCTCAATATTTCCCTTTGCACACCCTACAGGGCACATTTATGATCGGATTGCTTTGAAATCTGGCATGCTTGTTTGGAGTGACCTCTAGATGGGAGTTATTGATTTTCTTCCATTTCCATAAAAAATGTTACCGCTGGCAACGACCTTTGAACTTAGTTTAGTCAGACTTCAATTTCCCTTTGGCACACCCTTCAGGGCACATTTATGATCGGATAACTTTGAAACTTGGTATGCATTCGAGAGTCAGACTTCAATTTCCCTTTGGCACACCCTTCAGGGCACATTTATGATCGGATAACTTTGAAACTTGGTATGCATTCGGGGTGACCTCTTGATGTGATTTTTCATTTCCATCAAAAACTGTTGCTGATAGCAACATCTTTGAATTTATTGCATTTGTGCATCAACATTCTTCTTTGACATGGCCTACAGGCCACATTTATCAGGGATTGTTTTTAGCTCAACTGTGATGTAAGTCAAATTTGAGGTTATGCCATGGCCCGTCTGTCTGTCAACAATTCAATACGGCTTGGGCTAGAGGCTGTATTTATGAACCAATCTTTATGAAACTTCTTGGGTACCTTTGTTATCACCGTGGGACGAGAACGAGTGTTTCTGGGTGTGGCCCAAAATTCAAGATGGCTGCCAGCGGCCATTTTGTACCGAATTTAGGTCCAGTCAGTTTTTTGTACACAACTTCTATACGGCTCAGGCTAGAGGCTGCATTTATGAACAGATCTTTACAAAACTTCTTGGGTACCTTTGTTATCACCTTGGGATGAGAACAAGTGTTTTGGGGTGCAGTCCGAAATTCAAGATGGCTGCTGGTGGCCATTTTGTACCCAAATTAGGTACAATCAGTTTTTGGTCCAGAACTTCTATATGAAGGTTCTGATTTGAATAAATTTTAGAATGAATGTTTAGTAACATGGAATACATCACATATAATACTGGGTTTTTTCTCGTGTAGAAATTATGCAAATTAGATGAACTTTGATTTATTAAGTGCTACTTATACACAGTAAGTGCACATGTCAACACGGCTCGGGCTAGAGGCTGTATTTATGAACCGATCTTCACGAAACTTCTTGGGTACCTTTGTTATCACCTTTGGACAGGAACGAGTGTTTTTGGGTGCCTTTGTTATCACTGTGCTATGAGAACAAATTCTTTTGGGTTCAGTCAGACCCACTCTGGGACTCTGATTTCTTTTCTAGTTTAGCATCTAACTGTCACCCACCTTTACAATACTTTACCTATACATTTGTTTCAGGCTACGGTCAGCATTTATGTAGAGACCGTTACAATACCTTACATGTACCTTTGTTATCAGGTCATTATCTAAATGTGTGTCATTGCTGTGTCACATACTATTCATGTACATGTCTTACACAAGTTGAGCTATAGTGTCATTGACACTTTCATTTAACTTGGTGTGCTCATTAGGCGAGACCTTTAGATAAGAGCTATTGATTAGCATTCATTTCTGTGAAAAAAGTTGCCATTTACAATAACTTCTGAACTTACTGTATTTGTGTTTCAACATTCTTCCTTTAGCCAGTCTTACAGTTTACATTTAAAAACGCGTGGATTACTCAGACGTTGTGCACACACAATGCTGTTATGTTGAAATTTCACCAAATAACATTGGTACCAATGATCTTCAATTTTGTCATTTCACTTATAACTTACCAATTTCAAGTTTGTCAAGTTGAGCTACAGTGTCATTGACACTTTCATTATTATAAGGTTAAAAAAAAAAATTTCCCTTGGGAACCCTGGGAAGTGGAGCAGTGCTTGTTCGCTATTGTAAACAAGTTTTGTTTTACTGATAAAATAGGACCAGGAAACCAATCTCTGGGGTTGAATTCTCTGAAATGGGCAACATTGGTATAAAAGATTGGCTCGACTTGACTTTATATCCATGTTGCGGTCGCGTTTACCTGTTGTGCAGAACATATGTAACCTTAAACACCAATAAATAATTAAATTAAAAGTATGTTCAGTGTATGAAAATTTTTAGTTTCAAATGCTGCCAAGTGCTTAAAATGTTTTAGTTTCCAATGCTGCCTAGTGTTTATGCCTGATATAACCACAGCCGTCTCAGGGAGCACTATGTCTCAGTGGTTAGATCATTGGACTTTACCTCTTAACCCGCTGATTATTTTCAAAATATTTTTCATCAGATCTAGTCATGGCTGCTGTGAAGCAGCCATTCTAGATTTGATGAAAAATTCATCTAAATTTAAATAAATCATTGGTCAATAAGTCCATTTAATTTACAAGAGAGTGATTTGGTCAAATGTACCCAAATTATACTATTTCAGTGGCAAGATATTTTGTGTTCTGGGCCGGGATATCCGCCAGCAGCGTGCAAGGAGTTAGAACCAAAAGCTGATGGTCTGAAACTGACCATGGTAACTGCATGGTGTCCTTGGGCAAGGCACTTAAACCCCCTTGCTCACACGGCATGGTGGCACTGTGTACTAAGATGTGCTGTATGTCAACTATGCACTTGCCTTCAACTGCTGCTGCTGTGATCACAAAAGTGGACAGAAAATTTTCATTGGATTGTAACAGGGGCTGCTTTTGTCCAACAGTATTTTAGAAATCTCAAATGTCGGAAAAGAAATCCCAAAACATTGGCTCTGAGATTCTCTTTTCATTTATTCGCGGGGCATGGTGGCACTGTGTACTAAGGTGTGCCGCATGTCGACTATGCACTTGCCTTCAACTGCTGCTAACTCGACTTGTGCAGAGTTAGTAAGTTAGGGAGTATGATGATTGTTTGCTGCTGCTTGGTGGTTGTCTCTGATAACTCCAGCACCCCTCCCCCCCCCCCATGCCTGTAAAAAGTGGTCCTACACAATGTGACCTTAGCTGCTGTAAGTATCATTGAACCTCAAATAAACAAACAACCTCAGTTGTTTTGCTTGGCTATTTTTTTTTATTTTACGCACTATTGATTTCAACCCATTACTTTTATCACTCTTCAGTATCTTAAGTCCCCCCTCTGGGTACTCCGGGTTCCTCCACCCGTAAAACTGCCATGGTCATGATTAACCATTGTGCAGAAATATGTGACCTTAAACGCCAATAAATAAATAAATATTAAGTCCCCATGCAGGCCCAAACTGCCACCTTGGCATTGCTTTAAAAAAGTACCCCTTGTGTATCCTTCCTTCAGAACTCTGCCAGGAGGATGCATTAATCTTTGCAGTGTATTGCTCTTGTTGGCTGTCTATACAGACAGACAGCCAACAATGATGTTGAAACACTATTAAGGCCCCCCCCCCCCCCCCCCCCCCCCCCCAAAAAAAAAAGATGTATGTTTCCGCCAAGAGAGTGAAATTTGAATTTGATCCCCTCTCGCCAATTATGGTTACAATTCTCCATGACTCTTTAGTTTAAACAATATTTATTGAAGGAATATGCTATATGTTACAGAATTGAATACCAGAAGAGTAACAGTGCTAATGCAATAGCTCAAAATATAACATATATTAACAGTAATCAGATTGCCGAATGATGGTGGGATTTGACAGGAAGCTTGTAGCTTATGTAAGTCATCTCCCAAAGTCATGCATACAATTACTCTAAAGGGTGGTATAGACCATATAGATTCACACATGGACTCACGCATGACTCTTTCTTTGACAATTGGTTACCAACATTCAAAGACATAGATGCAATTTGCAGTTTTTAATAGGTTTGAAACATGTTGGATTTTGGATGTTGCATCATAACATTGTGTCAGTGGCTGTGACAGCTATCAGAATTTTAGGTTTGTTAAAACACCTGTTCAAATTGATAACACAAGGTTATTGAAACTTTGCTTGCTAACTTTACATATTTAACTATTTCTTTACCAAATGAATCTGCCACATCCGCCTCTGTAATTTACAGATTGAGCAGATGAAAAAAAATTATTTAAAAAATATTGAACAAAACCATATGTGACCTCATTGGAATGAGCTTGTTCCAATGAGGAACACATGGTATGGTTTTATTGAATTTTTTAGAGAAAAAATTTGAGGAAAATTCAAATAACAAATTTTGATATTGTGTGAGTTGGTTAAAGGGCTAACTCTTTACCTTAGGTAATAGCAAAAAAAAAGCTCATTCTGATGAGGGATCATAAGCTGTGTTTTTGAGACATAAAATTCAAATTTTTAGTTTAATATCAAAGATTTTTATTTGCAATTTTCAATTTTTACATCCCTGTGTTTATAATATCCAGGGAGTTGTGAAACAACAGTTGTGCATCTTGGTTACATGTGTATTGATTGATTTTTAATCCCCTCAGTTGAACTGGGACAGGTTTCATAACACAAGTTACAGAAACCTGTTTAAAATTTGTTGAATTCAAGGAGTTGCATTTTGTGTCACTGGCATTTATTATTAGTTTAAATATATTTTATTTGCAAAGTCAAACAAAAATGATGATGACAAGTGGCACTTAACACACCTCATTTGCATATATTATACTTGAACTCATGTTCAAGACAGCACACATTTCAATTTATATAATTACATTTTAACATAAACAAACAGAAAAAGAAAGTACATGTATGTAAGGATATTGAATTAGTTAAACAAACGAGTGAATAGCATGTTTAAATCATTAGCCGCTCTTGATATTTTGGTTTATCCTCAAAGAAATAAGAAATGCTGTTCCACTTTGTTAAATTGTAAGGTGTGGTTGACTACAAAGAATGTCTGTTCTTGAATAAAGAAAGTTGTCCTGTGAGCTTTTCCTCTGCTTGTTTGCAACCAACACCAACAGGTTCTTTTATTAACAACGTAATATCAGGCACTGTGATGAAAAGACACCAGAAGACTGAATAGACTGAAAATGGACTCTGGGAAGTGAAGCAGTGCTTGTTTACTGTGGAAAACCAGATCTGTTTTACTGGTAAAATAGGACCCAGACATCAATGCTTGGGGTGGAAGTCCTCTTAAATGGGGAACATGGGTATAAACGATTGACTGAACTTGACTTTATCTCCATGTTGCGGTCACGATTAGCCACTGTGCATAAGTAAGTGATCTTAAACATCAATAAATAAATAATGATTTTGATGTATTCTATGCGACAACAAAGCCGAAAATACCAAGAATTAATCTAAATGAAAAGTATAAAATAGGTATATATGAAAGATACACATGAAGATATGTGTGCACGAAAAAGGGGAAATGGGTGGATAATACCCCAAAGATTTCATCCATTGGTCGTGTGTGTCTAGGGTTCTTTAAATTAATGGGACATTTACATTTCATCCTGAAATAACAGTGTAAAACAAGGAAAAATTGACCATTTTTGCACTTGTTAACTCCACCTGGCCTGGAATCTTTTCTGTGGTCAAAGGGAAGTTCTTTCTCAGTAGCTGAAATATTTGTACAAATGACATGTCTGTCCAAGGTTTTCTTGTGGTTGTTATTCTACAGTTTATTCCAGTCTGCTCCACTTCACTTTTGATGCTGAATAATGTTTTTAAAGGGACAATAAGCTGCTAATTGGGAAAAATATTGACTCGCAGTAGTGCTCAAACGATTAGTCGACGTCGACGTTTTTTTGCCTATAGTCGACTCTGCTTTTTGTCGTTGACTAGGCAAAACACAGTAGGAGGACTCGCCAGCGAACAAAATCTGAGTAGAAAGATCAATGAATTCACATCTCCGGGGAAATAAGGTTACAAAATGCTTGGAAAAAAACTTGCTACCGATCGCTGGCTTCAGATAGTGGATGCGACAATGTAACAACCGACCAGAAACTCAATAAACTTCAAAGAACTTTATAGACAGTTTGTCCGCAGCATGTGTTGTGTCACTCTCCCTGACTCTCACTCAGTGTCTTGGTTTGACTCTTCCAGTGCTGATGCACCAACATCAAAATATAAATCGTTGAATGTTTCTCGTAATACAACTGGCCCTCGACGTTCATTTTTTCCCTCTTTTGTTTTTGTGGTAACCCGGATGTACCGGAACCGACATTTTCGGTCTTTTCCAAAATTACTTGGTTCCATTTTCTGTACTTCGATGGTGCCGAGTACCGACTACTTTCTCTATGGACCGAACAGCTCTACACTAAAATAGGGAGGTTTATGTGTTTGACATGTTTGTTTTACCATGACGCATAGCTCATGGTTCGTCCTTGTAACGAAGCAGGGGGTAGCCTGTTAGGAACTAAAAAAAAAAGAGTCTTTTTCTCGTGTAACATGGTGTTGTTGCCCTGTTGCAAGCGCAATTTCCGAAGTTAGTCTGGCTTGTCGATTAGTCAACATCGACTCGACATTGGGGTCTCGACTAGTCAACTTTGAAATTCCATAGTCGTTTCAGCACTAACTCGCAGATTTTGCTCATATGTGAAAGAGCATGTTAAATAATAGCCATGTGCCAAGTTTGGGTGTCTGAAGCAACACAAAATTACTTTAATCTATAATTAAAAACCTGTTAATTGAATAAAAAATATATATGCCAAGAAATTACCCTGACGGTCAATTACCCTTGACCTATGTGGCCTCAGTAATCTAATGCAGGCATTTAATCTATTACATCTTTTCGACAGAGCTACAGGAGTTTTGTCAAACAAGCTATAGCCTACAATAGAATAAATTATCCGTTTATCTCAAATATAGGAAAGTCACCAACTCCTCAACTGAATACTCCTGTTAATTTAATAATATTCACTGTCAAAGTGGCTATTCAATTAACAGGGTTCCTTTGTAATTGTATTTTTTTCATGTACATTTACTTTCATAGGACAGAATTTTGGGATGACAGTATTGAGGAACCATACTGTAACTTTTGAAGGCCTTCCACCAACTATAACTTTAATGTGCAAACTTGACATAAGTACAGACTCTCTCACCCATGCCTGCTTCGTCTCAGCAGAGCCCATGAAGACCTTAGGATGGTGGAATTTTTTACGTTTCATAAACTTTTATTATCTGTTCTAAGGTTATGTATACCATGTTAGTAATATTCCTTTTTTAAAGAGAAAAATGCAACGATATCACTGAGTTGGGAGAATTTTGACAGGGTCATGGTCTGGCCAAAATTTTCTGTCTGCTTTCCTCCCCACAACTCTGGAATCTCACCTGTCGAAAAAAAGAAATGCAAGAACAGTAAATCTCGGATGCTATTTTCATTTGTTTTTCTTGATTCAGGCTTGCTTTCAAAGTATTTTATTTAATTATGGAATTGTGACCCACTGTTGTGACTAGGTCATGACCAGATTGCTATGTGATTGAGAAAGAGACCATTTTTATTACAGTACTAGAGAAGGTCAGTTCTGTTCTAACCAGTGTCCAGTTATGTGGAGTACAGTGTATAATTTTAATTCTGTTGTTTTTTGTTTTTTTTCCATTTAGATGACATGTCCGACAAATATCTCAGGAAGAGAATGCATAGTCTGAGTGATGACTCAGATAATGAAGATTTATGCAGCAGAGATATAAGGTTACCCTCAAAACATAAGAGAAAAGTCTCTCCAAGCTTTCAAGTCAGCCCTTTCTTGGATCTCAGTTATTGGAAGAAGTGAGTTGTTGAGATGGGTCTGCCCATCCATGGTGTTTTTCTTTGTTAAGGGAAGGAAGCATTTTTTCATTGTGAATAGATGTGTACATATATATTAACTTCTGTTGTTCAAATGATATTGTTCCTCTCTTCGGCTACACTGCAGCCTAACATTCAAATGACAAAGGTGGATAACTAAAATAAATAGGCAGTGTAGCCAATTTTGTCTTCATTCTTTTTTCCTGCCCTCACTAGATCTGTCTTGGCGAGTACAAAAGTAAATTGTTAGAAGAAATGCAATCAGTTTAATTCCTTCATTTAATTGAAGTTGTAAGTTATGTTAGGGAAAAGAATTGAGCTATATGTTGTGTTACCGGTATATAAAAAGATATTTGGTAGAATCTGAGATTCTTTTGGTAGAAAGTGGAATTTTTAGTTTGTTCCTACAGAAATGGAATTCTAGTTTCCACCAGGGATGCGAGAGTTCAGTTTATAAGCTGATTTCAGATAATTTATCAGATTAAAGAATTTTTTTTATTTTCTATGAAAATGGTCTTGAAGACCAGCTAATGTAGATTTATAGAAATAAAATGTCTCACAAGCTATATCTTAACTATATGCCATCTTATTTTCTGAAGAAGCATCATTTTTGCAAATGTCTTGGTTAGATTATGCAGAGTTAGTAAATTGGAGAGCGACAGTTGCTCAGACAAAGATAAACATCATATACCTTCAGGTGTCAGTAGTAGTTGAAAACAATTGTCTGCTATTTTTTCTTCTGATGCATTCAAATATAAATAAATCAGCCTGGTAGTGTCTGTGTTTCTTCAGGTGGAGTTGGAAATTCTGCTTTCTTCTAGCAGAGGCTGCTTTTTAATCAACTGACCCCAGTTTTTACAAGTAGAAATTAAAGTTCTAGTTTCTACCAGTAAAAACTGAGATTAAACAAAGAAAAAGTATGAAATACCAAATTTCTACCAAGACATATACAGTGGAGCTCACTGAATAGGATATGTCTCAATTGAATAACCCTGTTAATTGAACATAGCTTATGTTTCCAAACACCAAACCATTTACTGTGCATTTAGTACAAATCTGACCTGTTCATTGAATAAAGGTTATAGAGTAAGCGCCTGTTAAATTGTTAATTAATTAAAACATTCTGTAATATGTCTATAAACACCCTGATTCCTCTTAATGATAGATCTATTTGACCTCAGTACATCCAATACAGGTATTTTAATTTATTGTATCATGTTTATCAATAGAATGGAGGAATGTGACAAAATCCCTGTTAATTTTATACTCCCGTTAAATGAATTATTCTCACCTGCAAAGGAACTATTCAGTTAGCAGGATTCTGCTGCATTAAAGGTATTAAAGTCTATGTTTTCTGGGGTTTTTTTTCGGGTATCTCTTGTTCCCAAATGCAGAAATCTTTTGTAATTGGAAAATGCTCTGAGAGGTGCTCCCAAATCATTGTTCACATTGCATATTTGTTCAATATAAACATTAACTCTCCCCATCAGTCAGTTGTTTTGTCACTGCCATCTCAAAAATAGGAATGGGAAGATTTTTCTTTTGTCTGAAAGGTGCCGGTAGATATGTGAATGTATTCACAGGCCTGCAGGTTTGATCTTAACCCTTTGAATCCAGGTGGTATCTTACATTCGGTTCAATGGCAGTGGTGGGATGAGTCCATATTTATTATTTGGGTGTAGATCAATTAATATTTTCAATGTGCAACCTTTAGGCTGCACATTGAAAATATTGATTATTCTTCCCCACACATTCACATTCACATTCACATTCGCTTTGCAGCCTTCTTGCTCAACCCTTTACCCGTCAAAACCGGCCAGCACTATTCACCATTCAATTTTCATTATTAGTCCCCCTATAGGATTGCACATGTAAGCTTAACCTTTCATATTTGGTACATGGATAAATGGTTCTGAGGGGATGATGCACGCTCAAATTTTTTTTTTCAAAATCCAAGATGGCGGCCATTTTTGTTGTGTTTTTAGCTCACCTGACTGAAAGTCAGGGTGAGCTTTTCTTATCACGCTTCGTCAGCAGTCCGTCGTCCTGCGTGAAGGTGGTGTTTGAGCCTCTTTCTCCTAAACCACTGGCCACATTTCAATTAAATTTCATGTAAGTAGTGGTTATATAGGGGCATTTTGATTTTTATCCAAAATAGCTTTCGGCTCATATTGAGCAGAGGTGTGGGGGAAAAATGGCCAAATTTTTTGAAAATCTTCTTCTAATGAACCACCAGTAGCAGAGACTTGATATGTGGTATACAGAGTCCTTTTGAGGTTTAGAATCAAGTTTGTTCAAGAGAAGTTTGTCGGGCATTATTTGCCTTCGTTATGGGAGGGGCAAAAATTTTGGCCACGCCTAAAATTTCTATTTTCAGAACCGTGAGGTCGATTTGAACCAAATTTGATATGAGGTGATAATGGGTCATAAGTAGTTGATTGATGCAAAAAAAAATGTTCTCATTGCCCCGTGGGAACCTCGGGAGCTAAAAATAGGAAAAACCTTAAAACTGCCATATCTCCAAAACTACGCGGCACAGAGAATTCTTATTTTGTATAAAGCTTACTTTTATCCAGTAGAATAGAATGGTTCAAAAAAATCCCTATCGGTTTGATCACAAGGTACTTTTTTCAGGACTTTGAAAAAGTGCTGAGTCAGCACTTTTTAACACTGTAGGCAATGGGAAAAAGATTAAAAAATCTTCTTCTCCATATCCAGCAGACAGAATCTTTTGATATTTGGTATGCAACATTGTAGGGTGGATCTGATTCAAGTTGTTCAAATCGGCCCCCTGGGTTCATATTTGGGCTCAGTATAGGAGCCCGATTTCGAACTTAGTGCATTTCTGGCAAATTTCTTCAAAAATCTTCTCCAGATCCAGCAGGCAGAATCTTTTGATATTTGGTATGCAACATTGTGGGGTGGATCTGATTCAAGTTGTTCAAATCGGCTCCCTCGATTCATATTTGGGCTCACTATAGAAGCCCGAATTCGAACTTAGTGCATTTCAGGCAAACTTCTTAAAAAATCTTCTTCTCCAGATCAAGCAGGCAGAATCTTTTGATATTTGGCATGCAACATTGTGGGTTGGATCTGATTCAAGTTTGTTCAAATCGGCCCCCTGGGTTTATATTTGGGCTCAGTATAGAAGCTCGAATTCGAACTTCGTGCATTTCAGGCAAATTTCTTCAAAAATCTTCTTCTCCAGATCCAGCAGGCAGAATCTTTGGATATTTGGTATGCAACATTGTGGGGTGGATCTGATTCAAGTTTGTTCAAATCGCCCCCCTGGATTCATGTTTGGGCTCACTATAGAAGCCCGAATTCAAACTTAGTGCATTTCAGGCAAATTTCTTGAAAAATCTTCTTCTCCAGATCCAGCAGGCAGAATCTTTTGATATTTGGTATGCAACATTGTGGGGTGGATCTGATTCAAGTTTGTTCAAATCAGCCCCCTGGGTTTATATTTGGGCTCAGTATAGAAGCTCGAATTCGAACTTAGTGTATTTCAGGCAAATTTCTTAAAAAATCTTCTCCAGATCCAGCAGGCAGAATCTTTTGATATTTGGTATGCAACATTGTGGGGTGGATCTGATTTAAGTTTGTTCAAATCGACCCCCTGGGTTTATATTTGGGTTCAGTATAGAAGCTCGAATTCGAACTTAGTGTATTTCAGGCAAATTTCTTAAAAAAATCTTCTCCAGATCCAGCAGGCAGAATCTTTTGATATTTGGTATGCAACATTGTGGGGTGGATCTGATTCAAGTTTGTTCAAATCGGCCTCCTGGGTGTATATTTGGGCTCAGTATAGAAGCTCGAATTCGAACTTAGTGCATTTCAGGCAAATTTCTTAAAAAATCTTCTTCTCCAGATCCAGCAGGCAGAATCTTTTGATATTTGGTATGCAACATTGTGGGATGGATCTGATTCAAGTTTGTTCAAATCAGCCCCCTGAATTCATATTTGGGCTCACTATAGAAGCCCGAATTCGAACTTAGTGCATTTCAGGCAAATTTCTTAAAAAATCTTCTTCTCCAGATCCAGCAGGCAGAATCTTTTGATATTTGGTATCCAACATTGTGGGGTGGATCTGATTCAAATTTGTTCAAATCGTCCCCCTGGGTTTATATTTGGGCTCAGTATAGAAGCTCCACTTCGAACTGAGTGCATTTCAGGCAAATTTCTTTAAAATTATTCTTCTTCTCCAGATCCAGCAGGCAGAATCTTTTGATATTTGGTATGCAACATTCTGGTTTGGATCTGATTCAAGTTTGTTCAAATCGACCCCCTGGATTCATATTTGGGCTCACTATAGAAGCCCGAATTCGAACTTAGTGCATTTCAGGCAAATTTCTTAAAAAATCTTCTCCAGATCCAGCAGGCAGAATCTTTTGATATTTGGTGTGCAACATTGTGGGGTGGATCAGATTCAAGTTTGTTCAAATCGGCCCCCTGGGTTTATATTTGGGCTCAGTATAGAAGCTCGAATTCGAACTTAGTGCATTTCTGGCAAATGGGAAAAAGATTAAAAAATCTTCTTCTCCAGATCCAGCAGGCAGAATCTTTTGATATTTGGTATGCAACATTGTGGTGTGGATCTGATTCAAGTTTGTTCAAATCGGCCCCCTGGATTCATATTTGGGCTCACTATAGAAGCCCGAATTCGAACTTCGTGCATTTCAGGCAAATTTCTTAAAAAATCTTCTTCTCCAGATTCAGCAGGCAGAATCTTTTGATATTTGGTTTGCAACATTGTGGGGTGGATCTGATTCAAGTTTGTTCAAATCGGCTCCCTAGATTCATATTTGAGTTCACTATAGAAGCTCGAATTCGAACTTAGTGCATTTCAGGCAAATTTCTTTGAAAATCTTCTTCTCAAGATCCAGCAGGCAGAATCTTTTGATATTGGGTATGCACCATGCTTAGGGGGGTGAGATTCAAGTTTGTTCAAACCTTGGGCTCACTATAGAAGCCCGAATTCGAACTTAGTGCATTTCAGGCAAATTTCTTAAAAAATCTGGGTTCATATTTGGGCTCACTGTGGAAGCTCGAATTATAACTTAGTTCAAAATGATGAATTTTCTTTAACAATCTTCTTCAGATCCAGCAGTTGGAATGTTTTGATATTTGATATGCTATCCTTAGGGGGGTGAGATTCAAGTTTGTTCAAGCCATGTCCCTAGGTCCATATTTGGACTCACTGTGGGATCTTGAATTGTAACTTAGTTCAAAATGAGGAATTTTCTTTAAAAATCTTCTTCAGATCCAGCAGTCGGAATGTTTTGATATTTGGTGTGCAGCATCCTTAGGGGGTGAGATTTAAGTTTGTTAAAGCCAAGTCCCTAGGTTCATATATGGGCTCCCTGTGGGAGCCCGAATTATAACTTAGTTCAATATGAGGAATATTCTTTAAAAATCTTCTTTTTTTTTTAGATACACTGGTCAGAATCTTTGGATATTTGGTATAAGCTTTTCTTAGGAGGAGCAGATGCAACTTGTTGAAATCAATTCTCTGGGTTGATATTTAGGCTACCATGTCAGGTGAGCGCCCTCAGGCCCCTTGGGGCCTCTTGTTTTTCTCTATTTTCATGTTACCTCCCCTCCCACCAACATGGTTCAAGCTACACTTTGCATATTTGGCACATGGATAGAGGGTTGGGAGGGGATGATGCACGTTCAATATTGTTTCTTCAAAATCCAAGATGGCGGCCATTTTTGTTGGGTTTTTTTAAGCTCTTTTCTCTATTTTATGTTACCACCCCTCACTCCAACATGGTTCAAGCTACACTTTTTATATCTGGCACATGGATAGAGGGTTGTAATGGGATGTTGCACGTTCAATATTTTTTTTCCAAAATTCAAGATGGCGCCATGGCAACCATTTTTGTTGTGTTTTTTAAGCTTTCTATTTTATGTTACCACCCCTCCCTCCAACATGGTTCAAGCTACGCCTTTCATATATGGTAGATGGATAAAGGGTTGTGAGGGGATTATGCACGCTCAATATTTTTTTTTTTTAAAATCCAAGATGCTTTTATACTTTAGTTCTGTGACAAAAACACCATATGTGACGTTATGTCACAAAAGCGCCGTAGGGGACTAATACCACCTCGGTGGTCAAACACTTGTTTGTGTTAATTTCAATGAAAATTCCATAAATAAATGTTCTTATCCTTATCTTTTTGTTCAGATCTTTTCATATTTTATTATACGCCCGTTTGAAAAACGGGACGTATTATAGTATGGCATTGTCTGTCCGTCCATCTGTCCGTCCATCTGTCCGTCCGTCCGTCTGTCCGTCCATCCGTCCGTCTGTCCGTTTGGTTTCCAAACAATAACTTTAGTATTTGTTTTCCGATCGGCTCCAAATGTGGTATGTGGTTTAATCACAACAAAATACAGGTCAAGTTCGAATATGGGGTCGGTCCGAACATTTTTCGCCTGAATTATGGCCCCAGTTGGACTTAGAATACGTCAATTATTTGGTTTCCGGATGATAACTTTAGTATTTGTTTTCCGATCGGCTCCAAATGTGGTATGTGGTTTAATCACAACAAAATACAGGTCAAGTTCGAATATGGGGTCGGTCCGAACATTTTTCGCCTGAATTATGGCCCCAGTTGGACTTAGAATTCGTCAAATATTTGGTTTCCGGATGATAACTTTAGTATTTGTTTTCCGATCTGTGACAAAAACACCTTATGTCACAAAAGCGCTGTAGGTGACTAATACCACCTCGGTGCTCAAACACTTGTTTTTAGCTCACCTTGCCAAACAAAGTCAAGCTGAGCTTATCTAATTGCTCTCCGCCAACACCATGTTTTGGTCTTCTCCTCCAAAACCACTAGGCCAGTTCAAGTGAAAGGTTGTGTGAGTGATGGAACTGAAGGGGCATTGCATTTTTGTTTTACTCTACATGCCCAGCCCCATAGGGAGGGGGCGGAGAAAATGCTCCAAAATATTTTTAAAATCTTCTCATGAACCAGTGGGTACAATGACTTGATATATGTTATGGAGCTTCCTTTTGAGGTGTTGAATCAAGTTTGTTCAAATGAAGTTCGTGAAGCAATAGTTGGCTTTGTTATGGGAGGGGTAAGATTTTTGGCCCTGCCCAAAATTTCTATTTTCTGGACCGATAATCCTATTTGAACCAAATTTGGTAATACCGTATGGGGTATTATTGGGTCACAAGTACTTGACTCGTGCAAAAAAAAAATTCCTGCGTCCCTGTGGGAACCCCAGGAGCTAAAAATAGAAATATTTTCAAATGCCCATATTGCCAAAACCACACAGAACAGAGAACTGTTATTTGGTATGAAGCATCCTTAAGACCAGTAGAATTGAATGATAAAAATAATTGCCATCGGTTGTGTTAGGGTGTCCTGTCTCTTCTCCAGAACCAATGGTCAGAATCTTTTGATATTTGGTAAACATCATCCATAGGGGGTGTCAGATACCAGTTTGTTAAAATAAAGCCCATTCGTTTATATGTGGGCTCAATACAGTAGCCCGAATTTTTAACTTAGGGCAATATGGAGAATATTCTTTAAAAATATTCTTCAGAACCACCAGTCAGAATCTTTTAATATTCAGTATACATCATTGTTATGAGGGTCAGATTCAAGATTGTTCAAACCAAGTCCCTGGGTTAATATTTGGGCTCCCTATGGAAGCCCAAATTTTAACTTGGTGCAATATGTAGGATAATTTTTAAAAATCTTCTTCAGATCCACCAGTCAGAATGCTTTCATATTTAGTACACAACATCTCTAGACCAGATTGCAGTTTGTTCAAATCGGGTCCCTATGTATATATTTGGGCTCGCTATGGTAACCCATATTTTCACTTAGTGCAATATGAGGAAATTTCTTGAAAAATTTTCTTATTCAGATCCACCAGTCAGAATGTTGTCATATTTGGTATACAACATCTCTAGGGGGGGCAGATTCAACTTTGTTCAAATTGAGTGCCTGGTTTAATATTTGGGCTCCCTATCAGAGCCGAAATGGGCCATGTAGCTGAAGAATTAGAAATTTTGTGTTCAATACCCTCCAGAGGTGTGTAACTAAGATTAATCCATATAGGTTGTATCAAGGGGCTTTATTGGGGAGCTCCACTTTTTACATTATGATCAACTGAAGAAAAGGCATGATACTTGGACTATTTTAGTCACTACTGAGGGGCTAAAGGATTGACAATGTATCCCATGGAGATGGATTACTTAATGTCGATTCATTCTTTGACTCTGTTTATATCATGTTATGTTCAAGGTGAGTACTTCAGCCCCCGTGAGGCCTCTTGTTTCAATTTTTGTCCCCAAAACATAGTTTATGGCCCCTTAGTATTAGAACGCTATAAGCTGTGCCTTCGTGTTAGGTAAAGGGTTAATGAAATTATGATGTATCATGTTTCTGGACCGTTAAAGCAGCCACTCAGGCTCTAACGGTTAAAAGAGTGACATTCAGGTTTCTATTTGCACTTTACAATAAATTATGTCTCCCAAATATTTTTAATGTATATCACAAATTTTCTTGATTTTTTTTTTTTTTTTTTTAGCATTTCCGCCATTTGTCTCTCATAGTTTGGGGACAACATTTAGCACCATGAATTTGGAGTAATCATTTGAAAGTGCTAGGAGGCTGTGTACCTCGTTCAAAAGTCCGATGCACTGCTTTTCCCATGAATGTCAAAAATATTAAACCTAGTAGTCACAGGGACCACAATTTCAACTTCTGGTCTAACTGAAACATTGTTTTTGTGGGGCCAATATTTCAGTAAAAGTAAATATCATACTGGGGGTAATAATTATTCTGTACTTCATTCTTTTCAGAACACAAGTTTGTTGTGGAATAATTTTCAAAGGACAAAATGGTGAACTACTTGTTGATCCCCAACTCATTCGCCCTTGCTTTGCTTGTCGTAATAAGAAATCGGAAACAGACACCATTAAAGATGATTTGAGTCAAAGTCAGTCAACGGATACAGAGACAGAAAGCAATGCAAGTAACCCCAGTTTCCCAGACATTGAATACTCAGATTCCATAAATGGAGATGCAGACAGTGAACAAAACTTTGATTTCTCGGATATTAGTTGCAGTAACAACAAAATTATACGTTTTGCTCAGAGAGAACTTCCACTGGAGTGTTAATTTATTGATTCTTATTTATTCTCAGGAAATTCTCTCTGTTCTGCTAGAGAGACTGGTAAAACTTCAAGAACACCTTCAGTTATATATTCCATCCCAACAGAGCCCATCATACTTCCAGAAAGTTGTATCATTGTGTATGCAATCATCCAAAAATTCAGTCTTCGAAGAATAACACTAGAAGATGGAGTTGCATAGCAAGATTCCATCACTCATTCCACGGCAGAATGCCCATATACTTTTAGCATTTTTGCTCAATTAATGTGTACATGCAACACAGTTGATGTGTGAATTCACGAGTGCCAAGTTCTCTAACCTTAATTCTGAATAAACTAAGGTGAAAGAAAGAGTCAACATGAAATACATGCTTCTGAATGATTAGTATGAAACTGATAAAATAAGGATCAATTATATTTTCAAACCCTCTCATCAGTAAATATATTTTAATTGCTGTGAAGCAAAAGAAATTGTTGAGAGACAAAAAATTGTGTGAACTCCAGTGATTATAGTACTGTGATCACAAAAGTGGACAGAAAATTTTGATCAGGTCGCGACCCAGTCGCGATTGTCAGAATTATGTTTCCTTTCACTGTAGAATCTGCAGCAAAACTGTAACACTGTAGAATCTCACCTTTGAAAAGAAATGCAAGAACATAGGATCTGAGATGCTATCATTTGTTCTTGATGCGATCTCAGCCCACTCGTACAAGTGTGTTGCAATCAGATTGTAAAGAGACCCTTTTTGTGATCACAGTAGTGTATTTTGAATTCCCTGTTGACTTCCAAGTCAATTTTTTTTATTAAGAATTCATCGTGTTGCAATTGTCATCAGTCAACAAGCATTATATGTAATGATTGTTCCCAAATTTTCAAATGAGGTTGGAGGGTGTTACATCCAGAAAAATTATATAGGAAATTATGATCTTTTATCCAGATCGCAAACAAAAAAAAGTGCCCTATTGCTACAAAACCTGAAAATCTGTTTCTCTGTTTCTCCATGTTCATTATTGCTGCATATGCAATATATTTTGTTAAAAAAATCCCCCTCCCCCACCCCAAATGGTCTTTTTTTATGTGAGATGTCATGAGGTCAACTTTCTGAATTGCTTCTTGTTGATTACTTCTTCCGTATATGCATTGTAGAATATGGACTCTTATTTTGCAGAAGCAGACTCCACTTTAACTGTATAGCTCTGTGATTACAAAAGTGGCCTCTTTTGGGTCACATTGCAATCTGATTGCAAAATTCATGTACCGGTGCATCAGGATTTCATTAATAAAATACTGAAAAATAAAAACCAAATCAAGAAAAACAAATGAAAATAACATCTGAAATTTAGTGTTCTAACATTTTTGTTTGAACAGGTGGGTTAAAGTGTTGTAAGGAGAGAAGCAGACTGAGAATTTTTTTTATTAGATTGCAACAGTGTTGCAATCCAAAAAACATTTGCTGTTCACTTTAATAATTGCAGTGCTGGATTTATGTAAATTCTAATCCATGCTGACTATATATATAGAGGTATATATTACCCCAAAATTATTGGGTACTTTACACCCAGAAACCTAAGATTGCAAGAAGCAAACTTATAACTGATTTTCCACCACCCTTTACCTAGCAGGACTAGTGGACAACACATTCAAGATTTCATGAATAACTTAAAAAAATTAATGTTTTGCCTGAAAATAATATTTATGCTGCCTCATTGGAACGAGCTTGTTCCAATGAGGGCTCATAACATATGTTTTGAAGGAAAAAATTGAAAACGTATTTAATTTTGGATTGGCATTTTGTTGAGTAGCTTTGTCTGAATGTGGTCATTATTTTAGATAAATGGTTAACCTATTGTGTAGGTTAGGAACAATAAAATAATGTCATAAATCTTCGAGTTATATTGGTGAAAAAGGTGTTAAAGGTTCACCATTCGTTGACAGTTCCAAATTACTCAGTGTGTTCACTTCTAATCCTCAGGGGCTTAAAAGTAAGAAACATAACTGGTGAAAAAATTGTCTGAGTTGTCTGATCTTTTAAAAACTGCTGAACTGTTTATAGAATATATTTTTTCTTGTGATAGTGTTTTCATCAAATTACATTGCTTTTGAATGCAAAAGGATTGAGAAACAGATTTTCAGTAACATTTGGCCTAAAAGTTTGAACATAATGAAATTTAACAGTGTCTAAAACATTCAATTGAATTTTTTCAGTAATTGCTGGGATCTCGTGCATTTTAAAAACTTTTATTCGATGCAACTTTTGCTGTTATCAGAGCACTGCTTTTCCTTGTTTTTTCAAGGATACAGAAAATTCAGCATGTTCTGTTGTAATCACCACAATAAGTTTTTGTAACCCAAAACAAAACCTTAAAGTATGAGAAGCAAAATGGCAGAAGTTTAATAATAATATACAAAATAAAACACCCTCAGTCCTCATTTTTGTGCTGAATGGGCGATGCATGTACATGTACAAGAGGAGCTGCATATTACTGTGGGGTTTCAGCTGTGCCTATTCAGATGATGACTTTTATTTTTTATAAGGAATATTTCATTCTGGATGTTTTGGCTGTGCTGATTTTTTGTTCCAGTTTGGGAGAATACAGGGTTTTCAGCATGTCAAAAAGTGAGGATATGTATTCACAGTTATGAACCAGCACATTTTTCAACAAATTTCATGTAATGTTTCAGTATTTTGTACAAGTGATGCAAA
The DNA here is from genome assembly GCA_031216915.1 of Pictodentalium vernedei. NCBI lineage: Eukaryota > Metazoa > Mollusca > Scaphopoda > Dentaliida > Dentaliidae > Pictodentalium > Pictodentalium vernedei. Next base: position 338,944,771 of record CM062296.1, on the reverse strand, counting down.
ACAAAAGAGTGAATGTGTTGCAAACAACATTTGTCCTTTCATCCTACACCCCATTGTGGTTTTTCTGGTATTTAAACTTTCCTTAACATCTCACCCCCCAGCTCCTAGCAATATGAGGTCAAAATATAAAAAAATTAACTTGTATTTTTTTCCGATAATGCAACTAGGAATTTAACCAGTTCAGTCTTCAGTGAGCTCTGTCAAATAAGATTCAATTTCTAATTGCATTCAACCCTTTACCTAAAATGAAAAGCAGACAACATTTGCAAACAAAATTCTTGAATAACTAATTTTTTTCATTTTTCGTCTCAAAAATATAGTTTATGACCCCTCATTGGAACGAGCTTGACAAGCTCGTTCTAAAGAGGGGTCATAACCTATGTTTTTGAGACAAAAAAATAAAAAACATAATGAAAATTAATTGGCGATTTTTGTGAACAGCGCTGTGCAGTTTTGGCCATTACTTTGGGTAAAGGGAAAATTTTGCTGTTTGAAATTTTGGCATCTTCACATTATTGTGCAGGGGGTTAAACACAATGACATTGTTTTAGGAAGTTTATCTGTAGCATAATTTACAGGAATATGAAACAAAATGAAGAATATTGTTTCCAGGGTTTATACATCAAATAGACTGATTTTTTTTTGTACAGTGTAGTGGGACGATTAACTGTGTAAATGCTAATGGAAAAAGTTTCTATTTAATAAGTACAGTACCATCGGAAATAATCAGCAGGTTAACCACAAGAATATTTGATTCCATTGTAACTTTGTTGATAATTTCACCACTTTGAATTATATGAAAGAAAGCTTTCGCTGAGAGCTTCCAAGATATTATGTGAGTTGGAATTTCCAACAAAAGAAAATTCTCCACAAAAGTTTTAACTTTTAGCCCTCAACTTATTTCAGTTGATACTACAAATTTCAAACACTCAGAAAAAGCGGGGGATGTGCAAGCATTATTTATGCTAATGATTCTCATTTGAACCTAGAGGGTTTTTTTGAACTGATAGTCTGTAGGGTTGCAAAATTTCAGTATACTTATTTTTATGCTTAGAATAATAAAATGGAATAATTCTTTGCATTTCTACTATTTTAATAGCCTTTTTAGCTCACCTTGAATGAGCTAATCTCATCGCTCTCCATCCGTCGTTTGTCAACATCATCTTTTGGTCTTCTCTTCCAAAACCACTGGGCCAATTCAAGTGAAAGTTTGTGTGAGTGATGGTCCTGAAGGGACATTGTATTTTTGTTCAACACAACTTGCCCAGCCCCATAGGGAGGGGTGGGAGAAAATGCTCCAAAATATTTTTAGCTCATCTTGACAAAGTCAAGCTGAGCTAATCTAATCGCTTCCCGTCCGTCGTCCGGCGTCCGTCAACACCATGTTTTGGTCTTCTCCTCCAAAGGCACTGGGCCAATTCAAGTGAAAGTTTGTGTGAGTGGTGGTCCCAAAGGGGCATTTCATTTTTGCTCAACTCAGCATGCCCAGCCCCATAGGGAGGGAGTGGGGGAAAATGCTCCAAAATATTTTAAAAATCTTCTTCTCAAGAACCAGTGTGTACAACGACTTGATATTTGCTATGGAGCTTCCATATGAGGTGTAGAATCAAGTTTGTTCAAACGAAGTTCGTAAAGTAATATTTGGCTTTGTAATAGGAGGGGTAAGATTTTTGGCCCCGCCCAAAATTTCTATTTTCTGAACCCATGGTCCGGTATGAACCAAATTTGGTTTGTGGTAGTATTGGGTAATAAGTACTTGACCGATGCAAAAAAAAAAATTCCCGCATCCCCATGGGAACCCTGGGAGCTAAAAATAGAAATATTTTCAAATGCCCATATTTCCCAAACCCCACGGAACAGAGAGCTTTTATTTGGTATGAAGTATCCTTACGACCAGTAGAATTGAATGGTAAAAAAAAATTGCCATCGGTTATGTTAGGGTGTTCTGTAATGGGCATCGAAAAAATGCTGAGTCAGCATATTTGCAAAAATTTTAAAAAATCTTTTCTCCAGAACCAATCATCAGAATCTTTTGATATTTGGTATACAGCATTCATAGGGGGATCAGATAAAATTTTGTTGAAATAAAGCTCATTGGTTCATATTTGGGCTCTCTACAGGAGCCCGAAGTTTTAACATAGGGTAATATGGGGAATATTCTTTAAAAATCTTCTTCTTCAGAACCACCGGTCAGAATCTTTTAATATTTGGTATACATCATTGTTATGAGGGTCAGATTCTAGATTGTTCGAACCAAGTCCCTAGGTTAATATTTGGGCTTTCTACAGAAAGCCCAAATTTTATCTTTGTTCAATATGGAGGGTAATTTAAAAAAATCTTCTTCTTCAGATCCATCAGTCAGAATGCTTTGATATTTGGTATGCAACATCTCTATGGGGGTCAGATTCAAGTTTGTTCAAATCAAATTCCTAGGTATATATTTGGGCTCACTGTGGTAGCCCAAATTTTTACTTAGTGCAATGTGAGAAAATTTCTTTAAAAATCTTCTTCTTCAGATCCACCAGTCAGAATGCTTTTATATTTGGTATACAACATCTCTAGGGGGGTCAGATTCCAGGTTGTTCAATTCGAGTGCCTAGGTTAATATTTGGGCTTTATATGGGAACATGAAATTTAACTTAGTACAATATGAGGGAATTTCTTCAAAAATCTTCTTCTTCAGATTCACTTGTCAGAATGCTTTCACATTTGGTATACAACATCTCTAGGGGGGTCAGATTCAAGTTTGTTCAAATCGGATCCATAGGTCAATATTTGGGCTCGCTATGGTGCCCCAAATTTGAACTTAGTGCAATTCGAAGAAATTTCTTTACAATTTCTCTTCTTCAGATCCAACAGTCAGAATGCTTTCATATTCGGTACACAACATCTCTAGGGAAGTCAGATTTAACTGTGTTCAAATCAAGAGCCTGGGTTAATATTTGGGCTCTCTATGGGAGCCGGAATTGGCCATTTTGCTGAAGAATTAAAAATTTTGTATTCAGTACCCTCTAGAGTGTACTAAGATTAATCCGCATAGGTTGTATCAAGGGGCTTCATAGGGGAGCTCTACATTTTACTTATGATCAAACTGAAGAAAAGGCATGATGCCCAGATTATTTTTTGTCACTCCTGAGGGACTCAAGGATTGACAGTGTAGCCTATGGAGATGGCTTGCTTAATGTAGACTCATTCTTGGACTCTGTTCAAATTGTGTTCTGTACAAGATGAGCGCCTCAGGCCCCGTGGGGCCTCTTGTTTAAATCTTCTTCTCATGAACCATTGGGCACAATGACTTGATATTTGTTATGGAGCTTCCTTTTGAGGTGTAGAATCAAGTTTGTTCAAATGAAGTTCGTAAAGCAATTTGGCTTCGTAATGGGAGGGGTAAGATTTTGACCCTGCCCAAAATTTCTATTTTCGGAACCGATGGTCCTATTTTCAACCAAATTTGGAATGTGGTATTATTAGGTCATAAGTACTTGACTCTTGCAACAGCAAAAATTCCTGTATCCCTATGGGAACCCCAGGAGCTAAAAATAGAAATATTTTCAAATGCCCATATTTCTCAAACCGCACGGAACAGAGAGCTGTTATTTGGTATGAAGCATCCTTAGGACCAGTATAGAATGGTAAAAAAATTGCCATCGGTTATGTTAGGGTGTTCTGTAGAGGGCATCGAAAAAATGCTGAGTCAGCATATTTGCAAAAAAATATTAAAATCTTTCTCCAGAACCAATGGTTAGAATCTTTTGATATTCAGTGCACAGCATTCATGTGGGAGGGGGGGGGGGGGGGGGGGGGGGGGGGGGGGGTGAGGGTCAGATACAAGTTTGTTAAAATAAAGCCCATTGGTTCATATTTGGGCTCAATACAAGAGCCCAAACTTTTAACTTAGGGCAATATGGGGAATGTTCTTTAAAAATCTTCTTCAGAACTACCTGTCACAATCTTTTAATGTCTGGTATATATACATCATTGTTATGAGGGTCAAATTCAAGATTGTTCAAACCAAGTCCCTAGGTTAATATTTGGTCTTCTTATGGAAGCCAAATTTTAACCTAGTTCAATATGTGGTATAATTTTTAAAAATCTTCATCAGATCCACCTGTCAGAATGCTTTCATATTTGGTATACAACATCTCTAGGACGGTCAGATTCAAGTTTGTTCAAATCGGGTACCCAGGTATATATTTGGGCTTGCTATGGTAGCCCAAATTTTAACTTAGTGCAATATGAGGAAATGTCTTTAAAATCTTCTTCTTCAGATCCGCCAGTCGGAATGCTTTGGTATTTGAAAAACAACATCTCTAAGTGGGTCAGATTTAAGTTTGCTGAATTAGAGTGCCTGTGAGGGAATTTCTTCAAACATCTTCATTTTCACATGTCAGAATCCTTTCATTTTGGTTTACAACATCTCTAAGGGAGTCAAATTCAAGTTTCTTCAAACTGTTTCCCTGGGTTAATATTTGGGTTTGCTATGGTAGCCCAAATTTTAACTTAGTGCAATATGAAGAAGTTTCTTTCAAATTTTTCTTCTTCAAATCCAACAGTCAGAATGCTTTCATATTTTGTATACAACATCTCTAGAGAGGTCAGATTCAACTTTGTTCAATTCCAGAGCCTGGGTTAATATTTGGGCTCCATATGGGAGCCGGAATTGGCCATGTAGCTGAAGAATTAGAAATTTTGTATTCAGTAACCTCTAGAGGTGTGTAACTAAGATTAATCCACATAGGTTGTATCAAGGGGCTTCATAGGGGATCTCCACATTTTACATTATGATCAACTGAAGAAAAGTTGATCAGACTATTTTAGTCTCTCCTGAGGGGCTCAAGGATTGACAATGTATCCTATGGAGATGGACTGCTTAATGTAAACTCATTCTTGGACTCTTTTCTATCGTGTGCTGTTCAAGGTGAGCACTTCAAGCCCCGTGGGACGGCTGGGGCCTCTTGTTTTAAATATTTGACTGCTATCAAAATTGAAAAATTTGATATATTTTGGTAGTAATGTTTGACTTGATCAATGGCTGGAGAGGTGAAAGGACAAGTGTTTTCTTCATCAAATCAAACTCTCATTTAGATCTGAGGTTATAAACCTACCAACAAATCTTCATCATCGAACAGGCAACATGACATCAAGAGATTATTTTTTACAGTTTCTATGGTGCTTTTTGTCACAAAATGTGGGTAAAGACTAAAAAAAAAAGAACTTGTCAGATAACAAGTAAAACCAAAATTTTATTTATTTATTTATTGATTTAAATTTTTAATGCAATTTTGTAAATATACATTAATTTTATTTATTGAATTTGCTTGCATTTTAATGTGGTTTTTGCATGCCATTATAAAGTTCAAGTGGCATTCATAATGCCTTTGTGTGTGGTTGTACATTTATGGCCCATGATAGATTTTCATCATTCACTTAAACCTTAACAGTACATGCAGGATGATTTGCAGGCCAATACAAATCAGAAATTAATATGACCATCCCCCCCCCCCCCCCCCCCCCCCCCCCCCCCATAAGAGACTACCTGCCCCTTTTCAGGCAACCCATTTTTCAAGCTGAGTTGTGAAACTCAGAATATTGAGGAACCCATATAATTGGATATCCCCTAATTGAATAACCCTGTTAATTGAATAGTTATTCCAAACACAAAAAACGTATTTCATTACCATACTGTCAGTACAAATGTGACCTGTTAATTGCATATATGTTAGAGAGCAAACACCTGTTAATTGAATAAAAAATCTTATATGTAGAAACTACTCTGACCCTCACTGTATCCCCCTGTTCATATACTTATTTTCCTCCATTATATCCATTCAGACATTTGATCTATTAAATCTTGTTTAATAGAGCTCTGTGAGCTCTGTCAAACAAGATATAATAGATTAAATGTGTTGGCTTACTCTAGAATACAGTAGACTGACCACATCCTTGTTAATTGAATACTCCTGACAAAGGAATGATTTCCATTGGCAATGCAGCTATTCAGTTAATAGGCTTCAACTGTATTATGGCTATTTTGTGAGTTTCGTTTAGTAAGCCAATACGCTGTGTTGTAATATACTGCTGGAAAGGGCTTGGTAGCCCCTTTTCTCAAGAGTAATGTATCACAGCAATTTTCTTCCAAAGTTTTATCATAATAATAACAATAATCATGAAACCCCAAATGAACAAACAATCATAATAATAATTCTAGGAGAATTAACACGATTACCGATGGCCGTTTTATCATCCTTTCTTACTCATTGTCTGTGGTGTAGTAATCTAGGATTTTGAAAAATCGGTGGCCCAATTCATTTTGACGCAAACAAAAGTTGAACAAAATGATCAGTCACCCAATCTGTGCAGGCCTGATTTGGTTCTTCACAATTCATGGTGTGCACATCTATGCATAACTACTTTAAGTCTAGAAGAAATATGAGAACCCAGCAAGACCATGTTCAGCACATTTACTTGTTGAGTCCTCAATTTTCTTCTACATCAGCATGCAAATTGCAGGAATGCACAAATTGGATAACCCTGATTAAGTTCCTCCAAAGATTTTCTAAAATTTTTTAGGTTAAACCTTTCCTTGCTCCTCTAAAATCACCTGGTTCAAACAAATTTATCATAAACCCTTTCCAACAGTCAATTGATCTCTTTCTGTTTTGTTTTTTGGGCTTTTTGTGTTAAATATTTATTGCTTGTCAGTAGTTGGGGATTATTCTGAATTTAAGGGATTATGTTTTCACTTGCCTTATGGGCTGTGTATTTTGAAGACCCAAGTTCCACATCTGACCAGTTATACACTCAGACAATCAAGGTTGAAGGAAGGAATATCAACTAAACAATGCTAAAGAAAGGCATTTTATTTTTGTGTTCATTAACTGCTATTATGCTGGAAGCCTATATTTGGTCATTATTCTAAAGTGCAGATGCCACAACTTGAAGGCTTTATATTTTGTGGATATTCTTCATTTTTATTATCTTTGAAGTGAAATTATTAACTCTGTGTGGATTTGCCTTGAAGGGCCTGTGTCACAATTTAGGCATTCTCCCATAAATTGTAACAAGTCAAAGAAAAGTCAGCAAATGTTGACAAAAACAAAAAATACTTTAGCACTCTACCAGTTAAAGAAAAAAACACTGACAAAAGAGAGCGCAATGGGATTGGTGTTATCTTGGCCCCAAAACGTTATGCAATTACTTGTGCAAAACCTATGTGGAGTAATCTTAAATTTTCAATTTGTGCATCCCTGAAATTGGGCATGGGCAGTTGTCTACCCAGTGATTGGCAAAGTACTAAAATACTCCATGTTCTGTAATCAGTCATCAATCATCTTTGGAACCACCTCCAATGAAGTTCATAGTATAATATGTTTTTACTCATTTCTTGTCAAATTTTGGTACAGTAAAAAATACTTGTTAGAGTCTTGGTCGAAATAGATTGCAGGATAAATTCAAGGTCATTTCTATTTTGCAATTTTAATTTTTCATTCTTCGATATTATTAGCTCCTGATGTTATTTTTTGGAAAGATTTTCACACAGGGAGGTTATAAATTAAATACCTGAATAGATACAATAAAAAAGTAGAATACAAACGTTTTTGAACATATTACTTTGAATGGTATTTTAACCTGAGAGGAATTTTCTTTCCTATCATTCTTCAAATTTGATAATACTTGGTCATAACATCATTTATAGAATAAGTTGGATACTTGTTGGGGTATTTCCAAAATAATGACATGTCTTTGTGTTCTTTTAATACTGAAGAAAAAAGATTGAAACTTGAATGTTCTTTGGGTTTTTTATTTTATCACTATTTGGTAGTGTGCTCTAGGGATGAGAGAGTTCAGTTACTTTGCTGATTTCAGAAAATTTAGGATCAAATTACATAAAATTTATAATTTTTTTCTGTAAGTTGACATGAAAATGGTCTTCAGTATCATTTTCACACATTTGCAGGTTAAATTATGAAAGTTTTAGCTTATTTCAGATGATTCAGATACCTTCGTCTCTCATCCCTGAAGTTTGTGGTTTTCAAAATTCTATCCACAGTAAGCAGCACCTCCTATTTTCATAGTTTTAAATTGAGAAGCTGTTTTGGAAAGCTTAAGAATCTCAGGAAGTGGAGTAGTGTTGGTTTATTGTGGCAAACAAGTTCTGATTTTATTATTATTATTGGTAGAATAGGAAACATTGACCAATGTCTGTGGTGAAAGTTCTCTAACATAAGCGACATTGGTATAAATGGCTCACTTGCCCTGACTTCATACTTGTATTGCAGTTATGATACAGCCACAAATGCTGAAAGTGACCTGAAACCCCAAGAAATAAATAAATTTAAGAAATTACCAAACTGTATTGAAGAAATGAAATAGAAATGCTCTTAAAGTTATCAAAAAATATATTTTTTACCAGTTCTATACAGAACACTCACACACAAACCCTTCCTGTAAATTTTTTTTCAGTTTAATTAAAAAGAAAAATAAACAGTGTTTATTATACCATTATCTCTTTAACATGGTTGAGTAGAGGACTGGAGGTGTGTCCATTAGCACCTCAGGTTGAGGATAATCTCCATGGGATCCTCAGCAAGTTGAGGTATAGATCCTCAGCAAGATGAGGCATGGTTTCTTCCTTGGATCAGATAGTTTGCTCTGCTGATGGTACAGGTCATACAATCAAATTCTGGTTGCAAACTCAGGTTTCATGGAGCAAAACATTGAAGCTTCATTAACATGTACAATGCACACCGAATGATTCCATCTATCGCCTTACCACACCCATACACAGACAGACGTTTACCTTTACACCCCAACTCACTCAGTATAGTACACAATTGAGAACACAAGTAACTGCTGTTCATGACCCCTTCCCAATGGCAATGGTCCATAAACAGGAAAACTTATTTGTCCAAGTATACTATCAAATGGGCTTGCAAGTAGGGAAACTGGTGGTTGTCCACTCATCAGATGGCTGTGTTGGCAGTCTGTGCACACAGTTGAAATGTTATTTTTTGTGCAAAAAGGCAGCCGGTATAATTTATTTCACATTAAAAGAGGTTCTGCTTGAAGTTGTACTGAAACACACCGCATAAGACAATGACACATGGAAAAGAAGATAAAAATATGCCATAAGTTTTACTGCCACTTACTACCGATTTCATGTCTCTTGCAACTTTCATAGTTTATGGTCAAGAGACTACTCAGTATTAGTGACTGGAACTACAATCAATCCAGACCATAAAAAATCCATTCATTTTAAAATAATCATAATATTTAATGTCATTAATTTGTTGTCATACAATTACATCATTATAATTGGTAAGTACAGTGTAGCCCACTCAACTGGATATCTCTCAACTGAATAACTCTTTTAACTGAATTTTACTTCCAAACCAAAAAACATTTACCATACCTTCAGTACAAATGTGACTGGTTATTTGCATTTGGGTTATAGAGTAAACTTAATTGAATAAAAAAAATGCCTTGTAATATATCGAGATATCAGCCTGAAAATCACTGAAATCTCTTTTGTGGGCCAATTTGGCCTACATCCAATACAGGCACTTAATCTATTATATCTTAATATCTCCATGAGCACTGTCAATCAAGATGTAATAGAATAAATGCTCCGTTTTTCTCAAGAATACTGGAAAGTAACCAAATCCATGTTATTTAATGTTCCTCTTAATTGATTAATTTTCTCAGGTAATGTGGCAAATCAAATTAACCCGTAGCACACTCGTAGTACACCAGAATTTTCTCCAATCACTTTGTTTTTCTCTTCTTTAACTATGAATTTTCCCTGTGGGAACCCCGGGAAGTAAGCAGCACTTGTTTACTGTGGTAAACCAGTTCCGCTTTACTAGTAAAATAGGACCCAGTCACCAATGCTTGGGGTGAAAGTCCTCTAAACTGGGCAACATGTAGATCAACGATTGACTAAACTTGACTTCATCTCCATGTTGTGTCACGATTAGCCATGGTGCATAAATATGTGACGTTAATCACCAACAAACAAACAAACTAACCAGTTATATCTTTGACAGAGCTCACTGAGCTCTGTCAAACAAGGTATATTTGGTTAAATAACAAACTGCATTGTGGAAAATATTTGCTGCTGAAAACTGTGACATCAGAGTGCAGGGGGTTAACAGGATTCCACTGCACCTTACAGTGCTGTCATTAATAGTAGGCTTGTTACAAAATCAGAGCATTTGATCCAGATCACAACCCACTAGTAATCAGATCGAATTTCTCTGCCAGTTTTTCTGCCCACAACGCCATATAATCTTAATCTGTCGAAAGTAAATATGCAAACAATGTATCTGTGATGCTATCTTTTTAGCTCATCTTAACAAAGTCAAGCTGAGCTAAACTCATCGCTCTCCGTCCGTCGTCCGTCAACACCATGTTTTGGTCTTCTCCTCCAAAGCCACTGGGCCAATTCAAGTGAAAGTTTGTGTGAGTGATGGTCCCAAAGGGGCATTTCATTTTTGTTCAACTCAGCATGCCCAGCCCCATAGGGAGGGAGTGGAGGAAAATGCTCCAAAATATTTTAAAAATCTTCTTCTCAAGAACCAGTGTGTACAATGACTTGATATTTGCTATGGAGCTTCCATATGAGGTGTAGAATCAAGTTTGTTCAAACGAAGTTCGTGAAGTAATATTTGGCTTTGTAATAGGAGGGGTAAGATTTTTGGCCCCGCCCAAAATTTCTATTTTCTGAACCGATGGTCCGGTATGAACCAAATTTGGTTTGTGGTAGTATTGGATCATAAGTACTTGACCCATGCAAAAAAAAAAAATTCCCACATCCCCATGGGAACCTTGGGAGCTAAAAATAGAAATATTTTCAAACGCCCATATTTCCCAAACCCCATGGAACAGAGAGCTTTTATTTGGTATGAAGTATCCTTATGACCAGTAGAACTGAATGGTAAAAAAAAATTGCCATCGGTTATGTTAGGGTGTTCTGTAATGGGCATCGAAAAAATGCTGAGTCAGCATATTTGCAAAAATTTTAAAAAATCTTTTCTCCAGAACCAATCATCAGAATCTTTTGATATTTGGTATACAGCATTCATAGGGGGGTCAGATAAAAGTTTGTTGAAATAAAGCTCATTGGTTCATATTTGGGCTCTCTACAGGAGCCCGAAGTTTTAACATAGGGTAATATGGGGAATATTCTTTAAAAATCTTCTTCTTCAGAACCACCAGTCAGAATCTTTTAATATTTGGTATACATCATTGTTATGAGGGTCAGATTCTAGATTGTTCGAACCAAGTCCCTAGGTTAATATTTGGGCTTTCTACGGAAAGCCCAAATTTTATCTTTGTTCAATATGGAGGGTAATTTAAAAAAATCTTCTTCTTCAGATCCATCAGTCAGAATGCTTTGATATTTGGTATGCAACATCTCTATGGGGGTCAGATTCAAGTTTGTTCAAATCAGATCCCTAGGTGTATATTTGGGCTCACTATGATAGCCCAAATTTTTACTTAGTGCAATATGAGAAAATTTCTTTAAAAATCTTCTTCGTCAGATCCACCAGTCGGAATGCTTTTATATTTGGTATACAACATCTCTAGGGGGGGTCAGATTCCAGGTTGTTCAAATCGGATCCATAGGTTAATATTTGGGCTCGCTATGGTAGCCCAAATTTGAACTTAGTGCAATTTCTCTTCTTCAGATCCAACAGTCAGAATGCTTTCATATTCGGTACACAACATCTCTAGGGAAGTCAGATTATTTAACTGTGTTCAAATCAAGAGCCTGGGTTAATATTTGGTCTCTCTATGGGAGCCGGAATTGGCCATTTTGCTGAAGAATTAAAAATTTTGTATTCAGTACCCTCTAGAGGTACCAAGATTAATCCACATAGGTTGTATCAAGGGGCTTCATAGGGGAGCTCTACATTTTACTTATGATCAACTGAAGAAAAGGCATGATGCCCAGATTATTTTTGTCACTCCTGAGGGACTCAAGGATTGACAGTGTAGCCTATGGAGATGGCTTGCTTAATGTAGACTCATTCTTGGACTCTGTTTAAATTGTGTTCTGTGCAAGATGAGCGCTTCAGGCCCCGTGGGGCCTCTTGTTTCTTCATGCATTCTTGATTTTTCAATATTTTGTTTATAAAATCTTGGTCCACTGGTGTAACTGTCTTGATGAGATTGCAGTCTTATGGGTTTCCAATCGAGAAAGATTGCTGTTGCAATAACAGTACTGTACTTGTATATTTTAAACACTTTATCCATGTGAACAGAGCAAGTGAAAAAAAAGTAAAGATGACAGTGTTTCACCAGTTAACCATAGCGAAAAGTTTATTGCTGCATACATTATTCCTTATAAATTAAACACCAAAATTAAAAATCATATATTTGAAGCTTGTCAAGTGCCATTGCAGAATCTGATACATCAGTAAAGGATAGTAAATCAGTTGTTCATTGATGTTAAAATGCTATTTTCTTTCACACTATTGGTAAGGCAGAGGAAAATGATGTGGTTCCAGTCACATGTAGTAGAAAAAAAGCATCAACTGGTCAGGATTTGGGGAGGGGGGTATTTTATTTTCTCATTCAGTCGTTTAACAACAAGCAAAACTGACTGACATCATTTATAAAAATCGCCATTCAATTTTCATTACTTCTCAAGAGTCAGCTTCTGTTTGGGTAAGGTGAAAAGTTGAAATGTATGGCCTATTTTTGCAGTGCACATGTACATTGTGCACTGCATTTTTGCAGTGCACATGTATTTGAAGTCTAGTCCTTAAGTATCTTCCAATATATCATCGAGCATGAAAACTAGGGTCGGTTGGGGGAACCAGAATCATTTAATTTTTTTCTTCCCAAGTCGTCACTATCTGGTCATCATTCCAGAATATAACCTCAAGAGAATGAAAGAAACTGGAATGGAGAAATGTGTTGTTTTTTTGTGCCATGCTGGGCAGTATTCCGTATATACTTTGTAGTATCATTATCATGTAAATACTAATTTACTGTATGGGAGAATCGCAAAATATCAAAAAATTTTAATTGAAAAAAAAAAAACTGCCATTAGCTCAAAACTAATGGACTATTTATTTCCATAATCACCACCAGAAATTTCATTTACCAAAGAACCTAGAGAAAATACCCAGGTTATTTTATTTTTGCATTTTCATAACATCATTGGTCAGGGTCACATTTTAACAGTAACAGAACAGTGAACATCAACTCTGAACTTAAATGCACCTTCTTCAGAACTGACATTTTTTTTTCTATTCTGATTGAATAAATAATCAAAAAACTGTCATCCATCAAGATGTTGCATATTCTGTGTGCCAATAAATTCATGTAAGAGTCTGATGTTTATGTACAACTATTTAAATATGCTATTTATCAAGGATTCATCATTTTGTGACACATTCATGGAATACAGGTAGAACCAGAGAAAAAAATTAAGAGCAGATAGATAACATGTAGTTGTCGGTTAATATTTTTATACTGTACCAATGACCCAGACTCAGCTGGTGCTAACTCCTTAAATTATAGGGCCAAACACAAATTTTGCCCCCCAATCCCCAAAATTTGCATCAAAAACCGAAATTTCAATGTCCTATGTGGTCCTCCATACCTTATATCCACTGCGCATACGCAGTGTCAAGGAGGTCTCGAAATTGGCTCCAAAAGTCATTCTTTGTTTGGCCCAAAAATCAGTAATATGTCACTGATATTTGTGCTTGTAAATCTCAGTTTAAATGATGCCAGACACATAATTATGAAAGAAATGGTGGATCTAAGGATGAAATAAAGGATGAGAGGAAGAAACAGTGGCAGAATGTGTTCAGGGCTGTAACTTACAATTTTTTTACGAAATTATTTCATGTTCCCTAATTTCGGGGCATGAGCCTTATGTTGTCATTCTGGCTATGAACTTACCATTGTTTGTTCAGTGTTTCCTCTCTCCCTTTCCTTAATACCCCTCTTGCTATTCTCCCATGCTTTTGGCATAATTTTGGAATTTTTTTTTTTACTAAAATTTCTTGGGAGTTTTGGCTTGGTAACAGAATGATTATTCTGTTTTTTCCCCATGTTTATGTCCTCACCCTTGGGTGATTAGGCGTTGTTATCTGCATCTACCATCCAGTGTACTGCAGTTTCTTCTCTGGAAGCCTCTGTTTTACATCAGATAGTGTTTAAATTGGTGACTGATTTTGGGCCATGGTTACAGTGCCTGGAGTCATGTTTCCGGTTTTTGTACACTTTTGTTTATGTTGACAACGGTTACTTCTGATAGTGATTACTTGTCTTCTATTAGTTCTGCTCATAGCCAGATACATTAATATTGTCTGGAAGTGTTGCATTAATTTTTAAAAATGTTTTAAAATATTTTGTCCACACTTAGGCTTTTTTGGATCCATTTGGGCTCATTGTTCCCATTGGGAACTTGGACGCTTCTGAAAATTTTTCAAAAAAAAATTTTTTTTTAAATTATTTTTTCGAAATGTTATAATGGATTATATTATATTATGTATCTTTGTTTCAAGGGTTAGTGCGAATACTGTGACTGTTTATATTTTTTCATGATGAAAGAATATTGTTCAAATTGTAATGCGAGGAAATCTTCCTCTGATTCTCATGTTCATTGTGTTTCTTTCAGTCAATGTACTCGCACTAATTCTTGCTCAATGTGTGTCAATTGGGATGACAAACGTTGGAGACGTGTGTCACAGTATATTGTTAGCAGTGAGGGGTCCATGCTGGTCCTCTCTCCGCAAGGTCACTCTAGTTTATCAGTCTATTTTTCAGAAGAACAAGAACAGGGTGATGTTTTCAACAAGTGTGTCTCCATCGTTGCAGTATAATAAGAGCTAGCAGCTAAAGTGCTCATGGAAATATGACAATTGCCTAAGAGGTCCCTAGTAGGATCGACGGCATTGATCGTCCGCTAGCTTGCCCAGTGTAGCGACCATTCATCGAATGGCTCGGCAGCCGGGTTCGTCCGTTGCGGTCCATGGAAGCAGTTTGGGTGATGCGAGCACTATAAACATTGAACGTGCACACCCAGCGACGACGGATCCGAGGATAGTAGGGAGGAAGCCTGTCAGTCCGGTAGCTAGCTCGTCCAGGTCTATCAGGACCGCGAGCGAGAAAGGCCCCCTCTCTCTTACAACAACATCTGGGCCGTGATGTTGTATGTTCGTTCATTAGTCGGAGCATACGTCCACTCCTCCTGTTCGCGACGCTCCGTCGCATAGACATTCCGACGCGGCTGGTCTACTGGCTTCCTCATCCTCACATCAGCACACACGACTGCACCTTGGCTATGTGACCACAGATATCCAGCCTGCTTCGCCGACCAGGGAATCCACGTCGACCAGGTCACACCACCCGCTAGCCAAGGACACGAGGCCTTTCCAATTGGGACGTTCACATATTATATAAATGCCGGAATGAACGTCCCTGGATCTTACAGCAGCTAATTACGTAAGACCGCGGCTCCACATGCCTCCGCGACGGACTAGCTATCACAGATAGTTGAGTTCATCGCAGCATCCCAGCAGCTATCAGAGACTTTTTCAATAAAGAACTATCTGAGCAAGCTGATTATTATGTGGTCCAGGCGGATGGTAAAAGGGAATCAGAACAGCTGAAATTTTCCCTTTCCGAACAACTTAAGGTGCCGTAGATTTCATCCGGCATCAACTTTTATTAGAAGTTGTTTCTCTGGACAAAAATGCTGCGTTACCTGATAAGAAACTGTAAGCGTCACTGGACACAGACTTTTTCGGCCGGATTAGGGACGCCGTCCCTGAGTTTCCGACCCAGTCCAGAAATGTCATCGACATTTGAACTTTTGAATGACGCTATATTCAAGCTAGCCTATAGAGTGGCAAATCTGGTTTCTTATCGCCTAAACGCTATACAGCTGCCTTTCATCAATGCTAGACATAAATTTGAAACAGCAGGACAAGGCGCGCCGAGAGTTCCTCTGCATTTGGACGACTAGGCTGAAGACCTGGAACGGTCATTGCCGGCATCCATGTCTATTTACTCCAGTATACTGGAGAACACAATTTAGACGCATTTTCTCAAGCAGATCACCTTACCAGAGCATTATCACTACGTCTCGAAGGGAAAGAATTCCAGGATCTTCAATCTTCCTTAAGATTTCAAGGGCTATAGCATATTCTACGTATAATTCCGCCCTTTCAGTGGTAATATGGAGTTAGTCAGACGTGATGCTGCCCTGGCTGCATCCACAAGAGTGGATAATAAGGTGAAAAAACTCTCTTCCAGTCGCTCCGGTCTCAGGAGAGCTTCTCTTCGTTGTTAATCTTTCTACAATCTATATTAGATTACTAAGAAAGCTCCGGATTCTCTGCGTTATTCCGCTTTGAAAAAGTCGAACTCAGCAGGGAGGAGTAAGGCAGGTTCTTCAGGGGCAAATACGTCCAAAGGAAGTTCCTATAGAGGATCAAAGCTTCTACGTCTTACTCCAGAGACCATCAGAGTAGCGACTCGCATAGGGGTCGTAATGCTGGCCTGAGATATCGGGTCAGACGCCCCTAGGTCGACTGGGCGAGGTGCGGGTCGTGGAGGATGTGTTTTCTCCCTCTGCAATCCTCGCAGGACCAGGAGGTGATGGTTCCACATCGACCAGGTCACGCCATCCGCTAGCCAAGGACACGAGGCCTTTCCAGTTGGGACGTTCGCATATTATATAAATGCAGGAATTAACGTCCCTGGAGCTTCCAGCGGCTAATTACGTAAGACCGCGGCTCCACAGGCCTCCGTGACGGATTTGCTATCGCAGATAGCTCAATTCATCGCAGCATCCCAGCAGCTATCAGAAACTTTTTCAGTAAAGAACTATCTGAGCAAGCTGGGTCGGCTCGTTCCCCTGCAGAGTCAGTAAGGGACGACCGAAATTATTATGTGGTCCAGGCGGATGGTAAAAGGGAATCAGCACAGCTGAAATTTTCCCTTTCCAAACAACTTAAGGCGGCTGTAGATTTCATCCGGCATCACCTTTTAGAAGTTGTTTCTCTGGACAAAAATGCTGCATTACCTGATAAACTGAAAGCGTCACTGGACACATACTTTTTCGGCCGGATTCGGGACACCGTCCCTGAGTTTCCGACCCAGTCCAGAAATGTCATCGACATTTGAACTTTTGATTGACGCTGTATTCAAGCTAGCCTCAAAGACTGGCAAATTCGGTTTCTTATCGCCTAGCACTTTTCAGCTGCCTTTCATCAATGCAAGACATAATTTTTAAACGGCAGGACTAGGCATGCGGAGAGTTCCTCTGCATTTGGACGACTAGGCTGAAGACCTGGAATTGTCATTGCCGGCGTCCATGTCTATTACTCCAGCATTATTTCACGCAGATCACCTTACCAAGAAGAACTTGGACGGCATTCTTCAGGGTTACGGCAGCAAGTTAACGCTTCAGAACGATGTTCAGAGTCTGCTTCAATTGCTCCGACGTCTCGGTTTCTTAGTAAACGAAAAGAAGTCTGATCTAGTGCCGTCCTATTCATTCACCCACGTGGGAATGAGCTCAGAGACGCACAACAATCTCATTCGTCTGCCGTTAACCAGAGCGATATTAGTCAGTTGTTACGTTCGCTTTTGCCTTCACTCAGATGTAGTAACAGTGAGAGAATTCAGGAGACTGACAGGTTTGTGTGGACCCACTGCGAATATTATTCCGATGGAGTGGATATGCATTCGTCCACTCCACAGATATTTTATCTCAGAATTGGAGTGTGAAGACTCATTCGCCCGAATCGAACATCGTCTTGTCGAATTAAGTGAACAAGAGATTCAGACTTGGGTAGATTTTCAGTGGTTAACTCAAGGAGTACCACTGCAACTGCCGGATCCAAGTTTAACGATAATGACGGATGCGAGTCAAACAGGTTGGGGCGCAACTCTGAGCCCAACAGATTCAGGGTGCCAGGGTCTTTAGGATCTGCAGTTCCTAACAAGTACATAAACATCAAAAAATGCTGTCAATATGGCTTGCGCTACGTCAATGAATGTACATTCTTCAGAATTCGCATGTTCAAATTTTGTCTGACAATTCGACAGTAGTAGCGTATATTCGGAACCAGGGAGGCACTCATTCCATTCTGTTATTCAATTTAACGGAAAGGATCCTTCTGTTTGTCCTAGAGCATCAAGTTCTTCTATCGGTCCGTCATATTCCGGGCCGTCTGAACGTTCTAGCGGACTCCCTTTCTCGGATATGTCATATGTTATCGTCAGAATGGACTCTCAACAACGAGTTTTCAATCAGATTTGCTACTAATGGGATCGTCCAATGGTAGACTTATTTGCGACCCATCTCAACTATCAGTTGCAGACGTATGTGTCGCCGTGTCCAGATCTTCGAGCGTTTGCAGTAGACGCTCTCTCGATCTTTTGGGACGGAATGATAGGATACGCATATCCTCCAGCACCATTGCTTCAGCAGACATTGCTCAAGATAAAGCAATCTCACTGCAAATTCTGTTGGTAGCATCTCTGTCACCCCAGAGACCATGGATATATCTGTTCAGGTGTCTGCTGTGGGACATGCCACGGAAGCTTCCTCCACGAAAGGATCTTCTTTTGCAGGGGAAATCACGCACACTGCATCACAACCCAGAAGGTCTCAACCTTCACGTATTTTCGTTGTGCAGTCCTTCTTGCACGGCAAGCAATTACAGGACGAGCAGTGGATGCAATTTCTAACTGTAGGAGGACCTCCTCTTCGCTAAATTATGCTGCTAAGTGGAAGGTTTTCGCATGGTGAGGTAGGGATCATTCTGATGATCCCTATGCACATCATGATAGTTTACAGATTGGATCTATGTCTCTTTATCTAAGTTACGGAAAACTTTTCGATAAATAGACTTAGAACCCTTAGACTAATTCTTAAGTGGAATTTAGCTTGGGTTCTTCTTAAGCTTAAGAAGCGCCATTTGAGCCTCTTGATACAGTGGACTTCAATTCTTATGTTATAAGACAGCTTTCTCTTAGCCTTCTCTTCGGCTAGAAGAGTTAGTGAGCTTCAGGCACTATCTGTTGATGGTTCTCACTTTCGTAGTGTAGGTAATACTATTACCTTGACTACTAAGGTTGGATTTTTGGCTAGAATCAGGCTCCTATAAGTATCTGGAACCTATTGTTATTAAGGCTCCTCCGTCTTCAGATGGGCATAGACCTTTAATCTGTCCTGTTAGAGCTATACGTTTTTACAAATGGAGATCTGAGTTTATCAGAAAGGAACGTAAATGTTTCTTTCTGTCTCTGCTACCTAATAGTAGGGACATTACGATTACGGCCCATTCTATTGCAAGGTGGATTCAATTAACTATCCGTACTGCTTATGAAAAATTATCTTCAACTCAGCAGTTTGTGCTTAAGATTTCGGCGCATGAAGTATCTGTTCCGGCAGCGTATCTGTCCTGCTGTCCTCTTCTCTCTGGAGTATTTGACCCAGAGCAAGGGAAGGGAGGGGTGGGGGGGGGGGGGGGGGGTGATGGTGTTCCCTTATATCACCTGTTTTATAGTGATAAGCAAGGGAATACCTCCTCTGGAGTCAGTAATTCCGAGTCTGTGTTGGGATGGTTTTAAAGTGTAAAGCTAATTCATATAATATTTTTAAAGTGTAGCTCGGTGTGGAACATTTGTATATGTCACGGATCATACAAGCGCTAATATACAATCCTCGTACACTTTTCAATGAGTATAAAGAGTCTCATTATCTGGACTATCTTTAATTATTGGCTTTCCTCTAATAAGATTAGTATAAGGGATTATACTGGTTTTTAGTAGAGATCATTGATGATTATTGTCCTCAATTACGGAATGGTATTCTATCTTTCTTTTTTGATGCAAACAAGAAAGATACATGTAAAACCTGTTCTCCTCTTCTCCTTGAGGGGGATAATTCTGTTTCCATGTAATTGAGTCTATTGGAATTTCCTTTACGTCCTAGGCCCTCCAGCCTTTTTTTCTATTCAGCTAAGTCTGGGTCATTGGTACAGTATAAAAATGTTAAAAAATTTATAGGAATTTATATATTTTTTATACTTGCCAATGACCCAGACGGGGATGGCCCTCCCATGAGTTGGGAACTCTTACCTCCCCGCTGATTACATAACACTTACCAGGCACTGGTTGTAAGAATGACTTTTGGAGCCAATTTCGAGACCTCCTTGACACTGCGCATGCGCAGTGGATATAAGGTGTGGAGGACCACATAGGACATTGAAATTTTGGTTTTTGATGCAAATTTTGGGGATTGGGGGGCAAAATTTGTGTTTGGCCCTATAATTTAAGGAGTTGGCACCAGCTAAGTCTGGGTCATTGGTAAGTATAAAAAATATATAAATTACTATAAATTTTTTAACTTTATTTCCAATTAGTCTGAGCAATACCTAGATGGACACCTAGAAGGTAAAGTGACTGATCAGTATTTCTGAAAGCTTTAAGGAAATTAGGACCATTTGCAGGCAGCTAGTACTGATTAAGAAACTTAAGAGAAAAATACAAGGTAAATGAAAATGGACTCTCTGTGGGAACCCCTGGAAGGGAAGCAGTGCTTGTTTACTGTGATAAAAATTTTATGCTTTCCTGGTAAAATAAGACCTGGAACCAACACCTGGGGTGAAGGTCCTCTAAAAGTTGGAGGCATACTCACAAACCATTGGCTAAATATGACTGTTGTGGTCATGATATAGCCATAGATGCTGAAAATGACCTTAAATACCAATAAATAAATAGAATGAAAATTGTCAGTGGAAGTGGTTAATGTTTTTGAAAGTAAACAAATTGAGTAAAGTGTACAGGTTTCACACATAACATTTACTCATGTGTGTATCCTTGACTTTTATTGTTGCATAAGTTGGATCAGGGATGTTTCTCATGGTCTACATTATCCGGTTATGGGGGTGCTTTCCGAGTGCCATTTAGTCTCTGAATGTCTTTTTGACTGGCAGTGATTTCTGGTATTTGCAGTCAAAATGCATCAATAAACCATTGGCAGGGTACATTTTTCATTGTCTAGGAGACTTCCTGCAATACTTCCTGTAAAAGCACCTGTTCTGTTGTGCCAAAATTTGCTAAGAGGTGGAATTGCCTCTTTATTTATTTATTGGCACTTAATGCCACATCAGCATCTAAGGCTGCAAGGGTTAAGTTGATGCAACAGATGGTCATCAAGAAAGTCCACACCATCCATACCTGTGTTAAAAATATTTATGTTCACCTGCAGCAAAAAAACAAAGGACTGCTAATAAATAACAAGATCATTTTGTGAGTGCAATCGATTTTCTTTATCTATCAAGAAAACCCCAATTGGAACCCCAGGAAGTGGAGCATTGCTTGTTTACTGTGGTACACAAGTTCTGCTTTACTTATAATATAGGACCCAAAACCAATGCTGGGGGTGGGGGAGGAGGATGGGAAGTCCACCAAAAGTGGGCAAAGTAGCAATCAACGGTTGGCTAAACTTGACTTCATACCTCTGTTACAGTCCGGAAGTAGCCAAAAATGCTGAAAATGACCTTAAACACCAATAAATAAATCAAGCGAAGTGTTTACCAGTCACATTCGGTAAATGCATTTGTTACTTGTTGTACATGTAAGAACAACAATCAGAACTGATTTTCCTCTACTTGGTTGAAACAAACCATGCACATTCCTTCCAGTGAAGAAGTCCAAGATATGTGTATTAAGAAGTACCCCTGTGGGAACCCCAGAAAGTGGAGCAGTGCTTGTGTACTTTGGTAAACAGGCTCTTTGTTTCTGTCAAAATATGACCCAGTAACCAATGCTTGGGGTGGAAGTTCCTCTAAAATGGGAAACATGGGCATAACGATTGGCTGAACGTGACTTTATATCCATGTTGCATCCACGATTAGCATTGTGCAGAAATATGTGACCTTAAACACAAATTTGAATAATAATTCAAGAAGTGAATGAGGAATATCGGCAATTGCCCTGCACATAAAACAAGCATTTCCTCTTAACTGAAATATACAGACGGGGATATTTCAATATCCCAAATTTTTTTGCTTATTATTATTGCATTTCAGTAAAATCTTTCCTACCATCTGACCCCCTCCAGCTGTAAGAAGTCTTGTAAATTTGAAACAAGAACAATAATGCTATATGCATTTTGTGTGCATCAATACATACATTTTTTTCCTCTTTGTTTTTCCACAGAATTTGCGTTATTGGGTTGAATCTCTACTCTTCACATGGTTTCATAATATTCTTATCGCAAGGTACATGCACAACAAATACAGTGGAATAATCTTGTACAGACCTGCTGGTTTTCTTTCACTCTTCATAGGCCAATACTAAAATGTGTGGATGAATTTCTGCCTGGTAATGAATTGAGTTCCCAAACATTTTGTAAATAATGTATAAAAATACATAAATGGTTTTGGGACCAAGACCAATGGATGAGTGTGCTTTCAATATGCATTCCTGTCATGCAATTATCCATTGGTCCATCCTGACTTAGTTCTCAATAAGTAATTCCGATCATTGTGAAACATTAATTATGCTTCATCTTTAGGAAGTCTCATAACAGGACGAGCAGAGTAACTGTAAGAATTTTTTGCATTTACAGGGTGAATTTGTACTTGGTTTTTAATTTGTGGTAAGCTACTCCCTCAGTATCTTAACTAATGGATCAGCCACAACCACCTGCGTAATTTACAAATTGAGCAGTTGAAAAATAATAAATAAAAAGATTCCAACAAAACTATATCATGTGACATCCCTCATCGGAACAAGCTCAGTGAACTCGTCCCAATGAGGGATCACATGTTATGTGGTTTTGTTGATATGTTTTGAAAAATTTTAAGAAAAAAAATAATGAAATAATAGATTTTGATAACCAGTGTGTTGGGTAAAGGGTTAATATGAGAAGAGTTGGGTAGGTCTGAAGAATCAATGACAAATAAGGTGTCAAAGTACCCAGTAAAACAAAAAATTGCTTTATTGTATGAATTTCTTATCAACCTACTCAAAATTGTTTACTACAGGCTTGCACTACAGTGGAAGTCCCTAACTCGGATAAAATACTCTCTATTTTTGTCTTTCCCAAGCAAGTTGGGAAAGAAAAGTGGTGCAAAAGCACCAATAAAAATAAGCCAAAACTGGGTCGAGTGCAACCGGCGCAGACCCAGTACGGGACGCTCTCTCCCAAGTACAACTCCACGACTTCCGTTGCCAGTGCGCATATAAAAATAGAGAGTATTTTATCCGAGTTAGGGACTTCCACTGTAGTGCAAGCCTGTAGTAAACAATTGTGGTAGGTATAATAAGAAAGGAAATTTACTATAAAATTTAGATTTCCATTAACTTTGCTAGTGTGTGACTGTGTGTGCTCCCCATTGGAATACCAGTGCAAAGCAGTGCTTGTTTAATGTGCTAAGTAAGCTCTGTTTTACCAGCACAATAGGACCAGGTAACCAATGCCTGGGTTGTAAGTCCTCTGTAATGGGCAACATGGGTATAAATGATTGACAAGACTTGACTTTATATCCATGTTGCGGTCACAATTTGCCATTGTGCCAAAACATGTCACCATAAACACCAATAAATAAATATGACTGTGCATGTGGACGTGAAAATAGGTATGTGTGTGTTAACAACTGCTGAACTCGAGTACTTCCTTCTTTCTACACTCTTGATTTCTTTGTGAAAAGTCTTAAGAGGCATTACTTTCTTTTCGCAGCACATCTTGAAACAGTGTTCTGAGAGTTATTTACAAATCTAAAAAGTCTTTGAATTTCCTGACATGTTGTCTTTTCCAGCTCTGAAACTGAAGGAAAGGTCATGGCAGTCTTTAAACTTTAGTTGTGTTTGTAAGATGACCCGATATAACCGATTTTTCTATTCATTATTTTGCAACAAAACTGAATTTGTACACCCCTATGATCTAACTGTCTGAAATAGAGTAAAGTCCAAAGCACTTTAACATGAAGTACTTCAAAATAGTCACATTATAACCATCAACTATTAAGGGTAACAAGCCTGGGGTAAATTTTTGCTTTATTCCCATACTTGAGTAGTATATTTTATCTTGACACAATATATTCTGTATATAGGAACCCACTTAATTGCGAATCACTGAGTTGAATAACCCTGTTGATTGCATATAATTTCAAAATGCCAATCCATTTATCTTGCCTTCGGTACAAATTTTACCTTTGAATTACACGCAGGTTATTGAGTAAACTTAACTCCTGTTTATTGAATAAAAATTCATGTCAAATTATTGACCGCCACTGAATTCCCCTTGCTGAACTCCATTTGTTCATAGCCATTACTAGATTTTATCAAAAATGTTTCAAAAATACTTAGCGGGTTTAGAGTTAAAGACCTATTTGGCCTATGTACATCAAATACAGGTATTCAATCTGTTAAATCTCTTTGATAGACCCCCATGAGTCAATAATAAGATTGATCAACCCCAGTTGTAGTTACCTGAATATCTGCTTTTCTTTGAAAAATTGAAAAAAAAAATAAAAGGCTCCTCTGTTCTGCAGTTCTCCCATGGAAACCCTAGGAAGTGGAGCAGTGCTTGTTGACAGTGATAAATGTTCTGAATTATTGGTAAAATAGGCTCTAGTAGCAAACATATATGGTGGAGATTCTCTAACGTGGACAGCAGAGGTATAAATGAATAGTTAAACTTGACTTCATACCTATGTTGCTATCATGACCTTAAACACCAATAAATAAGAATATAATATTCTGCAGTCTCTATTCTTTTTCCAGAACTAATCATTTCATCAACTACAGCTTCTTGTATTTTACAATCTGCAGAACATTATTACAGCAAATGCATAATGCTTGTTTTATTGTTTGTGAATCAGTACTTTGTTGAAATGTTTTCTTGGTGTTAAACTTGTACATTAGTACATTAACTTATAGAGTTGTGATGAAATGTATTGTACATTTGAGGATGAGCGACTAAATTTCATGATGGAAGAGGTGTATCCAGTACCGCCAATGTGTTTTTCTGTTATTTGTGGTCACAGTAAATTATTTATTGGTATATGTATGTAAATAGCTTACAGAATGTTTTTGGCACATTCTTTCTAAAAATAGGACTGACAAACAATCAATTTCTCCTCTAGCATCACCACCGGTGAAACCATACTGAAATTTTCTCTAGTGTGCAATATAGATTGGAGAAAATTTCAGTTTATTTTTTATCAGACCAGTGGTGATGATTTAATGGTTGGGTTAATTTGGCTATTTTTTCATGTCACTAGACAATTGTTAACTTTTACCTTTACATCCCCCAAGGGAACCCCAGGGATTGAAGCAGTGCTTGTTTACTGCAGTAAACAAACTCTGTTTTACAAGTAAAATAGGACCCAGTCACCAATGCTTGGGGTGGTTGTCCTCTAAAATGGGCAACATGGGTAAAACGATTGACTACACTTGACTTTATCTCCATGTTGCTGTCACCATTGGCCATTGTGCAGAAATATGTGAGCTTAAAAACCAATCAGTAAATAAGTATGGTAAATATTTTACCTTTACGAAGTTGCAGATCTCTCATTTGCATCCCATCATATGTTAGGTAAAGTTTAACTTTATACCTGTTGAAGGCAGTAAACTATCTGCTTCAGGCCAGGGATGAGACAGTTCAGCTAATTAGCTGATTTTGACACGAGATGACCCTGGATGTTGAAAGTGTCATAAAACTGAAATAAATAAATTGGCAGATTTCAGATAATTTATTATCAAATTGTTGAAATTTTCTTTTCTTTAAATCTACATGACTTCCCAGTGGGAACCATGGGAAATTAAGCAGTGCATGTTTACTGTGATAAACAAGCTTTTGTTTTACTGGTAAAATAGGATCCAGTCACTGATGTGGCGATGCCTTGGGTGGAAGTCCTCTGAAATGGGAAACATGGGTATAAACAAATGGCTGGACTTGACTTGACGTTCACGATTAGTCATTGTGCAGAAATATGTGACCTTAAACAGCAATAAATAAATCAAATTACTGGAGTGTGCTGTGGGTACTCTCCAATAATTTGTAATAGAACAAATTTTGAATAACAAATTCATAGCACCAAAAATAATTGAGCCCTCAACCAGTTAAGGCCAGTTTCATGTAGATTTATAGAAATAAAATGTAGATTTATAGAAATAAAATTCCCATGTGTGTACTTTAACGATATACTATGTCCTCTTATTTTCTGATCAAGCTCTGACAAACAATATTGATTTGGTTAAATTTCTTGTTGAAGGATGGGAAAACTTTGCGACTTGAAATTTCAGTATTTTGACATCAATGTGAAGAAGGTTAAGATTTTTTGGTTGAATTATCGCTATTCCTCTGTACAAACTGGTGGTTTGTGTCGAGAGATCTCACAAGTTTACCACAAAATACTTGTTTCTGGTTAAAAGGTTTGAAATATACAAACACCTATGACATAATTCTTTGGAAAGTTGTCCGTGAAAAAAAACTTTCGAGAGAGAAATTACTTTCTCACTAAACATGTAAGTCATTGTTTATTAACTCTCCAGAGAGTAAATTTTTTGAAAATGAAGATGAGTGAGAACTTTTCGGGCAGTGCCAATATTGCTGTTTGAGTGGCAAGTGCATTCCAAATAAGTGTCTAAAAAACCTTTTGATGTGTGACAAATAAATGAAATAATTGTTTGCTAATCAGGCCAGGGATATTGTAATTATGACAAAATGCAAATTTGATCCTGCACAACCACATTTGATAACCTTGTGATTTTTCTCAAACTTGCTTTTTAGAATCATCTGGCAGTGTGACAGAAATGAACAGAATCTTTTCCTCTCTTTTTTTCCCCGACTTCTGATGTGCAGTTTTAAGGTGTTGGAGAAGTCCTCTTTCAGTGGTAAAATAGAACCTGGTAATCAATGCCTGGGATGGGAGTGATTGGGTAAATTTGTCTCTATACATGTTACACTAATTATAAAGCCATGGATGCTGAAAGTGGCCTTTACCCTCTGCACACTGATGTCAAAATAGGGACCAACACCTGGAATGGAAGTCCTCAAAAGTGGGAAGCATAGGTATAAACAATTGGCTAAACTTGACTTCATACCTATGTCGTGGTCATGATTTAACCATAGATTCTGAAAATCTGCTTAAGCACCAATAAATAAATAAAATTTTGAAAATTGATGACGAAAAAATAATAACAATTGCCAGACAAGGCAACAACATTTTCATACTGTTTGGGGTCCAATACTATATAAAACTTTGACAGTTTTATTTTCTAGCATTGAACACATGAATTGTAAACATAAGTGATGGAAATTTATCATTAGCATTTTAAAGTGCATCATTTTATCTACTTGTAAATTGCCAGGTTTTTGTAACCCTTACCCAACGCAGATGTTATCAGAATTTATTATTTTAATTATTGTTTTTTTTTTCAAATTTTTAATCATATTTTAACAAAACCATATCACATGACAGTTCATCGGAATAAGCTCTACAAGCTCGTTCCAGTGAGGGGTCACGTGATATGGTTTTATTGATATCTTTTGAAAAAAAAATTTTCAACTGCACAATTTATATACTACACAGACAGATGCGACTGATTACTTCGGTAAAGGGTTAAAATGCTAATGATCCATTTCAACCATGTATAGTCATCGATTGAACAATTGTAGAAAATAGTCGTAGAAGCTTTATAGTATTGGTTCTGATATATGTCTCATATTTATAAAATTATAAGAGGTTAACCCTTTTCAACTCTTTACCTTGTCAAATTTGCAAGTAGCAGTATGATAATGTTTTGATATGAACCCCTCCTTACAACATACACTGCACATCCAGCTCCTTCAGTGTGAGTATGATATATATTTTGGAAGATATAATTGAAAAAAAGAGTTCAGGAAAATTGTTAGTTGGTTTTTGCATTTTCCTTTTATGGATTTAACAATTTGTTGGGGTCATTCTCTTTGAGGAATTATTCTGAAAACATGTACCAGTAGATATGATTCTATGCAAATTTATCAGTTCAAGATAAACATGTTGGTTTTATAAGCTTTCCTATTGTCTTATAGCCCTTCAAGACTGTAAGATGAAAGTATACTGATTTACTAATATAGTATTGTGATTGTAAAGTGTTTTCTTTTTTGACCAGATCATGATAGGGGTGTGATCTGGTCAAAACACATTTACACCGGTGAACAGAGATTTTAATAAATATTGCAAAACCAAGACTGAATCATGAAAAACAAATGAAAATAGATCAGAGATGCAATGTTTTTGCACTTCTCTTGACAGTTGTTGATATTTTACATTGTTGTGGGCTGAAAAGCTGAGAGAGAATTTCATGTAGATCACAACCTAGTTGCGATCTTGTCGAAATTCTCTGTTGCTCTTGTAATGACAGTGTATTATGTACCATTTTTAGATTCTGTGTGGTTATATCTTTAGTTTTATGCAGAAGTTTGCATAGCTTGTGGTTTAGCAAAAAAAAAGTATGCTGGTTATACTGTAGATAACCAGACAATTTGATCATCCGGTGCATACAATTTACGCTCAAGACATAGATTTTACAGTGATTTGAAATCATTCCTCACTGGTCCTTTGAAAATAATGTGTATTTCATATAGAAAAAGATTATATTTCTTCTATATTTTCTTTGAACTGTTATTACTTTTGCTTTCCTTTCTTTTTCAGTACTGGTGTTTTGTAGGGTATTGGAATTTTAACATGTGTTATTATGAATTTTTTATGCTCTGCTGTTTATGGAATCAACTGGTATAAAAGCCATGTTGAAAAATTAACCCTTAAAGGCCCATAACCGACTTTGGTCAGTATTTACTACCTTAAAACAGGTGTCCTAACATGCAGTGTTGGCATAAAAGTGCAAGGTACATTCCAAGTATTTGTTTCTAGACAAGTTTTGGCTGCCTTTTTAGCACGAACTGTCATAGTGTAGCAAAATATATAAAAAATCTCAAGGACTTTAAGGGTGAAGGGTAGGTTTTCATAATAACATGAGTTAAATGCTCAGTTTTATTTACAAGCTGTTAATCTTGAAGGTCAGAACCCATCCCATGCATGTGTGATCCAATTGTTTAAGGATTAAGGCATTTATTGTGATGATGTATTCTGTCCACGTATACAGTTGTAATGAGAATGATTAACCCTGTACCCAGCCTGACGGCGAAAACCGGCCAGTGCTATTCTAAAAAAATCGGCAATTAATTTTCATTATTTTGTCATTTTTTCATCTAAAAAACATAGGTTATGACCCCTCGTTGGAACAAGCTCATCAAGGTTGTTCCAACGAGGGGTCATAACCTATCTTTTTGAGACAAAAATGAAAAAAAATTAGTTATTCAAGAATTTGTTTTGCAAGTGTCGTCTGCTTTTCATGTTAGGTAAAGGGTTAAAACAAAGTTATCCTGTTTTAGTGCATTTATAATTGTAGAGAGGCTCTGATCCAAGCTGATAATTGCCAGACACACTTCTTTTTATGCCCCCGACTTAAGTCGGGTGGCATATAGTGATTGAAGTGTGCATGTGTCCATCCGTGTGTGTCCGAGCCAATAACTCGAAAACGGTTAGGGCCACAGTCATCAAACTTCACACAATTATAAAGGTCCATGGGAGGATGTGTCAAACACCATAGCCGGGTTTGTACCTTCAAGGTCAAGGTCACATTTCAAGGTCACACTAAAAATTGTTCAATATTCGTGTCTCAGCCAAAACTCAGAAACGAATCATAGTACAATTGTTAAACTTTTTACAAATGTTAAGGACAGTCAGAAGGTGTGTCGTGTATATATAAATAGTTTCTGCCGCATCTGCAAGGTGGAGGTCACAATTGACCTTCATATGTTCAGGGTCACAAATCGTGTCTCAAGCATAACTCCAAAACTATTAAGGCTACAAGCATCTAACATTGCTCAATTATAAAGGACAACGGGTGGATGTGTCACACACCACAGCCAGGTCTGTAAGGTCAAGGTCACATTCAAGGTCACACTGAACACGGTTAGGGCCACATTCATCAAACTTAACACAATTATAAAGGACCATGGGAGGATATGTCACACACCATAGCCGGGTTCGTACCTTCAAGGTCAAGGTCACATTTCAAGGTCACACTAAAAATTGTTCAATATTCGTGTCTCAGCCACAACTCAGAAACGAATCATAGTACAATTGTTAAACTTTT
The DNA here is from genome assembly GCA_031216915.1 of Pictodentalium vernedei. Taxonomy (NCBI): domain Eukaryota; kingdom Metazoa; phylum Mollusca; class Scaphopoda; order Dentaliida; family Dentaliidae; genus Pictodentalium; species Pictodentalium vernedei. Next base: position 338,914,570 of record CM062296.1, on the reverse strand, counting down.
TACAAATGTTAAGGACAGTCAGAAGGTGTGTCGCGTATAATAGTTTCTGTTGCATCTACAAGGTGAAGGTCACAAGGGGGGAGGGGTGGGGGGCATGTGTTACCTTAGTAACATTTTTCTTGTTTGTTCTTCCCCCAACCTCCAAAGGAGTTTTTGTGGGCATGTAGTCCAGGCCTCCATCTTATCAAAGATTGTTAGATATTTTATTTAAAGTAAACATAACATTTGTTTGCTGTAAGTATTATTTTAAATTAACTGCAATTATGAATGCATTATTACAATACATTTTGTTTGTTTGTGTTATTGCCACACTTTCAGCATTTTGATCTGTGTTAAATCAGGTGATGTGAGCTGATGTTTCCTCACATGGCCTGTAACAAGAAAGAAAAGATAACTGGTGTTAATTGTCTTGCGCAGAATTTTGGAACTTGAGAAAAAGTAATGTATTCAAATTTTAAAAATATTCTCAAAGCACTGAAATATGCAGCTTTTCATTTTCAGCTAGCATACCATCAAGTTTTTGAGAAAACCCCTGGAGACAATAATGAAAGATTACTACTAAAACATTGTATGGTGGGGTTTTGACCCAACCTCTTTTAACACTTTCAGTGGAAAGCACAGAATGTGCTAACAGACTTGTCATCGTCTGGCTCATGGTCCACCTGGTTGTCCACAGCTTGAGAGTTTGACAGTTGATTCATATCAGAAAGTGTAAATGATTATTAGGTGGAGAATAGAGCTTACAATGTTTTACAGGTCTTTAGATGAGTGTAATATGGGCACATTGGCAAATACAGATCCATTGTATTGTAGCGTGATGAGAGAAAGAAGCATCGGTATTTCACCTTCTTGGCAGCTGTTTCATATACTTTTCAGGTTTTCCTTCCCTGTACATGCTCTTGTTATTGGTCTTCACCATTATTATTGATTCCCCTCCTTGAGCTGAGGTTGACTTGAGGAGTTTCTTAGTTTTCCAGTAACCCTGGCACCCTAGGGAGTGAAGCAGTGCTTGTTAACTGGTAAAATAGGAACCCAGTCACCAAGGCTTTGGGTGGATGTCCTCTAAAATGGGCAAGATGGGAAGAAACAATTGAGCATTGGAGAAACTTGATATATAGCCGGAACACTGAAGAACATTTAAAAAAAAAATTTTAACACAACTGAACCCTTTGAACACGAGTGGCCTCTTTTTCGGTCCAGGAACACTATACGTCATAATTTCATTAAGTAGGATGGCCGCTAAGTGAATTTCTGCGGTACACCAATCAATATTTTCAATCAACGTGCAGACTGAGGGCTGCACATGGAAAATAATAATGGGTCTACCTCCAAATAATAAATATGGACTTTTCCAATTGCTGTCAGTGAACTGACAGGGCTGATACCACTAGTGTTCAAAGGGTTAAGTTGGCGGGTTGGGGGTAGCTTTTACCATCGCTATATGGGGAAATTAAAAGGTCAGATGTTTTATTCATAATCTACTCATTGTACTGAAGGAAGACATCAGCACTTGAATAGTAGCTTGTTGAAAATTTTTGAGATGCCAGTGCACTAATAATATGCTTGTAGTAAGTGTGACAGTAGAAGTGTTATCAAGATTTTTTTGTTTCTGTGCTGGGATCATTCGAGACCTCAATCTAAATATATTTTTATTCTCAGTATTGAATCATCAAAGTAAAATAAATGCCTTTATTGTGAAAACTTACTCAAATAAATCCAGTATCCCCCTTGGAACCCTGGAAAGTGTAGCACCGCTTGTTTACTGTGGTAAACAAGCTCTGTTTTACTGGTAAACTAGTATCCCATCACCAGTGCTTGTGGTGGAAGTCCTCTGAAATGGGAAACATGGCTATAAACCATTCACAAAACTTGACTTTACCTCCATGTTGTGGTCATGATTAGCCATTGTGCAGAAATATGTGACCTTAAACACAATAAATAAATAACAAAACCATATCATGTGACACCCTCATTGGATTGAGCTCATTCCAATGAGGGGTCACATGATAGTGTTTGGTGACATTTTTTTAAATATTAAAAAAAACAATTAAAATAATAAATTTTGATAGTGAATGTGTTGGGTAAAGGGTTACGTTTTCATATTTTTTCCAAGGTGCTTCTTATTTCTTTCAAAACAAAATTTTGTTTTAATGGACTTCTGTGTTACAGTTTATTGGAGAGCACCTATGGACAATTTTCATAAAATTGTAACAGTTTTGTTGCAATTACCAAGTACTAAAATTAGTCAAGTACTGCCAGTTACAAGGTATGATCTTGCTTCACTTCTGAGTTTGAGATTTAGCCTCTGAATAAATGTCATATTTGCCCCTTCAATCACTTAAACAAATGCAGCCAGTTAAGTAATAGATATTGGATGTGTGATGATCCATTACTCAAACACACTTTTCGGAAAAGTGCAATAGAAATTCATAAATTATGAAAATTCCTTCATTTTTTACTCAAAATGAATATATAGATAGTAACTGCATTGAAATGCAGAGAGTGAGCTTATTTCATAATGGGGTGCTTAGCTAAGAAAGAAAAAACAATTAAGAAAAACTGTAGGACAGTTTTCATTTATTTTTTTAAATAAATTCTGGCCATTTTTATTTCTTACAGATGGTTTTAAATGATTCCCAGTATAGGGACTTTCAGCTACAACTAGACCATCTGTTTCAGAAGTACAGAAACAGTAGTGGTAACTACCTCATTTGTTTTCTCTTCATAGTTCTATTATTTGTTGACTATTGTTTGATGTACAAGAATGTATGTATGTATATATTTATTATTACTCAGATAGAATAACATTATTTGTTGACTCTTCTGTTCAAATACTGTCTTATTGTTACCTGGTTTTTCCAAATGCACTCTCTATGCTAGTCATTGTCCTATGAAGAACCGTTAAAATATATAGTGCTTTTCGTGTTACATAACTGGTAGAGTACTGGAAGCTCATATTTGGGCTTTATATTCTCTAGTGTTGGTATCACAGTTAAGCTTATAGTCTCCATATTCTTTGGATGTACCTAATATTTCCTTTGAAGTGCATTTTTTTGTCTGTGTTGATTTGCCCTGTTACAGTTTATGGGAGAGTGCCCATATACTCCCTAAATTGTAACAAGGCAAAAACACTTTGAACAAATTATGACGTCCAAAAATAATTTAGTACTCAAGCAACTAGAAGCTGAAATTGAGCTTTTAGTGCCCAAAATGACTGGGTCTTGGAAGTAGTTTTCACAGCACCATAAATACTTGGGGAAATTCCAGGAAGTGGTGCAGTGCTTGGTTACTGTGGTAAATAAGGTCTGCCTTACTGGTAGAATAGAACCTAGTAGCTAAGCCCATGGGATTGGAAGCTCCTCTAACGTGGGCATCATAGGTATAAACAATTGGCTAAACTTAGAATTCATACTTGTGGTGCAGTCATGATATAGCCATAGATGCTTGAAGTGACCATAAATGCCAATAAATAAATAGATAATTAACAATTCCTTTCAGTATGGAATTTCAACATGCTGTGATACCTTAAATTTTAGATTTGCTTCCGAACAACAAAAAAAAGAAATTGAACCGAGAGCCTGCAGTGTCCAAAGTGAAACAGAATCTCCGATTTTCCGATTGATTTCGTCAAAAATTATGATAGGTGAATTTGTTTCATTTTGCACATTGGTCTCCTGTAAAGTCAATATTTGTGTTTGTTTTGCAGAAATAAATTGTACAAAACCAGTAGGGCCATGATATTGCCCGTTTAAACTGTGGTGGTATCTTACATGTCTGTTCAATGACATCAATTGAAAGATTCTGGGCATAAATACCACACAGTTTTGCGAGAAATGAGAATCTTGGTATGCATTTCTACGGGATGTGCAATACTTTGCAAGAATCCTCACAAGAATTGGATTTTGACCGACCTTCAAGCCCTGAAGAGTCCTTAGTAATTATTTGGGGTAGACCAATTAATATTTTAAACATGCAGCCTTGGGGCTGCACTTTGAAACCTTTGATTGGTCTGGCTTACAAATTCACTTTGCAGCCATTTACTTTATGAAACGGGGACGTATGATCCTGTCCCAGAAAAAATGTGGCTTTCAGATTCAAAAAGTTCAAGTTAAGGAGTTAGTAATCATGCTGAGAGGATAACTCCTTATTTCACAAAGCGCCCTTGGCTGTTTTAGTGCCCGATCCTGTTCCGGAAGAGGAACGAGTTCTGCAAGTCGGCTTATTTTAGCCAATTCTTGGCTGATGTGCTGATTGTATTTTTTTTATGCTGTGCAGATATCGAGTGGCGGGATTCTTCGGGTGCTTTTGGCTTACATGTATCCAAATTAAGAAGTATAGAGACGAACATTGAAGATGATAGAAGGATCGGAACCGGCACTAAATAGGGTTTTTTCAGCCTTTTAAATTGAAGAGTTTGATCAATGAGGAAAAACTGCTCTGGGATTGAACTTGTGTACAAACACTATTGTAGTACAAATATAACAACTATTTATGTTTGTGTTATATAATATTTATGTGTAATATATGTAAACTATTTATTTTAGAAACAAATTTCAGTTAACTGGCAACCAAGAGGTAACTAGAAACAAATTTCAGTTAACTGGCAACCAAGAGGTAACTCCGTGATTCCTCTTGAGGATCGAATGTTTCCTCCTTTTGTGGACGTCTTATCTCAAAAATTGTCATTCACGGCTTTCTTTGGAAACCAATTCCTATATCATAGATCAAATTGAATATGATAATGGCCTTGGTTGAATTTTTGTTCTTACCTGACATAATTCTTTGGGAGGAGTACAAAATTTCTGTCTTTTTTTCTCTCCGTAGGAACCCCAGAAAGTGGCAGAGTGCGTGCTTGCTCTGTGGTGAACAGGTTTTGTTATACTGATATCAAACTGTTAGAAATGTTTGATCAGACGTTAGGTGACCTTGGTTGTCGAGAAACTCAATAAAAAAAAGAGCAACAAACAAACAAATGGTTGGAATGTGGGTCCTCGAAAATGAGCATTCATTGTCAATACAGATGATTGTCAGCGGTTTATGCTGGACCTACGTCATGGCCACAATACAACTACAGATGCAGGAAATGATCCCGAGCCCCACAAATTAAACAAACGTGCACATGTATGGTGTTTGGCCTTTGTGGTTGGGGGGGGGGGGGTTGTAATGTATTTTTTAGCTCATCTTGACAATGTCAAGCTGAGCTAATCTCATCGCTCTCCGTCCGTCGTCTGTCGTCCGTCATCCGTCAATACCATGTTTTGGTCTTCTCCAAAGCCACTAGGCCAATTCAAGTGAAAGTCTGTGTGAGTGATGGTCCCAAAGGGGCATTTCATTTTTGTTCAACTCAACATGCCCAGCCCCATAGGGAGGGAGTGGGGGGGAAATGCTCCAAAATATTTTTAAAATCTTCTCAAGAACCAGTGTGTACAATGACTTGATATTTGCTATGGAGCTTCCATTTGAGATGTAGAATCAAGTTTGTTCAAACGAAGTTCGTGAAGTAATATTTGGCTTTGTAATAGGAGGGGCAAGATTTTTGGCCCCGCCCAAAATTTCTATTTTCTAAATCGATGGTCCAGTGTGAACCAAATTTGGTTTGTGGTATTATTGGGTCATAAGTACTTGACCCATGCAAAAAAAAAAAAAATCCTGCATCCCCATGGGAACCCTGGGAGCTAAAAATAGAAATATTTTCAAACGCCCATATTTCCCAAACCACACGGAACAGAGAGCTGTTATTTGGTATGAAGTATCCTTAGGACCAGTAGAATTGAATGGTAAAAAAATTGCCATCGGTCCTTTAGGGTGTTCTGTATTGGGCATCAAAAAAATGCTGAGTCAGCATATTTGCAAAAATTTAAAAAAATTTTTTCTCCAGAACCAATCATCAGAATCTTTTGATATTTGGTATACAGCATTCATAGGGGGGGGGGGGGGGGGGGGGGGGGGGGGGGAGGGGGGGGGGGGGGCAGGCAGATAAAAGTTTGTTGAAATAAAGCTCATTGGTTCATATTTGGGCTCTCTACAGGAGCCCAAAGTTTTAACATAGGGTAATATGGGGAATATTCTTTAAAAATCTTCTTCAGAACCACCTGTCAGAATCTTTTAATGTTTGGTATACATCATTGTTATGAGGGTCAGATTCAAGATTGTTCAAACCAAGTCCCTAGGTTAATATTTGGGCTTCCTACGGAAGCCCAAATTTGATCTTTGTTCAATATGGAGGGTAATATAAAAAAAATCTTCTTCTTCAGATCCACCAGTCAGAATGCTTTGATATTTGGTACGCAACATCTCTAAGGGGGTCAGATTCAAGTTTGTTCAAATCAGATTCCTAGGTATATATTTGGGCTCACTATGGTAGCCCAAATGTTTACTTAGTTCAATATGAGGAAATTTCTTTAAAAATCTTCTTCAGATCCACCAGTCGGAATGCTTTTATATTTGGTATGCAACATCTCTCGGGGGGTCAGATTCCAGGTTGTTCAATTCGAGTGCCTAGGTTAATATTTGGGCTCCATATGGGAACATGAAATTTAACTTGGTACAAGATGAGGGAATTTCTTCAAAAATCTTCTTCTTCAGATCCACTCTTCAGAATGCATTCACATTTGGTATACAACATCTCGGGGGGGGGGGGGGGGGGGGGGGGGGGCTATGGGGGGTCAGATTCAAGTTTGTTCAAATCGGATCCATAGGTTAATATTTGGGCTCGCTATGGTAGCCCAAATTTGAACCTATTGCAATTCGAAGAAATTTCTTGACAATTTCTCTTCTTCTGATCCAACAGTCAGAATGCTTTCATATTCGGTACACAACATCTCTAGGGAAGTCAGATTCAACTGTGTTCACATCAAGAGCCTGGGTTAATATTTGGGCTCTCTATGGGAGCCTGAATTGGCCAATTTGCTGAAGAATTAAAAATTTTGTATTCAGTACCCTCTAGAGGTGTGTAACTAAGATTAATCCACATACGTTGTATCAAGGGGCTTCATAGGGGAGCTCTACATTTTACTTTATGATCAACTGAAGAAAAGGCATGATGCCCAGGTTATTTTTGTCACTCCTGAAGGACTCAAGGATTGACAGTGTAGCCTATGGAGATGGCTTGCTTAATGTAGACTCATTCTTGGACTCTGTTTAAATTGTGTTCTGTTCAAGATGAGCGTTTCAGGCCCCGTGGAGCCTCTTGTTTTGTATTGGGGTCTCTTGTTTTGTATTGGGGTCATACCATCACTTTTTAATCTATCAAATCTTGGCACCACAATAGTCTGTTGTGCTGCATTTGGGCGCCATTATATCTGCCAAATGATACAAACACTCTGTGACTCGGGAGTTTAATATTCGTGTGTATATGAAACGGGATTGATGGATGAAAGTGTCATCGCCAGTAAATAATCAGGTTTGTGATGTTTTGCGCGAAATTCTACAACGCTATTGGGTAATTGTGTATCAAACGCTTTAAATGAATGTAATTTATATTTGAATGAAAACTTTTGCTTGTCTTTTGCCTTTTTGCACACTTACAAGAGGTAAAACAATAAATGAATTACATGTATGTATCGACCTATTTGTATGGACAGTCAGTAATCAAAACCCAAGTACAGGACAGATTACATGCTTACTTGTAGGCGAAATTGCATTACCATTATTAAAAGTCAAATTAGAAATTTTCATGAAAATGTTTTATATGAAGGTATGTATTTTGATCGCACATTTCATTAGTCGTAGGACTGAAAACCTTCCCAGTGAAGTAAAGCACATTATATGACAGAAAACCTGGGTATATATTTGGCATCGCAACATACATTACATGGAGATGAAAAAATAACTTTCTTGCTTTCATTATTTCGTCCAGTAAACTTGTCCGTCGTTGTTATTGTTGGATCCAACATTACCAGTGAATTCGTGTGCCATTTCTTCAAACTGTAAAGTGAGAAGAGAAAGTCACAGATGTTTCCAAAGCCAAAGGGTAAGAAATGTAAGTTGGGTAGGAGTTTTACTGTGTTAAGCTATTTTAGTTGTCTTAACTTATTTATTGTGTCCTTTCTAATTGATTCGACCGTTCAGCTGTTTTATTTTATGAAAGTTTTGTTAAAAATTACCTGTAGCCCTCTATAGTGTTTTTCGCAGTCATTTACGTGATATCCGGTTGACTGAACGGCACCAGTTTCAGTTAGTGATCATTATAATTATTATCACAGTTTATTGGAGATTGTCAACGGGTATTCTCCAATAAATTGCAATAAGAAAACTTATGAACAAGAAGCATTGGCTTTAGAAAGGTGATGCGCAGAAGAAAATGGGTTTTGAATGATCATTTCAGTACTGATACTGTTTAGTTAACAGAACACCACTAGGTGCAGAAAAAAAACCCTGGGTATTAGTTTTGTTTACGTGTTGCTTTCAGAGTACACCGTGTGAACGAGTCTTATTTATAATTGCCTTGTATGTGGATATATGTAGTTGTGATTGACATTGAGAAGATTATGACAAATACTTTTGATCTCGAATTTCATCCGTAGCATGATAGAGGACATTCCTAATAGATTTCATTGTATGTTATGGTCATCAACTTTTGTACAACATTATCAAACTGATTTATCGAAGAATAAATGTTGCTAATTGAAGTATTCGTCTGATTATTGTGTTGAACCGTTTGCACGGTTTGTTCATTTAAACCACTGTTGCTGTGCCTTTTCAACGTTACGCGATACAATACAAACATTTTGAAATGTTGCGAAGTACCCAACGCGTGGTCCCCGTGGGAACCCCGGGAAGTAAGCAGCACTTGTTTACTGTGGTAAACCAGTTCCGCTTTACTAGTAAAATAGGACCCAGTCACCAATGCTTGGGGTGAAAGTCCTCTAAAATGGGCAACATGTAGATCAACGATTGACTAAACTTGACTTCATCTCCATGTTGTGTCACGATTAGCCATAGTGCATAAATATGTGACGTTAACCACCAACAAACCCAACGCGTGGAATCTGGCGTTTCGGTGCTCGTTAAAAACAGAAAACGCCAACTCTCTTTGATTCCAGTCTAGTTCACTCCACCCTCATTGTGTTCTGTCCTAGTCCTTGAAAGTGCTTGAAATTTAAAATAAAATTTCCAGTTCCTTGAGAGCTCTTGAAAATCTTACTTATTGGAAAAGGGGCATGTGGAGCCCTGAAAATATGCCTACAATTATATTTAAGAGGTACCCACTGGCTTATTTTGGTCGCATTGTTTATAAGCTATGGTATTTCTGTGGTTCTTGTTCTTAAATTTATTCGTGGGAACCCTGAGATATTGAGAAGTGCTTGTTTACTATGGTAAACAAACTGTTTTACTGGTAAATCGGGACCTTGTAACCCTAAAACGGGCAACATGGGTATAAACAATTGCAGGACTTTAGTTTATATCCATGTTGCGGTTACAATTGACCTCGAACACAGATAAATAAATTGCATAAGTTCCTTGCAATTCGTGTGTAAACTATTATTCTTGACGTCATACCTGTGTTGCATCACGATATAGCATGTTGTGTGCTGAAAGTGACTTTAAGCACCAATAAATAATACTCATTGTATAAACTACTTTTTATCCTTTTAAATGATACCTTCATCTGACACTGACACTTGGAAGCCCTCAAAAAATGCTTCCCAAGAATCATTGTTACTGGCGTTATTGGTTTGGAATACGTGCATATGATCCGTGGCTGGTGTGTATACAAACTACAGAGGCGTTCGACAAAGGTCCTGTGATGTGTTTGAAAGTTTCCAAGAAACATCCTTGAAAATCTGGACTGTTTTTAGCTCGCCTGACTGAAAGTCAGTGATCACTCGTCGTCCGGCGTCCGTGAACTTGGTGCTTGCACCTGTCCCTCCTAAACCGCTGAACCAATTTTAGTTAAATTTGAGGTGATTCTTTGTTCTGACATCGCATTTTGTTTTGTTTTGTTGTTTTTTTAATCAACTTTCCCAGCCCCATTGGGAGGGGGGAATCGGGGAAAATCCTCCAATTTTTTTTAGCTCACCTGAGCGAAGCTCAAGGGGAGCTTTACTAATCACTTTCTGTCCGTCGTCCGGCGTCCGTCGTCCGTCGTCGTCCGTCCGGCGTTAACTTTACATTATCGACTTCTCCTCCTAAACCACTAGCCCAATTTTATTCAAATGTTGGCTAAATGTTTATTACCTAATGCCAATTCAGATTTGTTCAAATGAAGTTGCCCCTCTTCCTGGGTGGTGCCACACCCCCAAGGGGCACCAAAATCTTTGTAAATCTTCTTCTCATGAACCAGCAGTAGCAGAGACTTGATATTTGGTGTGCAGCTTCCTTTTGAGGTGTAGACTCAGATTTGTTCAAGAGAAGTTTGTGGGGCTATACTTGGCGTTGTTATGAGAGGGGCAAAATTTTTTGCCCCGCCCAAAATTTCTATTTTCCAAACCGAGAGGCTGATTTGAACCAAATTTTATGTGAGGGCTTATTGGGTCATGAGTACTCGATTTATGCAAAAAAAATTTTTCTCGCAGCCCCGTGGGAACCGCAGGAGCTAAAAATAGAAAAAATTTAAAACGCCCATATCTCCAAAACTGCACGGCACTGAGAATTTTTATTTGGTGTGCAGCTTCCTTAGGACCAACAGAAAGGATTGGTAAAAAAAAATTGCCATCGGTTTTATCATAGGGTACAGTTTCGGGACTTTGAAAAAGTGCTGAGTCAGCACTTTTTAACACTGTAGGCAATGGGAAAAACATTAAAAAATCTTCTTCTCCAGATCCAGCAGGCAGAATCTTTTGATATTTGGTATGCAACATTGTAGGGTGGACCTGATTCAAGTTTGTTCAAATCGGCCCCCTGGGTTCATATTTGGGCTCAGTATAGGAGCCCGATTTCGAACTTAGTGCATTTCAGGCAAATTTCTTAAAAAATCTTCTTCTCCAGATCCAGCAGGCAGAATCTTTTGATATTTGGTATGCAACATTGTGGGGTGGATCTGATTCAGGTTTGTTCAAATCGGCCCCCTGGGTTTATATTTGGGCTCAGTATAGGAGCCCAAATTTGAACTTACTGCATTTAAGGCAAATTTCTTTGAAAATCTTCTTCTCCAGATCCAGCAGGCAGAATCTTTTGATATTTGGTATGCAACATTGTAGGGTGGATCTGATTCAAGTTTGTTCAAATCGGCCCCCTAGATTCATATTTGGGCTCACTATAGGAGCTCGAATTCGAATTTAGTGCATTTCAGGCAAATTTCTTCAAAAATCTTCTTCTCCAGATCCAGCAGGCAGAATCTTTTGATATTTGGTATGCAATGTTGCGGGGTAGATCTGATTCAAGTTTGTTCAAATCGGCCCCCTGGATACATATTTGGGCTTACTATAGAAGCCCGAATTCGAACTTAGTGCATTTCAGGCAAATTTCTTTAAAAATCTTCTTCTCCAGATCCAGCAGGCAGAATCTTTTCATATTTGGTAAGCAACATTGTGGGGTGGATCTGATTCAAGATTGTTCAAATCGGCCCCCTGGGTTAATATTTGGGCTCAGTATAGGAGCCCGATTTCGAACTTAGTGCATTTCAGGCAAATTTCTTAAAAAATCTTCTTCTCCAGATCCAGCAGGCAGAATCTTTTGATATTTGGTATGCAACATTGTAGGGTGGATCTGATTCAAGTTTGTTCAAATCGGCCCCCTGGGTTCATATTTGGGCTCATATTTGGGCTCAGTATAGGAGCCCAATTTCAAACTTAGTGCATTTAGGCAAATTTCTTAAAAAATCTTTTTCTCCAGATCCAGCAGACAGAATCTTTTCATATTTGGTATGCAACATTGTGGGGTGGATCTGATTCAAGTTTGTTCAAATCGGCTTCCTAGATTCATATTTGGGCTCACTATAGAAGCTCGAATTTGAACTTAGTGCATTTCATGCAAATTTCTTAAAAAATCTTCTTCTCCAGATCCAGCAGGCAGAATCTTTTCATATTTGGTAAGCAACATTGTGGGGTGGATCTGATTCAAGTTTGTTCAAATCGGCCCCCTGGGTTTATATTTGGGCTCAGTATAGGAGCCCAAATTTGAACTTAGTGCATTTCAAGCAAATTTATTAAAAAATCTTCTTCTCCAGATCCAGCAGGCAGAATCTTTTGATATTTGGTATGCAACATTGTGGGTGGATCTGATTCAAGTTTGTTCAAATCGGCTTCCTAGATTCATATTTGGGCTCACTATAGAAGCTCGAATTCGAACTTAGTGCATTTCAGGCAAATTTCTTAAAAAATTTTCTTCTCCAGATCCAGCAGGCAGAATCTTTTGATATTTGGTATGCAACATTGTGGGATGGATCTGATGCAACTTTGTTTAAATCGGCTCCCTGGATTCATATTTGAGCTTACTATAGAAGCTCGAATTCGAACTTAGTGCATTTCAGGCAAATTTCTTAAAAAATCATCTTCTCCAGATCCAGCAGGCAGAATCTTTTGATATTTGGTATGCAACATTGCGGGGTGGATCTGATTCAAGTTTGTTCAAATCGGCCCCCTGGATTCATATTTGGGCTTAATATAGAAGCCTGAATTCGGACTTAGTGCATTTCGGGCAAATTTATTAAAAAATCATCTTCTCCAGATCCAGCAGGCAGAATCTTTTCATATTTGGTATGCAACATTGTGGGGTGGATCTGATTCAAGTTTGTTCAAATCGGCTTCCTAGATTCATATTTGGGCTCACTATAGAAGCTCGAATTTGAACTTAGTGCATTTCATGCAAATTTCTTAAAAAATCTTCTTCTCCAGATCCAGCAGGCAGAATCTTTTCATATTTGGTAAGCAACATTGTGGGGTGGATCTGATTCAAGTTTGTTCAAATCGGCCCCCTGGGTTTATATTTGGGCTCAGTATAGGAGCCCAAATTTGAACTTAGTGCATTTCAAGCAAATTTATTAAAAAATCTTCTTCTCCAGATCCAGCAGGCAGAATCTTTTGATATTTGGTATGCAACATTGTGGGTGGATCTGATTCAAGTTTGTTCAAATCGGCTTCCTAGATTCATATTTGGGCTCACTATAGAAGCTCGAATTCGAACTTAGTGCATTTCAGGCAAATTTCTTAAAAAATTTTCTTCTCCAGATCCAGCAGGCAGAATCTTTTGATATTTGGTATGCAACATTGCGGTTTGGATCTGATTCAAGTTTGTTCAAATTGGCCCCCTGGATTCATATTTGGGCTTAATATAGAAGCCCGAATTCGCACTTAGTGCATTTCGGGCAAATTTATTTAAAAATCTTCTTCTCCAGATCCAGCAGGCAGAATCTTTTGATATTTGGTATGCAACATTGTGGGGTGTATCTGATTCAAGTTTGTTCAAATCGGCTTCCTAGTTTCATATTTGGGCTCACTATAGAAGCTCGAATTCGAACTTAGTGCATTTCAGGCAAATTTCTTAAAAAATCTTCTTCTCCAGATCCAGCTTCAGAATCTTTTCATATTTGGTAAGCAACATTGTGGGGTGGATCTGATTCAAGTTTGTTCAAATCTGCCCCCTGGGTTTATATTTGGGCTCCGTATAGGAGCCCAAATTTTAACTTAGTGCATTTCAGGCATATTTCTTAAAAAATCTTCTTCTCCAGATCCAGCAGGCAGAATCTTTTGATATTTGGTATGCAACATTGTAGGGTGGATCTGATTGTGATTCATGAACGTATTTATTTGTAAAGTTGATAGAATCTTAGACAAAATTGGCAGAAAAGATCTACTATAGAAGGGGTGGTATCCAGGGTGAACCGTTTACCCAAATCTAGCAGTACTAATGCATTATTCACACAAATCTTCGTTCAAATTTTATGACCCCTCATTGGAACACACGCATTCAGCTCATTCCAACAAAGGTCATATGCCATGTTTTCGAGACAAAGGAATAAAAATTTTAGTTATTCATGAAATTTTTAGGCAACTGTTGTCTGTTATTCACATTGCTTCATGAAATTTCAGTACTTTTAGAAGTTACCTCAGTAATCAAGGGTTAATTCCCCTTAATTAAATGTCGCCTCTAAAAAACAACCACTTTGCATATCTTACCTTTTTACCAGCATAACTGCCAAAACTTGTCAGCATTCTTCGCAAAAATCGCTATTCAAATTTTAATTTTTGTCTCTTAAACATACATGTACTTATCGCTTGTAAATACCCCATTGGAATGAGCTTTTTGAGCTCATTCCAATGAGAGGTCGCACACCATGCTTTTTGAGTCAAAAAAGCAATTTTTTTAGTTATTCCAGAATTTCGTACGTAAAACACAGCTTTATGACTTCACATTAAAATGAGCTCTCTAAGCTTGTTCCAATCAACATTCACGCACTATGTCTTTCACACAAAAAATAAAATTTTCCATTTATTCAGGAATTTTGTTTGCAAGAACACTCTTAACCCCCCCCCCCCCCCCCACACACACAAACACACACACACACACACACACACACACACACACACACACACACAAACACAGACACACACATCTAAAAGTTCGTCAGCAAAAAAACAGTTACTTCAATTTTTAAATGCATTATAGGAACAACTTGCCTAATCAAATTTAAATACTTTTGCATCATTCTGTATCCAGAACAAACCATTTACCATATCTTTACGCAAAATTCTCCAGCATCATTCACAAAAAAACACCATTATTTATATATTCACATTTCTGTCTCAAAAATATACCTGATCTTCCCATACCCCTATTGGAATAAGCTGTTTGAGCTTGTTCCAATGATGATAAAAAAAAATAAAATTTGTGAAAATTTTTGTTTTCTTGCATGCAAATATATACATGTAGCACATGGAAGATATCCACAGTTGGGGAGAGATGTCCAAGGCTATCTCTTCACATTCCTTGTTTGTGCTTCATGCTAAACCAGTTTGTCTGCAGAGATAAATTTGCTTTATTAAAAATCATTGGAGATTGGCCACACACCAATGATTTTAAATAAAACTAATTTTAGGTAACAAATGTTGAACTTCAAACAAAATCTATCACTCAACCAGTTAATGTTGATGAGGCATGACATGGTGAAGGTGACCTAAAATACTTCTTAGAGTCACTTTGTCAGGTGAGCGATTAAGGCCACGTGGGGCCTCTTGTTTTAAATCTTCTCAGTGGGTACAATGACTTGATTTTGGTATGTTGCTTCCTTTTGAGGTGCAGAATCAAGTTTGTTCGAACGAAGTTTGTGGAGCAATATTTGCCTTTGTAATTGGAGGGACAAGATTTTTTGCCCTGCCCAAAA
Source organism: Pictodentalium vernedei (assembly GCA_031216915.1). NCBI lineage: Eukaryota > Metazoa > Mollusca > Scaphopoda > Dentaliida > Dentaliidae > Pictodentalium > Pictodentalium vernedei. The sequence continues at coordinate 338,899,308 of CM062296.1, read as the reverse complement.
TTACTATTTTCCGAACCGATGGTCTAATTTGAACTAAATTTAGTATGTGGTATTATTTTGTCATATAGGGGAGGGGGGGGGGGGGGGGCGGTGGCGTTGCGGTAACCGGTTCTCGTCGGATCACCGAAGTTAAGCAACGTCGAGCCCGGTTAGTCCTTGGATGGGTGACCGTCTGAGTGATCGATTCGGACTCCCGCGTTGTGTCCTTGGGCAAGGCACTTAACCCCGATTATCCACATGGGGGCACGATTACGCCGTGTACTAAAGCGCACTGCACGTCGATAGTGCGCATGCCTTCAACCAGTCTAACTCTGCGTGTGCTGCAGTGCGGAGTTGGGGAGCTGGCAGCTGCTCGTCGTTGCTCGGTGGTTCTCTCCGGGTACTCCGGCTTCCTCCACCCGTAAAACTACCACCGACGCGATGTGACCTTGACTGTTAAAGTGTTAAACCTCAATAAATTAATAAATAAATATTGAGTCATAAATCCTTAACTTTACCACATGGAACAGAGAGCTGTTATTTGGTATGAAATATCCCTAGGACCAGTACAACTGATGGTAAAAAAAAAAATTGTCAGGGTGTTCTGTGGATGTGGCGGTGGGGGGCATCATAAATTTAAAAAAAATAAATTCTTCAGAACCACTGATCAGAAATCATTTGATATTTGGTATACCTCTTCCATGGGGGGTGGGGGGTGGAGGATCAGATACAACCTTGTAAAAATGAAGCCCCATTTCATATTTGGGCTCAATACAGGAGCCCGAATTTTTAACTTGGGGCAATATGGGGAATAATCTTTTAAAATCTTCTTCAGAACCACCAGTCTTTTAATATTTGGTATACATCATTGTTATGAGGGTCAGATTCAAGATTGGTCAAACCAAGTCCCAAGGCTGATATTTGGGCTTCCTATGGACGCCCGAACTTTAACTTAGTGCAATATGGGGATAATTTTTTAAGAGCTTCTTCAGATCCACCAGTCAGAATGCTTTAATATTTGGTATACAACATCTCTTGACGGGTCAGATTCATGTTTGTTCAAATCGAGTTCCTGGGTTTATATCTGGGCTCTCTATGGGAGCCCGAATTTTAACTTCGTGCAATATGAGGAAATTTCTTTAAAAATCTTCTTCAGATCCATTACTCAGAATGCTTTCATATTTGTATATAACATCTCCAGGGGGGTCAGATTCAGATTTGTTCAAATCGTGTCCTGGTAGCCGTAGATTGTAATTAAATCCTTCTTTAAACAACGTCGGTCAGGTGTGCGCCTCAGGCCTCATGGGGTCTCTATTTTTTCTTCTGGGTGTCTTCGACTCATTAAATTGGTTACAAGCCAACCCATCATCTAATCCTTTAGGGTGTGGACTCCACCAAAAGTCCAGGCGCATATAACTTCCCCTTTCGAGGCCGCGCTAATAACTGTAAGAGTTGGCCAAAACTTATGGGGATAGTCATACATTTTTAGCTAAACTTGACCAAGTCAAGATAAGATATTACCACCACGCGTCTGTGTCACGCGTGTGAGTCTGTTCACATTTTCTTTAGCACAGGCTACATTTCGTAGTTCTGGTCCGATCATCACGAAATTTCGTGTGCAGGTTCAAGGTCATGTCCAGGTGAGAACGTACTATTTTGGTCGCGATCGGTCAACCGTGACGGCTGCGCAGGTACGGAACCCGAAAACCTTTAGCACAGTCTACAATCATATTTATGAAGGGATTTCATTGTAACTTGGTAGGATGACTCCATTTTATGTCTAGATGAGAACTCCTATTTTTCTCGGATTCGGTCAACCGTGACAGTTGCAGGGGCACGTGACCTCGATTCCTTTTAATACAGCCTACAGGTTGCATTTATGGAAAGATTTCATTGTAAATTGGTGGGATGACTTGGTATAATGTCAAGATTAGAGTGGGGGGGGGTGCGGGAACATAGGTGAAAATTTTTATTTTGCAGATTTTTTTCACCCACCCACCCTTTCCTACATATTTTTTCAATGACACTTTGGGGGACCCACCCATACATTTTATATACAAAACTTCAGCACTCGAACACCAACTCGAAATGCGTAATGTACAGTGATTTAATGCATATTTTTATATTGTCAAACATGTTTCCATTTACTCAATCAGGGAGCGCGGTGGCTCAGTGGTAGACTGTTGGACTTCTATGATAGAAGTCCCGAGTTCGATCCCCGTCCGGGACGACCCGCGTTGTGTCCTTGGGCAAGGCACTTTATCCCTGTTGCCCACCTGGGGGCAACCGGGATAAAGTGTCTTGGGGTCACATATTCCGGTTGATAGTGCACATGTCTTCAACCGCTGTAACCCTGCTTGGGCGGAGCTTGAACAGAATTAGAATGTTGAGGAGCTGACAGTTGCTCGTCGATGCTCGGTGGTTCTTTCCGGGTACTCAGGCTTCCTCCACCTGTGAAACTGTCACGGTCACGATTAGCCATTGTGCATAGTATGTGACCTTAAACACCAATAAAATAAATTTACTCTATCAGATGCATTTTTCAAGACTTACCAGATTCACATCAGTTCACAAAGATACATAACTGTATAGCTTTAACCCTGTGTGGGCCCAGGTATAATTGGTCCACATTTGTAAGCCAGGTTGTTAATTCACAGCAGCAATGGCCTGGCTGTTCATAGACAGTTTACTATATTGATGTAGAAAATTCTAAGTAACTTGTTTTATCCTACATTGAGGTCTCTGGGTGGATAAGCTTGTTAGTTCCTCTCCAGTGGTTGGTGGATTTCCCCGCGGGAACCCCGGGAAACAGGCTCTGTTTTACTGGTAAAATAGAACCCAGTCACCAATGCTTGGGAGGTGCAAACCCTCTCTAAAATGGGCAACATGGCTTATTAACGTTCACCCCGGGCAACATGGCTTATTAACGTTCACCCCTGGTCTTGAGTTGATACTCACGTGGTGATGATCAGCCTTTGTGCAAAAATATGTGACCTGGATCAGCAATAAATAAATAAATACTTGGTGGATTCCTTAGGCCACAAAGTGGATCTGTTTGAGTAATTCTACCTTCATCTTCGGAACTGACTACGTTGTGATACAGGCACCATGTAGCCTTAGTTGTTGAAAACGATGTAAAACCCCAATCAAACCTGATCAGACAAACTGAATGTACAGCTTAATATTCTTACAAATCTAGTTTCTCTGTGTTCACCTTGCAAATGAAACTCAATTATTCTTTTTCCCAGAAACCTTTGGTTTTAAATCAAATTTGAATAAGCTTTTCCTAATTTTGATGTTCTGATATGCAGTGATATGCACTTCGAACAGTCTAGTATCTGTAAATCATGGCATATGGAGGCATATGTGAGCACTGTGTCCATAATTAATTGAGTATTTCTTATTCCGTAACCGTGTATGTGTTGCAAATATTTGTTGCGTAAAAGAGAACTTGTTTTTTTTGTTCTGACTTGTTCTTGTCAAGTTGAAATAAAAGTTAATATTTTAATTTTTTTCATTTACTGTTCACACACAAACAAATTTGCACTTGACCATCCACCACCCCCACCTATGTTCACGCAATCCCCCCCCCCCCCCCCCCCCGATTAGAACCTCCTATTTTGGCAGAGATCAGTCAACCGTGACAGCCGCACGGGCACGTGACATTGATTTGTTTACCGCAGCCTATAGTTCATATTTATGATGCGATTTCATGTTAACTTGGTAGGATGACTCGATATGTCCAGATGAGACTCGTATTAGCCGTTACCGCCGCTTGGGCACGTGACCAAGATTCCGTTAGCACTGTCTGCAGGTCGTATTTATGAACGGATTTCATTGTAACTTGGTAGGATGACTCAGTATGATATCTAGTTATTTCATCCTGTAGCCCTGTTTTGGTTGAGGTTGGTCAACCATGAGAGCCGCACGAGTTCGAGTCTAAATTCTTTTATCACAGTCTATACCTCTTGTTATTCTTGTTGAATGCATAAGCTATAAGATACAGAACTTAACGTGTTGCCATTTGTCACAATTCTTGCTTTATTTAATAATCCTTTCATAAACATGGAACATCCTTTCGTTTTGTATGATGCTAAAATGAGATCACCCTAGTTTGGTCATGATCTGTCAACTGTGACTGTTGTGCGGGTTCGAATCCTAAGGTCTATATTTACCACAGTCTACAGGTCGTATTTATGAAGCAATTTCATTGTAACAAGGTAGTATGACTTGGTCTGGTGGCTAGATGAGAACATCCTGCATGTATTTTGGTCTAAATTGGTCATATTTGTCAACGGTGAGGGCCCCACGAGCCCTTGCTCTTAAAACCTTCGACACAGCCTGCAGGCCGTGTTTATGAGGTGATTTCGTTGCAACTTGTTTAAGTGACTTGGTGTTGTGACGTCTAGATGGATTTCTGAATGAATGTCCGGATGAATTTCCCATTTTGGTACAGATCGATCAACCATGAGAGCCGTACGGGGCCCCGTCGGCCTCAGACAAAATTCTTCTACCCCACTTTACAGGGACCTTTTTCGTGATTTTACTGTAACTTGGTAATTTTGGTTGACATACGATAACCTCGAGGGCCCACCATCGACGTGTCACTTGTTAATCAATCCTCTTTGTGTTGTTTTCATATTTTTCATGACAGCAAAAATAAACTAATAAGCACCCCAACGTGAATTTAAACACTCAGCAATTCAAATCTCCAATACAATCAAATTATTGTAAAAGAGGGAAAAAAAGCAAAATGCTTGAGTACATATTTTAGCAATCTCCCCATATTTTAGCAATATCCCATTTGTCGATGATTCAAACAATGCCCTTCCGCAGGTTAATCCCAAACCTGAACGACCAGGGGAATATAACTCTCGCTACCAGCAATTTTAGCTTAACTTGACAAAGTCAATATAATCTATTGCCGTCACGCGTGCGGAAGTCTGTGAGTCTGATCACATTTTCTTTACCACAGGGTACATCCCGTAGTTCTTGTCCGATCATCCCGAAAAATCAATTGCAGGTTCGAGGTCATGTCCAGATGAGAACGTCCCATTTTTTGTTGGGATCGGTCAACCATGACGGCTGCGCGGGCCCGAAAAGCTTTAGCACAGTCTACAGGTCGTATTTATGAAGGGATTTCGTTGTAACTTGTAGGATGCCTCCGTATAATGTCTAGATGAGAACGTCGTATTTTGGACGTGTTCGGTCAACCGTGACGGCCGCACAGGCACGTGACCTAGATTTGTTTAGTACAGTCTACAGTTCATATTTATGAAGCGATTTCATTGTCATTTGGTTGGATAACTCGGCATGGTGTCTAGATGAGACTGTCCTACTTTGGTCACGACCGGTCAGCCCTTATCGCCTCTTGGGCACGTGCCCTAGATTCCTCTTTCTACAGGTTGTTTTTATAAATACATATAACTTGATAGCATTACTCTGTGTGAATTCCAGATGAGACTGTCTTATTTAAGACGCGATTGGTCAACCATGACCTTCGCACCGGAACGTGACCTAGATTCCTTTAGCAAAGTCTACGACTCGCACTTATGAAGGAATTTCATTGTAACTTGGTAGGATAACTCGTTTTGGAATGATTTTACTGTAACTTAGTAACTTTGTTTGACATGCGTCATCAACCCAGGCCTCAAGTCTTTAGTACAGTCTACACCTCAAATTATTCTTGTTGAAAACATAGCATGTAGGGTACAGAACGTAACATATTCTCAATTGTCAAAATTCTTGTCTTATTTCATGATCTGTTCATAAACATTGAACATTATCCTTTTCATCAAACACTACACACAGTCCAGTTAAGCTGCAGTGTCATTGGCCCTTTCATTTAAGAAGCCCCCCCCCCCCTCTCTCTCTCTCTCTCTCTCTCTCTCTCTCTCTCTCTCTCTCTCTCTCTCTATCTATCTATCTATCTATAGGTCTAGATGCCACCAGATGGTTATGTAAATGAGTACACGTTTCCCGAAAGAGAGCCCATCTAGCCCGTGCAAGTCTGTTTTTTTTCAATCTAAGATCAGACCGCGCGTTTTCCAATCCAGGAGAACGAGGCAATACTACACAAATATATGAAAAGGAGATGAACATTTTGTACAAAATTTTCGATCAAGTACTTTGTCAGGCCGTCTCTGAAAAGTGCATATATGATTTCTGGCGCTCGCAGTGTCCACAATTAGAGGAAAAGAACAATTAATAAAACTTATTCTGTTAGTTAAAAATATACCGAGTCAAAAAAGAAAGTATAATAGAAACAAATGTGGAAAAATAATAGTTCTAAAGTGGCATGTTTGTGGACAAGAAGTCGTGCAAAGAGTTTAATGACATGTTGTTGTCCACCCAACCGTATACAATTTTGCTACGGATTTCAAAATAGCACGTGCTACCCGAGAATGTCAAATTGAATGGGTGACCGACGATTTTCTTTGTGTTATGTTGTGCTAGAGAGCCTGGGTTATTGGGACAACATGCTAGTTTTTGTCTTCCGACATTTAAAAAAATGCCACGGTTAACCGAAAATCAGAGGTTGCGTGCCATTGGTATGCATGAGGCTAGGTATAGAACCACTGGATCTACTGCCGACCGACCGCGTTCAAGTCGACCAAGAGTTACGACCCTTGCACAAGGCCGACACATCAGTACGTCTCACTTGCGGGATCGCTTCCTTCCGGCGACGAGGACAGCAGCAATTACTCCTTGTAGAACTAACAATAGAATCAGTGCACAAACTGTCCGCAACAGACTCGCTGAACACGACATCCGCAGTAGGCGTTCATACCACGACCAATCCTTACCCAACGTCATCGTACCGTCAGAATAGAATGGGTACGTCAGCGTGTTCGCTGGACTCGGCAGCGTTGGAGCACAGTTCTTTTTAGTGATGAATCGCGATTTTGTCTACGGTGCGCTGATGGTAGGGCAAGAGTGTATCGCCGACGAGGAGAACGGTTTTCTGATGCTTGCGTGCGTGAATACGACCGTTTCGGCGGGGGTGGTGTAATGGTTTGGGCAGGAATATCCTTGCACCATCGAACGCAGTTGATCTTCATCGATGGTAATCTGAATGGACAGCGATATAGGGACGAAATTCTTAACGCTGTTGTTGTCCCGTTGTTCAACGCTAACGCCGGATTGCAGTTATTCCAGTAAGACCATGCCCGATGTCACGTGGCGCGGATCTGTCGTGACTTGCTTCAGGGGCAGAGCATCAAACTTCTTCCCTGGCTCCCACTTTCGCCAGATTTGTCTCCAATCGAGCATCTTTGAGATCAATTGGACCGTCGGGTACGACTTCATGATCTTCAGACGTTAGGCGATTTACGTAATGTTCGAAGGCAGAAGTGGAACACAATACCACAAGGTGACATCCAGAGACTTATCAGGTCCATGCGCCGTCAATGTCTTGCCATCAAAAAGGCAAACGGTGGACACACACGCTATTGACTGCATGTGTGAACTTTTCATTTCACCCCATGTCTGAATTGCGACGTCCTGACGTGACGCTGGCAACAGTAAGAACATGAAATTATGCAAATTCATACAGCTAGACTCGAAATGTGAATTTACAATAATTTGTTTGTGACTAAAGTGAAGTCGACAATACTAAAAAAAAATTGCTCCTCAAAGTTTATTATACTTTCTTTTTCGACTCAGTATATATCCAGAAATGAGCCAGCAAATGGCCATTTATTTAAAATAGTAAATACTGAAGTGATTACATAATTAGCATTTTTTATCACAGAAATTTCATTTGCATAACATGATTGATGTCTTCAGTTCATATAGATAAACTCGAAAATCAACCACCACAATCGGCAGAGGTGTGAAAATAAATACTACCAAATATGATATAGCATGTCATCTGTAACATTTTGTAGCCAGGCATTTCCTCCTATTCTTGAAAAGCGAAATGCACTTTCTATCTAGGTTCTTACCAATGAATTCCACTGCTGCAGTTGGCGAGTATCAATAAGACTTTCAGTCTAGCTCTTGACGAGGGAAGACAATATTCGTGTTATTTACTACGACGGAAGCAAAGCATTTGATAAAGTCTGGCAGAAAGTATTTTTATGTGTACCTATACTATGTATGGTACACATAATGCCGGCATCCGGAGTGGCCATCCGTCGTTCGTCCGTCTGTCTGTCTGTCCGTCCGTCCGTCCGTCTTTGGCATTCGATAACTTGAAACATATTGCTTGGATTGTCAAGTTACTTTATATTTGTGTTCAGATTACTGATGTGCCGAGCTGTATAGTTTTTGGTGTAAATCTGATAATTTGATCCTGAGATATTAACGCTTTATACTTCAAATTGAGAATTCTTCCAATCCCTTTGGCATGAGATAACTCAAAAAATATCAATCCAATTGTCATGTTACTTTATATATATCTTCAGGTTACTGATGTTCCGAGCTGTATAGTTTTTGATGTAAATCTGTCCTTTTGATCCTGAGATATTAACCCTTTATCCCTCAAATTGAGAATTCCTCCAACCCCTTTGGCATTCGATAACTTGAAAAATATTGCTTGGATTGTCAAGTTACTTTATATTTGTGTTCAGGTTACTGATGTGTCGGGCTGTATAGTTTTTGGTGTAAATCTGATAATTTGATCCTGAGATATTAACACTTTATCCATCAAATTGAAAATTCCTCCAATCCCTTTGGCATGAGATAACTCAAAAAGTCTCAATCCGATTGTCATGTTACTTCATATATGTGTTCAGGTTACTGATGTGCCGAGCTGTATAGTTTTTGGTGTAAATCTGATAATTTGATCCTGTGATATTAACCCTTTATCCTTCAAATTGAGAACTCCTCCAATCCATTTCTTCGGCATGCGATAACTCAAAAAATATTAATCCGATTATCAGGTTACTTTATTTATGTATTCAGGTTGCTGATGTGCTGTGCTGTATAGTTTTTTTTATGTATATCTAATAATTTGATCGGGAGATATTAACCCTTTATCCATCAAATTAAGCACTCCTCCAATCCATTTCTATATGTACCCATACCATGTATGGTGTACATAATGTCGGCATCCGGGGTGCACCTCCGTCATACAGCTTTCTACTAGTTGCGCGTATGGGTACACATCTGACGATTTCATCGGCCTATTTTTACCTGCGTCGCCAGCGGCAGCGAAGGTCTAGTAACCGCTCGACTCCGTCCGTCAGTCCGTCCGAAACACTTTTTCCGTCAAAGTTTTCTTGGCTTCTATGAAAGGGAATGGTTTTATATTTGGTCTGCTGCTTCATAGTGATGAGTTGTATCGTGTAAGCAATTTCCAGATCTGCCGTACAGCCACTTCCTGTTTGCCGATACTTTGAAATTTTACTGTACCCAATGAACATTGAAATTTTCCGTCAAGGTTTTCTTGGTTTCTCTGCAAGGGATTGATTTTATATTTGGTCTGCAGCTTCATAATGATGAGTTGTATCGTGTAAGCAATTTTCAGATCTGCCGTGTAGCCACTTCCTGTTTGCCGATACTTTGAAATTTTACTGTATGAACATTGAAATTTTCCGTCAAGGTTTTCTCGGCTTCTATGCAAAGGATTGATCTTATATTTGGTCTGCTGCTTCATAATGATGAGTTGTATCGTGTAAGCAATTTTCAGATCTGCCGTGCAGCCACTTCCTGTTTGCCGATACTTTGAAATTTTACTGTACCCACTGAACATTGAAATTTTTCGTCAAACTTTTCTCGGCTTCTATGCAAGGGATTGATTTTATATTTCATCTGGAGCCTGATAATGATCAGTTGTATCGTGTATGCAATTTTCAGATCTGCCGTGCAGCCACTTCCTGTTTGTCGATTCAATTGCATGCAGCGACGCAGGTGCAGACCCGGTATTGGTCTTGGCTTGTTCAAACTGTGAAGATTGGAACTTACTGGCGTGAAAAAAAAAATAGGAAAACATTTCAAATCCCCATATTTCCAAAACTACGCGGAACAGAGAGTTGTTATACGATATGAATCATCCTTGTGATCTGTATATTCGAATAGGCCAAAAATGCAATCGGTTGTGTCATGGTGTACTATATGGGGGTGGAGGAACTGCTGAGTCCGCACTCTTCGCAAATTAACAAAATCTCCTGCAAAACTTCTGGTCAGAATCTTTTTAGTCCCCTACCGGCATCGCCGGAGGGGACTATAGGTTGTCCCCTACCGGCATCGCCGGAGGGGACTATAGGTTTGCGCTCTGTCCATCCGTCAGTCTGTCAGTCACACTTCTTTAGTTTTCCGGACTTTTTTTGGAAATGCTTCAACCGAATGATTTCATTTTTGGTAACCTACTATAGAACGATGACTTACAAATCAAGTTTGAGTTTCATGCTGATTGCATTATTATTGTGTGAGTTATGGCCCTTGGAAATATGGAAAAGCTCCAAAATATCAGTTTTCCGGACTTTTTTTGGAAACTCTTCAACGGAATGATTTCATTTTTGGTAACCTACTATAGAACGATGAATTACAGATCAAGTTTCATTTGTACTCTGTCCATCCGTCAGTCTGTCGGTCAGTCTGTCAGTCACACTTTAGCTTTCCGGACTGTTTTTAGAAATGCTTCAACCGAATGATTTCATTCTTGGTAACCTACTATAGAACGATGACTTACAAATCAGGTTTGAGTTTCATGCTGATTGCATTATTCTTTTGTGAGTTATGGCCCTTGGAAATATGGAAAAGCGCCAAAATATCAGTTTTCCGGACTTTTTTTTTGGAAACGCTTCAATGGAATTCATGCTGATCACATCTAGATTATAACATTTGTATAATTATTAATGCTCATTAGTCCGGTAGGGGACATTGTATTGCTTCAGCGATACGTGAGCTCTTGTTACATTTGACATGCAATATCCTTGGGTGTGGGTCCGATTCAAGTTCCCTCTTGCCCCCCCCCCCCCCCCCCCCCTTAAACAACTTTAGTTTCCTTCCAGACAACTTGGTCCTGGTGAGCCTTTGAGTTTCTCTTCAAATCATGCTATATTATGTGAAACGTGGACGTCTGTTCTGTCTTTCATCAATGTTCTTCTGTCACGATAGACACTGTTATTGTGGAAATCATTTCATAGCTCTGCCCGTTCAAACATGACGTTGCATCTGTAAGAAACAAACATTTACATTTGTTTGTACTTTATGACTTACATTGTTGAAGTGTTAAAGTTCAACTGTAGGTGTGGTGTTTATTTGACCTGTTCGTGGCAACCGCGGTCAAAAATATTCTTTGTGACGCAATGCGATGACTGTATGGTATAAGATCAATCAGTACCTCACTTTAAAGCTTAATTGAGTTGGCAGATCCTAAAAGTTACCTTTCCGGAAATCAGATTCATAAAATGCAAATAGCCGACCTGTGTTAGGAGCAACTCGACATTCTTTGGTAATTATTCTAATATCATCGAATTATTGCAAACTGTGGCCTTTTCGACAAGCCAATTTTAAAGTTGTCCAGCTGAAACACGAATATGTTATTTGCGTTTGTGCGGGAAAGACATTAAAAGAATGCGGTAATTTTCACAACAGCAGAACAGTTTGAAAACATGCGGTGCTGGTCCCCAAGGGGACTCAAGAAGATGAGTAGCGCCTGTCTTCATTTACGGGTGAAATTTCCAGTGAGAACCTTAGAAAGTGGATCAGTGGTTCTCTACTGTCTTAGCCAGGTTTTGCTTATTCATTAACCCTTTGAACCCTGTAAACGCAATTGGAAGGGTCCATATTTATTATGTGGGGGTAGACAAATTAATATTTTCAACGCGCAATCTTTGGACAGCACGTTGAAAATATTGATTGGTCTACCGCACACTTTAACTTCCCAACCATCCTACTTAATGAAAGTATGAGGTGTCGTGTTCCTGGACCGGAAAAAAACGGTCTCTCGGTTTCAAAAGGCTAAAATCTATATCCAAATTTTATTTCTTCAATTGTATTCGTCAAAACATATCTTATGATCCCTCTTTAGCACGTGGTTCTCGGGCCCTTTTCAATGAGGATGTCATAAGTTAATTTTTATAGGGAAAAAATTAAATATTAGTTATTCAATAAAAGTTTGCAGATGTCGTCTTCTAGTGGTGATAGGAAAGGGTTAAATGAGCCAATAGTTCTTTCCCCAGATGATTAAAAAAACGTCAGCTGGTATTTTGCTGTCTATTGACACCTTGATACTGTACTAAATAGGACACTAGTACCCACCCAGGGAGAAATTCTAAGCGTTGATGTTGTCTTCTAAACGGTATTTCATCGGGGGGGGGGGGGGAGGGGCTGGTCTTCCCTAAAATCCCCACATGCCCCTCTGAAAATCCTGAATTCTACGATCTGCATGAGGCGTCAACTAATCAAATTACAGATAACGCAATACGCTTGGTGGAAATGGACGTTTCTTCGAGCCTTCAAATTTGGTGCTTATTTTTCAAACACATCTCAGGGGAGGCCCGTCTGGACCTCCTCGAGAGATATTTTTTTTAAAATATCCCCTCACCGGCAATACCAACGCGGGAGGGACACAACATTCAGATCTTTCCCCAACTCAATATTTCGATCTTCGTGATATGCCTGCGGCACAAAAATGTTTGCCACCCACCCCCACCCCAAAAAAGGAAAAAAAAAATACCCATGTGCTCTCCAAATTCAGGTGCCTAGCTTCGCGTCTATAAATGCGTCAGTTATATTTTCAGATGTGTCCATGCCCTTAAAATACTTGACACAAAATATACGTCAACCCCACCACAGGTACCACAACACGTCGAAAGTGTGTGATGCGTATTGACCTATTTCGAAATGTTTACCACAAGATGTTTTGTTCTTGTTGACGTCACACACCGTTGACAAAGCCTGTTATTACTCACTCGTCTCAATCAAGTAACTATTGACATTTTCTTCCTTTATATAACACGACAGAATAGTTACCCGCGCCCAGTGTGGTGTGCGAAATAATAACTCAAATGACTGTTCATCTTTTCCATTTCAGGGATGTGTCGAATCGAGTGAGGGGGGTGGGTGATGTAGGGGCCTCTCCAAACCTCCACCCCCAAATCCCTGCTACAAAATTCAACAGGTGGAAATCAGGATAAAAATTGTAAATCATTCTAAATTCCAGAGTACAGGAAAATTTGTTGCGTAATTCGGTTTTTAGACCCGTATTTAGCGTGAATTTGGATCTTCAACCCAAAGTTGGGAAATTTTCCCACCGAGTTTCGAATTTCAGAGGTTAATACCCGGAAAATGCCTGACCAGGGGCGTGTTGCAATTGAATTTGGAATTATTAGTTACTAGTCCGAAAGCTTCCACGCGAGGAAGGAAGGAAGTGTGAGGGTGGGGTGCAACTGGACGTCCCTGAAGTTGGAAATTCAGTGTCCACTGGGAGTGGGTTGAATTCCGGAGACCCTTTAGCCGCATCCCTGATGATAATTCGCTGTGTCACGAGGAATATAGCTGTACCCCCAAAACGTTGTTTTGGAAGGGATTGTATGTATATTTACGAAAAGGTAAGATACACCTGCGTGTGTGTGTGTACAGAAAAGGACTGGGTATCACCAGGCGCGTAGCAAGGATATCAAGTTAGAGGGACAAGAGTAATATCTGGGGGTGGGGCTAGTTCAACGATCTGAACGTAGCGGCTACCCTCTATGAAGGGGGGGGGGGGGGGTGGTAGCGGCTACGTTCAGATCGCTGAACTACTAGGGGGCACAATAGGATGCGCAGCCTCATCCGAGCCACGTAGCGGCGAGCACAAGAGGGGACATCCCCTCTCGCTGGAGTGGTGGGGGCCTCCCCCGGGTGAAAAAAATATTTTTCGAGACAAAAAAACGCAATTTTCTTGGCTCTGAGTCCGTTTGTGTCCATAATTTATAAGTCTGAAAGCATCAATAATTGGGGGGGGGGGGGGGGGGGGGTAATGACTATAATTTTGGGGCACGGGCATGTACCCCCTAAGACCCCCCTCCCTCCCCCCCCCCCCCCCCCCCCCCCAGCTACGCCACTGGATATCACTGGGTGTGATGTTAAGATTGAAATGCAAAAAGTTCTGTTGACTGTAGTTGCCATAGGTTGCACCTTCAAATGTTTCAACACTCTTATCTAGTATCTTGACCTTTTCTATTCGGTATTTGTAATTTTGTTCATGACATTTTTTTTTTCATAAAATTTCAAGAAAGCCATATCATGAACCCCCCCCCCCCCCCCCCCCCTTCTCCGATCATTGGAACGAGCTCGACGAACTCGTTCCAGTGAGGGGGTCACATGATATTGTTTTGTTGAAATTGTTTTAAAAAAAATTATTTTCAACTGTTCATTTTTAGCTTGAATTGACAAAGTCAAGATAAGTTATTGCCATCACACGTGCAGAAGTCTGTCAGACTGTTAGTCTGTTCACATTTTCAGGCTACACCTCGTAGTTCTTGTCCGATCATCACGAAATTTCATATGCAGGTTCGAGGTCATGTCTAGATGAGAACGTCCCCTTTTGGTCGCGATCGATCAACCGTTACGGCAACGCGAACCCGAAAACCCTTACCACACTCTACATGTAGGAATTATGAAGGGATTTCATTATAACTTAATAGAATGACTCCGTATAATATCTAGATGACAACATCCCATTTTGGTCGGGATCAGACAACCGTGGCGGCCGCTTGGGCACGTTACCTAGGTTCGTTTAGCACAGTCTACAGGTTGCATTTATGAAGGGATTTCATTGTAAATGGGGAGGATGACTTGATATAATGTCTAGATGAGAACGTCTTATTTTGGCCGCGATCGGCCAACCGTGACGGCCGCACAGGCACGTGACCTAGATTTGTTTAGCACAGTCTACAGTTCATATTTATGAAACGATTTCATTGTAACTTGGAAGGATAACTCGGTATGATGTCTAGATGAGACCGTCCTATTTTTGGTCACGATCGGCCAGCCGTTACCGCCCCTGGTCACGTGACCTAGATTCCTTTAGCAATGTCTACGTGTTGTTTTTATGAAGGGATTCCATTGTAACTTGGTAGGATAACTCGGAATGATATCAAGATGAGACTGTCATATTTTGATCACGATCGGTCAACCGTGACCGCCGATCATGCACTTTACCTAGATTCCTTTAGCAAAGTCTACGAGTCATATTTATGACGGGATTTTATTGTAACTTGGTAGGATAACTCATTTTGGAATGATTTCACTGTAACGTGGTAACTTTGGTTGACATACGTTAACTGTGAGGGCCACATCAACCCAGGCCCTAATTCTTTAGTACAGTCTACACCTCAAATTATTCTTATGGAAAACATCGCATGTAGGGAACAGAATTTAACTTATTCTCAATTATCACAATTATTTTCTTATCTCATAATCCTTTCATAAACATTGAACATTATCCTTTTCATTAAACAGTGCACACAGTCAAATTAAGCTACAATGTCATTGACACTTTCATGTAAATTGCGTGAGTGGATACGGCGGATTCGTTAAGTAAAGGTTACACTCTAAAATCAGCTGAGTGAAAAATTAACCCAAACTAACTGGGTTGAGTGAATACGAACTCAATTGGGTTCATATTCAGAGTGTAATAACAAATGCTGAGGAAGATGAGTTTAAAAGTTACCCCGTTTAACCACCCACCCCCGTTACGGTCATATCCGGACAGTGCTCTTTCACAAAAATCACAATTCCATTATTTTTTTTAACTTGTTACCTCCAAAACATAGCCTATGACCTCTCATTGGAACGGGCTTGTGGCAGTCGTTCCAACGAAGGGTCATAAAGTAACTTTTTCTGGCAAAACTCCCAAAATTTTTTAGTTATTTAATAAATGTTTTTTTGTCGTTTGTAGTCGTGTTGCAGTTATTCCTTCAGCTCTATGGCGCCATTGAATAACTATTGCAGCATTCCGTACAAATACAAAATAGATGCTGGGATAATAATTTCAGAGAGGAGTATTTTTCTCTTTTTTATACTCCCGTTTTTTTAAAAAACAAAAACAAAACGAGTTTATTATGTTATGGCTTTTTCGGGTGTCCGTCAGGACTGTGGCCATCCATTCACTCTGGCGTCCATTAGCTTTTTATGGGGAGATATATCGCAATGGAACTTACATACATATATACCACCACTAGCTTGCAGCCTGCATCCCTACCTACTGAGCCACCACGCTCCCCATGGAATAAGTAAGCATATACACATTAACTTAGACGTGTGTATGCTGATTCGTACAAAATTCACGACCGACCCACCAAGGTAAATGTCACAGATAGAGGTCAACACATGGAATCAGCATACACACCAACCTTATTGTGTCCTGGCCACGACGTTTTAGTGGATGGCGCTATCACAAGGAAACTTTCACAACAATGGAACACCACTAGGTAGTGTGTCTCGTGCAAAATTCATAACCGATTCACCAAGGTCAAAGTCACAAATGGAGGTCAGCGCATGGAATCAGCTTTTTTGTCCGGGTCATACATGGCGTTTTAGTGGAAGGAGATATCACAATGAAACTTACACAACATATGGACCACCATTTGATTACACGCCTGTCTGTTCTTTGAAATCCCCATCTACAGCAACACTAAACCAGGCGGAAAATGAAGATCCGTTCCGCATACATATGCGGAACGGAAATCGTTGACGGATTATTTTAAAATAGAAGCGAAATTTCACTGGGATTTTCTGCAAATTGTGCACCGCAATTACAGTTTGAATCGCTATCGATAGCTAAAATCGTCCCCTGAGTTCCAATGTGTTCTATGTGCCAGTAGGCACATAGAACACATTATAACTCAGGGGACGAAATAGTAACACGGATTCACCTCGCAAATTTGGTTGGCGATCAAATGTGTTCTTTTTGTTGATAGTTGTCAAGTTAATTGCTGAGTGTCATTCTACTAATTGTTTTTATAGATTGGAAGGCGTGTAATAAACACAGAAAGACACACACGTGTGAATGGGTTAATCGATATTGATAGCACTTGTACCATTGCGGAAGGATAAAACTCGAGACCTGCGGCCTCTAGTTCTATCCTTCCGTGCTGGCACTCGTGCCATATCGATTAACCCATTCATACGCGTGTGTCGTTCTGTGTATAGACTGCGTGTCGTGTACAGAATTCTCGACCCGCCAATCAAGGTCATAGTCACAAATGCCGGTCATCAACACATGGAATCAGCATGCATATTTTTTTTCGAGCCCGGCCATAATCTTTTAGTGGAAGTAGATGTGACAGTGAAAGTAACATAACATATGGAGCACCAGTAAACGGAGTGTAAATAAAGAATATTGCAGGGGTGGGTATCCGCTTCGAAAGATTTACGTCCCTGGTGGAAGAGTCATAAGCTTCGGTCATGAGTAATAGTTGACGATATATTCCCAAAGAGAGAGAGAGAGAGAGAGAGAGAGAGAGAGAGAGAGAGAGAGAGAGAGAGAAGTCTAAGGATTTTAACTGACGGACTCGATTTCTACAATGCCTTCGAATTACTTACATTCGATGGCATCCTGCATGGAGACTTGCATAAAATGCGAAGAATCGATAAAACCTGTCGATAAATAATCGCACCGAAGCCATATTTACATGCACTGGCAAGATAATATTAACCTTATACGTGAACGCCGCAGGAAATGTGCCTGATTTTGCTTTATGGGGGTGTATTAGAGGGCCTGAGACAAGGGTGAGGTTTGTGTGTGTGATGGTTTGGAGTAGGGGTGTTTATGTGTGTGTTGGTCAACACTTATGATGGAGGGGAAACTATTCCTCCACCGCTCATCACCCTTCACGCCTAGCGCCGGCACTTCGGTGATTTTGTCAGGAATATAGAGTTTTGCAATTTGTTAACTTCCACGTCCCATTCACGCTTAAAATATTAGTCAGTTTTCAATGTCAAGATGATCGGTTCTTTGAGTCAAAGGGATAATATTCTAAAGGGGAAAGAGTTTTCTACCAACTTTTGATACGGAAATCGAGATTATAAAAATTATTGGGGTTTAACGACACTTTCGACAGCCAAATTTAATTTGTCTGTCAGACAGTTTTACGGGTGGAGGAAGCCGAAGTACCTGGAGAGAACCACAGAGCAACGGCGAGTAACTGTCAGACTCCCCAACAAACTCCACACAAGCAGGGTCAGCATTGGTTGAAGACAAGTACACCATCGACGGGCAGTATGCCCTAGTACACAACACCACCGTCCCCCAGGTGGGCAATGGGGGTGAAGTGTCTTGCCCAAGGACACAACGCGGTAGCCGCAGGTGGGATTCGAACCGAGGACCTGCACCCTGCATTTCTACCTACTGAGCCGCCGCGCCCCCGGGGTTAAGTTGTATTATTTGGTAAAGTTGCAGGTTGAAAATTTGAAATGTAAGCATCGTTGTGCATGAGGGTTAATGCACAAAATGTGTGTTGTGTAGTTGTAAGACTCCGTAAAAGCACATTGCATCTCATTTCAACTGTTAACACAAACACTGACAAAATTAATAATCTGTCAAAGATGTGCTACTTCACAAAATATCCTGCACTTTCTTTCTTCGTATGGGGACGAATCCTCGGGACACCATGGCCTCAGGGGACACATTACCTCATGGGTGTGTATGGATGTGGGTTACGTTTGCTGAGAAAGAGGCTTTGATGCCTTGTCGACGAAAAAAATAATGATTAGTTTGGCCAATTTTGTTGAACAACCCTCTGAACTCTAGTTTTTGATTTGCTCGCATGGGTTTTTCGGAAGGAAGGATTTGTACGAGTTTTGAAATATTGGTAAAGTGCAAGGGCAGTTTTATCCAGCCATAGCTATTCTCAAACACATTAATTATGTTTTTCGATGTCTGCCCCCAAAACATGACCCCCTGTTGGAACAAGCTCATTCCAATGAGAGGTCCTTAGCTATGCTCTTGGTCTATTTACTGTACCCGGTAAGTGAAGCAGTGTTTGTTTACTGTGCTAAACGATCTCTGTTTCACTGGTAAAATAGCCCCCAGTCACCAATGCTTGGGTGCATCTAAAAAACATGGGTATATACGATTGACTAAACTTTACTTTATCTCCACGTTGCGGTCACGATTAGCCATTGTGCAAATATGTCGCCTTAAATAAATAAATGGTCAACTTAAACCATCTTTTACCCCGAGGTCAAGCCTTCGGGTTGTATTGGAGTACATACATGGTGCGGGGGGGGGGGGGGGGGGGGGGTGGACCAAAACCTTTCGGCTTTATTGGTAAACTTTTACAAAATGCAAGGAAAAGTATTGACTAAAATGTTTTCAGGCTAAATTTTCGATAGCTGATGCGTTTTTTTTTTGGTACCAGAACCGAAAAAAATTGGTTGCCGAATCTGAAATCTGACAAAAAAATTTAATTTGTCTGTCTGAAAATTTTGGGTCCTCCATCACCAACCCCACCAGGGGAAATGGGCAGCTCTGTACTATTGGGGAACTGCTGAAGTGGAAGAAATAGGCCGTGCCGGTTGATGATGAGTGGGAGATGAAATTCATTGGCCAGATGAACTAAACTTGTTTACATTTGCAGAAAATATATTACTAAAATGTCTGTTCACCGAGATATTTTCGTGCTCTCAAATTTTGAAACTCACCGTGGCATTATCTGTGGAAAGACACAGCCCCACCCCTGTGCACCACCTCGACGCCGCTGGCACGGAGTATACACTGCATGCATCCAGGGGTAGATGACCAAACTTTTTTTCCCCTCTCAGGAACATTATGTTTTCACCATGTCCGTCTGTCGTCCTTCCATTAACTTTTGGATTCCGTCCAATAACTAAAGACCCGCTTATTTGATCAAAGCATAATTTTTCGGGTTACTTGTGAATGACTGGACAATGCTTCCTTTCGATTTTGGTCCAGTTAACCAATTCAATTTGGGCGCCATGGAGGTCATATTGAACACGGTTTCCGTCCGATAACTAATGAATGCTGACCGGAATCATTTTTAGCTTAACTTGACAAAGTCAAGATAAGGTATTTGCCATCACGCGTGTGGAAGTCTGTGAGTCTGTTCACATTTTCTTTAGCACAGGCTACACCCCATAGTTCTTATCCGATCATCAGGAAATTTGACATGCAGGTTCTAGGTCATGTCTAGATGAGAACGACTCCTTTTGGTCGCGATCGGTCAACCGTGGCGGCAGCGCGGGCCCGAAACCCGATAACCTTTAGCACAGTCTACTGGTCGCATGTATGAAGGGATTTCATTGTAAATGGGTAGGATGACTTGGTATGATGTCTAGATGAGAACGTCCTATTTTGGCCGTGATCGGTCGACTGTGACGGCCGCACAGTCACGTTACCTAGGTTTGTTTAGCATAGTCTACAGTTCATATTTATGAAGCGATTTCATTGTAAATTGGAAGGATCACTCGGTATGATGTCTAAATGAGACTTACCTATTTTGGTCACGATCGGCCAGCCGTTACCGCCGCTTGGGCACGTGACCTAGATTCCTTCAGCACTGTCTACAGTTTGTTTTCTGAATGGATTCCATTGTAACTTGGTAGGATAACTTGGTATGACATCTAGATAAGACTGTCGTATTTTGGTCTGGATCGGTCAACCGTGACAGCCGGACCGTCACATAACCTAGATTCCTTTAGCAAAGTCTACGAGTCATATTTGTGAAGGGATTTCATTGTAACTTGGTAGGATGTCTCGTTTTGGAAGGATTTTACTGTAACTTGGTAACTTGGTTGACATGCGTAAACTGTGAGAGCCATATCAAACCAGGCCTCAATTCTTTAGTACTGTCTTCACCTCAAATTATTCGTCTTGAAAACATAGCATGTAGGGAACAGAAATTAACATATTCTCAATTATCACAATTCTTGTCGTATTTCATAATCCTTTCATAAACATTGAACATTATACTTTTCATCCAACACTACACACAGTCAAGTTAAGCAACAGTGTCATTGATACTTTCATTATTTTTTAATTAAGCATTGTTGGTGTCTAGAGGAAGCTCCCTTTCAATGTTGGAACCAAGATGACCACCAGAGGCCAATTCATTATGGCTTCCGTGGCGGCCATCTTGAATTTGGTTTCCGTCCAATAACTAATGAATACTGACTCGAATCAATTTAATTTTTTGGTTATGCATTATTGATGTCTAGTGGAAGCTTTCTTTCGATTTTAGATTAGATAATCTATTCAATATGGCCGTCGTAGCGGCCATATTGAATTTGGTTTCCGTCCGATAACTAATGAATGCTGACTCGAATCAATTTTAATTTTTGATTGTGCATTGTTGTTGTCTGCCACACTTTGCGTTGCTCTTGTTGTTACATTTTTTTACAAGCACCGAGGGCAGGGGGCACATAATTACCCGCGATATCACATGGACATCTACTACCATGTGTTATCACGGATAATACCTACCCCATGCATACTGTTGTAGCTCCTCGGTGGGTCTCCATTTTTCTGTCCCGTTATAAATAGGCTTGAGACGACCAGAGTAGGTATGCTCGCCCCAAATCGCCGCTACCCATGAATTAAATGTTGCGCCAACTCCAACCGCAAAACCTGGATCCGCAACTGGTACATCTTGGTTACTAAAATACACGTTGGTGACAGTACAAACCTTTTCCTCTCATCAAACACTTTTGAGTAAACACAACCCTACATCCACTTGGTTTATCATCTATTGACAAAAATGTATAGGTCGCCACATGACATTTGCCTTCAAATTTAGTGCTTCCAATACTACTGTCCAGTTTCGCACTGAATAAAACAGACCTTCTTTTTACTTGGCCCCACCCAATTTTAATGTTTTCTCACACTTTTAGGAGACTGTTTAATATCACCAATATTTTTTTTTATTTTGTTTTTCAAAACATACACCACAACATTTTATTCACACTTACAAGTTCAATTGATTTTCCACCAAATGGACGAATCGGGGAACTTTTATCCTCCATTAAATTGGTGCAAACTGTTAGAAGCGTTTTTTTTTTTGCAGGGAAACAGTGCATTGTAACCTGTCTTAAAGATCCAGCATTATTAAGACTAATTTTCGTTCCCAACTAAACAACAGAAACGTAAATTTATTTTGTGTGAGAAATATACGCAGCCCATCCCCGATAGTTCTTTTCTGTCGCCCCGACCCACGAGACGACTATTGAATTGGCGGGCGTTTTTCTTTTTTATCTACCTTTTTGAACTCGGGCGTTGAGGAGATAATAAAACAAGCACGTTCAATGAAGGAAATTTAATATGAACATCTGCCAAGTAAACAATTTTCTTGAGTGACCTTATTTTGCAATAAATTGTAGACTTGTTTACACATTTTCTGGCCGAGTCGATATTGCCAGAAAAACAAATGACGTCAGAAGATATGCAAAACAAGAGTGAAAAACAGCCGCTGTTCAATAACTTGTTAGTCTACCTCCATGGTTCCAAGGTTTATTCTCTTTACTATAACCTAATAGCATCAAAATCCATTGATAAACAGGAAGTTTGTCTGAAGAATGATTGACGGGTCGGGTACATCAGAATTCAAACAATTTTTAAATTGTTAGTAGTTGAAAAGACTATTATTTTGACTTCAACTATATTCCCACGCCGCCCTGTATGTCATGTAACGATGATGCCTAGATGGAGGCCACAATGTTTTTCCATTCATTTTAATTATCCCGAACCGGTTGGGATCACGCCGAATATCGATTCGCAAGTGGCTGGTGGTAGTATGTTTTCTCTTAGTATCGACAAGTGAATAATCCCCATGGTGGAAAACAATGGATCCTCATTGTTCGAGATTTGCGAGATTTATCAAGTTCGTATGTACGTGGAATAATTTGTTAGCCGATCGAAAATAATAGTTCTGTTATGTGGTGTTATGAAATCGATAGGAAACACTTGTTGTAGTGGGAGGGTCTCGTGTTTAAAAGAAGCTTATCAACGCATGAATTAAAAACGCAAACCTTCAACCTACATATTATTCAATTCAATAATGCGCTAACAAGTCGGTCAATTCAACCCGACGCCAAACAAAATAAAAATCGCCAGTCATTTTTAGCTTAACTTGACAAAGTCAAGATATTTAGCTATTGCCATCGCGCGTGCGGAAGTCTGTGAGTCTGTCAGGCTGGGAGTCTGTTCACATTTTCGTTAGCACAGGCTACACCTTGTAGTTCTTGTCCGATCATCACTAAATTTCATATGCAGGTTCGAAGTCATGTCTTGATGAGAACGTCTAGATATAACGTCCCCCTTTGGTCGCGATCGGTCAACCGTGGCGTTTGCGCGGGACCGAAAACATTTAGCCCAGTCTACAGGTCGTATTTATAAAGGGATTTCATTGTAACATGGTAGGAGGACTCCATATAATGTCTAGATGAGAACGTCTCCTTCTGGTCGCGATTGGTCAACCGTGACAGCTGTACGGGCCCGAAACCCGAAAACCTTTAGCACAGTCTACAGGTCGTATTTATGAAAGGCTTTCATTGTAACTTGGTAGGACAACTCCGTATAATGTCTAGATGAGAACGTCCTATTTTGGCCAGTTCAGTCAACCGCGACGATCGCAGGGGCACGTTACCTAGATTTCTTTAGCACAGTCTATAGCTTGCATTTATGAAGGGATTTCATTGTAAATTGGTAGGATGACTCGGTATAATGTCTAGATGAGGAGCTCCTATTTTGGTCGTGATCGGTCAGCCGTGATGGCCACACAGGCACGTGACCTACATATTGATGAAGCGATTTCATTGTAACTTGGAAGGACAACTCAGTATCATGTCTAAATGAGACTGTCATATTTTGGCCACGATTGGTCAACCGTTACCGCCGCCCGGTCATGTGATCTAGATTCCTGTAGCACTGTCTACAGGTTGTTTTTATGAAAGGGTTTCATTGTAACTTTGCAGGATAACTCGGTATGATATCTAGATGAGACTGTCCTATTTTGGTCATGATTAGTCAACCGTGACCGCCGGACTGTCACGTGACCTAGATTCCTTTAGCAAAGTCTACGAGTTATATTTATGAAGGGATTCCATTGTAACTTGGTAGGATGACTCGTTTTGGAATGATTTTACTGTAACTTGGTAACTTTCGTTGACATTCATTTACTGCGAGGGCCACATTAACCCAGGCCTCAATTCTTTAGTACAGTCTACACCTCAAATTATTCTTTTTGAAAACATAGCATGTGGGGAACAGAAATTAACATATTCTCAATTATCACAATTCTTGTCTTATTTCATAATCGTTTCATTTTTATTTTCCTGACATATCATTCCTGAGACCATAATAACGCGAAATATGTCATTCTCAGCTAGACCGGGGTGCTTATCGTCGGGCCAGCTACAGGCTCAAAGCGAGTGTGGGTGCCGCCCCCTACCCCCATGCCCATGTCTGTCGGAATTTTTTGTTGTATGTCGGAAAAAGTGTTTGCTCTAATGCCTAGATTTTCTCTGAAAGCTGCTAATTTATAAAAAAAAAAAAGTTGGCCAGTTAACCCTTTGACGTTTTTCCGTCCAGGAACATGAAACGTCATCATTTCTTCAAGTAGGAAGGCTACTAAGTGAATGTGTGGGGTAGACCAAGCAATATTTTCAACGTGCAGCCCCAAGGCTGCACGTTGAAAAAATTAATTGGTCTACCCCCAGATAATGAATATGCACTCTTCCAACTGCTGCCATCGAACTGACATGGGAGATACCACCACGGTTTAAAGGGTTAAGCAAGAAGAATTTGCAAAAATACCTGTTTCAAATATCTTTTGTATGAAAGCGCTCGTTATGACAATACAGTTGTCAACAGTCAGTATTCAACAAGGGTGATGCAAGGGGGTGGGGCTACACCCCCAGTCGGGGAAGGTTACCCACAGGCCCTCACCCCGTCGGGGGAACTGCCCCCGTTATTGTATGCTTGTCGAGGAATACCCTAGCCGCCACGTCGGGGAGCGCAAGCCCCCGTGTCGGGGAAATCCTGGCGCCACCCATGATAATAAATCGTGTTTATTATTATTTTAAAGAAATACTTTCGTTAAACTCAAGTAATTCTTTAAGATTATACTAATAAACGAATGTTTTCGACCTGTTCCGTTTTTTATATTGTTTTAGGTAGTATATTGGGTTAAGTTCCAAGTTCGTACTAACTGTCAACGACTCAACAACCCAGGAGCACTGTCGGAACTTTCTCGCCCCACCATGTCTGAAAATTTTGAGATCCTGGCTTCGGGTCTGTCCAGCTGCTGGATCTTAAAAAATCAACTTGGTCGGCCTGACTAGTGGATATGTGCGCTGGTCTAAAGACGCAAATGTGCCCCACTAGAAAATTAATGGGATGTCACACCCCAACACCTCCGCCAGTTTACCCTTAGATGTGATCGGTCGGGGAAGGTCTCGGCCCTCCGGGCATCCGAACACTTTGGTATCAATTGTGAGATTGATTGAGTACCGGTCTATCGGGTGGAAACGTATAATGTCTGTCACCTGTGTAAAGAGGGCCACCCCGTACAGGCTAAAGATTCCAACGTAGCATCGATAAGAATAAGGCCACAACGTTACCTCTATGGAGGCCACCCCACAAACCCGCGCCACTGGATGTAGAACTTGCTAGTAAGTCCTTGTAAAATAACACGCTTCCAACCAAAACTCGTATATCTATAACGCATCTTTTTCTTACTTTCTTCCTCAGATTCAAAACTTATATGGTCCCTCACTGGAATGAGCTTGACAGGCTCGTTCCAGTGAGTGTCCTATAAGCTATGGTTTGGAAGCAAAAAGTGAAGAAAAAAGCAGCTTGTTGGAGAAAATATCGCTACTGTCGTCTTTATATCGTATTAGAAGTAGCGGTTCGAAAGATGGAATGTCACATTAGGGGCTTCCAGCCATTACATGCATGCCTTCACATGCATGGTGTACCAAGTGGCGTACTCACGGGGGTAGAGGGGTGGAGGGAGGGGACTTGCTCTCCTCACACCTTTCCTGAAATATGTCCATCTTATATAGTCATGCCTGAAATCCTTAAAACTGGTTCATTTATTCTCACCGTGATATTTCTTGTGTGAGTTTGCTATGTTAATTTCCCTACTTTTTGAGTACTTAACCCTTTGAACCCTCGTTTCCTGGGGTGGTATCGCCTTTGTGTACACCTACAGTGAGATGGGTCAGTCCAATATTAATATACGGGGAGGATAAAATAATAACTGCCGTCAACAGTTATTATCTTATCATCAATGCGCCACGCGTGTCCTCTTTCTTATAATAAGACAAAAATGGGACGGAATTATGCCTTGGACCGAAAAATCGGTCTTACGAGTAGAAAGGGTTAAGACTTCAAAAAGTACCCAAGGTGCTTTAGTTGGCGGGAGAAGTTCATTTTTTTTTTTCACCGTGGAAGACCCTGGACCGCCTCCTGTGCAAAATACACAATTCAAACCAAGCACGAGTTGGAATGAAGTGGAGGGGACAAAGTATTTGCACCCCCCCCCCCCCCCCTTCATTTGGCCATACTCCAGCCCCTACCCCCAGTTTCTTGATTTTGTTTTGTTGTTTTCATGCACAGTACGTGGAGAGAGGAGGATTGTAACTAAATCACCCGTAGAGTAGAGTTATTATTCAAAGTATCACTTTCAAATTCTGTACATATGGGCAAAAAACACAAGCAATGTTTCAGCTGATGGAGCTCCGGGTTTAACCGCTTTGCAACAAATTGGTAATTATTGCTTGGGTGGAATCTCCACACTCCATCTGATTTAGTGATAACACACTCTCCATGCACGTACTGTAATGTTGTATTGAAATGGTTAATTCTAAGAAATCGGTCAGCGTGCCAGAACTCACAGTATATAATTTATGTTCAGCAGATCTTATGGCAGAAAACCCAGACGCTTTACTTGATGAGGAAGGATTATCTAATTTCGTTTCTCGGATTAAGAACTGAAGAAACGTAAATAAGATTATTCCGTGCGCAATCTATGTATTTTATCTGACCACCGAAGATGTTGTTTACATCTCATGTGCATGAAAGGATTATTCCCTCTGAAATCTCTCTTCAGAAACAGAAGTTACTTTTCAGTGCTTGCCAGTCCTGAAGATGCGTACGCACACAGGAATTTGGGTTCCTTGAGGAACCCAAACTGGTTCTTCAATTTGTCCTGGTAGGGGAACTATATCATGTGACGAGCTCGTTCCAACGAGGGATTACATGATATGGTTTTGTTGAAAGCTTTTGGAAAATATATTTTTTTCAATTGCTGAATTTGTAAATTATGTGGGTGGATCCTTCCCATTCGTATGGTAAAGGCTCAGTTGTGCGACACCGGCAGTTTTTTTTTATATAAACAAGACAGGCAACTCTATATAAAACTGTCTGGTTCTAGATCACACGGAGACTTTTGTTTTGGTTCTTGGTTGGGTTTTGGTTCTACTTGGAACCAAATTTGGCGCCGATTTCTCTGAGTGTATCAAGTGACTTTCAGCCTAGGCTGCCTAGTGTATTTCAGTGACCAATGAGGAATATTTTGGTCACCCCCCAAAGGATGTAATGAATGACGTAATTACAGGCGACCTTAATATGGGGTTTGCTTTAACCCTGTACCCAACGTAACGGCTAAAACCGGCCAGCGCTATTCACAAAAATCTCCAATTAGTTTTCATTATTTTTTTCATTTTTTTGTCTCAAAAACATAGGTTATGACCCCTCTTTGGAACGAGTTCGTTCCAAAGAGCGATCATAACCTATGTTTTTGAGACAAAAAATGAAAAATATAAGTTATTCAAGAATTTTGTTCGCAAGTGTCGTCTGCTTTTCATGTTAGGTAAAGGGTTAATGTTTTAAGGCAACTCGTTTTTCAAGAAGCCCCTTTTCAGAGAGAGAGAGAGAGAGAGAGAGAGAGGGAGAGAGAGAGAGAGAGAGAGAGAGAGAGAGAAATGACAAAAAGTAATACTGACAGGGCCCCTGCGAATCTCAGATTTCGTATCGAATCAAATGGGGTCTTCCTGTTTCGGTAGAAGTGTGACAATCCGCGACATCAGAGAGATGCTGACTATAGTTTTGTTGTTAAAAGTTGGTCAGTTTATCAAAACTTGCCTGGCGGATGACCCTAGAATAATATGATACTTTTCCATTAATAAATATATAAATTACACGATGACCCTAGAATAATACGATACTTTTCCATTAATAAATATATAAATTACACTATCAAGTAATATAATTAATATTTTATTCAATTAGAATAATTTATATTTTATTTGATTGATTATCAGAATTTAACATATTTAATAAAATATAGCCCATACAATCAATACTGTGCTTTTTATAGTGTTGACAGAATAATTTATATTTGATCAAACATCTCAAATTCTCATAAAACCACGAGCGCCTGTGTTAAGAATTCAATCGTATAGTGCCAGGCCTTAACGTGGTTGGTTGTCTTCAGTCTGAGAGTGTTAAGTGATTCCACATCTCACCAGGCAGTCTGTTGGAGTTTGCTGTTGTCTTCGGGCATGTATATCTGACTCACGTCGTCCATTGGTAAGTATAGGCTGTCCCTGGCTCGGTCAATTCCATTCGTAGTTCTGATTAGGGAATCTTTAGATGGTCTTCAGCCAAGTAAATCTGTCACTCCTGGTTATTTTGTGTCGATCCGATCACAACCTTCATTGTGTTTGGGGGAAATCCAGAATGGGTTCAGGAAGAGAAGGAGAGTTACAGACCATCTTTTCAAGCCATCCCAACTGATAGAATTAACGAACATCAAAAAGAAAAATATGTTTATGGCGTTCCCGGATGTTTAAAAGATATGTGATAGAGTATGTAGGAGGAATGCTGCGAGAGCTCGAAACTTTGACCTTGAGAGGTGAATTTGTTGAAATCTTAAAACTCCTACATAGCGAAGAGGGGTGCCAGTTAGGGACCAGAGTGGGTACTGATAGGCAATACCGACGAGCAGAAGCGGCGGAAGCTAGATAACAGTGAAGAGGCACACATTTTCAAGGCTACCATAGTTCAGACCAATGGGAGGAAAAGTTACAATCGTATATCGGTAAATGTACCGTGCCAAGCTGTAGTATTTTGTTTAGATGAGCATGCCGCGGTGTGGTTACTGTCCTGTCCGTTTCTTCTACTTCAATCATCTTCCAACCCGAAGGCTAGTCTTCAGGTTGAAAGATGGTCGAAATAGAAGAAACGAACTGAAGCGTCCGAAGGTGTGATTCATTGACCGAATGTTGTTTGGATAATAATAATAGACTGCAGGAATGCCTGTATACTGGCACGTTTACTTGCGCGTGGAGGGTGGGGGTGGGGTGGGGGTGGGAGTTCTGCAGAATAGATGCCAACCTTGCTGTGTGCTGCTCGAGTTCAGATCCTACCCCGACCGACTCACATGCAAAATATTGATAATCACAGCAGCATACTCTTCTTTTTTTTGTGTCTTTTTCATTTCGCAATTTTGACAGCCACAGAGCACATCTGTGTATCTCAGGCTATTATTATTTATTGTTGTTGTTGTTGTTGTTTTGTTGGGGATACAAAGGCGAGGGTTAGTTTGCGGATAAGTGAAATTGGGAAGAAAAACATACGAGACAGCATTAACCCTTTGAACTCTTTGTATACACTAAAAGTGAGATGGGTCAGTGCAATATCAATATATAAGGAGGAGAAAATAATAACTGCCGTCTGCAGCCGTCTTATTAATTTATCACCAATGACCCGTGTATAGACCTCTTATAAAAAGACAAAAATGGGACGAAATTAAGCATTGGACCGAAAAATCGATCTTATGAGTTCAAAGGGTTAGCCCTTTACCTAACATGAAAAGCAGACGGCACTTGCAAACAAAATTCTTGAATAACTAATTATTTTCATTTTTTGTCGCAAAAACATAGGTTATGACCCCCCCCCCCCCCCCCATTGGGACGAGCTCGTTCCAAACAGGGGTCATAACCTATGTTTTTGAGACAAAAATGAAATTACAATGAAAATTAATTGGCGATTTTTGAGAATAGCGTTGGCTAGTTTTGGCCATTAAGTTGGGTAAAGGGTTAAACAGTTTGTTTCTAGATGGTAGCAGGCGAAAAGGTGAGGGGAGGGAGCAATATTTCGAAGTCAAGGGGTTACCAGGGTCTTTTCATATTAAAACCGCGACAAACCAGCGAATGCATGGCCAAAGAGTTATTATTATTGACAAGTACTGTCTGTCCCCGGTTCGATCAGCCCAGGTGACTTGTATGTCCCCGGAATATGTCCCCGGAAGTGACGCGCATTACGCAAAAAAAGTTTAGTTCGATATCACTGCGCGTTTTCGGCGTTTGTGTGTTAATTGTGAAAAAACTGCTTTAATTGGAATTAAAGCACCACAACGCATCATTAAAATTAACCCAGGAGTGACTGTAAGGAAATATAAGTTTACGTGAGAACTTATATTTCTTTTCAGTCACGAATAAGATAATTCTGGCACCTAATAAAAACAGTAGGTATATTATATTGTCTATGGTTTCTTCTTATATTTTTTGGTTGGTGTGTGTGTGTGGGGGGGGGGGGGTGGGGGGGGGGGGGCTCCATGGCTACGCCACTGTATTAAAATTCTTGGCGCATTGTTCCTTCGAGCAGAATATCAGACTGTGAACACTGTGTCTGTTATTCATTTTGCTATGGCGCTATGGTTTTCGTACTTGTACGAGTACAGACACGTATGAAGATTGTCATGCTCTGGTCAGGTCACATATGTTCGCCCCCCAGGGGAAATAATGCTAAAAAACCATTGGACCGAACTCCCGATTACACAAATATAATCTATATTGCTATTAATGTCCACTGAAATGACGTAGGGAATTGGTGTAATCCATAATAGTCTCTTTGTCATGCTGAACATCTGTGCTGATTAATTTCAAATTGAGCCCAGGGGAGCGTTAAAACTAGTATCATAGTTCGAGGGGAATGTTATTGGATTCATCGTGTATATCATGACCTGTGTACTGCACAGATATGTAGTGGCAGCCATGGCATGTTTTTCTATAATAATCTACAAAATAAACAATTCATTTATTGGTGGTCTCATATTTATAACTGCACCGAAACCGAAGAGTACAAAACACAAAAGCTGTCATAGAACATTATTCACAATAGTTGCCATAGGCGGCGGCGGCGGCGGCGGCGGCGGCGGTGGAACATCTCTGAAAGTGGAGAGGCACACATTTCGACCCGGCGGGAGAAAAGTTACAATAGTACATCGTCAAATGTACGATTACCACGTAGCTACAGGAGGGGTGTGGAGTGGTGCCCCCATCCCCATTATCGCCTTAAAGTTCAAAAGTTGGAAATTCGGTGATGTAAATTCAATAATATCAGTTAGTTTGCTCTTGTCATACTTTCTCGATCAGAGCCATTTTGCGAGATTTCGACTAAAATCTGTGACCGGTTTGGTTTTTCGAATTTGTCGTTCCATTTCCCTCGCAATGACCCGGATACAGGAGGACTATAGTCTGGCAGCTATTCAGCCAATACTTACTCTTTCCAACTGACTGTCAATGAGTAGGTAGTGGCTGAATATAACTGTCAGTCTATAGCCCCGGTGTCGCCTGGTCAGTGTAAGGGAAAACTCATGGACCTACCTGGGGAGATGCATTTATCTTGTGGATAAAATGACTAGATTTAAGCCATAAGGCAGAGGGGGCCTCAGAATCCATCTCAGGGGTTCAAAAATTAAAAATTCCATCTCCAACATGGGCCTGTGGCCCACAGGACACCCAAATCCCGCTAAAACATCCAACTGATCACCCCCGCCCCTATTGAAGACCCTCTAGCTACGTCCCTGACGATTACCAAATAGTTTGAGATAATCATGGTGTGGTGTAGTCACTGTCCGGTCTATTTCTTCTACTTCATTCATCTTCCAGCTCGAAGGCTAGTCTTCGGTTTGGAAGGTGGTTGAGGTAAATGGGACAGACCGAGGCGGCCGATAGTAGGATTCTTTGGCCAAATGCAACTAAATTTGTTTGTATTTACAGATACTATATATTACAGGAATGTCTGTATTCGTTTGCATGCGCCCATATATTTTCTCCCATTGTGTACTCGCATAACATGCATTTGGAAAAACTGTGACTGGCACGTGTGTCCTGTACCCCGTGGTTCCGCCGCATCTCATAATCACTGAATAGCTTTGGGATCGCATATACTTTGTACGATCCGAATGTTAAACCGTCCAAAAACTGAAGGATGTTTTTTTAACGTTGTTGATTGATTACTAGCAGGTTTAATTTGGCAGTACAGCATGTATGCAGTTACAAAAATAGATAGAGAGTATAGGAGATGTGGAGATCGTGCCCTATTGGCAGGACACCGGGCAGGACCCCGGAAGTGACGTCATGTCACGTGACCCAGTGGCGCCATGTTTGGTTGTAATGGTAACCCGCGTGGGCGGCCATTTTGTGACGTCACCCCATAGTGATGCGTGGTCTCCCAGTGCGCCTGCGCAGCGCGTGTTGTTAGGGTGATTCGTGTTTCCGTCGGCCATTTTGTATATTGGAGGCCGCCATCTTGGTTTCTATGGTAGCATGTGGTTGCTATGTTACCCAAAGGCTTATAATAAGACATGGGTATGTTCGTAGGGTATGTTCCTTAGTACAAGTAATTTCCCGATTCGTAGAATTACCCAAATAAACCCAACAATCTCTCCAAATCACCAAAAACGATTTTATTTGATACGGATTCCCCATTTTATCGGCTTAGCACGTAGTGCTATAGTACCAAGGGGGCCCCCGGGGTAATTTCCTTTGGACTAGAGTAGTTTTCAGGCTCGGATTTTCCCCAGAGTCCCCCCGTTTACTTTTTAGAATTACCACAAACAACCCGATAATTGTTTACTTGGCTCAGATTCCCCACGAATCCTACTTGTTTCCAATAATTAGAGCGTCCCTTTGTATTGTTATTACCCCAAATCCCTGGTTTCCAGTAGTGCTATAGGGCGCGTTCGATTGAATCGAAGTATACCCCAGAAGATTACAAGAACCTATCCATTGGAACAGCTTTGCTTATTGTTACTATATTTAGATTCCCTGGTCTGTTCTGACTAGTTCTAAACCCATCCCAAGTACTCTTGTTCTTGTTTTCCACATAATCCAATCAGTTCACCTTACTGCAGGTAACTAACCAATCAGATTGCTTGACTTCCCATAATCTGTATGCAGTGTTATCTCCCTTGTGTATAACAAAAGCCTATATCATTCCCAAAGCCAAAAAGTTATCGAGCAGTTACTGAAGTCATTGCTCGAACGACTCGAATCCTATCGAGCAAATGAGCTTTAGAGCAATTGCTCGTTCGAGTGACTCGTACATACTGCTCTTTGACTCATTTCGGTATTGAGGATACATATGGCCTGGTATTGTATTATTTGAGGATTTTTATAGGATACTTATCTAAGGATACTATTACTTGTTTGGCCCAGCCTTCTAGGCCACCCCAGGACATACCTATCCCAAATTCCCCTTATAAGCTATCGAGCAGTTACTGAAAAGTCACTGCACGAACGACTCGAAGCCCATCGAGCAAAATGAGCTTTAGAGCAATTGCTCGATCGAGTGACTCGACATATTGCTCGAACGACTCGAATCCCATCCCTGTGTACAGACAACCAACAATGATGTAGAAACATTTCTAAGCCATCTACAGCGGTTAAGATGTAAAAAAAACTATGATAAGGTAGTTAATCTGAGGTTTTAAGTGTTAAACACGCAATTTTGTGTCTATCCCCAGTAAATCACACTGCATCTTACAGCATTCAAGTCTGTTAACCCCGACGCTCCGAACGGTATAGTCTTATGCACTTCTGTCGACAAGAAAGTGGACGAATCGATTTTGTATTCAGTTACTGCTACTGATGGGGGGGGGGGGGGTGAGGGTGTGTCACCCCTAATAATTTTCCAGTGGAGACATTTTTGTCAGGACTAGGATCTAAGATATCAGTTTTCTCTTGCTAGTGATCATTTAATTTCCAATGAGACTAGACTTGAAACTTGGATTTGTGTCACAAACACAATCGGCCATACAATTGGAGGTCTGTAGTACCCGATTCGGCCTGTTAGGGGCCCGACATGACCAGTTTGGAGTACCGGTATGTGTTAATTAAATATATTAATTTATGCATAACGAATTAAAAGGGTTAACTTGGTTAGGCATACAGTGTTTCACTTGAAATTCTCATCACTGGATTTTCAAGTTCTGTAGCATCATGCTCGGTTTAAAACAATGCTCTAACACATGCCAGGGTTCCCGTCTCCTAAGTGGGTATGTCGTAGTGGCGGCCCACCCATATGGAGAGGATGGAGTAAATGGGCTCGGACTCCAGGGAAATCCCCAAACGTTTGAAGGCAAAACAAATCTAAAATATTTTGGGGGCCCTTGAAGACTGTGTATAAGTTTTAAAGGATATCAGAGCATTGTTTTTATAACACTCCATTTCAGTATTAGTGTTACATACAGGCCTTCCAAAAGGTCTAAAGTCAAGGATTTTTCAGCACCTGTATCTCAGAATTAACTGGCCGTCGACCCCCACTTTTCAGATGTGTCAAAACAGTCGTCTGCTCGTATGAGCAAATTAGCTTGCTCTTCGACTGTTCATCATGGACAGTTCGGAGAAATTCATCTTTCTTATAAAGAATAAAATTCCACCATTATGTAATGTCGTCTGTAATATGATCCTTCAGTTCTTCATGAGTAGAAGAAATGCTATGGCTACTTAATAGTGTGACACACTGCATAAACCCTCCCATAACAAGTGAATAACCAATTATTAAATCATTATCTTCAAGACTTAACATTAATGTTCTGTACTGTTAGTTGTGTAACATGCAATCTGCCTTTTTATGTTTTGTAATAAACTATCTATCTATCTATCTTTAATTCCCATGGGCACGTTCGTATTCTACTCAAACTGATCAAAAAAGGGCATTTCGTAAGTAGGTTTCGTTACTGATTTGTACAATAAACCTCGCAACTAACTATCTTTAACGGAAAGTGATGTCACAAGCATGATGAAAGATGAACGCCATGGTAAATCATTAAGTGTATTTGTTATGGTGTCGAGACCTTGGTGCTACGTGATGTCAGTACATACGTAATGTCATATTGCAATGCATAATTGGATCATGTGTGTTCTCATGGTATTTTGCTGTGACGCGATACCACAATGCAGCACGTGTGTCACGTAGCTGGCACGGAAATGTGTGGTGTCACGCCACAGCCACGGAGTGTTAGTTGAAGAAAATGGGATAGAATAATAGGTACAGTCATCACCAACGTCATCGGTTGAACTGACGAGTCGCGTTCTCAGTTACTCACAACAAGCATTTGCCCCAATTACTTCTTTTTTATAGTTTGGATAAAACTTTTGTCTTTTTGCTAAAATCTGTCAAGTCAAGCGCTTCCCGTCGTACCTGCAGACGGAGACTGTCTCTCGAGCTGCAAGTCAAGTGTCAAGGTGATAGCAAAAAGTTGCGATTTTGTTGTATAAAAGTGTAAATATTTTCGATAATATTTCTGCCTGGGTTAAATGTAAAGCAAGATAGATATGTGACGGACCCCGAAAACAGGTTTGTCAAACTGACATTACTTCAAGAGATTCTTAATTAGGCATGAATTTAATGTCCATTGTGGTGCACGTGTTCAACGCCACGTGGGCTAAATTATAACAGATCAATAGTAAGAGAGACAATATTCTCCTCTGAATCGTTATCTGGGTAATTAAGGCCAGTTAAATTGTAATTGTTGAAAACCAGTGCATCACATATGTTCTGGACACACACCCATATTACGCATCTATCCTGTCTTCGAAATACCAAAAGATACCAAAATGCGAGTCTTTCAAAGGAACTTTAAAGCGAGCGTTAAATTAAGATAGATCTAAGCGGCCAATTTCAAGAGAAGCGATTAACTGAGAATAAATGTTCTGGCTATCTAAATAAAAATCGGGGGATTTCTCGAAAAATTCATTCCAGCCAATTCCAGTCGGAAGGTGTGTAAGGCTATGGGCCGTTGCGAGGCAGTTGGCCTGAGGGCACTCCGAGAATGTCCATATTTAGCCTTGGCCGTCGAGGGTCATAGGCACCGAGATTGAAAGTCCGCGTAGTGTCGTAACCCTGTGAGGGCTGTAAGGAACCGATTGTAGTTTGTTAACGGTTGCGAACCGTAGTGGCATAGTAGCCAAAGAAGTAAAAGCTGTAACGTTGAGGTCTAGGGACCGTATTAAGAGCTTGAGTAAGCGCTGGAATAGCTCGCGAGATAAGATAGTTTTAGGCGGTGCGAGAATTGGTGATGTTGAGAACACTTTGCAGAATATTTTTATGTGAGCTAAGTTAAGTAGAAAGCTGAAGGCGAATAATAACTTAAACTTGTGAGAGCCAGACAATGCGCAAAGTGATCGTGAACTGTAGTAGACGCCGATTGAATTGTGGTTGAACGGTGAGAACGCTGATAGAGTCGCACAAGCAGAACATTGTATGAGTTAAGCCCGACTGACGGCAAAGATAACCCTGCGAGGAGGAAGCAACGAGAAGTGAAAAGACACTTTGTATTTGTCACAAACTGTGAGAGGATGAAGATTATGTGAGGTTCATCCAGCGGACACAGCTAGCTGTGGGAGACGTCGAGGGCCCTAAAGAATAAACTTTGATCCGCGTAATTAGTGTATTCTTATGGATAATTTTGTGAGTAATTTGTTTCATATTATATTTCTTCGTACATGCAAATAAATGATCTTTTAGGTGAATTATCGTTGATCACCCTTTGGAGTTGTAAGCCACAGGCACCTTCAGGAATCCTAAGAGTCCCAAGCGGGTAGGGCATTGATAAGTTGGCAAAGTTTACGTTCGAACTGGGGTTCAGACGACAGTCACTGGCTGTCGACTGAATACTGATAAGAACATAAATTTTCCTCCATCATTTCAACCCCGTAATCATCTTCACTACTATGTCCCTTTGTTTGTCACATTAGTGTTCTGCTTTTTCTCAAATGTCTTAATGTCTATTTTAACAGGGATGTACAAATTGGATAACCCTGCGTTAAATTCCTCCAGTGGTTATCCAATTTTTTTTAACCGTTTACCAAACACGAAAGGCAGACGACACTTGCAAACAAAATTCTTGAATAATTATATTTTTCATTGTTTGCGTGAAAAACATAGCTTATGGTCCATCATTGGAACGAGCTCAACGACCTTGTTCCAAAGAGGGGTCATAAGCTATGCTTTTGAGTCAAAAAATGAAAAAATAATGAAAGTTCAATGGTGATTTTTGTGAATGGCGCTAGCCGGTTTTGGCCGTTACTTTCGTTAAAGGGTTGAGATAACCTTTCCTCGCTTCTCTAAAATCACCTAGTTCAGATTGGAGTTTTGAACAAATATATCATAAACCCTTTCCGATTGTCGATTGTTCTCGTTCTACTTTTGTCTTTTTGGTATTTTTTGTTGTTTAATATTTGTAGTTTGTCAGTAGTTTGGGATCACATTTTATTTTTGTGTTCATTAACTGGTAGAGAGCAGGAAGCTCATATGTGGTCTTTATTCGCAACTGCAGGTGCCAATTTAAAAGGCTTCACACTCTGAGGATATGCTTCATATTATCTTCGAAGTAAAATTATTAACCCCTTCAACACTGGCGTCCTGGAAGGTATCATTTCAATCAATACTGTCAACGGCGAAATGGACAAAACCATCCTGGTTTGTTGGGAGGTTCAGAAATAATTTAAGCTGTTGGATTAATCATTATCGAGCCTCGCTTCAGATTTTGTGCTCTTTATATCATCTGCTCGTCCACTACAATGTTTAACTTAACTTGACAAAATCAAGATAAGCTATTGCCACCACGCGTGCGGACGTCTGTGAGTCTGTTCACATTTTCTTCAGCACAGGCTGCACCCCGTAATTCTTGTCCGATCATCACGACATTTCATATGCTGGTTCGAGGACATGTCCATATATAACGTCCCCTTTTGGTCGCGATCGGTCAACCGTGACGGCTGCGCAGGCCTGAAGCCTGGAAACCTTTAGCACAGTCTACAGGTCGTATTTATGAAGGGATTTTATTGTAACTTCCTGAGATGACTCTGTATAATGTCTAGACGAGAACGTCCTTTTTTGGTCGGGTTCAGTGAACCGTGACGGCTGCGGGGGGGGGGGGGGGGGGGGGGTGGGGGGAGGGGGGCACGTTACCTAGATTCCTTTAGCACAGCCTACAGCTTGCATTTACAGCTTGCAAATTTGTAGGATGACTCAGTATAAAATGTCTAGATGAGAACGTCTTACTTTTCCCGTCCCCAAATGTATATGGTTTGTGCAACTGTACATATCCTAATCCGTACTACTAAAATGGAGGAATAACGAAATTTATTTTTCACGTTGGAAACAAAGTTGATCAGAAGGTCAGAATAACAACTATTCTAACAGTAGAGTTAAATGTCAAAATAAACCAACACTGTTCTGAACTATTCAAATTAACCATCTATTGTCCAGATCCACCTTTCTTCTAAAAAATTGTCATTCGCCGTATTTGACATTTATATTTGTTTAATTTTGTTTTATATGCCATGTTTTTTTCTGTTTTTTTTCTATTTTTTTCGAGGGGATGACAGGAAGACAGTCGCAAGACTATGTCATTCCCCACAGTATACATCTACTCATTTCTCAAATCATGTAACATCATTTTCTCTTAAAACGTACTGTATTTGTATTCTGCGAAATAAAGTGAATTGAATTGAATTGAATTGAATTGAACGCCTTTTTTGGTCAGCCGTGATGGACGCACAGGCACATGACCTAGATTTGTTCAGCACAGTCTATAGTTCACATTTATGAAGCCATTTCATTGTAACTTGTAAGGATAACTCGGTGTGATGTCTAGATGAGACTGTCATATTTTGTTCACGATCGGCTAGCCGTTACCGTCGCCTGGTCCCGTGCCCTAGATTCTTTTAGCACTGTCTACAGGTTGTTTTTATGAAGGGATTTCATTATAACTTGGTTGGATAACTTGGTATGATATCTAGATGAGACTCTCCTATTTTGGTCATGATCGGTCAACCGTGACCGCCGAACTGTCACGTGACCTAGATTCCTTTAGCAAAGTCTACGAGTTATATTTAAGAATGGATTTCATTGTAACTTGGTAGGATGGCTCGTTTTGGAATGATTTTACTGTAACTTGGTAACTTTGGTTGACATACATTAACTGTGAGGGCCACATTAACCCAGGCCTCGGTATGGTATGTTGGTTTAGGAGCCGCAGGCGCGTGGGGAAGCGGCAGCTAGGCGAGGCTACCTTTTAGTCTCCCTTGGTAGTATTTCTAACGATCTTGTTGATGGCTTGCAGACGATCTTGTAGTGTTGGTATGGTGTAAAAAAAAGATATGTCCATAACGGTTAGTTCGAGATATCTTGAAATTCCGAATTAGAAATTTTGAGAAAAAAAAACTACAGGAGAGGCGTGTAGGTGTCGTGTATGCATGGTGAGTGTGCTTGTGTGAAGACCCCCCCCCCCCCCCCCAAAAAAAAGAAAACAACAAAAAAAAAACACCCCACCCGGCCCCACCCACCCCCACCCCAGCCCAAAGCCCAACCCACTGGCGTAACTGAGTGTTATATTGGTGGGGGCAGCCTATGATATTCACATAGTCACACCGAAGTGTATCACTGCCTGTTGCACCTAGGATTGATACGTTTTATTAGCTTGGTTTGTGTTTACGATTGATTAGAGTATGTAGCTCGAGCTCCGACTGGAGCTCGCTGTTAACTAATTTATCTTTTGTGGATGTAATGGGTTCAATGGATCATTTTTCGTGTAGCCACGAGATTCTAGTATCTTTCGGCATTCTGGTGGTCATAAGCTATGCTTTTGAGTCAAAAAATGAAAAAAATAATTAAAGTTCAATGGTGATTTTTGTGAATGGCGCTAGCCGGTTTTGGCCGTTACTTTCGTTAAAGGGTTGAGATAACCTTTCCTCGCTTCTCTAAAATCACCTAGTTCAGATTGGAGTTTTGAACAA
The DNA here is from genome assembly GCA_031216915.1 of Pictodentalium vernedei. NCBI lineage: Eukaryota > Metazoa > Mollusca > Scaphopoda > Dentaliida > Dentaliidae > Pictodentalium > Pictodentalium vernedei. The sequence goes on along the minus strand of CM062296.1, from coordinate 338,859,339 downwards.
ATATATCATAAACCCTTTCCGATTGTCGATTGTTCTCGTTCTACTTTTGTCTTTTTGGTATTTTTTGTTGTTTAATATTTGTAGTTTGTCAGTAGTTTGGGATCACATTTTATTTTTGTGTTCATTAACTGGTAGAGAGCAGGAAGCTCATATGTGGTCTTTATTCGCAACTGCAGGTGCCAATTTAAAAGGCTTCACACTCTGAGGATATGCTTCATATTATCTTCGAAGTAAAATTATTAACCCCTTCAACACTGGCGTCCTGGAAGGTATCATTTCAATCAATACTGTCAACGGCGAAATGGACAAAACCATCCTGGTTTGTTGGGAGGTTCAGAAATAATTTAAGCTGTTGGATTAATCATTATCGAGCCTCGCTTCAGATTTTGTGCTCTTTATATCATCTGCTCGTCCACTACAATGTTTAACTTAACTTGACAAAATCAAGATAAGCTATTGCCACCACGCGTGCGGACGTCTGTGAGTCTGTTCACATTTTCTTCAGCACAGGCTGCACCCCGTAATTCTTGTCCGATCATCACGACATTTCATATGCTGGTTCGAGGACATGTCCATATATAACGTCCCCTTTTGGTCGCGATCGGTCAACCGTGACGGCTGCGCAGGCCTGAAGCCTGGAAACCTTTAGCACAGTCTACAGGTCGTATTTATGAAGGGATTTTATTGTAACTTCCTGAGATGACTCTGTATAATGTCTAGACGAGAACGTCCTTTTTTGGTCGGGTTCAGTGAACCGTGACGGCTGCGGGGGGGGGGGGGGTGGGGGGAGGGGGGCACGTTACCTAGATTCCTTTAGCACAGCCTACAGCTTGCATTTACAGCTTGCAAATTTGTAGGATGACTCAGTATAAAATGTCTAGATGAGAACGTCTTACTTTTCCCGTCCCCAAATGTATATGGTTTGTGCAACTGTACATATCCTAATCCGTACTACTAAAATGGAGGAATAACGAAATTTATTTTTCACGTTGGAAACAAAGTTGATCAGAAGGTCAGAATAACAACTATTCTAACAGTAGAGTTAAATGTCAAAATAAACCAACACTGTTCTGAACTATTCAAATTAACCATCTATTGTCCAGATCCACCTTTCTTCTAAAAAATTGTCATTCGCCGTATTTGACATTTATATTTTGTTTAATTTTGTTTTATATGCCATGTTTTTTTCTGTTTTTATCTGTTTTTTTCGAGGGGATGACAGGAAGACAGTCGCAAGACTATGTCATTCCCCACAGTATACATCTACTCATTTCTCAAATCATGTAACATCATTTTCTCTTAAAACGTACTGTATTTGTATTCTGCGAAATAAAGTGAATTGAATTGAATTGAATTGAATTGAACGCCTTTTTTGGTCAGCCGTGATGGACGCACAGGCACATGACCTAGATTTGTTCAGCACAGTCTATAGTTCACATTTATGAAGCCATTTCATTGTAACTTGTAAGGATAACTCGGTGTGATGTCTAGATGAGACTGTCATATTTTGTTCACGATCGGCTAGCCGTTACCGTCGCCTGGTCCCGTGCCCTAGATTCTTTTAGCGCTGTCTACAGGTTGTTTTTATGAAGGGATTTCATTATAACTTGGTTGGATAACTTGGTATGATATCTAGATGAAACTCTCCTATTTTGGTCATGATCGGTCAACCGTGACCGCCGAACTGTCACGTGACCTAGATTCCTTTAGCAAAGTCTACGAGTTATATTTAAGAAGGGATTTCATTGTAACTTGGTAGGATGGCTCGTTTTGGAATGATTTTACTGTAACTTGGTAACTTTGGTTGACATACATTAACTGTGAGGGCCACATTAACCCAGGCCTGGTATGGTATGTTGGTTTAGGAGCCGCAGGCGCGTGGGGAAGCGGCAGCTAGGCGAGGCTACCTTTTAGTCTCCCTTGGTAGTATTTCTAACGATCTTGTTGATGGCTTGCAGACGATCTTGTAGTGTTGGTATGGTGTAAAAAAAGATATGTCCATAACGGTTAGTTCGAGATATCTTGAAATTCCGAATTAGAAATTTCGAGAAAAAAAAACTACAGAAGGAGAGGCGTGTAGGTGTCGTGTATGCATGGCGAGTGTGCTTGTGTGAAGACCCCCCCCCCCCCCCCCAAAAAAAGAAAACAACAAAAAAAAAAAAAACACCCCACCCCACCCGGCAACACCCACCCCACCCCAGCCCGGAGCCCAACCCACTGGCGTAACTGAGTGTTATATTGGTGGGGGCAGCCTATGATATTCACATAGTCACACCGAAGTGTATCACTGCCTGTTGCACCTAGGATTGATACGTTTTATTAGCTTGGTTTGTGTTTACGATTGATTAGAGTATGTAGCTCGAGCTCCGACTGGAGCTCGCTGTTAACTAATTTATCTTTTGTGGATGTAATGGGTTCAATGGATCATTTTTCGTGTAGCCACGAGATTCTAGTATCTTTCGGCATTCTGGTCGCGACGCGCAGCGCATAGTTTTGTGCAATTTGCATTTTGTGTTTTTGTTTAAGTTCGCTCTACTCGAGTGATTATCGCACCGTAGTCGAAGATTGGTCTTACAAAAATTTTATATATTTTGGTTAGTGTTTTTTCGCTTGCCCCATTCACTACCTCAGAGTCTTCTAAGGAGCCCTATGCGTTGTTTTGCTTTGGAGGTTAGTTTTTGAACGTGGGTTTTTAGGTTTAGTTTTTCATCCAAGGTCACGCCAAAAAACTTTGCTTCGGAGTATTTAGCGACTGGGAGATCACAGAGTTTCACAATTACATCTGCTTGTTTTTTCAGTTCGGTGAAAGTTGACTAGTTTTGATTTTTTATGTTAATTTTGATGCGCCACTTGTTGCACCAAGACTCGATGTTGGTGACCGTGTTTTGGAGTCGTTTCTTAAGAATCTTTTTCTTTTTGTGGGTGATGAAAAGGGCCATATCATCTGCGAATTGGGAGAGTTCGGTTTTGTCTACTGGGTTAATTTCGATATCATTTACATTGATGAGAAATAGTAGAGGGCTGAGGACCGAGCCTTGTGGCGTTCCAGCTTTGAGTGAGTGGAACCTGATCCGAGATTTTGTTATTTACATTTTTGGCTCTGTCGGTCAGGGAAGATGGCAGGACTCTAATGATTTTGTTTGGTAGTCCCAATTTATACCTAATGCCATTATGCCACACTGAGTCGAACGCCTTTTCGGCGTTAAGGAAGATGGTCGCGTATCTTTCTCGCCGCGAGATTGCCGTTTTGATATGTTCCACTAGCCTGTGGACGTGTTTAATACCTTGCTTGTTGCATTTATGCACACCGGATTGAAAGGGCTAAGCCTGTGTGCATTTGTCTTGTCACATTTTATGGGAAAGTGCCTCCAAGCACTCTTCCATAAACTGTAACAAGTCAAAGACAAGTGAGCAAATCTTGATAACCAAAAATAATTAAGCACTCAACCAGTTAAAAAAACAAGTCAAAGACAAGTGAGCAAATTTTGATAACCAAAAATACTTAAGCACTCAACCAGTTAAAAAAAAAACACTGACAAAAGAAAATGCAATGAGATGGGGTTATCTTGGCTCAAAAGCGTTATGTATTTACTATTTTATTGCGAACCTTTGTGCGTTTATCTTGAATTTTCCGTCTGTGCATCCCTTCTATATCACTATCTGTCCTCTTTGGTTACCTCCTTACAACCCTCATCTGCTGTTCCGTGGCACTTTGGGCCCGATTGCTTTTTGCATTAACCACCAAAATGTAAAATCTGAAAATATGTACTGAAATTTGAATATCAATTGTTGTAACAACGCTGTTCGGTTACGGCATTACGCTCGATATAATGAAGGATTTTAACTCTTAACCCGCTGAGTATTTTCAAGATATTTTTCATCAATTCTAGTCATGACTGTTCACAGCAGCCATGACTAGATTTGATGAAAAAGTCTTATATATTAAAAATTCAAGAAATCATTGGTGCAACATCCATTCAATTTACAGGAGAAAAATTTGACCAAATATGCTTAAATTATACATATTTCAGTGGCAAGAGAAATTCAGCACTTGACAGGAATATCTGCCAGCAGCATGCAAGTAGTTAACAAACTCTCTCAATGACTATACAGTCACAACAGAACTTTGTAAATCAAATCATACATATTTTAGGTTTAATCATTATACCGTTAGCTATTCCACTAATAATGATTTTTACTTTTCAATCAATAGCCTATTTGGGGTTCCTGGCACAAAATGTTATAATGATGGTAACAATATTCAGCCTTCTTCAACTAATTGTACGCTTCAACCTCTTGTGCACATACGGCTTTCAACGCCGCACTTAAATGCTATCTTTAAAAATGCAGTGCATTGTATAACTTGGTGTATGAAATAAAATTCCCACTGCTTTATAAAAAATGACACAGATGGAAAATGTCACTGGACCACTTTTACAAGGAACACGTGTTGTAGTACAATACATATCACATTAAAAACATTTTGTGGAAATTTATTTCATTGTCCTGATCCATTCTTTTCTCGAGTACACCTGAAAGTAGGTTTGTAGGGTCAAATATTTGTTAGTACAAAGTAAGAATCTAAACCAGGTCGTGGCGCACTAACCCGTTTAATCATTGTTTTACACATATATCTTGTTTTCCCTCTGCTAAAAACGCTCAGAGGTCATTTATATAATTCATCTGTGTTGTAAATTGTGTATTTTTTGTTGGGATTCCTCGTCAAGTTTACTCACCTGCAATCCAATCTGCGTAAATGCGGATATTCATCCAGCAAAATGTATTGGTATATCAATCCGTATGTCTTATTCATCTGAATGGCAGATGGCAGTAATTCGTGGGAAAATCAACAGATGCTTGACCACCGAGGAATTATTAAAAAAAAAATATCAGCAAATGTCATACTTTAAGACTGAGTTTAAAAGTAATGATGAAAGTCATGCGCGGTCATTTTTAAACTTGGAAGGTGCTAAAAATCGATACTAAAAGTTCCAGCGCAAATTCCAGCCTTTTAACAACCCATTTATGAAATAATCTGTGCGTACGTGCCTCGCTGAGCAGGTGCTATTAGAAGTGTCAGGGGTACGAAAAGACCATACGGGAAAGAAAGAATCCTATGGAAAAAAACTAGCAAAATTCGCATGGTGAAGGAAAACCCCCCAAAATATTTTTTTCACTTTGCTCATGATTGAACGAAAATGAATAAAATGAATGAAAACAGCAAAACTTTAACACTTTACCTAACACGAAAGGCAGACGACACTTGAAAACAAAATTCTTGAATAACTCATTTTTTCATTATTTTGCGTCAAAAACATAGCTCGTTTCAATGAGGGGTCATAAGCTATGTTTTTGAGAGAAAAAAATAAAAAATAAAATTTAATGGTGATTTTTGTGAATAACGCTTTCAGATTTAAAATATTGTTATTGGGTATTAAGACTTTACCGCATGTGTCATTGGTAACTTGACTTTTTGGAAAATTGACAAATATCATTTTCAACTGAGTTTTAATTGAGAATTAAGCAAAAATAAACTAAAAATAGATACACCATACTAACAAGGTTAGTACTTGGAGTCACTTATGGAATCAAACAAATAAATGGATCAGAATGTTTTGAATTTTTTTGTCATTTTTAGCTTACTCCTATGGTACAAATCAGGGAAATAATTTAAACATATTTTATTTACGTCAAATCAGGGGAAAATGGAGTTGGGCATATCTTAGGCCATCATTCATACTTTCATGGACATTGAGCTGTCCTGGGTGGGTTTTTAAGATTTCTAAAGCCTCATTTTGCTAACAGGAAGTGAAAATAACCTTTCTGGGTAATAAAAAGTTGTAACAAGTACCTGGAATCACTGGTGGAATCAAACTAATCAGCGAACTATACTTCTTTCCATACCTATTATGATGTTTGTCAAAGCAATTCGTAGTTTCAATGGGAAAGCGGAGGGGGGGGGGGGGGGGGGGGGTGTCTGAAAATTGCAGTAGAAAAATTGCACAAGGTGGTGGGTGGGTGTAAAAAGGAGCTAAACCAGAAAAATGGGACATGACGTCTGCGAAATTTCTACTAGCCCCCCTCCACTGACTACCCTTGAACCTTATACAAGTGAGCTTAGTGAGATTATTCTAATGACAGGGAGTGCGGTGCCTCAGTGGTTAGGGTGGGTATACACTACAGACGTTGCGCTGGCGTATGCGGCAACGCTCGCGTCGTCGCTTGGTAGATGCACACATTATATGCGTTATTTCGCAGCGATCGGAAGAGCGTTTTGGCGGAAGAATACGTAATGTATGCTAATTAGTGTGCTGTACAAAAGAGAGGGAACACTTTGTGCTGTCATTCTCAAGCACGGTCATGGACGAGGCGGCTATCGATGTCGCATGGCAAATGCTAAATGAGTTTGATGACATAACCGGTATATTTACATTATACTTCCCTTACTTTCTCAAATGTGATGTGCCAACGTGTCACGTGTACGGAAAAATATGACCTTCACCTTCTCGAGACAATGCGTTTCCCTGTGCGTCGCCTCAAGAATTGGAAAATTTTCATTTCAAGCGGCAACGCAACACGATAACGCAGTCGATGTTGAACGCAACGCAACAGTGTGGTCAAGCCCTTGTTTTTATAGTATTTCAAATTTTACGACAGCGCATATGCGCCAACGCATTGCGATAACGGCTGTAGTGTATACCCGACCTTACGGCATTTGACTTCAAACCGAAAGGTCCACGGTTCGATCTCCGCCAGGGGTAATTGTGTTGTTTAGTTTAGTTTAGTTTAATAGTTTAATGCATTGCACCATAAAGGCAATTGCACAATACAAACATAACATACAAGAAGATATAATAAACATGATGTATAAAATAAAATACTAATGACTTTTTTCTTTAAGAAGGTGATCTCGCTTACAGAAGAATGACCAGATCATGTTAGAAATAATATTAATCCACTATCACAGTTTTTCAATATATGATACAGTTAAAACTAGAAGACCTGTCACGGATTGTACGCTTATCTAGGCTTAATTGCGCGTAGGAATTGCGCGCAATTGCCATATCGAATGACATCTAAAGCATGGTGGGTTCTCCTGGTTACTCACAGCAAACGCAGGCAATGTTTCTGCCAGTGGACCTCCGGGTTACCCGGAGGTCCATTGACTGAAACATTGCTTGTGCACAGGCCATATGTACAGAATTTGATAGCCTCACTATGGTCATAACGCGTAAATTAACGCTCAGCTCGACGTGCTATTTGTGCGCATTTCATGACAGGACTTCTAGTTTTAACTATAGTATTTCTCCGAATCAATTTTTCAAATTCTTTGTTTTCTTTTATAATTTCTTCGAATCCCGTTTTCCCAATTTCGACATATGCCTCACAATCCATAACAAAATGTTTTTCGCTCTCTATTTCACCGATATCACACACCTGGCATCTCCTATCATTTAGGGGTGTTGGGGGTTGTTTATGTCTACCCTTTTCTATTTCTAAATTATGGTTACTAACCCTAAGTCTAGTGAACAGTTCACGGGCCTGTCGATATCTGGTGATTTTCAGATAAGGTTCAAGCTTTTATTCATTTTTAACTAATCGATACGTTCGTAACTTATTACTGCCTTTCATTTTGTCATCATTAAACATATCTTTAGTAAATGAGTCCGGCGAAAACCATCCAGCAGCGGCGAGCAACTGTCAGATTCCCCTAAATCTATCTCTATGCTGAGATTCTAGTACATCTTTCAGGCATTTTCCATTACTATTGGTTAACGCAAATCTTTCTCTATGCTGAGATTCTAGTACATCTTTCAGGCATTTTCCATGACTATTGGTTAACGCATTAGCATCGGAAACTTTGATATTGTAATTTATCGACATATCTATGGAGACGTAAGATGGCATCGTTCACAATAGGATATCTCCCAACTCTCCTCGTGCTGCGTGATTAGATGCTTTTCTATTCAACATTAATATTTGTTCACAAAATTCCAAGTGGACTTGTTCACAGGCTGTGGTGTCCGCAAAAGGAATATTAAGGTCAGGTGACCATACCTCGCAACCATATAATAAAATAGGCTTAATCAATTTATCAAAAAGTTTACATTTCACATCAAGTGACTTTCTGAGAGAATTTGTAAGGAAAACATTGCTTTCGATCCTTTTGTACTTAAATTCTCTTAAACTGGTTTTGTGTTTCCATTGTATGTGAATTCAAGACCTAAGTATTTATATTGATCAACGATATCTAATTTCGCTGTTCCAATACAAAACGTAGGATCTTTTTTATCTTTTCAGTTTTTGAAAATCATGCATTTTGTTTTATTAATATGGACACTAAATTTGTTTTTATCCCCATAGTGTTCTAACTTCTGAACACATTTATTCAATCCGGCTGAAGACACTGATAACATTACCAGGTCATCGGCAAAAAGTAGGTGATTGGTCGTTGTCCATTCACAGTAACTGATGAACAGGATTCAACAAATATTCCACATATGTCATCAATAAAAAATTTGAAAAGAGTTGGGGATATAGAACATCCTCGTCTAACCCCCACTATTGAGAGTAAAGGTGGGTTCTTGGGCAAGGCACTAAATGCCGATTGCCCATGTGGAGGCAGGATGGCGCTGTGTACTGAGGTGTACTGCACATCGATGGTGCTTTCGTCTTCAACCAATGCTAACCCTGCTTGTGCGGAGTTAGTAAGTTAGGGGAATCTGACAGTTGCTCGCCGCTGCTGGATGGTTTTCTCCGGATTCATCGGCTTCCTCCACCCGTAAAACGGTCCGACACGAGGTAACCCAGGCTGTAGAAAGTGTCGTTAAACACCATAAATGAATAATAAAAAAATATCCCAATAACCTTTATAATTGTACTGTTTGAACAATGCAACTTATAATTTAACCAGTTCAGTTTTGTTTGAAAGATCTAGATAAGACGTGTCAAACAAGATTGAATTGGTTAACTTTTTATTACATTGTGAGGGTAACCAAGATCATAATAAAATGTACTGCAATAGTGAAATTACAAAAATTAACCTTGAATTGGAATTGGAATTGTAACTAAATAAAAGTTATGTAAATGTTTTTCAGGGGTTAACAAGAAAGAAAAAATATGTTTTTTTCATACCCAGGTGATTTCTATGTTTCCATAGGGTTTTTACCTATGCTTTTTCCAGTATGTTTGTGTTTCCTGCACTCGTAATGGCAAGGGCTGAGGAGGAGGAGTCACTGATTGGGGATATTCATACAAACAAAAAACTTGATAATCTTAAAATTGTACACGGATCTGTCCTTGAACACATTGAATAGTATGGCTAGCAAATCTGATATTGAAATTTTGAAACTCCCATTCTTACAAAATTTAAAAAATTTTGATTGCAACTTGTGTCGAGTTTAACCCTTTACCCAACGTAACGGCCAAAACCGGCCAGCTCACAGGCACTTTCCAATAATTTGTAATAAAACAAATTTATAGAAACAAAATATTTGTGTTTGACTGAATATGAAATATAAGCACGGAGAGTGTTGGCTTTTGCTCTGGTATCTCATTTTTTGAAAGCCCCGATAGTGGCTTCTAGCACTCGACCAGTTAAGAAGTCTTGACAGCAGGATCATATATTATATTAGTATTTCAAGCTGCGATAACATTTGGCTCAACGGCTATCACTGAGCACAATTCAGGAGAAAATAGCAATTTGAGGTTAAAACTTTAAAAAATCGAAAATAATAACAAAACAAATGACCACAAAGTATCAACGTGCTGTTTGGTTTGGTACGTAATAACACGTACTAAAGTATCAAAAGGTTAAAAGAGAGTTTGAGTTTGGATTGTTCAACGACATCCGGGGGTGCTACCAGAGGGATAAGAGTAATGTGACCCCTCCTGCAACTCCCCCCCCCCCCCCAAAAAAAAAAAGAAAAAAAAAATTCCAAAAGATCCACTCGTGGTACACATCAGGGCGCGAGCAACAAAACGAGACCCTAAATTTTCCATAAATAACAACCTCCTAGAAAATGTTGATGCATATAATTATCTTGGAATAAAGTTAAAAAATTCAGGAACGTTCACTCAAGCAATTTCTGAACAGAGTGCGAAAGGTCGGAGAATAATGTTTTCCTTGCTTTGCTCTTGTCATAGAACTGCCTCGCTTCCCGTCGGAACTTCTCTGAACATGTTTCACAAATTAACAAAGCCCGTTGCCTTATATGGTTGTGAGTTATGGGGTGTGGAAATAACTGAGAAGAATACTGATCATCTTGACTGTGAACAACTACACATTAAATTTTGTAAACAATTATTAGGAGTTGGAAAACATGCATGCAATAATGCTGTAAGGGCTGAACTGGGTAGTTACCCATTATACATTGATATTCTTTGTCGTATGACATCTTACGTTAACAAATTAGCATCATTCACAAGTAACACACTTTTGCAAAAATTAATGCTGCTACCGAACACATGAATCTAACTTCAAACAGATCGATTTTCAAAACTTTGGAATCTTTAGGAATTAATAAGCATATTAGAGGTGATAGTTTAGCATCCTGTAATATAAATGTATCGGCATACAGAAATGAACTTTACGCAAAGCATTCAAATGATTTTAATGTTCAAATAGACGCGGATAACAGTAAACTAAGAACATATTGTCTCTTTAAGAGCAAGTTTGAGCTTGAACCATATCTTGTGTATACAAATTCAAGTGATGATAGGTCCATATTCACCCGTCTCCGAATCAGTAATCATTGCCTTGCTATCGAAAAGGGACGGCGTCATCAACCTCCCATTGAACTTGAAAATAGGTTATGCTGTGTTTGTTCAATGCGAAAAACTGAAAATGAGAAACATTTCATAATGGAGTGTCCTGCATATGTCGAATTGAGAACAATAATATTGTTTGACACCATGCATAGATTTCATACGATCTTTGGTGAATTAAATATAGATGAACAAATGAATCCAATTATATCAAATAAATGTCCAGAAATTGTATCGAAAATTAGCAGCGTAATCCGACAGTTCTTTGAGACCCGGCAATTGCTGCTAAGTACTTTATAATCGTTTGCACATTGAGATTTACCTGTCACGTATTTGAATTATGCTTCATATATATGTATGTGTTCTTTTCTATGTGTATATGTTCATCGTTGTTATGCAATCTGTCCGTATGGATGTTTTATTGCAATTAAATTTATCTTAAATTTATCTTATCTTAGTCCACAGGACTTTCCACACCAAAATAAAATTACTCTTCAGCTTTTGGATCCAAGTGTGGACTTGGTAAACATGGCTTAACTCTCAATCCGCCGAGTGTCTTCAAGTTATTTTTCAGTAAATCTAAAGAGATTTGAAGTAAAATTATCTGAATTTAACTTATGAAATCATTGGTAAAAAAATCCCTTCAGTTTACAGGGAGTGGGGAGGGGGTGGGGGATTTGATTAATTGGGCCCAAATGATACTCATTTCAGTGGCAAGAGAACTTCTCTCTTGGGCATAAATATTCCGCAACAGCATGCAAGGAATTAAAATATGCATAAATATAAACAAACTTTACTCATTTAAATTCTTTAAAAAGAGCGTTGGGGCCACAAATTCACTTTCGTGGGTTTTGAATATCAAAACATTTTCTGGGTGAGATCCTCCGGCCCTCACCAACGCGAGAATCTCTCGTGTTCCTCCCAGTTTTGTTTGCCTGAAGATCCATAAAACCCAGTTTATTACCCACCCTGAAAAAATCCTGGCTATACCCGTGACCTGTGTATAGGCATAAAACTATTACGGGTAGTTGCTAGCCATGTCAATCGGTAATACCTAGGTAAAAATCGTGGCAGTCAGCCATGGCTAATTAACCCTTTGAACCCGAAAGGCCTTTTCCGGTCCAGGAACATGATACGTCATACTTTCATTAAGTAGAATGACTGCTAAGTTAAAGTGTGGTATTTTACAATCAATACTTTCAACGTGCAGCCTTAAGGCTGCACGTTGAAAATACTAATTGGTCTACCACCGAATAATAAATATGGACTCTTCCAATTGCTTCCATTGAACAGACATGGAAGATACCACCAGGAATCAAAGTGTTAAGTTAATTGTAAAACCCATGTCGCAGAATAGCTCGACGAAATCCATAGGTATGTGGACATGAGAACAGTTGAGCGGCTTCATGTCATGTTCGGACAAACATGCCCACCACTCACACTCTGCCCCACCCCCTAATATGCGATGATATTCACAGGCCTGTTAATGGTCCATAAACTTAAATACATGCTTGAATTTAGTAGAGTTGTTTCTATTAAATAACATAATCTGTATATCCCAACCGGTAACATATCAAGACTTTACTATAACACTTATCGCTTTTTTCGTGAAGAACATTTTTCATCCCTTTTTTATGCAATAACGTAACTTAATGCCACCTATTACAGAAATTGACCATCCAGACTCGTTTGAATAGACGGATATAAGCGATGTTTTGCAAGCAATGGTGCCTTTCGAAAATGACGCCAGACGAATTTTGCCGATGCAGAGTTGGTCCGATAAGCTTTAAACTCAGAGTCTGCTGGGTCGATACATCCTCACACGTTAATGTTTGTTATTGTCAGAAAGTAATAACATGCTTTTTAATAGAAATGCTCGTTCAATTTGCATCTGTTTTGACCTTTGAAGCTGACATTTTTAAGAACTCCAGGAATCCGCTTTGCTATTGGACTCCGTCATTAAAAGAAAAAATCACTGGGTAAATGAATCAAATAAAATCTTACTAGCATGCATAAAATCCTTAAGAATTTACAAGAATCAGTTTTTTGTGCCACTTGTGAATTTCAACCGAGAAGGCGACGAACACGCAAGCTTGACACTTTTCAGCACAAAGCTCGTCGTATTAAATTCAACACAACATAACCCCCCACACGTCCAGCCATTAAAGTTTATTTTTTTATTTATTTGGGTTTTACGACACTTTCGACAGCCAGGGTCACCTCGTGTCGGGCCGTTTTAGGGTGGAGAGAGCCGGAGTATCCGAAGAGTACCACAGAGCAGCGGCGAACAACTGTCAGACTTCCCAACGTACTAAAAACACACAAACAGGGTTAGCATTGGTTGAAGACAAGTGCACCATCGAAGTGCAGTACGTCTTAGAACACAGCGCCATCGTGCCCCGCCTGGGGAATCGGGAATTGAGTACCTTGCCCAAGGACCTAACGAAATTACCCCTGGCGGGGATCGAAGGAACCATAAACCTTTCGGTTTGAAGTCCAATACCGTTACCACTGAAGCCCATTGAGGCCAACATGTGTAGTTGGAGCATTGCGAATATTCGCATTGACATTGCGAATATTCGCATTGGCATTGCGAATATTCGCAATGCATTGCGAATATTCGCATTCAACATTGCGAATATTCGCATTCAACATGCAACATCAAGCACAGTGTGTAGAGTTCATTGAAGCATGACTTGTGAGATGTGGGGCAGTGAAAAAAATTGACAAATTGTCCCCTGAGTTCCAATGTGTTCTATGTGTTTTTTGGCACATAGGACACATTGGAGCTCAGGGGACGAAATGCAAGCTCCGTGTGGAATATGCGTGGTGGTCTACAATATTGTGCCAACATGATTAGGTTAATATAATGACAAAAATGAGAGCTTGTGAGTCTTGGGACAAGAGGAGGATGGAAGCAAAAAGATATCGCTAATGAATTCCATATCATCATCTCCAAGAGGACAGTTCGTAGACGAGTCCATGCATCAAGTTTTAGCTTCCATCCTCCTCTTGTCCCAAGACTCACAAGCTCCCATTTTTGTTATTATGTTAACCTAACCATGTTGACACAATATTGTTGACTATACCAGGAATAATTATGCCATACTAAGCTTGTATTTGTCATTTTCTCACAGACCCAGATGAGTTGCAAATGCCAATATTTCAAACTTTTGTCCCCTAGTTTACTTGCGGGAGCGACATCTCCTTGAAAACTTCTTCTATCACTTGGTCTGGGTGGTTTTTCTGTTTTCCGGTTCGGTTCCGGTTTTTGCGACAAACTGGAGAAACGAACCGAAAGACCCATCAAAAACCGGCTGAACGGTTTTACTGTGTTGTGCATAAACTGATCAAACTATCTTACTGTGGTGGAAGTGGACTAGCGACCACTATGGACTCTCATCAATTATTCAGCCTATCCGAGAACGGGGCAAACACGTCGTGACCTCATTGTCATATTTTCTCCATTATTGACTTGTCCACCGGACGAGTCAATAAGGGAAAATGTGACAGTTAGAACACAACATAGTTTAGATGAACCTTATTCATTTGTTACACTGATTTATGTTTTTTTCTGACTGAATGGACTTCGCAACTGATCCACAAGAACCCAAAGGGAAGTTCAGCGGAACTCAATACCGACAGGGCTTTGTGGTGTGAGCTGTCGTACAAACTATTGCGAAATTTTTCCAAGTTAAGGAGCCGGAAGTGTTTTTTTATTATCTGTTCTTAACCCTTTACCCAACTCAGACGATTTCAAAATTTATTATTTGAAATATCATTTTTGAAATTTTTTCAAACAATTTCAACAAAACCATATCATGTGACCCCTCTTTGGAACGAGCTCGACGAGCTCGTTCCAAAAGAAGGGTCACATGATATGGTTTTAAAAAATCAAAACCTCTCAGCTCTATCTATCAACAATACAGGGGACCTGATGAGAGAAGAGGAGTTCAAGAGGAGAAACTTCCACGACCCGAATTGAATTCGAATTTCGAAGGTTCAGATTGCCCTTGAAAACTGGCTTTGTCGTCGGTTTAACTTCAAATTTCATTCAGTCGACACAAATCGAAATTTTCAGTTATATCCAGGGCGTGGCCAGGCCAAATGAAGTGGTGGGGGACCCCCCCCCCCCCCCCCCCCCACACACACGCACACTTCATTTCATTTCCTGCTGGGTTAAGATAGTGTACATCCCATAATTGAAAGTGCAGGATCTCCCCAAGGGAAAAATAACTTCTCTTGCCAATTTGAACACCCTGGGTACTTTAGAAGGCTACAGTACTCAGAAATTGAAGGAATAACCATGAAGGAATATAACCATAAAATGACCAAGAAATATCAGAGTGGGAATACATTGACCAGTTTTAGGGATTTCAAGCATGAATGTATATGAGGTTGACATTCCCGTCCGTGACTACGCCGCTGCATTTATCCAGGGAAATTCAAACACGGAAATAATCGACGACATTCAATCTTTTCCGCCGACTAGTGGCAGTTATGAAAAATTGAGTTCTTAAGCGCTCATTTGGTCGGAATGCAACTGTCATTATGATTGATCACCGTTTCTGAAGAAAGTCTGTTTTTATAGCTTTTTACTAGGTGGGCGTTTGATCGTTTGGGTTTATTTTATCGCTGGCTCTGGAGCTGCGGTCCGGTGAGCCAGACCAGGCCAGGCCAGGCCAATTGAAGTGGGGGATATGTTATTCCTCTCCCCAATACACACTTCATTTCATCCCCCGACTGGGTCCCGAGTCTTCCCCGCAAAATATTAACTTCTCACTGGAGCGTCCTGGACACTGTTTTGAATGCGTCAAACACATAGCTTATGACCCCTCATTGGAACGAGCTCGTTCCAAAGAGGGGTCATAAGCTATTTTTCTGAGTAAAAAAAAATGAAAATTTAATAGTGATTTTTGTGAATAGCGCTGGCTGGTTTTGGCCGTTACATCGGGTAAAAGGTTAAGGATATTAGGCACGAATAAAAATAAGGTTGATATTTTTTAGGAAAAGTGGGGGTGGGGGCGTGTCCCCCTAACAACATCGCCCCCTGTGACTACGCCTCCGGTCATGCCCTACTCTGAATGTTCCAAAGTTTTATTACAGTACTTGTACTGAAGCGGGCGTGCGATTCTTTTGTAGTATTTACGAACGAATGGACTGACGGATGGTTGTGCGAAATGAGCGAACGAGATGAAGGGCCATGTACATGAATCGAATTACTTTCTCGAGAAATGTATATTTGAGCATCGAAGGGGTCAATTCGAATTACTCAGAGGTATGTGAAGTGTTCCGAAGCGACCTGGCTGAATGCCAGTTCGTGAATCGACTGCGAACCACTCGTCCCAGTAGAAATTAATCTAATTTGTCTCTGAGATCATTGAGAAAAAAAATCTGAATATACTTGGGTTAATAATTGGCTAATTTGATAACACTTCGTTTAGAATTCCTCGGTGTCGGGAAGAGGTATTGGGGTTACGACACATGATCTGAAACATAATCGACCGAGTTTCGCGTCGCAAAGCGATAAGGAAATTACGCAATATAAAACTAAATGTCGCTGTTGGCAAGATTTGCGCACCAAATGTATCAACCTAAATTGTACGACCTAAAGAAGAGTTTTCATAAAATTGCATGTCAGTAACACCATGGGGTGCAAAACAAGGTGCTAACATGTTCGAGTTGGGCTACAACAGGCCGGGAAGTGGCAACAAGTGGTGGGGCTAGGAAGGGAGTTCGTCTTCCCGATTTTGTGATGAGAATGTCGACAAGAGCGTTTTGGTTCCCACAAAGATTTCCTTTGTTTTCTATGAGTACCCGAAAAGGAAACAATGGGTTAGGTAAAAATTGGCCAGATTGGTATTCTTCTCCTAATTTAGGAACTTGGAGTGAGGAGATGGAGCTTCATACTCTATAGCTCCAGACGATATCCGTACCAGAGGACCTATGTTTCATTTCAAACATTTAGGTATATAATTAATATGGGATATTTTTGTCTTTCTAATTACAGCGCCAAGGGAGCATTGCGAAGATGATCGATAGTAGTGCTCGCACCTTGTAGGTACAGTTTGCCGGAGAGGGCATTGACGTCCCGTAATCCAGTTACATCATATGGGTCCGTCATGGAAGCCCGCGTGGGTGGGGGGGGGGGGGGGGGATGTTGTGAGGTCATTACCATAGTGATTTGTGCATGCGCGTGTTAGGGTGAAGCATTTTTTCGTCGTCCATTTTGTATACTGTAGGCCGCCATTTTGGTTTCTATGATGGCACGTGGTTGCTATATGACCCAAACCCTTCTAATATGAAGGGGGTGTGTTCGAAATGTGTGTTCGATTCAATTGGGGTAAATCTAAGTATCCAAATGGCAACTACAATTGTTTATTTGGCTCCGATTCGCCAAGAATCCTTGGTTTCTACCTATCCAGACCGCCATCTTTGTTGATACGTGATTACTATGAGCCCGACAGGCCTCTACTGCAAGTGTGGCAAATTATGGAAGTGTAGTAAATACCCAAACAGGTGCGAGAAGACACGTAGACATGAAGTTTCGTACCGCTATGTTGGCGGTGTGTACCATCCATCCCAGTTGGTGTTTGAACTGTTGGTAGATGAAGGTATGGAAGTGCCAGAAGAAAAGAAGTTCTGCCCATTCCCTTTTGCATGTATTCGACTTTGAAAGTTATTTTGACAAGCCCAGCATACCAGCCAGGAATGATGAGTTGACTAGGAAAGCAGAGTACCGACCATTGAGTGTGAGTACATGCACTAATGCGCCAGAATACGAAGAACCAAAATGCTTCATTACCAACGGAAACGTCCATGAGCTGGTCGAAGAAATGATAATTATGTGATCTTATTTCCTCATGGCCATCATGCTCACATTCGTTGAAAAGGGTACCGAAGGCCAATGGCTGTGAGATGGGGATGCTGGAAGTGGGAAGCCACGGGACGTGGCTCTTCCATTCCTGGATGAGGCTATCTTGAACTTGAGGTTAGATCGCTGAGAAATATCTTCATGGCCCTCTTGTACACGTATGAGAAAAGCAGATGAGAGAAAGGATAGGATTGTAAAATCGCTATAGCACTGCGTGCTACTCTTATCAAGAAGATTTTGGAAGAATCTGAGCCAAATAAAGTCCATTTCGGTGACTTTTAGTAGTGTTTGATAATTTTATCTATTTGGAGGATCGTTTGTGGTAATTAGTCACATACCTATCGAGTCGAACATACTCCCAGAACACATCCCCACTACAACAAAAGCCGTGCAGGCTCATAGCAAACACGCATCATCAAAGATGGCGGTCTGGATAGATAGAAACAAAAGATTCTGGAAGAATCCAAGCCAAATAAACACACTTTAAATTAGTTGGGTTAAAATCAACCCAAATCAACTAGATTGAGGGAAATATGAACCCAAATGGGTTCATATTCACTCAACCCAGTTTATTTGGGTTATTTTTAATCCAACAGATTTCAAAGTACAATTGTATGGACCATTTGGGTGCCGGATTGGATTTACTCCCCTTGAATCGAACGTACCTTCGACTCCCCCCCCCCCACCCCATTAGATGGTTTTGGGGTCACATAGCAGAGATTCACGCAGAGACCACCGAGGCACATAAAGTATCCATTGGAAGAAAACCGTCTCAAGACATTAGAAGCTATATTACCAAGAACGGCCCCCCAGAACAAATTTTAATTTTTCATTGGAGCTTTGTTGATTGACTCTACCTGACAATTAGAATACTCCCGGAAAAAATTGTGTTCTGACCCCCACCGACCACCCACCTCCTGGCTTTGTTCATAAAGTATTTGCAGACCACCCCCCCCCCCCCCGCCTGTTTGCAGACCTCCCCCCTGCCTGTAGGCCATTAACTGAAAAATTGGTGGTGTTTTTTCATTCCTGACGAAGGGGTAGTCAGCAGCCTGTAGGGTGCATAAAAAGGGATTTTGTGCGGGAGGGATTTTGTGAGGGAGGGATTTTACCAAGAAGGGATTTTGTCGAGAAGACATTTTATCGGGGATTATGTCGGGCGGATTTTGTCGGGAAATGGGGTTGATAGTATCCCCAGCCGTCCATTTGTGTGACCGACCGTGTAGCCAATATCAGATCTAGTCTAGAAAGTAAATGGTTACAAGCAATAATGAACAGATATCTAAGGGCAATTTACATGGCAGAAAATAATCCAGGTTTATATTTATTCGGGGAATAAAAATCACAAAATTTTATTCCAGGAATATAATTTGAAAAATAATCTGCGTTCACATGTACTTTGAGAAATCTGGAGTATTTTCGGATGACGTGGTCATTTCATGCAAAAAGATGGAACGACTCCAACGCACTAGACAGAAAGTCTTGCCATATGCTCTTTCAATCGGGATTACGGTGGGCAGTTTGCGGCTTCGATCGTGTTGGCAGCGACCTCGTCCAGAGGTCTGGTACACGGAAACTGTCAAAAAAACCTTCAACGACAAAGACTGGTTTGATAATTTTCGGATGAAAAAATCCACCTTTGACCAACTGTGCTTAGAGTTGGCTCCCTACATCCAGCCTTCTGAGAAATGTGTGCGTCAGGCGATTTCTGTGGATAAACAGATTGCAATGACTGTCTATTGGCTAGCATCAGATGCAGAGTATCGGACCATGGGCAATCTTTTTGGCGTGGCTACACCAACAGTTTGCAAAGTTGTTCATCGTGTCTGTGAAGTGATTTCTGACGAACTGCGTGAAAAATATATACACTTTCCCGGTGGAAATGATCTAAGGAATGTTGTTAAAGGATATAAAGAAAAATGGGATTTTCCAAATTGTGGGGGTGCAATAGACGGTTGTCATATCGAAATTATAAAACCGGAGTTAAATCACGGAGATTACGTAGACAGGAAAGGAAAATATTCTTTAATATTACAAGGTGTGTGTGATGATCGGTACATATTTCGTGAAATTAATATTGGTTGGCCAGGAAAAGTGCACGATGCTCGTGTTTTAGCTAACTCTAACATATGTGACCGTGGAGAAGATGGATCGCTGTTCATGCCGGATTCAGGTGTCAAGGTTTGTCTGAGAGATGAAGAGTTGTTTCTGCCTATAACACTCATCGGCGATCCAGCGTATCCTTTGCGCAAATGGCTCATGAAGCCTTTTATCGGACGAGGATCACTTCCAACAATCCAGAATGTCTTTAACTATAGACTCAGTAGAGCAAGAATGACTATTGAAAACGCATTTGGCCGACTGAAGGGTCGATGGAGAGTTCTCGCTAAAAGACTCGACGTTAAAGTTCTGTTTGCTTGTGATGTGATAGCTACCTGCTGTGTGCTCCACAATTTCTGTGAAACAATGAAGGAAGATTTTGATGAAACTCTAGTCCAAGAACCCAATGGAGATGACCAAACTGTTGAGGAATTTGATGTTCATGGAGAAGAATTTAGCGGACAGGCCGGCAAGGAGATTCGGGACACACTCGCCGACTATTTCATTAACACCATTTAACACAAAATGGAGAAATTGTTGCCAAAAAGATCGAGATTATTTGTCAAATTCATGTTTTAAACATATTACCAATAAAAGAGTTATATTGAGTGTCATCATTTGCCACAATCGATCCGACAGATCCGAATGTGTAGTACCGGTGGAAACATTTTTAAAATGTGGAGGGGCCAGAATGCCGGCATTCAAAATTCCTAATGAAATTTAGAATTTGCAATCTAGGTCTAAAAACAATACCTTACTCCTGGC
Source organism: Pictodentalium vernedei (assembly GCA_031216915.1). Classification (NCBI taxonomy): domain Eukaryota; kingdom Metazoa; phylum Mollusca; class Scaphopoda; order Dentaliida; family Dentaliidae; genus Pictodentalium; species Pictodentalium vernedei. The sequence goes on along the minus strand of CM062296.1, from coordinate 338,838,833 downwards.
AGTTACATTCTTGTTAAAGGGGCTAGAAAAATGGTTCATTGTTAGCTAAAGCAAACCACAAAATTCACATCTTTCCTTACAATGACCAATAAAATACGAATATAAATGTCAGTGGAATGAGCGTATGGAGCTGGTTCCAGTGACACCCAAATTCGTACCAGGTGTAGGCATTTGATTGTGTTCCGACCGTTTTTTTTTCGAGTATCCTTGAGTGATATATATATATAAATATGACTTCTTACAAATTTTGTTTTGGAACAGGTCCAAAGAAGTCACCAGCTCAAGTAGCTAGTACAAGTCCCTTCACAGGCGTATGAGACGATTTTATGAAGGGGATTGGGAGGGGCGACTGGCTCAATTTTGTCCGAAAAATCTTCGTCGTAATCAGTGGTTCGATATTATATTGACGTAGGTTTGTACACAATAACACTATAACTAAGCAATTCAGTCTGCTCACAACTAATAGCATGCATAGCTGATATTAGTCATTGCTTGACTGAGGCCTGGGACTACCTAACCCCCACCCCCATATAGGCCTCTATCATGTGGGGAGTGGGAGTCAGGTCCCAGACCACAGTCATACAATTACTAGCTTTATACTAGCCTTAAAATTCTCGCGTCGGCATTCTGCAGCTTTGATCTGATATCTCTTAACAAATAGCGCACCTTATTCTAGTCCTACAGGTCTTGTGTCGGCGTTGTGTAGCTTTGATCTTAAGTTTTAAACGGAACTGAACATGATTTCGGGCACGCAATTCAGATTTCGACTACTTGGCTCTCATCTAGGAAGTATTTCCTTCCGTTCAATTAGTTAACTAACGCTATTAATATTTTATAGGCCCTCTATCAGAAAAAAAAATTGATTGCCTGAATTCGTGAATTCCCCTGGCTCATACGCCTACGAGTCCCCTTTTATGTATGTTAGCGGGATGGGGAACTAAATGCCCCAGTATAAGTTATTATGTCTGATCATCACAGGGAGACAAAGCATGCCCTCCTTTCCCCTCTTTATCGCACCTCTCTCTTTCTCTCTCACTCTCTCTCTCTCCTGAACATGCGAGAGAGAGAGAGAGAGAGAGAGAGAGAGAGAGAGAGAGAGAGGGGGGGAGAGAAAGAAAGAGAGGGGGCGAGGGAGAGAGAGAGAGAGAGAGAAATAGGGAGAGAATGAGCGGGGGTGTAAGAGAGAATTTAGAATTTGCACTTTCAAATATGGCTACGATTAAGACTTGTTAATCGACCCGGTGTGAAAGGAATGGTAGTCCGTCTGAATATTTGTCCTCGTGGACTAATATTCCGCGGAATAATAATCCTAGGTCTACCATTTCTAGAAATAGTAGTCCATTGGACTATTCTTCCTATGAATGGTAGACCTAGGACAATTATTCAGAGGAATAACAGTCCGGAGACTATTATTCCGACGAATAATAGTCCAGGGGGACTATCGTTCCTACGGACTTCCATTCCTGTTACACCGGCTCTCCCGGATTCCATATTTGCATGATTTTACTGGGTCAAAAAATTGAATTCGCGGCTAAAAACGTAGTATTTTTTTTATTTTCCACAAAGCACTGTACAAATAAGGGGTTAAAGTGCGTTCTTGCTTCTCCATAAAACTAAAATTAAAAGCCGATTTTCAGCACCTTTATCATTTCACGAAATGTTTTGTCGTTGTAACAGTAAACTCAAAGCTGGTAGAAGGATCTGGACATGCCGTCTTCAAAGTTCTCTGCAGATGAACTGAGCCAGCTGTTGTCTGCAGAAGCATGGCGTGGAGTAAAGTTAGCACTATGTACAGGGGGACCCATTCTTTCTGGTGGTTGTCGTGTCGCTGTATTATTGGTAGCTAACCGCATAATCATCTCCATCATCCGGAATTGATGATCATGTTCCATTTTCTTTCGTCGATCTTCTGATTCGATCCTTAGCCTTTCCATTTCTGTCTTTTTTATATCAGCCTCCAGTTTTAGTTTTCCCAATTCCAAATGTTTTTCTTCAATCCTTTCATTCGAAGAAGTAAACTTATCCATTACGGTACCCAAGGCAGTTTCGAACTTTGACTTTTTAGCAGGTTTAATAGGTTTTTTGAATGAAGCTGTTGCACGGCGTTTAGTAGTTTGGCTGTTCGCTGAATCACTGGAATCATGGATAGTTTGTTCATTTTCGGTCTCTGTGGTGACAGTCGTTGTTGATTCTGTTGAGTCTTGAGTTTGGGAGGCTGTTTCAGTATCAACAGTTGCAATGGCTTCTGTGTCTGAACCACGGTCAGACATTGCTTCGACCCCACTCAGGTTACCAGCATCGACATCCGACTCTCCATTGTCGTTATCTGATATATTCTGGGTTCCAGTGTCGATTACCTTTAAAGGCGATGAAGCTGGGCGACTCCCTAGTATACTGTGCAGTTTTTCATAGAACTTACATGTTCTGCCAGACCCACCACTTCTGGAAAGTCTGTCCCGACAGTCGCGATAATTTTTCTTCAACACTTTCATCCTCGTGCGAACTTGATCCACAGTTTTCTCGACATCGAGCTCAGATAGCTTACCAACTACATCATTATATATACCACTTCGGCTGAGCTTAGGGTTGTCAAGAATAGCCTCTACGTCCAGTTCCAGCCATGCATCCAACAGCGTATTTGTATCAAGGTCAGACCAAGTAGAACCACGACCTTTCCGACTTTTCCCAGGCATTTCATCTCTTAGTTGTTTTGAAACACAATATAATCCCGCTTCTTACACTTGCCGCGCTTTTCAAGACAGGAAATGACCAAACTATTGAATGCGTGATGAAAATGATGACGTATTGTTTGAATAATCTAGGATTATTTTCCTCCTGCGATTTACATGAGCGGGAAAGTGCATTTTATTCCTAGATTATTTGATTTTCGACCACCTCTCGGGGTGGAGTATTTTTGAAGAAAATATTCCCCGAACAAATAAATAATCCCCGAATAATTGCATTCACATGACAAAAAATTAATATCCAGGGTTATTTTTTGATCCTAGATATTAAATAATCTAGGAATATATCTCGTCATGTAAATGGGGTTTAAGACTCCAATCCTGACGGAAATGTCCCGACTTGGGATGGGGTGGGTGTTACATATCCTACCCCCTCTGTATGTCCTTGCCGAACATTAGTTGTAGCTGAAATAAATATATATAAAAAAAATCCTAAATTTGAATGTGAATTTAGTGTGTGAAACTTTCGTACAGTACGACTGCCGTGGACTGGTTACTTTCCACGGGCGGGCAATATAATCACGGACGCAATAATATTCGATTCGAAACACTAATTATGGGAATAATCATAAAAAAAATTAATTAATGAAGCACCGGGTTGAACCCGGTGCTTCATTAATTAAAATTTGATTTTATTACCTGGTAAACGCATGCCTGGACATCACTGCCCACGTGTGGATTAAGCCAGTCCACGGCGACTGTACTGTAATTGTTTGAACCTTTCGTAATTGAATGGTTAAATTATGAACAGGCAGCAAACATTATATTACTTACTGGATGACAAGTAGTGCCTGTCTGTCAGTCATGTATTAATAATCATTAGAATCCATGAAGCAAACACGATATGTCAAAATAGACTTGAGAAGATAAGCTTCAGACTTAAGATAATAAAACCAGTGACCAGATCAAAGCATGTAACTCGTCTTTGTGATAACCTTGAAGTTTAAATCAGTTATTCCAATCCTATTGACGAAGAATCACGTTGCGATCTCCACTGATATTGCTTAATAAGGAAAGATAGTGTGTCCCAGGGAGATATTTAGATTATTGTATCTATTTCTATACCAAACGGACAAAAAAAAGAAGATAATAGCAAAATATATTACCGATAGGTTGTTGACATTTGGTTGTTTATGGAAAACTGGTGCTGTATAGTACCAAATCCTTATCCAAACACAGCAGAACGAAATAAAATACGTGTAGGTTTGGCGGCGGACGGGCGCGGAAGAACTGAGCAGCGGCGTGGTCGGGGGGGTGGGGGGTGGGGGGGGGCGGGTGTGGGGGGGGGGGGTCGTGGTGGGAGACTCTTCCATCCGCATTTTTTTCTTAAAAATGCCAATCTTTCATACATTCATGATTCAAATCTCCAAATCTGGGTCATGTACTCTCTCACCGTCATATTTGTTAGGTCATTTTGCTATAACTATTACTTCACTTTCTGGGCACTTACAGTACAGTCGCCGTGGACAGGTCGTAACCCACGCGTGGTGGGCAGCGATGTCCACGTATGCGTTTACCTGGTAATAAAAATCATCACTAGCAAAATTTTAATGAATGAAGCACCAGATTGTACCCGTATATAAGTGTGTACTTGGTGTGCCATATCCACCTATTGTGGTAGTGCAATAAAATTATCTTATCTTGTCTTATCTTATCAAAATAAGACCTAATGCAATTTTCAATAAAATACAGAATCGTACTTAACCCTTTGAACACCAGAGGCCGTTTTTCCGGCCGGGTCATAAGCTACGTCAAAATGTCATTAAGGGGGAGGGGGGGGGGGGGTGGTGGTGGTAAATGCGTGGTGTATGTAGACCCTAAGGCTGCACGTTGAAAATATTAATTGGTCTAACTCCAAATTATAAATATTGACTCTTCTAATTGCTGCCATTGAACTGACATGGAAGATACCACCAAAGGGTTAAGACATTAAGACTATATTGATATTGAATTTACGCAGAGCATTAACTTGAATAGATCTCACCTACTATAAAGGAGCATGGTGTCTCGAGGTCAAGGGCCCTTGTTTGAATGTCAAATAAAGCAGACTATCAGAGTGGAAGCGTTCCTGAGATTGGCGATATGAAGTGTATCAGATATAATGATACGTCAACAAGACATAAGTCTGCGAAGGGTGAATCATTTATTGACCGGAAGTTAATATGCAAAATTTTTCCCGTTCTACAACTTGGAATTTACCAATTCCAGCTTGTTTGACAGAGCTCATCGAGGTCTGTCAAACAAGATTCAATTGGTTAAATTTCTAGTTGCATTATGGGAAAATTTAGCGGTGGAAATTTCGGAATTTTTACTTTAGTGTGCAGGGGTTAATTATTAAATTATTAACCTTGCACTCGCAGATTTTAGTGGCCCCTCCCCCCTCCAGCCCCCCCCCCCACACCTCCCCATAAAGAAAAAAAAATATTGTCTCTGCCATTGCTCCTTACAAATACAAAATACTAGTCTCCTTCATATTCCCTTCGACAGTAGTTATAAAAGATCCCATACAGGTTGTTACGGTTGCACTTGAAGGGTTAAAAAATAAGGAAACTCTTCGGCTTATTACCATCATTGCTTATCGATAGAAAGTATTTGGTAATTAAATTTATATAGATTGTATTGTGTCAGTTAACAGCTGGTTGAAGCATGCCAGAATTGACATGGTGTGTTAAATTTCAAAGAATAAGCTTCTTCTGGGGGTAATATTTGGACTTTCAGCACTACAATAATTAACTTTATTCGATTCGAGACGATTAAAAGCTGTCGTGGGAATTTCGAATATTTTTACCAATCAAACCTGATCAAACGTTGTTTTTACTCGCAGACATCCGTGGAATGGTTGACGGAGAGATCGGAAGAGTTCCGACTATTGAATGGCATATCAAATGGGCTGGTCATCCAAAAAATACGGAATCTACTGGATTATCGTAAATAGATTATTTTAACGATTGTTAGCCCCCCCCCCCCCCCCCCCCCCCCAAAGCACCTCTTCTGTTTCTCAGGCCATTTTCTGCAAAATTGCATGTTGGTCGGCAGTTTTTTATTTTATTTTTTATTTCTTTAATTATTTCTTTGCCATCAAGAGTTCATATTCTTGGTTTGTTTCATGTTTTAGGCCTCATAATCTATAGAATAGCATGGGTGGTGGTGTATTTCATCCCTTGAGTGCAGGACGGCTTTGCAATGCTAAAGCACTACAAAGCCTCGTTGCACTCCAGGGACAAATTTATCGATTTTTTAACTTAGGTAAAATATCATACATAAAGAATTTAATTTTTATTTTTTTTTAAGTTTGCATTGGTAATAAAAAGAGAGCATGTGGCAGCCCAAATGACAGTGCGGGAGGGCTTGAGAAATAGATTTTTTACCTTTTTAGGCCTCATTTAAAACTTTTATCTACGTAACGTCGTTGTCCGCCCAGCAGATTATCGAAAATTGTCATTCAAATTTTATTATTTTTTCTTCAATTTTCGCCTCCAAAACGTAATAGCCTTCGACCCTCCCCCCTCCCCCTTCCCCCAGTGTAACAAGCTCGTGGGGGTCGTTCCAGTGAGGTGTAATAAGGTATCACGGCTCGCGAAGAAAAAACGAAAAAAAGTATTCACGACAAGTTTTGTGAAAGTGTCGTTTGACTGTTGCAGGAATGGGATTAAACTAGGGCCCGTCGAATCGCGACTTTTCGCTGGGATCGAATATCGAATCGAGTCAGGCAAAAGGTTCGAATTTGAATCGAATCCAATTCCCAATTGTTTCGATACTACGGTCGTCTTACTAATGCTCTCTATCTCTCACATGGTCTTCAACCATTGCTAACCCTGCTAACGTGGAGTTAGTACGTTGGGAGAGTTTGACAATTGCTCGCCGTTGCTGGATGGTTATCTCCGGCCTCCTCCACCCGTAAAACCTGTCCGACACGAAGTGACCCTGGCTCTCGAAAGTGTCGTTAAACCCAGGGCCATATTATTCATAAGGCTGACGAGGCTGAAGCCTTGGGGCCCGCAAGGACAGAGGGCCGCCAATTTTTTTTTCTGAGGCACTGTTAAAAGCGCCTTAGGGCTCCAATGGTTAAAGGTACGTTGCACTCTGCGCCGTAGGGATACATGTACATATGTATTTGGAGACCCGCAAAATGGACATAGGGCTATGTACTGCCGCATAGTGCCTATCGTACCAGGGTCAGGCTGTCCACTGTAGTGGGTTGAAAGATTGAAGTTCCGGAGGGGGCTCCGAAGTACCTAAACGCTTAGGGGCCCGGCCATGGGTTAATACGGCACTGGTTAAACCCCAATAAATGAATAAATAATCTCCCAATGAACTCAGTCTCAATACGCGTATTGGACTATTTGGTACAATCGAACCGGAAGTATACAAGTTGATGAACCTATCACTTGTTTCTGAAATGTTGAGCAATTTATTCATTGGGAAACCAATGGCATTCCGTGATGAAATTTCACATGAACAAGTGCATTGGTCCGATGTTCAATGTACTTTCATTAATATTAAAACCGAAAAGACGGGATTCTGGTGCTTTGACATTCAAATTACTCGAAGCTATAGCTTTGAATGGACCACTAGCGCAAAAAGTTTTGACTTTTTTCTGTTCTTACTATTCCAGTGGTGACAACTCATTCCACAGTAAACTTAGTAACGGGACAAGATTCAAACGAAAATTAAAGATACCGCCAAAGTGGTCGAAGAAAAAGCAAAATATCGTCCCTTGAGTAGAACAAGGCGCCATCTGCAATGCTTCAGCATTGCAGATGGCTCCTTTTCCCACTCAAGAAGCGATATCTTGTGCACACGAGACGTAACCACGCGATCTCCTCTATCGCAAATGATACTCTTAGGAATTTTTCGACTAAATTTGTGTTATCTAGTTAGAGTGGGTACGTTCAGTCTCGTTCCTCAGAAAAGTGCAGGGTGAGTTGTCCTCTCAAAAAATCGACTATTTTTCGAATAATCGAGATGGTTCAGATTCTTTCTTTTAGATTCAGATTCCTTATCACGGTACACATACATGTAAAATGGTCACAAATAAACATATTGCACAAATGTGATAAGTAGTATACCTTGGGAAGTGGCACACTCAGATTGGCTGTCTACCTGCCACTCACTGGAAGATGGGGTGATTGCAAACAGACTGTGACCAAACGAATGAACTCAGAACCAGTTATGTGACACATGATGGAGAATGGCGATCGAATGATTTCTTTTCTCGGCCCGGAGATTTGGTGCATCAAATACGCCAGCGGAAAGTTGGTGCTTCAAGGCTGGAAAGAAGCAACCTGCTTATAGGACTCCCCATCCGGCCGCAGAGGGCTAACCCCTTTCCCGTTCTGGAAACTGCCCCTTTATTGTGGGTGTATCGGAGGATACCCTAGCCCCTTTATTAAGGAGCATGAGCCTACTTGTCGGGGAAATTCTGGCGCCATCAATGCACTGGCGACAGCCATTTCATTTCCCCATCTGATTGAACTGTGCTCTGTGACAGCAACAAGCACGCAACTGATGCTGCTAAAGAGTATTTGGACATCTCGAGATCTTTCTTGGCCTAGAAACGATCCCGGGACCACCGGCGTGAAAAAACTGCTCATTTATCCATTCGGCCACCATTTTCAATTTTACGTCTCAAAATACTGCATCGCTTTTGATGGAAATGAATGAACACTGCTGTTGGACAGCGAGGGCGGAAATTCAGCATACCCTGTAAAACATTCAGAATCAGAAACAGAGATGGATAGCCACGGACTGATTCCAAAAACCGACCTAGGGAAATCGTATAATGACCGGCGCTCTTTATGCCCTGTATGCCAACCAAGTGGGCCAAAACTGAACTTAGTACGTCCTGACGAAACGGCCATATCCGACTGTTGTTATTAAAAAATCGCTATTTAAATTTTATGATTTTTCTACTTTTGTCTCCAAATACATACATCGTTGGAATTACCTCTCCCAGGAGCCACAAGCAATTTTGAGGCCAAAAAAAAAAAAAATGAAAATTTGTTGTTTTTTAATAATTGTCGTCAGCTATTCGTTTTAGAAGAAGGGTTAATGAAATGTTTTACAGAAAATGTTCAAATTCGACCAAAACTGCTCAGTGGGTCTGACCATTTGGATCGACTGATACATCGTTAAATATTCCGCTCTCCCGGTACGCCAGTCTGCCTTCGTCAGTTCCTTCGTTGATCGATCGAATCGGGAACAATCTGTAAGCTTATAAATGCAACCACTGCTGAAACGCCACATCTTCAACGCTTCACTCGTACTGTTGCACCTATATATACGGATACACTGAATAATTTCGGCTAATTTCTTGACCTATAATGAAACTTTGTACTATGTCTCATGAGACATCGACCGTAATTTCCATCGATTAGTGGTGACGAAGATCATAATCGATTTACTGAACTGAATCACGTAAATCTATATTAACCATCCTACCATTGTAATGCTGAATGATTTGTCTTATAAAAACAAGGTCGGCACAGTGGAATCAATGGTGGAGCCAGGATTTCCTCAACAAGGGTGCTTGTGCCCCCGACCGGGGAGGGGGGGAGGGGCATACCCATAATAAAGGAGGCAGCTTCTCCGACAGCAGGCTAGATTTCCCAGGCAGGGGACTATAGTCCCTGCTGCCGTCCACCGCCCAGAAGCCACCCCTGAGTGGAACCCACTTAACGGGTAAAGTGCTGGAAGCCCATATTTGGGCTTTATTTTGCAGTGCAGGCATCGCAACTTGCTTCAGAGAAAGTGGATGTGCTTCATATTGCCCGTGAAGCGAAATTATTTAGTCTGTAAGAATTTGCTTTGTTACAATTTATGGGAGAGTGCCTGTTGGCACTGTCATACAAGATTTAATAGAATAAGTGCTTATTTTAACATTAGAATATTGGCATGTCCGACAATACTTAGTTGCTTCTAATTAGTTTGTCATAAAAAAGTCAAGTTCTCTCTTGTAACTTTTAATAAAGGAAAAGAACAGACAGTTTCGAGAGCTGTCTGTTATTTTCGTCTATTAAAAGGAACACTCGCTTTATTTTATACTGATGTTATAGGTGTTTTCTCAACAATTGCACGTTTCTGAATTGGACCTTCCTCGCCAGGCCAATAACTTCAGGGGAGATAACTTTATCGAAAGTCGATTTTCTTGACGAGATTTGTCAGGGAGAAAATAACCAAATTCCCGTTAACTGAATACTTCTGTTAATTGAAATTTTTTAGAAGGCAAATTGGCTATTCAATTAACAGACATCCACTGTATACTCTCAGTAAAATACACAAATTTGTATTCGTATAGTCAAGTTCAGCTTTTGTTTAATCCCTCTGGCCTAATAATTTAATCCATCGTTGGATTGAATTATCAAAAAGCCTTGTACCAACCACTTTTGTAATACAACCACTTTTGCAATAAAATTTATTACAAAAGTGGTTAACGCGTACCAATCACTTTTGCAATGTAATAAACTAACCATTATTGTAACAAACTCATTTCGGTGATAAATCACGGACGTCCATTTTATAGTCGGACACTGGGGTGGGGTGAGGGACTAGTTTACCTAAACATGTTTGTGTGTCGTTCAATGGAATAACGTGTCCAATCACCCACTGAAACTTGGTAGTGACTGAAGAAAGTACGAAAGAACTTTTACAATAAATTTATTACAAAAGTGGTTATCGTGTACCAACCACTTTTGTAATAAAACCACTTTTGTAATAAACTAACCATTATTGTAATAAACTCATTTTGGTGATAAATCACGGACGTCCATTTTATAGTTGGACATTGGGGTGGGGTTAGGGACAAGTTTACCTAAACATGTTTGTATGTCGTTCAATGGAATAACGTGTCCATTCCATTCACCTGTTGAAACTTGGAAGTGACTGAAGTAACCACTTTTGCAACAAAAATAGGTGTGTTACAATAATGGTTAGTTTAGTACAAAAGTGGTTGGTACGCGATAACCACTTTTGTACTAAACTAACCATTATTGTAACACACCTATTTTTGTGATGAGTCACGAACGTTCATTTTAAAGTAGGACATTGGGGTGGATTGAGAGCTAGTTTACCTAAACATGTTTATGTGTCGTTCAATGGAATAAAGTGTTCATTCACCAGTTGAAACGTGACAGCGTCTGGAGAAAGTACGCAACCACTTTTGAAATAAACTTTATTACAAAAGTGGTTATCGCGTACCAACCACTTTTGTAATAAAACCACTTTTGTAATAAACTAACCATTATTGTAATACACCTATTTTTGTGATGAATCATGGACGTCCATTTTATAGCCGGACGGTGTGTTTGTTTGGAGAGGGGGTAGCACAAAGTAGCGTCAAATCTATTCCCAAATTTGGTGGGCGCTAAAATCTTACTGCACACGGATGGATGGGGAAAGCTGGGTTTGACGTCTATCGTTTTTGATATGTCTGCTCGAATTCCTCTTACGGGCGCAGTTTGTCTTAAACCCCGTGGTTCTTATCGATCTTGTTGTCCCTTTTTATAGGTCGGATTGAATTCTCCTGCACACTTTTAACCCCAAATGAGGCGAGAAAATTAGAAATTTTATTACACACTATTGACTGGTGTTAGTAAATTATCACAATACAGGTGAACTTGCATCAGCCACCAACATCGCTGAAGTTAAGCTCCGTTGAACCCAGTTAGTCTATTGATGGGGTGACCATTCAGTGATTGATTTGGATTAACACTTCGTGCCCTTGGGCAAGGTACTTTACCTCGACTCCTCGCACGTAGAGCGGGTGGGGAAGCTGACGGTGTTCTGAGATGGACTGGTGTGCACGCGTCTTAACCTTAATTATCCTGACTGTGTTGTGCAGTGCGTAGTACTGATGTACAGTGCGTAGTGCAGTCTTGGATTATGTGACGTTGAAGGGGTTATAGGGTCTCGTCGCTGCTTGGTGGTTCTCTTCTGGTACATCGGCTTCCTCCACTAATAAAACTGTCACCGACACAAAATGACTCAGACTATATAAGTGTCGTAAAACACCAATAAATAAATAAATAAATAGACCCACTGAATACCGTTTTTCGTCGAATGGAACAATGAATGCTGTAAAAATGAGCACATTGCGCGCAAAATCATATGTCTCAAAATGAAGATTATGAAAATGAGTTCAATGCGTGCAAAATCATACGTATCATAGCCTCATTTCGATATTTTTGTATCCACCGAGTCACTAACTAGGACTCATTAAATGGATTCTAAGGGAAAATCATTTTACATACAGGCACTTTCTGCTTTCAATGGAGATAACTCTTGTTATTTTTTTAAACAATAAACAGATAGGAAAAATGGAAGAAGAGGAGTATCCGCCACTTCTAGCGCCCCTAGCCCTCCTAGCTCCCCGGTTTCTGCTACCTGACCGCTCCTGCCTCTTGCCGCCCATACCCCAAGAGCCTCTGGTTCCCTGTCCCCTCTGCCGCCCCCCCCCCCCTCGAGCCCCTGGTCCCCTTTTCCCCTGCCGCTGCCGTCCATCGTGTCTGGAACACGCGATATTTTCAGAAAAATTTCCATCCATGGATAGTTTTTTAGACATTGTCAAACTGTTTTGGGTAATTCTATATTTAATATCGGTTGTTTGGGGTAATTCCATGTTTTCCCAAAATACACTCCGTACAAACATTGGATCCGGAACATTTCCACGTCCCAGCTACAACATTAACATGGTTACAAGAGTAAAATCCACTAAAATACACGAAGGTCGGGTTCATTTGTGTAATTCTATACTACTGGAACATACTCCCATCGAATCAAACATATCCTCAAAACATACCCCCGATGTTATACCAAGAGGTAAGGTTTCGTCACCAGGCAACCAGGTGACACTTGAGAAACCAAGATGGCGCCCCTATACACAAAATGGACGACCAAAACACGTGTCCCCATATACATCCAAGCTGCGCACGCGCTTTCGAACCTCGTATCGCTATGACAATGACGTCACAACATAACCACGCACATTGGTTACATGTCAACACAACATGGCCGCCCGCAGTCACGTGACATGACCTGACTTCCAAGATCCATCTGAATTGCAAGAGGGCGCCTTTGGCTGGTCTACTGCTGTACTAAACGGCTGCTCTTATGGGTGTGATAGCAGGTCTGACTCTGTAACCGTGAAAAGGGGTTCACATCATATCACTTCTGACACCTGAATCTAAACTTTCGCCGTTTTGTTTTTGTTCTTTTTTTCTTTTGAATGAACATAACAAATATAACAAATATCGAGTATTCAGTAATAAATTCAACTGCATGTTATCCCTCTGGTCTTGTCTCTCCGCGTGCCACAAGACAACAAGTAAAACATTCCCCTTTGCTTTTTGGTACACGAAGGTATGGCGCAACTTGGACGCTGGTGATTAACTGGATTCAACTTTGATCCCTTCGCATCCATAAAAAGGATTCATCACTGGCCCGATTGCTCGCTCTGAAACGGAATAATAAATTACGTGCAGTCGCACACGTAATGTTATCAAACATCTGAGTCTGAACTTTCATGAACCTAATTTGGCAATATAACAATTGACTACTGGCCGATTGTTATATTGCCATACCGGAAGGATGAGTGTTTCAGTTGGCAATATAGTAGTTGGCAAATGTATATCAGTCAAAAGAAATTCATTTACTCTGATCTAGTCCTTCCACATAACACGAAACAAGTTACGCATGCCCCTGATCTTGTGCCGCATGGACGGACTACGCAACGGTTAACTTATCCGTAGCAATAATCGTGTCTGAACTTTCATCGTTCTTGAAAAGAAATAACCTTTGCGTAATGCAGAATAGTAACAGTGACCACTCATGAGCAAGCTGACGCGACCCCTCCATGTGCTATCAACCAATTGAAAATCTTGCTTTATATGGGACATTGACCCCCGAATGCAAAGTGGATCAGCGAATCAAAACCCGTGACCAGATATAAAAAAGATGTTTATTCCATTTTAGATTAATATTATTAACGCTTTCATTACCGCATATGGCAACACAAAGCTCCTTATGTGCCAATCCTGCTGACATGGAATGTTTAGTCGAGCAAGCCAGTCAGCTGTACACTGAAGTTTTGTCCAACTGATGTAAACGTCCTGTCTTTTTTGAGTGACCTATTACACAGATTTTGATAACTTGTGTAACTTGTTTTTCCTTTTTATTTGTTTTCGTAATTGGAATTACACCGCCAGACATATGCTGTGGTAGACATACCCTTCTGACTAAACAATACAGCAGTCTATTTTACCATATATCGTGAGCTGCGCGATTCTCAATTACCCACATAATCCACTCGATAAGCATTGTTACAACCAACCGTTAATGTAATACAACCTATTATGCAATAAATTTGTTGCGTTATCGGTTGCGTTGGATGGCAAACCTAACATATTATGCAATAAACTTAATACATCAGCGGTTGTCTTGCACGGAAAACTTAACTGCAAATGCAATAAATTTATTACATTATCGGTTGAGTAAGATGGCAAACCCAACCTATTATGCAATAAATTTATTACATTATCGTTTGCGTTGGATGACAAACCTAACCTATTATGCAATAAATTTGTTACATTATCGGTTGCGTAAGATGGCAAACCTAACCTATTATGCAATGAATTTATTACATTATCAGTTGCATTGGATGGCAAACCCAACCTCTTATGCAGTAAATTTATTACATTATCAGTTGGTTGGATGGCAAACCTAACCTATTATGCAATAAATTTGTTACATTATCGGTTGCGTAAGATGGCAAACCTATACTATTATGCAATGAATTCATTACATTATCAGTTGCATTGGATGGCAAACCCAACCTATTATGCAATAAATTTATTACATCATCGGTTACGTTGAATGACAAACCTAACCTATTATACAATAAAGTTTATTGCATTATCGGTTGCTTTGGATGACAAACCTAACCTATTATGCAGTAAATTTATTACATTATCGGTTGCTTTAGATGACAAACCTAACCTATTGTGCAATAAATTTATTACATCATCGGTTACGTTGAATGACAAACCAAACCTATTACACAACAAAGTTTATTGCAAAAGTGGTTGCTTACTTTCTTCAGTCACCTCGACGTTTCAACAGGTGAATAGAAACGTTATCCTACTGAAAGACACACAAACATGTTTAGGTAAACTAGGTCTCACCCCACCCCAATGTCCAACTATAAAATGGACGTTCGTGATTTATCACAGAAATGAGTTTATTACAATAATAGTTAGTTTACTACAATAGTGGTTTTATTTCAAAAGTGGTCGGTACGCGATAATCACTATTGCAAAGAAGTTTATCACAAAAGTGGTTGTACCACAATGCTTACTTTTGATAAAATCTAACTTTTCTCTATACATTTGAGTAATGTTGTCAGTTTGTTTGTCTGTTCTCTAAAGAATCGAAACTGACTGGGCCGATCGGGACGAAATTTGGCATGAGTGTGTAGTTTGGGCCAACGAAAGTTTTTGGTATTTCGGACGTGGGGTGAATTGGGGTGGGTGTGCTTCTTCGCGCATGCACTGTAACGATCTCGGAAAGTACTGGGTCGATCGCGACGAAACTTGGGATTTAGCACTGTCGGCTACAGAGTGGAGCCAGTCTTTACGCACACGCAGTTACGATCTTGGAAACTACTACCCGGACAAAGTCGGGCACCCATCTAGTCTGTTATATATGCAAGTTCGTTTGTTTGTGTGTGTGTCTGTTCGCTATAGACTAAACGCGGCTGGGTCGAGAGGGATGTAACTTGGAATTGCGTGTGTAGTTTGGTCCCGGGAAGGTGTTTTCTTTATTGGAACTGGGCCCATCTTCGCGTATGCGAAGTAACGATCTCGGAAACTACCAGGCCGATCGGGACGAAACTTTAGATTTGTATGTAAGATCCATTGGTTAGTGATTTGCCACCGTCGGGTGTGTGATGGGGCCGTCGTCGCGCATGCGCAGTGACGTTCTCGGAAACTACTGGGCCCTCGGGGGAAACCTGGGATTTGTATTACTGTCCGTCAGATGATGATTTGCCACTATCGAATCTGGGGTGGGAGTCAATCTTTGCTCATGCGCAGTGATGATCTCGGAAACAATCAGCCCGGACGAAGCCCCCCCCCCCCCCCCCTCCTCCAATCTAGTCTAAATATATCTTTGAGTAATCTTGTTTGTTTGTCGCTTCTCTATAGACTCGAAAACGGATGGTCCGATTGGGAAGAAATTTGGCATGGGTATGTAGTTTTGCCCCGGGAAGGTTTTGAACTTTCAGACATGGGGTAGGTAATGGTCCGTTTTCGCGCATGCGTAGTAACGCTCTCTCCAAAACTACTGGGCGGATAAACACAGACAGACAGACATACATGCAGACAAACAAGATTACTGTAGTATATACACAGACTAGCTGGAGGGAATGAGTTAAATAGGCAGCTGAGCCGAGCATGAGCAATTTGAGTTGCCTACTGGATGGACCTTACATACAGATCCCAGGTTTTGAGTCAATCGGCACAGTAGCTTCCGAGATTGTTACCGCGCATGCGCGAAGATGGACGAAAACCAGTACCTGATGATGACCGTTGACTACCCAATAGACTATACATAACAACTCAAGTTTCGTACCGGTCGGCCGAGTAGTCTCCAAGATGGTCACTCCGCATGCGCAAAGACAGTGCCACACATGGCTCCCACCCCATAGTCGAAGGTGGCAAATCACTACCCGACGGACCACGCATACAATTCCCAGATTCCGTCTCGATCGGCCCAGTGGGTTCCAAAATGATCACTCTGCATGCGCAAAGACGGCCTCATCCCATACTCGACAATATCAAATCACTACCCGGTGAACCCTACATTCAAATCCCAAGTTGTGTCCCGATCAGACCAGTAGTTTCCGATATCGTTACTGTGTGCGAAAACTGACGCCATCACAATCTCCGTATAGCCTATGCCTTTCCTGGTCTTAACCTATACACCCGTGCCAAGTTTCGTCTCTATTGGCTTAACCGTTTTCGAGTCTATAGAGAACAAACAGACAAGATTACTCAAATACATATATCTTAAATGGAGTGCCCGACTTCGTCCGAGCTATTGGTACTAAGATTGGATCCCACCCATAGTTGGAAAATGACTAGCTGATGGACCCTACATACAAATTCCAAGTATCGTTCCATTCGGCCCAGTAACTAACACGGCCGTTACTGCGCATGCGCGAAGACGGGTCCCTCCCATACCCGATAGTGGCAAATCACTACCCGATGGGCCCTACATACATATCCCAAGTTTCGTTCCCAGTAGTTTCTGAGATCGTTACTGCTCATGCGCGAAGACTGCCCCCCACACACACACTCCATGTTCAAATAGCCTATGTCCTTTTCGGGCCCAAGCTACACAACCATGACAAAATTTTGTCCCGATCGTCCCAGCCATCTTTGACTATATGAAGAACAAACAGACAGACAAAGGGACAAGATTGCTCAAATATATATATTGACTAGATGGAGGTGCTCGACTTTGTCCGGGTTTTTTATCTTGGTGCGTGCGCAACGATTGGCTCCCAGGCCATAGCCAACGGTGGCAAATTACTACCCGATGTACCATACATACAAAATCCCAGGTTTCTTCCCGATCGGTCTAGAAGTTTCCCAGACGGCCCCAGCCCAAACCCGACGGTGACAAATGACTACCCGTACACATACAAATTCCAAGTTTCGTCCCGATCAAAACAGTAGTTTTCGAATGCGCCACTACGCATGCTTGGAGTCGGACCCCATCCCACACTATGGATCATATAATTATATCCCAGGTTTCGTCCCAATCGGCTGAGTAGTTTCCGATATCATCACTGCGCATACACGAAGTCGGGCCCCCAAGCTATGCCCGGAAGCCCCAATCCTTTCCGGGCGCAATCTACACACTCAGGCCGAATTTCGACCCGATCACCCTAGTCGTTTTCGAGTCTATGGAGGACAAACCAACAAGCAAAGAAACAAACAAGATAACTCAAATATGATAAGAGAGGATAGATTTTATCAAAAGTGGTGATCTTGTTCGTTTTATCAAAAGTGACCGTTTCTTTTACATCAAAAGTAGTCGATTCTATATCAAAAGTGCCTAGCTACATTAAAACTGGGCGATTTTACACAAAAGTGGCAAGCTACATCAAAAGTGTTAAATATATCAAAAGTGGGCGCAACACATGTTTAGGTAAACTAGTCCCTCACCCCATCCCCAGTGTCCGACTATAAAATGGACAACCGTGATTTATCACCGAAATGAGTTTATATGGACGTCCGTGATTTATCACCTAAATGAGTTTATTACACTAATGGTTAGTTTATTACAAAAGTTGTTTTATTACAAAAGTGGTTGGTACTCGATAACCATTTTTGTAATAAAGTTTATTGCAAAAGTGGTTGTGTACTTTCTCCAGACACTGCCAGGTTTCAACTGGTGAATGAACACTTTATTCCATTGAACGACACACAAACATGTTTAGGTAAACTTGTCCCTAACCCCACCCCAATGTCCAACTATAAAATGGACGTCCGTGATTTATCACCAAAATGAGTTTATTACAATAATGGTTAGTTTATTACAAAAGTGGTTTTATTACAAAAGTGGTTGGTACGCGATAACCACTTTTGTAATAAAGTTTTTTTGTAAAAGTGGTTGCGTACTTTCTTCAGTCACTACCAAGTTGCAATAAGTGAATGGACACGTTATTCCATTGAACGACACACAAACATGTTTAGGTAAACTAGTCCCTCACCCCCCACCCTAATGTCCGACTATAAAATGGACGTCCGTGATTTATCACCGAAATGAGTGTATTACAATAATGGCCAGTTTATTACAAAAGTGGTTTTATTACAAAAGTGGTTGGAACACGTTAACCACTTTTGTAACAAATTTTATTGCAAAAGTGGTTGTATTACAAAAGTGGTTGGTACAAAGCCTCCGTATCGGTTTTATGCCGTGACATTTAAAATTTATTATTGAACACAGTATTGAACAGAAACCTAGGAACCGGGGGGCACGTGCGTGCCCCTTACTTTTAGTTAAAGAGAGAGAGAGAGAGAGAGAGAGAGAGAGAGAGAGAGAGAGAGAGAGAGATTACCTTTACCAACATTTGTCACCAACAGAGAATCGGGGTGGGGTGGGGAGGGGCCATGGGGACACAAATCCACACACCCAAGCTTGTGTTTCCGCCATTCTTACGATAAACAATGTTTGTGCCCGGTGGAGAAAGTTTAAAACAAAAAATGTGTGCCGTTTTCTCAATGTAGGGGTGCATCAATCCCAAGCTTTGCTTTGTGTATTATATTCCTACTAAGCCACTAAGGTGCCGGGCCCCCACTGATGTATTTCAGTGTTCGGGTACCCGTTTATGATTGTTCCTGCACCTTCCCAAGTTAGAAATGCTTCCTTTGCCCCTTTTAACTCGTCACCTTACACGAAGGCAGACGACAAAAAAAAATGATTGGTTATTTTTGTGAAAAGCGCTGGCCGGTTTTGATCGTTACGTTGGGTAAAGGGTTATTGGACGGTTAACAGTTAAATTCCACTTTTCATTTCTCCCTCACAAGTAAGATGTCTTTTAACTCTATTATATACCTCTCAATGGACAACGGGAGAACGAAGGAGATGTTGGCTACAAAGGTTGGAACAAATAAATATCAAAAGTAATACAAAAACGACAATGACTTACGATTTATTTATCTCTCGTTTTGGCCAAGTGAATGGGATTACAACTTTATAAAACACAAAACAAAACATGTATACATGTGGAAATCCACGGTGGTAAGCATATAAACGATGTATCAACAATAACTTAAAACAAATTAATAAAGAATATTAATACCTCCTCTCTCTCCATTGTGATATTATAACAGTAACAGTATTACAAGCAGGGGGGGGGGGGTGCAATTCACAAACACTCATGCGTTCCCGTTTAGCCCCCCCCCCACAACAAACCCCCAAAACAGTAAAAAAAAAGAAAAAAGAATCCGCCCCAGCCCAAACCAGCAACAGCAGCAAATCATCATCACCACCACCACCAACAACAACCACCACCACAACAACAACCAAACTGTCCACTTATACCATCATCACCACCACCAACAGTAACAATATCACCAGACACCACACAACAGCCACCAGCATCATCAGCATTGTTATCGCCAGAACCACCAACATCACTAGCAACTGACTTTATAGCGACAGCAGGACTCCACAAATATGCCACGGAGCACGGAGATTTTTCTTTTCTCTGGTGTCCTCGTTTATAACCCCCCTCCCCCCCCACACACACACCCCTAGGAGCATACATTACGATGCGGATAATTAACGCCAGAGCCTCTTCTTTGATACTATCACGTACAATGTATTGCCTAAAATGGGGAGCGCGGTGGCTCAGTTGGTAGAGGTGCAGACTGCAAGCCGAAAGGTCCTCGGTTCGAATCCCACCTGCGGCAACCGCGTTGTGTCCTTGGGCAAGACACTTCATCTCCATTGCCCGCGTGGGGGCACGATGACGCCGTGTACTAAGGCGTACTGCACGTCGATGGTGCGCATGTCTTCAACCAATCTAACCCTGCCTGTGCTGCAGTGCGGAGTTACGATGTTGGGGAGCTGGCAGCTGCTCGTCGTTGCTCGGTGGTTCTCTCCGGGTACTCTGGCTTCCTCCACCCGTAAAACTGTCACGGTCATGATTAGCCATTGGGCATAAATATGTGACCTTAAGCACCAATAAATAAATTAAATAATTGCCTAAAATAGTAGTCTCAACGGTTATAACCCCTTTTATTATGTGTTTCAGGGGTTAACCCTTTACACAACTTAACAATAAAAGGCAGTTATTCATAAAAATCGGCATTCGAATATTATTTTTTCATTTTCTTTTTGTCTCAAAACCATAGCTTCCGTTCCGTTATTGGAACAATTCATTGAGTTCATTCCAATAAGGGCTACAAACTATATTATTCATGTTAGGTAAAGTGTTAATGTGGTGGATAATATGAATTAATAGAAGTAAATCGTTCTACCCAATACTGAGATGTTTTACCGACTTCAAACAAAATGAGTCACAGCAGTTTGTGGGCGTGATGTTGTATGCAAGACATAATTGGCAAGGAATCTCTGGTCAATAAATCCAGGTGATTTTTGTAAGTTTGGCATACTTTTTATTGATTGTCACACAAGCTGTGGACGAAACCTTATTGGTCGAACTCACGGTGCTATCGAATCCGTGCATAATAATGGCTGTCTCTGCGAGGCAAATGTGATTGTACACTGATGACAAGGAAAGTAAATAAAATATTCATTGGGAACACCGAGAAGGGATTCAGCAAACTGTGACTAAATGCGAAACTAACGAATCAAGTTCTCTGATCTTAACAAGGACAGGATGAAAAAAAAGAATTTTGGATATGCCCTAAAATCAGTTGGGATAGAAATACACACAAATCATCTGGGTTGAGTGAATATGAACCCAATTGGGTTCATATTCACTCAACCCATTTGGTTTGAGTTGGTTTTTAACCCAACTGATTTAGGCGAATAAAAAACACACACAAAAAAAATGTAAACAGAAGTGACCAAAAAAAAAAAATAAAAATAAAAAATAAATAAATAGAAAGTGACCCAGAAGTTGTCGTCTCTTTATATTAGGTATTACAGTACTAAATATTTCCCATATATGACCATTATAGCAATTATGTAAAAAAAATTGGACCCAGAAAATACTCCGAGTATCACCTTTTTTCTTGTGGAGTATTCAGAACTGATGTAAAAACCTAAAAAAAATTTAACAGTTTTCTCAAGCAATTGGCCTACGTTTTGTTTCTAGAAACCTTACTTTCATAGCCGACATTTCAAGGCGGATGAGTCGGGATGACTCTCAACCAAATATTTAGTACAGTGATACCATTAACACTTTCACTACGTTGTGGATAGGTTTTTGTTCAATAAAAAAACTGGGAAAAAAACCCCAGCATTTAATGTTCTTTCTTTTCGCTGTACATATGGAAACTTTTCTACGCGATAAGAAGAGCACCCAGCCACACCTTATCCCCATCGAACACATCAGTCCGTCAAAACGAAGGAAACAACACCACGGGCCAATGGTGATGTCAATCATGAAAACTCACACTCATATAGGCAACAACCCAGGGTTATCCATTGTAAACTTCGTTTAAATTGTAGCAAACTAAATGGCCGTAAGTTTGACAGATTTATCGAGGATGATCCTGAATGCCGCTGTGGCTATCTTTAGATTAGATTAGATTAGATTAATTGCAAAAAACACCTTCGATGAGGCAGATTGCACACAAGTAAGTTATGAATAAATTTGTAACTGAAATTACAATACAATCTTTGTACCTTCATACAAATGTGAAGAGTGTTGGAAATGAAACGGAAATTTCAAGAAATATATACAAATACAAATATTTCCAGAGAACACAATACTATCTGCGTGAAAATATGCCTCCACAACATGTAAACATATGTAGCTTGATAATTATGCTCTTAGTCAGGACTGAATGCTTGCCTATGAATTGAACGCTGAGCTTAAAATGATATTGTATTCATGGATTCATGTATTCATGTTCATGGATATTCTAATTACTGATTAAAAAGTTACGCTTTATAAAGAACAACTGGATTATGTTACAGACGGCAGCACATGTTGAGGGATTGTCATTTTTCATGATCACTTGAAATTTGTCTAAGCTGTTCAAGGCATAGAACTCCGGCCGGGCATTCGATACAATATCAAACAGTTGCTTTCTCTCTGATTCGTATGCTGGACAGTCAATGAGGAAGTGTTTTTCACTTTCAACATCTCCCGTTGAGCAAACGCGACATAATCTTTCATTCAGTGGTATGGGGGGCTGCATGTGTCGTCCTCTCTCTATAGCGAGATTGTGACTGCTAATTCTCAGTTTCGTAAAATTAATTCTTGCTTCATGTGATTTTGTATGAATGAGAAATAGTTCTCTGTAGCGTAATCACTCTTAAATGTTCGATAGGTTCGAAGTTTGTTTTTACCCGTTTGTTTATTATCATTAAAAAATTCTTCTTTAAAAGAATTCAAATATTCGTTCCGGAGTTTTTCGGTGAAGTGTTTCAGTGTTTTGCCCAAATTGGTGATTTCCTCCACTTTCGGTACCCCATAATGGTTAAGCATTTCTGACAGTACTTTGAAATCGGCATATAATTTTGATTCTGTGGAAGCGTGGTGAAGAAGCATATTTGATTCATTGTTCTGCAGTTTGGCAATATATTTTAAACGACGGACTGAAGCGTCAATAGTAACTGGATACCTACCAAGTTCGGCCTTCACTGCATGATTAGATGCGTTTTTATTGACATGAAGTATCATCTTACAACATCTTGTACGAACTGCCTCGCATTTTTTATGAAAACTCCAGTCACTATATACTTTCATGTTCTATTTATGCACAGGGACGCCATATGATGTTTAACAAATTGGAAAACGATGACAAAACCATCGATGCACTTCTCCATGGAAATCCATATAACTCTGACTCGCACAACAGTTTTGTTTTCGAAACTGTTCAAGAATACATTATCAAAACGAGACGGTTTGAAAACTTATTGTAGGAAAGTGGTATTTTCTCGGCAGCTGTGATGCCCTGGTGTCGACTCGAAGGGATCCACGTTCCATATACTACATTTATAGCTGAGTCTTCGCCTTCATGACGCGTACACACCTATCTTAATTTGCCTGATCATACTCCCGACCTCAAAATAGTTTAGATAACCATTGTGCACCAACTCGTGATAGCTTTACAGATTTACCGGTTTATTAAACTAAACAATCTGTGAGGCCGACAAATAAAAAGTTTATTGTGAGAGCGTTTTTCTGTTACGTTACGCTGTTGTGGAACTCACAACTGGAAACTGTTCAATGATCACTTTCCGGGTGTGTGTTGCAGAGCAGCCAAGCTACTACTCTTTCTACTAGCGTATGGCGGGACAAGAGTAATGATATGTAGCTTCTCAAGAGCCTTTTAAATACTTATGATTAAGAAGGTAATTCAGTCATGTGGATAAGTACGTTTTTTCGCGTTGCAATACAGATTATCTGGAGCATTCATAATGTCGGCAGTGTGGGCGTCATGACGGGGTGAGGGGTGTCTCGAGAAATGCTTTGTAACGCACTATGCCTTAGTTGTACTGGAAATAGGTTCCCATTAATTTGGAAGTACATCTTGATACCTGATATGCGGTCAGTTTTGCACAACTGCACAAGCACCATACAATGTAATTTTATAATGTAAGGGTAAGGCGTTAAGATAGGCCCAGCCTGTTCGCCAAACCGGATTTCAAATGAATGAAATATAAATATTGTTTAAAAAAACCTAGGATTGCGGTTATTACCACAACTGGATAAGACACTTAATCTCAATTCGTCAAGCGGAAACAAGCTGGCACAGTGTGCCGCGTAGTGCACGCCTAGGGTATATAGCTTCAATCGATGCTAATCCCGCTCGTGCCGGATTAGAAAGCTGAAGAGTCCGACAGTTAGTAAGCGCTGCCCGGTGATTCTCTCCTGAGTTCTCTCGTCTTCTCCGCCCTAAAAGAAATCTGCCCAACACGATATCTCCCTGGCTGTTGACAAGCCTGAAAACAAGCAGAATGAGGTCAAACCTCAATCTGAATCAAGCTCGCAAACCTGAAAAGAAAGAGGTACCCAGGGGATAAACTGACCCACTGTGTGGGATAGCATCACTAAATTCACCCTCTGGGGACCTCATTCTGCAAATGACAGATTGCTTATTTCCAGGCTTAGCAGATGAAAGTGTTGCTAAAGCCAAATAACTATACATAATAACTAAACAAAGAATAAATAAATAAATAAATAAATAAATAAATAAATAAATAAATAAATAAATAAATAAATAAATAAATATTAGTAGGCCGATTTCTTGCTGATGGGTCTGTCACTGAACCATCTGCAGGAAATCGAACTTCTATCCAATACGAATAAAAAAGCGAGACATTGAATACTGCATAAATCATTTCCTGACTCTTTTTCGTCAAAAATCTATTATACCTTAGCCATAGTAGCGTTAAGTGAATAATACTGTTCAGTCCGTTGCAGCTCCTTTTGGTTGCCTCTTACAGATCGTCAATACGATGGGTAACGAAACAGTTTGCAGCAGGCAATAAAAATCGTATCGACTGTATGTTGGACAATATTCGTTTATTGCAGCAAAATTGTGCCCGTGTCAATAGATTCCCCATTATCCCACTGGTAGTGATAACAAATAAGGACACCAGCGGATCCTTTTCCAGGGCTCCACGAAACTTCAAAATTCGATTCGATTCGAAATCGTCCCGATGATTCGATTAGACTCGTTTCCAGCCGTATCGATTCCTAACTTTTCGAATCGTTGAAATGTTCACAAATTCCTACCAAGTGTCCCCTCTTGAAAGTTTCTTCTTTTCACCAGGCCTCCTGTATGATTATTAATGATTTTATTCCACAGCTCTAAAGAATTTGTTGGATTAAATTCTCACTGAAAGATCCTATACGTGTGCAATAGATCAAGGGTGTAGCCAGAGATGGGGAGAGGTAATAGGGGTAATGTGCCCCCTTCCTAAAAAAAAGTACTGAAAAAATTCCACTCATGGTAAACATCATTCCAAAACTTGGAGCCAAAAGCCGTAATAGAATAGAATAGAATAGAATAGAATAGAATAGAATAGAATACGTTTATTGCAAAGACACCAAAAACAAGGCAGATTGCATAAGTTATAAGTGAAACAAAGTATATACATAAATGGTAATAAATGATTTAAATCAAACCAAAGTTTATACAAAGTGTGTGCTGCGTACATTCTATGCGTGAAATTAATTGCATTACACAACAAGAGCATTTTCTCTAGCCTTGAAGAATTGGTGGATCATATTGCAGATGATATTGCATAACAGATAATATGATATTCAGGCGTACAGATCAAAAATTATTTTACGGCCTTTCGGTCCAAATTTGGGCTAGGTAAACATGGGTTAAGGTGCCCTACCAATTGTAGACAAAGCTCTGGATTGGTTTCAATCCTACTTGAGTGATCGAACATTCTCTGTGACTTTGAATGTCACCAGTTCTGATCGCCGTGACCCAAGCACAGTGTCCCACAAGAGTCAGCACTGAAAAAACGAAGTGTTTAACAATTAAACACCAAAAATGCAACAGATAAATAAACACTTACACACGTTTAATTTTTAAATGTGTTTAAATTTAAGCTGTTTATTATTTAAACATTATTTAAATACGCAGTGTTTATGTTTTAAACTCCAGCAGTGTTTATTACTTAAACACTTAAACGCGTTTAATAGATGCAACAGATAATAAACACTTAAACATGTTTAAATACTAATTTGTAAACACATAAACATGTTTATTTATTTATATTTTACATGCCTAGTGTTTAATATTATGAGAGATTGGATCAACACGGGTGTTTAAAAGAAACTCCAAATATGATTTGAGCCATTTCCCTGCTGGTCCAACACTATTAAGCAAGCAGTGAACACATTCAGTTACAGAAAATATATTTTTCATATACAGGTATCAAACAAGTTTTACTAATATGGGCGTATTATTC
The DNA here is from genome assembly GCA_031216915.1 of Pictodentalium vernedei. Classification (NCBI taxonomy): domain Eukaryota; kingdom Metazoa; phylum Mollusca; class Scaphopoda; order Dentaliida; family Dentaliidae; genus Pictodentalium; species Pictodentalium vernedei. The sequence goes on along the minus strand of CM062296.1, from coordinate 338,812,449 downwards.
ATGTTAGGGTCTGAATCAAAATATATATCTCAACTACATGAGCCACCATTCCCGGCGATAGATTTTTTTTCTGTATTCAAAGTCCAGAAGCCTACACTCGTAAAGCTGATCTCTCCAGTCGAGTTTCCTGGCAGTAAGTAATTGAATAAGTATATCTTTATTTCCGGGGCGCGTGCCATTATAATTTTAAACAACAGTATTTAAGCACAATATAAAAACATGTACCCCCGGCCCATTTAATGGCCTACATTAAAATTAAAATCCCACAATGACCCATTTACTACCCCTTCCTGACCCTTGGTAGGGAGGAGGTGGTGCGGCCCGGTGGGCCTATTTTAACAAGTGTCGTTTGCACCCACATACACTTCTGACTATATTTGATCACAACCCCCATAAATCCATTCATGGTAAATTGATCAAAAGTCAGCTGTTCTCTCTCTCTATCTAATCCTTCTCCGCCACCCCTGTCTCTCTGCTTCTCGGTATCTCTGCATATCTCCAATATCTTCATCTCTCGTTCTCACTGAACCATTGTGTAACTACCACACACCTACGTTTTAATCCAAAAAAGAGAAGAACCCAACTAATTAGTGCTGAAATACAAATCAGCTTTTATTAACGCCGTGCTCGTAACCCAGGGTTTGTATTTCGTTCACCTCAGTGAGAATCCAAATGAGTATTCTGCTTCAAAGCACGTGATTAAAATCAAAATTTTCGCCGAAATACAAGTCCATTGTTTCCCCGGAATGTTGATATGTTGATTGAATATCAAATATTTCACGTGTATGTTTCGGTATGATAAGTATATCTCTGCGCAAAACGTCAGTAACAAAACTAATAGGGACTGGCAGGCGAGACAAAGGACATTCAGTAAATATATGCCACCCAAGGAAAATGTAATACTTACAAACTCTATCGCCAAAAGGTTGCTGGGCAGTCGCCTGGACCCGAAGCAAAACACTTGGGTGCATAATGAATCTAACGGGATTAAGGGCCTGATCGACTTTGTGAAAAAGTATGAGACAAATTCAACATGTGAGTCATTGGTAATATTCACGGGAACAAGTATGATCGACAGTCGGGAACAATGGCGGATACAGAGGGGGGGGGGGGGGGGGGGGGGCGGTCCCCCCTTTAGCTCGTGTTTGTCTCGTATGTAGGGCGTAGCCAGGATTTTCATTTGGGAACAATACATGAATTGAAGTAAAAACATACAACGACATTTATTTCCTCCATCACCATTCGCTATGGAAAACAAATATACCGTTGAAATTATGCAAAATATATCTACTGGTCGCCTCCATTTATAGCGTCACCGACACAGCATGATTTTGTGGTGTTACATGCCCCTAGCCTCAGGTACCCCATGGCTATGCCAGTTATGGGTCAGGATCTTAATTGGCATAGTCATGGCGTACCTAAGCCTAGAGGGCTGACTGCTGAAAACTTTCAAACGCTGGCAGATCGCAATGTTCTCCTGAGGTTAAGTCGGTTATGACTGTAAACAATGTGTCCAAAATACAGTATTATGGTAAACGGATCTGAAGAGCATATTTCAAATTTTCTAATTCTGTCTTGAACGTATGACAGAATTTAAAATTCTGAAACATGCTGTTTAAAAAGTATTAATTAGCCGTTCAAAAATTCAAGAGGATTTCCACCCCAGAAACCACCAGAATGCCCCATTTGGTCGCTCATTTCCAAAAAATTTCTGGGGGGAGAACCCCCCACAGACCCCCTACAAAACCTCGTGCCTTCGGCACTCGCGGCAGATGCCTTCGGCATCTGCACGATCCGCCCCCCCCCCCCCCCCCTTTGAGAATTCCTGTATCCGCCACTGGTCGGGAATCAATTGATAGTATTCTTAATTACTTTAAAACTCTCATCCAACACTGTAAGCATACTTTCCCACGTGCAAGTGTTACCCTGTGTAGTATTTTGCCCCGCCTCGACTCGCAATCAAAAAACAAGAGAGCTGGGCAGGTAAATTCAGAAGTGGAAAAGATGTGTCAATCCGACGAGAAAGTCGCCTTTTCTAACATTTCGAGAGTTGTAACGGATAGCAATGGTGATGTAAACAAATTCCTCTTTCATGACAATTTACATCTTAACAATAAAGGAATAGGGAAACTGGCTTCTCACATAAAATCTATCCTGCAGTTACCACGTGCCGATAGAAGAGTAAATAACATCGATCAATCGCATGCCCCGAAGCAGGAGTTTACTTCCAAGGATTATAGACACAGACGGAACACCCATAGCCCGCGGGCAAATCAGTTTACTAACAAAAACAGTGAGAATTTTAGCCAGAGGGCAAATCAGTTTACTAACAAAAACAGTGAGAATTTTCAGTCCCAGTGGGGTGGCAATCTGCTGAACAACTTTTTGCCTTTCCTTGAAATGTTCCAAAAGTTTCAGGATCAACATCGTCGGATCTCGAATCCATAAACTAACTCATTTAAAAAAACAATGACTACCAAAGCCAGTATATTTCAAGACCTCAAAATATCATCTTGGAATATACAGGGACACAAAACGTCAGATGGGGTTAATAAGCTGAAAAGTCTCGAATTTCTCAGCTTTGTAAATAATTTTGATATTATAGGACTGGTGGAGACGTGGACCACCAAAGAAAGTCCAACCTCAGTCACGGGATACAAGTGCTTTTCTAGTCATAGAAATAATAACCGCAGAGGAGGGGTGCTTGTATATGTACACAACCGATTAACGCCTGGGATTATGGTGATCAAATCCGAAAGTGAAGATGCTATATGGCTGAAACTCGATAGGGCATTCTCTAATATGGAAAAGGATGTTTACTTGTGTCAGGTTTATTGCCTCCCGGTGTCGTCATCTCTCTTCCAGCCTGGTTCTAAATTTGATACCCTTGAATTGATCGGAAAAGAGATACTTCATCACAGCTCTCTTGGCCATATCATACTCCAGGGGGATCTCAACTGTAGAACTGGCAATGACTTGGATTTCATACACGACGATAGCAGTACAGACTACGTGCCGTTGTACCCACACTATTGCGCAGATAACTGTACAAAGAGACAAAGTAAAGATACCGGGAGAGTAGATTTACAAGGTCGGAAATTGTTGGATCTGTGCATCCAGTCAGGTACGAGAATTCTCAATGGAAGAAAGGCTGGCGATGCCCTGGGGCAGTATACCTCTTACCAGTACAATGGCAAATCAGTCGTTGAGTATGCTATTGTCAGTGAGCCTCTTCTTGGTCGCGTGCCTGCTTTTAAAGTTAATAAACTAAATATTTTCTCGGACCATTGTCAACTCTGGTATGTACTAAAAGTTTCGTGCAAAGTTGAAAAGAGAATGGACATTGAAATGCAAACCCCACCGCGATTCATATGGGATGACCAGGCAAAGGGTAGTTATGTTGATGCATTCAGGTCTATTGAAACACGTGCACGCTTGGAAAATTTCCTTCAGACTGAATTTTCCAACTGCGATTTAGAATTATCAGCGTTTGAAAATATCATCCACGATGTTTCCAAAAAATGCTTAAAAACAAAAGGTATGAGAAATAGAAAATCGGGGAAAAGAAAGCCCCCCAAACCCTGGTATGATAGCACCTGTCACGAAATGAAAAAGCATTTAGTTCACCAAAGAAAACTTAGAAAAAAACAGTACAAGGAAGACATTATTAGGAAGCTGGATACTATGCATAGCGCTAATCCTAAATGCTTTTGGGAAACTGTAAACAAGTTACAGAATGAATTGAACGAAAAAGATGAATCATCCGATAATATTTCAATAAGCTCCTGGAAAAAACATTATATGTTACTGGGCAATCCGAAGCCCAATAGCAGATTTGATGAGGAGTTTCAGGAAAGGGTGGAACGAAACCTCCCAGACATCGAATTATCGGCTTCCCTGCCTAATCCGTTAGACTTTCCAATTTCGGATGAAGAAACGAGCTGTGCCATTTCGAAATTGAAAGCTGGAAAATCTGAAGGCTTAGACGGGATAAAAAATGAGATGATTAAATCGATTAAATCAATTATAAGCCCAGTTTTAACTAAGCTCTTTAACACGGTATTGAGCAGTGGTAGTTTTCCAAAAAAGTGGTCAGAAGGATATATAGTCTCAATCCCGAAGGTCACAAATGCAGAAAGTCCCGATCAGTTTCGAGGTATAACTATCAGCAGTAGCGTTGGTAAACTTTACATTAGTATCCTAACTGAACGTTTAACATCATTCCTAACACAGAAAGGAACCCAAAACGAGTTCCAGGCTGGGTTTAGGAAAGGTTATAAAACGTCAGACCACATATTAGTTATAAAGGCTCTGATCAATAAGGCCTTTAATTTGAATAAAAGGCTCTATGCGTGTTTTATAGATTTTAACAAAGCATTCAACAGAGTTTGGCGGGAGGGGCTCTTCCTAAAACTTGTAGAGAAGGGGGTTGGGGGAAAGTTTTATTGCTCTGTTAAACGAATGTTCACTTCCAGTACTCTACAGGTAAAAATAGGAAAAACTCTGTCCACCAAGTTTTCAAACTCGGTGGGAGTGATGCAGGGGAATAATTTAAGCCCTCTAATGTTTAACCTATTCATAGATGAACTGCCAGACTACATTAAAAAACACAGCAAAGATTTCCCTGACCTACAAGACACTATGGTACCCTGTCTATTTTATGCTGATGACCTTGTCTTACTATCTACAACTGAGGCGGGACTTTAGAAATCTATAGACACGTTGTTTGACTTCTCTAATAAATGGAGGCTCACTGTCAATAAGCAGAAGTCCAAAGTATTGATTTTTAACAAGCCCGGAAGAAAAGTGACTAGTAATTTCATGTATGGGAATGAGCAGCTGGAGGCTGTTACTTCGTACACTTACTTGGGAATCATCATATCCGCCTCGGGGAGTTTTTCTGGGGCCGTCCTGAATCTTAGGGCAAGGGCACTGAAAGCGTATTTTAAACTCGAACGTTTATTTGCATCGGTCTCAAAAGATAATATTCGGGTGCGGGAAAAGCTTTTTGATACACTAGTAACACCCATATTACTCTACGTCTGTGAAGCGTGGGGTGATCAGACACCCCGCTCCAACCACAAAAAGATTGAATCCGTTCATGTAAAATTCTGCAAAAATATCCTGCAAGTCCATTCTAAATCTAGCAATGTAGCGGTGTTGGCGGAGCTGGGCAGGTACCCGTTATCTATCAAAATTAAGTGTAAACTGGTCAATAACTGGTTAAATGCTGTTACGAAAAACGTTAATCCGCTGCTCACTTTAACATACAAGGAGATGACAGAGAAAAGATACAGTACCACCTGTGAAATCCAGTCAATTCTTCAGGATTCTGGATTCTCACATGTGTGGCTTGATCCTTCAAGTGCACCTCCTCTTTTTGAGAATAAATTGGCAACACGGCTTTGTGATATTTATACCCAAACGTGGAAATCGGACAGTGGCAGTGATTCATTTAATCCATCGAGTGGTGAACTTGAGTTCTTACATATGGTCAAAAGCAGCTACCTCCGTGAACGTTACATTGATGAACTGTCCTCAGAACAAAGAAAAGCTGTCACTAAATTCCGCATCTCTGCTCATGATTTAGAAATAGAACGCGGCCGCTATAAGAAACCGATGTCAGTCCCCCGCGACCAGAGATTTTGCAGACAGTGTAATTTGGGTGTAGTTGAAGATGAAATGCATGCACTTTTTATATGCCCCCTTTACACAACACAGCGTGAAAATCTTATTACCTTGGTGAACGGAAAAGTACCCGGCTTTAAACATCTTCGGCTGATCGATAAAGCTAAGTTACTTTTCGACGGTGAAGACCAATACTTAACCTTAGGTGTTGGGAATTATATAAACGGAATATTTGTAAGCAGAGCCGGGTAGTGGTGAAAGAACTGTTCTTTCATTGTTCAAATGTAAATAAGTAGCATTGACGTGTTTACTTAACCCTTTACCTAACATGAAAAGCAGACGACACTTGCAAAAAAAATTCTTGAATAACTAAATTTTTTCATTTTTTGTCTCAAAAACATAGGTTATGACCCCTCGTTGGAACGAGCTCGACGAGCTCGTTCCAACGAGGGGTCATAACCTATGTTTTTGAGACAAAAAATGAAAATATTTTGAAAATTAATTGGCGATTTTTGAGAATAGCGCTGGCCGGTTTTGGCCGTTACGTTGGATAAAGGGTTAAACGGTTCTGTAATACATTTATCTGATTGGTGTGGTGCCCAGGTGATTTATTAATTGCTTGTGTCAACGCCCGGGGCATAGCTCTTTTGGTGCTTTTTCTCTCTGGTCAGTTATTTGCTAACACAGCAGAAACAAACAGCATACAAAGTGCAAGACGACACCCCCAACCTATAGATTTATAGTGGGCGTGACTTTCAATACGCAGTCGTTACTCGTGACTGGTTAGGGGGTCAACACTGGCCCACGTCTCCAATATAATCATCTTCTGTTTTCCTGTATATAGTGTTACCTTAATATCACTATGCATGTTGTTTTTGTAAAGCCATACCATTTGTATATTATGGTCGCGCAATAAAGTATTCTATTCTATTCTATTGATAGAACTTGTTCACATTGGCAAATAGGCACAATCGAATTTTCCAAGATTCCAGTGGAACTGTTGATTAAATATGTATTACTACTACCAAACCAGAGAATCGCACTTTGGGCGCTTCGGTCCGTTTCTTCTGCTTCAGCTATCTTCAAACCCGAAGGCTAGCCTTCGGATTGGAAAATGGTTGAAGTAGAAGAAACGGACAGGGCAGTGACCACACAGCAGCATTTTAATCTAAACGAGAGACAATATCGAGTCATGGTGGATTTACCGATATGCGATTGTAACCTTTCCCACACTGGGTCGAACAGTGGTAGCATTGTAAATTTGTGCCCCTCCACTTTTATCGAGCTTCCGCCGCCCCTGTAAATTCTTGTCCAAACTTGGACAAAAAGGCCGAAATAAATTTTTTTGGGTCCACATCAAAAAATTATATTACGACTTCTGATCCAGGTTTGGATTAGGAAAACATGGGTTAAGGTTCCCTTAAAATACTGTAGAAATCACGATGGATTTTATTTGAAACAACAAAATTTACTCATTTAAATTCCCTAAAAAGAGCACTGGGGTTACAAAATTACTCTCATGGACGTAAAATTCCAAAACATTTCCTGGCGGAGATCCCCCGAACCCCACCAACGAGAGAGGATACCTCTCTCGTGCTGTACCGGCTTTTGTCTGCGGCAGTAGCGGGTGACCTTCGGTCATTGATGGTACAGAAAACACCAAAGTATTACCCATCCTGAAAAATCCCGGCTACACCCATGAGAGTGAACAGTTTGGCACCCGGGTAATTTTGTTTTGTCCAATGAGTAAAATGGGATTGGTTGAGATTCCCTCCAATGACTTATTGAAATGGTTTAGCTCATTTTTGGATGTTTGGCCCGTCGGATATTTTTGTTTATACGGACATGACGAAGTCAACTAATTTACTTACCATTCTCTTTACGCTCTCCTCCCCCGATAATATGGAGAACTCAGGGTTACTGGGGTTAGCACCCTCTTATCAGGAGCAACATCGGACGGTGCATCCAGCAGGATTTAAACTTATCAGTGGTTAACTGATCTGTTGCATAATGGTGACATAATGTGAGACCACCTGCCAGCTTTGCCCGATTTTTGTACTGGCCCAATAATTAAATTTAAAAAAGATCTCGATTTTTTAATCACGTTATCTGACCAGTTGTCCTTCAATGAACTCATACCATAACAGCGTCAATGCGTGCTCATTCAACACTATTCGGTATGTAATCCCAACTGTACGCAAATGTATTCTTGCGGGAAACTTGAACCCTAACAGTGACACGAGATAAGGAATGAAATAAAAACACTTCCAGTGACACCATTTAAGGAGTTCGAACCGTGTTGTGTTAGTAGTAACATTATCCCAATGAATGCTTCAAAATATTTGACGTCATTTGGGTCTATTGTTTACCTAACAACTTGCTTTAGTGGTTAACTGGTTGAGTGCAGGAAGCCACTATCAGGCTTTCAAAACAAAAGCCAACATTTCCCTTGCTCATGTTTTCTATTCAGTCAAATGCAAATAATATTTTATTTATATAAATTTGTTCTATTAAAAATTATTGGAGAGTGCCTGTGGGCACTCTCCAATAATTTGTAATAAACATATGTTGAATAACAAATTTAGACCATCAAGAATAATCTAGCCCTCAGCCAGTTAACAACGTCTTCATAGGAAGCGCTGTTTGTTTCTCGAGTAATTTAACCATTTTTTATCAAATTATCAGGTCGAGTGATAAACAGACACTGCAACTCGTCCCCACTTTATAGTTTTGTTTTTTTTTGGTGCGCGGCAGTTCAGTGGTTACGGTATTGAACTCCATTCAATTCGAAAGGTCCACAGTTCGATCCCCACCAAGGGTAACTGCGTCGTGTCCCTGGGCAAGGCACTTAATCCCGATTGCTTACGTGAAGGGGACGACGGAGCTGTGGAAAGCGCACTGCACGTCGATGGTGCCCTTGTCTTCAACCAATGCTAACTCTGCTTGTACTGAGTTAATACGTTGGGAGTGTTTCAACTGATCGACGCTGCTGGGTGGTTATCTCCGGGTACTCCGGCTTCCTCCATGTGAAGGTGATACCTTGGATTTTCGATTTTGTTTTTTGAAAGTGTATATAGCTTTGATAATTTTCTCGTTCGGGCCAAACGTATAAGAATGTGCGTTTATATGATGAACCCCGAAAACCGATTTGTCACTTAAGCAGACCAGCAATAATTCACGCGCTGCTAATTAAGCATGAAATTTAATGTCCATTATTGCGCATTTGTTGAACGCCACATGGACTATCGGGTAACTGATTAAAGAAGTAAGAGATACCAGTGTTCTCCTGCAGTCATTATCTGTGTAATTATGGCCAGTTAATAGGTAATTGTTGTAAAAACAGTACATCGCACATGCACCGGATACACACCCATATTACGCATCTAGCCTATCACCGAATGTCAGGATTTACCGAAATGCGAGTCTTTCAAAGGAACTTTAAAGCGAATATTAAATTAAAATAGATCTAAGCGGCCAAATTCAAGAGAAGCAATTAAACTGAGAATTAATGTTCTGACTATCGAAATAATAATGGGGGGATTTCTCGAAACATTCATTCCAGTCTGAAGGGTGTAAGGCTGTAGGTCCTAGGAGAAGAGATGGGGATGTCCCATGCTATAGGTTAGAGAAGGTGCCGCATCGGTACGAAAGTATAGGCACGTTGTAGTATAGCGGAGCCACACAGTTCATATTTAGAATAGGGGGAGTCGCGGGCCAAGTCGGTGGCCATATCTGAGTGTAGGATCAGAAATAGAGAGTGCGAGCTCAGGGAGCTATTAGTATTAGGAAGACGGCATACTTGTTGCAGAAGGCAAGACATACAGTCAGAGTAGTCTTGCCTGTATGAACATTATTCTGAGACAAACGTAGGGGAGAGTTTAACCCCATTGGTGGCGACTGCTTAAGTGAAAAGCGTTCAGTAAAGTGACAATAAGTTAGTGGCCGTGCGACGGCAGCGGTAGAGTGACATTTCGTCACTTGTTAGAGGTAAAGCGATATAGTAAAGTGGCAATACGTTAGTGGCCGTGCGACTGCAATGGTACAGTGACATTCCGTCACATGTTAGAGCAAAGGCGTGCGGTGAAGTGATAATACGTTAGTGGCCGTGCGAGGGCAGTGAAAGAGTGAAGTGAAGAGGCGACCAAAGAACAAACACCAGCGACAACAGAGAATGCGGGCCCGCAAGTGACTCAACAACTGTGTGGGTAGGGGTTGATTGACGTTTTGTTTTCTGATTCATTGGATTTAATGTAAGTCACAAATTACCATATTCATTTTTATATATATATATATGTATTAAAATTGTTGTTTTGCGTGAACCCCTGTTGATTCATGCTTTTTGACGAAAAGTCACTGACTCCTTCAGGATGAGAACCACCCCAATAAAAACGAAAGGGGCGGATTCGTTACTGTGAGACATACGTTCACGGGTTCAGGCAACACTCCTCGAGTTTTGGCTGAATACGCGGCGTGAATCTATTTCCCCCAGCAACGACAAAGTCCGGTTTCCGACACTCCAACCGTGAAAATGTCCGACACGAGGAGACCCGTCCAGTAAATTCGTCTAGTAACTTAGGTCTGGATCGTGTCAAGGCCAAAACATTTGACTGATAATTCTTAAAAAATGGGACCCGTAAAATAGCACAGTTGGCAAAAAATAGAGGGAAACGCACTGGAACACGTCCAAGTATTCAAAGTTAAAAGCAGCAGGAGTTCTGTTTACCAAACACAAAACCACTTTTAACGGCCAGTGATCCATTGACAGCATTACATTACTGTATTGTTTGTATCGTGTGCAAATAAACAGATTAATTATCCAAAGGACGTAGAAGTATGGTACATGCAGCCCTTCAAAACTGGCAGGCTAGTAAAGAAATTCAGGTCAAGAGCGCCAGGACCGGGGTAGACTTTCTTAATTTAGTTACAAACATGCAGTAACCTGTAATTGAATAAACCTACCTTACCTACTGACCTACTTTCGTTTCGTTTGTGTGGTAATTACATACATGTTTTATTGATCGGTATTGGAACATGTGCCGGTTGTGAAAAGAAAACGTTCCGTATCAGATATTTTCTCTACGTTCTTTGTTCTAAATACGTAAAGCAAATTAAAATTTTTTGTAAATGTATTAAATTTGTCCGTTGTCGAGGTCTTAGCCGTCCTCTGCTTCAGTAGACTGATACACAACAAAAAAGCACTATATACACATAGATACAGTAATGAATGAAAAAGAAAATAAAAATAAAAATAAAATATATAAAACTGTAGGAGGTGAGATTCGCTATTTTTTTTTTCCTGGGAAGAATAAAAACCTGCAAATTACTGTAAAAACGCATTCGCAAAACAAAGAGGGAAAGTGGACACTTAAGTGTTGGAAGGTGTCGTGCGCCATACTAATTGATATTTTAAATGACGGACTTTCTGCGAAGTAGTAGCTTCCAATTAGCTTACCATAAAAAGCCAGGTTTCCTTTTGTTATTTTTAATAAACGAAAACAACAGACAGCTCTCGAAAAAGTAACAAATGGAAACTTGGCATTATTTTCTATTGTTGTTTTCTCAACAGTTACTTGCTTCTCAATTGGACCGTCCTTGCTCATCTAATAATTTCAAGAGAGATAACTTTATCGAAAGTAGATTTTCATGACGATATGAGGCAGGGCCGGGTAATGTGTTTGTTTTTAGGAAGAGAAAGGCAAGTTAAAACTGATCTGTTTACCAGGTAAGCGCAACTGGAAGACTGCAGATCAATCCACGTAGTTCTTTCCTTGAGCCGGCGGTGTGTTGTGTTAAAATGCACTATTGGAAGGGACTCTAAGCGCCCTTTCACACAGTATTTTACACCACAGAATTACATTGACAGAGTAAAAGAACACTAAGTTTATTATTATTACATAAAACAGTTTATGGTTCTGAAAGAACGATACAAGGTCAATCATGGTATACTGTACGCACCTTTTAATAAAAGTTATAACAGGTTATAACATAATTTGTGACGAGCCTCACTTGTTAAAAATATTCAGCTAACACTGCATGGTAAACTTCTGATAAAGATAATTAGGTCATTAAAATGGTAACACCCTAACAGGGGCGTCCCGAAGAGATGACGATGGCGGGGGTGGTGGTGTGGGGGGGGGGGGGGGGTGGACCCAATTTGTCCCGACTGTCACGACTCAAGACCCGACTGAAGAAATATTCGAGAAGGCATGCCTTGATGATGTAGTTGGAATATTTGTCAATGTGAAATCAGTTTTAAAAAAATCCCAACATTCCATTTTTATGAGACCGACCGCGTATCCAAGAACCAAATCTAGTCCCGTAGGAAAACGTTGACGATGATTATCAAGAGCGAATTGATTTCTAAGACTCCAGTTCCATATGAAAATGTTCCGACGGGAAAATTATTGGGTGGGTGTCTGACCCCCCCCCCCCCGCCCCTCCCCCAACCCAAAACCCACATAATTACGACCCTGACAGCCTACCAGGTCCAAAATATAAATTGTATACCAGTCTGGCTAGGAATTGACGGAAAGTTACAAAATGATTAGACAACTCAAAAGCGCAAGTGAGCTAGATTTAGAACAGTTTTTGGATGAACGACATTTTCTTTGTGTCGTGAATGAAGTCAAGCTTTTAGTTTATAACCGTGGGGAATAACCGTCGGATCTGTCGTGTAATTCTGGTGCTCAGCTGATAACTCAGAGATAAATTAAAGATGATAATAATTTAATAGCGAATCTGGTATTCCAAATGTCAAACAGCAATAAACATTTAACAACTGGACTTGTTGGATATCTGTTGGATTTCCCAATAACATGAAGCGTCTGGTTAAATGTAAGCAGAACGACAAGTGCCATATCGATTAACCCATTCACACGCGTGTGTCGTTCTGTGTTTATTACACACCTTCACGTCTATAAAAACAATTATTATAAGGACACTCAGCAATTCATTTGACAACTATCAACAGAAACAACACATTTTATCGCCAACCAAATTTGCGAGGGGAACCCGTGTTACTGTTTCGTCCCCTAAGTTCCAATGTGTCCTATGAGCCTACTGGCACATAGAACACCTTGGAACTCAAGGGACGATTTTTAGCTATCGCTAGCGATTCAAATTATAATTGCGTTGGACGATTTGTAGAAAATTCCAATAAAATTTCGCTTCTATTTAAAAATAGTCCGCCAACGATTTCCGTTCCGCACATATGTGCGGAGCAGATTTTCATTTTCCACATGGTTTAGTGTTTCTGTAGATGGGGATTTCATAGAACAGGCGTGTAATAAAAACTATAACCGAACTCTTACATGTGAATAATTTTATAAAAAGGCCTACAATACAATAAATGAGTCGTGTCACTAAACGTTTGCAAGGTATAAAGATTAAAGTATACTTTCACCGGGTCTTTATCAGATGCCTCATTAGCTTACCGAATAGAGCTTAAACAAACAAAGTAGGGAAACACTGAACAGAGGTAATAACAAACAAAGAAGGGAAACACTAAATAGAGGTAATTTGTCACTAAGTCCTACGAGAGAGGCTTGCTGTTACCCGACGAATTAAGAAACAAGCTAAGTTTGAAACAATTGAAATTAAATGGGATATAATTAGTCTTTTGTATCGAAAGTCCATGTCCTCGACTTGTCGCGGTGTTATATTTATAAACTAGATCTGAGATTTGCTGTTGTGTGGCAGTTGATTGTGCGGTGCGATGGTACAGTACCTGGAGAGTGTATTATCACTAAATCACCCGCAGAGGGGAGATACCACCCAAACAATAATTGCAAATTTGTTGCAAAGCATAACAAGCACAAGCAAAGTTCCAGCCAATGGACCTCCGGGTCCATTGGCTGAAACATTGCTTGTGTTTTTTGTCCATATGCACAGAATTCGAAAGTGATACTTTGGGTGATATCTAAACTCCACGGGTGATTTAGTTACAATCCACTCTCCATGTACTGTATTTTTGAAATGTGATTTGGCAGTAACAAACTTCGCTAGAAGGAGAAACCTCTCAAAACATAACAATCTTATTGTTTTATGGTATTTTAAGATCTTTTGTTTTCAGTATCTTGCCATTTTGTGGCAATGATAGGCATATTACTTCAAAGTTCTGTCGGAACTATCCAATCAATTATACGGGCGGAGTTCTCTGTGGGACTTATATTCTCTCCCACTCGGCGATGGTGAGCTTTTATTCACACGCAGTGACTGCAGATAGAGCGAAAAGGTGTAATCGCTTATAATTTTGTCATGAAATACATTTATTGGCTTCTGTTATCGAGTCGGATCAGTGCAGCAATTGTAGCCAAAGAGACTGCAGTCGAAGTGGCGACACTCAGTGCACATATGCAATATGGAAGGAAGCATTATAGTCAATATTTTTCTCTTTCACAACAATGGATTTCCGTTGTGTACACACTTTTTCGCTGAATACGGTTGTTCAGGCGTTCGTTGCAACGAACTGGCACGATGGGAAGAGAGAAAATTGAGAAAAATATTTTAGGATCTATAATTACGTCACGTCCTGCCATGAATGGACTTGCGGGTGCAATGCACTTTTTCCCCTATCGCCATGCTGCAATTCATCTGACCTTATAAATTGATTTACGATTAGTAACCCGGTTGCACAGTAGCACACATTCATATTTATAGAACATAATATCAATATTATGCGAGCGGCGAATGCCAAGTAATTGGAAAATATCAGCGGGACTTATATACTCTGCGTTATCTACTACACCGAGCTACTAGAACGATAAAGCGATGAACAAAAAAGTTTTCCGAACTGCTTGATAAGCGAAATAAATTTTTAACCCACGAAGAAATAAATACACGTTTTCGGTACTGAAATCAAGGTTGTTGCAGGGCTGTAGCCAGGGTTTTTCAAGTTGTTAATAATTTGGGTTTTATAGATGATTACCTGAGAATGCCCTTGGCAAATTGCTACGGAGAGCACGGGAGGGGGGGGGGGGGGGGGGGGGTGTCCCTTCTCCTTGAGGGAGCGCGAGAAACCTCTCCAAGGAAATGTTTTTAAATTTTAAGCTCATGGGAGTGAATCAGTGGCCCCAATGCACTTTTAGTGAACTCTACGGTTTTGTTAGGGTCCCTAACCCACGTTTACCTCTTCGAAACTTGGACCCAAAATCTGTAAAATGATTTTTGGTATATACCAAAAATCATATTACTGCCATTGAGTCGAAGGTTGGACTATGGTTTACCATGAGTGGGCCTTTTTGAATTTAAAAAAAGGGGGTGGGGGATAACTCCTATTACCCGCCTGGCTACACCCTTGTGTAGATACCTCTAACTGATATGGGCCAAGACCATAACCTTTCCGGCCACATAGGTTATGCAATACAGCAAGCATATGGTGGATCTGAATCCAGGCTTTGGTGGGAGTGGTAGGGGTCCGCCACGTTTCAATCGCGGGTCATAATGTGGAGCATCACCCGACGCATTGCAGTGAGTTTGGGCGAATACAAGACAACATCCAATTCTTGGGAATCTAGAAGGTTAGTGTGGCTCTCAGGTGGCTTCTTTGCACATGACTACAATGGTTTACAGCCAAAATAATTCCGCAATTTTATTGAGACTCGTTAAAATTTTGAAAAATGGAAATCAATTTATAGTGCATCACGGGAAAAAAGCGCAGGTGCTACAGCAGTATGGAAAGGAGTATGGACATTATCCGCGACAACACATGGGTAACACTGTGTCCCTCTTCTTAGTGCTTTTGAACATAGATTTCAGTCACAAATAATAGTGGGCCAATCCACTCATGCAATACTTCGTCATATATCACTTCAAGGTCTCATACCACCACTCGAAGTCTGCAATTCCGCACTGTTATGGCCTGATGTTATGGTCTGGAACCAGTCTAGTACTCAAATGGGTCATCGTCTATGTGTAGATTCACTCGCCTGGAATATTTCGGTTGGTTGGAAAAGCGAGCCTGCGGCTAATTTTTCCGACCAACTGATATATTCCGAACGATGCAATCTGAGACATTTCATGAAGATTAATTTCCTGTGAAACAAACGTAGAAATGTTGCTCAATCGAGACTTGATTTGATCGCCATTTTGACGAAATTTCAGACAGCAATGAAGTCTGACCATAGTCGTAGTTTTATGATTACGCCGGGTAGTTACATAAAATATTTTAATATCTTGATGTTTTCACGAGAAATTAAATACTTATTGATTTGAATATCTATAACTGGTTCAGGGAAGAATATCTGTATATCTTTGCTAGTAAAGGCACACCACTTTACACCAACGGTCGAAAGTGGGTAAACAAACAGCCCATGACAGCGTCGAATTCCTTGCAGAATGCGACAGACGGTCCGAGAACTTGTCCTATCGAACAGAACCATTTGTGGCACGCGGAGATTTCTTGCATTTCTGCTTTTCATAGAAGATTCTATGGCCTTGAGGTTCCGCTCTACAGTTCACACGATTGCACAGGGGAGAAATTCTAAACAGAGGGCACATGTTGAAACTAAGGCCATGTAAAATAGAGATATATTTTTAGTCTCAGATATATGAATATATTAGGCTTTTTGTTGGACAAGAGAATTTGAAGTTTTGGTCCCAAAGTTGGAGTCTGATACATATGGGAAATTACCAGATGAATTATGGGGAACAGTGGCTTCGAAAAATTGGCTATTTTTTAAAATGTAATTTTTACACAGGTTTGTTACCAGACATGTAACTAAAAAATGAAACGAAAACATATACATTTTTTTTGCATTTTAGAAACAGGGGATGCTATGCTTCACTGGTAGGTAAGTGGGGGTGGTGAGAAAATTCTGCTTTTGAGGCTGGTGGGTGGCTGAAAATGACTGATTTCGGCATTTTTTTCATGCAATTTTGCATGTTCAAGTCTTGCCTTTGACATAAATTATTCCACCCACATTCAGATTGTTTATTTCTACTTAGTCAGATAGTATTATATGTTTTTTTGTGGATTTGGGAAATGTAATACATGTTATGGGTAAGATAACTAAGTTACAGAATATTTGCATTTGAAGAGAGTGTATGGCATGTCATTCTTGGAAATGCCTGGAAAATTGTGGAGCGAAACCTTAAAGAGCATTTTGCCGTCGGTATCAGTCTCTTGAATCAGGAAGTCCTTATTTGTGTTTCAGTTATAAATACATCATTTTTCAAAAAAACTTTTCATTATTTCTGGTTTGTGGCTTTGTGCCCACTTGTTAGTAATAGTTAACATTCATCAAGTGATATCTCAGTACAACTGGAAGGAACTAAGTGGAAATTTGGAGAAATTGATTGATGTAGCCTAATTTCGCACCTGTTTTGAATTTATGTCAAGTTTTCTAAAACACATTAAGGTAAAGCACTGCCTTTCCGAAACACCGAGCTTTGTATTCATGACAAATCAATGCAATTATGAACAGCCTGGCTGTTATTATTCACTACAGATTTGCAGGCATGGTGTCTACTTTTTCATTTTGGTAATTGGTGTCATGTCTGTGTGTCATCCGTCCGCTAAGCTGTTTGCACTTTCATATCTAGAGAGTAACACCCCACCCACAAAGCAATGGTTATTACTGCTTATTGTTTTACATTTTGATTGTATTTAACAGTGCTATTGACAGGACCTGGGTAGTCAATGTGGCTGGTGGTAATGACAAAAATATTCTCTGAAGTGGCTCAGAGAAATGTGAGGGTTGAGTAGGTGTGGTGTGGTTGTGAAAATCAGGCAAAAACTGGCCGCAAAAGCTATTCGGCAGTCAGAAACACCATGCTGTATCTTTTTACTGGTTGAAAATAGAGACTTGTGGTTTTTGTTCATTCATCTCAGGATAGACTCCAGATTCTTTTGCCCGAGTGAAATCCAAGGGGAGATCACTCTTGTTTTCTCTTTAAGGTTCCGCTCTACAGCTTCGCCCTGTGCAAATACTAAACATAGGGCATATGTTGAAACTAAGGCCATGTAAAATAGAGATATATTTTTAGTATCAGATATATGATTACATTAGGATTTTTGTTGGACAAGAGAATTTGAAGTTTTGGCCCCAAAGTTGGAGTCTGATACATAGGGGTAAATTACCAAATAAATTATGGGAAACAGTGGCTTCGAAAATTGGCTATATTTTAAAATATAATTTTTTAAAGGGTTTGTTACCAGACATGTAATTAAAAAATGAAACGGAAACATATAAATTTTTTTTTTGAATTTTAGAAACAGGGGATGCTATGCTTCAGGGGTAGGTAGGTGGGTGTGGTTGGAAAATTCTGCTTTTGAGGCTGCTGGGTGGCTGAAAATGACTGGTTTCGGCATTTTTTCCTGCAATTTTGCAGGTTGAAGTCTTGCCTTTGACAATAAATTATTCCATCCACATTCAGATTGTTTATTTCTACTTAGTCAGATAGTGTTATATATTTTTTGTGGATTTGGGAAATGTAATACATGTTATGGGTTAGATAGCTAAGTTACAGAATATTTGCATTTGAAGAGAGTGTATGTCATGTCATTTTTGGAAATAAATGCCTGGAAAACTGTGGAGCGGAACCTGACGACTCCTGCCTGTAAAACGGAGTATACCCACACTATTTACATTGAAAAAATATACCTGAAAGGCTAAATCTCATTCACCATGCATGGTCAGCAATGATTGTCAATGTATGAAGAGCCCCGCGGATCACCCATTTTCGATTGGAATGGAATATAGAATCGAATCGGGACTATTATTCGAAATCGAATCGAATCAGGGGCGTCTTGAAGATTGGCGATTGTGGGGAGGGAGCTCTAAATCTGATTTGATTCAACTGTGTTGGCGCAAGTCCCGACTAATAAAATATTCAGGGACGTTACTTTGCGACAGGGGTGGGGGGGGGGGGGGGGGTTCTCACCTTCCCATCATTCATCAAATTTACAATAGTCGGAAATTCGAACCCTTAAACTGGAAACAGTTGGAAATTTCAGACAGGAAGCTGGTGGAAGGTTTTCAAACATGTCTAGAATTTGGCCAAAATATGTGTTTTTCAGTCTTAAAAGCGGCGAAAGTCTTCGAAGTATGCCCTCTGTTCGATAGGAAAAGAATGTTGTAAATGCCTCCCGCGTTCGATTCACAGTTCATGATTGCTGATACGTAATCGCGTGAAACTGTTTCTAGCCTCGATTGAGGATTTGTGAATTAGACAGGGCCCAATATCCAATCTACTTAAAAAAGACGATCAGTTCTAAGTTTATTTTGTCCCTTAGTTTTACCATTATCAATGTGTATCTTTTTTAAATTACTGAATATGATCGGATTTAAGTTTGGCTTCTTACTAATGAATTTTGCGACTTGATATTTCAGTTTCATTCAAGTTTTTTAAACCTTGACATTTAAGCTTTTTATTTATTGAGTCAGGGAGCATACATTTCTTAGCTTCCACAAAAGCATCATTCAGAATAGTGGCTTGTGAGGTTGCTCTCAGTCTTGCACTGTATTTTGCAAAACGTAATAAAGCAATAACTGTTATTGGATACTGCCCAAGTTCTGCACGCCCAGCATGATTTGAGGAGTATTTACTGACATTTAAAATGAGTTTACAAAACTTAATATGAACTTTTTCACGCAGTGTCATATTTTCTCTTCTCTTACTCAACTCTGTTGACCACATCTCACTGCCGATTAATAATATCGGCTTAAGCAGTCTATCAAAAAACTTGGACAGCACAGTCATGGGTGAGGGAGAACTTTTTTGGAACGAGTTGCGTAAACTGTATAGAGATAAGGTTGCCCATGCTTCAATATAACAGTCTCAGAAAAAGTTAATCTCAAGTATACGTATTTAGAAGTATATTCAAGTTGCTTCCCGCCTTCGTGAAAGCTAGAAATAATCGTTTTTCTCCTAGCGCTAAACATCATACACTTCGTCTTCTCTGTAGTTACCAAAAGGCTGTCTTCTATATGTTTCAAATTTGTGTAAACAGTTTTGCAGGTTCTTTTGCGTGTCTGATATTAACACCAAATCATCCGCAAATAAAAGGTGATTAACTTTTCTATAATTAAGGTCTATAGGAGCACAGTTTTCATCGAATATCTTACTTATGTTGTCTATGAAAATCTTAAATAATGTGAGCGAAATGATACAGCCCTGCCGCACACCGATCGTTGATAGGGGTGGAGTGGAACAATTTCCTGGTTGGTTTCTGTGAGGTAGTAACTAGGCCGATAGAGTGTTTCTAAAATTTGAGAAATAGGCATGTATTAATACAAATTCTTTTTACAGTATTGACCTATCTACAGTGTCGAACACCTTCTTAATATCTACTAAACATACCATATAAATGTTTTTTTTTAATTCCTCAAATTTGTTAATTACAGTCTTGAGGGCGAGCGCACTGTCGATCGTGCTACGATATTATCAGAAACCAAATTTATTTTCACTAATTAATTTGTTATCTTCTACAAAATCATTAATTCTAGAGTTGATAATTCATTTAATATAGGCTCACCAATGTACAATTTTGAGCTATGTCCCTGTAATTGTTAGATTCATCTCTATGACCTTGACGATATTTGTGAGAATCAATTCACCACCCAGCTCCGAGGATAATGGCACTCTTCTAATATTTGGTTGAACAATTTAACAACTTCATTTATCATGAAAGGTATTAGAACTTTCAGAACTTCACGCGAAACATGATCTGAACCACGGGCCAATACTAAAATCTTTTACGATTTTATTTTCTAGAATTGTATTTTCTAATTATGATTTTAGATGGGTTAAAATGAACCATTAGCATTTTCAAAGACCTGGCAATTTATCAGTTGTCAAATTGCCATATCCTTTAAAATTATATTTATTCATTATATTTAATGATTCATTTTAGTCAGTTATATTAATAGGTAGAAAATACAATTCTAGAAAATGCAATTAAAAGGTTTTATAGTATTGGCTCAAGTAGAGTTTTTGTTTTATCTCTTCAGTGGTTGTATTTTCGTTTATTATATTTTTATTATTTAAATGGTGATTAAAATTATTTTCTCTTTTGGGTAGATGAATCTCCCTGACTGTAACAGTTTCGCAAAATAAAAAGGTTCCAATACGATTGGCGATCAGATGATTCTGATGTGTCAAGCTGTTTTGAAAAAGAATTTAATTTGCGTTTAGTTTCTTTTTTAACCGCCTTTTTCGTGACAAAAAAACTTTGCTATCAAAAATGTATCGCTAGGACTGCTTTTGATCGTATTTCTAATTGTGTTCATCGTTTACTTCAGAGAATTGCACTTGGCACCAAACCATTTTAGATTTTTGTTTAATATTACGTTTTGGTACCAATTTACATGCTGGCCTGCAGTGGCCAATACTATAAAACTTCTACAGCTGTATTTTTCAGAATTGTATTTTCTATTTATGGAAATAACTATTGAAATAAACCATTAGCATTTTAAAGATGTCCCAATTTGCCAGTTGGCAAATTGCCATATCTTTAGAAATGGTAATGATTGATTTCCGTCATTTATATTCACTTGTAGAAAGTACAATTCGGGAAAAAACAATTGTAAAAGTTTTATAGTATTGGCCACTGTTGACTGGATTTATTATAACACCAGATCATGAACAGCAGCTTCTATGTCATGACTAGTGAGAAAATAACGCTTCATCCAAATATTCTGAATTTTATTCCTGGACGATTTAGTGATTCTATTGCCTTTTATCCACTATCATTCACCCATTTCAAGGCAAATGTTGCATTCGTATAAGTAAACTGTGAAGGTATTTTGTATCTATCGTTCACTTTGCAGTCAGTGTTTAACGTCAATAGTCTATGGTCAGAATACCCATTGGGAGGTTTCACGCAGAAATAATTTACTTCCGAAAGACATTATGACATAATCTACTATGCTCGCACCATTGCACTGATACTAGTGAAACTTTCCAAACTATCTCCCTAACAAATAATAAATAATTGGATAAAAACCCTTGTATTAATTTTTAAACGTGTAGTAGTCCACCTAATAAAACCCACAGAGAGTGTATTGACAACGGGAATACGAAATAGATTGCATGGACGCGTACATAAATAGAAACACGTGTACACAAACCGTTGCCCAATTGAGAAAGCTAATATGGAAAATAGCGTTGCACCGAATTTCCCGTGAGTGATCGGCTAACTTGGTCGGGATGACAAAATTAGGGTTTAATATATTCCCGGTTTTCTTTTGAAACGGAAATGAAATTACACTCAGAACCGGGAACCAGGAAATGTCCCGGATAATATCAAGTGAATTTACTAGAGTAACAAGACGCATATATTTCATTGAAAATGAACATATTTTATTGGCAATCTGCCAACTCCTCAGGGAAAAGTTCTTTTCCCAAGAGAAGTGTGAAAACTCAAACCCGCTTCAACTCGTCATCATTTTCGGAATCGCTAGTTTTATCACCACCACTTCCTGACTTCAACCCCCTCTTCATTGCCGTCACCAGTCTCCTCTGCTTCCAACAGAGGAGACTGGCGATGGCAGTGAAGAAGGAGTTGATGTTGAAGAAGGTAGTGAATAGTACGGAAACGTCCTATAAATAGTGACTGATACTAGTTATTCTGAAAATGAAGACAAGTTTGAACTTTGAAGCGAGTGAAGATCTTGCTGTTGAAGGGAGTCCTGAGTCCTCCGGAACTGATTGAGAGCTACAGTGATTTGGTTAGAAAGGTTCCTCAGGAAACATAATTGTAAAATGTTCAGGCGTGAAAAGGGTGACGAAATCTTACAAAATGTCGTTGAAGCAGTTTTTCAATTTAGAAAACTTCAGTGCAACACACAAACTGTGCCATGCGTGGTTCCCGGTTCCGTGCTATAGATTTCCCGGATATCGTGACCGGTTTTCGGAACCGGTAATCCGGGAATTCCCGTGATTAAACAATAGACAAAATGCTGCCTGCCTTCTTTCCGAAAAATAATAAATTCTCGGCTTCAAGCTAGATTATTTGTTTTACACGTCTTACGAATGATATACGAAACATAACGGTAGTTTTGCATAACGAAAATGATTTTGTCAAATGGTCAACATATTCAAATTCGAGGCGGATTGACCCTTCAGTTTTGTAAACACTTTGCTATTTTGTGTATTCGTGATAATAATAATAATAATAATAATAATAATAATAATAATAATAATAATAATAATAATAAAATAGAAGTCCTGGTCAGAGGCGTTGCGAAGATGACCGATTGTGTATATTTGCGTGTTGTGAGGGGAGGGGTAAACCTAGTGCCATGAATCAAGTCCCAACTGAAGAAATATCCCAACTACATCATCGTGGCATGGCTTCTTCGACCATTCTATCACTTGGTATGCTAGGGTATTTGGGACAGTAGCATGGTGTATACCAAAATATACTTCTATATATTTCTCTGAGGGACTCGCCGAACCCCCAAACCGAAGAGACCTTAGCCTCTCTCTACCCCATGACGATTTGTGATGGAATCTCACGCCAACTTAATCACAATAACGAGCGTCGCAAAGATGAGTGATGGGGGTGGGGGTGGGGGTTGTAAACCCAATTTGTTCCGATTCTTTTGACTCTCAAGTACCCTCTGAAGATATATTTCAACTACATCATCAAGTAAAGCCTTCTGCGAAGGCATGCCTTTACGATGTAGTTGGAATATTTTGTCAATGGGATTGTAGTTAAAAAAAACCCCTCAAAACATTTGTTTGTGGAAAAATATGTGTATCAATCATCGTGCACAGGCTTATTTAGCTAGCACGTGCGGGACACAAAAATAGTCATGCTGGGATCCTAGCATCCCCAGTCACTCCAGTCAGTCAAAGGTCTCCATTTGCATGAGACCGACTGCGTGTGTGACATAAGTGCAGGAAGCAAATTTGTCCCTGGTCATGCACCCCCCCCCCCCCCATAATTATGGAAACTCTTTGTCATATTAAGATTTTCACACAATACCTTCAAAATTTGTCTGTATAAGTAATGGGGTCTTTAGGTCCCACGACCACGGTTGGTCGAAACTTTAACTCCACACAAAGGCGGTGGTGAGCACCAGTGTCAGTAGTAGGAGATGTGGTAACTGACCCTGCCTGGTGGATCTCAAGGGGGATCTCATATATGACGTCATAGTCACCTGACCTAATGACGTCATGTTTGATTGTCATGGTAACCCACGTGAGCGCCCATCTTATGACGTCACCCCCATAGTGATACGTGCTTCCATCGGCCATTTTGTATACTGGATGTCGCCATATTGGTTTCTATGGTAGCCCGCGGGTTGCTATGTGACTCAAAGGCCTGCAACAAGACAGGGGTAGTTCGTAGGGTATGTTCCTTTGTACAAGAATAAATTCTCGATTCGTAGAATTACCCAAATAACCCCGACAATCCCTCCACCAAAAAACGACTTTATTTACTACAGATTCTTCAAGGGTTCTACTTATAATAATAGCACATAGTGCTATAGTATCAAAGCCCCCCCCCCCCCCCCCCCCCGGAGTAAGTTCGATTGAACTAGAGTACGTAAAATTACCACAATCAACCCGATAATTGTTTACTTGGCTTTGTTTTCCCACTAAATTCTCGGTTTCGACCTATGACTTCCCCCATCACCTTATAAAGTAATCTTTCCTAGACGTGTTTATGTTCTATTGTACACATTACATGTAGCACATAGGCACATGCTGGATGTGCCGATATGTGCTTATGTGAAAATGCACAATGTGACACATTGTGTACTAGCACATAGGCACATGCTGGATGTGCCGAGATGTGTTTATGTGATTATGCACAATGTGACACATTGTGTACTTGCACACAGGCACATTCGGATACCAATGACCGGGTTCCTATACAGCACCTATATGACTCCTAGCTCCTATACAGGTAGTGTTACCATCTTATCTCCAAGTATCTGTCCCGTAATTTGGCTATATTGTAGTCATCCAATACTAGTCTTCTAGCATCCTTGCAGTCTTGTGCCGTTACTACCTTGTTCCATAAGTAGTCCAACGACCCTAGAATGTTTATGTTCTATTGTACGCATTACAGGTAGCAAATAGGCACATGCTGGATGCGCCGATATGTACATATGTGAAAATGCACAATGTGACACATTGTGTACTAGCACAAAGGCACATGCTGGATGTGCCGATATGTGATTATGTGAATATGAACAATGTAACAAATTATGTACCAGCACATAGGCACATACGAGTATTTGAGGATACATATGACCGGGTTCCTATCAGCTCCTATACGGCTCCTAGCTCCTATACAGGTAGTCTTACCATCTTATCTCCAAGTATCTGTCCTATGATTTGGCTATATTGTAGTCATCCAATACTAGTCTTCTAACATCCTTGCAGTCCTGTGCCGTTACTACCTTGTGCCATAAGTATTCAATGACCCTGAACATGTTTATGTTCTACTCTACACATTACATGTAGCACATAGGCATGGATGTGCCGATATGTGCGTATGTGAATATATGAATATGCACAATGTGACATATCGTGTACCAGCACATAGGCACATACAGGTATTTGAGGACACCTATGGCCTGATATTGTATTACTGGAGGACACCTTTCGGGGATACCTTTTATAGGATACTTGTCATGTGTACACATTACCTGTAGCAAATTGGCACATGCTGGATGTGCCGCTATGTGCTAGTGCACAATGTGCCTCATTGTGCATTTTCACATAAGCACATATCGGCACATCCAGCATGTGCCTATGTGCTACCTGTAATGTGTGCAAATGACAAGTCGAAACCGAGAATTTAGTGGGAAAACAGATCCAAGTCAACAATTATCGGGTTGACTGTGATAATTCTACGTACTCTAGTTCAATCGAACTTACCCGGGGGGGGGGGGGGGGGGGGGCTTTGGTACTCTAACACTTATGTGCTATTATTATAAATAGAATTTTTGAATAATCCGTAATAAATAAAGTGATTTGGAGGGATTATGGGGCTTATTTGGGTAATTCTACGAATCGGGAAATTACTCTTGTATAAAGGAACATACCCTACGAACATACCCCTGTCTTGTTGTAGGCCTTTGGGTCACATAGCAACCACGTGCTACCATATAAACCAAGATGGCGGCCTCCAGTATACAAAATGGCCGACAGAAACTGGTTCCATCGAGGGGCTAATAAGCTATGTTTTTGAGACACACATTGGAAACGTTTAATTATTCAAGACCTTTTGTCGTTTGCCATAGTCGTAGTAAATGGAGATAAAATTGGGCTTTCAACGTTTTTCAACAAGGATGACAACACTTCGTCCTACCCTCAGGGGACTTTTTTTCTGGAGATATTTGTAACATGCATCCTAATTTAAACAAGAGATTGTCACTCGGAAGTGACTATGCACCCGCCGCGACAATGACCTTGATCTGTGACCTTGACTTCCATGGAACAAAAAAAACCCCGCATCGTTGCCCCATAAGCAACATGTATGCCAAGTTTCAACAAAATCCAATGAAGCATCTCAGAGTTATGGGGCGGACAGGAAAATCTGCCTGATGGACAGTTGACCTTGATCTGTGACCTTGACCTCCATTGAACAAAAAAAAGAAAACAATTTGTGTGCGACACATCGTCTCCTTATAAGCAACATGTATGCCAGGTTTCAAAATAATCCAACGAAGCATCTCAGAGTTATGGAACGGACACGAAAATCTTCCTGACGGACAGACAGACTGACAGACAGACAGACGGACGGAAATAACAAACATTATTTTTTCGGGGGCATAAAAATAAGGGTTCGCTCGTTTTCGCGAATAAAAAGATCTTCTCGTGACACCTCAAGACTTTGCAATCATAGCGAAGGCATTTGCTCCTAATTTAATCGTGTCATATAGAGTCGATATCGTCATATCCATATTTATCATATGACTCGTCCGTTTTGTTCACTTTAAAACATTTGATATTTTGTTTTCATATTAATCAGTGATAAATAAAACTTTCCGTCAATTTCATTGGTCAATTTCAAAACTGGACAATTTGATTGGCTGAACAAAATACAACTGGGCCACATTTTCATAATTTGCATAATTAGAGTTGGGAGCTTTCATTGGTCAATTTCAAAACTGGACAATTTGATTGGCTAAACAAAATACAACTGGGGCACATTTCCATAATTTCAGTAGGGAGAATTTACGTTATCTGTCCTATTTAGGGTGGGTTATATTGTATTAATCATTTACCTAACGTAACGGAAAAACCCGTCTCGCGCAAAACAAGAAAAACGCGATTCATTTTTTTTTATATTTTCACTTTTTGCTTCCAAAACATAGGTTATGACCCCTCATTGGAACTAGCGTGTCGCGTTCGTTCCAATGAGGGGCCATAACCTATGTTTTGGAAGCAAAAATAAATTTTTTTAGTTTTCCGAGGATGTTTTTTCCAAGTGCCGTCTGCAACTCAAGTTAGGTGATGGGTCAAAACTAAGTGGCTAATTTGTGCGTGTGTGTGTCATATGATAAACAGTATATGAAATGAGTGTTTTTCTTATATAATATTTATGAAACTCGCTCGAATTTTCCGTTTGAGCTCGCCAGAGGCTCGCCCAAACGGAAAATTCTTAGCTTCGTTTCATAAATATTATATGAGAAAAACACTCATTCCATATCCTCTATATACATGATTTTTGTGAAATTGGTCTTCCCACGCTTCAGTATGTAAATTGGATATTTACGTGCACTTTAGAGAATAACTGTAGAGAGTAAGGACTTTTAACTGTTGACCTCTCAGTCGCATATCCAGCTGAAATCAGTATTAAATCTTCTCATATTAAAAAGGCTTTTGTTCGAGTTTCAGGAATTCAAACACATGAAAACCACTCGTAAAAGAAAGGCGTTTTTTATGTTTGTCATAAAACGCAAGTAACTTTATGGTGTGATCGCGGGCGAATGATGTGGAGGCCTGTGGACATAACACATTAGGGGCCCCAATATGCACCGGGCCGAGCATGGAAGAGTTTGAAAATTGCATATGAAAATGAGCAAACCCCTCGACTGTGAGAGTCGATGCACTGAGGAATTACAAAGAAAAATAAGCGATTCGACGTCGCTTTTGTACGACTTCAATTTGAAGCCGTAAAATGTGTGTTCAATCCAGCCTTTTATAACAGAGATCTCTAAACAGAATCGGTGCACTGAAGTCACCAAGTTAAGGAATGGCAAAGCAACAGTTACTGACGAAATTCCTAACGAGCTTTTCAAAAGATGAGGGGGGGGGGGGGGGTCCATTATACAAGCATCTTACAGCCCTATTTAATTCTTTACCCAACGTAACGGCTAAACCCGGCCAGCGCTATTCACAAAAATCGCCAATTAATTTTCATTATTTTTTTCATTTTTTGTCTCAAAAACATAGGTTATGACCCCTCTTTGGAACGGGCTCGACGAGCTCGTTCCAAAGAGGAGTCATAACCTATGTTTTTCAGACAAAAAACGAAAAAAATTAGTTATTCAAGAACTTTGTTTGCAAGTGTCGTCTGCTCTTCATGTGAGATAAAGGGTTAACATGGCAATCACAAAGCAAGAGATCTCGACAGAGTGGAAGGAAAGCAGAGTAACATTCATATACAAAGAGGAGATGGGAGAAATTTAGGTAATTGCAGATGGATATCTCTTAGCAACAATATTGGGAAGGTATTCTGCAAGGTTCTCTGTGAAAGGCTTGTGAAAATTGTTGAAGTAAGGGATTCTAGGGTGGAATCCAGAATGGGATCCAGAGAGGGAAAAGAGTCATTGACCCCTTGTTTTCTCTCTCCCAACTGATAGAATCACATACATTGGAAATGCTGTGAAAAATAACCTTATTTGATCAATATAAGCCTTTCCAGACAAAAATATACCTTTCTTAAAAAAAAAACACAAGTTGTGAAAGCTTAATTTTTCCGATTTTCATCGGCACCTCGCTTCAAAAGCTATTTCTCACAAACAAACACGGAATATCTCGGATTTTTTGCTTCATATCTTTCGATCGATGAAATATACACAAACTTGCAATAATACATTTGCTAAAATACCATTCATTTGTCATCTTTATCGCAACTTATTCCTCGGACACTCATAAACTTCCACGCGAATAACATCCATTCGAGTCCTACGTCAAAACCTTCTTCACAAACGAGAAAAGCGAAAGAGTGGAATCCCCAAAATGGACATCAACGATACCGCAAAATCGGAAAAGGTGAAGATAAATTTAAATCTCGCACATGCGCGGTTCCACGCAGTTTTTGCACGTGCAGAATTTGAATTTAGCTTTGGCAGATAACCCGCAAGCCATGCTGTGGTAAGTTTTTCAGGAATATAGTTTGTTGTCGGTATATTTTTATACTAGATATGTATGTAAGCCCCATTCGGCCAGCGTGTGTGTGTGTGTGTGGGGGGGGGGGGGGGGGGGGGGCTATGTCAAGGGATGTACCTGCCGTCATTCGCCGGTAGTTCGTGAAAATAACACGAAGACGGGCACATCCCCTGAAATTGCCGGGGAGGGGGGGGGGGGGTGCGGGCGAAAGGCCATTTAGTAAAACAAGTTTCAACTGGAGACGATGTATTTGTGCAAAAAGATGTACATACGTGTAGAGGATGCATGGAGGGGGATTTTGATGCGGTTTTTATTGGGGGAGGGGGTGGTTGAGGGATTGGGATGGGTATATCTATATCTGAACATGACCAGAACCGCGTAGCCGCGGGGGAAGGGGGCGCTGCCCCAGGGCGACCATGGTTTGGCCTAATAGATGAACCTCAGTATTCACATAAATCATTCCAACTAGGTGCAATAGAACCCTCAGGGGCGTGGGAGAGAATTTTTTTTGAGGGTGTATCATGGTGCATTTCGAAGGGGGGCGGGGGCTGGTTAAGTTGCCAGCAGATGCGACGCCTTGTACCCTAGCAGTGTAGCGAGGGGGTACTGGAAGCACGAGAGGGAGTACACCCCTTTCAGTGGTGAGGGGTCCGAGGGATCTCCCATTGAATTTTTTTTAAAAATCGAGGACCAAACCTCGTGTTTTCAGCCATTCGGAGGCTGCTTAGACCAACTCTGCATGTGAACTCTGCTGTGAACTCGGCTGAACAGCAGACTTCACTTAGAGGGTTGGTCCTTTCATTACCAAACTCGCTCCTAAATGTGAGCAGTTGTTCAACATTTTTCTTGCGATTTAGTTTGTATAGAATTCATACATCGACACCACTTTAATCTGAAACATAGGTAAACAAAATTTTGAAAGTTTTTTTTTGGAGTGTGTGTGTGTGTGGAGGGGGGGGGGGGGGTCTTACGCTATTAATAATAATAATAATAATATGGTTTTAAGCCGAGTTTCCACTGAACGTGCTCACGGGCTTTATAATAAGTACATGACATCTAATATGAATATGTAACTAACTAGATATTATGGCGGGATAGGCTAATTTAAACAGATGGGTTTTCAGTGACTTTTTGAACGAAACTATGTCCTGGACGACCTTCAGGTGATCGGGCAGTTGGTTCCACAAATAAGGTCCAGCTACACTGAATGCTCGATCACCGGCAGTTACAAGATATCCAGGGTTGTATACCAGATTGTTGGCTGACAAAGATCTAAGAGCTCTGACAGGTTCGTAACGCTGTATAAGAGAGTTCAAATAACCAGGTGCAATATCTAAGCGAGATTTAAAAGTTAAAAGAAGAACTTTGAAATTAATTCGCTCCTTTATGGGTAACCAGTGTAGATCTTTCAGTATAGGTGTAATATGACAAAATTTCTTATTCCTGGTTACCACTCTAGCCGCGCAATTTTGAACATTTTGAAGTTTCTTCAATAGATGTTGTTTGCAGCCATATAACAGAGAATTGCAGTAATCAAGACGGCTAGTTACAAAGGAGTGCACAAGTTGCTTGGTCGTCTCCTCATCGATCACGTTCCGAACTCTGCCGATATTGCGCAGATGGTGGAAAGCGGATCTGCAGACTTGCATCACATGCGCATCTGCAGCCAAATTCCCATCCATGCATGCAGTATCCCAGATTGCGGACTGCTATCGACGGTGAGATGACACTGTCTTCAATATGTAAACTGAGTTTAGAAACTTTGGAAAGTTGACAGGGTAGTCCTATGTACATTATTTCAGTTTTATGAGCATTAAGTTTTAAGAAATGTTGAGTCATCCAGTTCCTGATATCGGATGCACAGTTCTCGAGAATTTGGGCTGCTTGTCTCTCGTCACGGGGTTTAAAATGAATATATAATTGTGTGTCATCCGCATAACAGTGAAATGAGAGTCCATGGCTACGTATTATATCGCCTAGGGGTAGCACATATATGGTATATAGCAGGGGTCCGAGAACAGACCCCTGTGGGACACCACACTTAAGAGTTACATGCTCGGAGAGCGTCCCACCCAAGCACACTCGTTGCGTCCGCCCAGATAGATAGGATCGAAACCATTCTAAGCACAGTCCTGTGATACCCAGTCGGTTATTAGCTGCCCTCTCACAGTGAAGCCCTTTACATCTCCGTGGAAACCCCAGGAAGTGAAGCGGTACATGTTCACTGCGGTAAACATGCCCTGCTTCACTGGTAGAATAGGACTCAGTCGCTAACGCCTGGCTACGGTGGGAAACATAAGAATCTCTGATTGACTAAACTTGACATTATACCTGTGTTGCAGTAACAATTAGCCATAGCTGCGGAACAGTGACCTTAAACACAAATAAATAAATAAATAAATAAATAAATAAATAAATAAATAAATAAATAAATAATTCCCTTTACAAGTCAAACCAAGCAGTCCATAACGCGACGCTGATAAGTTCCGTTTCACGGTTTTAGTTTTAAGCGATTTCTCGTTTGTGAAGAAGGTTGTGCCGTTGGACTCCAATGGGTGTTATTCGCATGAAAGTTTATCAGTGTTCGAGAAATAAATTGCGATAAAGGTGACTAATAATTGGTATTTTAGCAAATGTAATTTTGCAAGTTTGTGTATATTTCATAGATCGAAAGATATGTAGCAAAAATCCGAGATATTCCGTGTTTGTGTGTGGGAAATAGCTTTTAAAGTGAGGTGCCGGTGAAAAGCGGAAAAACTAAGCTTTCACAACTTGTGGTTTTATTTATAAGAAAGGTATATTTTTGTCAGAATCGGCTTTTATTGGTCAAATAAGATTATTTGTCAAAGCATTTCCAATGACTGTGATAGAATCAACAAAAGTCAATAAGAGAACCATGTTTATGGCCATCAATGATGTGAAAATGTATTTGACAGAGTTTGGGCACATCAACTGTTTAGTTTTAGTTTAAACAATATTTATTCATGAATTATAATATAATACATACAGGTAAATGATAATTACATAATGTTCATGGAGACTTGTAATACAGGTGTATGCATAATGGTAGTTCAACATAGTTGATGTACAAGTTCTATGGGTGGGATTCAGCAGTAAGCTATAAGCTTATGTTAAGCTGTCTCCCAAGCTATAAGCTTATGTTAAGCTGTCTCCCAAACATCAACTGTTTAGACAGCCAGGGCTGCGGTAAAGATTTAGGTTTACAGGATATTTACCCCTTGACATATTCTGCAATGTGTATTTTACATAAAATATCCCACCCCATTCCTGGAGGCCGGAAGACGACACTTGCAAACAACATTCTTGAATAATTAATTTTCTTCATTTTTTTGGACTTACTCCACCCTTTCATTATGGGAGAGCCTCGAGCCGCCACTGGTTCAAAAGGAACAATAAAAATAAACATCACAGAGGTGACCAGTCTCATTTGTAATCTAAAAGGATGAGCTTTTAGTAATTCGTCCCTTGTGCCTAAATCCACACAGAAAATGCAACATGTCACTGAGGCAAAGATGAAAACATGCACTTGTTTGCATGTGCATGGTTGATCAAAGCACATGCCATTCATTTTCAATGCTCTTTGTACAAAAGTGCGTTATGGAAACGCCTCTATTGGGTTACTTGAACTTTATCTGCTAATGCATCCTTGCACGCAGATCGACCGTTGCAGTCTGGAAACTGCGTGACCACCAGCCTTGCATTGCACTCTTCACTTGGGTACTATACGAGTATATATTTCCATGATTAAGTCCCAGTGTTCCTCGCTATATCGAGAATTCTGAAAACACAACAAGGCAGTTTAAGCCGTGAAATGGAAGTCTGAATTGGTTGGTTTGAACTGACTGGTGTTCCTCGAAGGCAAAATCATATATACACTAATAACACCAATGGTATCAAGTTCTACCCACACGAATGGCAGACGACACTTGCAAAATATTTCTTGAATTACTAAAAAAATTCATTTTTTTTTCAAAAACATAGCTTATGGTCTCTCATTGGAACGTGCTCAACATGCTCGTTGCAATGAGGATCATAAGATTGGTTTTGGCAGAGCTTGTATTTCATCCAAATTTGGGAGAATCCATTTGGATTCTCGCGCAAACGGTTGCGAGAATCCACCTGCTATGAGTGTCCCAGGATTTCCTTAGGCCACCATGGTTGAACCCTTGTTGTACACTGATAACACATGTTAGCCCTATATCCGACACAGCTTCTTTTTTATTTTAAAAATAAACAATATTTATCAATAAAACCTAACAGACATGGATGCCATTGGAACCGGCTCACTGACAGCCATAGTTGTACAATCTTATTGACAAAGTGACAGGATATTTCCGATCATGTTTGCCTTCTGTTGGTCCTTTTGCCGCTGCTATGTTAGGTGAATGGTTAAATTGACTCAGTTCTTTTCACGCGAATCCTCGCATAGGTGCAGGTAGAATCTGCATGACTTCTCACTGGCTTCGTTGCGCGAATCTTTGCGTGAATGGATTCTCGGATTCTCATCGAAATTCAAGCGCTGGTTTTGGGGACAAAAATTGAAAATAATCAAGTGTGAATACCACCGATCGTTTTTGATGGTTACGTTTGGTAAAGGGTTAACATTTTCAAATCGACCGATTATTGTGATGGAAAGATATCCACGTTATTAGTGAGAGGATAAGTGTGGAATAGATAAACAAGTTCGTTTCCACTGAATGCAAGTTATGCAACCACTCTCCAAATCAAGCCATGCAACTGTGACCTTGAAGTTTTCCATCCTTTTTCCTTGACGCAGCTGCTAGTGCATGGAAATCGGATCAACCGGTAATAAACATGGCACAAGAGAGAAGAAAATTAAAATCGAAGACGGTTGAGTCAATTGTGGAGAAGAAGGTGGTGAAGTGGGAGTGTGAATAGCATTTTAATAAACATATTTGTATCACGAGCAAGGCAGTCTTGACGACTACGATGGAAGGCGCTAACCCTTTACCCAACGCACACGACATCAAAATTTGTTATTTTTAATTATTTCAAAGATTTCAGCAAAACAATATCATATGACCTCTCATTGGAACGAGCTGTCTTGTTCGTTCCAATGATGGGTCACATGATATGGTTTTGTTAAATTTTTTTAAAACTGCTTTTTATAAAAACTTAAATCGGTTCGTTGGGAAAAGGATTAAAAGAAATCTGCTTACCCGCTTTTGTGAGAACTTGTTTGTCATTGAGAAAAAAAAGTAAGAACACCCCCCCCCCCCCAAAAAAAAAAAAACAAAAACAAAAACAAAACCCAAAACAAACAAACCAAAAACAAAACAAACAAGCAACCACAAAGTGGTTAAACAAAACGGAGTGTGTGCATGGGTGGATGAGCCGGTGGAGGGAGCAGGGGTCACATGTCCCCTATTTTACCCAAGCGTAGGTATATCGCGTGGTGGATGGAACCCCTCCACTTTTCTCCACAGTTTTACCTACAGTGCAACTTCAAACTTAAACAGATTGAAAAGTATCAGCCAGTTTTAATTGTTCTGCATGTTCGTAAGTAAATAAAGGCAATCGAATCCATGGCTGGCAGGAACGAACTCATTTCTGACAGTGTTCTGTGTATATTTGGATGTATACTAGTACCCACTCCGAATATATGTTAAATTTTAAAACTCCTCGAGTGATCAATTGTAGTAGCATGCATGTCTGTGGAAAATGTAAGTCTGTGGGCGGGGATGTCCCCAGTGACACCCCGGTCCCCCACCTTTGCATATATACTCTAAAATCGATTGGTTTGAAAATAATCCCAAATCAACTGGGTTAAGTGAATATGAACCCAATCGGGTTCATATTCACTCAACCCAGTTCATTTGGGTTGATTTTTAACTCAATTGATTTTGGAAGCGCGATGGTTCAGTGATTACGGCATTAAACTTCAAACCGAGAGGTCTACGGTTCGATCCCCGCCATGGATAACTACCTTGTGTCCTTGGGCAAGGCACTTAATCCCGACTGCCCACGTATGGGTATACTGGCGCTGTGTGCTAAGGTGTAATACACCTCGATAGTGCACCTGTCTTCAACCAATGCTAACTCTGCTTGTGTGGTGTTAGTTAGTACGTTGGGGAGCCTGACAGTTGCTCGCCGTTGCTAGGTGGTTCTTTCCGGGTACTCTGGCTTCCTCCATCCGTAAAACTGTCCGACACGAGGTGACCCTGGCTATCGGAAGTGTCGTTAACCCTTTACCCAACGTAGTGGCCAAAACCGGCCAGCGCTATTCATAAATATCGCCAATTAATTTTCATTATTTTTTTCATTTTTTTTGTCTCAAAAACATAGGTTATGATCCCTCTTTGGAACGAGCTCGTTCCAAAGAGGGGTCATAACCTATGTTTTTGAGACAAGAAATGAAAAAATTTAGTTATTCAAGAATTTTGTTTGCAAGTGTCGTCTGCTTTTCATGTTAGGTAAAGGGTTAAACTCCAATAAATAACTAAATAAATAAATAAATAAATAAATAAATAAACAAATAAATAAATAAATATAACCCATCTGATTTTTTGAGTATGTGTATGCGTTTGTGACAGAAATGGAGCCTAATCTTCCCTGCGAAGAAGAGAAAGATAGGAGTAGTGACCGATGGGTCCCAGTTGGGATAACTTTCTTTCTGACACACCTGTTACTGTTTGGATTATTTGTTCTACTTTGCCGAGATCAACAGGCAGCAACCACGAAGGCAGTCAGATAATTATGAAAACGGTGTGCATGTACCGATCGATCTTGCAATGAAATGAATGTTGTTCGTCAACTGGATTGCATTTAGTTAATCAGGCAATAAAGAGGTCAAGGCTTAAAAAAGATACACCTCTCTAGCTATTTCAAGTATCTAGGTCACAATGTTCTGCAATGTTTTCCCATTCCCGCAAAGCAGCTACCGGTGCATGTATAGTTATGTAAAAATATTTTTTATAGTGAAAAATCTCGTAATTGGAAAATCACTAGAAAATATTACACAACTTGCACAGCTATTTAAATCAGATTTTGCACACAGGCCGATGCGCAAGCATTTTGATTTGCTGCTAATCATTTACTGGGGCAGCACTTTTATTTCGCTGAGTCGGCGAAATTGTCGAGTGAATTCTCTCGGAAAAAATAACGTAAAAGTCCCATTGGAACGCGGCGATCGATAAACACGGCGCGTCCAACAAAACGAAGTGGAATACTGAATCTAAGTTTCATGAGGCTGTAGTAGAGTGCAAGAAAATCTGTAAAACCAACACTGGCATCGGTGTCTGGGACATGGCGACGAGGGGGGGGGGGGGGGGGCGGGGGGGGGGGTCTCACCCCCAATCCTGGCCAAAATTTCCTATAGTTGGACATTCCATATATCTGGATTTTAGCGCTTCTTTGGTGATGCTGATGCCTCCTTTACTTCCCAAAATTCCAACTCCGTTTCAAATCGGCAAAAATTCCAACTGTTGCTATTTACAACTACAGTGTACACAATATCGAGCTTCATAAGTATGCATGATGTCAATCGGTACAAGCTTTTTATAGTACGTTTACTTATAGTAATAAAAAGAACCCTCGAAATGCACTTCAAGACAATCACATCATGTAAAATCGTTATCTTGAGTTAATTCATCATTCACAGTTACAAAATGGTGAAACATCGAAAACTGATCATTCCTGCATAAGATCTGATTTAATGTTAGGTCAGTGTGAATTGCTCAAAGTTCTCAGCTTGAGCATTTGTTTAGCACATATTCAATTCGCAGAATAATACCAAATATTAATAACCTGTTAATTCTATCATAAATGTGTTGGCATTTCAGTTACTAGAATCAACTTTATGCCCCCTTTCATGACTTCATTTTCAAAATGCAACCTTTGCTTCGTTTCGTCATACTACTGTGAATTCAAGCCCTCCTATAACGTGGACATCCTGACCAGACGTCTACAGGTAACTAACTGCAAGAACAAGAGAGACACTCACTCCAAAATTATGTGAATGTGTACAAACCAGTGCAGGAAAATACCTCCATTTGTTTTATTGTTTAATTGGGGATTTAAGGCCACCTTCAGCAACTATGGCTAGATCGCTAAGAAACGTTAAGCCAATCGTCTATACCACTTTATCGAATACGCTTGTCTACATGCAGACAAATCTTGCCAAAACACCTTGAACAACTCACAATTTTAATTTTGCGATTAAAAAACACAGCTTATGACCCTTCATTGAAACGGGCTCATAGCTCGTTTCGCTGATGGGTCATAAGCTCTGTGTTGGAGGCAAACATTGACAAAATTGAATGATGATTTTTGATTGTAAGGTTGGAAAGATATAACCGTTATGTTAGATAGTGGGATGAACAGCTATTTTGATAGCTAATAATATTCAAATGACATAGATAGTCCATCTTAAAAAAATTACATTGTACAGAATATCAGACAAATAATAATAATAATAAATAAAATTCCTCATTCCCTCTTCCTTGAAATAAATGTCATCATCAAGGTGCTTTTCAAGAAATAGAAACTAAGTTTGACATTAGGTGAATTTTTTTTTAATTTTCGATGTCGTCAAAAATCGGAACAAAATAATAATTTGTGACTTTTTTGTCCATCGGTATTCATGACAATTCTTCGCAATTTTGAATACCGCCAAAAAAAGAAAAATTATAAGATTTTAAATTTTTTTGACGAAATCGAAAATAACACGTCACCTATTTTCAAGCTAAATTTCTCTTATTTATATAATACCTTAATAGTAGTTACGGAATTGGACTTCAAACCGAAAGGTCCACGGTTCGATTCGATTCGATCCCAGCCAGGGGATAACTGCGTCCTGTCCTTGGGTAGGGCATTGAATCTCGATTACCCACGTGGGGGCACGGTGGCACTGTGTACCAAGGGGTACTGCACGTCAATGACGCACTTGTCTTCAACCAATGCTAACCCTGCTTGTGGGGAGTCTGACCGTTGCTCGCCGTTGCTCGGTGGTTTTCGCAGGGTACTCCGACTACCTCCACCCGTAAAAATGTCCAACATGAGGTGACCCTGGGTGTAGAAAGTGTCGTTATCCGCAATAAATAATAAATAAATAAATAATAAAAAATAGTACCTTAATAACCTACTTACACGTATATATATATCTCTAATATTTGTCGCTATTTTGATGAGTTAGACTGCAGCCAACAAATCATACATGCCACTGTAAATGATTCGCGTGACTCTTTCAGTTATGTCTCACCCCCTAGTCTACATGCAATGGCAACAGCACGGGCGTGCACAGTGGGTTCAAACACGCGCATAAAAAGGACAGCAATTAGAGCCAACTTAACAGCAGATAACTGAAACTAATAGTAGATAATTAAAACTGACACTAATTGTTGTTCCAGTTGGGATAATTTATCTCAGGGAAGATTCAGTCGACCAATAGCCGACTGCAATCCTCCACATCGTTGTTACTCGCATATCGACACAACAGGGCATGCAGAGTCCATTTTGAGCTGATTACCCTCTGCACATCGATTTCATAACTTGGGACAAGATATTCGATGTCGAATTTCGCCTCAGTTGCCCACTCTCCTGCATACAGTTGAAAGAAGATGAAGAGTGCATATTTTTCACTTGTAATGCAAGACCCCGGCACAGAGAACGGTAATGCTTATCTAGCTGTGACAGTGGCGTAGCTGGGGGGGGGGGGGTGTGAGGGGTGAGGGGGGGGGGGAAATCCTCACTACCCCTTCCTAAAATTCTGAATTCTACAATCTGCATGAGGCGTCAACTAATGAAATTACAGATGACATACCACACTTGGTGAAAATTGACATTCTTCCTTGTCTCAAGATGCATTGAAGAAGAGTACAACATTTGGGGCATATTTTTCAAAATAGTTTTAAAAAACATACACCCCCCTCCTCCAGGCTCTGCAAAAGGGTTACCACCTCCATACCATTCCTCACTAGAGGCTTCAACCATTCGTGATACTTCTACGGCATAAAAATGCTTGATCCCCCCCCCCCCCCACCCTCAAGAAGATCAATTTCCCCCGTCCCCAGTGTAGATACCTGGCTACACGCCTGAGTGGTGGCGGGGGAAGAAGACATAGTTACAACGGTAATCTTGATTTTTAGCGGCGACGATAGAAGAAGGCAATAGTCGTGGCAGTATATATAGTAATAGCTATTATTATATGACTACCTTCTCAATAGCGATGAAGTTTGCTCATTAATTCTGGCTCGCCGGAAAACGAGAGTTTCAACTTTTTTCAAACTCCATATTATTCCAGTCTGAAACAAGCCTTATGTCACGTCACGGACGTGTGTCGAATTTCGAAGCCACACTTTTACAAATGCGAAAAATCACATCATTTTGTGAAGATCATTTTACATCAAAATAACTATTGTTGATAGAAATCAAGACAATCAGAATAGTACAGATATAGATAGAGATATATACAAGTGTTCTTGTGTGCTCCAGTTATAGATAAAACAGAGATTGTTCACCACCCTAAATTATGTATTTTTCCACAGTAAACAAGCACCGCTTCACTTCCCGGGGTTCCCACGGGGATTTCCGACCAAATGAAATATTTCAGACGATTGATTCTAAAACACAGACGATGGTCTATAAGTGGCTAGACTGGTAATGCCCCTGAAATCCCAGTGTTTGATGACGCAAAACGGTTTACATTGTTTATATGCAATACACACATGGTGCTTTTGTCGAAAGTTGGTTCATATGTCGGAGAAAAGGATTCGGATGGGAGAGCGAAAGTGTAGGGCTGGAACCAAATGCTATAAATTATTTGACCTTTTAATATCAATTGTGTATATTTCCAAGAAAGATACGAATTCAGACCTAATTTACCAATTTAATTAAACAAATTATTGGTGAGCAGAGATGAATTAGGTCTTATGTTATCTCTTCCTTGAAAATATACATATTTGACATTTAGCATCCCTCACTTCCGCATCATTCAAAACATCAAGATACCTGGCCACAAATTGCGTAGTACGCTAGACCCATTAAGTCATGTATGTCACTAATCTCGAAATATAACCGACTGACACACTTTCTGAGGAGATCGTGAACATCGAACCAAGCGAAGCGATAAATACGGGTTGCATAATGTGACATTCAATTGCCGCAAGAGCTATATTAATTATGGTAAAATGACGCTTTTAATCTGCGGGAGACAACGTGATGTGACATCTGGTTGAAAGTAAACAACATGTGCATGTTTAGCAGTTGTATTCTTCTCATGGAAGGCCCACAACTATCGTCCGCGCCATTCTGATAATCTTGAGAGAAATCACAGACACAAATGATAACAGAGAACTGGAACAAATGATATTTGATAATGTTTTTCTGATCGTTCATCTTCACGGCTCAAGATAAATATAAATATATTTATCATATAGGCCTAATCACCATCACATAGCTCATTGCGGAAAATATAATTTACAACACGTCTAATACGAGAATGACGCCAGAAGTCAACGTCATCGTCATAACGCTGTGAGTGAGTTGGTTTCGGGAGTAGAATTGAATTAATCGTCTCTTATTTAGATCAATAAACGCTCAACGGTCAAGTGACCAGTGTAAACCTTATTATCTGCTCTTTCACTTGACACTGGGTATTGTTCAAATTTGAGAAGAATAGAAAGATTGTCGGTTGGTTTGTTTTGAAAAAGGGAGTTGTATACCTTGTTATATACATGTATCAGTGAGCCTATTTCGAAACTGCCATCTTGGCTTTTAATCTATGCAAGGTCACAGGTCGCGAGGTGTAAACATTTCAAGAAAACACGTTGTAAGCAATGGGAGAAGAGAGCGGGTGAAGTGCTTCGCATACACATTGCGAATATTCGCATTCAACATTGCGAATATTCACATTCAACAGGGCCAACATGTGTAGTGGGAGCATTGCGAATATTCGCATTCAACTTTGCGAATATTCGCATTCAATTGCTCCACGGAGTCGGATAAGAATCCCACTTACGGAGGAATGCCTTATATAGCCTGCTATAGATGTTTTACACTGAACGCTGTATAAAATGGTACAAAATGGGGAACATAAAGCAATCTGACCGAGGGTACAGTCGAGACAGAGATAGATATAGCTAGGAAGTAGTGAAACAAATCAGTAGTAATGGTACAAGACTGCTGTAGAAGCTAATGATATGACTGATAGACCTTAGACAAGTAGTGGCTTTGGAGCTTTGGGGACGATGAGTGGTCTAGATGTTGTATAGGAGCTGTATAGGAGCTGGGTCATAGGTATCCTTAAATACCGAAATGAGGGCTGGTAAATTAGACCTCATTGAGGGATTTCTCATGACCCTCATGGCCTCAACCGAAATGAGGCTAAGAGGGATAGTAGATTAGACCTCACTGAGGGATTTTCTCATGGCCCTCATGTCCTCATTTCAGAAAAAGGTGCCTAAGGCCTGGAGTCTTAGATATCGTTTTCCAAAAAGGGATTCCATGGGATATGGCCATTAAATACCGAGATGAGGCTCAGAGGGATAGTAAATTAGACCTCACTGAGGGATTTTTTCATGGCCCTCATAGCCTCAACCGAAATGAGGCTAAGAGGGTTGATTGATTGATGATTTTATTCTACAGTATACATGTATAATACAGGTAAAAAATGTAATACAAGAAGTACAGTAAACAGTAACAAACCATTACGACATGAGATCAGTAAACATGTATACCACAGGGAGGTGACATAGCCAGATTGGCTGTCTTCCTGTCACCCCCCCCCCCCCTTCAGTTTCAGTTGAATACTACTTTGTGTCAGACCAATTGATGGATCATATTCTCACTAAATCTGCGTAAATTGTAACTTGCAACATGTGTGGCAGACCTGTCGATTGGTGAAGAATACTTCCTATTTGGCCCAAATATATTACATTCATTTGATAGGGAAATTCAGTAACCCAATTCGGAAGCGGGGCTCAGAGTTGAACAGTGGCGGCGCCAGAAATTTTTTTGTGGGGGGGGGGGGGGGGGCAACTAGCGGGGCAGACTCCCATGAAGGAGGGCAAATACGTAAAGGATCATATCATTACTTTGTTATGAGGTAGTCCAAACTTGGACCCAAAGTCCGTAATATACTTTTTTGGTTTGGTACGTCCTGTGGACGTACCAAACCAAAAAATTATATTACGGACTTTGGGTCCAAGTTTCGACTAAATGTAATGGTAATTAGCGGTCCTCCTCCTTTCAAAAAATCCTGGATCCGCGTCTGGTGGGTCTGTGCGTGAGAGAGAGAGAGAGAGAGAGAGAGAGAGAGAGAGAGAGAGAGAGAGAGAGAGAGAGAGAGAGAGAGAGAGACTCATAATGCCCGTCTGTCATAATGCGAAATCCATGAATTTTTTTAGACAAGGGATATGGATAGACATGCCTTTGTTGGCTCATAACTTAATTATAACTTATAAGTATCTGCATCCGAGTCTTTAAATCTCTACTGCCTGGATGTGTTCATCAGCTAGCCTGAGGCTTTGGGCTAAGTGTGTATGGGAAATTATTGGGAATAAAAAAAGAAAGGGGTGTATGTGTGTGTGAGAGAGAGAGTGACTGAATGTGTTTGTGTGTGAGGGTGGATGGAAATGCATGCAAGATGGTTGGGGGGGGGGGGGGGGCAAAGCCTTCGTTGGGGGGGGGGGGGGCAAATGCCCTCCCCCCATCCCCCCCGTAGCGCCGCCACTGGAGTTGAAGGAATACGAATCTATTTATGGTTAATATAAGAGTTATAATTGTTTTGATATAAGTGAATTTTACATAACATTAGTTCAGTAACAGGCTACAAACTACCCACATGAAAAAATGAAGGAGAACCGGGTTAGTCCATTGAATTCCCCACTAGTGACGACTCTATTCCTCACGCTTGGACTCTACATGACCGTGTTCGCAATTAATCCAGTAAACATCACCGAAGTAAATGGGTTGGGAACTCTAACATTTGAAACATACAGCCCGGAAGCAGCAGATTTCAAATCACAGATTTCCCACTCTAAATTGCTATTAATAGTTCAGTTAATCAAATGTTTCGGTCTTGTAAAAGTTTGTATGGGTAACCATCAGTTATCGCCAGAACAATCTGCAGAGTATGGGTTATTACACTGCACGTTGTCGACATACCTGTTCAGAAATTGTTTTCTCAATAAATTCATTCTGAAATGTACGCATACTTGTAATTTGTCGTAATCCCTCATCCAGACCATTCCAAATTTTGGGGTACGAGAATGTTGGAAGGGCTTCAAGAGATTTAGTTTTCGATTTCCCCCCTTGCAACAAGCCGACCTGTCGAGTTAATCTTCCAAGTCTGTCACCTACTGCTCCGAAATGTTTTTCAAAAGATACTGGCAGATTATTATTTCGCCAATCCCCGATTAAAAGAGACACTTGCAGCGCAGAAAGATAGCCCATTTTTAAGAATTTTTTTTTGAGAAATAGTGGGTCAGTGTGAGAGTTGTATTCCGCGTTAGTTATTATTCTGATGTAGCCTTTCTGCTGAATAAATAATTTATTTATGACTTCTTTTGTCCCTACCTGAATCCCATACATCAAATGGCTTTGCACAAGTGTAAAATACAGAATTCTCATGGAGACATGTGGTAGAATATGCTTTACCTCATTCAAAATATAAGTTGCTCGAGCTATTTTTGAGCAGATGTTTGATTTGTGGGCCTTGTATGAAAGATTCTCATCGATAGTAATGCCTAAGAATTTTAGTGAGGTTTCAGCCAAATCTGATGCGACTCGAATTATTTTATTGTTTTTTATAATTACATCATTGTACAGGGGAATTTTTCTTTTATTACTCTGATTAATAATGATAAATTTAATTTTTGATGTATTGACTATAAGCTGGTTTGCAGAACACCACAAGAAGATCTTTTCAAGTGCTGAGTTGGTATGATTTACGAGTACATTTAGGTTAGAGTCAGATGAATACACTGTTGTATCATCTTCAAATGATACGAGATTCAAAGATGTGGCGTTGCAGAGATCGTTAACATACAATAGAAACAGCATCGGCCCAAGGTTTGAGCCTTGTGGCACACCGGAAGTGATTGGCGCATGCCCAGACTCGTGATCATTTCGTGACAGTCATGAAAAGCATTTACCTCCTGATTTTCATTATGTTTTCGTGTACTGTCTACATGTACATGACATGTGTAGGGTATTCAATCTTCATTTCAACACAAACCCTTGTGATTCAATGATTGAAAATGGCAACTGCAAATGTAAGAAGACATTTGTCTGGATCAGAAATGTGGCGGGCTGTACGGATGGTCACCGATGGTGGAGCAAGGAGCTACCCATCGTCAGGTTGGTGAAGCCCTTAGTGTGCACCATACGGTGATCACCAGAGCCTGGACAAGATTTCAGCAGTATGGCACACCAGTAAGACGGCATGGTGGTGGCAGAGACAGGGTAACATCTGCAGCTGAAGACCGGTTTTTGATCATTCAGGTCCGTATGAACCGCTTTGCCACAGCAACCCAGCTTCGCAGTGACCTTCAGAATGCATCCGGGGTAAATGTTTCGACGCAGACTATCCGGGCAAGGCTGCACGAAGGTGGTCTCCGATCGAGAAGAACATGTGTTCGCATTCCGCTGCCCCAGAACCACCACCAGGCACGATATGAATGGGTCATGGACCACGTTGGATGGACCAGAGAAGATTTGCGACCTGTCCTTTTTACAGATGAGCCAGGGTACTGCCTAGACCACACAGATAGGAGTTCTAGGGTATGGAGAAGACCAGGAGAGCGATGCCATGCAGCCAACATCGCTGAGCATGACCGCTATGGTGGAGGGTCAATCATGGTCTGGGCGGCATCAGCTGGGATAGACATACAGAGCTCTGTGTCCCTGAACGTGGTACATTGACTACACAACGGTATATTGATGAGATCCTGGATGTCCACGTCAGATTGTATGCAGATGCAGTGGGTGATAGATTCATTCTGATGGACGATAATGCCCGTCCTTATGTTGCCCATGCTGTCGGGGAGTACCGACAGAGGGTGTGGGGGGGGGGGGGGATT
Organism: Pictodentalium vernedei; assembly: GCA_031216915.1. Taxonomy (NCBI): domain Eukaryota; kingdom Metazoa; phylum Mollusca; class Scaphopoda; order Dentaliida; family Dentaliidae; genus Pictodentalium; species Pictodentalium vernedei. Next base: position 338,767,459 of record CM062296.1, on the reverse strand, counting down.
GAGCGTATGGACTGGCCAGCAAGATCCCCTGACCTCTATCCAATTGAACATGTCTGGAATGAGTTGCAGTTTGCAATTTCAGCCCGTCTCGTCCAGCCTATAAGTGTCCAGAAGCTTGGTGCCATGCTGGTCCAAGAATGGAACAACATCCCACAAAGGACCACCAGGAACCTGATTGGGAGCATGAGAAGGCGTTGTCAAGCTGTAATTAACAGTAATGGGTCTCATACTCGATACTGAAGCCATACCAGTTCGCTTCATCAACCTTTTGGCATATTGAAAAATTTCCTCTTTTACCAAAAATATCCATTTTCCATGGTTATCGTATTCTAAAGCTAACAAATAATGTCAAACACAAATAAAATCTTAATTTCTGTACTTAAATAATTAAAGATATAATTAAATAAAAAGTATATACACTTTTCATAACAATATTTCAACTAAAAAGTAAAACAAGTAGTTGGTTGTACTTGGTGCTCAGCAAACTTTGAGTAGTCCAGTTACTTCCTGCACGGAAGTGGGATTCAAGCAGAAACTATTCGAAAAGTACCCAGATAAGAAATCGGACAATGATTTGTCTTGTCTTTCTATCTCACTCCTGGCTTCGGTTCCTATGTCAACAAAGAATTTATTGAATTCCTGGACGATAACATACGGATCACTTATGATCGTGTCATTTATTGAGAAAATGGGACGGAATTGTCGAGTCATTTTTGGCCCTTTTTATTACATCGTTTAATATTTTCCATGTATTGCGAATATTCCTTTGGTTTTCATATAGTATCTTTTTGTAAGGCTAAAAAAAAATAATGTTTTGATTCTCAGGCCCTCCCTCGTTGGATTTGAACCTCCTCGTTAGACATTTTTATTGTGTAATGTTTTTTTAAGAATTTGTCAAAACATGGAATGGTCATTTTTTCACATTTCTCGACATATAATTATTTAGCCTGTGTTTGCAGTAAATTGTTTTTTCTTGTTGCAGTTTATGGGAGAGTGCCCAGAGGCACTCTCCCATAAACTGTAACAAGGCAAATTCTGATATACTGGATCATGATTTAATTATTTATTTATTTGCTGGTGTTTAAGGTCATATATTTCTGTACAATGGCTAATAATGGCCACAACACCGAAATAAACTCAAGTTTAACCAATCATTTAGAGCCATGTTTCCCATTTTAAAGGACTCCTACCCCAAGCATTGGTTACTGGGGACTATTCTAATGGATCATAATGTTTGACAGATCTATACCATTAAAAGAACAATAAAATACAAATCCTTTTAGCTGTTGTTACGGCAGTTAGTTATAAAAGGTATACTATAATTACACTAAAATACAACCTTTTCTATTTTTCAAGTGGAAAGACAGCAAAAAGATTTACTGAGTATACTCAACCATTTACACGAAAAAAAAAAAATTAAAAAAAAATAAATAAAAATAAAATCCTCCCTCCCTCACTGATTTGAAAAAGAAATTGCCTGAGAATCAATTTATTTTTTTTATTTGGCCTAATATAGGGCTTTACTTTGCCTTTTAACCTTATTAAATAGTTTACAGTACTTTTTATATTTGTTTCTATTATCTTCTGTGGGACACTTTAATTTTCGGTGATATAATTTCGATTCGTTATTTGATGAAACTAGGAGACGTTTTGTCATCCATAGTTGGCGTTTAATGAACATGTTTTTCAACCTAATTTGTATGAGATTGAACGCCTGTTCGAACGCATTATGAATTAATATTTATAAATATATCATAAGCTATATATGGACACTCTGACTCTAAAACAATTGAAAAATCACACTCCGAAAGTATATTAATAAAATTATGTAATAATTTAATTATTTGCCCCGCCTCTGCGTTTGATTGGTTGAAAGCATACAGCGTGAAAGTCGTCAAAATCGTATAAACCAAATCACGTAATGATTTGGAATGTCTACACTCTGGAAGCCCCGCCTACTCAATCCAATTGCCACCGCGAGGGTGTGACGGCAGACTGATAGGGGGATAAGAAACTTGTAAACAAAAATCAATGATCGATTTTTCATCGCCTCCAGTCAGGGAGAATATAATGATTATTTCTCGGGAACAATTGAATTTAATAAAATATACCGAAATGGGAGACGAATAAAAGATCATACACCCAAACATGATTTTGAAGGGACTTAAAAAATTTTTTTTTAATGATATTGTTACGTGACTTGCAAAATATCTGTCGTCTGCGATCGAAAATCAAAACAACAAACAATTTGACAATGATTGACATGGCCTGTTTGTGGCACACTTTCCTGAGTTTGACTGTTGTCTTTTGCGAAAATTAAAAGTTTTTCGTTCACGTACACATAGTTTTTATATTTTAATATTACAGCCGGATTAAATTATAAGAAATAACTGTTGTTTTCCTTCGGTTTATGCGATATAAACCGAAAATTATCAGCACAAGCTTAATCATAACTCGCTACGCGAGTTATGAAGCTTGTGCTGACAATTTTCGGTTTATATCGCATAAACCGAAGGAAAACAACAGCTATTTCTTAATTGTCCCTTCATTAACTTTACGTGTCATTACTGAAGGCGGATCGAAGGTCTTTTTATGCTCCTTTTCAATAAAAAATGTACCAAAGTAGTCAGAGACGTCCGTTATTATAATTCCGGAGACGGCAGTATGCGTGATGCGAATTGAAAAATATGGTCGACCAGATTGGCCGTGTGTGGTGTTACTCTAGTGGGCCTTCTAATATGAGGTAAAAATTCTTGACTAAACATCAAATACGTGAAGCTTGCTGTTTTAGAATGTGAGTCCAGTTTTAACAGATCGATGTTTAAATCACCCATAATATACGACGGTTTATTCTCTTTATTGAGGGCTTCCATGATAATATTTAATTTGGAGAGAAAGAGATCTAATTCATCTTGAGGAGGGGTGTTGGGTCTAAAGATAACTAGGACTGTCACGATTTTAATTTAGGAAAAGATTAATCGTCGGAAATAATCGATAATAATCGATTAACCATACCTAGATGACCCCCACCCTCTCCCTCTCTTTGATGTCGTTAAAAATGAAATTCAAGTCAGCTTACCTACCTTAAGTAAACAACGAAGACGATCCTCTTTTATGTACATTCAAAGCTTTGATGTTCTGAACTTTTGAACCGTCAGTGTAATAATCAAGACCGGTTGTCAGTTGCGAACTTCGCAAGTTCGCAACTGCCTACCGGTCTTGATTATTACACTGACGGTTCAAAAGTTCAGAACATCAAAGCTTTGAATGTACCTAAAAGACAAATGCTTCTTATGGCTTCTTGAGTTTTAAAATCGACGTTCTTGACCTTTTACCTTTAGAAACAAAAGTTTTTTCATCCAATTTTTTTTATTTTTAAACGTCTGGAACGGGGTAAAATTTACCGATTCTTCGACAACGAAAAATACTAATCGATTTCGGCATGACCGATCGACAATCGATTAATCGATTAATCGTGACAGCCCTATAGATAACTCCTATTAATTTATAAGATTTACGATATTTGTTCTCTACAAAGAGCGACTCAAAAACATGTGGTATAAATACAGTTAGATCATCTCTTACATGATAGCTAATATAGCTTTTTATGTATAAACCCACTCCGCCTCGACCATCGTCCCCATTTGGCCTGACAATTTTTACAAGATTATGATAACCGTCTAATTTATGTGAGATGTCTGGTTGTTGCTGAAATAACCCTGTAAGGGTTATTCCATCGAATTTGTTTTCTCCTTTCTGCAGGGAAGATAGGAGAATACCTAAGGAGTCCCAGTGAGCAGATAAACTTTGAATATTAATATGAAACAGAGAGAAATGACAGGAATTATTGAAGGTTGAGCGAAACTCATCTGGTAGATAGTAGGCATAATCCAACTTATGTACTTTTAAAGGGGAATCCTCCTCATCGGTTAAGTCACCCATTTTATTGTTATACAAGCTTATGAAGTCGAATTCTACCCCACCCCCAAATCTCGTCCAAGGTAATGTTACCCGCCATGGTATGTCTCAACATCGACAGGAGCGACACAGCGGCTGCTATGAAGACTGTAGCACAAATAATGAAAGTTAGTGGTACAGGTTTTTAACAATACTATTAGTTATCCTTGTGTTTTCCAGGGTGTATGGGAATTTACAATTTTAAGTTCATGTCCACTGGTAGCGTCCACACAAACAACACTCTGCTTATTCAAGTCCGTCCTACCACAAATCACCGGAGAGTGCCTCTAGGCCATCTCCAATAACCTTCAGACCACACAAACTAATCTAGCCTTCAACCAAGTAACATTATCCTTTCCTGTACTGGTCATAACTCTATTAATCACCAAAACCTATCGTTTACATCTAACTTCTTTAAGTGCTTAAAATGTGAAATGTAAAATAGAACATTCGAACAACCAACGTCCAACAGCCAGGAGACAAACAAACATGGATATCGCCGGAATCGGCTGAGTGAGCCGGTTCTAACGACATCCATGCCCGTCTTTCTGCTGGAGAATGTATAAATACTCCAACGATTTGCGGTAGATCAAATGGTGAATTATAAACTCGGACCATTCAAAACAAACTAACCCTCAACTAGTTAATACTACTATGTCCAACAACAGGGAGATAAACATGGATATCAATAGAATCAGCACAGTGAGCCGGTTATAAGGACAATCATACCCACCCCTACTAGAGAATGTCTTAATACTCAAATTAATACATCTATAATTATTAGACGTTCGGTGCCAGAAGCCACACTAGAGCTCTTAGAAAAAAAAGTATCAGAACAAAAGCCATCATCCTCCCTACTCATGTTTCTCATTCACTTAAACCCCCAAAAAATATTTTACTTTTTAAAAATTGTCCTACTACAAAACACCGGAGAGTGCCTCTAGGCACTCTCCAATAATTTGCAAAAAACTGATTATGAAGTTACGAATTGAGACCACCCAAAAAAACAATCCAGCCCTCAAGCGGACTGAACCAGTTAAGATTTTCCCTGCTTCTGCTAATCTTAACTCTATTCATCACTCAGACCTATTGTTCACATCTATGTTCTGCGGTTCTTAATTACCCAAGTACTTACAATGTAGAATTTAAAAAGGAGCATACGAATGACAACATCCAACGGCAGGGAGACAAACATGGATATCACCAGAATCTGTTAAGTGAGGTGGTTCTAGAGACATCCATGCCCATCTCCCCTCTTGAGAATGTATAGATACTCTAATACATCTTTAACAATCAACTGGTCGAGTGGCAGAGGCCACCACTAGGGCTATCAGAGAGAGAGAGAGAGAGAGAGAGAGAGAGAGAGAGAGAGAGAGAGAGAGAGAGAGAGAGAGAGAGAGAGAGAAAACAAACAAATTGGGTTCCAGAGTACATGTTAGTGCCAACACTTTCCCTTCCCATGTTTCACATTCAATCAAGCGCAATCAGTATTTTGCTTATTTAAATTTAACTTTATGTTAGATCTGTCCTACTTCAAATCACCAGGGAGCGCCTTTAGAAAGGCTCCAATAAATTGCAATAAAGCAAATTTTAAATAACAAACCAGACCAAAAACAATTCAGACCTCAATCAGTTAAGATTTCCCTTGCTTGTACTGGTCTTGACTCCATTAATCATATTATCATTATCATTTTCATCTAACTTCTACGATTCTTATTCACTAAACCCTTTACCCAACGCAGACGATATCAAAATTTATTATTTTAAATATCATTTTTTTTTAAATTTTTCAAAAATATTCAACAAAACCATGTCATGTGTCATTGAGCCCGTTCCAATGAGGGGTCACATGATATGGTTTTGTTGAAATCTTTTGAAAAAAATAATTTTTTCAACTGCTCAGTTTGCATATTACGCGGGCGGATGTAGGCGATTCGTTAGGTAAAGGGTTAAATGAGGGTACCAGAGCACAAGCCCACATTATCCATGCACATATTCTAAACTCTGTCAAAGGCAAATACTAATGTATTCAAATTTAGACTAATGTTAAATCTGTCCTATCACTACAATAAACTGAATTTGAATTTGAACTAATGACTGGAGAGTGCCTCTAGGGACTCTCCATTAATTTGCGATAAACCAAACAAAGATACATTGAAACAACATAATAGTATTCCGGTTTCATCTTACAATGTGGAATATAAAATAGAGAACACGAGCAGCTCACAACAAGGGGACAAACACACACGGACATCACCAGAATCGGTTGGGTGAGCCGATTCTAATGACAACCGTGCCCGTTTCTCTACTTGAGAATGTCTGAATGCTCCAACCAATACATCTATAACTATTAGCTGACTGAGTCCCAGAAGCCAGCACCAGGGCCTCCAACAAAATGAGGCACCAGAGCAAAAGCCAACACCCTCCCCGCCCACGCCCCACAACCAGTCAAGTGCAAACAACATTTTTCTTTTCAAATTTTGTCCCATAAAAATCACCGGAGAGTGCCCCTAGGCACTCACCAGTAACCTGCAACAGAGCAAATTTTGAATAACAAATTCAGACCACCTAAATCAACCCAGCATCTAACCTTGATTGTACTGGTCTTAACTCTATTAATCACTCAGACCAATCTTTTCATGTAAGTCCTGCTGTTCTTATATTTACCTAAGTATGTGAAATACTATTTATTATTTATTGGTGAAAATGAGGCTAAGAGAGATAATAGATTAGACCTTATTAAAGGATTTTCTCATGGCCCCCATGGCCTCATTTCAGAAAAGGGGTGCAGTAGGCCAGACATTTTCCAAAAAAGAGATTCCATGGGACATGGCTGTTAAATACCGAGATGAGGCTAAGAGGGATAGTAAATTTGACCTCATTGAGGGATTTTTTCATGGCCCTCATGGCCTCAACCGAAATGAGGCTAAGAGGGATAGTAGATTAGACCTCACTGAGGGATTTTCTCATGGGCTTCATGGCCTGATTTCAGAAAAAAGTGGTGCCGAAGGCCCGTCGTTCGTTATTTAGGGGTGGTGGAATTGCGGTGCCATGGGTCGTGATGATAAAATGAACTAATTGGATGATCTAGATAAATGAAACAAGAACAAGAGTACTCGGAATAGGGTTAGAACTAACCAGCACAGACCAGAAAATCTAAATATAGTAACAAAACTGTTCCAGTTGATAGGCTCTTCTACTCTACTGGAGTATACTCCTGGACAAACGAACATGGTCGGGTTGACGAAAACTGTAACATACATAGAAGCAGAGGATTCTGAAAGAATCCGAAATAGTACAATTTGAAGCCTTTGGGTAACATAGGAACCACGTGCTACCATAGAAACAAAGATTACGGCCTCCAGTATACAAAATGGACGATGGCCACTAGGTCACCTGACATGACGTCACTTCCGGGGTCCGGCACCGGGGTCCGGCAACTGGAGGAGGGGGGGGGGGGGGAGGGGGGGGGTTACATGACACACTAATTGCGAATATTCGCAATGTTAAATGCGAATATTCGCAATGTTAAATGCAAATATTCGCAATATTCAATGCGAATATTCGTCAAAACCTAATTGGCTTCAGTACATCCAAAACAGGCATTTAATCTATTAGCTCTTGTTTGACAGAGCTTTATGAGATCTACCAAACAAGATAGAATTATAAATGCTCAGTTAAGACAGTCTTTCTCTAGAATACGGGAAAGATACCAATGTCTATCAATAGAAATCTCCTGTTAATTGAATAATTTTCACTAACAGGGTGGCTATTCAGTTAACAGGGTTTCACCGCAGCCAAATACGTTCAGGGTTTTTCACGAAACTCAGGTATTTAAAGTTTGTTATTTTCCAAATTTTAGCTTCAAAACGTACAATTTCGCCGAGCTCGTTATATAGTAAGTTTGGAAACTATACAAACAACAACAACAACAACAACAACAACAGAACCCCCAAAACAACCAGAACTAAATTAATCAAAATGAAATGAAATCAACATAAAAGTTATTATTAAAGAAAGCGTCGTCTACGATCCATATTAAACGAGAGGCTAATAACCTAATTTATCACACAATTGCTGAGTGAGTCGGCCCAACGGGAATCCACTTCATGCCCTGTATAAAAAGCTCGATCAATGGGAGATACGTTCATAAAACAACCAGTTTTATATTTTTGTCGCGAAAATAAAAGTGGAAATCGTATCGATTGAATAACGCGTGTGGTTGTTTCATTTCCCGCGCATTTGTGTCAGACTTCTACAATGTTGTCTGTTGCATCAGTAGTGAGAAAGACAGAGAAAAAATGAAAAAAAAAAATCAATACAACCGCCATTAAGTAATCAGACGCTGTAAATTAGACGGCTTCCCGACGGCGCTAACCGACTTGCTGCGGTACTCGTACACTTCAATCTTGTAAAGACTAGTGTAAAACGGTGTTGCAGTAAGCAAGTTCTTGCTTGCAACAGGTGCCGTTTCGAAACAGGCCATGCGCAAAATTATAACCATGTCCGCAATTCAGCAATAAAAGCAAGATGAGAGAGAAGGCTTACTCTATATGTCCAGAAGCAACGAAATGCTGACTGAACGAATGCCCAACGATCGGTACAGTTAAAGCTAGAAGTTCTGTCACGAACTGTGAGCTTATCTAGGCTTACTTGCGCGTAGGAATTGTGCGCAATTGCCATATCGAATGGCATCCAAAGCATGGCAGGTTCTCCTGGTTACTCATAGCAAACACAGGCAATGTTTCTGTCATTGGACCTCCGGGTTACCCGGAGGTCCATTGGCTGAAACATTGTTTGTGTACAGGCCATATGTACAGACTTTGATAGCCTTACTGTGGTCACAAAGCATAGATTAACGTGCAGATCGACGTGCTATTTGTGCGCATTTAATGACAGGACTTCTAGTTTTAACTGTAGACGATTTGTTCAAGAGAGACACGTTTATAGGATTTTGAGAACATCTCGACGATTCGAAATTTTCCGAACCGGCGAGAATGAAATCGAATTGAAACCAATCATTGGAACGATAGTAGTATGTCATGCACGTTTCGGGCATAGGTTGCAGGACCTCGGGAGTGACGTCATGTCACGTGACTCAGTGGCGCCATGTTGTGTTGTCATGGTAACCCGCGTGAGCGGCCGCCATGTTGTGACGTCATCCCCGTGGTGATACGTGGTGTTAGTGCGCATGCGCAGCGCGTGTTGTTAGGGTGATACGTGTTTCCGTCGTCCATTTCGTATACAGGAGGCCGCCATTTTGGTTTCTATGGTAGCACGTGGTTGCTATGTGGCCCAAAGACTTCTAATAGGACATGGGTATGTTCGGAGGGTGTGTTCCTTTGTATAGCAGTATTTTCCCGATTCGTAGAATTACCACAAACAACCCGACAAGTTGAACTATTTTGAATTCTTTCAGAATTCTCTGCTTCTATCTATGCAATAGTTTTCGTCTACCTGACCATGTTCCTTTGTCCTGGAGTATACTCCAGTAGAGCAGAAGAGCCCATCAACTGGAACAGCTTTGCCTATTATTACTATATTTAGCTGTTCTGGTCTGTTCTTGTTAGTTCTGACCCTATTCCGAGTACTCTTGTTGTTTCATTTATCTAGATCACCCAATCAGTTCACTTTGCTGGCCCTAACTAACCAATCAGATTGCTTGATTTCTTATAATTTGAATGCAGAGTTATCTCTCTTCTGTATAACAAAAGCCTATATCATTTCCAAAGCCAATAAGCTATCGAACAGTTACTGAAAAGTCATTGCTCGAACGACTCGAAGCCCATCGAGCAAATGAGCTTTAGGGCAATTGCTCGATCGAGTGACTCCACATATTGCTCGAGCGACTCGAATCCCATCGAGCAAATGAGCTATAGAGCAACTGCTCGTTCGAGTGACTTGCACACACGACGCTTAACCTCATTTCGAAAAAAGGGATTCTGCTGACCCCCGACGTTTCCTAAAAAGGGATTCTATAGGGATTCCAAAAAAGGGATTCCATAAGTGGGATTCCGTCTTACCTCGAGTGACTCGCACATACTGCTCGAACGACTCGAATCCCATCGAGCAAATGAGCTTTAGAGCAATTGCTCGATATAGTGACTCCACATATTGCTCGAACCCCATCGAGCAAATCAGCTATAGAGCAATTGCTCGTTCGAGTGCCTCACACATACGACTCTTAGCCTCATTTCAGGAAGAAGGGATTCTGTAGCCACAGACATATCCTACAAAGGGATTCTATGGGGATTCCAAAAAGGGATTCCATAAGTGGGATTCCGTCTTACCTCGAGTGACTCGCGCATACTGCTCGAACGACTCGAATCCCATCGAGCAAATGAGCTTTAGAGCAATTGCTCGATCGAGTGACTCCACATATTGCTCGAACGACTCGAATCCCATCGAGCAAATGAGCTATAGAGCAATTGCTCGTTCGAGTACCTCGCACATACGACTCTTAGCCTCATTTCAGGAAGAAGGGAATCTGTAGCCACAGACATATCCTAAAAAGGGACTCCATACGGATTCCAAAAAGGGATTCCATAAGTGGGATTCCGTCTTACCTCGAGTGATTCGCACATACTGCTCGAACGACTCGAATCCCATCGAGCAAATGTGCTTTAGAGTAATTACTCGATCGAGTGCCTCGCCCATACGACTCTTAGCCTCATTTCAGAAAAAGGGATTCCATAGCCAGAGGCGTTTCCCAAAAAGGGATTCCCAAAAAGGGATTCCGTAAATGAGATTCCTAGCCGACTCCGTAGGGTATTCCCCCTCATCACTAGTAAGAACGAAGAAAAGAAACAAGAATTTTTGTTATAGTTAAAAAATTTATTGTCTTTTCTGTACACTGCATGTTATATAGTCAGTCTGTGTGAAACACACAGACTATTGTTTTTGTAGGGTTTCTTTTTTTTTTATTTTTCTTTTTTTTTTTGGCATGCTGATAGACAGTCACAAGTTCTCGGCCACCTATGTTTTTCAGATTCCTGGGGTATTAGTGGCGTCTGTGGGGGGTGTTTTGAAACTGGGTCACGCCCATATCTCAGGCGTGGTATGACGTATGGACCTGGGACCAACACCAAATGAGTCGACACTCGATGGAGATTCAAAATATGGGTCAAGGTCACGTCGGTCACCTGGGGTCATTAAGTGCATTTTTCATAATTGCTGGAAATCACATTTTTACCCCCCCCCCCAAAGCTTTCCTGATGTACACACATGCATTTTGACATAAAAAAGTGGGCGTGGCCAAAATTTTCGAAAGTGGGTCATGCTCATATCTCATGCATGGTATGATGAATGGACCTGGGACTAACACCAAATGAGTCGACACTTGATGGCGATTCAAGATATGGGACAAGGTCACGGAGGTCACCTAGGGGTCATTGAGTGCAATTTTCATAATTGCTGGAAATCACATTTTTGACCACTTAAAGCATTCCTGACGTACACACTTGCATTTTGATGTAAAAAAGTGGGCGTGGCCAACATTTTTGAAAGTGGGTCACGCTCATATCTCAAGCATGGTATGATGAATGGACCTGGAACTAACACAAAATGAGTCGACACTTGATGGAGATTCAAAATATTGGTCAAGGTCACGGGGTTCACCTTGAGGTTATTGAGTGCAGTTTTCATAATTGCTGGAAATCACATTTTTTGATCCCCTAAAGCATTCCTGACGTACACACTTGCATTTTGACGTAAAAAAGTGGGCATGGCCAAAATTTTTGAAAGTGGGTCACGCTCATATCTCAAGCATGGTATGATGAAAGGACCTGGGACTAACACCAAATGAGTCGACACTTAATGGAGATTCAAAATATGGGCCAAGGTCACATAGGTCACCTAGGGGTCATTGAGTGCATGTTTCTGAATGGATGGAAATCACATTTTTTGACCTCCTAAAGCATTCCCAAATTCTATACTTGATTTTTTTATGTAAAAAAGTGGGCATGGCCAAAATTTTTAAAAAGGGGTGACGGTAATATCTCATGCATGGTGTGATGAATGGACCTGGAACTAACACCAAATGAGTCGAAACTCGATAGATGTTCAAAATATGGGTCAAAGGTCATGTAGGCCACCTAGGGGTCATTGAGTGCATTTTTCGGAATTGCTGGAAATCACATTTTTTGACCCCCTAAAGCATTCCCGAAGTCCATACATGAATTTTTACGTAAAAAAGTGGGCATGGCCAAAATGTTTGAAAGTGGGTCATGCTCATATCTCAAGCATGGTATGACAAATGGACCTGGAACTAACGCCAAAATGAGTTGAAACTCGATAGAGGTTCCAAATATGGGTCAAGGACATGGAGGTCACCTTGGGGTCATTGAGTGCATTTTTCAGAATGGCTGGAAATCACACTTTTGCCCCCCCCCCCCCAAAGTATTCCCGAAGTCCATACATGAATTTTTACATAAAAAAAGTGGGCATGGCCAAAATTTTTGAAGGTCAGTTATTTTCTTATCTCAAGCATGGTTTGACGAATGGACCAAAGACTAACACCAAATGAGTCAACACTCGATAGAGGTTCAAAATATGGATCAAGGTCATTGAGGTCACCTAGGGGGTCATTGAGGGCATTTTTCAGAATTAATGGAAATCACATTTTATGACCTTCCTAATGCATTCCAATAGATCATACATGCATTTTTACATGAAAAAAGTGGGTGTGGGCAAAATTCTTGAGAGTGAGTCACACTCATATCTCAAACATATATGCCTTTTCTGGTTTCTTAGAAAAAATGTTCTGATTCCTTTATGAATATCTATAAATACTGTTTATGAAAATTCCTTCCTGATTTGTTTAAAAATATGTTACTCCCGAAAATAACCCTCCATAAACTCTCTTTCTATATAGTTTTTTCCTGGTAGATATTTTAACCCTTTTCTTACAAGTGTGAATTTACTGGATGCAGTAAATTCGATTTCTCTAGTATTAACATTATTTTCTATTTCAATGATTTTTGTCTGATGGATTCTTTACTATTCTACTGAAATTTGGCACATATGTACAGCTTCATTAGAAGTTTCTCACCTGGATCATGGCATTTCTGAAGTTTTTCGTTTTCTGCCAAAACTGTGCAAATTGTTATCCCAATGTTACATTTTGCCACAATTCTCAAACAAGACCCTGGTCGATTTGCCTGGGGCTTTCGTAATATTTGTAGCATGACTTACTACATCTGACTGCATAAGCTGTATTACCCACGTTGCTCCCCTTTGACCTCAAAATTCCGAGCAAAGTGCAATTTTGGCAAAAGTGGCCAATTTTCACAAGCGATTTCTCAGCACTGCGGCCACATTTTTTTCAAAACGTTTCCCATGAGAAGTTTGGGCATTCATCCACGAATAATTTGGCTGTTATACATTTTATTCAAAGTTTTAACCTTCAGCCGTTTTCGGGCCTTGAATTCTTGTTCCCTTAACTTCTTCATAAAATTGGCTCATTTTAGTTCATTTTTCTTCCATTTACGATTGGTGTATCGAAAAATGATTTACATGTTCGTATTCACGATTACCTATCGAATATATTGTCTGCTGTACGTTTGGTTGTAAAGTTTAACCACATGCCCATTCTGTTTGCATAAACAAAAATGCTGTCCAAAAAAACTCTCGCTTTTTCAGAATTTGGTACGATTAAGTGACAATTTACTCCATTCCTAATGGATTGAGTGCTGAATGTTTTCATTGGCTGCACGCAGCAGTCATAGTATGAAAACTTTTGTTTTATATGTGAGTATCAAAAGTTTAACCCTTGGCAGATTTGAGACTCTCATTTGGGCTGTCTGAATAATTGTGATTTTCGTAAAATCACCGAATATTGGTAAACGTGCAGTGGTAGTTTTGACATTCAGATTCAAAGTTCAAGTCCAAGAAGATTTTCTGTTATAAGGTAGCTGTAAAGTTTAACCCAATCCCTGTTTCGGCTGCATAAAGATAGGTGCCGTCGAAAATAACTCCATTTTTCAGAATTTGGTAAGTTTAAGTGACAGTTTACTCCATTTCCAATTGATTGAGCGCTGAATGTTTTCTAGGGCTAAATGCAGCAAGCAAAGTGTGACATCTCTTGTTTTATATGTTATTATTAAAAGTTTAACCCTTGGTAGATTTGAGACTTCCCTAATGGGTACTGTCGAAATAATTGTTATTTTCGTAAAATCACTGAATATTGGTAAGTGTTCAGTGGTAGTTTGGAATAGAATATCTGAAAAAGCGTTTCGATATTCAGACTCACAGTTCAATTCCAATAATATTTTCTGTTATAAGGTTGCTGTAAAGATTAACCCAATCCCTGTTTCGGTTGCATACAGATAGGTGCCGCCAAAAGAAAAACTTTCATTTTGTTAGAATGTCGTAGGTTTAAGTCGCAATTTACACCATTCCTAATTGAGTGAGTGCTGAATGTTGTCTATGGGTGCATGCGGCTAGCAAAGTATGACAACTTTTGTTTTACATGTTATTATTAAAAGTTTAATCCTTGGCAGATTTGAGAGTTCCCAAGAAGGTAAGTTGGAATAATTGTTATTTTCGTAAAATCAGTCCCTGAATATTGGTAAGCATGCAGTGATCTTTCGGTCCTATATAAAGGTGCAAATAGTTAAAGTTGAACAGTTAATCAGACAGAAATAATGCCAAACTCGGCCGTTGAGAGGTAAATAATGAATGGAAATTCCATTGCATTGAAAATAAAGTAGGAACGAATCGTTTCCACGTGAGGCGTGGTGTTTTCCACGTAGTCAGAACACTCGATGCCATGCCAAAATGTCGGCCAGGCTTCGTAGAACAAGTTCTGAAAATTGCAAGTCGCTGCCTTCAGCGGTCTGGACACAGTTCGTGTATGTCTGAAGTGCTATTTTATTGTTTAATATGCAAATTTTCATTAATCTTTTCCCGCCAAAAACCTACTCACCGCCGTTTTCTTTTCACTTTTAACTTCTGATGATTCTCAAAAGTTTCAAGGTTGCGATGGGATCCCTGGGTGCTGTTCTTAAAGAAGCTACTTCGATTTACAGCCATCTCTCCGTCAGTCCCACTCTATTGTAACTTTTAAGTGTACCTACCCCAGAGGAGACTGCGCCCATCCCCGCCCTCTTCTTCCGCTCCGGCTGGAAAAAGACCAAATTCAGAAAATTACCTCCTCTCTTCAAAAATGCTATATGTCAGCGAATTCTCTGCGAATTTCCACAAAATTTTCACTCAGCATTCATGAATAGTTGCTCCATCGGATGCCTGGAAAAGCGACACGAATTGCGCATTTCCTCATGTCCAATTCGAAAAGAGCGTATGCGCATGCGCGTGAGGCTCCCACGGGCTATTCGCTCGGTTTTTGGATTTTTCAGGGACAGGTCGAGTTTGGCAGAGCTTCTAGAACATACGTTAAAAATTTCGGGTCGCTACTCCAAAAACACTCTCCACAATCTACTGTACATGGAACGGAGTGTATACTTTTTATGACCTGCCGGCAGTCATAACCACCCTTCTAGTTTTATGTTATTAATAAACGTTTAACCCTTGGCAGATTTGAGACTTCCCTCATGGATACATCCACGGTGTTTTCATCCGGTCGCATGTCTCAAAAAAGATACTAATCTATCGAGCGGGGATAGTAGAACACATTCTTAGAATTTCAAGTGGCTGCCTTCGATGGTCTGGTTACAATTGGCGTATGTCCTTGCTATGCCCACAACGAATAGTCAGGGGGCATATTGTTTTATCCCTGTCTGTCCCTCTATCTGCCTGCATATAGGGTACATTGTTTGTCCGTCTAACCCCTCTTATAATTTTCAAGCTATTACCTTTTTATTTCACAGGATGTGTCTACATTTTC
Organism: Pictodentalium vernedei; assembly: GCA_031216915.1. Taxonomy (NCBI): domain Eukaryota; kingdom Metazoa; phylum Mollusca; class Scaphopoda; order Dentaliida; family Dentaliidae; genus Pictodentalium; species Pictodentalium vernedei. The sequence continues at coordinate 338,751,660 of CM062296.1, read as the reverse complement.
CAGATGTGTGCATATTGTCAGGATTTTGTCTTGCCTCAATATTTCTCAAAACTACTGGTTGTTAAACTTAGTCCATTTTTGTAGAATATCACCTGTATGATACGTGATTTCTTCGGCTAACTTCTCCCCAGTTTTGAAGCTAGGGCCTTTTTTATTACTACAATATTTTAACTGCGTTCACTAATATGAGTAAGGTTAGACGTAGCAGAGAACAAAATGAGTAGCATGACCACGGTTGTGGAATTAACCTAGAATCCCCCGGATAGTGAAGAAATTTTGCGTTGTTAAATCAGAATTCTGTCTGTTTGAGTTGTCGGATGGAATTTTAATGGAAATGCAAAACCACAGTAAAAAAAAATCCGTTACAACAATGCTTCGAATTTGCAACTGTTGGAAGTTTTACCTGAAAAATTTCCAATTATCTTGATTTTTGGTCAAATATAGGGAGGTGAGACGCCGCTCCTACACCCCGCCCCCACCCCACCCCCGTAGATACATGCCTGTGTGGAATGGCGAGTGTCTTCCTTGAAGTTCCTATCACAATTATGAATGAAGAAATGGAATATTCAAGTGGTGTGATTTTAACTCCCTTAATACTTCAGCGTGTGCCCGAAAGCTTTCATTCAATGTAACTCATAGCTGTAAAACGTTTTGTACGCTTCTGTCACATTGCCACACTGTACACAAAAGCCAGCCTTGAGATCCAACCAACTTCTTATTTCCAGTATGCCTCGTTTAAGACTATAGATGCCGTTCAATGACTCAGTCAGGAGAGTAGTGACTCACTGGTTGTGGCATTGGACTTTAAAATCGAAAGGTCCAGGGTACGTGCCCCACCAAATGCAACTGCGATTTGTCTTAGGTAAGGCACTCAGCCCTGATTACCCCAGTTGGGGCACAGTACTGTGTACTAAGGCGCACTGCAGCTTGATAGACCAATGCTCACCCTGCTTGTGTGTAGTTAGTGTGTTGTGAATTTTGATAGTTGCTGATCGGCGCTCGGCATATCTATTTAGGTACTCTGGCTGACATCGCCCGTAAAACTGTCCAATATGAGATGAACTTCAACCTCTCTGTTGAAAGTGCTGTTAAACTCCAATAAAAATGGCCAGGCAAATATCTCAAGCGCAGTATGTGATAATGTCACATATACATACTTTCTATCCCCTTCCTTTTGTCTTGACGATAACTCAAAACTCAAAAACAAATCATCTGTCCTGTGCTGTTTGGCATACTGGTAGCCTGTCACTAGTACTGGCCCAGCTATGTTTTTAGGGAACCTTTGGGTGTGGCCCATTGGGTTATAGAGTATTTTACACCCCCTAATTTCTTTGTAACAGAAAAGCATCATAAAGAAATAGCTGTTTTATATTTGTATACACAAGAGAATAATGTAAACAATCAAATTAGAGAGAAGTTGCTATAGCTGACTCACATCCACTCTTATCAGCTGTTGCGATCAGAATTAAATTCCATCCCAAACCAAGTTGAAAGAAACCCTTTGAGTGGCAAGAAAATTTGTTTATTATACAGCTCTATCTTACAACACTTGATTAATTGTAGTTGAATAAATAACCTTTCACCTTTCATTGCATTTTTTAATTTAATGTTTTTTTCCATTCTCAATCATAACTCAAGATCAACAGGGTTGGGGCTGAGTGATAAGTGTCTTTCTCGAAACACTTATCACAATTATGAATTAAAGAAATGGAATATTTAACTGGTATGTCTTTAGCCCTCTTCATACTTCACCGCGAAGAACAAACAACATCATTTAACTTATGACTGCAGAACCTTTTGCACGCTTCCTGCCATATTGCCGTTCTTTACGGAAATGCTTCAAGATTCCATCATCTTATTTTATGTATGCCTTGTTTAGGGCACTAGATGCTCTAAAGAGTAGGCCTTTAGACGAGCTCTTGAGGCTTTTAAGGTTTTTATGGCACTATCCCCAATATAGAGTCTATACATCCTTTATCGGCTCGATAACTCAAATAGAAATCGTCCTATCTCTATTCGTTTTGGCATGCTGGTTACCAACAATCAGTTTGCACTCATATATGTTTTTTTCACCTCGTTTGAGGCCTTGTGTGTGATACAGTAGGCTCATTGTTTTAGAGGCTTTTAAATCATAATAAATATTTGCTATCATCACCCAACAATGACAGATCTGTAGTTGGTGGAGACATTACTTTAAAATGAATGTACACATGGGACTATACCGACTGAGTTAAAAGTTTTTTGGGGTTCAATATATGGTCCACCTGAAAAAGGCCACCAAGGTCATCAAGTGCATATTATTCCGAAAGACTGGGAAATGCATTTTACTACACCTTAATGCATTTCTAAAGTTTATGAATGCATTTCTTCACTCAAATTAGTGAGTAGAGCCAAAAATGTCCATTTCTGATTCGTGTATCGAACCCTTTGAATGCTGGTCACATATATGCCTTTTCTGGTTTCTTATAAAAATTGTTCTCATTCCTGTATTAATATCTGCAAATGCTGTTAACGAAAACCCATTTCTGATTTGTTTAAAACATATTTTACTCCAGAAAATAAGCCTCCATAAATTCTCTTTCTGTATAGTTTATTCCTGAAACTTTAACCCTTTTTCACACAGACTTGAATTTACAGGGTGCAGTAAATTCTGTTTCTCTAGTTCAATATTTGTTCTGTTTGTTCCGTTATCTTCATTGTCATCATTGGCTCTGTATCTTGATCGTTGTCGGCTGCGAAGCTTTATTGTAGAATTCTCTATATCTTTGTAAAATCTGATTATAGTGAAGAATCTTCTCGGTCTCGTTCATAGTTCTAGTTCTGTAATCTCTCTCATTTCTCTATCCAGGTCCATCGCGGCAAGTTCGTTGAGTTCTCTGCGCACCAAATGCTGTCGATCTAGTAAGCTTTCCAGTAAACTGGGTTCGACCAATACGCAATCCTTCTCTTCTTGTCCCTTCATTGTTGGATTAGGCTCTGGTTCTAGTTTCTTCCCTGTTCCGGTCATCACTGTCCGAGGCATTTCTGTTGGTGGTATTGGTACCCACAGGTTTCTGGTTGGTTCATGGTTATTCACCTGGTAAGGTTTTGACAGTTATATTGGTTCAACTTGTTTTATTCGTTTGCGTTCTTCTCTTCTGCATAATTGCCGTAGTTCCAGTGGTGAGTGGGCCTTCTCGTGTCTGGACAGGTGGTGTCACCTGTTAAACGTCTTTGCACACTTTAAGCATCGATACCTATTAGGATCGTGGATGGTTCGCCTGTGTAGTAGGAGACATGTAAAATGACTGAATGATTTTTGACACTCGTCTTAAGTGTGGTGTTGATCCATCGCTGGTTAAACGTGGAATGACAAAGTTCGGGAGATGAATCCCTTTTTATACCCTCGAGATTTTATATCAAATCACGGAACATCATTTTACGGAGTCGGCTAGGAATCCCATTTACGGAATCCCCTTTTGGGAATCCCTTTTTGGGAAACGCCTGTGGCTATGGAATCCCTTTTTTCTAAAATGAGGCTAAGAGTCGTATGTGCGAGTCACTCGATCCAGTAATTGCTCTAAAGCACATTTGCTCGATGGGATTCAAGTCGTTCGAGCAATATGTGGAATCACTCGATCAAGCAATTGCTCTAAAGCTCATTTGCTCAATGGGATTCGAGTCGTTCGAGCAGTTCGTGCGAGTCACTCGATGTAAGACGGAATCCTGCTTATGGAATCCATTTCTTGGAATCCCTATAGGATCCCTTTTTAGGACACGTCTGTGGCTACACAATCCCTTCTTCCTAAAATGAGGCTAAGAGTCGTATGTGTGCTCATTTGCTCGATAGGATTCAAGTCGTTCGAGCAATATGTGGAATCACTCGATCGAGCAATTGCTCTAAAGCTCATTTGCTCAACGGGATTCGAGTCGTTCGAGCAGTACGTGCGAGTCACTCGAGGTAAGACGGAATCCCACTTACGGAATCCCTTTTTTGGATTCCCTATAGAATCCCTTTTTGGGAAACGTCGGGGGTTAGCAGAATCCATTTTTTCGAAATGAGGCAAAAGGTCGTATGTGCGAGTCACTCGAACGAACAGTTGCTCTATAGCCCATTTGCTCGATGGGATTCGAGTCGTTCGAGCAATATGTGGAGTCACTCGATCGAGCAGCAATGCTCTAAAGCTCATTTGCGCGATGGGCTTCGAGTCGTTCGAGCAATGCCTTTTCAGTAACTGCTCGATAGCTTATTGGATTTGGAAATGATATAGGCTTTTTATACAGAAGGGAGATAACTCTGCATACAAATTATGGGAAATCAAGCAATTTCATTGGTTAGTTAGCGCCAGTAAAGTGAACTGATTGGGTGATCTAGATAAATGAAAAAACTAACAAGAACAGACTAGAACAGCTAAATATAGTAATAATAAGCAAGGCTGTTCCAGCTGATAGGCTCTTCTACTCTACTGGAGTATACTCCAGGATAAAGGAACATGGTCAGGTAGACGAAAACTATTGCACAGATAGAAGCAGATAATTCTGAAAGAATTCGAAATAGTACAACTTGTCGGGTTGTTCATGGTAATTCTACGAATCGGGAAATTACTCCTGTACAAAGGAACACACCCTCCGAACATACCCCTGTCCTATTAGAAGCCTTTGGGTCACATAACAACCACGTGCTACCATAGGAACCAATATGGCGGCCTCCAGTATAAAAATTAAATGGTTTGTGTCTGATATTTTACTCAGGTTAAAATTGATAAAATTGTAAAGCCTTCTTGCACTCAGGGGACGAAATACACCACTACCCATGAACATAAAACATAAATCAAACCAAAAACGTGAACTTTTGATGGCAAAGAAATAATAACAAATATAAAAAATAACATAAAAAACCGCCCACCCACATTCAATTTTACAAAACAATGGCCCGAGAAATAGATCTACTTTGCGAGACCTAAAGAAAATGTCTTCATTGTTGATCATGTCATGTCTGGACAGGAGTTCTGACAGGGACAACTTCCCAAGAAATCATGTCAAGACCTGGAATCAGGGGTACAGCTATGGGTTGTATATGGTAGATTCAGATTTAGATTCTTTATTCACGGTACACATACATGTAAAATGGTTACAAATAAACATATTGCACAAGTGTAATGAGAAGTATACCGTAGGAAGTGGCATAGCCAGATTGGCTGTCTACCTGCCACCCCCTGGAAGAAGATGGGGTGATTGCAAACAGACTGTGACTGAAAGAATGAACTGAGAGCCAATTATGTGACACATGATGGAGAATGGCGGTCGAATCATTACTTTTCTGGGATTAGAGTATTGGTGCTTCATTTTCGCCAGCGGAAAGATGGTGCTTCAAGGTAGGTAAGAAGCAACCTGCCTATAGGACTCCCTCCATTACTTATCATAACACCCGAGGGCGGCAACAAGTTCCATCGTAAAGTTCGTGTCGTTTAGACTGCGACAAAGAGGTTGGTCATGATGTTTGGGCGTGGTGTCTACATTAGCTGCATCATCATCGTATGATGAATGTTATGATTTATTTGTTTAGACTTTTGTTTGCAGGTTCTTAATTGTATCCATATAGTATTTTACATAGCACCGCTGTAAGGAGGAAGCGCGACAGGTTGCACAAGACGAGGATTCCATATTTAGACGCGGACCACGACTTTGATAATTTCCAAATTTACGAAGTTTACGAAGTGCAATCGGGGCAATAGGGATTGTTGCAGCTGACAAAACTGGCATATAAGGAAATTAATGTGGAAGTTAAGTTGTTCTTAAGCATGCTTCTGTCGCTAATATTACGAGTTGCGTCGACCAGAGCATTCCATAGTTTCGGGAAGGAGTACAAAGGAAATTTATCCAGAGTTTGGGTCAGTGTTTTGGTATGAAACCGTCACTAATGTTCCAGTCGGAGATCATGGTAATCATGTACTGTCTTAGGGGACTAGATTTGCTTCTCGAACTTATGTCACACAAGCAGTCGGTGGGTCTCACACAAATAGAGGTTTGGGGCCGATTGTGGATGTTGGGATCCCAACATAACCAATTTTGAGTCCATTACGTGGTAATTAACAAGTCGAGAAGCCCATCTCGACAACTAGATGTATTTATGCACAACATTTTTTTAAAACTCTAATCCGCATTGACAAATTTTCCATTCTGGCTGATGATATATTATATACTAGCAGGTTATAGCGGAAAAAAGAAACGCAAGTTTTTTTCTGTGGTAAATATTTCGATTGTGTTATGGATGAATATTTCATTGTTTGTATTTTGGTGTTATTTCTTCATTACTGATTAAATTTTGACGAGTTTTGTTGTCTTAACACAGATGGCGTTTTCATGGATAACGTTCAAACGTGGGTACCCTATGCCATTTCCTGATCAAAATCAATAGCGGGTGTGCCCACCCCGGGTTTCAGTCGCTGCTCTAACACTCCTTACCATTGACCCCATCAAGTTATTTATGGTTCTTCGTGGGGGGGGGGGGGGGGGGTGTTATTCCACTCCTGAAGAAGGGCCTGCGTGAGCTGAGCGACGTTTTTGGGACGTTGACGCGCTTCCCGACCCTCCTGTCCAGCTCGTCCCAGACATGCTGTATCGGGGACAAATCTGGACTGTAGGGTGGCCAATGGAGGACTGGGACATTGTTTTGGTTGAGGAAATCACGACAAACCCTAGCAACATGCGACCTCGCATTATCCTAAGGTTACGTGCATGAATAAGCGGAAGCACCTGAGGCATGAGAACCTGATCTCGATATCTTACGGCTGTAAGATTGCCCTGGATGACAACGAGAGGTGTTTTCACGCCATGAGAAATCCCCCCCCCCCCCCCCAAAAAAAAAAACATAACAGACCCTCCACCGCATGTGTAGTTTTCCCTAAAGCGCGCGTGAGAATATCGCTCACCTCGACATCGACAGCGACGGTGTCGTCCATCTGACCTGTAAAGCGAGAACCGAGGCTCGTCAGTGAATAACTCACGACTCCAGTGGGCCAAGTGAAGCCAATTTGGTGCATGTGCCCGCAGCCATTGCAATCGACGTTAACATCGCCTGGGTTTAAGTTGCGAACCAACGTAGGGACGTCGTGGCCTTAAATAAAACTCCCGCAACCGATTCCTAACTGTTGTTGGACACAGTCGACGACCATGAGTGCCTACAACCTGACTCGCCGTCTTCGTCTGAAATCTCTCTCGAGAGGTATGCCTTTATCTTGACGTATCGACGTAACGCCGGGACGTCCGCTCCTGGGACGGTCAGCTAATCTTTCTGTGGCTCTGAGACGCCCAACTAAACGAGCTATCGTTGACTCATGGACCCCAAAATGCTGGGTGACGAGACGTTGCGATTGACCATGCATAATTAGAGCAATAGCCCTACCCCTATCAACTTCGGACTTTCGCGGCATTTTGCTTTTCAATCGAGTTGAAATGAAATGCTGTGCAATCTATGTGTACTGTTCAAAACTTCAATTCTGTCACATCGCCCAACTATTTGGAACATACCAAATTGCTTTTACCAAAGACATATACGCTTCAAATATACTTTCTATTTATATAATACTGGCAGGGAATTTATTAGAGTTTTATGACAGTGCTGTCAATTACACAACAGCAAGGTAGAGGTGCCCGACCATCTGGATGTTTTCAATGGGTCATGGTAATAAAAATCATTTGTTATTAGTTACTTGTCTCTCCCTGAATGTGGAACTCTACCGATATATTGACTTGGACATTTATTGCGCTTTCTAATCTGTGTCTGTTTTTGTCGGGTAAGCAAGATATTTTGCCCAACTGAGTACAGCAAAGCATGTGTATATTTTCGTCAGGCAAGCAAGGACGTCTGCCTAACTTGGTATTTCATAACATAACTTTTTGCCCAACCCCTTCCCGACGAAACCCATGATTGGAAGATTTTTGGGGGTGTCACCCAGAAGTTACGCCCCTGACTTCAATAACATCACATGCTAAATGAGTTGAAAAAAAGTATGCATGGAAGTGCATCCTGCAATTTGCATACGTACGTATAATTCTTTTTAATCGATCGGGCATTGCAAAACAGCCCCATGAGCGATCTCGAGATAGTCTCTGTTGCAAACGCAACAAACGACTAACGATATGTACAAAAGAGAAAAAAAAAATCCGCAATTATATCAAAATGAGATGTGAATCAATTTTCTATTGAAATATACGCTGCACACATCCCCATTATCGGGTTGTAGTTCCGCTGTGTCAGTGTGTCACGTCAATTAATGTGTCTGTAGGCTATTGGGGTGCAAATCTGTCATGATTATTAACTTTTTATGCGACGATTATCGACCAGATAAAGAATGAAATGAAGCTTAAGTAAATTATACCTGTCAAATAATATATTACCAATATTACGTTTTTTAATGCTCCAGTACTTCTTCCTTTTGAAGTTGTAATTGCGTAACAGTTCGGTGCTGCTGTCTCAAAGCCTTGAAATTTTTATTGGAAATTTGCACACAGTAGGGCAAGCCAACAGATGTTTATTATACATCATTACATGGCCACGTTTCTGTGATAGCTGAATTATGAACGTCGACTTACCTTGTACAGTACTCGTGTAAGCACGTTTGCCCCCCCCCCCCCCCCCCCCTGACTGATGTCCTAATTTCAAGAATTTAATCAATTCATTCTTCTATCACAATAATAACAATTTAACTCTTTCAACACTGGCGTCCTTGGAGGTATCATTTCAGTCAATACTGTCAACTTAGCAATGGGCGAAACCATTCAAACCATCCCGGTTTGTTGGGAGGCTCCATAATAATTTAATCCTACAGCTCTATTGAGCTGTTCGATTAAATTATTACCGAGCCTCGCTTCAGTTTTTCTGCTCTTTATATCGTCTGCTCATGCACTACCATTTTTCTCTTCACGCAAATATTTGTGCAAATCAGATTGAAAGGGTTAACCGTGATATATTACAGAACTATTGAAAACAAATACATTAATGTTACTTAAAAAAATAAGACAAGACTACTGTGCAAGAAATTGTGTGCGAACTTCACAGAATCCAGAGTAAGTTAGTAAATATTTTGTTTTAATAAGTGTCACATTTCATTACACGGAATAAAGTTCAAATAACTGCACAAAACTGTGCAATGAAATCCAGCTTAAAAGGCTTACAAAACGCTACTAACCTTATATATACATGGCCACCCCATTACACCTGATTAACAATTGTACCACTTTAAAATTCAACAATTATTTGATGACTAACATCAAACGGTCTTACACGAGCTAAACACAATTCTGTTCAAAAATCATTTATAGAAATGCATTCTTGTTTAAACTAAAGAAACGTGTAATTCGAAAAATACAACAATTGTCTTCTTGTATAAAGTCAGGTTTGTTTTAACTGTATTTTCAGAGTACACATGTACAAACTGATCAAAACAACAGAAGCATGAAATAAGGAAAAGGATTCAGCATCAAGCTACGAGCTTTTATTCGCCTGTTTCCTGTAAAATCATGTTGTTCTTTAAATAAAATTTATGTAAACAAATGAATAGATGGTAAGTTTTCTTATAATTGAAGCAATAATTTCAATAAAGAAAGCTTTAAAAGTTATACTTTATTATAAAGTTTTACATATTTATTTTTTGTTGAATTTCAGAATTTCAGTTCATAAAAATATTTTTCCCACGTACATTATTGCAAATTTCCTCTTCCTAAACTGACATAACAGCCCCCCCCCCCCCCCCCCACCATTCACCATCACCCGACACTTCCCAAGGACGTTGTATAGTGTAGTGAGTGACCCGGAGTGCACTGCTGATTAGCTAATTATAATATTTAATTTGCTGAAATACATGCTGAAACAATAAAAAGATCGATCGATGGCATTTAACTCTTTCGGTCGTGCATTTCCGAATGATAACATCTTATACAGTGTTACTGTACTGGCAAGACTGCAAAATGAACGAATCTGTTCAATATTTGATTGTAGGCTAATTCGAATCTGTTCAATATTTGATTGTAGGCTAATTGGTGATCGAAACCTACAGCCGTGTTGTTGTCCTTACAATTTAGTGTTCATTTTGTGGACGTTTTATAGACTGCCAATATTTACGTGGGGCATAAGTCGTACGATCGTGTAGTCAACGACACCATAATGTCTGATCAAAATTCATCCACTTTAATGCGATTCTGAGGACATGGCATTTACTCGCAACACGGTATATAAATGAAATATATTCGCGTTCAAATTCTATTCCATCACAGGCTGCATTAACTGCCGCATGTACGTTGGAAGTGAATATAAATTCCAGAGGAAACCTGAATTGAAATAAAGAAAGTTTCAAAAAAGTTCAATCCGATCTTGTCTTCGTGACACCAGTTTCAAATCCACCTCGAACCATGATTGAAGGACATGCAGCTGGAGGAAGGTTTCAAAACATAACAAGCACTACATTCATGAATGTTTCTCTTTATGTACACAATTTTATGGGTTTTTCTCTTTTATTTTTTGTTTCAAACGTGTCAAACTTTAGTCTTCCCATCAGTGGAAGTTAGACAAGGATGCTCTATATCTCCCACTCTTTTAAACAACATTTCATTGATGACATTTGCGGGATATTTGATGAATCCTGTTCACCAGTTAATGTGAATGAACAACGACTCAATGACCAACTTTCTGCCGATGACCTGGTAATGTTATCAGAGTCTCCATCAGGATTGAATAAATATGTTCAGAAGTTAGAACACTATGTGGATCAAAACAAACTTAGAGTCAATATTAATGAAACAAAATGCATGACTTTCAAAAATAGAAAACATAAAAATCCGACGTTTTTTTATTGGAACAACGAAATTAGATATCGTATATCAAAATAAATATTTAGGTCTTGATTACACTTACAATGGGCAGTAATAAGTTACGAACGTATCGATTATTTAAAAATGAATATAAACCTTATCTGAAATTCACCAGATCTTGACAAGCTAGTGAACTGTTTACTAGACCTAGGGTTAGTAACCATAATTTAGAAATAGAAAAGGGTTGACATAAACAACCCCCACGCCCGTGAATGATAGAAGATGCCAGGTATGCGATTCCTGTCAAATAGAGAGCTAAAAACATTTTGTTATGGATTGTGAGGCACATGTCGAAATTAGGGAAACGGTGTTCGAAAAATTATGAAAAAAACAAAGAATTAAAACAATTGAAGGATTCGGAGAAAAACCATTATATATTGAAAAACTGTGACGGTAAATTGATTAATATTATTTCTAACATGATCTGGTCATTCTTCTGTAAACGAGATCACATTGATAAAGAAAAAAGTCATCAGTACTTTATATTATACATCATGTTTATTATGTCTTCTTATTTGCTATTTTGTACTGTGCAAATGCCATTATGTTGTAATGCATTAAACTACTATTGAACGGAATTGACTTGAATTGTCAATAGAGGCGGACTGGCCGTATGGTCCACCGGAAAAATTCTCAGTGGGCCCCCTATTAGGTTCCCCCTGGGGTCCCCAAAAATAATGCAGCCCAACACATGTTAGTGAAAATGAAAATGACTAAAAGGCGAAATGGTTTCATAGACTGCCGGTGTCGAAATGTTCTCTATGTGGACTGCCACTGGAAGCCCACATAGAGGACATTTCGGCATACCAGCACGAACGCACGCACGCACGCACGCACGCACGTGTCTGATACCACTTTTCAATTAGTCTTAAGCTGTTATTGTGGCATAGCCAGAATTTGTTGGGTTTGTTGGGGAGGAGATACGTCTGGATAACTCAAGGGTAAGGGTGGAAAATTTGAAAAGTGGTGTCAAATGGAGACTCCAAGGGCGTTTGGAGATTTGGAGATGAAATTCAAATTTTAATGATCGAGTGAACAAGTCATATTCTTCTGGAAGATGTCATATATCGGAGTACCTGAATGAAAATTACAATATGTCGTACTCATATAGCCTGCCTGTCTCTGTACTGAAGTGAGTAAATATCGACTTTTCTAGGGAGCGCGGGGGGGGGGGGGGGGGGGGGGGTGGTGGTAGCCGTCTTGCTCACCCCCAAAGTTGACCACACCAATGATTGTCTTGATATACATATAATCTCACCCAATCTCTCTGGAAATTTGACCAGTCTGCGACCTTGTTTTGATTATTATTCGCTAAGATATATTAATGCAATTACCTTTAATTGATTTGATCTAGAAGTAATTACTGATCACGTGTTTTACGTTACCTTATCTATTTACTAAACAAAGTTTACATCATGTTTGTAAACTGTTGCCGGAAATATGGTAATATGTGGCAGATTCTAATAAACGGCAGCGAGTAGTTGATAATTATTCTTGTCAGCAGGGTTCGTCACTCATTTTTTTCGATGATTTATTCTCAAAGCAAAGGTAAACACGCCAGCTTTCAAAATTCAAAGGGGGAATTGGGGTGGGGATTGAGGGTGGCGGGAGGAGAGGGAAGGAAGACATCTCCCCCATCTCGGGCCTTCGACTTTCGAGACATGCATGCATGGGTATGTCATGGCGGGGCTGCTAGTGCGAGTAAATGCCCTTTTCCCGGGGACTGCCCCCCCCCCCCCCCCGAAGTGCTTCCGGCGCCCCTGAATACGACGTCTGAAATGCAAACAAAGCGAAAGCGAAAGTTAGGAATGTTTCTTCGGAATATTCAACTCAAAGGCACTCGGTTTTCACGTTTTCCGGTTGTAAAAAATCTGCGCAAGCCTCATTTGAGACAAGATTGAAACAGATTTGGAAAAGCTGAAACTCTCATTACCCCCCTCCCCCCCCCCCCCGAACTGACGAGCAGACTACAATTTACGTTACAATTATAATTTGTGATTAACAATTTCAACTAAAGCATTGGACTTATTTCAGTTATTATCTTCGTTCTATGACAAGGCCCAAATTTTAAACACCATGTTCTGTCACATTTGCATTCCAAGAACCAGTGGCACCTGGAAGCCGTGGGAGAGGGTGGGGGCTGTCCTCAACGTGGACTGGTCATGGGAAACTTAACGCATCGGGCTGACGATAGTTCGGCCCGGTTGTAGAAAATTTCAAAATTGGTGTCAAAAGAAGCAAAATCCTTCATTCTGAGAGATGTATATTCCTGAAACGAATACCACATATTTCCCTTTCGATAACTGACGTTGCATCAGTTGCCCATGTATTTATTGGCAACTGAACAGTTAACAGGCGGACGGTGTGATAACTGAATACGCAAACTATTCGTAATTATTTATTGACGAACAGATAGGTTGGGCACTGTTGAGGTAATGGGACCCCATTCCCAACAGGTCCTCCTCAGGGATGGGGGCACTAGCTCTCTGCCGCCCTGGCCCATAGGACGAGCCGCCACTACCAAGAACAGAAATTGTTAATTATAACTAATTCGCAGTCACTTGCATCGCTTGCATTTTGTAGCAGATATAAACAAGTTCATTTTTACCCAACGTAATGGTGTACGTATCCCATCCATGCACTTATCCATATCGCCATTCAAATTTTATTTTTTTCTTCATTTTTTGTCTTAAAAACATAGCTTATGGCCCCTCACGGGAACGAGATCGCCCTGATTAGGGATCATAAAGCTATGTGTTTGAAGCGAAAACTGAAATTTTTTCGTTATTTTCGAAATTGTTTGGCAAGACAGTGTCGTCTCTATTTGGGTTGGGTAAAGGACAGGTAAAAATAGGACCGAAAAAGCAATCTGGGTGATTTTAAGGGATTAGTGGACTTCCGGCACAGATCCGGTGCTGGCAGCCCACTAATTCCCTAAAATCGCCCAGCTTTCATAATATCCCTACATTATGTACTCTGACAGTCTAAGTTTGGGAGAGTAACTAGTCCGCCGCCGAATCCGACTCGGATAATCGCCGCTCAAAAGTAAGTTCTTTGGTATTAAGGGTGGCAAGTAGAATAACAAGCAATTAAGCTCACTTTGTTTAAACATTTTTGAGCCATGTTAGCCAAAAAGTAAAGGGCTGAGGTCTCCCCACCCCGTTAGCCACCTCGGCTTCGCCGCCCCTGGTAAAGGATTACCTGTTCACCGTGCACTCGCTACGCTCTTAGCGACGAGGATGACAGCAATTAGAGCTATTTCCCGTTGTTGAAAATGAATTTGAATGTCGCCAGCTTTACAGTTGAAAAACGTGATCACCATAGGTTTCGGAATATTTAGTCTGTTATCGATATTTTCCACATTTTCACATCCTTGACGTGTTACCGCGTGAAAAAGATGGATTAATCGGAAAGGAAGATGAAAAAATATCAAGTTTATGTATGGACATTAAGCCATTGATTTGAAAAGTTTACCGTCAAGATAATGCGGTCTATCGCTCACACTGAACATCGATCTAAGGTTGTAAATTGGGACTTCCTTCAACACAAAGTTTTTGCCTCTCAACGGAGTTGAACGGACTAAACTGTTTGAGATTGTCAATAGAATTAAGACCCACATATTCTGTACAAAATAGAGCAACGAAAACGCGCCACGTTGCGCGTACAAGATCCCATGTACAATCATAGCAGGCGACCGAAAACAAGAGAGGATGGTAGGAGGCGGAAGGAGTCAGGAGTATTTTCTTGAATTGACCATGTGTAAAAGGAACAAATACTCTTAATTGCATCCCCGACGTTGGAATCTGCTAAGATTCTATTATAGCACATGTGCAAATATCTTTGTTGTGTTCTGAGGTCGCTTAAGGGATCGTGCGGTGTCCTACCGTAAAAACCCAATGAAAACTAGAAAGTGTTGCAAAATATCATCTTCAAAGGCCAAAATAGGCATGAGGTGAAACAAATTAAATGTATAGATTCTTGGGTGTTTTTGATGTATTATGATCTCGAACAGTTGTTTGCTTGGGCCGAAAAGGTTCGCAAAGCAAAATGTGTCCGCAGGCCGATTTCGTCCGCAAAATGCGAGAAGACTGTTTTCTGTGGACGTAACTGGACGCGGTCTGCTCGTATTTTTGCGGAAGTAATAGTCCTACGGACACAATCGGCTCTCGTTTTGCGAATTTAATTGGCTAGTGGACACAATCAGCTTGGGTTTTTCACGAACATAACACAATCGATTAGTTGGCGGACACAATCGGTTCACGGTTCGTGGACGTAATCGGCTTAATATTATTATTTTCGCTGGATCGCGCCAATTTTGAAATCGCTTCTAAATTTCGCTCGTCTGCCCAGTACGGCGATGACGACTGAACTCGGCGATCCTGTTCCCGCGATCGATCGCACTGATCAAGTATGTTTGATATTTGCACCCGATTTTATTATCGCCGTGAACAGATCGCCGATGAAATCGCTCGTGTGCCCACTCAGGAGAACATAGTCGAACAAAACAATTTCTAGAAGCCAATCAGCGTTTGAAACTATGTAACATGACAGAAAAAATGGCTGCGCGTTGCCATATGGGACAGGTCACATGGTCGACGGATTTGCAGAATCTTGGCGTACGGTCTCGAGAAAAATCGCAGCGTGTGTCTACTAGTGATCGGGCGAAAAATATCTCTGACGATTTAATCGCGGCGATCCAGCGAAAAATAATCGCTCGTGTGCTCCTTGCTTTACCGACACAATCAGCCTTGTGGATATATTCGTGTGAAACAGACGTCAAATCGTCCTCGGAATGCATCAATGTGGCGTTCAGCAATACAGCATTGCAGACAGCACATTGATGCACTCAAGGGACAAAATGATGGTAAAAGCTTAACTCTTGGAAGCCGGGGAATCAGAATGAATTTCTTGAACATGACATACCGAAAAAAACTTATAGTAAAGCAGTTGCTTCTAGTCAAGTGTCGTCTGTATATTTAGGCAGACGACACTCGACTAGAAGCACCTGCTCAGTGTTTAATTCTCCCCCAGCCCAAAGATAGCCGAACAGTCACAGCCAGATTACCTGCCGTATTACATCACAGGCAAGAAAACTCGACTCCCTCCTTCTGAGAGTTAATGAGTTTCAATCAGATGAGCAGATAAAGAAAAACAATCAGTACACGGTATTACTAATAAACGGAACGATAAAGTTAAGCAAAACTATTTCTCTATCGAGGTTAATCGTGTCTCGGGAATTAGTCGGAATCAATAAATAAGAAAAGGTTG
The DNA here is from genome assembly GCA_031216915.1 of Pictodentalium vernedei. Classification (NCBI taxonomy): domain Eukaryota; kingdom Metazoa; phylum Mollusca; class Scaphopoda; order Dentaliida; family Dentaliidae; genus Pictodentalium; species Pictodentalium vernedei. The sequence goes on along the minus strand of CM062296.1, from coordinate 338,735,544 downwards.
TACAAACAGACGAGGTTTCTGTAACCATTTGGTCTGGTCAGTAAGGAACTGTGTGACCGAATTATTGAGAGAAATAATGCCGAATGTTTATAATCGATCAAAAGACTGGTTTTCTAGGTCATGTCGGCACATTTTTCTTTTCAAATGTTTACATTTACTCTAAGGCATGGCGAAATAAAACGAAAGATATTTTACAGGCGAGCCGATATACCATGAAATGGGAATGAGGTGTTCAAACATTGGTTGTAGAGAATTCAAATGAATTTTGGGGGGATTGTAGTTTACAAAACTCAAGAATAAATTCAACGCAACTGTAGCAGGCCTACCTTAGAGAATTCGGATTGCGAAATATGACCGATGGTGGGTGGCGTGTATAGCTTAGTCCAGTGATGCTACAAGCCCCTACAGTTTTCAGCAAAACACAGTAATGCAAAGCAGAGGAAGGTACTATAAGATGGTGCAACATCTTAAATTTTGGAAATTTTTTAAAGCTGTCTGAAGGGCGTATTTTCCCTGAGACTTGCTTTTAGCAATCCTTTTTTCTATCTCCCAATAACGGTAGTGGACTATTATTTAAGAAAAACTGATCCGTCCGATATAACCTATACTTTTCTAACAAAACTTTTGATGCGGGTGGGGCGGAGGGGTTTTATAGCCTCGGTAGCGGCGTAGACGGCATCTACGCCCCTGCCGAAGCTATAAGACCCCTGAAATGTGGAAGAAGAGGGATATTTATTGGTTTTTGAGGTCACACATTTCTGCGCAATGGCTAATCACGACCGCAACATGGTTATAAAGTTAAATCCAGCATTTCATTTATACCCATATTGCACCTTTGAGATGACTTCCACCCCAGGCATTGGTGACCGGTCCTATTTTACAAGAAAAACAGAGCTTGTTTACCACAGTAAAACAAGCAGAGATAAATGTTTCTGAGAGGGTTACAAACGCGGCATTTCGGGAAGTGCAAACATTGTTTTTGGGGAGTGCTATCTGGAGCTGACTAGGTTATCTATTTGCCTTAATTTTGTAATTTACAGTTCAGTTGCCGTGGACCGGTCGTAATAAACGAGTGGGCAGTTATGTCCACGCATGCGTTTAGCAGATAAAAAATATCGGCGAATATGTTTAACCGAGATTTTAGAGTGCAGAAGCCATGCAAATTTTCATTGCGGGGAAATTCTCTAAGAGTCATTCCGATGGACCTCAAAGAGTATGTGGCCTCCACAGCTGTACACTCCAACCTAAAATATTTCATATGTACAACCACCTAACCACTCACCAAACAACACGCCAGCCATAAATACTCACTGCCTCACACAGACTCATAGAGACTCACCCTCGCACACCAACGAACACAAACACACAGCACACACATGCACATGGGTGTGGGAGGTTATGTTATTTTCTGAGACCGGATAGTCAGGCAAGTCATTTGAGAACACATCAGTGCTGCTTTATTAACAACAATGTTCGAAAATGCACAGCAAACAGTTTGGGTATCAAGCGGGCACATTCTCAAATGTTGGAGGACTACATTGCATATTACGTCGCCTGAGTGCTAGAATGTTCTATGTCCCCTATGGGACATAGAACATTCTAGCACTCAGCCTACGATTAAATGAAGCCAAAACTATACAACCGACACTGGTTATCGTATGTATTCCTACATTTTTCGTGATTTCGTGATATAAAGCTACAATTTGGTACTCCGGAGTAATTTTGTCAGGAGGTGACATGGGATGTGTTTCGATTCCAACAGATCACGTTGTCAGGGGATTTAGCTCAGTTTTTTTTCCGCTCGTCGGGTGTATCCGTTTATACGAACATTATCAAGATAATGACACATACACTTACCCTTCCACTCCTCCAACACACACTCATAAACACAAGTAGACACTTTGCTTCAGTCGCATCTAGCCTTGGTAGGACTGCAAATGCAATGAATAAGAAGGCCCGTTTTTTCGAATAAAGTCTCAAGGTAAGTACTAACGAACTAGTGATAAAAATTCTTGCACATTATATTACACGACAGAGAATAAAATCAATAAAGTGACAGTGTGCATTTATAGACCGGTATATGAAACTACATTTTAAGGCTGTCTGCACGTCTAAAATTGATTAACTGCCATTTATTTTGTACACTTGAAAATTTTGTTGCGACCCCCCCCCCCCCCCCCAAAAAAAAAAACAACAAAAAACGGAACCGCACATTCCTCCCGCGAGACCCCTGACATCACTTGGTCGGCTAAACGCTTAAGTGACGTCATCTTTCTCCTCATATTTCTCCTCATTGAACACTGAAAATCTCCCTGCAGTACAGCCGCCGTGGACTGGCCACTTTCCACAGGTTGGCAATATCTTCACGCTCGCAAAAATATCAGATTCCAAACACCAATAAGAGGAATAATCATCAAAAAAATTAATTGATCAAGCACCGGGTACAATCCTGTGCTTCATTAATTAAAGTGTTGCTGCTGGTGATTTTTATTATCTGGTAAATGCATGTTTCGCGCGAGGATCGTGAGTTGCAATCAATCTCACTTCACACTACAAATGACGGTCTGTTTTCTTAAGACTCGGATTACCATCGTCTATCTACTACATAGACTTCACTGCCCACGCGTGGATTACAACCAGTCCACGGCGACTTTACTATATATGCCTTCTTTCTGTATACAACATTCAAGGTGCCATTTTAGTAATGGCAGTCGAATTGACAATGAGAATTCGAATTCTGATATTTCGTAAAATTCAAATAAATATACACAATTTATACACCAACATGAACGTTGTAATCTGTAGAATACAAAAAATGCATGTTTTTAACTCACATAGTAGATGGCAGGCATGGATGGCTCCTTAACGTTTTGAACCCTGATTGTGTCTTCCAAGTCAGTTCAATGACAGCAAGTGAAAGAGTCCATAATCATTACCCGGAGGTAGACTAATGAATATTTTCAACGCAAAATGTTCGGGCTGCATGTTGAAAATATTGATTGCTTACCTCACACATGCACTGAGCAGTCATCATACTTGATGAAATTATGACGTATCATATTCATGGAACGGTAAATCGGCCTTTAGGATCTAAACGGTTAAATATGGAATATACCCACAGTAGCTTTGTTATACCAACTGTTCAGCACGAGTGGTGAAGTGGTGTTAACTGCGAGCCTTCGGTGCGCGGTTAACAACACTTCACCACGAGTGGTGAACATTTGGTACACCAACCTACTCTGGATATATTTTATTTATACCATGGTCGTCAGATTAATAAGAGTTTAAATGTAAAATAAATCAATATTCACATGTGCGAATCTGTTTTTGTTTACATGATCACGGGTGAACTGTACTTCCGCTGGCAATTTTATCGCCGAAACGAAATAGAAAACGCAACGCGCAAATTACGGGGCCTTTTTCATTTTAATAACATAACATAATAACATACTATTTCGAGTTATGGATGCTTTATTGACATGAGACAATGCATGTTAGTTACTTTTTGGTATCTTATTAGGTAAACTTATTTAAAAAAGTAATAAATAATTGCCGGTTTCATTTCACTCTTCACGAGATGATAAATTTGGACAAGTTTGCATTCAAGGCGAGGTCACCAAAGGTCAATTTGGATGTAGTTCCACTGTAGGTGTAAATTGTTAATATTGAAATCCCATTTCTGATGTGTTCACCACGGTTGGTGTGTAAAGCGAAAATTTATGTCATAGGCTTTTTATATATAGTAGAAAAGGTAAGCATGGTATAAAGTCTGCTACCGCATCCGTATCAAAATTGATAATGAAGTAATATTCACAAGAACAGCCCCTTGAATCAGATATCCAAGAACAAAGCTTGGAATTCAAAACAGTTCAAGATGCAACGACAGGGCTGCTTGCAGGAACTAGTCGTCCATTTAATGTAAAGGGTTAGGCTTTGGAATATCAGCCAAAATTGCCTTAATTTTGTAATTAAGAGTAAATCGTAATGATTTCCCCATCTCTCAGCAGAAAACCCGCATAAACCTAAGTTATATTACAATATGTCAAATACCCATAACCGTTTTCCAGTGAAAGTGCCCGCATCTAAGATACCCATTGTTACCCAAAGGATGTCAGTACCAAAGTAAATCTGTTTCCTGGGATGATATAGGGGCTGAGTCCAAACAAGACCCTAAGCCCCCACTAAGACTGCGTCAAAAAATTAAACATGGCTAACAATTTTCGTCATTGGAAGAGATTTACAGGAAAGTTAGCTCCCTTTAATTTCCTAAAGCTGTCAGCAAATTTAACACTAATCGGAATTTCACATAAAAACTGAAATTTCGAAATGTTAGCGAATTTGTATCATCAATGTGTGCACCATTTCACAAACTTTAGATATTTTTTCTGTAGAGTAGTATAAAAAATATAGAAGCAGGCTTTTTACAATTTTATTCTGATACGAGGTGACCCTGTCTGTCGAAAGTGTCGTTAAACCCCAATAAAAAAATAAGTTTACAATTTTATTCCCAATCAGTTTGAACGTTTGACTATTATTCTCTGTGAGAACCCATTTAAAAATAAGAAAACGGCGTTTTCACCATCTTTTGGTGTTCTGTAACTTTTTATGTGCATTATTTCAGTTATGTGCGCTTCATGCCACATGAAACTGACACTGTCCTTTCGATTAATATAAAAGTCTACGAGGTGAGATTTGCTAATTTTTTTTCCTGGGAAGAATAAAAAAAATTGCAAATTACTGTAAAAAAGACATTCGCTTAACAAAGTGTCAAAGTAGAAACTCACTTGGTGTTGGAAGGTGTGATATTGATAGATATTCTTAATGGAGGATTATCTGTGACATGTTTGCTTCTAATTAGCTTCCGATAAAAAAGCAAAGTTTCCTTTTGTAACTTTTAATAACAGACAGCTCCAAGATCTGTATGTTATTTTCGTTTATTAAAAGTAACAAAAAGGAAAGTTCGCTTTATTTTCTACCGGTATCAACAATTGCTTGCTTCTCAAGTGGACCTTCCTCGTACGTCTAATATTTTCAAAGGAGATTACTTTATCGAAAATCGATTTTCATGACGTAATAAGTCAGAAATGAAAAGTTATCAATTCTCATTGTCGTCAAAAATTAAAATATACAGGGACAGAACCACGGTTTGTTTTAAAACAAGTGTTGCTAAATGTAGAAAGTCAACAGAACTTTTTAATTACAAAGATTTTCGGGATTATAATGATCGAAAAGTGAATTTATTACCAATATACAATACGCCTTTTGTTTTCACTCGACAAACTCTTACAAATTTGAAGACAAAGTACAAGAAGGCTCGTTAACCCTTTACCCAATGTAGTGCATATCGATTTTTTAAAAGTTTTACTATTTTTTTACATTTTTAAAAAAAATTCAACAAAACCATATCATGTGACGCCTCACTGGAACGAGCTCGACGAGCTCGTTCCAATGAGGGGTCACGTGATATGGTTTTGTTGAAATATTTTGAAAAATTAATTTTTTCAACTACTCAGTTTGCAAATTACGCAGACGGATGCGGGCGATTCGTTAGGTAAAAGTTTATTAAACCCCAATAAGGAGAGCTCGTTCCAGTGAGTGGGTAATAAGCTATGTTTTTGAGGCAAAATTTTATAAAATTTGTATGATTTTTGTGAACAGCGCTGGCCAGCTGTAGTCCATACGTTAGCTAAAAGGTTAAATTACATGTTATGTGAAAAGAAGAATCTCAAATTCGTCACGATTTGACATGAAATTTTTTAACCTTGTTCACTAAAAGCGATATGAGCCTCGGTAAAACGCCTCAGATCGATTTTAGTGAACTCGGTACAGTTTAATCTGAAATCGCATTAGAGATTGGAAAATCTGTAACTGGAGAATAAAAAAAGATAAGATAAGATAAGATAAGATAAGATAAGATAAGATAAGATAAGATAATAAGATAAGATAAGATAAGATAAGATAAGATAAGATAAGATAAGATAATTTTTATTGCACTACCACAAAAATGGGTATGGCACACAAATACACTTATATATACAGGAAGCAACAGAAGTACACGAGGGAATGTAACAAGGTCAGCATTCTAACATAAGTGCCGCGGCACAACCAGTCATGTTAGGGCCACTCGCATACACCTGTTCATCACCATCATATACATTTATGAGTGTATCATTGTGAGTGACAGCACATCGCATTTTCTCAGCGGTGTTCTGCGTACAAACTCCGCGAAAAGAGGGGAAACAGACAATCCTTAACAGCGTAGAATTCCTTACAGAATTAGACTAGTGGCCTGAGAGTCTGAAGAAGGAAAAATAACGTTCCAGCCACTGGACCTGCGGCTTCAAACCCGGAGGTTCGTTGACTGCAACTTCGCTTCTCTCTCTCTCTCTCCCAAAACATGACTTTTCACATTGAAGGAAACCCCACTAAGTGAGTGTTGAAGCTGTATTTTGTCTGAGACTAATCTGTTGGATTGGGAATTAGAAGAGTGGGATGATTGTGCTTGTTTGGTGTTTTAAGGTTTTTTTTCAGACAGCAAACTAGAACCAATTGTGGTTCCGTAGTTGAACCTTGATTGGTTTCTATTTTTAGTTGAACTGTTCAATTGAAAATGGAACCAACATTGGGTTTTTAACCCTTTATCCAACATACAGGATATTATTATTTTTAAATTTAAATTACTGTTTTTTCAAATTTTTCCAAAATTTTCATTAATACTTAATCATGTGTCCCCTCATTGGAACGAGCTGGATGAGCTCGTTCCAACGAGGGGCACATGATATGGTTTCATTGAAATTTTTTTTGAAAAATGTATTTTTATTCAACTGCCTCATTTGCATCCGACTCGTTAGGTAAAATGGTTAATGGAACCATTTTAATTGAATTCTATTTTTGGTTCCAGATGCGTGGCTAGCGATGGAACCAATTTTAGTTCTTTAACTGAACCATTTAGTTTTAGTTCTATCATCGGTTGGGTGGTATTTTTGGTTCCAGACACTTGACAAGGTGTAGAACCACCAATTTTGGTTCTATAATGGAACCATTAACAATGGTTAGATTTTGGTTCTATTTTTGGTTCGATATACGTGGCAGTTTTTGGTTCTATAATGGAACCAATTAAATTTGGTTCTATTTTGGTTCTATAATGAAACTATTTTATATTTGGTTCTATTTCGAGTTTTGTTTTTGGTTCCATATACATGACAGTGTATGGAATCAACTATGGTTCAATATTGAACCGACTTTTTTTGCAATGTTATACCCTTAAGACGTACATTGTTGAGATTTAGCAACCAAGTATAGTAGAACAATTGGAGAACAAAGAAATACAAATATATATATTCACACCCCACCATTCTAGCATTACCTTTTAAATAATTTATGAAACATAATAGATAATTATAATTCCCTTTACTGTAAAAGGTTTAATGAGGACATTTATTACTTTCCAAAGTGTGATTTACTGGGATTTCCGGGTTTGATTATAAACGATAACTTCACAAGCGAATTATGCAATCGACAAATGTGTCATGATTCCGTGCGCGCAAACGAAGACGCTTTGCCGTGGGTGTAATGGGGACTTCATTGTTTTTTGTTTTTTTTTACCCTTTACCTAATATGAAAAACGTACGGCAAAAACAATCTTGAATAGCTATTATTTTCATTTTTTGTCTCAAAAACATAGGTTATGACCCCTCATTGGAACGAGCTCGTAGAGCTCGTTCCAATGAGGGGTCATAACCTATGTTTTTGAGACAAAAAATGAAAAAAATTATGAAAATTAATTGACGATTTTTAAGAATAGCGCTGACCGTTACGCTAGGTTAAGGGTTAAATAATATAAGTATCGTTAATAATGAAAAGTAATAAACAGATTAATCGCTTGACTGGACTGGCGAGGGACTATATTGTAAAATTCTCGTGTGCATTGGTTATCTCCCAAAACTTAGACATCCCATAACTTAGACATCCCATAACTCAGACACTCAGTAAAAGTAGTTAATTATGTTCACCCACTATTACAATGGAATAGACTGATATTATATTAATGAAAACAGGTTTATCCAAACAAGAGAATTATCAAAGAATTGATTATTATTTGTTAGTAAAACTTGTTCACACAAACAAAACATCAAATAAGTTGTTAATTATTATCATTATTATTATTTATCTTCTAATCAAGATCAAACAGAACATGTTTACAGTGAACTCAGTTATGTTATAAATGCACAGTCAAAAAAGTGCTCTATATAAGATGCCAGACTTTACTTGGGAATCATATCCTGAAAATGGCTACTGTTAAGAAAGTTGAGTTTGTAATGTCACAGAAGGGCACGCCACAGGTACTTTTGGACGGCTACAGATATAACAGAAATAAAATAAGACAGAGCTGCACTCACTGGAGATGTATACATTCTACTTGCAAGGGAAGGTGCACCACCGTTGGAGACTTTGTCAGAGATATTATATTTTATATTTATATATATATATATTATGTAAATTTCAAAATTGGAAATAATACAGGCCGTTTTGGCAATTTTGTTGGGTTAAGGGATAAACGAGTGAACTATTGTAAAATATCTTGTGATTTTTTTGTATCGGTATTATGTTTGTGTAATTTGTAAATTATCTTGTGTTTTTTATGTATCTGTATTATGTTTGTGTATTTTGTTTTTTATGTATCTGTATTATGTTTGTGTATTTTGTTTTTTATGTATCTGTATTATGTTTGTGTATTTTGTTTTTTATGTATCTGTTTTATGTTTGTATTTTGTGTATGCTTTTGAAGTTTATATTTTAAGTAAATTTCTTATTGTCTGATGGCAACAAATCGCCTATAGATTAGTGTTTTTATGTTTCTGTAATGTGTTTGAGCATTGTGTGTTTTTGTTCTTGTCTTAGTTTGTTACCTAATTTGGAAATGCTTTATATTCTGTATTTTTATGTGATTGAAATGAATAATGATTGAATTTTAAATTGCAATAAACATTTTTCCATAAATCAGACTTTGTGTGCATATTTCACAGATCAGTCCATTAGAATAATGGGTAACAAGCAGGGGATTAGCTGTACACTAAAGTGTGAATGTTGTTGTTTTAAGGTGTCTAAGTTATGGGATGTCTAAGTTTTGGGAGGATACCTGTGCATTCGCTCTCTCGTGTTTGCACAACGTTCCTCACCTCTCATGAATTATTTCACGTAACCAGTCCAGTCAAGCGATTACTCTCTATATAATCCCACCTGCATAAAAACCTTATATCTTTTACTTCCTAACGGACAGAACCCCTAATCTCAACCATCACCCAGAAGACCCACGAAACAACGAAACAAAACAAAACAATAAAAAACCCAAATATAATCTATACTATATTTTAGAATCTATGTGTGTATATATGTATGTATGTATATATATATATATATATATGTGTGTGTGTGTGTGTGTGTGTGTGTGTGTGTCTGTCTGTCTGTCTGTCTGTCTGTCTGTCTGTCTGTCTGTCTGTCTGTCTGTCCGTCTGTCCGTCCGCTATAGAAATGAATATAGGGCCACCCCGAGTGTCCAAAATGGGTCTACTAGGAGTACTTTTGTATGGCGGAGGTCATCGTCAGGTTTAAAAAAGTGTGTGGCGTGGGGGATGGGGGTGTAAGGGGGCACCAAAAGTTTTGACCAAATTTTTTTTTACCGATATATGTCTTCAAAGGGGTCTACTAAGGATACGTTTTTATCAGCAATCTAATGGTGAGGTTTAAAAAAGTATCGGGGTGGGGGTGGGGGTGTAGAGGGCACCAAACGTTATGACCAAAAGTTTTCTCACCGATATAGGTCTTCAAAGCGGTCTACTAGGGGTAATTTTTTACCAGGAATCTAATGGTGAGGTTTAAAAACATGCTGGGGTGGGGTGGGGTGGGGTGTAGAGGGGCACCAACAGTTATAATACTCTCCTCAGCCCGAGCAACGCCGGGTAACCCTGCTAGTACATAATTCCAAACAAAAACAAACAAAAAAAAAACCCCAAAGAAAACAAAACAAAAAAGGACAAAACAACACCCCCGACCCTCCAACCCCCGACCCCCATCCCACTATCAGGGCTTTGAAAAATAAGGGTACGTGATCAAAAGCCAATGTTTTCCTTGCTCATGTTTCAGATTCAGTCAAACGTAAATAATATTTTGTTTGCATAAATTTGTTCTATTACAAGTTATTGGAGAGTGCCCGTGGGCTCTCTCCAACAATTTGTAATAAAACAAACCTTGAATAACAAATTCAGACCACCGAAATAATCTAGCCCTCAACCAGTTAAACAATTTACTGAACCCAATTAATCTTTTGATATATTTCCACCAGAACCTTAAATATCTCTTCCTGGTCATTGTGATGGAAGGGAGATGCTACCCTTTTATTTCTTCTCCGGATCTGCCGGTGTGATTACACCCACACAAGCCAATTGCGTTTGAAGTGACATGTTAAATATTTTTTTCATTGCATTATGAATTAATCAATGGCATACGTTTTCCCGCATCGTGTCAATGACTTTTCATCGATTACTCACAATTGACAAAGACTCGTACTTAGCCTTCAAAATACCATCCGAAATTAAGTGATATCAAAAAAACAAGTTTAGATTCGGACACCGACTTCAAGAACAAACTCGAATAATATTAACCGAGTTTCCGGAGAGTGTGGTCTTTCTGTAGTTTTGTCCACTCGACCTTAATTCAAGGAGGCCAGCACGTAATTGTATTAGGTTAAACAATGCAACCCCAACCCGAATAGTACAGTGACCCAGTTCTGAATAAATGTTAGCCTACATGCACGAGAGCTATTGGATAGAGTAGTTGTAATACACGCGCATTGTGTCACCAAGAGAATAGGAAAGAAATTTCGATCAATATCTCAAGAATTATGTATGATGGTGTGGTGTTTGATCTGTATGAATGCACGTGCTAAACAACCCTTTCCCTCCCAGTCTCACTGTAGTGATGGGAAGTAGTGATTTCGCGGGTGGGGAAGGGGGGGGGGGGGGGCGCCGTTCCCCAACCTTTGTTGTCTGAGATAGGACGCCGTTTCCATACAATTTCAAGACCCGGAATTGCTTGACCTTCACGAATATCCAACACACCGAGCACTACTCGTCTTGCTGGCTGTACTACATTTCATTGTGTATATAACTCGCGCATGCCCAACAACTTCCTATGGGTACTAACTTTTTCCGAGGTGCCCCCCCCCCCCCGCCTACTACGTACGACACCCCCCCCCCCTCGGGCTCTCCCTCCCAATGACATATCCCGTGTAGGTAATCTCTGCGCGTTGAGCGCCCGTTATGCAACGGGTGCTCAACGCACAGCCATGCTCAACACGCGTTGCGGGGCGTCCTCCCACTCCTTAATTTCGGAAAATCATCACTGCTGATGGGGTGTATTTGTTTTCAGGGCCAGGGAGAGGAAATTTGGGCCACCAGGGTTAATTCTGTAACGGGTCCCCTTTCTAAAGTGTCCGGATGCTGTTGCAGATGCCCTCTGCATCTGCCGCGAGTGCCGAAGTCATGAGCGATGATATCGGTTTGGGCGGGGTCTCCCCCAAGAAAGTTTGGTAATCATTTATTAAATGGAGACTTCTGGTGACTTTTGGGATTAAAAATCACGTTATTGACGTTTTTTAGCATCATGTTTCAAATTTCCAAGTTCATCAGTGAGTATCCAGTGGCCCAGTGTTATAGCTTTTGACTTTGACTGAACAATTCTTGAAGTGATCGCTTTATTACGTCAAGTTGAATTCATAAAGTTATTACTTCAAGAATCATGCAGTCCAAAATTACAACCGCTGGTCAAGAACAGAGCCCCATTCACGATACAGCACCCTTCTTAACTAATGGAACAGGAGGCAGAACCTTGGGGTGGGGCTAGTCCAAACATGTCGTGAAAGACCGTATTTCAATTTTTTGGTTTGGCAGGGCCTTTGGAAGGACGTACCAAACAAAAAAATAAACTAAGTTTTTTTCCGGGCCATGTTTGTACTGGGGGGGGGGGGGGGGGGGGGAGGTAACCCAAGACTCCTGGACTTCTGGGCTAAACGCGGGCCCCCAAAGTTCATGGCACGGGGTTACTACCCCCACCCTCTCAAAGGCCCTGTTTGTTTTAAGTGGTGTATCGCGAAGGTCAGTAGCGTTCCTGAGCACCACAGACAACAGTGACACCATATTGCGAGCCACATCAGACACACACACACAAGACAATAGTTGTGGAAACCAGGCAGGGTTAGAACAGTACACTAAATCTTGTGTATCACATATACATTACTAAAATGAACGCACAATGTACCATTTTTTGTGTTTGATCAAGCATGGCGGTTTACACTGTTTACTGTGTACCATAGGGTGATTTTGTCCATGCAGTGTCTGGGCGTCCTTCCACGACTATAGGGATGGTTTGTGTATGCAATACACCACAGGGGGATTTTGTCCAGTGTCTAGGCACCGTCCCACAACGTTTGGGATGGTTTATATACAGTACATCACATGCATACTGACTTTGTTCCGTGGCTGGGCGTCCATACACGACTCTTCGGATGGTTTATATACAGTACACCACATGACGATTTTGTCCAGTGGCTGGGTATATTTCCCTAACTATAGGGATGATTTATACACAGTACACTAGATGGTGATTTTGTCCAGTGGCTGGCCACTCATCCATGACTCCTGGGGTGATCAATATACAGTACACCATACCAAAGGGTGATTTTCTCGAATGGCTGTGATGGCTGGGCATCCATCCCTAACTATATGGATGGTTTATATACAGTACACCACATTCAGTACACCACAGTTTGATTTTGTCCAGTGGCTGTGCATCCATCCATGACTATAGGGATGGTGTATATACAGTACACCACAGTTTGATTTTGTCCAGTGGCTGGGCATCCATCCATGACTATAGGGATGGTGTATATACAGTACACCACAGTGTGATTTTGTCCAGTGGTTGACCATCCATCTATGACTATAGGGATGATGTATATACAGTACATCACAGGGCGATTTTATCAAGTAGCTGGGCACCCATCCCTAACTATATTGATGGTTTATATACAGTACACCACATTCAGTACACAACAGTGTGATTTTATCCAGTGGCTGGGCATCCATCCATGACTATAGGGATGATGAATATACAGTACACCACAGGGTGATTTTGTCCAGTGGCTGGGCATCCATCCTTGACTATAGAAATGGCTTATTTAAAGTACACCGTATGGTGACTTTTGTCCAGTAGCTGGGCACGCATCCCTAAGTATAGGGATGGTTTATATAAAGTACACCACAGGGTGATTTTGTCCAGTGGCTCGGCATCCATCCATGACTATTGGGCTGGTTTATATACAGTACATTATAGGGTGATTTTGTTCAGTGGCTGGGCCATGACTATAGGAATGGTTTATATTCAGTACATTACTGAGTGATTTTATCCAATGACTGGACATCTATCAATGACTCACTGGAATCGTTTGCATACAGTACACCACAGTGTGATTTTGTCCCGTCGTTGGGTATCCATCCATGACTATAGGAATGGTTTGTATACAAACGCCTACTTGCTTGTCTTGCAGAAACTTGTGATGCAAACAAGGTAATTTGCTGTTCATGGACCACTGGGTATACCTGGCTGTCCATGTACACAAAATTTGCTTTTGGGGTCCCATGGTTGTACTTTATATATGCCACAGTTAGATTTCTTGAAATGACTAAAAACTTTCAGTCATTCCGTGAAAAAACTGCAAGTCAGGTATGCCAATATTCTTCGAGATGTTGTAACGCTTTTGAAGTCCTTGTGCTAAGAGTGTTAGAAAAAAAAAGGAAACGACAGATGGCCAAAGATGAAGTTGTGAAGCCAATTTTGACCAGTGAGCTAAAACTACATTTACTGATTTATGTTATTTTTCATGTTTTCTACGAATAAAATATTGATAGCAAAGTACAGTTAAAACTAGAAGTCCTGTCACGAACTGGCTTATCTATGTTTAATTGCGCGTAGGAATTGCGCGCAATTGGCATATCGAATGGCATCCAAAGCATGGCAGGTTCTCCCGGTTACTCATAGCAAACACAGGCAATGTTTCTGCCAATGGACCTCCGGGTTACCCGGAGGTCCATTGGCAGAAACATTGCTTGTGCACAGGCCATATGTACAGAATTTGATAGCCTACTATGGACATAACGCGTAGATTAACGCGCAGATCGACGTGTTAGTTGTGCGCATTTCATGACAGGACTTCTAGTTTTAACTGTATGTCTTCATGTTCAAAACTACCCTATTCAAACACATTTAATAATTTCAGTCATTTCGTGAAATGCCTGCCTTCCAGGAATTTCGCGAAATGACTGAAAGTTTTGATCATTTCATGAAACGACTGATTTCGCAATCTGACTGAAAAAAAAAAAACAGATACGCCTGTATCATTCCTATCACCAGTCCTATACATGGAGTTGACGTTGACAATATGCGTGTTAAATCATTGACCTCAAAACAACTAGATTGCACGAATGTCAGAGAAAAAAGTCGCAAATTCGTACTATTCGCCCCATATGCCTTAAGATGGCGTAAAGTCGAATAACGCAGTAACTCCTCCCATCAGTGACGTTTGATGACGTGATTTTTGTTTTACGCTGTGACTACAGTCATAGCGTAACAGCTTTCACATCATCAATCGAAAGCCTGGCATGAAAGCTGGGAACCCAGTATCAACTTTTCAATCGCGGCACTTGTTTTATGTCAATAATGACTAAACCAAGTTGAAAATAGTCAATTTGTATTGCCACGACAAAATGTGCACATCATTAACAAATTAATTTTTCACTGTCATCAAAATGCATTCGTTTAACAACCACCGATCGACGATTGAGAAGCGTGGGAAAACTGAAAACCTTCGAGAGTTTCCTTTTGTTAGCATTGTTTATTAAAAGCAACAATTTCTCCCACCCCCACCCAAGATGGCTGCAAGTGAGACACCATTCCCTGTGTAATCAATGAGCGCTCTAACAATCAAGTTGCATAAAGATCAGAGGCTATACCACTAACTTGGTACGCGATATATCCCATTTTTATCCCCCACAAAAAAAACAAAAAAAAAAAAAAAATAATAAAAAAAAAAATGAAAATGTTATTTCTTCGTTAGCTCAACTTTGACGTAGTCAAATTTGAGGTTTTGTCATGGCCCGACTGTCCGTCTGACCGTCCGTTAACAATTCAATACGGCTCGGTCTGGATAGAGGCTGTATTTATGAACCGATCTTTACGAAACTTCTTGGGTACCTTTATTATCACCGTGGGACTAGAACGAGCATTTTTGGGTGCGGTCCGAAATTCAAGATGGCTGCCGGCAGCCATTTTGTACCGAAATTAGTGCAATCAGTTTTTGTACAGAACGTTTGAATGAAAGTTCTGACTTGAATAAATTTTTGTATGAATGTTTTAGTAACATGGAATACATCACATATGAAACGGGTTTTTTTTTCGTGCAGAAATTATGCAAATTAGATGAACTTTGATTTATTCAGTGCTGCTAAAACACAGTAAGTACACATGCCAATACGGTTCATGCTAGGGGCTGTAGTTATGAACCGATCTTCACGAAACTTCTTGGGTGCCTTTGCTATCACCTTGGGTCGAGAACAAGTGTTTGTGGGTGCGGTCCTAAATTCAAGATAACTGCCGGCGGTCATTTTGTACTGAAATTAGGTGCAATCAGTTTTTTGTGTGCAGAACTTCTCTATGAAGGTTCTGATTTGAATAAATTTTCGAATGAATGTTTAGTAACATGGAATACATCACATATAATACAGGCTTTTTTCTCGTGCAGAAATTATGTAAATTAGATGAACTTTGATTTTTTCAGTGCTACTTATACACAGTAAGTGCACATGTCAACACGGCTCGGACTGAAGGCTGTATTTATGAACCAATCTTCACGAAACTTCTTGGATACCTTTGTTATCACCTTGGGGCAAGAACGAGTGTTTTTGGTTGCGGTCCGAAATTTCAAGATGGCCTCCAGCGGCCTATTAAACAAACTTTGACTTATTCAGTGCTACTTAAGCACAGTAAGTGCACATTTCAATACGGCTCTGACTTGAGGCCGTATGTATGAACCCATCTTCATAAAACTTCTTGGGTACCTTTGTTGTCACCGTGGGACAAGATTATTGAAGTGTTTTGGGGTTCGGTCCAAAATCCAAGATGGTTACCGTTGGCCATTTTGTGCCGAAATTAGGGGCAATCATTTTTTTTTGTACATAACTTCTTTATTTATTGATGATTTTTCCTTTGGAAGGAGTTGATGAGTTTATTTTTAGCTCAACTTTGACGTAGTCAAATTTGAGGTTTTGTCATTGCCCGTCGTCCGCCTGTCCATCTGGACGTCTGTCCGTCCGTCATCACGGCTCTGGCTACAGGCCGTATTTATCAATCGATCTTTATGAAACCTTTGTTATCACCGTGGGACTCGAACGGGTGTTTTTGGGTGCGGTCCGAAATTCAAGATGGCCACCAGTGGCCATTTTTTTTTACTGAAATTAGGTGCAATCAGTTTTTTGTACAGAACTTCGATATGAAAGTTCTGATTTGAATAAATTTTTGTATGATGTGTATATTCAAGTGTGTTGAAGCCAAGTTCCTGTGCTAATATTTGGTGTTGTTTGGGGAGGGTAAACATTATTAGCACAACCCGATGTTCTAGTTCCAATGAGAAAAATAAAACTTCCTCACCTGTGGGAACCCTATGAGCTAAAGATAAAAATTTCAAATACCTATATTTTAAGGACTGGACAAATATTTATTAATTAGTATGAATCAACCTTAGGGTTTGAATCAAACAGGCCAAAACAATTGCTAACATTTGGCTTATGGTGCGCCATACAAGGATCCCCATTGTAACATCAAACCCATGGAGATTTCTTTTCTAGTTTAGCATCTAACTGTCTAGCATCTAAACCCACCTTTACAATACTTTAGCTGTACATTTAGCTGAACATTTATTACAGGCTACGGTCAGTATTTATGTACAGACTTTTACAATACTTTGCATGTACCTTTGTTATCAGGTCATTACCTAGATGTGTGTCATTGTTGTGTAACATACTATACATGTCTTACACAAGTTCAGCTACAGTGTCATTGACACTTTCATTTTTTTGTTTTTTGTCGAAAAAGAGAGTTTATGACCACAAATCAGAACGAGCATGGAGAAATGAACAAACTTTAGCATTTTGTTGCATTAATGTAGTGCATTCAAGCTTAAAATCCATGCGAGAATCAGAATCGATTCTCACAACTGATTCTCGCAAGGAGAACAGGAGAATATCAACTTTGCTTCGCGCAAAATGTTCATTTGATTTTTGTCATAGATTTTGAAAGTGTCCTTAAAGGCCTAGATAATTCTACTTAGTTTCTGCACCCAGTTTTTGCACCCGTATAGAAAGGTAACCATTTGACTTAGCGATGGTGTCTAGTTAAGTCTTGGCTGCCTATGCTGCGCAGGCAGCCAAGACTTCACTAGAAACCACTTCCAAGATACTTCCATCAACACGACGACCAAAGCCTGTATCTTGGAACATATGTTCTAAATGGACACGTAAGACAAGAAATTCGCAAAAAATAAAACTAGGAAATCGTGGATTAAACTCCATAGTGGTATAACATACTCTCAATTTTTAAATTAACCCTTTGAACCCGAGCGGCCGCTTTTCCCGATCAGGCACATTAACCCTTTACCCAACGTAACGGTCAAAACCGGCCAGCGCTATTCACGAAAATCGCCAATTAATTTTCATTATTTTTTCATTTTTTGTCTCAAAAACATAGGTTATGACCCCTCGTTGGAACGAGCTCGTTGAGCTCGTTCCAACGAGGGGTCATAACCTATGTTTCTGAAACAAAAAATGAAAAAAATTAGTCATTCAAGAATTTTTTTTGCAAGTGTCGTCTGCTTTTCATGTTAGGTAAAGGGTTAAACGCCATAATTTCATTAAGGAGGATGGCTGCTAAGTGAATGTGTGGTGTAGACCAATCAATATTTTTAACGTGCAGCTCCAGAGCTGCACGTTGAAAATATTAAATTGATCTTTTCCTAAATAATGAATATGGACTCTTCCAATTGCTGCTATTGAACTGATATGGAAGATACAACCAGTGTTTAAAGGGTTAAACTATTGGAAATTGATTCTCGCATCAGGGTTCGCAAGAATCGCGACAAATTTTAAGGCCTGATGCAGTGCCAGACAGATAGGTTGGTAGTAATTTATTTCACTGTTAAAATTGGTTTTCATATTTATTTTGCGCATTTCACTTTTTGAACTATTTCCCACTTTTCTCTTGGAATCTGCGGTCTAGAGGCCATGGAATCACAGTGGCGGATGGTAGTGTGTCACCCATAACACAACCGAAATTACGGAATCCTGAAATACCTTTCCCTACATGCATTTTAAGGTAGTGGTTTGGAAATGCAATCACAGGCAAGCGACAATGCGTTTCGTCACTGAGTTCTGCAGGAAATTAAATATTGGCTTTTAACTTATTCACATCCTTATGTTAAGGATGGGGGATGGGAGGATCCCTCACTGAACTTCGAAACGTTTTTTTTTTTTTAAAAATAAGGTGTCGAAAAGGCGTAAACTCGTCGACACTCACTGAGAATTAGCATGTCGTTCTTTCAGGTGTGTATATGGAGATGCATCTATGAATGTGAAACAATATACAACGGAACTCAGTGTGATAAAACACATTTGCAGGGAACTGCCGCCCCGCCCACCCATACTCTTATAAAAGGTTACATAGAATACCTTTTTATTTGCCCCGAAGGTTCCAGTGACACCAGTATATTTTGCTTACATATTACAAAGCTTCGACACATCACGAAAGTCTTCCGCCAGGTATTTTGCTCAACAGCCAAGGGCTTTTTATAGACATGAGACAACGCACTCCCAATTCCACCAGAATGTCATTCCCGTTGCACTGCTACCACAAGCTAATTGTGTATGGCAAAAATGATTTACGCCAGAGACATAGACCAACAAATTCGACCGTCGAATTACACATTTTACGAAATTGCCTTTTCCGATCTATTTATTTATTGGTGTTTAAGGTCACATACTTCTGCACAACGGCTCATCTTGACCGCAACATGGAGGTAAAGTCAAGTCCAGCCAATCATTTATACCCATGTTGCCCATTTTAGAGGACTTCAACCCCAGTCATTGGTGACCGGGTCCAATTTTACCAGTAAAACAGAGCTTGTTTACCACAATAAACAAACACTGCATCACTTCCCGGAGTTCCAACGGGGAGCCTTTCCGATAAAAACGGATTTATGAGGGATACGTGTGTGAAAGAGTTGGTCTCCGAGTTATGTAGTATGAATCACCAACTCTTTACTAATACCAAACAAATGCCCCGTAGAAAACAAATAACATACCTCGCGATATAAAGGGAGCTAAAGCTTAACAGATGGTCGGCATAGATGGCTGACTTATATAATCACCCACTGCTCTAAATTCAACCAGACTTCATCAAATGTCACCGCTATAATACCACTATATCCTCGAATGTATCTCTTCAATCCAGCGTTGTTAACCATTCAACCTTCCACTCACGTTGGTCTCAAGATGGGGCACTGTTCTGATTTGATCTTTTGAAAACGTAATACCGGTATCTATTGAGTGATGAAGAACAAAACTCCTAACTCTTTCACCACTGAGTTCTCGAATGCAATTGTGCTAGCTAGCAATGGCTATTGGGCGAATCCATTTTGTATTTGTAAGGATCTTCGGTTATGATTTAATCCATGAGCAAGTGATGTTTTCAGAAATTCGTTCGTTCGGTGAGAGCCCAAGAGAAAGTATCCCCTCTCGTAGTAGGGGTCGCGGGGTCCACCTCTCTAAAGGGTTCGAAATTAAGCACACAAAACACTTTAACCCTTTACCTAACATGAAAAGCAGACGACACTTGCCAAAAAATTCTTGAATAACTAATTATTTTCATTTCTTGTCTCAAAAACATAGGTTATGACCCCTCGTTGGAACGAGCTCGTTCCAACGAGGGGTCATAATCTATGTTTTGGAAAAAATAATGAAAATTAATTGGCGATTTTTTAGAATAGCGCGGGCCGGTTTTGGCCGTTACGTTGGGTAAAGGGTTAAAAGA
This sequence comes from Pictodentalium vernedei, assembly GCA_031216915.1. NCBI lineage: Eukaryota > Metazoa > Mollusca > Scaphopoda > Dentaliida > Dentaliidae > Pictodentalium > Pictodentalium vernedei. The sequence goes on along the minus strand of CM062296.1, from coordinate 338,715,354 downwards.
AGTGGGAATTGTTCTTTGGTCGGGGGTGCGCAATTGAAACTTGCAGTAATGTAATCGTACAAGGCTGTAAGGGTGGTGGAAGACTAGAGTATTGAGTGACTACAGTAGAACTGTAGCACTGCAGTAGAACTTGATCAGAGGACAGATGCATGCTGATGACTATGGATAATAAGTCAGCAGTAGTGTTCTTAGACATATGAAGATGTGGGGTAGTCTAGAAAACCAGAAGCCTACCAGGCGCTAGGAGCCATAACCATCCCCCGATAGATAGTCAGAATAGGGGTCAGTAATAGGGAATCCCACTCGGAGAACCCCTTTTTGGAAAACGTCTGTGGTTATGGAATCCCTTTTTCTGAGATGAGGGTAAGAGTCGTAAAAGGAGTCACTCGTTCGAGTAATTACTCGATAGGTTAATTGCTCGATAAGACTCGATTCGTTCCAGCAATCGGAGATAGTTAGCAAGCCTATAGTAACGCTACAAGTCAGTACTAATTGCAGAAGGTTGTAAGGGGGTAGAACACTGCAGTGTTAGTTGACTACAATTGAACCTGGTCAATGGACAGGTGAAGATGACAATAGATAAGTCAGCAGTAGTATTCTTAGACCTATGAAGTTGTGGGTGGTCTACAAACTAGAAGCCGATCAGGCGCTAGGGGCCACAACTGTTCTTGAATAGATATCCTCCAATAGATATCCTTCTTACGGAATCCCACTAGGAGAAACCCTTTTTGAAAAAAAACTTTGTGGATATGGAATCCCTATTTTTCGAGATGAGGATAAGTGTCGTATGTGGAGTCACTCGCTCGAGTATAGCTCGATGGCTTATTTGCTAGATTAGATTCGAGTCGTTCGATCAAGCAGACTGTATACGACTGTTAGTAGTAGTGGAAGCCAAGTATGATAGTGGCATGAACTTGCACCCGTAGCGGTATTGGTGTAATGGTACGTATTAAAAGTCATAATGTCACAATTCAATAGTAATAGTACAAGGCTGCAAAGATGGTAGAACTCTTTTGAAATGGTGAATACAATAGAGACCAATCATAGGAGAGACAGTTGAAGTTGTGGTTGAAGCCGATGGTAAGACCACCACGAGCTGTATAGGAGCTTGGAATCCCACTTATGGAATGCCTTTAACCCTTTACCTAACATGAAAAGCAGACGACACTTGCAAACAAAATTCTTAAATAACTATTTTGTTTCATTTTTTGTCTCAAAAACATAGGTTATGACCTCTCGTTGGAACGAGCTCGACGAGCTCGTTCCAACGAGGGGTCATAACCTATGTTTTTGAGACAAAAAATGAAAAAAATAATTAAAATTAATTGGCGATTTTTGAGAATAGCGCTGGCCGGTTTTGGCCGTTACGTTAGGTAAAGGGTTAAGACTATAGTATTGGGTAAATATAGTAGAAGCCAAGTTTTGATAGTGATTATCGTATAGTGATATAGGTACTAAAAGCCATAGTTATCAGTAGTAAATGTGGGAGATTCTAGTGCTAACCAGTACTAGCTGTATTGACCAGTAGTAGTGACAGAAAAGAGTGAAAGCTAATCACAGGACAGACGATGGTGGCAATGCCAAATCAGCAGTAGTGGTCTTGGAGCTATGAAAGCTACGGAGTGGTCTAGATACAAGGGACCGAACGAACGCTAGATTCCATATCCATCTTCAAATAGATATCCTTCCATAAGTATCCTCTAGACGGAATCCTCCAATAGTACAACATTATGTCATAGGTATCCTCCAATACCCAGGTGAGCAAAAAAAGTCGCAAGAAGAGTCACTCGTTCGAGCAATAGGACTTCGTTACACGCAGGGGAGATATGGGTATATACAGATTACGGGAAATGAAGAGGCTTGACTGATGATTATATAAGATTTGAACAAGGGCAAAGGTCGGGACCAGAAAAAGGTGGAAGAGAAGCTAAGACTAGATAGACTAATAGGACAGTCAGAATAGGGGTCGGTAATTGGCAAAACAGGGCAGGCAATAGAAGAAGCCACAGAATTGGTCGGGATAGGCAGAAAAAACGAGTTTTTTTTGGCACAATCGAACCAATAAAGTCACTCTTATACAAAGGAACGCGCCTGGTATTGAAAAAGGAGGATTTTCTGGAAATCCGAACCTCTTTCGGTGAATTGGGATGTTTTTTAGTGATTTGAAGGGATTGTCGGGTCTATTTGGGAAATTAGATTTACCCTTATACAAAAGAACGAGTCTTATATCACTGCTACTATTATAAGCCGTAGATGGTGACTTCGCCAAGTCCGCTTCGGTGATTTTGGATGGTTTTTGGTGATTTGCAGAAATTGTCGGGTCGATTTGGGTAATTAGATTTACTCTTATAATATCAAAATCAATCTCATTCCCGTATACTATACACTTCTAAAAAAGCCGTCGTATATTTTTGGACTTTCGATTGCTGGAACACCCCCCGCCTTTTGAAGAGATTTTTTCTTTTCATTATTTCTAAGTTCAAAAATAAAAATGGCTGCCTAGCACAAGGTCATTGAAAATTGATAATGAATTCAGATGAGGCATCGGGGTGGTCTGTCTACCCCGCCCCATCCAACCCCGTCTGGGAACCTGCCTTCCATATTGTGGTCATGTCGGGGAACACCTTACCCTCTGTCGGGAAGCACAAGCCCCCTTATCAGGGAAATCATTAAGATTCGAATATGTCAGGACACCTGAGGCCCCGTAAGGCCTGGGCTGACGTGGGGTTATTTAGTCCCGCTGATGAAATTGCGTGAAAGTTAGACCAACGTGGAGGGTCGGAATCCAAGTGTCGCGAACTCGGCGCTGGGAGCTGAGTTAGACCGACGCCGTGATTCCTTCTCTGCCAAATTGGCCTGAAATAGGTTCGATTTCCGTTAGGTGTGATTCCTAATCACTTCAGGCTGTGTAATGGAAAGAATGACTTAAAGTAACAACGATTCTTTTATTTACGAAATAAAATAAAGCCGTTTCAATATTTCAACAATCAACAATTCGATTCTTTTCACAGAAAATGATTTCTAGGGTTAAATAATTCTCATCAATTATATAGTCATTCTATAGCCCTATACTGGCACTATAGTCTACACACTGGAAATGTTACTACCGTGAGCTCGCCACAAGAGCTTCACAAATCTGAAATTATATTACGGAGAGCTCGCCATAAGAGCTTCACAAATCTGAAATGTTATTACCGTGAGCTCGCCATAAGAGCTTCACCCGCTTGGGCTCAAATGTCAACGTCTGCGCGTAACTGTACCTCTGGCTGTCGGAGGGTTCCGACCAGCAATGTTTGTCATCTATAAAGCCACCGTACTTCTGATTTGGGTCAGATATTGTCTACTCATACCTTATGTGCCTTTTGAAAGTCCTCCGTGAAAGTCCTATTGAAATGTTCACTGTTCCTGGTTGAATTCACGATTCACAAATGCCCCTTTTTGTGCTAGGGCGAAATTGTCACTCACACCGATCTCCAGTCGGTATTACGATGCTTCGACAGCAAAACAAACTACTCACAACGCAATCAGTCTGACGCTTCAAAGGGTTAATACGCACAATACAATTAACCTACACTTGTGACTATTGCAGGCTGATACCTGCTACTCGACAATCTAAACTTTAACGTTTCACCTTGGGTCTTCCTTCTCACGAATTTGGCACTGTAGCCGCCTATCAACCTTAAGCTAAATCAATCCTGGACGCCCTGTCTGGCGATTCCAGCCGTTTCAGGGTCGTGTGATCGAAGGTACCCCTATGCCAGGAAACAGAGTCCGCCTGCCCTGGACTTCACCAACGTGTGTGTGACCCCAAGTGTGTGTCTAATGCTCTGCTCTTCAAGGTATATATACTTTTTACCCTAAACTCTCAGGTGGACGGACGCTCATCTGTCCATCTGTCAAAACGGTGGGAGATGACGTATATCGAGACAGAATCAATACAAGTCATCTCGCGCGTGACTTAACGGTGATTTCACTTGTCGAGAGAACCGATTCGTTCCTGCCATCTCATTGCAAAATTAATAACGATACGAGACATTTCTATCTTTTAGAATCTCGTTTCTCAATTGGCCGTGACGATATCCTGCCACCAACCGATTACGTCTCGTAAGACTCGCGACTACTGTATAAATTAAATGAGATTAGACCTTATCTAACAGACCGTTTCTCCCCTGGGTCCCTGCCCTAAAGCTGGATATACACCACGTGTGTTTTTTTCATGTCCAGCTTCACAGAGAAGTGAAATTCGCGTAGGGTTTTCGCCTTGATGCGGAATATCTTTTGAACTTACACTATCTTTATATATGAGGCCCCCTTGCCCCTATATTTAGGCTGGCTTTGCCCTGACAACTCCCTTCCCGAGAGAAACACCCTGTGTATCTCTTAAAACACAAGGGGCAAAGCCACACACGCTCGCCTCTCACACCCTTTTACAATCTACCCATCATGTTCAAGACTACAAAACTGTACCTTAGTGGTCGTGGGGGTCATGACCGGGCTCATGCGTCGGCCATGTCGATTCCCACGACACACATGCTACCACATGCTCCCGTCTTGCGGGTTTACATATGGAGAGTAGCCTTATCCTTAGATCTACAGCACTCTCTCTCTCTTTAATACTATATATTTACACCTAAACATACACATTTTTATACACATTCGCCCATTTTGCAAACAGTTCACTTGGCACTCACTCCGACGAGTAACACCTTCCGCGCCTTTGCGTCAGATGGGTTAATTCCAACGGAGTGTAACTTCGCCTCCCATTCCCCTATGTCTTGTGAAGGGGCAAACGACCCCTGCATTATGTTGAGCCTCACCTTCGCAAAGCTCAACCAGGGGATTAAAATTGTGCCTCACACACTCACACATTCAACACACAGATTTCCCGACCGCGCCTTGCGACAGACGGGGTTAGTGTGCCTCACATTCACAACAAACTCTCGTCAATAAAAACAAGCGCGGTTTCCCCGGGCCTTACAAAACTCCACACACCGGCTCCCCGCCCACGCACACGCGACGGACGGGGCAGTGTATCTCACATTCGCACTCACAACCAACTCTAGTCAGCAGTCAGAGCAATAATAATACTAAAATAAGAAAATTTCCTCCGGGCCTTAACACCGGGTTTACGAAACTCATCACCTCATCCACAAAAATATTTGCGACTGGAGCCCCCGTCCCAGACACCAGGCCCACAGCCACCCAACTATTGCTTCTTTATAACCACCGACCATTGGTAGAGGCCCGGTTCCCAGTATCCCCTTGGGTAACCCTTGACACACCCCTACTTCTCACCCCGTTATTTCTACGGGTATTCCACCAGGGTCCCCATACCCTGTCATTGTCGCATTCCCAAGAGCTTCCCTTGGCGCTATATCCCCCAGGCTCACTCGTCCCGGCGATTACCTTCGTTCGAACGACACTGGCCGCCCTTGGCCCTTGTGCCGTCGACCCCCCGATCCATTGCGACGACTTCTTGCGCACGTTGGGCGCTGTGCGCCCCCGGCACTCACTGCGTGCTCTCCGCCACCTAGGATGCTTCTCCTTTGATTTGTGGACCCTTTCCTCGGCCCCCTGGGCGCCCACCTTGGCGGTCCCATCAACTTTAACACCCTCAACTTGTGTTGACCCGTGCCCTCTCAATTCTGGGGAAGTTTGCCCAGCCATTTGCGTGGGTCTGGCCTCCCGTCTCCACACGGGTGACGCCGACTTCTTGGGGCGCTCAACTCCCCCACATAAACTTGCTTGAGGGTCTTTCCCCAATGACCCCATTGGGTTCCCTCGCAGTTTGGCGTTTAGCCTGGACCGCCTGTGGCCCCTTCTCCCTAATTGGACAGGTGTCGTCCCTCCTGAAACTTTCCGACATTTCGTCGTGTAGGGGCCATCCCCTGGACCATCGGATTGGTTCCCCCTGGAAACCTTCCCTTCCTTACTCGGTACGTTACCGAGTGCAACCGCCGGGGGTCCTTGCCCACCGACTTGAACTTCCTTTGCCCTCGTTGGGCCCTCACTTGGCCCCCTACCCCTGGACCATAACTCATCAGGGCTTGCTCTCACTCCTGGGATATTACCTATGACCAGGTCATACACAGGTGATTCAATGCACATGGCTTCCACTTCGCCACAATAAAATGGGGTATCCACCGTTACCCTCGCGATGGGGAACCTTCTAACGGTCCCACCTATCAAAATACACAAATGGTCGCGCCCCAACAATTGCTTGTCGTCATCCAGCTGCCTTCTAACCGCTGCAGAGGAGCACCCAGAATCCCGCAGCAGACGGATCTCCCTTTGTCCCACATATCCTGGGTATGCTGGCATATTAACCTTCTCCTGCGAAGTTGTGAGCCTCTCACACATACCACTTATTATCGGGACAACCTCCCCGCCTTCCAGCCTTAATTCGATCTCTTGTATACATTCCCACGGATATACACCACGTGTGTTTTTTTCATGTCCAGCTTCACAGAGAAGTGAAATTCGCGTAGGGTTTTCGCCTTGATGCGGAATATCTTTTGAACTTACACTACTTACACTGCTTCTGCCAGCAGCTCCTGGCAATATGACCCCGCTTGTTGCAGATAAAACAAGTGGTGTCCTTGGGAGTGCTCCCCTTCCGGCTGGTCTGCGACGCAGGCGGATTGGGGTGGTGTTGCCTTACGGGTGCCATTGCCAACCCGTTTGCCCCACCCCTAGCCGATTTTGGTGCGTTGACACTCCCACCGTGGGCCTCGATGTAGCGTTCTGCCACAGTTGCCATCCCATCATAGGTGGGCGGACCCCTTTCCTTGATGAACAGGCCCAACTCCTTGGAGCATGTAGTTAAAAACTGCTCCCGGAGAAATAGATCTCGCAGGGCTCCATACGACTCATTCACTTCGGCGAGATCAGTCCAGCGGTCAAAGTACCGCCTAGCTCGGGCAAAATACTGAGGTACTGTTTCTCCCTTCTCCTGCTTAATTTCTCGGAACTTGGTCCGGAATCCTGGTATCTCCGAAGGATGGCATTCTTCAGCTCACTGTAGTCGTTAAGAAGTGCAGGAGGCATGCTGGTATAAGCCTCGAGGGCTTTACCTGACAACAAAGGGCTCAAACACATAGCCCATGTGTCTTTTGGCCACATTTGACTGGAGGCAAAACGCTCGAACCTCTCCAAGTACGAGTCCAAGTCATCTGTGTTTTCATTAAAATGAGCGAGGTGGGGCGTGGGGCATGAATTTTACCCCTGCGCTCCCGTCCCCTGTGCGCCGACTTTCATTCTCCACATCGGCCGTTGCTCTGAGGAGCTCTAATTCTCTCTCGTGCCTCTGTTGTTCGAGCTCTCGTTCTGCCTCCCTTGCCCCCTTGCTAATTGGGCTTCCCTCTCTCTCGCCTCATTTTCTAATTGAATCTCTCTCTCTTTTGCCTCCCTATCTAATTGGGCTTCCTTTTCCCTCGCCTCTCTCTCCTCTCTCTCACGCTCTCTTGCGTCTTTCTCGCGCTCTCGTTCTAATTGGGTTTCTCTCTCCCTTGCGTCATTACGTAAGGCAATCTCCTTAGCCTCACGTTTCTGCTCATCTTTAACGAACTTATGAAGTTCGGCCCCATCAAGGCCCATTTCCTTGCCTAATGATACCAGTTGGGCGAGGGGTGTAACAACATCCATTTTGATTTTTTCTTTCTATCTTCAACACTCGTCAGAAAGAATGAAGAAGGAAAAGAAAGAAAGAAAAAAACCCAAAAATATGGCAATTAATCCTAATTTACCTGTGTAATTTAACGTAATTAAACGCCCCAAATATTCTGAAACCTACCGCAGTTATAGTGCTATTAAGTATCCTCTTGGGGACTACTGTATTGCGATATTAAACCCTTGAACAGCATCAGCTGACCGAACGCGTCAAAACATAAAGAGAACCGCCGTTAAGATAAAACAAAATTTCCATATAGCCATTTTTTACCTTTTAGAAATATCCTGGTTAGCGCTCGCCAATCATGTCAGGACACCTGAGGCCCCGTAAGGTCTGGGCTGACGTGGGGTTATTTAGTCCCGCTGATGAAATTGCGGGAAAGTTAGACCAACGTGGAGGGTCGGAATCCAAGTGTCGCGAACTCGGCGCTGGGAGCTGAGTTAGACCGACGCCGTGATTCCTTCTCTGCCAAATTAGCCTGAAATAGGTTCGATTTCCGTTAGGTGTGATTCCTAATCACTTCAGGCTGTCTAATGGAAAGAATGACTTAAAGTAACAACGATTCTTTTATTTACGAAATAAAATAAAGCCGTTTCAATATTTCAACAATCAACAATTCGATTCTTTTCACAGAAAATGGGTTTCTAGGGTTAAATAATTCTCATCAATTATATAGTCATTCTATAGCCCTGTACTGGCACTATAGTCTACACACTGGAAATGTTACTACCGTGAGCTCGCCATAAGAGCTTCACAAATCTGAAATTATATTACGGAGAGCTCGCCATAAGAGCTTCACAAATCTGAAATGTTATTACCGTGAGCTCGCCATAAGAGCTTCACCCGCTTGGGCTCAAATGTCAACGTCTGCGCGTAACTGTACCTCTGGCTGTCGGAGGGTTCCGACCAGCAATGTTCGTCATCTATAAAGCCACCGTACTTCTGATTTGGGTCAGATATTGTCTACTCATACCTTATGTGCCTTTTGAAAGTCCTCCGTGAAAGTCCTATTGAAATGTTCACTGTTCCTGATTCACAAATGCCCCTTTTTGTGCTAGGGCGAAATTGTCTCTCACACCGATCTCCAGTCGGTATTACGATGCTTCGACAGCAAAACAAACTACTCACAACGCAATCAGTCTGACGCTTCAAAAGGTTAATACGCACAATACAATTAACCTACACTTGTGACTATTGCAGGCTGATACCTGCTACTCGACAATCTAAACTTTAACGTTTCACCTTGGGTTTTCCTTCTCACGAATTTGGCACTGTAGCCACCTATCAACCTTAAGGACTTCACCAATGTGTGTGTGACCCCAAGTGTGTGTCTAATGCTCTCCTCTTCAAGGTATATATACTTTTTACCCTAAACTGTCAGGTGGACTGTCAGGTGGACTGTCAGGTGGACGGACGCTCATCTGTCCATCTGTCAAAACGATGGGACATGACGTATATCGAGACAGAATCAATACAAGTCATCTCGCGCGTGAATCTCGTTTCTCAATTGGCCGTGACGATATCCTGCTACCAACCGATTACGTCTCGTAAGACTCGCGACTACTGTATAAATTAAATGAGATTAGACCTTATCTAACATACCGTTTCTCCCCTGGGTCCCTGCTCTAAAGCTGGATATACACCACGCGATTTTTTTTTATGTCCAGCTTCACAGAGAAGTGAAATTCGCGTAGGGTTTCGCCTTGATGCGGAATATCTTTTGAACTTACACTATCTTTATATATGAGGCCCCTTGCCCCTATATTTAGGCTGGCTTTGCCCTGACAGAATATTGATCGATAGTACGATTCTTCGTCTTTGTTCGATATTATATAATAATCATTGCACCACCTGTCGTGGACTATGCCAAAATAGGGGCTTCGAGGAAGAATAGTCCACACGCCAACGGCATATGGACTGTTCTTCCTCGAGGCCTACTATTTTGCCATAGCCGAGTCCAAGCCGTGCAATATCCATATTATAATACTCTGCCGATTACTGCCTGACCAGACAAAGATCCTATCACGCCACATGCTACAGGTGCTTCCCGGGTAGGCGGGTATGTCCGTGAAATAAAAGTCTACTTGCAGCTTCAGAGTTAATTATATCGACAGGAGACTTCGTGGTTACCTTCGAGATCCATCAGTGTCTGCCAGACGAAACTGCTAAAATGGGGCTAAATGTCATTTAGAATGATTTAAAATTTGGATAAAAATGGAATGTGGAATCCACAGACAAGGAAGCATCGATATTACTTCAATCAATAATTCATTTTTGTCGCACACGCAAATGAAAAATTGCGGTGCTTTCAACATGTGGTACACAAGCTGCTGTCAAAGAAAATAATCCATATCGAAAACAAGTGAGTTTTAACTGTCGGCATGCTGTGGAATGTGTTGCCACATTTGTCTAATATTCGGATTGGGGAAAAGTACAGCGCATACACAGGCTGTGAATGAGGGGTGATTACGTTCTGATTAAGGAAAAAGAGTGGGGTTTGGATTAATGCTGTAAGTTGGTGGTTCCTAACATACACTGAATTAGAGATTAGAAACTCGTTTAAATTCCACTGGCAGTGCTAGATTTTTATGTTTTTGTGTTTGGAGCAAGATCGGAGCATGTTCTTCATCGGCGAGGTGGATTTGTGTCTATGTGTGTTTGGTGGAACATGTGGGGATACAATCTATTTAGGGGGAAATTCCCCGCGTCTCCGGGCTATTCCCCTCAAAACATCCACACCCCCCCCTCCCCGAATTCTGCGAGCTGCATGGGACGTCAACTAATGAAATTATAGATGACATACCACGCTTGGTGAAAATTGGAGTTCTCTCTGGCTTCAAAATGTCTCCTAGTAACCACAATTTGGGGCTTATTTTTAAAAAATTCCCGGGGGAGGCCCAAACCCTTGCTCTCCCACAGCAAACGCGAGAGGGACACTACCACCATACATGTCTCCCAAGATACGGATATTCGGGCTATGCCTGCAGCATAAAAAAACTTGAACACCCCCTCTCTCCCCCCCAAAAAAAAATCCATGTCCCCACCCCACCCCCTGATATAGATACATGGTCATGTAATGCCTTGTAGCGCCGGCATGTGTTTAACCACTTAGCTAATTGCGTTAACCATTTACCAAACATGACTGATAACCAATTGCAAAGAAATATCTAGAATAGGTTAAAAGCTGCAATTGTTTGCCCTAAAAAATAGCCGATGACCTTATTGGTCCCCATTGGATTGAACTCGGCGGCCCGGTTCTACTGAGTGGTCAGAAGCTGAATTTTGAAAAATAATAAAAATTTGAATGGTAGTTTTTGAGAATAGCGCTGGCTGGATATTCTCGTAGTATGACATTGTGTGAAACACACTATTGTTAGTAATAGGGGATTTGGAGATTGTGCCTCATTGGCCGGAGCGCGGCACGGTCCCCGGAAGTGACGTCATAGTCACGTGATCCAGTTACGCCGTGTTCGATTGTCGCCGTAGCCCACAGGAGCGGCCATCTTGTGAGATCATCCCCTTAGCGATACGTGGTCTGGGTGCGCATGCACAGCACGTGTTGTTAGGGTGGCACGTGTTTTCGTGGCCCATTTTGTATACTGGAGGCCACCATCTTGTGTCACACAGCAACCACACTACCACAAAAACCAAGATGGCGGCCTCCAGTACACAAAATGGGCTACGGAAACACTTGCCACCCTAACAACATGTGCTGCGCAGCTGTGCCAGGTAGCCAATTTTATAAGTGTATAGTATACGGGAATGGTTCATGGTTATTTTTAGAACACTCGATAAGTGAATCTATTGACAATCGTAGAGGCCCTCAACCAATGTGATGAAGTAAAAGAGTCACGTCAGAACATTTCCCAATAGTACTCATCCCAAGCGGTAAACTTGTCTTATATTGAAAAAGTTGGACACACAGGTACTCGGCACAAGCTGGGAAATCAAAAGAAAAAATGATATTTGATACCATTTTTGAATCTATGCTGACGTGCCCCTGAAATGGTATATAAATATTAACAAGGGAAACAACTCGCTTTTCGAAAACGATAGCATTCATCTTCGTCCTCCCCCCCCCCCCCCACCCAATTTGATTCACACAACGTATCCATCAATACCCAGTATCAATGTGGAAAAGGGAATGAATAAGCTTTACAGTGGTGTATTACATGACCGTTAGGTGTTCTTGGTTTGTTCATGATAACTGGGAGAAGTCGCAGAAAAGGCCGAAAAACATTTAGTCGGACAAGAAAGTGCACAGTGAAATGAGGTTTACGAGCTACAATTATCCGATTTATTATAAATAATTCGAGATCCCATTGTATATGGAGGGCAGATTCAAATATTAACCGTACACCTTTATCAATTACTAATCTCGGATCCACATTTATTAATTTCTGGACTTCACATTTGCAGTTTATACATTTTTTTAACGTTCCCTTGGAATTAAAAAAGCTGGCGGCATCCATAGAAGCACAATGATATCCCAGTGGCTACTATTTATGCCGAGAAAATCATCGATGAAAATAAGCCAATGTGGAAAGCTTTTACGCAAGTCGCGTATCTAAGGACGCCGTCCACTCAAGTCAACTCAGGAAAAGATGTCAAAGTTACGGCTAAACTCTTAAACGTTAAATGTGAACTCCAGAAATTAATAAATGTGGATCCGAGATTACACCACTGTAAAGCTTATTCATCCCCCTTTCCATTGATACTGGGTATTGTTGGATACGCTGTGTGAAACAAATTTGAGGGGGAAAAAACGAAGATGAGTGCTATCGTTTTCGAAAAGCGAGTTGTTTACCTTGTTAATATTTATATACCATTACAGGGGCACAGCATAGATTCAAAAATGGTATCAAATATCATTTTTCTTTCGATTTCCCAGCTTGTGCCGAGTACCTGTGGTTGGACACAGATTCGAAATGAGAACTCATGTCCTAGATAGCAACATGCAAAGTCCAACCACAGGCACCTGCTCCCGACTATTTGATGAAATAAAAATGGTGAGAAAAAAATATCACTCCCTAATACCAATATTACTAAATATACGTATATTCAATAATATAGTAAGGGGTATTTTTTCTCAGTATTTTCATTTCATGAAATGGCCGGGAGCAGATGCATGTAGCCCAGCAGAGCAATGGATACAGGATCATTAACTCGTAGTTTCCAGATTATTTTCCATAATCCACAGAGTCGTGGCCAAATTTCATGGAAAATTTAAACAAATTAAGCTCATAAATGATTCAGGAAATGATTCATCCAATTTACTGGAATATATTTTGTAGATCAATGGTATGATTATCAGATGACAAAAGCATTGACATCCTGGTGAAATAAACTGACAGCAGTATGCCAAGAGGTGAAAGACAATGGCCTGCTCAAAGACCTCCGTATAACCACGAAACATATCACAAGTAGTTGCTAGTTTGTGAGATGAGTCCGCCTTAGAAATCAACAGGGCAATGGTAAAAGCTTCGGCAGTGTTCCAGGGCATTTTACCGGACAATGCCGACAATGCCGACGGCGATAGCTACATTTGGTGATTATAGACGTCTTGTTCGCGATTTCTCGATGGATCAGGTTTACCGTGCTCGTTGCACCAAGGAATCGTTTCGTATGATCATATATGTGTTCAAGGGTTTTGAATGTGGATATCCAACTGAAATATTCCAGTTGCATGTACCACCCCTCTCCAAGTTGGGAACTTTCCGCCTGGTTGCAGCTTGATGAAAATTCAATGTTTTTCCCAGGTCCAGGGTTAGATCTTATCCGACTGATGGTTTTGAGAGTCCCGGGTTCCGACCACACAACCATAATTGTCGGAAAATCCTCCGGTCTTAGTATTAAAATCTCTACAAACTTCGGCTTAATTATAGTAGAAAATGCGAAAATACAACCAAATTCTCCAGTACTGAGTCGGATATTCCAACATTTTTGGAGAGACGTCTCTGAATTTTTACCTTTTGAAATCCAGGAAGAAATGGGAGTAGAGTGAAACTCCCACCTCCACCAACGCCTTATGTCACGTCCTTGATTTGAAATCGAAAAAATCAGCCAGGTGTTTACGCGATTATTATGTATAATACTGGAAGAATTTGTAAGGTCGTTTGGTTAGGTTCAGATGGAAATAAAGAATGGGTTATGTGGTACAACAAATATATATATTATTGTATTCGGCAAGTTGGACTGTCCTCAAATTGAATGAAACCCCACAATCGTTCCGCAGTCTGCGTTAACAGTCAATGACCGGTCATAAACTTGGCAAAAGCAATAACTTTGGTATTGAGGAATAATAGCATAATTAATGCAATTTTAGTGCTATTGATAACATTATAGAGTCAAACGTACATCCATCAATCATCTCTACCTGGAGATATGTTATGATTCGACGTGAATTACTCACCCGCACATGCACGTTTGATACGAACCAAATGAAAAATGTCTGGACATTGTGTTGGTAAACTGATATATAAACAGTAAATTTGCTTGGTCGATAATGACTTTTTTATAGTTACTTTGATGTGAGGGGGAGTTGTATGCGGGCGTATAAGACAACACGTGTATGTTTCGAGCTTTCATCAACCAGGTGTCGAGTGCATATGAACTCGAACTGTTCAGTTACATCTGTAACGCGATGTTCTGATTTGAACCATTGAGTCTCAACTTCACTGTTTTTTCAAAATTAAAACCAATGATCTATAAGCCCCTTTCTTTCACCTATACGCTATTATCCGAAAGAATAACCGTCACAAATAATGAGTGTGCATTATCTTTAACCCTTTGAAATCTAGTGGTATCTTCCATGCCAGTTCAATCGCAGCAATTAGAAAAGTCCATATTCTTTATTTGGGGTAGACCAATCAATATTTTCAACGTACAGCCTCGGGGCTGCACGTTGAAAATATTGATTGGTCTAACCCACACATTTTCTGAACATATGACGTATCATGTCCCGGGCCAGAAAAGCGGCCGCTCGGTTTCAAAGGGTTAAGAATGACCGGAAATTCTCAAAAGAATTACTGAGCACTCCTTTGATTAATACACAGTTATTGTTCAAAGACAAATATTCAACCTGTCCTGAACGAGATTTCTCCACGGGTTTCTACTCAATGCGTGCGCTGAGTGACAGCGAGTCGCCGCGTAAGGTCGGGGTGTTACAGCACGGGACAGGTTACAGCACGACAGACGACACCCGCCTTCATGAAATACGTAATAGTTACTAATCGAACTGGAGGTATTTCATGAATTTGAACAACCAGTCCCGTGCGCTGAGTGACATCAAATCGCGTATCGTCGAGGTATAACAGCACGGGACAGGTTGTTCAAATTCATGAAACACCGACAGAGAGGTTGGTAACTCAGTTGCACCCTGCCCCTGTTCAATCAATAAAACGCACGGACTCAGGTTTTCTCAGTGGAGCAGAGGGATTCAAATGGCGTCACTTAACGCGCAGTCGATTTTTCTATCAGGTATTTCAAGTTGCTTGTATACCCGATAAAGACAATGGAGCCAGGAGGTATAGATCTAATACAGCCATTCACCTGTCCATGTGTTTACCCCAATTTCTCCCGAAACACACATGAACAGAGTGCACTTGTCGTCTTCGAGGTTTTCCACCAACGAAAATTCACTAAACATTTTAAATTTTTATTCTCCCTGAAGTGATAAAATTATTTAATTTTGAGCATTAAAACAAATATTTAATGTAAAGTGGGTAATAAGACAGATAATATATGGCGGCTCAAGGTATTCGGCTAGATAATGGTCGTGGGCTTCGCCCTAGACCACTTTCTCACTAAATAACCTATGTCTCGTATATTGTCCTTCATGCAAAGTTAGGCTTTATGTTACTATATAGAAAGGGAAATTTGTTTAATTTTAAATTCCCACCTCTAATACTCCATATAATCAAATTAAATATACACAAATAATACATCAGAATGAAGGTTGTGATGAATGAAACACGACGAGAGAAAAAAAAGAAACCATACAAGAACAATAGTCTATGTGTTTCACACAGACTAATTACTGGGCACAATATATTACACATCAAATAAATTTCTAAACTGCTGGTGACCTTTTTGTACTTGGTGAAAGTGATAATTACTGGAGTAAAATCTTTATGCCAATAACGTTGGAAATCCCATTAAATATTTAAATATAATAAGAGGATCAGTTTGTGCAACACATATTTAATAGAATCCACTTTGTTCCGAGTTTTGTATTGACTCATTATGACCACGTGATATTCAAAGAATGGATGGCTTCAAAACTAGAACAATAAATCGGGTTCATAAGGAGTGAATTCTGGAACTGTGATTCAGGAAGCGTAAGAGTCTTTCATAAAAGTGGAAAAAACCTCTAGACAAAAATATAACATAGCTGATAACGTTGCAAGTTTCAGCATTATTGGATCCCCCCTTCCCCCTTCCACCCCAACCAAAAAGGGAAGGGAAATTGTAGTGGCGGATTTATTTTCTTGCATGCTGCTGGTGGATGGATATTCCTGCTCGAAACAGCAAGTCTCTTGTCAGTAGAAGGGGTAGTCTACTTGGGAATCTTTTAACCAACTTGGCACCTGATTGCTATCAGTCTGAAGGCTTTCAACAGGGGTAGGTTCAAGAGTGTGTTCGAATCGGTGGGAGTATATCTAATAAGGATTAACCTGGCAGCTACCTAAAATCAGTGAAAACGACCCAAAATCACCGAAATGTACTCAAGAAGGCCGCCTTCTTTAATGGCACTTGGTCACTTTGGGACGCCAAAGTTCTACAATAGTAGGGTATGTTCGATTCGACGGGAGAATATCGAATTACCTGAAACAACCCAACAACTATTTAAGTCGGATTCTTTTGGGCATCTTCGTTTTCCATCCCTACTTTGATAGCACCATTAACCAACTAAGGTGTGCCCGAAGGTCTGTCCGATTTTTCCGGGGTTTACCCCAGTGGCATAGAAGAGAATTTCATTTGGGACACTTTCATCCAGTCGTCAGGAAAGAGTTTGTTACACCTCTCCCGATATTTTGGACAAGTTACAGTCCTGGATAGGTCCTTGATAAAGACCATTAGCTCATTGAACGTCGGCAGCGGTTCTCATTTCTCTCTTTCGTTCAGCAGCTTCACGTCGTTGGATGCTTTGATTTCTGGTACACATGAGGGCAGAGAACTCCATTACTTCGATTTTCTCGGTGACAACGTTATTCTTGGGTTGGGCCTTCCGCTATAGAAGGTTTCAGGAAGAAATGGCAATGTCGTTGTTAAAATGGATGTTTTATGTCAATATGCAGGTTAATTTACTGACTGATACAAGAATACGAAACATGGAAAGTTCGAAAGGTTTCCAAAGAAAATGACAAAATGCCTAACACATGGATTACGTCATCGTAATGTTTTGGCACGGGTTTAAACGTGTATATACACTAAAATGGGGTTTTGGTGTGGTGATTTGAACTAATGATTGTGTTATGCGGGGAGGGTTGGTAGCCAGGATAGATGAAGCAGGGTGGGCGGCGGTGGGAACGGACAAAATATTTTTTTCTGCTGGCTCTGGCAGTAGAAGAATTCTTATCCTCCTTTTTAATTTCACGTCGTGCCGGGGGAAGCCACAGTGTCTTCAACGAATGGTAGAAAAAATTACCAATCGGAGTGCTCTTTTAAGGCTTAGGCAGTCAGGAAATAGAAATATAGCTTAGCCAAATTATCCAAGATATATCAGCGGGAGAGTACATGGCCCAATTTTAGGGATTTCAGGCAAAAACATATATGAGGTTGAAACTGTTTTCAGGAAAAGTGGGGTGGGAGGGACCCCCCCCCCCCCCCCCCCAGTATCACTTGGCTACGCCGCTGTTATTATGTGTGACGTTCACATGTCATTTTCTGTAGGCGTATAAAACATTCGCAATTTGATGAGAGCATATCTTCAAATGAGGAAAGGAAGACTTTCGCCGCCCTCTAAATCACCTCTTACGTAAGCCTAAGCCGTATGTAATGAGTGAACAAGTTGTTGTTCCGGGTAATGGGGGTTTCGCAAACAAAATTTGACCCGAAACAAACGAATCTGAATACGTCACTGGGTCAAACAAGGTACGAAAAATTGAACTGCATTGCAATCCTGAATATAGATCTACTGGACCGCTTTGTCACATGTGTGAAACCAATTAATTTCTTGACTCGTTACCATTGAATGCTGCCCTTGAATTGACTTGTCCTCAAAGTGACATCTGCTTCGGGTGGTAATAAAAGGTCAGTGATTTCTCCGCCAATGGGTTTCACATGTGATTGGGTTGAAATGAAAGCAGCTGAGGACAGATGGCTTGTACGAGAAAAAGAAACCTTTTAACCACACACATGGTCTTTTCTTCATTTTTTCAATTATACTATTTTATTATTTTCCAAAAATTGTCACCGACAAGTATCCAAATTAGGTTTGTTATCTAACCACGGGTAATTATTTGCAAATATTCATGCGCAAACATTACTAATTGAACATGCTTTGTAGGCCAACCATTCAAAAAAAAAAAAAAAAAAATCTTCATGCCTCTTGACACCGAAGCTGAACTGTAAAAAGCCCTCCTGACTATATATAAAATGTAATAACATTTGAAAGATCGAGACGCAGGAGAGCCGTTTTAGACGATGCGCTTAATGGTGTTACTGAATCAGGGACGTAGGAACCGGGGACGCAGGAGGCATGTACACCCAACTTTTCGCGGGAGAGAGAGAGACAGAGAGAGAGAGAGGGGGGAAGAGAGAGAGAGAGAGAGAGAGAGAGAGAGAGAGAGAGAGGGGAGGAGACAGTGCGTGCGTGCAAGTTTGCGTGCGTGCGTGCGTGCGTGCGTGCGTGCGTGTGCTTTGGGGAGTCGATACGACTCAACTATTCTCACCTGAAACTTGTATTTCTCTGGATCGTTTGATTTATCTTTTCTGTGACTTTTGAAGTCGAGGAATGTGCATATTTTATGGCGCCACATTTATCAAATGTCCCCACTGGGCCGAAACTTGTTAGATATGGAGCCAAAAATGTGCACTTTTCCAATGTAGAAGTGCTTTAGGCCTAAACATAGTTTTGTTCAGTGTATTCCTACTATGCCACTAATGCACATGGTCCATCGCTGATATATATATCATTGTGCGGGTGCGCTTTTATCACCGCCCCAACCCCATGTTACAAAGCTTCCACCCTGCATTGTATTTGACTGAGCCCATCGAACAGAGATTCCAGGAACAACCCAATAAAAAGCATGAGGAACAAGCACTGTTCCTTTTAATGCAAAACTTAGGGAGGTATTTGCTGTCACTAATCATTACTGTACTCCAGCAGGCTTTAGTTTCTATACCATCAAATAAAACAAACCCGAATGAAAAAACCCGCAAAACACATCGGTTGTGACATTTCATTGGAATTGGCTCAATGAGCTCATCACACCCGAGGTGCTTTAAAACAAAGACAATGTGTTCTATATGAAACAGACCAACTGGAGGACAGTTCCAGTCGGAATAAAATGAAAAACCTTGCCACGTCTCTAACCCAATTGATAAAAATAGCGCTTTTCTTAAATTTAAACATTGAATGCTGATTGTTGTCAAACTATATTGAGAAAACAACATAACAAAAATTGTGGAAGGCATGCCATCTTCGCCTACAACTTGTATAATGTATTAAATTAACCCTTCACCCAACTTTACCCAACTTACGAATCTGACGACCAAAACCGATCAGCGATATTCACAAAAATCTTAGTACAAATTTTCTTTTTCTTCTTCAGTTTTTGCAACGAGCTCACTGTGAACCTTTCAACGAGGGAACACGAGCAATGTTTCTGAGGCCACAAATAACATATTTTAGTTATTCAAGATATTTGTTCTTACAATTGTCGTCTGCTATTTGTGTTATGCAGAAGGTAAACGCATTAGGGGATTTGAGGAAAAGAGGCATAATTTGAAAAGCATCTTGTTTAGGGCTTGGGCGTGAATTACGAAACCTATAGAATGTCTCAAGATCGCATTAACTCCACCAGAAGTGAGGCCTTGAATGATATCTCCTTCAAAAATACAGTCTGCATCTAATTTATCGAATCTGGACAATGATATCACCTTAAAAATACAGTCTGCATCAAATTTATCGAATCTGGACTATTTTATATTAGAAGGAGATTCAGTGATAAAATGTATTCTTACAGTCTTACCAGTTCTGTAGAAGTAAATAATTACTAACCCTCATTAGCCGGTAGAATGCTCAATTATGTTTATTTGTCAAAATTTGTTCACATATCTCTCTCTACCTTGTTACAGTTTTTGGGAGAAGAGTACACTTAAAATCAGTTCATATTCACTCAACCCAGTTGATTTGAGTTAATTTTTATCCCAACTGATTTTAGAGTGTACTTATAGACACTCTCCCATAAATTATGACCAGGCAAATTCCACAACGGCAGGGACGACGGGCAGGCCGCATGTCTGACCATGCTGGTCTCCTAGTAGAATACCATTGCTTCTATAAACAATTATTGTAAAAAACAAATTGAACCCTTGTATTTCGTTGAATAAAATTTACTTACTTCCAAGATTATATGAAGCACCTGAAGGCTTTGAGTTATGATCCCTGCACTTCAGAATAAAGGTCAAATTTGGGCTTCTCGCACACTACTATTTATTTATTTATTTATTTTTTGGTGTTTAAGGTCACATATTTATGCACAATGGCTAATCATGACCACGGCAGTTTTACGGGTGGAGGAAGCCAGAGTACCCGGAGAGAACCACTGAGCAACGGCGAGCAACTGTCAGCTCCCCAGCATACTAACTCCACACAAGCAAGGTTAGCATTGGTTGAAGACCAACGACGTGCAGTACGACCTAGTACACAGTACCACCGTGCTGCCACGTGGGCAATGGGGGTGAAGTGTCTTGCCCATGGACACAACGCGGTTGCCACAGGTGGGATTCGAACCGAGGACCTTGGGCAAGACACCTCACCCCCATTGCCTGCTCCTCTACCTACTGATCCACCGCGCCCCACACTACTTGTTAACAATTAATGTGTATTGTGTTGTTTGATCAGTTACTGCTAAATATTTCTACACACAAAAACTATGAACACCAGGTTGAAAGGAATAAACCCTTCAAACACTATATTCGTAAACACTATTGGTCTGTATCATTTTTTCTGTTTTGGGGTTAACGTTGGGAGCACGGTGACTCAGTGTTAGACTGTTGGACTTCTATACTAGAGATTCCGGGTTCGATCCCCGTCCGGGACGCCCCGCGTTGTGTCCTTGGACAAATCACTTTATCCCAGTTGCCTACAAAGGGGCACGATGGCGCCGTGTGCTAAGGCGTACTCTACGTCGATGGTGCACATGTCTTCAACCGCTGTAACCCTGCTTGAGCGGAGCTTGAACAGAGTTAGAATGTGGAGGAGCTGACAGTTGCTCGCCGCAGCTCGGTGGTTCTCTCCGGGTATTCCGGCTTCCTCCACCCGTAAAACTGTCGCGTCACGATTAGCCACTGTGCATGAGTATGTGACCTTAAACACCAATAAATAAATTAATAAATAAATAATGGGGTTAACGTTACTTTCAGCATCTATGAATATATCACGTCACTAACGCGAGTATGAAATTGAGTTAAGCCAGTCAGTTATATTTATGTTGCATTTTTGAGAGGACAGGCACAAAACAGGACTAATCTGCCTTAGAAAACTTCATAAGTGGTCCTGAATGCTACTGCCTGCAACGAATGAGCAACATTATTTTGCTTTATTCTGGAAGTGATTAACAATTCAACCATGCAGCTCAGTAAGGCTGTACGATTAAATGATTAAGATATTTAACCCCTTGCATCCTGCTGGCGGATATTCCTGCCAGGACAGGATTTCTTTTGCCCCGAAAAAAGTATAATTTGGAAGCATTTATTCAAATCCCCCCCCTCCTCCTGTAAATTGCATGGATTTTTGTACCAATGGTTTACTGATTTAAATTTACATGAATTTTTCATCAAATCTAGTCATAGCTGCTTCAGAGCAGCCATGACTAGATTTGCTAAAAAATATCTTGAAAATACTCAGCGGGTTAAGAATTAATAATCTTTGATATTGTCTGCAGTTCCTTACACTATAGTGTCTGATGCATTTTTCGTGAACTCCAACCCCTCATTCAAAAAACAAAAATTCCTGAAACAAAACAAAGCTAGTCTCACATCAAAAAGAGACAAAAATAAAATTAATACAATAAATAAATAAATAAATAAATAAATAAATAAATAAATAAATAAATAAATAAATAAATAAATAAATAATATCCCATCCCCACCACTCACACACTGACTCCACACAACCTCAAAACACCTTTGCTTTGAGTTTACATTGAGAACATTATTTTTCTTTGCAGACCACCTGGCTAAAAGTTAAATACCTCTCAATGTCTTGTACAAGCAATGACCAAGGATTATTTGAACAAGCCCTGGGCAAATAATATCGCTAACAATGTTTACCCGGGTCATTCAGCGGAAACAGGTTGTCCATTTGAAAGTTTTTCAATTAATTGGACTTATGACTGATTTGTGAAAATTTCCATATAATTACTGGAGGCGAACAAACAGTTTAGTGAATGATCAACTTTGACTTTATCGATGGTTTTGTGTCAACATTATCCAGGATGAGTGGACTTCGTTCTGATACAGAAAAGTACTCGAAAGTAATCTTCTCACATTGAATTTTTAGAAACATGTGTTATCATGTATCATCTTTTCCAATTTAAAGACCCCCGTCCATCATTTGCGCTATTTTTCAATGGAATTTATTTTATTTTTTAATGGTGCTTAAGGTCACTTTCAGCGAGTGATGGACATTATATCAAACTAGATTTTAATTCAATCCACTCACTTAGGTAGGAAGTCGAAATCGGACTTTTCTTGAGTGGCGAACTTTGTTCCCCAATTAGCGCCGCGGCTGGTGCACTCCCCTATGTTGATAGTTTTCATGGCTCCTAGACCATTCATTGATGCACTCTAAAATCAGTTGGGTTAAAAATCAACCCAAATCAACTGGGTTGAGTGAATATGAACCCAGCTGGGTTCATATTTACTCAACCCAGTTGATTTGAGTTGATTTTTACCCAACTGATTTTAGCGTGTAATACTTGTCCACGGTCACCACTATCTGTCCTATGTCCAGCTTTCCCTATGTTCATCCAGCACTATAATCTTCTACCACTGCGCTACCAGATGCTACTTGCTTATCCCATTGGTACTGCAACTTGCTTCTTCGTTACTGATGTTACTACTTGCTTTCAGTCTCTACTATTCATTACCTCCTATCGAGTGCACTTCTGGCCGCTACCGGTACATATCCTATACTGTCTAGGTTTGGTTCACTTCAATACATGTGGTTGAATTCCCCCACATGTGAAAACTGTAGGAGACATAGGCTTTTACGATTAGCATCCTCGGATAAGTATCCTCCAATACCCTATCGTCACTGGTGTATCCTCGAATACCCGCTTATGCGTGTGTGCTATGTGCTGTGCGCACATTGTGCATTAGCAGACAGGATATCCTCCGGTGAATATTCGTCAATGATGTATCGTCACTGGTATAAGTATCCCCAAATACCCGTTTTGCATGTGTTGTGCGCGAATTGTGCACAAGCACACATGCAGGCACATTCAGCGTGAACCCTTGTGTTCAGCGTGGAAAATCTAGCGTGGCGCATTCAGCTGCACCCAGCGTGTTTTGTGCATTCAGCGTGATTGCAGTATGTGTTGTGCATGTACATTCACAACCAACGCATGTGCATTCAGCGTGTGTTGTTCATTCAGCGTGAACCCAGCGTGTTGTGACCACAGCGTGCACCATTACACACGCACCACTCGGTACTTATTGTGTGTGTCTATGTGGTGCATGTGCTGTGCTGCATATGTCGTGCTATACTTGAAATTAAGCCCCTCCCCCTGCAGCACATGGCCTCGCATTCTGTATACTACCCATACTCTTTAAAGAATTGGTTGAGTTAGTTATGGAACACAAAGAGCTAATACCAGACCAACAGGGGTAGAGACAGTCCATCATATACTACCGTAGAAGTGAACCAGACATGCTCTCCTGACACTGCATGACCTACCATTACGTATAGCCATATGATAGTATAAAGCAATAGGTGGGTAACTAGTGTCAACGGCTAACAGTAGATCGACAGGAATAAGACAATTTGTCATATGCTATCGCACCAGACAGCCAAGCATACCACACAACACTGCATGACCTAGCATGACGTACTGTATATATACCCGAGATAGGTAGAGGTGGGCCAGGAGTTCTAAGGGCTGACGATGAAACAGCAGCGGCACATATCGGTCATATATACTACACTACCACTTCACTCCCATCTTTTGCACCCCAATGGATAATATCGGATTGAACAGCGGACACCAACAGCGGTCACCTATACCAACTGTTGTATACTATACCTCCAAAACAGCCGGCAGCGTCCTTTTGTGTCACGCCACACTTTATAATCTTAAACTCCTAAAGGCATAAATCCTCGTTAGGCACCCCTTTTTCGGTGTGTATGTTATGGACTGGTCATAGTTTGATCTATACTTCTTCTATTTTAACTATCTTTCAACCCGAAGGCTTGCCTTCTGACTGGAAGAAGAATCGAATAGAAGAAATAGATCGAATCGGTTGATGGCGGAGGTCATGGGACAGTTCTAACTTAATTTGTTAACACATGCTGAAAATATACTACAGATATGCATATCTATTGACACATTTGCAAGCTCTAATAGATTTAACCCATTACCTTATTAATTAATTTATTTATTGGGGTTTAACGACACTTTCGACAACCATGTTCACCTCGTGTTGGACAGTTTTATGGGTGGAGGAAGCCGGAGTACTTGGAGAGAACCACCGGCAGCGGCGAGCAACTGTCAGACTCCCCAATGTTCTAAACCCACACAGGCACGGTTAGCATTAGTTGAAGACAAGTGCACCATTGACGTGGTGCAGTACGCCTTAGTACCCAGCGCCACCGTGGCCCCACGTGGGGAATCAGGATTAAGTGCCTTGACCAAGGACACAACGCAGTTAACCCCTTGCGGGGATCGAACTGTGGACCTTTCGGTTTAAAGTTCAATGCCGTGTCCACTGAGCCACCATGCCCCCTTAACCCATCTCGAACAACTGAAATCTTTTTTCCCAACATTTTTAAACTATATCATGTTATCCCCCATTCGAACGAGCCCGGCGAGCTCGTTCCAATGAGGGTCACATGATATGGTTTTCTTGATTTTTTGTTAAAATTTAAAAAAAATAAATAAATTAAAATACAAAACTTTTGATATCGTGTGTGTTTAATCAGCTAGCATGTTTGTGGAAGAAGTGTATGGGTGTGTGTATGTGAGTGTGTGTTTTTCGAATGACACAATCATGTTTTAGAGGAATTTAGAATGTTGGTTTATGATCCACTGACAGGAGTCGAACCCTCTGCAACCCGCCTGGCAACCAGGAGTCCAATACCTAAACCACTAGACCATTGTACACCGTCAATAAACGTTGGCTGAAATTTAGCTTTTTAGATGAAGTTCTCATGAATACTTGGTTCATCTTCCTGTGGGCAGCAGCATGAAAGTGTGGAACGCGCTGGCTACAGTACGACGAAAGTGCTGTTGTTGGCCTCAGATGAAGACTGGCAAAAGTCTGTGCGTGTTTTTCGAATGACACAGACTATGTTTTTGAGAAATTTAGAATGTTGGTTTCTGATCCCCTGTCGGGAGTCGAACCCTCGGCAGCCCTGCCTGTCAATCAGAAGTCCTACACCAAAACCACTAGACCATTACACACCGTCTAAACCGAAAGGTCAACTGTTCGATCCTGACCAGCGGTAACAGGGTTGTGCCCTTGGTCAATACATTTAATCCCGACTGACCACGTTGGGTACCCACGTGTGGGCACGATGGTACTGTGTACTACGACGTACTACACATCGATAATGCACTTGCCTTCAACCACTTCCTAGTTTGCCTTGCAGAGTTTGTAATTTGGAGAGTCTGATGATAGATGCTCGCCGCTGCTCGGTGGTTCTCTCGAGTAGTCCGGCTTCCCCCTGTCCGACACAATGTAACTCTGGCTGTTGAAATTATCGCAAACCCCCAATAAACAAACAAGTGCCTGTGATCGGTTTTGTATCAACAGATTTCTTGAACACGGTAACATACAGAATACATGAACATTTTCGATTTTCTACCCCTGATTAAATGCCCCTGTGTAATCGGGATGGGGAGGTAAGCTGATGTCCCCCAGGAAGAAGTCATTGAACACCATTTCACACAAACTGATCCGTGGGGCCAACGAGCTCGTCTAAGTAGTACAACTTGTTCGCCAGGGAAAACAAATAGGCTTAAAACTCAAAATGTATTTTGAATGACTGTAAAATAAATAAATAAATAAATAAATAAATAAATAAATAAATAAATAAATAAATAAAGTTATGGTTATTTTTTTGTCCACTAATAGCATCTGCCGAAGACGTTCGACGGGTCATCTCAAAATGACAGCAGCGCAAGTAATTATTAAATGACTATCATTTCCGCTGAGTTTTAAGTAAAGGGCAAACACGTGTTTTTTTCAAACATGGCCTATGTCAAAATTTATCCCCGGGCGCGCTCAGACAAATACAAAAATTACCCAGAGCAGAATTCATTAAAATGCAGATAATCCATGGATAACGGATATCTTATTTGCCGAGGACAGATAAATGAATCAAAGAACGAGTGCTTCCCTGAAGAACCCTTACAATTAGTTGATGAATCTGCCAGATTTTATTTTCTTTCGAGGGTTGTGACCGGTCACATAGGAAGTCATACATTTCTCTCAGAAGGAAACATTCATTATTGAACAGGCAGTGGATGTTCGTCATCTTGTCTGTCGCTATCGCTGTTCCGGAATTTGAAGAACAGCTTCACACCAATATCAATAACAATCGTGATTTCATTTTGTCGAATTATATGAATATTTCTCCTGCTGTAAAAGTAAATGCAATCAGTTCATCACCCACAGCTACCTGGCAAGGTTAACCCGGTGCACACTGATGCTGAAATATCAAAATTGCAATCTCAAAAAGTTCCCATAATACAACTAGAAATTTAACCAATTCAATCTTGTTTGACAGAGCTCATTGAGCCCTGTCAAACAAGATTGAATTGGTTAAATTCCTTGTTGTATTATGGAAAAAACGCTGCTTGAAATTTCGGTATTTTGACATTTGATTGCGTAGGGTTAACTCTTCACCAAACACGACTAGAAAACAACACTTACAAAAAATGTCAGAGATCGCGGTGGTTCAATGGTTACGGCATTGGACTTTAAATTGAAAGGTCCATGTTTCGATCCCCACCAGAGCTAACCGCCTTGAGGTCCTTGGGCAAGGCACTTTATCCATATTGCCCACTTGGGAGCACGGTGCCATTGGGTACTAAGGTGTACTGCACGTCGATAATGCACTTGTCTTCAACCTATGCTAACTCTGAGGCTGTGGAGTATGGCGGTTGCTCACCGTTGCTAGGTGGTTCTCTCCGGGTACTCCGGCTTCCTCCATTCGTAAACTGTTCGACACAAGGAGGAATGGGCGTTTCTTTAGGTAAAGGGTTGCTAAGTTCAAAATCATTCGTCCCATATTCAATAGCTGTGGCTCATGTGCCCGAAGGAAATACGTGCTCCTTTATCACCACATCTCGGAGGCCTTTTAACAGCTACCTTACTGTCCCTTGTTTGGTAAAGAGCGACACACCGCTGGGAACAAAAAGTGAAAAAGTAGCGATACTCGAATTAATGACCCTTTCATCCATGACGTCCTAGAATGAAATCGTCTACATCTCTTCAGTAACATGTTTTGGCAGAGAGGTTATTTAAATGGTGGACCGATCACTTAATATATTCAACTTGCGACCTTATTATAGATGATACCAGCCCTTTTATTAAAAGTGGCCAAGACTGCTTTCAGCGCATTGGATATCAACGTTGCAGCGATGCTTCAAGGTGCAGTATTGGACATTCTTCTTACTGGGAGCCCATATTTGGGCATTATTTTGAAGTGATGATACCACAACTTAAGGGGAATGTAAACAGAAACAATATGCGGAAAATTACCAAATAGCACACTGGGCAAAAAGGTTATTAAATCCAGTGATGTTTTTTTTAGTTCATTTGCATTCTACACAATATATAATATATCCTGAGAGCTACAATTTTTTTTAACAATTTAGATATTTAATAAATTCAGTTGAAGAAATATTTTTCAGGGCACTCATTTTCATCGTGGTGAGGTCCAACATCAACGGTTCTGTTTTTTTTTTTTGTGGTGCATATAAGCTGAAGCCTGAAATTCGATATATCGTGACACAAAGAAATGGAGTTTAATGTAATGAGGATCTTTCATGCCTTTCAGGCGAACAATTTTTGTTTAGAAAGTAAGGTGGTCATTTCAGTCAATAAATAGAGGATATGGAATGAGTGTTTTCTCATATAATATTTATGAAACGAGTCTAAGAATTTTCCGTTTTGGCGAGCCTCTGGCG